>CM042011.1:128758128-131158128 GCA_023525715.1 Cichorium intybus | reverse complement strand
TACTATCACCCTCGTTCTTCTTCATCAAGCAACCTTCAAAAGTGAGATATGGAGCTAAAATCACAAGGGAGAACTAGGGTTGATGAGTTTAGGTCTTTGTGGGGCTGTACAGGCTTGTAAAAAGAATCTCTAGTGTTTAGTGCCCCTTAAATATGGCTCAACATCTGACACCTAGGGTTTTTCACTTGCAGCATATTGCGTCGCTAAGCATCGCTGATAGTGTCGCTATTAGCCACACTCTGCATGCAGACTTAAACCCTTCTTCGCATCGCTACCCCCTTAAGGATAGTGTAGCGAAGTGCCTTTTTCTCCAAATATTTATAATTTAATTCTTTAAAACTTTTAAATCAATACCTAGGACATGGGTCTTCGAACTCTCTCCCACTTTTCTGGATTTCGTCCCTGAAATCCATGTATATAAAACAATCTCTGGATAGTGTTCACGCATCTCCTCCTCGGGTTCCCGCGACTACTCCGAACCTTGATGGGTTTTGATAAATAAAATATATCATTTTATGTTAAAACGGCAACGAAGGCCTTATTTAAAATAACTAGTTTATTTTAAACAAAACCATCAAGGATCCATTTACATGGGTAAGAATGATATTAAAACATACATAGGATGTCTTAACGAGATAACCTTTGAAGCCTTTGAACCTTCTTGGTATTGGGGAGTTGAAGTAGATGGAAAAAATCAAGAAGCTTGATATCTCTACAAGTATCCACCACCAAGGTAAAGACACTGCGAATGCTAGTTCTTTCTTGTATAAAGAACTTCTTAAGCCTTTGAGTTCTTAACAAATTACGCACTAAAGGAGAGAAGAGAGGGAGAGAAGAATTATGGGCGAAACTTGTGATGGGAGGAGAGGAAAAGTTCTTGCAACACTTTCCAAATATTTCCTTTTATGCCCATAAGCGAGTCCGATGACCCACACTTCCATTAAATGCAAAGGTATGGTCTTTAAAAGGGTATGGGTGTGTAGGGTAAAGGTTGACAAGCAACCTCCACCCACACCATCACAAAATCCGGCCAATTTGAGAGAAAAGGACACAAGAGTGTCCAACACACTTCCTTTAGAAACTAAGTCTAGTTATTGAAAGGTTTTCTGCAATCTATGAACTAAAAATCCTAAGTTCACATGCAACCTAGAAAAGGATCTATGTTTTTCTAATAATGAACATATAACAAAAACCTAAAGGCCAAAAATTATTTTCTAAAGAATTGAATAAAAAAACCAACCTTTGATTTTAGTCTTGAAGCTAGCAGCACAGTTGTCCTATCTCAAATGAGATCACACCCAAGAGCAAGAGGAGAAGCAGCAAATTCCAGAGAGACAGAGTAAGGGTGGCGCAAACTATAGAGCCTCCAGGGGCTTCTATTTATAGCCTCCAGGTGGTGACAGTCAAAACCCTAGAGGAGCCCAACTTTTGACAAGCCTTTTATCAAATGGACCAAGCCTCCTTAAACCCTAATTAGGGTTTTGAGATTTGTGGAGGCGCCCTCCAAAATCTCTCCAACTGCCTGGCTACCTGGCCAGTCTTTACTCAACTATTGAGTAATAAAAAAATTAGTCCCTGCACCTTTAATTAATTAAATTAATCACTAAATTAAATCCAATTAATTCTAGATCAATTTCTAATTAATTAATATAGTTTCTAATTAATATATTATCACTTTAATATATTAATAAACTATATTTTATTTCTATTGATTTATTAAACATTCAATAAATCAACATTTCTCTCTACTGAACTTTCTACCAAACCTCCAGCTATGAAGGCAACCCAAATGGACTTTGCTTCTATTAATAAGATAAATAAAAATTATAAGTCATGGCTTAGACACCTAATCCAACAGTTACATCTTAATGTAACCCAAAGTGTCCAAAACTTTGTACATGACTTAATATATCATACCATATGATATCATTATTAGTTTAAATGCTTATAATTATTATTTTCACAAAACCATAATTATTCTCTAATTTTAAATACAATATTTGAATTTATTTATTAATTATAAAATACGTAATAAATATTCAATAATTGCCAACTTGATAAAGGTTTGACCCTATAGGATCATACTTATTAGCAATGTCATTTCATAATTATTCTTGAGCGTATAGATACAACAATCTCCCACTTGCACAAGAATCATTATGGATTGATATAGACAACAGTTGACGTCTAGCAATGGACTACTGCCCCTAGCAACACATCAAGAGGTGCCATTTATCAACATCAAATTCCAATGTAGGAATCAATGTTATTCACTCTTATTTTATTTGCTTCTGTTTCCAACATCATATTGTTTTATAGATTTTATTTTTATATGAATTTTGAGTGATGTTCCCCTTAGTAACAGATTTGATGAATGAAGGATAGAATTGTTGTAATTAACTGATGGAATAAACATCATTTTCGGCAAAACTTATATATATATATATATATATATATATATATATATATATATATATATATATATATATATATATATATATATATATATATACCTCAATTTCATTTATCATCTCAAATTGATGTGCCGGTAAACCACACATGCTCCATCAACAATGATAAATCATGAGAAACCCATTTCATGATATATCTTGATGGATGAATGGATTTCATGCTATCAAGAGAGGAAGTAATACGGGTGCGCTCGTATAGGATATTTACCAAGGGAAGAAATGATACAGGTGCGCTCGTATAGCATACCTACGGGTGCGCTCAGGGATTCCACAATATTCACACATGGTATCAGGCCGTATACCTACGATCGACTGATCCCTCCCTTCCTTCCCTCTCCGGCGTCGCTCTCACCATCGCCTATATATATATATATATATATATACATATATATATATATATATATATATATATATATATATATATATATATATATATATATATATATATATATATATATATATATATATATATATATATATATATATATATATATATAGGGTTAGGTTCTATTGAGAACTCAAATATTCATGAGATCTTGAGAACTCATTCTGATTGGTTATATCATAAAAGGGCTTGATAGTCATTTACCAAAAATCTCATTTAATTCTGATTTTTTTATTTTTGGCAACAAAATAACCATTACTAAAATCAAGCCTATTAGATTTGAATTTTCAAATTTAAAAAAAAAATCAAATTTTCGTTTTTTTAAAAATCAGATTTTTTTGGAATTTGATTTTTCAAATTTTCGTTTTTTTAAATATGAGAATTTTTGAAATTTGAAAAAAACAAAAAAAAAATTTTGAATTAAAAAAAAACAAATTTTCAAAATTAAAAAAAACATATTAATGTATTTGCATGTGTATATATGCACACTCGCAGATGCATATATGCATATATGCATATTTTCACAATACATATATACGTATTCATATTTTTAATATCTAAATGTACACATATTTTGCACTTTTAATATCTTAACGTAAATAATAAACACACTAATTTATTAAAAACAATAATAATATACAAGTGTCTTGAACCACACTTACATAAAATATTTTAAAAAAATACAACAAAAATTTATAATATCTTCATTGTTTCTTCATTGATCGTCAAGTTCTTCACTTTTATCAAATTTCACCTCTTCAATTTGATCGATAAATTTTGTAAAATCTGCAAAAAAGGTAATAAAAGTGAACATACGTATATGCACATATGTAGAGATATTGATATACACAAACACATACGTATATGCGTATATGCACACACATATATAAATGCACACATACATAAATGCACATGTGCACATATACATATACACATATGCATATATGCACACACATGCATATATATTCAATACACATATGTGAAGGGTTTCTATACAATCAATGAACACAAAAATACCTAAGGTTCACATGCAACCCTAATATTGATCTATGTTTTCTTCTTTGAAGATTAGAACTAAGAACCTAAAGGAAACAATTCAATTCCAAAGATAAATTAAGAAAACCAACATTTGATCTTATGATCCTTTCAAGCAGCAGCAAAAGTATCCTGCCTCAAATGCAAGTCACACCCAAGGGATGGAAGAATCAGTCCAGTAGAGTAACACAGAGAGACAGATGGCGTGAATATGAGGTGCCAGGGGGTTCCTTTTATAGCCTCCTAGGGTTACACCTGAAACCCTAAGGAGCCTACAACTGGACAAGGCTTTTGACCACTTGGACCAGGCTTACCAAAACCCTAATTAGGGTTTCGCCAAACCCTGGAGGAGCCTCCAGGTTGGCGCCACTTTTGGTCCCTGGTTTTACCATGCCAGTTATTCAACTATTAAATAAATGCCAAACCAGTCCCTGCACCCTTTAATTAATTAATTTAATCTCCAAATTAAATCCAATTAATTATAGATTAAATCTCAATTAATTAATATAGTTTCTAATTAATATATTAACACTTAAATATATTAATAAACCATATATATATATATATATATATATATATATATATATATATATATATATATATATATATATATATTCTATTGATTTATTATACAATTAATAAATCAACTATTCTCTCTACTGAACTATATATCTATCCTCCACCTATGAGGGCAACCCAAATGGACTTTGCTTTTAATCATAAGATAAATACAATTATAAGTCATGGCTTAGACACCTAATCCAACAGTATCCCACTTGGATAAGTCTATGACTTTAATTGTCTGAACTCTGACCCAGTCAGTTCTGTCCAAAGATAAGTGATCTGATGATCCTTCGTCCAATAGGATATTTTCAGACTCAAGACATGGACTAACATCAATCTTGGTCTGACACTCTGTTTCTCGATTTCTGATTTGCATATGACTTTAGAGACTACTAATTAAACACATCAATCAAGTCCCGGTTGGCCAACACTTTCAGTCAACTTCTAAATCATCGAGAGGCCTACAAATATCTGTTTCCCATCAGGTCATGGGATGGATAAGTTTCGACTCATATGTCCATAACTTTTGCGGGTCCAAATACATACAACAATGCATTTTATAGCACCGAGTTACTGGCGCGATTTCGTATTGTCAATAAGCACTTGTATCGCAAATAATAGATCATATCTCTCCACTTAAAGATCACCGGATATTATCGTCTTAACATTGCCGTAATATAATCCATAAAGCAATATGTTAAGCACGGGTTTATCCAATACTCAAATCTCTATTTCTAAGTACTCATGAACGTTGCAGCAGTCTTACTGCAATGTCTAACTCTTTAGCCAGTCTGCAACCAATTCATGACTGTCTTAGTTCATACTTACTTCCTAACAGTATGATCGACTGTGGAGTTTTAAATAATCTAATTATTAAGGAAGTTAAACATGCAAATATAGAAACACACAAATAAACAATTGACAAAGGCAGTAACAATACTCATTTATAAATCTCTATTATAAAATCACCGAGTCAATTACATTTATACTATTACAAGTTTGTAATCTATCTAATTACTAAAACTAATATCATCCTTCAACCCAATGCTCCGAGCATGCTGATTGTGCTTGATCCTATTCAGAGCCTTAGTCAAAGGATCTGCAGGATTGTCCTCGGATGATACTCGCTTAACCAGTAAGTGCCCTTCTTCTACTTGATGTCGAATGTAGTGGTACTTTCTTTCGATATGCCTGGACTTTCCATGGTCTCGCGATTCCTTTGCCAAGGCGACCGCTCCTTCATTATCGCAGAAAAATTCTACCGGCTCCTGAATGCTCGGGACAACTCCAAGGTCCCCGATGAAATTCTTCATCCAAGCCGCCTCCTTAGATGCTTCACTCGCTGCGATGTACTCTGATTCGCACGTTGAATCAGCCACCGTTTCCTGCTTGGAACTTTTCCAAGTGACCGCTCCACCGTTCAAAAGAAATACCCAGCCCGACTGGTACCGTCCACTGTCCCTATCTGTCTGGAAACTGGCATCTGTATATCCACTCACTTTTAACTCATCACTGCCACCAAGGACTAATACCATATTCTTTGTCCTTCGCAGATACTTGAGTATGTTCTTGACTGCAATCCAATGTGCTTTTCCAGGATTACCCTGGTACCGACTAACCATGCTTAGTACATAGGATACGTCGGGACGAGTACATGTCATAACGTACATGATCGACCCTACTGCCGAAGCATAAGGTACCCGACTCATTTCAGCTATTTCCTGATCGGTACTCGGACTTTGAGTCTTACTCAATTTAACACCACTTAGGATTGGTAACTCTCCCCTTTTGGAACTTTCTATGTTAAACCTCTTTAACACCCTTTCCAAATATGTACACTGGCTTAGGCCTATCAATTTTCTCTTTCTATCTCTAAGTATTCTTATCCCGAGAATATAAGCAGCTTCCCCTAGGTCTTTCATAGCGAAACACTTTCTGAGCCAAGCCTTAACATTCTGCAAGGTCGAAATGTCGTTTCCCATGAGCAGTATGTCATCAACATACAGCACCAGGAAAGTGACTATACTCCCACTAGCCTTGACATATACACAGGACTCATCTTCACTCCTAAAGAAGCCAAACTCTTTGACTTTCTCATGGAAGCAAAGATTTCAACTGCGAGATGCTTGCTTCAACCCGTAGATTGATCTTTCAAGCTTACATACTTTATCAGGGTGCTTAGTGTCTACAAAACCTTCTGGCTGGCTCATGTAAACATCTTCAGTCAGTTTCCCGTTAAGGAAAGCGGTTTTGACATCCATCTGCCAGATTTCATAATCATGAAACGCAGCTATGGCAAGCATTATCCTGATTGACTTAATCTTGGCTACTGGTGAGAAGGTTTCATCATAGTCAACCCCCGGGGTTTGAGTGAATCCCTTCGCAACCAGCTGAGCTTTATAAGTATGCACTTTTCCATCCATATCAGTCTTCTTTTTGAAGATCTACTTGCATTCGACTGTCTTTCGACCCGGTACATTGTCAACCAAGTTCCAAACTTGATTGTCATACATGGACTTTATCTCGCTGTCCATTGCCTCATTCTATTTTGCAGACTCGGGGCCTGCCACTGCTTCACGGTAGCAAGCTGGCTCATCCAAATTAGTCAATGTACAATCACTGACTAACGTGTCTCCGTCCGAAGTAATATGGAAACCATAGAACTCGGGCGGCATGCTAACTTTACCTGAGCGCCTAAGGGGCAACGAAATATCGGTGGGTCCAACAGGAACTTCTTCCTCATGTTGGTTGCTAGTTTCTTCCAAGGTTGTCTCATCGGGTGTCTCCTGAATTTCTTCGAGATCGATCGTACTCCCACTGTCCTCATTGGATATGAGTTCTCTCTCTCGAAAGAAACCCCGTCTTGCTACAAAGACCACGTCCTCGCTCGGTCTGTAGAACAAGTATCCAAAAGACTGTTTCGGGTATCCGATGAAGTAACACCTCTCACTTCTTTCTGCGAGCTTATCTGATGTATCTCGTCTCACGAATGCTTCACAGCCCCAGACTTTGATGTGTGCCAACGAGGGAACTTTCCCCGTCCACATCTCATGCGGTGTTTTTGCAACCTTCTTGGTTGGGACAAGATTTAGGATATGGGCGGCAGTCTCTAAGGCATACCCCTAGAAATGGATTGGAAGTGAGGCTCGACTCATCATGGAACAAACCATGTCCAACAAGGTTCGGTTTCGTCTCTCTGCAACACCATTCAGCTGAGGTGTTCTTGGAGGCGACAACTGTGAAACAATTCCACATTCCTTGAGGTAATCGAGAAACTCGATACTAAGATACTCACCGCCTCTGTTGGATCTAAGCATCTTTATCTTTCTGCCCAATTGATTTTCCGCTTCATTCTTAAACTCTTTGAACTTTTCAAAGGTATCCGACTTATTCTTGATTAAGTAGACATACCCATATCTACTAAAATCGTCGGTAAAGGTCACATAGAACCGCGTGCCATCTTTAGTGGTTGTTCTGAAGGGACCACACACATCTGTGTGTATGATATCCAACAGACCTTCACCTCTTTCAAAGGAACCTTTGAATGGTGATTTTGTCATCTTGCCAAGTAAGCAAGATTCGCATACATCATCCGACCCGAGGTCGAATGATTCCAACACTCCATCCTTTTGGAGTTGGGCGATGCGTTTCTTGTTTATATGGCCAAGGCGACAATGCCACAGACATGCCTTTTCTACACCGCTTGAAGCATCAATAGTTAAAACATTTTTACCATAATTGTCAACACACATAATAGATTCATACACTCCATCACAAGGCATAGCATTAAATACAAAAACATCATTTTTGAAAACCGAAATTGAACCATTCAATTTATTAAACTCATAGTAAAAGCCTTGTCTGAACAGTGCATGAAATGAAATTATGTTCTTTGCCATATCAGGCGCATATCAACAATTATTTAAATCTAATCTAACTCCATTACTCAGCATCAGTCTATAAACACCGATCTTGGTAACAGGTGACGTTCGCCTATTGCCCATGACCAGGTTCAGTCTACCATGCTCCAGTTCCCTACTTTCCTCTAGGCCCTGCAAATCAAAACAGATATGAAAACCACATCCTGTATCAAGGACCCATGAACGGGAAAAAGATGAGTTATTAGATATAGAATATGTACCTTCCTGTGACGGTTTCACTTTACCGTCCTTGACATCCTGCAGATACGTTGGGCAACTCCTCTTCCAATGACCCTTCTGCTTGCAGTAAAAGCAGTCGGCCTCTTTGGGGATCCGAATATGTGGAATTCCGGAAGACTTACTTTTCGGGGCACCGCTAGATGACCCGACGTGAGTCTTTTCCCTCCAGTTCTGCTTAGGAGGGCCTTTTCGTTTCTTTCCCTTTCCGGAGCCAATAGCCAGGACAGGCGGGTTGACAGAGAGCACAACTTTTCCCTTCATCCCGTCCTCAGCCGTACGCAGCATGCGGTGTAACTCAGCTAGATTTGCCTGGTTGTTGTTCAAATGATACGCCAGTGTGAACTGGTCATAAGAACTAGGTAAGGAGTTCAGCACTATATCAACTGCTAAATCCTCATGAACCAGCATTTCCAGCTTTCTAAGCCTTTCCACGTAACCATGCATCCTCTGCACATGTGCACAGATGGACTCGCCCTCCTTGGGCTTACTGTTAGTGAAAGATTTTACAACCTCACACCTTTCGATGCGCTCTTGCTTTCGGAACCTTTCCGCGAGCTCTTTGTGCATCTCGTAAGGCCAATAGTCCTCATAGATACGTTGCAGTTCAGGGTTCATAGTAGCGATCATGATGCAGGCCACTTTGGTTGCATCATCAGAGTGTTTAGTGTACGCAGCGATTTCCTCGGGAGTAGCGGTTTCAGTGTCCACATCAACAAGCTCGGTTTCTAGAACATACTCTTTATGTTCAAACCTTAGAGCCATTTTGATGTTGCGGATCCAGTCATTATAGTTGGTGCTGTCCAATGTCACCTTTGAGCATAATGACAGAATCGAGGTGACACTACCGGGATTTGAGTGGGGAACGGATTGGTCAGAAGACATCTGAACAAGAAGAAGGTAGTTTTAATTAGATAGAGTAATAATAATAATCCTTATATTCACCCAAGAATAAATACGAGGCTAGGATCCTACAATAACAATCCACAATACCGAAAATGGATGCCGTAATCAATATTGCAAATTTTACAAGGTAGGCGAATGACGATTCAGCCAATTCCACCGCGGAAACATAATCATATTATAATGGAATTCCTAGTTTCTTTGAGATTTACCGAACTGTTTGATAGCATGTTTTAATCTCGGGAATGCCCCACTGTTTGTGACTTGGATACCGAGGATCACAAACCGGGTGTGAATAACCATGCAAATTGCTTGGTACTATTGAAGTCAATTGTCATCTCTAATTAACGTGCCGGTAAACCACACACGCTCCGTTAATAATGACAAAATCAAGAAACCTATTGCGACTCTTTGCGGACCCCAGTTGGCGTGCCGGTAAACCACACATGCTCCACCAACGTTCCACAAAGTGCAATGTGCAATTTCATGTATTAGCACCAATTCACATTTTTAACCTAAAGTTACTAGATTGGGATTTGTTTTAGGGTTCTAGTACTTTCAATTATAGCATTATACTTTTAAGAGGCTTAGCAGTTCTATCATACCCATTCAGCTAACGACACTCGACTGACCAGGAGAGCGGTGGGTAAGAGTAGATACCCATTAGACTAACATTTTATAGTCAGTCGCCTTATACCCTCTTTATAGGACAGTTTTGTGAATGAGGCTTACTAGCGGTAGACTAAAGTTGAGAACCGTGAGAACTAATCTTAGCCATTCATTTAAAAAAATGTCTAGATCTGGTTTAAAAGGGTAAAATCCCGTTTTTTTGTAAGCAAGGGCAAAATTGTCATTTTCAAACTCTAGTAAATCCATCCATACACTCATGCACAGCTTAATACATCAATTTATATAGTAATTCACAGTTTAATACATTATTTCGCACACCATTCACAATTTAATGCAAAAACAACGGCGAAAATTAATACATACATACATAATTATACAACAAAAAAATGATATATATTCTAAAAAAATTAACAAGTTAATACAGAATAATATACTAATTTGTTTTTAATAGAACGCAACCCCAAACTCTACCATCACCACCACTAACTACTACACACTGCCACCACCTACCATCGACGCCACCACCGTCACAATCCTTCCAACCTCCTACCACCATCAGTCCACCACCAACAACACTGGCATTACCTACTACCTCCATCACCTAGCACCGCTGCCACCCTTCATTCCTCCTAAAACCATCAGATCTCGATCTCCTATACTTTAGCAAGCTCCAAAAATTAGATATGGATTAAAACAAAATCTGAAATCACAGTTTAATTAACTAATCCATTTATAATTCACAGTT
This sequence comes from Cichorium intybus, assembly GCA_023525715.1. NCBI lineage: Eukaryota > Viridiplantae > Streptophyta > Magnoliopsida > Asterales > Asteraceae > Cichorium > Cichorium intybus. The sequence goes on along the minus strand of CM042011.1, from coordinate 131,147,238 downwards.
TAATACACGAGTGCTGGACTCTCATTCACAGTTTAACACAACAGTTCAGACATTCATTCACAACTTAAAAACTTACAGATCTCATTGAAGCATTTCATCAAACACCTTGTGTGCATTTTATTTCCGGAATTTCCTTGTCTAACACCATCATCGGAGACCAGATCAGAGACTCATTCATAGTTTAACACAACAGACTAAGCACTCATTCACAGCTTAAAAGCTTACAAATCTCATTGAGGCATTTCATCAAACACCTTGTGTGCATCTTATTTATAGAACTTCCTTGTCTAAACACCATCACCGGATACCAGATCAGAGAAATAGAACAAAGAGGAGAAGAGGAGAAGGCGAGTTGACAATGTTTCACCAGAGCACCGTCGGAACTTGTTCGTTGATGCTAGGTAACAATGGTGGTGGCGAAAATCTCGGATATGAAGGAGAAAGTTCCAAATCTGAAGACTAAAATGGTAGATCTAAGTGCGGAAGTCACAGATCTGGTCTCGAAAATTACAGATCTGAACGTTGGAGTAGAGTGGGATGAAGAAAACGACGCTGGATTAGGGAGGAGAGGGAGGAGAGAACGGAGGAGTCGATTTCAACGATGGAAACGGTGGCGGCAGGTGGCAGAGGTGGCGGAGGTGGGGGCAGGCGGCGGCCGATGGTGGCGGCAGGTGGCGGACGATGGTGGCTGTGGTGTTGGAGTTTGAATGTGTGTTCTTGGAGGTTTGAGAGAGTTTTTGAGTGGAAGAAGTTTCAATCTGGTTTTTAGATCTATTGTAAAAGTTTTTATGTTAAAAATCCTCAAATGACCATTGTGCCCCTCTTTGTTTTTGACCATTGATCAGAACTTAAAAATATCAAGGGCTAAGATTAGTTCTCATTGGTTCTCAATCTTTTAATGGTTCTCATTTGAACTTATTCATATATATATATATATATATATATATATATATATATATATATATATATATATATATATATATATATATATATATATATATATATATATATATATATATATATATATATATGCAAAAGTTCAACAAGAGATTAATATAAATCATGGTACCAAGGGACTAATCTCATCCACACGATTATACACTTTACGGTGGACGTGCATCTACCAGATTATAAAAAAACTCACTTCGTCTTTTTTGTTTTTTTAATTTTTAGGGCTTATCTTTTATCGAAAAAAAAAATCTGAATATATAGAAATTTATAACTTTTTATCCTCTACAAATAGAGATCGATATTGATAGACAAAAAATGATTTTTTTTTTCGAAATTTCCGCTAGTTGAGATTCACATGTGAATCTGAACTGTTATTATGTTCACTGTTGACACACACAATTGCATATGATATTGTTATATGAATTTGAATAAATTTTTGTGTGAATGTGAATGGATTTAACTTATGAATCATAGTATATTCATTATAAATGATTAAAATGTTGAATTGTTAAAAATTTTCTAACTAAATTAATCATATTCATATTTCGGAGTATATTTAAAATACCATATGATATTGATATGTGAATCTGAGTAAATTGTTGTGTGAATGTAAATAATTTATATTGTGAATTAGAGTAAAATCATTATAAATGGTTAAAATGTTGAAGTAGTAAAAAACTGTTAAGTAACTTCTCAATACTATATGATTTTGATATGTGAATATGAATAAGTTTTCGTGTAAATATGAGTAAATCCATTTGTGAATCAAGTATATTACTTATAAATGGTTAGAATATTGAAATAGTAAAAGTTTTAAAAGTAAAATAATTACTCATATTCAAATTTTTACAGTTCAGATTCACACGTGAATTTGACATGTTATTATGTTATTCTCTGTTGGCATTCACAATGACATATGATATTGTCAAGTGAATCTGAATAATTTTTTGTGTGAATGTGAATGAAATTAACTTATAAATCATAGTAAATTCATTATAAATTATTAAAATGTTGAAGTGTTAAAAATTTCTTAAGTAGATTAATCATATTCATATTACAAAATATATTTAAAATATCATATGATATTGATATGTGCATCTGAGTAAATTGTTGTGTGAATATAAGTAAATTTAATTGTGAATCAGAGTAAATTCATTATAAATTGTTAAAATGTTGAAGTAGTAAAAAACTTATTATTAAATTCTCAATAGTATATGATATTGATATGTGAATATAAGTAATTTTCGTGTAAATATTAGTAAATCCACTTGTGAATCAAGTACATTACTTATAAATGGTTATAATATTGAAGTAGTAAAAGTTTTAAAAGTAAAATAATTACTCATATTCAAATTTTTACAGTTCAGATTCACATGTCAATCTAAACGAGCTATACTTATAAAAAATAATTTATTTTTTATATATCAATATGGATGTCTATTTGTAGAGGACAAAAAATTATGAATTTTGGTATATTCGGTTTTTATTTTTAAAAAAGAATAACGTCGAAAAATAAAAAAAACCAAAAAAATTAAGTGGGTTTTTTATTATAATCCTCTACATGTGCGTCAACGTAAGAAATTTACAACCTATTTTTTGGCCATTGATGATTTTGATTCCGACGATCGAGATTAGTCTCTTGGTACCATGGATAATTTTAGTCCCTTATTGAACCCAACCCTATATATATATATATATATATATATATATATATATATATATATATATATATATATATATATATATATATATATATATATATATATATATATATATATATATATATATATATATATATATATATATATATATATATATATATATATATATATATATATATATATATATATATATATATATATATATATATATATATGGCTAGGATCAAATATATCCATACAAGTATTGTGTAACCTTGAAACTCAATCTGGACCACTCATTTAAAACACATTCTTTTAAGAATGTACAAAATTTAGTTCATTATTTTAAGAATGGTAAGAACTCATTATGTCAAAAACTTATGCAGTTAAGAATATGTTTTTTTCATTGTTACGAGAATGAAATCCGATGGCAATGATTTGGTTACAAGGTAACACAATAATTGTCGTTCTTATTATAACCTAGCCCTATATATATATATATATATATATATATATATATATATATATATATATATATATATATATATATATATATATATATATATATATATATATATATATATATATATATATATATATATATATATATATATATATATATTCAAATGAAATATGCAAAACTCTTGAAAATATATCAGTGTTGTAGAAATCGGCTTTGGCGGCCGATTAATTAGCGATTAGTCGTTTGGCGCTATTCAACCGATTACGAGTAGGCCTAATCGGTCAGCTTAACGGTTTGCAGCAAAAATCGGCCACAGATCGGCCTTGGCGGCCAATTAATCGGTTTTAGCGGTCATTTTTTCATTTTTTTATTTTTTATTTATTTTTTATTTTTTTATTTTTAAATGACGATATAAAACATTCTCTAATAACTCAAGAAAACTAAAAAAAAATCGATATTAATGAATAAAAAAATAAATGTATAATTTTTGATGTGTATCTCGAATAAAATGAATCAAACTTTATTATTTGTTATATTTATAAGTTTTTAAATGAATTACTTTATAATTTAAGTCTCCGATTAATTTCCGACTGATCCGTGATTAATTATTTAACCCCAGTCAACTGTCAAGCTACCATTAAATGATTTTTACAACTTTGAAATATACTAACGAAAAAATTAAAATATATTATCTGTCTCGACATGGATATTATCTTTGAAATTAGCATTGTGAAATATCATAGTCGCGAATTCCTTTCTTGACTTCTATATGCCGACTTGCCGTGTAAGTTGATTGCAGAAATGACATGGCCCAAACTGGGGTCCAAATTACCCTTCATTTTCCAAATCAATGACGTCAAAATCCATACAGTTCTGATTTGATTTACATTATTACACTAAAAAAAATTAAAAAGTATAGGTTGAATCCTATTATAGAGTACCTAATTTAATTTAAAAATAATCACAAAAATGACCTTATAATTGATTCATAATCATCAAAAATGGTCTAAGACTTTATTTGTTCATGAATTTTGAAGGTGTTACTTTTGTAGTTATTAAATATCACTGGATATAACTTGTACTATTTATTAATTTATTAATAGTTAATTATTACTACATAGATAATTCAAAAATTATTTTAATCGTAGGTTATTTACATTAGAAACCGACCATGTAATCTTGTCAATGAAAAGTTTATAGTATACAACCTCTAATTATTCTTTTCTGTACATCCATGTACCTAAAAGTCATAAAAACCCATTATTTATGTACTTCCTTTAGACACGATAAAAGCCGACAATATTCCAGGCAATGCAAACCATTCTTCTTGCAACTGTTAATGTAAGCAACAAAAACAACTAGTCAGCATCCAGTAAAAAAAAAAAAGTAATAAATTAGAGTTTAATGAAATTATGAAAAGACAAAATTACCATCACAAGTCCAAGTTTGAGGTCAAGCAATGCTACCGCCCTCCCATACGGGTGCTCTGCAGAAAACTCGACTGCTGTCATGAAACTGTGTTCCTTTGTTCGCTTATCATCGGTTTTTCGTTCATAATCCAGCTTTCTTCCATAAAATAGTTTTACCTTTTATCACAATAATAAAAAGCCGTCAGTGAAAAAAGGTGGAACAGGACAAGACAATACAGTACAGTACATGTTGTATTACGTCTGAGATGCATTGGACCGAGACTGGGACCGATGTCGATACAAAAAAAAAAAATTACAATTTTTTGTCTCACTCAAAAAGGTGGGACATGGACCCTATATCGATCTTTCAAATGTGCAAAAGACGTAAATGCCCTTTTCATCCTCATCATCGAAAATAGCCCTAGAAAACTTGTCCAGTGCCTTCCAATCAAGTCGCGTCCAGTGTAATAAACGCAGCCTTCGGCTGCGTTTGTTACACGGTTTAGGACTCGACTGAATTGCACAGGACAAGCTTTCTAGGGCTATTTCCGATGATGAGGATGAAGAGGGCATTTACGTCTTTTACACATTTGAAAGATCGATACAAGGTCCATGTCCCACCTTTTTGGGTGAGACAAAAAATCGTAATTTTTTTTTGTATTGACATCATCCCCAATCTCGCTCCAATGCATGTCAGACGCAGTACAACCTGTTATGTACTTAACAGTCAACTGTCAGCTGTCAGTCTCTCACCATGTGTGGGCCAGTGAGAAGGAAGTGGGAATCTTTTTTGTTGGTATTTGGATGCGTAAGTGACCATAAAGAATCCATGAGAGACCACTCTTGCCCTAGAAATTGACCAACAAGTGTTTCTCCTGCACTTGTTAAGCCAAATATCTCTCTACCTTTTTTTCTTTTCATCTCCCTGTCAAACAAAGTAAAATAGATTTAGTTAATTATTTCATTTTCCTCTTTTATTTTATCTTCAACGGGACCCACGATAAGATATAATCGTGATCCAGAAAATCACATTTTTATTAAAAAAAAAACATGTGCAACACATTAGAAGCATCTTTCTAGCATGCATATTGATAAAGAGATGGTTGATATTTGAAGATAAAATGCAATCTTACTTTTATTTATTTGTATATTATAGAATCCTGCTTTCATTTCTTTTACAACAGTGGTACTTCTGATTTTATTTTTTTTTCTTATCAAGTTATTATACTTCAAAAGCTACCCACTTATAGCAGTGTACACCCAACAGTTTTTCTTCTTAGAAAATTAACTTCAAAAAAAATAAACAATCATAGGATTGTACTTTCAACTTTGTTCTTATTTGAACATTGCACTTTAAGAAAACTACCCACTCATAGCATTATACTTTCAACCTCTTTTCTTAATAGACCATTGTACTTTTTTTTTTCTTGTAAAAACATCGTACTTTCAACTTTTTTTTTTCTTGTCAAAACATTGTACTTTGAAAATTCTACCCAGTTAAGTGAAAATTGTTTACTACAATAAACAAATCAACAACCATTTTGACGAATATTAAAAGAAAAAAAAAAAAAAAAAAAAAAACATACTCACCTCATTTGAAGTCTAATAACCTCTTCACAAGATGAATCCACAACACGTGTCCAACTTTTATCAAATCCCACCACCATACACGGAAAATAACATGAATTTTTTTTAACAAAAGAAGAACAAACCACTTGCGGTGTTTGAATCGGGAACGTTCTCGAGGCTGCAACTTTTAACCGGATCTGGTCACGGGTACCCGGGTCCGACCCGGGACCCAAATCCAACCATTTTTGGACCGAAAGTTTGGAATCCGGCCCAAAAAATTCCTCAAAAGAGATTGAACAAGAACCCAAAGATTTAGGGTTTTTCGAGAGAGAGATAAGTTCAAAGAACATGTATCCATTTGTTTGACATTGAAAAGTGGCAACCTGTTTTTGACCCGATTCAGATTGGATCGTGAGTTGCTTTTTGATGTTAAAGATTCCATCAGATTGTGGCTTACTAAATATAACACCGACTTTTCCTTTATCATTTTCTGGTAAGTTTTTTATTTCTATGAACTCCAAAAGAATCTAAAACAATGTAAAGAGAATTTAGGGTTAGATTTTTTTTTAAATAAAAAAATCAAATACTACAAAAAACAAACATGAATTACCTCAACATAATTTGTTTTAGGAAGATTAATCAACCTTTGAAGCCCATTTGATGAGTCAGCATTAACACGGGCAGTATCTGGTATACAAGGTGTATTGGTAACAGGAAAAGGGGCAGTGCCCCTGTACATTGCCCCTGCCCGCCAATATCTTGACCCAAAAGTCTCCTCCCATTGTTTAGTGGTGTCCGAAAACCCCGTGTCCAATTTCTGACCTTTTGACCTATTTTGATCCGTGTCATCATGTTCTAGAATCTTCCCGAGTAATTTCACCATATCTTCACAATAAGAAACCGGATGTAATTGGTGCGTATGCCAAATTAAGTCAACATCATAAGTTGGAACACAAAACCGTTTCAAAGATCTTTCCCTATTTCTTCTTATAAGATGTAAAAAACCTTTGTATCTTTCAACAGCTTCTTCAAGAAAAAGATCTTTCTTGAAATGCGGTCTAGATACCTGTCAGAAAAAGTAAATCAGGTACACAGTGGCCTGTTAGCTGGCTGGCATAAAAGCAAAGTGCCTAAAGGCTAAATTACCTGGTAATAAAAAGGGCTTTGTCTTTGAACAGCTAGATTAAAATCATATTTTGAAAAGGTTTGAGTTCCATATAAAGATTCTGAAAATTGAATCGAAAAAGCGCGTGACATGTCAAATTCATAAGACTCATTAGGGTATAATTTGTTCCAGATTTCTTCGGTTTCTTTTCTTGATGTTTCTTGAATAGATGACACGACATTAGAGTTGTCAAGAATCTTTCCGTATAATTCTTCACAATCTGATTTGTATCTAACCTGGTAATTAATAAAGAATGTTTTCAGTCTCCAAAAGAATAATCAGATTTGGTTGAAATTTGGAAATTCAGAAACTTACTGGATTAAGTCTGTGACAATGCCAAATCCATTCACAATCAAGAGGAACAACTAAAGGTTCTTTAGTGATGTTAGAGTCTGAATGTTTAGCAAGTAATGGAAGCCAGCATGCATTGTACCTGAAATTTTTTAGATAATAAATTAGTTGTGTTCATTAAAGTATTGGTACAATAGAAATTCGTTTACTTACCTAAAGATTGCCCATTGTAAGGTCGGGTTTTCATAAAGCCAACGGTTCCTGTCTACAACTGCAAGAAATTGGAGGTGAAGTTTAGCAGCAGACAAAAGATCTTCACTTATGAAGATATTCTGTGCTGCATTCCATTCCGACTCTTGTTCTATTTCCATTCCGATTCCCACCTTCAAAACCCTCTGGGATTACAGCATATAGATTTAATCAGAAGAAAAGTTTATTTCAGCTAGAGACAATGTTGAATTCTTCCAGAATAATGGAATACGAATATATAAATAGCCATTAAATTCGCAAGGAAACTGTATCGATGAGTGTAAGTGTTACTAATACTACCAATGTTGCAATTAGTAGAACCCTAGCTTGTTGACAGTAGGCAAACTGAAATCGTCTGCTAGAAAGTTGATCAAGAACGCAAACAATTGGTGGGAAGAACCCTAGATGATTTGGTAGGTTAACAAAATTCAGATTTAGGATCTCATTTTTTTCGATAAGCCAGAACTGAAGTTACGAACTTCTTTCATCAGTTCTCGGCACAATAAGTTTGAATTAAAAATTGGAGCCCTAGTCATCTTGTACTGAATAACTTTGTATAGGTTTACAAAACTTCAGATAACTCGATCAAATTGAGGGAAAATAGAAAACTATCGAACGACTACCTTAAACAGTAACAGAAAGGGCCACAACTTATCGAATTAAACCATTGAAAAAACATAAATTGGTATCCTGATCAAAGTAAACTTCTTATATTATCCAAGATTAATTACCTGCGGATGTTAATAGTTGGTGTTGTTGAATACGTCGGAGAAGATCACCGTTGAATAGTGCCGGCGACGGATAAACCTTCAATTGTTGGATCGAATTAAAGATCGTCTCTAAGTTATGGTCTATTTGATTCCTGTGTGCCCGGATAAGAATCTTGGTGGCGAAAGTTCTGTGAAACGACACTCTGATTTTCAAACAATTTCCATTTTCTATTTATTATTTTTCTCCAAAAGGCGGTCACGGCGTCACGCCAATATTAGGATGATGGGAATACCCATCACATTGCCCAAATGTGATGGGCATCACGTTATCGCCACATAATATTTTATCCCATCATAATCCATCACATTACCCCCTTTATACCCATCACATTTTCATCACACCACATCATCTTTTCCAAATAAAAATAATTCCATAAAAATAAAAAATCCAAGCTTCTAATTGGTTGAGTGGGAATTAAAAAAAAGAAAAAAAGGGGGAAAAACCCTATTGGGTGTGATGAGCCGTGATCTCCATCACTTCCTATCACGATCACGCCCATCACGGAACACCCGGGGCGGTGTGCACGCCGTGATGGGTAGTGATGTGGCCATCACGGTTCCTCCGTGATACTGTCAACAAGTCAACATACCATTATTTGAATTTTGAAACTTATTTTTTTTTCGTATTCAATGAAATGAAATTCAGGATACATTTCGGATTTATATTTCGACTCCGGACTTATTATCATTTTGGATTCTAGATTAGCATTATTTTATATTTTTCTGTTGTAAATAATTTAAAAGTATTATTTTAATGTTGATATACAAATTTAATCTTCAATCAATCTATATGATGGTAGAAGTAAAATAGTTAAAAGAATGACGTTGGCATTTTTAAAATATATTCTATATATAACATTTATCAAAATGGAATGTTGTTCATAAGTTAAATCAACAATTTTTAGATATTTACAGTTTTAGTCCTTGGGCTTTTTAACTTTTAGTTATTTACAATTTCAATCTCTTAACTTTTTAATTTATATAATTGTAAGTTTAGTCTCTATAGTTTTAAATATCAACATTTTTAGATTAATTACGGTTTTAGTCTCCATATTTTTTAATTTGCATAATTACAATTTTCGTCCCTATAGTTTTTTAATTTAATTTGCATAATTATAATTTCGGTCCCTATAGTTTTTTAATTTGCATTAATTATAGTTTTGGTTCCTATAATTTTTAGTTTAGGATAGCTATAGTTTTGGTCCTAATATTTTATAATTTGTTTTAATAATAGTTTTGGATCCCGTAATTTTAAATTTCAATAACTACAGTTGTGGTCCTTATAAATTTTAACATTAATTACAGTTTAGTCCATATAGTTTTTAAGTTATGATAATTAGAGTTTCCGTCTATGTTATTATACATAGATGCATTTTCCGCAGCAATGTGCGGGGTGCTACACTAGTTTACTTACATTTAACATTACAATTTATGAATATATCACCATCCACATGACATTATTGGTAATGGATCTATCCAGTAGGGATGAGCACGGGTCGGTTTGGGTCGGTTTTGACCCAAAAACCGAACCCAAAACCGACTTGTCGGTTTTTATAAATTTAAAACCGAACCCAACCTAAAACCGATCGGTTTGGGTTCTCGGTTTTCGGTTATTTCCCAGTTCGGTTTCGGGTTCATGGGTTTTAAACCGAAATGTTTCAAACTTGGGCTTTTTGTCACCAACTGTTGGAGGGACTAAGCCAACTCTTGTGAAAGTTGAGGCTTCATTATATAGAAGGTGAGATACACGTAACTTTCATCCCACAGTCGATGTGGGACTCCACATCCTAAGAATGAAAAGAATGTGAACAAATATAAGAGTAAGAGTAAAATAAAATACATGGTGCGTGGGATAGGAGTAGATCACGTGACCTCAAACAACAAAGAGTATGCGTACAACCAGTTGAACTACCCAATATTCATGTCGCAATATCACGGAACACATTTACATAATGACGAAAACGTATAACTGTCAGGAATCGAACCTGGAAAAATAAAAACTCCCTAAGCATAAATCAGGAATCGAACCTGCATCCCTAAGTTGCCAGTTCAAAGCGTTAACCAATTGACTTAACTAATCCTTGTGTATTGTTTACGAAAACATTATATATAATATATATACGTACAGCATAAATTTTAAACCTTTTATACAAATCGGTTCGGTTCGGTTTTAGTGGGTCGGTTTTGGGGGTGAAACCGAACCCAAACCGAAAATTTTCGGTTTTGAAAATCTTAAACCCGAACCGTCGGTTTCTGTTTCAGTTTCGGTTTTTCGGTTTCGGTTTTTGTCGGTTTCTCGGTTTCCGGGTTCGGTTTTGCTCACCACTACTATCCAGACTTCATCTGCCACCTATCATCTTATCGAGAATATATATATATATATATATATATATATATATATATATATATATATATATATAGTGTGATCGTATGACCTATTTATGTCCTTTTGTCGGTTTCTCGGTTTCCGGGTTCGGTTTTGCTCACCACTACTATCCAGACTTCATCTGCCACCTATCATCTTATCGAGAATATATATATATATATATATATATATAAATATATATATATATATATATATATATATATATATATATATATATATATATATATATATATATATATATATATATATATATATATATATATATATATATATATATATATATATATATATATATATATATATATATATATATATATATATATATATATATATATATATATATATATATATATATATATATAGATGTAGGATCAAATACAATCTTTAAGTATTGTGTGAATGTAGGACCAATTTTGGTCCAATCAATTTATAAGGGTAATTGTGTAATTTTATTAATTAAATTAATTATTATTTAATTTTAAATACCTAAAATTTTGATAACTAATTATGACTCAAAGTTATAAATATGGAAAATTTTGACCATTAATCAAATTCACGTCCAACCTTTATCCCCAAATCCCTCAACCCCATTTTCTTCCCGTCGACGATGTCTCTCCTGATCGATTGATACAAAGGGTAGTCCAAAAGAAACCCGCCACCGTAGCACCATAGTCGACGACCAGTAGTGCCGGCAGTGCTGTCGTCCCGTCCAACACCACGATAGACTGCAGTAGCAGGAAGGTTCTGATCTCGTCATCTCTCTTGTTCTTAGCTCTTTTGCGGATCAGGGCAAGGAAATAACGGGAGTCGATAGTGAAATGATGGACGATGGGTTTTCTGTCGCACCGGTTGAAGTCGTCGAGTCTGCATCGGAAACGATCGGTGGAACAGAAGATCGATTATGGTCTGCTTCGGCCGTCTATGGCGGTGCCCTCTACAAACCCTACCTGTAACGATTTAGTAATTTGGGTTTTTCTTTTAAAGCCCCATCGATGTAATTGGCTTTATAGGAGTTGGAAATAAATGCAATCAAACCTACATAATTAACTAAATTGTCAAATTCTTTCTGAATATCATGTCAAATTCTTTTTCGTCAAAGATTCGGCTCTTTGTTTCTAAAACAATTCTTATTTTTTGTTAATGAACTATATTGTTTTTTAATAAAGCAATATGTCAATAATGCCCGCTTTCCGAATACCAGCATCACGATCCTCCATCTCAAATGCTTATATTTGTTTTTGTTCGAATGAGTTCGTTGATTTGACTCGAAACCCAATGGATTATGCTTGGGTATCGATAAGAAGTCATTTAGCAACCCTTTTTTCCTTTTCCCTTTTCTTCTCCTGCGAATATTTTTTCTACTGCTGGAGGTTTTTATTTTGCTTCTTGGTGCAAATTGGATTGTTGATATGACATAGAAAATGGTTATTGCATGGTATCAATTGATTTTGGTTATTGTACTTGATTCTATTGGGTATTAGTTGGATTGTTGTTTGATTTTCGTTCCTATAACTGATTGTTCAGATTGTTAAATTTATAAAGTATGTTATGTAATGTACAGGTGCACTACGTGTTGAATTTACACCTCATGTAATCACGGTTAAAGCAGGAGAGGTATTACTCTCGACTTTCAAATATTGCTTGTTTGATTTTTTTTCTTGATGTATGAATCACGTTTAAAACAAGGTTAGATTATTTCCATCAGGTTCCTTCATCAGGTCGACCTTCACATCAGGGATGAACAATAGAGGCTTCCATATTCTTCAAGAATGAAAACTCGAACCATGATATGGTAAGAGTATTCTTTAAGAATGAAATATTGAAACCGAGCATTGTTTAAGAATGAAGACCGAAAAAAGGAGGACCGATCGTTCAAGAATGTTGCAGGTAGTGTTGGCTGGTCAAAGATGAATAGAAGTGATAAAACGATGAACAATACAGAATAATGTAGGATCTGATTATTGTTTAGTTTGTATTTTGTTTAGTATTCTTAGAGAATATAGTTCTGTACAAACCAACACAAACTTATTCTTTGAGAATGCACACTTCATACTGCATGTGTAAATGTGCGCAATATTATGGTTGTAAACGTTTATTGTTGCATTCCTTAAAATTCTTTGAAAATATACTCAATATTCTTTGAGAATGTGTCATTTTAATTGACAATTGAAAGTTACGGTGGTTCCGTGTTTAATGCATTCTTCAAGATTTGTCATATGCACCATATATGCATTCTTTGAGAATATGCACCATATATGCATTCTTTAAGAAGTACTGTACAAATTCTATGAGAATTTGAATGAAACACAGTTAACCCAAAATACTAAAAAAAATCTCTTTGAATCTAACTGTATTCTTTAAGAATGAGATAAATATATGATAACGAACTGGAAAAAATGTTTTAAACGTTTGAACGTGTTGAATGAAAATTCGAATTCTGATAAAATCTGAGAATTAATTTGATTTGATTTATATTAATTAATTTGACTTAGTTGCCTAATATGTAGGCAATATTTTAATTTCTCTCTCTTATTCAATTGTCATATTTGCCCTTATAATTAATTAGGCCAATTTATATTGTATATGTCATCCCATGATAATAATGTGCACCCTCAAATCATAGCTTTTCATTCTTTTAATCTAATGGCCACAAATTGGTCCTACATTCACACAATATTTACCAAATGTATTTAATACTAACTATATATACATATATATATATATATATATATATATATATATATATATATATATATATATATATATATATATATATATATATATATATATATATATATATATATATATATAGTTAGGTTCAAATGTGGATCCTAAGTATTGTGTGATCGTATGACCTATTTATGTCCTTTAGATTAAAAGAATCAATGGTTAAGATAGATGATGGCATGATGGTAATTAATTGGAAAAAGATTTTAATTCTTTTTTATTTTTAAACAACCATAAGGGTAAATTAGACAATTTGTTTACCACCAAATATGAAAATTTCTGATTTTAAGGAATATACATTTCAAATCAAAGTTTAAAAGTACAAAATTCAAATTTTTGAAAATTAACTTTTCACGTCAATTCATTTTCCAAACTTAATTTTGGAATTGGAGATAATCTTTACTTTTAATAAATCTTTTCTTTATTACTTCTAAGACCTATGGGAGTACTCATCACAGACATATCGTGATGGCCACATCACTATCCTATCACAGCGTGCACACCGTCCCGGGTGCTCCGTGATGGGCGTGATCGTGATGGGAAGTGATGGGGATCACGGCTCATCACAACCAATAGGGTTTTCCCTTCCCACTCAACTAATTAGAAGCTAGGATTTTTTATTTTTATAGAATTATTTTTATTTGGAAAAGATGATGTGGTGTGATGGGTATAAAGTGTGTGTTGTGATGGAGTGTGATGAAATGTGATAGAGGTAAAATCTGATGTGGCGCTGATGTGGCACTCATCACATTTGTGCAATGTGATGGGTACTCCCACCAGCCTAATAATAAATTACTTCTAATAAGGCACTACTACAAGTGCCACGTGGCCTTCTCTTAGACCCTCCCACAATGTTTTCCCGCTCACTCATATTACCTCTTTTAAGACTACCGATTAGTGCGTTTTCTGGTACTTTGAGAAGCGTAAATCATCCCGTGAATTATGTGATTTTCCTTCAATCGAATCCCGCAAAACCAGGAAGCAAACAAAGGATTGAATGCGGAAGGGCGAGATTGGAGGAGATTAGGTGAATTTTAATCTTCTACGCCTCTCTACTCCTCATAGTTCCTATAAACAAACTTCAAGCTTCTTCCGCCTCGTCACACCTACGCCGTCGGAGCCACCATCTGCCACCGTCGTTCGTTATCCGACCTTCAAAAGTCGTGATTGGACCTTGGTCCCCTACCTATGACACTGGAGGATAAGTGTGGAATTATGCCTTCAAAATGACAAGTTATGCATACTTCAAGGACCATAAATGTAAAAAGTGAATTTGGTGGCAATTCTGTTGTCAAACATGCATGTGATGATTGACCGTAAATTCACGAGTGCTGGAGATAAATTCAACCAACAACTTCTCTTCTTTTCAAAGGGAGTTGGTCGCTTTCAACTATTACCTTTGACGAATATTAATTTCTCCAATTACTGCATACGGCGCCTCAGTTTTTTTTCAACAATTACGGCTGATCGTCCTTATAAATAGGGATGCTCATATTGCAATTAAATCATACACAAAACATTGAGTGATATATATATATATATATATATATATATATATATATATATATATATATATATATATATATATATATATATATATATATATATATATATATATATATATATATATATATATATATATATATACATCGATATATTTTGTGAGGCTCTATGTATTAAAAGAAAAAGAGAGATATATATATCTACGATATCAAATCTTGTAACCTCCTCATTTTTCTCATATAGTGATTATCATCGGTTGTGCCCGTGGTTTTTTCCCGAAAGGGTTTTTCCACGTTAAATCCTTGTGTCCACATTTATTTTTCTTTATCGTATTATTTTTATTTTATTGTCGATATTATTATACATAACAAGTGGTATCAGAGCCACGTTGTTTTCTATACTCATTCTCAATTTATTGAGTATTATATCGACATGGCTACTTTGAAATACGATATTCCATTGTTGGATCGAGATACAAGATTTTCATTATGGCAAGTAAAGATGCGAGCTGTATTGGCTTAGTTGGACCTTGATGATGCTCTGTTAGGCCGAGACAAAATGTCTGCGTCTTGGTCAGATGAAGAAAAGGATCGTAAAGATCGTAAGGCTCTCTCTCATATCCATCTTCATTTATCTAACAATATTTTGTAGGAAGTTATGAAAGAAAGTACTGCCGCCGCTTTATGGCTAAAATTGGAACAAATTTGTATGACCGAAGATCTCACAAGTAAGATGCACCTTAAACAAAAATTATTTTCACTTAAGATGCAAGAAGGTGGATCGTTGCTGGATCATCTTTCGACATTTAAAGAGATCATCACTGATCTTGAAGCTATGGAGGTAAAATATGATGAAGAGGATTTGGGTTTAATTCTTTTATGTTCTTTGCCTAGTTCTTATTCAAACTTTAGAGATACCATATTATATAGTCGTGATACTTTAACACTTCACGAAGTTTATGAAGCTTTGCATGCAAAAGAAAAGATGAAAGATATGGTATCCACTGAAGGTTCAAGTTCTAAAGGAGAAAGTCTGGCAGTTCGTGGCAGATCAACAGATAAGAATGATTCTAAAGGCAAGAACAAAAGAAATTCTAGAAGCAAATCTAGATCCAGACGTTCCAAGTCATGCAACTATTGCAAAAAAGAAGGACATGATATCTCTGAATGTTACAAGTTGAAAAACAAGGAGAAAAGAGCTGCTAATCAAAACCCTAAACCAAATCAAGATGATGAAGGAAAAGCTACTTATGCTGCTGAAAATAATTCTAATGGAGATGTTCTTGTAGCTTTTGCAGGGATCCTAAAAACCAATGATGAATGGATTCTTGACTCAGCTTGTACTTTTTACATGAGTCCAAACAGAAGCTGGTTTACAAATTATCAACCTATAGAAGGTGGCTCCGTATTGATGGGTGATAATACACCATATAAAGTCACTGGAATTGGTTCCATTCAAATCAAGATGTTTGATGGTGTTGTCAGAACTTTGTCTGATGTTCGACACGTTCCAGGTTTGAAAAGAAACCTTATTTCTTTAAGTACTCTTGACCTTAAAGGGTACAAATATTCCGGTGAAGGTGGAGTTTTAAAGGTTTCAAAAGGCGCCATGATTGTCATGAAAGTCGATATCAAATCAACAAACCTGTATCATCTTCGGGGTACAACAGTAACATGTAATTCCAATGTTACTTCAAATTCATCTTCTATTTCTGATACTACTAACCTATGGCATATGCGTCTTGGGCATATGAGTGAACTTGGTTTAACAGCATTAAGCAAAAGAGGATTGCTTGATGACCAATGCGTTGGCAAACTGGAATTCTATGAACATTGTATTTTTGGCAAGCACAAGAGGGTAAAATTTAACACCTCAGTACATACTACAAATGGCATTTTGGAGTATGTACATGCTGATTTATGGGGACCATCTCAAGAAACATCACTGGGAGGTGCTCGTTATATGTTGACAATTATTGATGATTATTCAAGAAGAGTTTGGCCATATTTCTTGAAGCTTAAATCTGAAGCATTCTCTGCATTCAAAGAATGGAAAGTCATGGTGGAAAACCAGACCGGTAAGAAGGTCAAAAAGCTTCGCACAGATAATGGTATGTAGTTTTGTTCAAATGAATTTAATTCATATTGTAAACTAGAAGGAATTGTTAGACACTACACCGTTTCTCACACACCTCAACAAAATGGTATAGCTGAACGTATGAACAGAACCATTATTTCAAAGGCCCGTTGTATGTTATCTAACGCATGATTATCGAAACGTTATTGGGCAGAAGCTGCTTCTACTGCATGTTATTTAATTAACATGTCACCTTCTATTCCACTTGATAAAAAGACTCCTATTGAGGTATGGTCTGGCTTCCCAGCAAACTATTCAGATTTAAGAATTTTTGGTTGCCCTGCTTATGCTCCTGTTGATAATGGAAAATTAGAGCCCAGGGCAATTAAATGTATCTTTCTTGGTTACAAGTCTGGTGTGAAAGGATATAAGTTATGGTGTCCTGAAACTAAAAAGGTTGTGATTAGTAGAAATGTAGTATTTAATGAATCAACTATGCTACATAAATATTCTTCTACTAATATTCCTGTTGAGAGTCAACAACAGACAAGTGTGCAGGTGGAGCAATCTGTTAACTCAGAACATACACCAGAAAAAGAAAACTCTATTGATCAAAATCAATCAGTTGAGCAAGAGTCTTCTACTCCTACTTCTACTCACCAACCACAACGTTCTATAGCAACTGATAGACCTAGGAGGGTCATTCTGAAGGGTTTTCTTGCAAACAATGAACACAAATAATCCTATGGTTCACATGCAACCCTAGAAAGATCTATGTTTTCTTCTATGAAGATAATAAACTATAACCTAAAGGCCAACAACAAATTCTAAAGATTAAAACAAGAATTACCAACCTTTGAATCTTGTTCTTGAAGCTAGCAGCACAAGTGTCCTGCCTCAGATGCAAGTCACACCCAAGCAATGGAGAAGACAGTTCAACAGAGTATTCTTGTTCAAATTGGCGCAGAGAATGAGGGTGCCAGGTGCCTCCTTTTATAGCCTCCAAGGGTTACAGCTGAAACCCTAAGGAGCCTCCAAGTGGGCAAGCCTGCAAACCAATTGGACCAAGCCTTTTTCTAAACCCTAATTAGGGTTTCGCCATTTTGAGGAACCCTCCTCAATTGGCGCCATTTATGGCCCCTGTCCACTGGCCAGCCTTTTATTCAACTATTGAATAATTACAAAACCAGTCCCTGCACTTTTAATTAATTAATTTAATCACTGAATTAAATCCAATTAATTCTAGATTAAATCTAAATTAATTATTATAGTTTCTAATTAATATATTAACACTTAAATATATTAATAAACCATTTAATTAATTCTATTGATTTATTAAGCAATTAATAAATCAACCTTTTACTCTACCGAACTCTATCCTGACCTCCAGCTATGAGGGCAACCCAAATGGACTTTGCTTCAATCAATAAGATAAATATAGTTGTAAAGTCATGGCTTAGACACCTAATCCAACAGTCTCCCACTTGGATAAGTCTATGACTTTAATTTATCTTCTGATTAATAAACAACCTGCAGCTTCCTAGAAACTGCTGCCGAACTCTGACCTAGTCAGTTCCGTCCAAAGATAAGTGATCAGATGATCCTCCGTCCAACAAGATATTTTCAGACATGAGACATGGATTGAGATCAATCTCTGTCTGACACACTGTTTCCCGATTTCCGATTTTGCTTATGACTTTTAGACTTCTAATTGAACGAATCAATTCAGTCCTGGCTGGCCAGCGCTTCAGTCAACTTCAAAATCATCGAGTGGCCAACAGATATCTGTTTCCCGTCTGGGTCAAGGGACGAATAAGCTTTGACTAATATGTTATATCTTTTACCCGACAAATCACTCACAACAGCACGTTTTATAACATCGAGTTACCGATGCGTTTTCGTACTATCAATGAACAACCGCCTTGCAAATTATAACTCATATCTCTCCACTTTAAGACCAAAAGATATTATCGTCTCAACATTGCTCGTGATATAATCCATGAAGCAATCCATTGAGCGCGGGTTTATCCAATACTCAAATCTCCATTTCCAAGTACTCATGAACGTTGCAGCAATCTTATTGCTATGTCTAACTCCTTAGACAATCTACAAACCAATTCATGACAGTCTTCCTTCATACTTACTCCCTAAGAGTATGAACGACTGTGGATGTTTGAATAATCCAATTATTCAGGAAGTAAACATGCAAAAGCGAAACATAAAATCTGACTGGCAGCTACTCCTGCTAATTACCAAGTCTCCACGAGGTAATCACCAAGTCGGATTTATCATAACTATTATCGGTTTCTTATTCTCTTTTAAACTC
This sequence comes from Cichorium intybus, assembly GCA_023525715.1. Classification (NCBI taxonomy): domain Eukaryota; kingdom Viridiplantae; phylum Streptophyta; class Magnoliopsida; order Asterales; family Asteraceae; genus Cichorium; species Cichorium intybus. The sequence goes on along the minus strand of CM042011.1, from coordinate 131,127,713 downwards.
TCAATTCAAGCCTTTTATATCTATGTCTATGACCTTTTCACTCTTTCTATGTATCCAAGTGTCTAACACTTATACACTTTATTGCAGATGATCCTATCGGATACTCTTCCGATGATATCTCAATTTGTCATTTTGTCATTCTGTCATTTTCTCTCACAACTCCATTCCGGTGATGTGTACTGTGACTGCCCATGGTTCTCGGGTCTTTAGTCTACATGACTACACCCTAAGACAATTTCGAGGTGTCATGATGTGCCGGTGAACCACACGCCCTCCATCAGAAACCAACGAAATTCTTTAACCATGAAGTCCTATAGCACCACGTTTTGGTGTAAACAATTACCGATTTGAAAACCCTTTCAAATCAATCACCCTAATCATTTCCCAATGATTTCTCACGTCTGTTCAAAAATCCATTCAGTATTTTCAGCCAGGCAATATCCTGAATCCAACATACAATGCTCTAAGCATTAAGTCATCAGGATATGTTCATAACACTTCTGATTTGTCCAAGAGGCTCGAGGAACCTGATGTAATCTTATTCCAAGCCCTTTCGGAATCCTAAGATTACCAATAATCCTTGTGTCATGATTTCCGGAAACCATTTCCTTTCGGTGACTCTTTCTTATGCATCTTGAATCCCATCAAGATCATATTCTCAACGGCTAAGTCAATACTGTCAGTCTCATCTATCTGATAGATGTCTATGAACTACGTGAGCATGCTGCACCTTCTTTGTTTCCTTCATGCCAATTCATTACACTTTGCAATGACAGGAAACTCCATTCCTGGGGTTATGCATCTTGAATCTCATCAAGATCATATTGGCAGAATTCTGATCTATCTAATAGATGTTCACAACCACCTGAGTATGTTGTATCTCTTAAAGTCTTTCATAGCGAACCGTTTCTTAACACCAAGTCATTACACTTTGTAATGATAAGAGACGTTTCCTAGAACCAGTATGTAACCCTCATACAATGATAGCAGATAACAACGATACTCCCACTGGCTTTGACACCGTTATATGACTCTTTCGGACTATTCACAAAATCCAAAACTTATGGCACATTTTGCGAAACCGAAATCCAAACCTTTCCGACATATTAAAGGAAATCTTTCAGGCTATTCACAAAATCCAAACCTTTTGGCCTATTTTGAGAATCCGAATATCCTTTCTTGCGAGATGCCCATGGGACGAATCTCGGGGCCATGTACCTTTCGTAATGGCATGCTCTATGTGAGTCCATATTAGTGTGCCGGTAAACCACACACGCTCCACTAACGACTCACACTATGCCACGCAGAATCCTCTCGGATTACATCTTCTATTGAGAGTGCTTCTCTCAGAATCAGTTGCTTGACTCCAAGTGATGACTCATTCAACCAGATGTTCTGTAAGTACATTTCTATGTTCCCTTCTTTTGATGATTCAATTACTCCCACTGGTTCCTAGACCAGTTGTAAAGATCAATCAAACTGTCACATAGACTGTGTCTCGCGGTAAGGTTCTCTTATTTGGCAGCAACTGGGCTCACCAATGCTTCTAGCAGTCGGATTACTTATCCGTACCATCTTTAGTGTTTTACCACTACTCGGTATATCACCCGGATCATAACTCCTTATGATGGTGACAACAACTACTGGTCAAGCGAAGAGAGGGTATGTCAGGTTTAACAGGAATCTAATTCCTGGTCAAGTCCCAGTGGTGACTAAAGGTTGTTTCACTTGGCTAATTCCTGAACTCGTTCAGAATTATTCTTACTCCCACTGTTTCCTTAGAACTTGAGTTCTTTCTAAAAGTACTCTTCTTTCAAAGGATAACTGGAGTGGCCAATGAAAAACGACATTGCTGATCAGTTTCAGGCTTGTCATGAGATTCAGACGAATGCTACATGACCCTGGACTTTCTATGTACTAGTGGGATGATCCCAGCTTTACATTTCAGACAGTGTCGACATAACCTACTTAGTCTAAGATGTGGTCGGAATATGGCTTCTGCGGTCTGACTGGTTGAATGTTCAATTCATTGAAAAATTAGTCGGAAATGTATCCAGTGTATCTTATACACCGAGGATCAAAACTTTTTCGATCAATGCTCCATCATCTTCCCTTAGACACATTATAACCATTAGTGTTCTTGGAAGAGGATAAACTGTGAAACATTTTCTCAGTCTATGTTGTTACTCAGGTTCTGTTGATTTTATGCTTCCTTTGAAATCTTTGAACACTTCAAGGTTCCAATCAATCGCTTATTCCGATAAGCGAAGCCATATTTGTCAAACCATTTGGCAAATATCATGAAGCATAACTAATCGTGTTCTGTTCAAATATTCGAGCAATACACAGTAACTTATGTGTCTGTTGCTCAAAATCTTAATACCTTTACATCTCTATGTAACTTTATGACTTTGTTAATATTGTTCAAGACATACAATCATCACCTGACTCCAAGTCAGCTGATTCCAAAATCCTATCCATTGGATCTTTGGGCGATTCCTTTCTTGCCACAATTAATTTTATTAAGCACTCAATTCATCACGTGACTTTAAGTCAAATGATTCCAAAGTCCTGTCCAACTGGACCTTTGGTTGAAGTGATTCTCATAAAATTCACTTTAACAATCATAAAGAACACAATATATAAGTCCAATCCCATTGGATGTTTCAACATTCAAGTTATTACCATTTACGTCATCAACACATTCACACAACATTTCGAGGACAATTAAAACAACCATTTTTAAGGAAAAATTTCATTAAACCAGAATTATCCTCAGAACAATGTACAATGCGAATCTATGTTAAATGTATCTATAAACCAATAACAAGAACAGATATCTAGCTTAACTCCAAAAATGCACGAGCTCCATATCTAATCTGAATATGCTCCTGTGCGACAACATCCCGCATCCTACAGAGTCCGTGCATACAGAGCAAATGTGAGAAACACATCCTGTATCAAGGAAATGAGGATCAGGTATTCTGAGTTTTAAGATATTACTGAGTCTGCCAAACAGTTTGGCTTTAGAGCATTTTTCCAATCTTTCTGTGACTGTGTCCCACCTTATGGATTCCCAGTTTGAAACATCGAACAATCGGTCCAGACGATCTGGATCATTTCTTGATGCACCTTAATACTGGACTCAATCCTGAAGCAGCTGAATTAATGGAACTATGCTTCTCCATGAACGATTCATATAGAGTCGACATTGAATGCACTTCCACGATTGTCTTATCCGGTTACCCTTTCTGTTCATCTGGACGAACAGATCAGCGAGTTGAGCTAATGCTTAACTCCCGATCCCAAAGGGAAACCAGTTTTATACTGTTCGCCTATGTATCCCTCAATCTCGGGAACACGCAAACTGGTGCTACTTCCTTCTAGCTTGCATCTTCAAGCTCTTTGAAGATCCTAGTTCGTTCTCCTTTTTCAACCAGTTCTCGGAACCTTTCCTCAACTAGCTGTGCTAACTTATCAGACCCCTGGAATTCTAAATCCCTGCGGAACTCGGGGTTAATGATTAATAGCATAAGGCAACGAACTTCCTTGGATTCAATAGTCAAGGAGTCATGCTCACAAGCTGTGGTGTGATGCCATGTTTGGGAGCGGACACTCAGTTTGATATGGTTCCCCAGCAAAACTAAGAACTATTCTCTAATTGCAAAACCGTATCACATAGTTCAGGCCAGTCAGCCTTACCATACTAAACAGGTGCTTTCTGAAGCTCTCAGAAATGGGTGAAGGAGGAGAAGGAGGAGAATGACATTTTCTTCAGACATATATAAAATTTGAATTTATTCGTTTAATTAATCCTTTTAAATAATTACCCAATATATATTATTTAACAAGGCTAGGATCCAAAATACCCCAACTATGCTGTGAAGAGGGATGCCGTAGTCACAACACAGTAGTCATTAAGGTAGATAACTTTTATCAATTTCAGTCTAATGAAATTCCTAGATCTGTGAGATTCATTGAACTGTTCAATGGCATGTTTAATCTCGGATATGCCCCACCGTTTGTGACTGGGATGCCGAGGATCACAAACCGGGTGTGAATAACCATGCAAATTAGCTTGGTACTCTCGGGGTCCATTATCATCTCAAATTGATGTGCCGGTTAACCACACACGCTCCATCAACAATGATAACACCCGAGAAACCCATTGCCACTCTTTATGAACCCTCATTGGTGTGCCGGTAACCCACACACGCTCCACCAACGTTTCATAAAGTGCAATGTGCAATTTCATGGGTTAGCATCAAATTCACATTTTTTTATCCTAAAGTAACTAGATTGGGTTTTGTTCAAGGTTCTAGTACTTTCAATTATAGCATTATACTTTTAAGAGGCTTAACGGTTCTATCAAACCCGTTCGGCTAACGACACTCGACTGGCCAGGAGAGCGGTGGGTAAGAGTGGATACCCATTAGACTAACATTTTATAGTCAGTCGCCTTATACCCTCTTTATAGGACAGTTTTGTGAATGAGGCCTACTTGCGGTAAGACTAACCAATTTTCTTATATATAAATAATTAACTTTTAATCATAAATATATAAGATATATTTTAATCTTATTAAAATATTTTAGATTTAATTTTCTAAGAATTTTCCCAAATTAATTCATAATTTTTTGAAAATTTAAATTAAATCATTAAACAATTTAATTGGTCTTTTAATTAAACAATTTAATTAAACTAATTAAATTGGGTATGGGGAAACACAAAATTAATCCAATTAATTTTCTTATCTTCCTATTAATTTCGAGATTTAGCAAGCAAGGAAAGGGTTCCAGTTATTTAAATAAGCAGCAATTACCAAAAATAACAACCTACTTCCAAAAAGGCAAGTAAATCAAGCAAATCAAAGGGGAATAAATGGGTGGCGGCTAGGGTTAGGAAACCCTAGCCTAGGCCACGAAATTAACCTCTTCTAAGGGTTAAAAATCGCACAAAACATTTGGGCACAAACAGTTCATGCAGTTTATATCAAACATAAGAAAACAGCCTATGCTCTGATACCACTTAAGGGTTTTCTTGCAAACAATGAACACAAATAATCCTATGGTTCACATGCAACCCTAGAAAGATCTATGTTTTCTTCTATGAAGATAATAAACTATAACCTAAAGGCCAACAACAAATTCTAAAGATTAAAACAAGAATTACCAACCTTTGAATCTTGTTCTTGAAGCTAGCAGCACAAGTGTCCTGCCTCAGATGCAAGTCACACCCAAGCAATGGAGAAGACAGTTCAACAGAGTATTCTTGTTCAAATTGGCGCAGAGAATGAGGGTGCCAGGTGCCTCCTTTTATAGCCTCCAAGGGTTACAGCTGAAACCCTAAGGAGCCTCCAAGTGGGCAAGCCTGCAAACCAATTGGACCAAGCCTTTTTCTAAACCCTAATTAGGGTTTCGCCATTTTGAGGAACCCTCCTCAATTGGCGCCATTTATGGCCCCTGTCCACTGGCCAGCCTTTTATTCAACTATTGAATAATTACAAAACCAGTCCCTGCACTTTTAATTAATTAATTTAATCACTGAATTAAATCCAATTAATTCTAGATTAAATCTAAATTAATTATTATAGTTTCTAATTAATATATTAACACTTAAATATATTAATAAACCATTTAATTAATTCTATTGATTTATTAAGCAATTAATAAATCAACCTTTTACTCTACCGAACTCTATCCTGACCTCCAGCTATGAGGGCAACCCAAATGGACTTTGCTTCAATCAATAAGATAAATATAGTTGTAAAGTCATGGCTTAGACACCTAATCCAACACATTCATCCTCCTAAGAGACTGATAGAAGAAGCAAATATTGTTGCTTATGCTTTAAACGTTGCTGAAGAAACTGAAGGTATCAAAGAACCTTCAACTTACACAGAAGCCATTACTTCAGAACAAAGCAACAAATGGATAACTGCCATGCATGATGAAATGGAATCTCTTGAAAAGAATGGCACTTGGGAATTGGTGAAATTACCAAAATAAAAGAAGCCTATCCGCTGCAAATGGATTTTCAAAAGAAAAGAAGGTATTACTCCTAATGAGGAAGCAAGATTTAAAGCAAGGTTAGTTGCTAAAGGCTATAGCCAAATTCCAGGCATTGATTTTACTGATGTCTTCTCTCCTGTTGTTAAGCATAGCTCAATTCGTACTTTACTTAGTATTGTTGCCATGCATAACTATGAGCTTGAGCAGTTAGATGTCAAAACTGCATTTTTACATGGTGAATTGGATGAAGATATTTATATGGAGCAACCTGAAGGCTTCATTATCCTTGGAAAAGAGAACTTGGTATGTAGATTGAAGAAATCTCTTTATGGGTTAAAACAGTCCCCAAGGCAATCGTATAAGAGGTTTGACTCTTTTATGCTATCTCAGAATTTTAAAAGATCAGATTATGATAGTTGTGTTTATTTTAAGTCAGTCAATGGTTCATCAATATATCTGCTTCTTTATGTTGATGATATGTTGATTGTTGCAAAAGATAAACTAGAGATAGCAAAACTGAAAACACAACTAAGCAAAGAGTTTGAAATGACGAACTTAGGTCCAGCCAAGAAAATTCTTGGTATGGAAATTACTCGTAACAGACAGCATGGAAAACTATACCTAAGTCAAAAGAGGTATATTGAGAAAGTTCTTCAAAGATTCAACATGCATAAAGCCAAGCCAGTGAGTACTCCGTTAGCTGCACATTTCAAACTGTCTTCAGCATATTGTCCAAAGCCAGATGATGAAATTAACAACATGGCGAAAATTCTGTATTCTAGTGCAGTTGGTTCTCTAATGTATGCCATGGTATGTTCTCGCCCTGATTTATCTCACACTTTAAGTGTTGTTAGCAGATATATGGCTAACCCAGGAAAAGAGCATTGTAAAGCTGTTCAATGGATTCTTAGATATTTATGCGGTACTTCCAATGCATGTTTACAATTTGGAAGTTCTGGTGAAGGACTGGTGGGCTATGTAGATTCTGATTATGCTGGAGATTTAGATAAAAGAAGATCTTTGACAGGTTATGTCTTTTCCATTGGTGGATGTGCTATGAGTTGGAAGGCAAGTCTACAGACCACTGTTGCCTTATCCACAACTGAAGCAGAATATATGGCAATTTCTGAAGCTTGTAAGGAAGCTATTTGGTTAAGAAATTTATACGGTGAACTTTGTGGAGACACATCTCCCACAAAGATTTTTTGTGATAGTCAAAGTGCTATTTATCTTACAAAAGATCAAATGTTTCATGAGAGAATGAAACATATTGATGTACGTTATCACTTTATTCGAGATGTTATTCCCAAAGGTGATATTCGAGTTCAAAAGATTAGCACTCATGACAATCCGACGGATATGATGACGAAGCCGGTTCCAGCAACTAAGTTTGAGCTTTGCTCAAGCTTGGTTGGTATGACAATCTAATTACAAGGATTGTCGGCACACGATGATTTTATGATGAGGAGTTTCTTAAAGTTTTTTGGTTGTCTTTCTACAAGAATAAAATCGTCTCAAAAATCAATTTGCTAGTTGCTGCATTTTGAAGTCAAGGTGGAGATTGTGGAATTATGCCTTCAAAATGACAAGTTATGCATACTTCAAGGACCATAAATGTAAAAAGTGAATTTGGTGGCAATTCTATTGTCAAACATGCATGTGATGATTGACCGTAAATTCAGGAGTGATGGAGATAAATTCAACCAACAACTTCTCTTCTTTTCAAAGGGAGTTGGTGGCTTTCAACTATTACCTTTGACGAATATTAATTTCTCTAATTACTGCATACGGCGCCTCAGTTTTTTTTTTCAACAATTACAGCTGATCATCCCTATAAATAGGGATGCTCATATTGCAATTAAATCATACACAAAACATTGAGTGATATATATATATATATATATATATATATATATATATATATATATATATATATATATATATATATATATATATATATATATATATATATATATATATATATATATATATATATATATATATATATATATATATAGATAGATATATTTTGTGAGGCTCTATGTATTAAAAGAAAAAGAGAGATATATATATCTACGATATCAAATCTTGTAACCTCCTCATTTTTCTCATATAGTGATTATCATCGGTTGTGCCCGTGGTTTTTTCCCGAAAGGGTTTTTCCACGTTAAATCCTTGTGTCCACATTTATTTTTCTTTATCGTATTATTTTTATTTTATTGTCGATATTATTATACATAACAATAAGTAACCCTCCCTCTATCTCTCTATCTCACTCAAGAAAGACATCGATGGCCACTCTACATCATCACGACAGATATACCACTACTGTATCCACCACCTCTCCGCCAGCCACCAGTCTCGCACTCTCCTCCTCCTAGGGTTACGTTGGTCACCACCACTGTAAAATCAGGGAAGCCACCTCTCTCTCTAATCGCTCCCTCCTCTGTTCTTGATTTTGGTTTGATTCTTGCAAGGTTCATTAAAGAATGTTGTAGTGGAACACAACCCTATGCTCGCACACTCTCTTTAGAATATTCTTCAACTGCGGCCGCTTGGCTTCTCCACTCCGTCATTCTTCATCAGACATTGAATTCCGTTTGAGATTATTGTAAGGTTTATTAAAGAAGTTCAGGATAACAATTTTTAAAGTCGCTAATTATCGGCGCCTTTCCTCCACATCTCGCTCTATGATATATATATATATATATATATATATATATATATATATATATATATATATATATATATATATATATATATATATATATATATATATATATATATATATATATATATATATATATATATATATATATATATATATATATATATATATATATATATATATATATATATATATATATATATATATATATCTAGGTTTTATTTGACATATTGAAGTCGGATGGTTGCCCCTCCGCCATCTCCTGATCGTATCCTTGCTATCCCATTTGCTAATCTCTCACTTCCACCGCCTATATCTCTGCTATTATAAATTCTTCAAATACTTATCAAGTTAAATCTTTGAAACTTGAGATCCTTTATTCCATTGCTATAGATGCATCAATCTCAGTTATCTTTCAAGAGTTTCAGGTACTTTCTTTCTTTTTCACATCATTTTTTAAAAAATTGGATCAAATATATTGTTTATCATCTTTAAAACCATTTATAGTATTAATGTCAAAGACTCCCAACAGGTGATTTGCTACAGATAATGTTGTTGCTATTGGTCTATGCTCTAAACAGAACCCACAAGTAGCAAACACTTGGTTAGAAGGACTCCTTGCTCTTACCTCACCCATTTAGTAGCAAACACTTTGTTTCTTGAAGTTGCAAGTTGCTAAAGGGCAGTCTGCACCATCAGCACCAAGAGAACAACCTGTCATTAAAAGTACATTACCTTTGGAGGAGAACCACGTGGCAGATCCTCCTGCACAGTTGACTATTGAAACTTTACTTATGTTATGTTCTAATTTTTTTATAGTTCTATTCTAACATTTCATGTTATTGATCAATTCCACGCCTTGCAGTTGGTATTGTCAAAATGTAAGCCCAACACCAAGATTGTTGACGTTTGTGAGAAAGGAGATTTATATATTAGAGAGTAATCTTTTATCTTTTCCAAATTCAAACTAGGAATATGTACAAGAATGTAAAGAATAAGATTGAAAGGGGTGTACGGTTTTTCTGTGGACACAGACTGTCATTACTCCCTTCTTGCAAGCGATGAGACTACCTTGAAAGAAGGGCTTAGATGTAAGTTCAAAATCAATTATTAAGTGCCACACAAAATTGTGTGGTGTTTGATTTTGATCTATTTAATTCTTGAGATGGTGAGCCTCTACATCTTTGGTAATCTTCTTGTACAAGTCCAAAAGAGAATCTGGATCTGGATCAATAGGGTTCAGCTTCTCATACTCGATAGTCCGTGTGACAATGTTGTCTAAACCATCTGTGTCTACATGCATACGCATAACAAAGGTCTTACATGACTCTAATATATCGCCTTCAAGTGCCTTGAATGTGATTGACTTTTTTCTTTCATATATTTCCTGGATTAGAGATTTAACATAACAGTCTTTTCCATCTACAACAATATAGCATCCAAAAAAAATTATTCAAAGTGTAATTATCTCAAAAAAGTAATAAGCTTATATTGGTATAATGTATACTACATCAAATTTTTATTTACAAGTCAATCATAATAAAAGATGTAAAGGCATATATGTGTGTTTTACCATGAAAATAATTCCAGTAGAGAACACATCCCATATTATAGATGTAGGTTCAAATACATTTTCTAAATACTGTGTGATTGTAGGACTCAATCTGGTCCAATCATTTCTTAAGGGCACCATGGTAAATTGACAATATTAATAATTAATTATATTTTAAAATTTTCCACTAATTTAGGTAATTACCTAATTATTCCTAGATTTTCTCATCCGTCTCTCTCTCACTCTTCTTTTCTTATACGATCGCATCCCCCAATCTCTCTTCTGTTCATCGGAAGAAATTGGGAACGGCAAGCCCACCTCCACGTTGATGGTCTCTCCCCGCCGATGGTCTTTCATCGGTTTTCAGAATCCAATGCTGTTGAAGACCCGAAATCGTTGTTGAAGATCCGATGGTCTCTCATTTCTTTTTCGCAAAAATTTGTTCTGAAATCGTTATCGGTGCTGGATAATAGTAAATACGAGATTGATTCTTTGGGTTTAACTATTCCTAGTGTTGTTGAAGATCCGATTAAGCCTGCAATCGAAAACCATGAAGAAATTGTCGCTATTAGTAGAACCGATTTGGATAATAGCGTGGTAGAACCTGTGAATGATGATTTGATGATTGTAGGAACGAAATTGGAAACGGGAACTCAAGAAATTGATTCAGCATGTATTTAATTCATTTAGCTATTAGCAATTTGATTGTGACTGAAATTGAAGAGTTGATTGTTGTTCTCGAGTTTAATGAAGCTGTTCTCGAGTTCTCGTTTCTGCCAAAAACACACAGATCGAAACGATATAAAGAAAAGAGGAGCATAATTGTCTTCACAGGGGATGGATTCTTCAAGAATTGTATTATTCAAGCATTCTTTAAGATTGCTTGCATTCTCTAAGAATGATATAGAGAAAAGAGAGCATAATTGTTTCGGCCAAAGCATTCTCTAAGAATGCTTGCATTCTCTAAGAATACAAATCACACGCTTATGTCAAATTATGAATTTTTCTTTTTCATTCTTGCAGAATATACTTAATGTACATCGAATGCTTATTTGATTCTCAGAGAATGTACATGATTATGTATCTTGAACCATTCTCGGAGAATAAGGTTGTCTATGTGAAACTACGTAAAAGCCATCATATACATTCTTAAAGAATGTGATACTAAAAACACAAACCCAACCATGTACATTCTTAGAGAATGTGATACTAAAAACACAAACCCAAACTACGTAACAACCATCTGCGCATCGTCAATGTAAAAATCGTAAATAGACAAAATAAAGGAACCGAAATTAAAAGCACGGTCCGTCATTTTTGTTTCGATCTTCAAAATTGATTTGAAAAAATATGGTTTCCTTATTTGTAGGTATATTAAAATGCCCATTATACCCTTAATCGGATGATTTTATTATTTTTATTTAATTCTTTCATTTTAATTACACAACTGTCACTTATCATCTAAGCCCTTGATTTTTTCAAACTAATGGTCCAGAATTGGTCCTACATTCACACAATATTTAACAAATATATTTAATCCTAACTCTCTTTCTTTCTCTCTCTCTCTCTCTCTCTCTATATATATATATATATATATATATATATATATATATATATATATATAAAAGCATATTAAAATCATATCAAGAACACCAAAGTCACACTTAGTCATCTATAGATTAATTCAAAATCTCAACTTTCTTTTGGTTCCAAAACGTTTTTAACTGGTCGGAAATCACCCCAAATCTTATCGTCATCCAAGCTCCATTAATTAGCTCAGACCCTGACGATGCATGAGGTGATGAAGAACGTTGTACTTGTCAGAGAAGCAAAGCATGAAAAGATGAAACTGGTTTTTAAACGATTCGATCAATAAAGAAATGATATTTTATGAGTTATTGAAGAAAAGAAAAAATAGATAATTGAAATCATAAAAGAAAGTCATGATGCTAAACAATGGAAAACAAATCAAGCTTAATGTTGAGGTTATAGCAAAATTCACATATGATTGTCCCACATTTGAGTTCAAAATAGTTGAAGATAAGTGATTTTATATGTATAACCCTTTGGGTAATCAACCCATTTCGCTCTATCATTTCTTCTTTCTTTCCTAGACTACTTAAAAACTATGATCACATTTAACGATCCTTTGTATTTATAAAATGTATGCTTAACTTTTTGGTCAAATATGAGTTAGTTAAGAAACCAATGTGAAAGTTAAAAGTCTATGGACCAATGTGTTATTATGTTAAAGATTAGAACATAAAAACCCAAACTTGCTTTCCTTCTATTTTTTATCGTTGATTAGGTTATGAGAAATATGAGTTAGTTAAGAAACCAATGTGAAAGTTAAAAGTCTATGGACCAATGTGTTATTATGTTAAAGATTAGAACATAAAAACCCAAACTTGCTTTCCTTCTATTTTTTATCGTTGATTAGGTTATGAGAGACAGAAAAAAGAGAGGAAAAAAAAAACAAAATTGATTAGGGAAGAGGAAATGGAACTAATTTTTTTTTTTCGGATTTCCCGGAGTTAGGATTAGCAATAGCTTAGGAAAAGATTTTCCTCCTCTATTTTCAGTCGGTCCCGACTATTTACCCTGAATCGGTGGATGAATCGGTGGAACTGGACTAGATAAAACTCGGAACGGAAAATAGTAAAAATCTTAGAACAAATAATCGGCTCTACCTGTGACAATCGGTCCTGTTTCAATTTGGTACAATCAGGCTAATTGCTTGCCCCTAGTATGAAGTTTAGATTTGTATGATGACATAATGATTTTATGGATGAAATGTTCCCTTTACCGATAAATATATAAAATTTTGATTAAGATATAAAATAGATAAAAATTATTAATATACAAATTAAAACAATTTGATAATATAAAATAAAAAATAAAATAATTTATTTTTTAGTTAATATATTATGTAAAGAAAAAACAGTCTTTAATTAATATTGAAATTTTCTAGTGATAATATTTTAAAGAATAAATTAATGAATAAATAGAAAACCTAATCAATTGATGAAATAGTTTAACTAAACAAAAAATTACATTATAAATAACATAAAAATTCAATTAAAACATCATTTTTGAATCTTTCGTAATCTAAATTGAGTAAATCACGCATAACTTTTATTACTTGATAGTGAAAACGTTCCTTAAATTTGCTTTTGAATTTTAGTTATGTAGTTTCTACATTATTGCCAAAGTGGCAGAGGCATATTTTTAATTACGTATTTTCTAAATTGTTTTATATTTTTTCATTTGTGTAACTTTCTAATTTTTTATTTTAACGTAATGTAGTTTTTTTAATTTTATGAAATACTGATTATTTATAAAATTGTTATAAAATGAAAGGTATGCGATATATTAAAAATAGGATGTTAATGTGGCTATATTGATTAATTGGCTACCCATTAAACTTTGCAGAGTTAAATAGACCGGGGATGTTTTAAAAGAAAGGTATACAAAAAATAGAATGCTAATATCACAATCCATTAAACTAAGTAGAACTCAGTTGTTTTTTTAAATGTTTAACAACAATATGCATAAATAAAAAAGGAATAGGTGTACATAATTACCATTAGCGTGTATATAATATTGCATCAGTTAACAATAGATTACAAGTATTTATAAAATAATAAAACATATACATCATATTGCATCAGTTAATAATAGATTACAAGTATTTATAAAATAATAAAACATATACATCATATTGCATCAGTTAATAATAGATTACAAGTATTTATAAAATAATAAAACATATACATCATCACATGAAACCAGTGTTGTAAAAGTCGGCCTAGGCGGCCGCCTAGGCGGCGCCTAGGCGCTAGGCGGGCGGGTTCTGCCTACGAATAGTAGTAGGCGGTCAAGTTAGGCGGATTTGGTCAACGGCGGTCAAAATCGGGTTTAGGTGGGTCTGGGCGGGTCTAGGCGGCAAAATTTTCAATTTTTCAAATTTCAAAATTTCAAAATTTTAAAAAAATTTTAAATTTCCAAAATTTTCAAAAATTATCAAATTCTCAAAAAATCAAAATTTTAGATTTTTAAAATTTAAATTTAGAAAATGTTATTAATTATGATAATTGGTGGCCAAGTTACGATTATCGATGATTAAAATTATCAAAAATATTATTAATTAGTCTAAACATTCTAATGTTTGATAACTTACATATTTAAACACTTAGATTTGTCAAATTTTAATGCTTATTTATTAATTTTGTAGGGATATATGTAAAATCTGAATTTTAAAATATAAATTTTGTTATAATTAATACTCCCAGCCTAGTCCTCGCCTAGACCGACTAGTCCTAGGCTCCAGTCGACCGCCCGCCTACCGCCTAGCGACTTCTACAACCTTGCATGAAACATGTTTATTTTCATTGTGATGGTTTCAATCCAATCATGACTATTATGCATGTATATTCAATTATACATGTAACACATGTACTGTGTCTATATAATTTTCGCTTATACAACAAATAATTTAGTGATTAAACTATTAGGTGGTGGGGAAGTGAGAACATCTATAAATGGTAACGATGCAAGCCCTTGGTTCTCATTTTATGTTCTAAAGAGGTATGGTACTAATAAGTAGAAAAGTTGAGATTAAAATCAAGTGTGTTGGTGATATATTTCATGAATTATGGAAGACAAAACCTCATGAAATTCCCAACATGACACCAACTACCGTTCAAAACTGTCAAATCCAAGAAGGTGAACTTGGAACTGTGGGATGTGTTCTCCACTGGAATTATTTTCATGGTAAAACACACATATATGCCTTTACATCTTTTATTATGGTTGACTTGTAAATAAAAATTTGATGTAGTATACATTATACCAATATAAGCTTATTACTTTTTTGAGATAATTACACTTTGAATAATTTTTTTTGGATGCTATATTGTTGTAGATGGAAAAGATTGTTATGTTAAATCTCTAATCCAGGAAATAGATGAAAGCAAAAAGTCAATCACATTCAAGGCACTTGAAGGCGATATATT
This sequence comes from Cichorium intybus, assembly GCA_023525715.1. Taxonomy (NCBI): domain Eukaryota; kingdom Viridiplantae; phylum Streptophyta; class Magnoliopsida; order Asterales; family Asteraceae; genus Cichorium; species Cichorium intybus. The sequence continues at coordinate 131,112,467 of CM042011.1, read as the reverse complement.
AGAGTCATGTAAGACCTTTGTTATGCGTATGCATGTAGACACAGATGGTTTAGACAACATTGTCACATGGACTATCGAGTATGAGAAGCTGAACCCTACTAATCCAGATCCAAATTCTCTTTTGGACTTGTACAAGAAGATTACCAAAGATGTAGAGGCTCACCATCTCAAGAATTAAATAGATCAAAATCAAACACCACACAATTTTGTGTGGCACTTAATAATTGATTTTGGATCTATCAGATGTATTCCTAGTTTTCCATGTTATGCTTATCGGATATATATATATATATATATATATATATATATATATATATATATATATATATATATATATATATATATATATATATATATATATATATATATATATATATATATATATATATATATATATATATATAAAATAAGAATGACAATTATTGTGTTACCCTGTAACCAAATCCTGGCTATCAGATTTCATTCTTGTAACAATGAAAAAAACACATTCTTGACAGAATAAGTTCTTGACAGAATGAGTTCTTACCATTCTTAAAAGAATGAACAAAATTTTGTACATTCTTAAAAGAATGTGTTTTAAATGAGTGGTCCAGATTGAGTTTCAAGGTTACACAATACTTGTATGGATATATTTGATCCTAGCCATACATACATACATACATACATACATACATACATACATACATACATACATACATACATACATACATACATACATACATACATACATACATACATACATACATACATACATACATACATACATACATACATACATACATACATACATACTATATATATATATATATATATATATATATATATATATATATATATATATATATATATATATATATATATATATATATATATATATATATATATATATATATATATATATATAGAGTTAGAATATTTTGAGAACCACAAGTCCCCCGAGAACCCGAGAACTCCCAAACCGATATTATTTTCAAAAACCGACCACATAGGCCTCTAAAACGCTCAAATAGGTGTCGGGTCGCTGAAAAAAATTTCCGAAAAAACGACTTTTTTTTTTTTTTTTTTGAAAAAATTTTGCACATGTGCAAAAAAAAAAAACTTTGCACATGTGCAAACTTTTTTATACGTATACTTTTTTTGAAATTTTTTTTTACAGAACGCCTTAAATATATGTTAGAAAGACATCCATAAAAAAAAACTTGAAAAAAATGTACGTATAAAAAACTTTGCACATGTGCAAAGTTTTTTTTTTTGCACATGTACAAACTTTTTCAAAAAAAAAAGTCGTTTTTTTCGGAAATTTTTTTCAGCGACCCGGCCCCATTTTGAGCGTCTAAGAGGCCTATGGGGTCGGTTTTTTGAAAAAAATATCGGTTTGGGAGATATAGGATTGATCTAAAAGGAGTTGTGAGTTCTCGGGTTTTCGGGGTGAAGTTGGTTCTCAAAAGATCCTAAGTCTATATATATATATATATATATATATATATATATATATATATATATATATATATATATAATATATATATATATATATATATATATATATATATATATATATATATATATATATATATATATATAAATATAATAAATGGTTTTGTTTTCATCATAATATTGGATATACTTGTAAGATATTATTTTACGTGATTATCACTAAATCGATGCAATGTATTTAATCTGTTTTTCATTTTTATTCGTTCTTATTTTAACAACGAATACATAGGATTGTTGAAAATATTTTTTATATGTTCGTCAATGAAATAAGAAGAATCATTAACGAACATTTTTAGACGTCTCGAGTTTCGAGGCATCCGGACAATCAGAAAAATATGCAAACCTGAAAACATTACTGTGACGCTGTAAATGTTTGAGAATTAATTGGCAAAAAATTAAAATATTCAAGAAAAGTTCACAAGGACCAAAGAACTTCTCTCCGATATCCATGTTTGCGCTTAAATTGAAACACTTAAAGAAACTTATTAGATCGTGGAGTGGAGGGCTGAAGTGGTGGCTTCGCAAAACAAAGAGACAGAGGAACTTAAAAAGAAAATTGAAGGGAAAATGACTTATAAAGGTAATTATGTTTCAAAACTGTTCAAAAAACACCATTCAAGTTTGGTCTGTTCAAAAAACACCATCCAAGTAAGACATTTGTACAAAAAACACCATCCAAGTAAGGCTTTTGTACAAAAAATACCAACGAACTACATGTTTTGTTCAAATTTTACTTGACGAGCGGGCGGAAAATGGTCAAATCAATGGGGTGGAACGGGAGATGCGAACGGATGCGGTGCAAAGACTTCGTGAGATTGAATCTCTCAAAATTACCGATCTTCGACAAAAATCTCGCGCACGGTGGGCCATAGAAGGAGACGAGAACTCGTGTTACTTTCATGGGGTTATAAATAAGCGTAATAGATCTCAAAGAATTAATGGATTAAGTATTGGGGGATTTGGTCTACGGATCCTATTCTTATGAAAATGGAGGTCAATAAATTCTTTGAAAAGAAATTTGCCGAGCCGGAGCAACATAGACAGAAATTTGTTAATGATGGCTTTCAAAAATTGGATCACGACCAGAAAAACAGTCTTGAGCGTCTGATCACGTTGGATGAAGTAAAATCTGCAGTTTGGTCTTGCGGTGCAAATAAGGCCCCTAGGCCGGACGGCTTCTCGTTGGAATTTTTTCAGAGGTTTTGGGAGGTTATTAAGGCAGATTTGTACCTGGCGATTAAGCACTTCGAAAGGTTTGGGGTCATTGACAAGGGATGTAACGCATCCTTCATCACCATTGTCCCTAAAACGGCAGACCCGTTTGGCCTTACCGACTTTCGGCCGATTAGTCTCATTGGAAGTATCTACAAAGTCATTTCTAAGATCTTGGCGGCTAGATTAAAGGAAGTTATCGGCTCTTTTGTAAGTTATGAATAGACTGCTTTATACAAGGTCGATCAATCCTTGATGGGCCTTTAATTGCAAACGAGATTCTCTCCTGGCTTCGGAAAAGTAAGAAGAAGGCGCTAATGTTTAAGGTTGACTTCGAGAAGGCATTTGATACCATTAGTTGGGGATATTTGGACTGCACGCTTGAACAAATGAACTTCGGGCAAAAGTGGCGTTCTTGGATTCGCGGCTGTCTCACGTCCGCTTCAATCTCAATTCTTCTCAATGGCTCTCCTACTAAGCAATTCAGTATCGAGAGGGGGGTTAGGCAAGGGGACCCCTCACCCCGTTCCTATTCATTATAGCTGCTGAAGGGTTACACATAGCCATGGAATTTGCTAAAGAGAAAAACATCTTCAAGGGGTTATGTTTTCCAGGAGGAGGTCCGGTTATTTCACACCTTCAATACGCGGACGACGTGATTTTCTTTGGTGAATGGTCGGCTATAAACTCGAGAAACTTAATCCGTATCCTACGATGCTTCGAGCTCGCATCGGGCCTCAAGGTCAATCTCAACAAGAGTAAGATCTTCGGTATTATGTGTCCCCCGGATGATGTGGAATGTGTTGCCCGAATGGTTAGATGTAAGACCGGTTCCTTCCCATTTAACTACATGGGTCTTCCAATTGGGGTGCCGATAGGGAGAGCAACATACTGGGAACCAATCATTGAAAAATTCCGCTCTAAACTTTCAAATTGGAAGGCTAAAACCTTGTAATTTGGCGGTCGTCTTACACTATGCAAAGCGGTACTTGGAGCTCTCGGAACATACTTCTTTTCTTTATATAAAGCACCCGACAAGGTCATCAAAGAACTGGAAAGGATAAGGATGAGATTTTTCTGGGGGAGTTGTGCTGAAAAGAGAAAAATTGCATGGGTCAGTTGGGAAAAAATATTGGGACCGAAGGAACAAGGCGGGCTCGGAATTGACAGTTTAAAGGGTTAAAATTTTGCTCTTTTGGGCAAATGGTGATGGAAGTTTCTTGATTCAAAACCGGGACTGTGGAAAGACGTGATAAATTAAACGTACACTTTACTGATCTGATCCGATATGATGATGCTGATAATGGTGGAACTTCACTTAGATGGGAGCTTGACAGGTCGAATGTGTTCTCGGTGAGTTCATACTCCAATTATTTTGATAAAAATGTCTTTCTCATGGGGTGCGCCTTGGAAATGGAACAAACTTGTCCCACGAAAAGTCAATTGTAACACCCAGTTTCTTATCTCTGGATTACACCAATAATTACTCAAAATAACCACAAGGGTTCATGGTGTGATCAAGATTAAGCAACAGTAGTACAAGTAGTTATCAAAAGAACAAGTACATAACAAACGTGTCCCAAAAACTGGGTTACAAAAGACTGTTTTTACAAAACTATACAAAAAGGTATATCATGGTTTACAACTAGTCCAAAAGTCAAGTCCCATGTCCAGTCGGATCATCCCTCAGCAATCTTCTTACCTCTGTCACCTATAACACAACATATAACTATTTACATGAGCTAATTAAGCTCAGTGAGAAGAATTATCAAAGTTTAGAAATCAATCTAATAATTATCATAATTTCCACAACTCAAATTACTGATCTCTATTTCAATGACTATCTCAGTCATTTGGTGTACTCAATCAAGCTCAGCAATCAGATTAACAAGAATTTCTCAATCTCGTTTAATCCATGTTAATTGGTTGTCTCAACCAATTAAGATGTGCAATAAGTCAATTTAGTTATAATCAAACTATTTATATTGAATTATAACTACTCACCTGATGTCTGTTCAGTCTGTGGTCCACCCGTGCCTCGTGTATCTCTTTCCCTCCTGTGTGTATCTGCTCAAAACAACATCACATATCTGTGGTCCACTCGACCCGGTTTGACCTTTTAAGCATCCTATTTTTCTTAGCTTAGTTTTTAAACATTTTAACTCATATTTTAACTAATTTAATCTCATATATATATATATATATATATATATATATATATATATATATATATATATATATATATATATATATATATATATATATATATATATATATATATATATATATATATTAAACATAACTTTACCATAAATTAAAGTTAAGGTATTACAAGTTCTTACCCCCTTCAGAAGATTCCGTCCTCGGAATCTCTTGAAACAGAAAGGGATACTTTGACCGCATCTCTTCTTCGCCTTCCCAAGTAACATCTGTGCCTCTATGATGTCGCCATTGTACTTTAACTACTGCGATCTCTTTATTTCGCAACTTCTTGATCTTTTTGTCTAAAATTTTCTCCGGTTGCTCTTGATATTGAAGTTTACGATCTAACTGAACATCTTTCAAAGAAACTCGTGTCGACTCATCATGCAAGGTTTTACGAAGATGTAAAATATGAAATACATTATGAATTCCCCGCAGCTCGTCAGGAAGCTCGAGTCTATAAGCTACTGTTCCTACTCGTTGAACTACACGAAAAGGTCCGATAAACCGTGGACTTAGTTTGCCACGTTTACCAAAGCGAATAATTCCCTTCCAGGGAGACACTTTTAACATTACCATATCTCCAATTTGAAACTCCAATGGTTTTCTTCGTTTATCTGCATATTGTTTTTGACGCTGCTGAGCAACTCTCATATGCTCGCGAATGCTTTTTATCTTTGCCTCAGTTTCTGTTATAATCTCGGGACCCGCTAGTGGCTTCTCTCCCGCTTCTGACCAACATGATGGTGTTCTACACATTGACCCATATAACGCTTCGAAGGGTGCCATTTGAATACTAGAATGATATGAGTTATTATATGTAAATTCGGCTAAAGGTAGATGGTCGTCCCAACTACCTCCAAAATCAATCGCCAAAGCTCTAAGCATATCTTCTAGCGTCTGTATAGTTCTTTCGGTTTGACCATCAGTCTGCGGATGATAAGCCGTACTCATTAAGGCTTTAGTTCCCAAATGTTTTTGAAAACTTTGCCAAAAATGAGAAGTAAAACGACTATCGCGATCGGAGACTATAGAGGTTGGTACTCCGTGTCGTCTCATCACCTCCTTAAGATAGATCTCTGCTAATTTGGACGCTTGATAATCTTCTCGTATGGGAATGAACTGCGCTGATTTGGTCAATCTATCAACAATTACCCATATAGAATCGAACCCTCGTGGTGTTCGGGGTAACTTGGTGATAAAGTCCATAGAAATCTCATCCCACTTTTTCTTCGGTACAGGTAGTGGTTGAACTAACCCGTATGGTCTCTGATGATTTGCCTTGACTTGTAAACAAGTCACACACTTCTCCACATATCTCCCAACGTCGCGTTTCATTCCCGGCCACCAGTAAAACGGCTTTAAACTTCTATACATCTTCGTACTACCTGGATGGATTGAATATCGTGTATAATGTGCATCTTCAAGTAACAACTGTCTCGTTTCTCCGTGTCTCGGGACCCACACTCGTCCTTGAAAAGTCTTCACTCCTTGTGCATTTTCAACTAGCTTATCTACATAGCCAACCATTCTCTCACTTTTCATGTCATTGGCTTCTCTCTGGGCACGTTGAATCATTTCTAGTAATTTACTAACCACTCCCATCCGAGCTGAAACGACTCGAATAGGTGGTTCTTTTCGACTTAACGCATCTGCCACTACATTTGCTTTACCAGGATGGTAAAGTATTTCACACTCATAATCTTTCAAAAGATTCATCCATCTCTGTTGTCTCATATTCAGCTCTTTTTGATCAAACAAATACTTTAAACTCTTATGATCTGAATATATCTGGAACTTCACACCATAAAGGTAATGTCGCCAGATTTTTAGTGCAAAAACAATGGTGGCTAACTCCAAATCGTGTACTGGATAAGTTTGCTCATGAGGCTTCAGCTGTCGAGACGAATACGCAATTACTCGTCCCCTTTGCATTAATACACATCCAAGACCGATCTGTGAAGCATCGGTAAAAAGGACAAAGTCTTCCACACCTTGAGGTAAAGCTAACACCGGAGCTTCGCATAACGCCTGTCTCAATTTTTCAAAAGCTTCTTGTTGTGCTTCAGCCCAGATAAACTTCTCTGTCTTTCTGGTCAGCTTTGTTAATGGCAAGGCAATACTCGAAAATTTCTCAATAAATCGTCGGTAATAGCCAGCTAGTCCCAAAAAGCTCCGAACCTCAGTCGGATTTTTGGGTGGTGCCCAACTCATCACTGCTTCTATCTTGGCAGGGTCCACTTTAACTCCTTCTCTATTTATCACATCACCAAGAAACTGGATCTCTTGCATCCAAAACTCGCACTTCGAAAATTTTGCATACAATTTTTCTTTACGAAGAAGATTTAAAATCAACTGTAAATGTTGTTTATGCTCCTCCCGGCTCTTGGAATAAATTAAGATATCGTCAATAAACACTATCACGAACTTGTCTAAAAATGGATGACAAGCTCGATTCATCAGATCCATAAAAGCCGCCGGGGCATTTGTCAAACCGAACGGCATTACTAAAAACTCGTAATGACCGTACCGGGTGCGAAATGCTGTCTTCGGGACGTCAGATTCTCTTACTCTTAGCTGATGATATCCCGACCTCAAATCAATCTTTGAAAAATACTCTGCTCCCTCCAATTGATCGAATAAATCGTCTATTCTCGGTAAGGGATAACGATTCTTCACAGTAATTTTGTTTAACTCGCGATAGTCTATGCACATACGCATAGAACCATCCTTCTTTCGAACAAACAGTATCGGCGCACCCCACGGAGATGAGCTCGGACGAATAAAACCGCGATCCAAAAGTTCTTGTAGTTGTTTCTTTAACTCCTCCATCTCGGACGGCGCCAATCGATAGGGTGCTCGAGCTATTGGTTTCGCTCCAGGAACTAAATCGATAACAAACTCCAATTGACGATTTGGCGGTAAGCCCGGAAGATCGTTAGGAAAAACATCAACAAAATCTCTTACTATCTCAACATCCTTCACAGTGGGATGTTCGGTTTCAATTGGGGCAACATGTGCCATAAATAAAAGAGCACCTCTTTCGGTATACCTTCGCGCTCTCGCGAAAGATACAACCGGAATATGTTGAAAACGGCGTTCACCTCGTATTAACGTCTGCGACCCGCTCGGAGTTCTCACGGAAATAATCTTTCCGTGACAATCCATATTTGCCCTATTGTTATCTAACCAGTCCATTCCAACTATTACATCAAACGCACGAGTATTCATCGGCTTCAAATCAATAAGGAAAGAAATCCCATTGATTTCAAGCCGACAATTTGTATACTGAGTATTCACTATAACATCTCTCCCGTCAGCAATATCAACTATTAGACTCTCACTCATTTTTGACATCGGTACATTAATTCGAGATGCGAAAGGTACAGATATGAAAGAAATTGATGCACCAGAGTCAAACACCATACGAGCTCGAAGAGAATTCAGGCTAAAAATACCTGTAATCACATCTGGTCGCTCTCTAGCCTCCTCCACAGTCATCTGGAAAGCTCGAGTTCTAACATTTCCACCGCCTCTATCTCGTCTATCGCCCCGATTATCACCTCGTCCCACCCTCGGAGTCTCACGACGTGAATCAGTTCTCGGCTTTGGACAATTCGGGCGAATATGACCACTTTCCCCACAATTGAAACACACGATTTTTCTCCAAACAATCTCGAGCCATATGCCCTGTCTTCCCGCATTGATAACACATAAGAGACGGGGTGCTCGTATCACAATTTCCAGCATGTTTTCGACGACATTTTTCACACCACTTGCTCTCAGTCTTTCTTGAATCACCTCGATATTGATAACTCGGAACTGGCTGCTTTTGGAAACTACCCTCAGGTCTTCCTTCCCATTTCCTCTTCTGGCCTCCGCTTCCTTGGTCCCCCTTCCTTTCACTATCTTGCCTCCGCAGTTCTTTTTCTCGAGATTTAGCTGCCTCAACAATCTGCTGATAAGTTGTAAAACCGGAACTCTGTAAAAACTCTCGTATCTGGGTCCTCAGTCCCCACAGATACCTATCAATCTTCCTTTCTTCAGTATCCACCTGATGAGCAGCAAATCTGGCTTTTTCATTGAACTCTGTCGTATACTCCTGTACTAACCGCGTTCCCTGCTGCAATCTCAGAAAATCTTCTTCCAAACTTTTCATCGCAGTATTTGAACAATATTCCTTCATAAACTTCATTTTAAACTCCTCCCACGTCGGTTCTGGTTCCAATCCTTTCTCTATATCAAGGTTTATGTTCTCCCACCAGAATTGAGCATCTTTATGTAAACAATTTGTGGCATACTCAACTTTATCTTTTTCCGCACACTTGCTCGTACGAAAAACTTTCTCGATATGTGTTAGCCAATTTCGTGCAACAACAGGATCATCAGTACCGAAGAAATCATTTGGTTTACATTTGCGAAACGTCTCATAATTGCAACCTTTTGGTTCGCCTGACCCTCCAACTTCAGTATGTAAAGTAACCGGCTCTCTCTGTCCCCTCCCAACCACAGGTGTGATAGGAGGTCGGTCTCGATCATCTCTATTCGTCACCTCCGTCTGAGGTCTCACTAAGGTAGGCAATAAGCTTTTAACTGCCTTTGCTACCTCCGCAGCAATTAACTCTTGTAAAGATGATGTTAACTCAGGCGGCCTCTCGCCTTCAGACTGGCGCCCCAGTCTTGAATCTTGTGATCCCGAATGCTCATCTCGGTGATCACCTCCTTCTTTTTCCTTTCCAGAACTCATAATGAGGCTGAAAAGAAATTTAACTCATTATAATCTCATTTATCTCAATACTCTTTTTCGCATCGCATTTCTCATCAAAATTCTCAAGATAACACACATACTCATAATGTGTGCTAAAAGGAATGATTGCATAGGGACAAGATGGGACCTCTCTTTAATAGTTTGAGTTTAGAGTTTACTCTTTAAAGTCTAATTCACTCAAACCCTTGCTCTGATACCAACTTGTAACACCCAGTTTCTTATCTCTGGATTACACCAATAATTACTCAAAATAACCACAAGGGTTCATGGTGTGATCAAGATTAAGCAACAGTAGTACAAGTAGTTATCAAAAGAACAAGTACATAACAAACGTGTCCCAAAAACTGGGTTACAAAAGACTGTTTTTACAAAACTATACAAAAAGGTATATCATGGTTTACAACTAGTCCAAAAGTCAAGTCCCATGTCCAGTCGGATCATCCCTCAGCAATCTTCTTACCTCTGTCACCTATAACACAACATATAACTATTTACATGAGCTAATTAAGCTCAGTGAGAAGAATTATCAAAGTTTAGAAATCAATCTAATAATTATCATAATTTCCACAACTCAAATTACTGATCTCTATTTCAATGACTATCTCAGTCATTTGGTGTACTCAATCAAGCTCAGCAATCAGATTAACAAGAATTTCTCAATCTCGTTTAATCCATGTTAATTGGTTGTCTCAACCAATTAAGATGTGCAATAAGTCAATTTAGTTATAATCAAACTATTTATATTGAATTATAACTACTCACCTGATGTCTGTTCAGTCTGTGATCCACCCGTGCCTCGTGTATCTCTTTCCCTCCTGTGTGTATCTGCTCAAAACAACATCACATATCATACTTCAACATTCTCAAAACAATTTAACCTCAACTAACTCATTAGATCAAGAATCATAGCTAATAAAGATCACAAACTATGAACATTACGCACTATTAACTCAAGACCTCAAGCTTTGCGGGTTTTTACTAAATCAACCGTTGAAACCTCATAATAATCACAACAAATACTCAATACAACATACAATAACAACCTACTAACAATAAATGAGCTACTTCAAAGCAGAAAATCGGATTTGGGTAATTAGGGTTTTGGAACCCTAGAACTCAAGCCATACAAATCTCATTTCGAGAACTTAAGAACGGAATCCAAGTATTAAATCTAACTTACCAAGCTTTTTCCCACGTTAAACCTTCAATTTCAAAGCTCAAAAATCGCACATCAGCTCTCAAAAATCGCCCTAAGTGGTTTGTTGTTCGTAAGTGAAAAAGAAAGGAGAAATGGGTATTTATACCCTGCGCAGAACCCGCCCCGGGCTGTCAAACCCGCCCCAGGTTTTTACCCGCAACCCGACCCGGGCTGCTCAACCCGCCCCGGGTTTTAATACGCAATTTCCGTTTTGATTTTTATCGTAACCCGCTCCGGTTTTCTCGACCCGACCCGGGTTCCAGTCGAACACGACCCGGGTTGGCTTGTTTTCCACTTTCTTTTCAATTCAATTCAACCATTGTCACACAACTCGACCCGGTTTGACCTTTTAAGCATCCTATTTTTCTTAGCTTAGTTTTTAAACATTTTAACTCATATTTTAACTCATTTAATCTCATATATATATATATATATATATATATATATATATATATATATATATATATATATATATATATATATATATATATATATATATATATATATATATATATATTAAACATAACTTTACCATAAATTAAAGTTAAGGTATTACATCAATATTCTAGCTTGGCGTGTGCTATGTGGCAAGCTCCCTACAATTGAGAACTTAAGGAGGATCGGGATAGATTGTTAGTGTATCTCACATTGGTGCGACACGGTCCTATAAGTTTGTATATATGTTGGAGTCTCCTCTCTCTCCACAAGGGCTCTTTTGGAGAGACACTCTTGGGCTCCACATATATTTACATGGTATCAGAGCCCGTGTCCCGCACCCCTATAACCTCATCGAGCCTACATATCCGAGGAGGAGTGTTAGTGTATCTCACATTGGTGCGACACGGTCCTATAAGTTTGTATATATGTTGGAGTCTCCCCTCTCTCCACAAGGGCTCTTTTAGAGAGACACTCTTGGGCTCCACATATATTTACATAGATATGCCTTCGACATGTAAAATTTGTAATCTAGAAGCAGAAAACGAAGATCACATATTCGTGCGTTGTGCCCTCGCGAAACAGGTTTGGAAAGAGGTGCGGGATTGGTGGTACTGCCTTGGTGAGCTGCCTTTGACGAGCGCAGATCTCATCAATAGCAATAGATCGTTCGTTGGACCGCTAGCGGAGGTGACGGAAGCAATCTGCCTAACATTTGTTTGGGTGATATGGGCATTCCGTAATAAGGGCATTTTCAGAAGAGAGGTGAAGACGGAATTGGAGCTGGCAGCGGAAGTCCAAATCCTTGCTCATTTGTGGATTAATGCAAGGAAATGTAAAGGTAGAAAATTAATTTGGATCAGTGGATTAGAGACCCGGTGTTTGAATTATGTAATTGTAGAATGTGATGTAATCTGGACTTTGTTTTCCTTTTTGGGTTTGAGTTTCTTGCTCGCCCTTTAATAATATGCTGCCGTTCAAAAAAAAAAAGGACCAAAAATCACAAGTTGTGGAAAATACATACAAGTGCAATTTGTGTAACATTTCAAGTTTACGTGAATATCCTTCTTCCCGACAATAACCCACCGGAAAAGCCAGTCGCGATTCAAGTCCTCAACGGAGAATATGACTAAGGCATTCAAACCTTCCATCCCGATGAAACATGATGTGATTGAACCTTTAATACCCAACAACGTACAAGCCGGTTAATGCCATGTCAAACCTGGAAAAGTTTCTCCAAAAGTCAACCGTATAAGTGCTATATGAGATTGTACAAACATCACATGCTTGATGACATCGTCTCTCGAAACCTTCCTGTGCAATTGTAATTTGAATTCACACACACGACGTCGTTTCTATCAAGGGAACAATTCTTTTTAAACTATCTCATGCACTGTTACACATTTTATTCTTAAACCGTTTTTAACCTTTAATATTATATTTATTTACCCTTAAACCATTTTTATCCATTTAAAATCTTTTTATCATTTCATTTTACATAACGTGTTATGGTAGATACTAAAATCCCAATGCCACGTCACAACAATTCGTCCAACGATAAAATGCCACATCATCATCTTAAGAAAAGTTCAAGCTACAAAGAAAATATTTTTAACAAAGTAGGGATGGAATATGCCTTTTGTCACTAACGCCGTCAACTGAAAATGAATCTTTGGTTAGTGGACAATGCAGTCAAGGCTTACACTTTCATCAAGAAGAATCAATGAATATTAATGGTCAAGATCATCTTATGCCATATGTCACAATCCTACATAATCATTATAAAACCATAGCTACTATAAAACCCAAATCCTTATCCAAACCCTTATCCATCACCACACTCAATTTATAAACAATCCTTACCTCATACCTCACATACATACGTATTTGAAGAATTTCTACACCCAAAACACTAACACCTTGCGCTTTGCTTGAGGATACAAATCTTATGTCACATGTCACAATCCTACACTTTGTGCTTTTCATATTAATAGTCAAGACCATCCCATGACACATGTCACAATCCTACACTTTGTGCTTTGCTTGCGGATACAAATCTTCATCGCTATGTGCCCAAACCAAATTTTCAAATACATAATGAATAGTTTCAATTACAACCTATTTTTAGACAAAATTCTCAAAATAGAAACTTTTAGCCAAACAACTTTTATGCTAACTCTGTTTTTCAAGGTCAAAACTCTGGATTTCAAAATCAAAACTATGGTTATCAAGGTCAAAACTCTAGATTTCAAGGTCAAAATCAACAAAGAAACTTTAAACTGCCTTGATATAACAATCAAAATCAAAATGTTCCAAAATACACTGAGCAAAAGAAAAATGTTGTTGGTGATGACGATGAAGAAGTTATCTGTCACAAGTGTCAAGGAAAGAATCATTATGCAAAGGAATGTAGAAAAAAACAAAATAATGATAATTCTCTCGTTACTAGCCATATGTCCGATGTGGAAATTTGGCCACCCTCAGATGATGAAACGAACAGAAGGACAAGACCAACATTCAATCAAATTTCTATTTTGTGGCCAATGAAAAGTCTTCAACTTCAAGGTCTCCTAACGTGATCAATCATGTATGATTTATGATTTCAGAACTTAGTTATCCTATTAATCCTTTGTTATTCATATGAACAATATCGAAGAAAATCTTAGTGAGGCACTAAGTGTGTACCACTAGACTCTCATCAATCTTGACATATGCAAGTTAGATCTTCAAGCCTCATAATTCAATTTAGGAGAAGCAACCTAAATCGTAGGAAAATTCGAAATGGACATTATGAGAGGACTGAAGATTATAATTATCTTTTGGAACAATTAGATGCTGCCTTAAAACATAGAAAAAATTGGAAATTGAGAAACAAAAACTTGGAGAAGGAAACTGAGAAAAAGAAAGCAGATAAGGTCACTACCCTAAACAATTAAATACATGTTGATGTTAGAAACAAAAGGAGGGGCTAGAGATTGCAAACCAAGATTTAGAATAAAAAGTAGTTAGAATGAATAGCTTCACTAGTTTTATAAATGACTATTGCAAACTCATAACTATCAAGACACTTCCAAAACACTCACATCCGGATATAGTTTTAAATCTAGACGAGTCAAATTTATCTATCCTGAAACCTCCCATAACAAATCAATTTGAGAAAAATGATTCAGATCAAACTTTTCATTCAAATCTTTTCACTTCTGTAAATGAAGAATCGGACACTGAAACTGTGATTGTCTATAACGAATATGATACAAATTTCAAAATTCAAAAGAAATATTTCAAACGTGTCTTAAACTCTGTATCTGATTATGAAAATCTTGTCAATCACAAAGCCAATCAAATTTAATTAATAGAAGCTAATGGAACAAAACATTTGGTTAACTGTTTATCTAGACAATCATTTACTTTTGTTTCTGAGATATATATGTTGATGCATAATTTGATACGTGGGGTGAATATTGATTTAAAAAGTAGAGTAAATTTATGAATGGTTTGTGTTTTATCATTGTTTAATTCAAAATGGAAAATTTTCTAACACTAATCTTGATGGTGATGTTCCCTTCAATATTTGATCAATTAATTTAACATCGTTAATTTAATTTCGTTAAATTATTGTTAAAGAATCGTCTTCTCTATAATTAACAAATAAAAATAAAGGATCTAGAATAAGAGAAGCCCTTTAACAAAAACACCATTTCTTTTTAATTTTTAAATAAATAACGGGAATGTTTTGCAAGAGACACACTGCGTAAATCAAGTTTTTAAACTGCAAAGTTTTTTTTATAGTCATCATTAAAACATAATATTGTTTCTAAAAACTAAAAATGTATCATTCTTCTGAAATTGTTCTTAATTTTTTTGCATAACTATTTATACTAACGTGAAATCTGTAATTTATCAAAAAGCTATTTCATGACAAAAAGAAATTCCATAGTACAAAAAAGAGTGTTAAAGCTTCTTCATCTCTTCTTTCTTTTCCCCTGCATCACCACCGAACGGTGCCTCTCATCTGCTGCTGCCGCCTTGTTTCAACCGCCAACGGCGACCGCTTCCTTCTCACCGCCGACCGCGACTGCTTCCTTCTCGCCGTCGACCGCGACCGCGACTGCTTCCTTCTCGCCCCGACTTGCCTTTGAATTGTTGTTTTCGATGATATGTCATTGAAAATGAAAAAAAAAAATGTACTATTAAAATTGGTAATCCAGGAATTCATTTATGAAAAAAAAAAGCCAATCATTTTCAAAGCATTAAAAGGTGTAGGCCACATATTATCCTATTAATCAATTGCCGTAATTTTCCATGTTGTTGTGTACGTTTTTTTCCGCTTTGTGACACGCGGATCCACCTTTGGCTTATGGATCCATCTTTGGGTCTATCTGGATCCGTATTAGGATGTTTCTCGAATTTATGCCTTCACCGCTTCACTCCATGGTTTTAGCGTCCTTCCCACGGATTTTGTGACTTCTCCTACACTCCTCCAGTGTGTTTGCGTGCGTGTTTGCAGATCGACGGGAGAGAAAGAGAGAGACAGATCGAACAGTGAGAGATCAAAGGAATAAGAGGAAGGAAGGTAGAGTCGGTAAGCAATCAAAAGAGGAAATCGAAAAAGAAAGAAGCAGAAGATGGTTGATTTCGTTGAAGAATGAAGTGATCAATTAGCCAAGATTTTGACCGGATACGAAATCACTAGTGCACCTCTAGGATCTAAAAACCCTACGCATGGAAATCATATCGGCGGATTGGGGAAATTGAAGTTGAGGATTTTTTGTGCAGCAACGCATGTTGATACCTTTGAAATCGTCGCCGTCATGATCGTAAGTGTTGAATCTGATTAATCGCAGTTAGTCTTTGTTCGTTTTTCCATTAGTTAGATGATTCAACTTTTGTGATTGAAGCATGATTTTTTAGATTAGTCTTACTGAGATTGAACTGCAAGGTCAGCTACAATGAGGACTCATATCAGTTCAAAAGTGTCTGAATACACATAAATTTATGCTGTAGGTCTCTGTGATTCAACCAGTTTCCGGATGTGGTCTTGCTATCTTTTCTGTGTTTTCTCATTTCTACTTGAAGGAAGTCATCAATGCTGTTGATTGGTTGGGTATTACATTGGTTGGCCTTGTGCACACCAAATGCTTGATGAAATGCTTGAAAGAATTAGTAAGATTAAGTCGACTTCAAGGAAACCCGTTTCTACCCTTTGCTCCAGGTTCATTTCAATCACACCAATCACAGAACCTCCTTGCTACTACCCATAATTTACGGGTAACATCAATTTTGTTGTTATTTACAGATTTTTTGGTTATAAAAATACCACAAGACCGTAATGGTTTCTAATTTGCTTCTGGTAATTTTCCCATGTTACAGAACCACATTGCTCAGGGTGTGGATTCAAAATGTCTTTTTGGTTTGAAACTCAATGTAAGCTTTCTTCCCGGTATTTTGACCTTTTGGGTTCCATTTGAAAGGCTCCACATTTATTTTTCCAGCCGTACGCATGGAAGTAGTGATTATTGTTATTTACTTATATAAACAATTTACAAGTTCTTCATAAAGATATTTTGATCCATAGATGTAGTTTGATATATTCGTGAATAACCCTAATACGTGATTTTGAACCTGCATTTATCGATATTCCTTTTTAAAACAACTTTCCTAATTTAGAAAAAACTGTTAGAAGAAGAATTGCATTCATCAGGTGTGCCTGTTATTTGGTCAAAGTACGTTGCTATAATAAAAGTTGAGTTTTTATTTAATTGATTTCTTTTAGGTTATTGTCATTGTTGGAGAAACTGGTTCTAGAAAGATACCCCCAATATCTCTATGAGGTTGGATACACAAAACATGGAATGATATATTTGCAATAAATCAAGCTTTATTAATTTATTTTTCTTTTAAATAAATAAAAGGTTGTACCTTTTTTTAATGAGGATAGGGTGTACGCAACCAAGACAAGTTCCTGCTAGAGTTTCTCAAGAAATGAATATCAAACTTGGTCATGAGGTAATCATATATTTTTTTGTTTAAATTTATCCTTTCAGATCTTTTATGTTTTTTTCTCAATACAACAAGTCAAAATTTTGGTTTATGCTTTCAGGTTGGCTATTCTATACACTTTGAAGACTGTACATCCGACAAAACAGTCCTCAAATACATGACAGATGGCATGCTACTACGTGAATTTCTCATATATATATATATATATATATATATATATATATATATATATATATATATATATATATATATATATATATATATATATATATATATATATATATATATATATATATATATATATACACACAAAACATAACCGTATTTTTACCTTAAAAAAAGCATGTTGATGGTGGACGAGGCTCACGAAAGGACACTATCAACTGATATTTTGTTTGGTTTGTTTAAGGTAAGCAAGCCTAAAGCCTCATTTTTTAACAGTTCATGATTAAAAAAATTAATTGTTTTAAATTTTGATCCAAATAAACTTTTTTTTGGTTAGCATATTGCGAGATTTCGGCCCAGCCTCAAGTTACTTATCTCAAGTGCAACTCTCGAAGCAGAAAAATTCATTGACTATTTGGACTCGGCCCGATTTTTAAAATTCCAGGAAGACGGCTTCCCGTTGAAATAAATTACATGAAAGCACGAGAAGCAGATTACCTAGATGCAGCAATAGTCACATCTCTTCAAATCCATGTCACCCAACCACCAGGAGACGGGGACATTTTAGTCATATCGCGCTTCTTAAGGTAGATTTTTATTTATATTTTTTGGTGACTTTGTTATAGAAAGTTGTTTTTTGTTGTTGTTTCTGAAATTATGATTTGTTTTTCAGGTTTATAGTTCGTGGAAGGAAACGAACTTTTCTACACAGCGGTGCTATGAGAATTACATTCATGTTAGGAGTATCAAACGTGCACAAGGATCAATTGGAGGGGTTATTGGAAAGGGTTGAAACCGAATTAGTCTTAAACCCCGAGGACTTGGAAGCAATTAAGAAATCTATAACTTCAGGATACTTTGCACATTCAGCAAAGATGCAAAAATTGGATCTTATAGAACTATTAAGCATCCACAGACTGTTTATATTCACCTGAGTTCTGGTTTAGCTCAGGTAAGATTACAAAACCAAAAAAAATTTTCTTAACCTCTTTTTAAAATTAAAATATGATGTTATGTAACTTATGGTTTTTTGGTTTTGGGTAATCAATGTTTGGGCAGATATCATCTCGGTTTTTTTAGTATAAATGGCGTATATGACAGAGTGATATGAAAACCATATTGAATGGCTTCACTTCACTTGCTCAAATTACACACTCAAATGCTTCTGAACATCATCATCATGAACTTTACCTAACATGTGAATTTCGTAACCGAACACATGGTTTAAGTTAACGGGATCAACTTTCAAAAAATGGGTTACAAGCGAGTAATGGCAATGTAGTTTCGTTTATTTGTATATTGTAGCATCTTACTTTCCTTCCTTTTGATACAACATTGCCTTTTCAGCTTTTTTTCTTTTAACGCATTCTAATTTCAAATATAGCAGTGCACTTTTACATCTTTTTCTTATTAGGACATTCTGAGATTTCTGTAAGCATAATTTATTGATTCGATTTTTTAAGTATAATTCAATCTCTTTAGAAACGTACATGAGATTATAAATTCTTTATGCAGGCGATTAAACAATAATTAGGTTTCAGCCCATTCCAAGGGAGCTCACAAAACTTTCTAACCTTACAATTTTGTAAGTTTAAAAGCTTCATACTAACATATTTTTGAAGTTCATTTTTAATGATTTTCATTGCTAATGATGTTCCAGTGATATTTCAAATAATAATCTTTGTGGTACAATACCTGTTGATGGCCCTTTCACAAGTTTCCAAATAGAAAAGTCATTTTCTTTCTATACTTTTATAAAAGTTTTTACCTGTTAATGCTTCAAGACAGATAGCCAATACGGGTCAACAAGGGAACTCACTTTTACCCCAGAATACTTGTGCTACAGTCCCAAATTTTTAGGTATTAGTTTTTCTTGTATTTACTTCTGTTTTTCTGGTATACGAAACTCTACAAAAATTATTGATGCTAAAAGTTGGGTCGTATTTTGTGACTTGTAATTTTGATGCATTTGTCGTGTCATTACCCGTGCGGAGCACGGGCTCCCACTAGTTAAATAACAAATTTTGTTGAAGTGAGGAGATGTCAATAAAAAAAGATAAAAAAATTAAAGATTCTAAAAACTTCATGAAACAATAATCATCATTAATTTTAATACTACCAATTCAAAGTAAATTCCCAATGGCTAAACTATAGTTATAGAAAATAATTATACTTTAGTATATCAAAATATTTTTATGAAAACAATACCATTTATTTCATATAACATACAAGCATCAAACATAACAGGAAAGGTAGGACAACATCCAAAATCAATGACTAAGTGTCACCAAAATTGATAAATATATTATTTTGACTTATTTAATTATTGAGTTGGCGAGCCTCTATGTCTTTGGTAATCTTCTTGTATAAGTCCAAAAGCGAATCTGGATCTGGATCATTAGGGTTGAACTTCTCATACTCGATCGTCCATGTGACGATGTTGTCTAACCCATTCTTCTCTACATGAATATGCAGAACAAAGGTCTTATATAACTCCAGTATATCCCCTCCAAGTGCCTTCATGGTGAATACCTTTTTCTCATTGTCGATTTCCTCGACTAGCACTTTAAAAACACAGTCTTTTCCTTCTACAATAATGTATCATTAAAACAATTATTCATAGTGTAATTACGTTGAATCTTTTTGTAGTTCTAATGTATATTGGGTCAAATTTATAGTTAGAAGTACATAATAATGGAAGATATAAGGGGATATATATGTGTGTTTACCATGAAAATAGTTCCATAGGAGAACAGATCCTACCGTTCCAACTTCACCTTCTAAGATTTGACAGTTTTGGATGTTAGCCGGTGTCAAGTTGCAAACTTCTTTGGGTCTTGCGCTGAATAACTGATAGAATACATCACAATCCGACTTGATCTTAAACTCAACTTTTCTACTACTTATTACCATATCTTTATAGAAATTAGAATGAGAATTAAATGCTTCTATGGTTACCATTTATAGATGATCTCTCTACCCCACCACTTAATAGTTCAATCACGTTATTATTCATTTTATTAAATAATATTATATGTTGATAGATTTATTAGGTGTTGTTTTTTATGTGTTTAATGTCTAATAAAATATGCATGCATTGACGGTCTTGATTAAGAGCATCACAAAGGAAAAAAAGATGTTTCATGATAATGGAAAAAGTTTAATGGATTGTCATGTTAGGTTTACACTTTCCATATGACTTTCTCTTTAAACCTATTTACTCGATCTGCATCCTATTACATACTATTCAAATATTACATCATGTAAAAATAAAATAACTAGAAAATTACTTAAATTAAAATATAAAGTAATTTAGAAACCATGAAACTAAAAATACGCCACCTTGATTTCTCCAATAATTCAGAAACTACAAAACTAAAATACAAGACACAACTGAAATACAAGACACAACTGAAACTAACTCCAAACTATGCGTTAGACGTTTGGGTGTACCGATTACGGAGGGACCGTGATGGACACGGTGGCACCCATCACGGCGTGCACACCGCCCCGTGCTACAGTGATGGGCCGTGTTCGTGGTCTTCCGTGTTCCATTTCACGCTGCATCACGACTCAATTAGCCGTTCAACGGCTAGAATTTAAAAAAAAAATTTACCTTTTTTTTAATTACACACACACACACACACACACACACACACACACACATATATATATATATATATATATATATATATATATATATATATATATATATATATATATATATATATATATATATATATATATATATATATACACACACACACACACACACACATCTTTTTAACCTCAATTTACACACATCTTCTTCATCTTTTTAACCTCAAACACACAAAAATTCAAACTTCTTTTGCAATGGAACAAAAATCCAAACACCCCACCTTCAAACCAAAACCGCAAGTATGATCCGTTCGGATTAAACTCGACTCCGCGTCAATACCCGAATCTTGAATTGCCCCGCGGTGGTTTTATGAATTTACTTCAAAGCGGGTCTCTGATCGCACAACCACCACTTTTTCAACAACCATATCTGCGATTCAACCCATATCAACAATTTCAACCCCCGTTTTCGTTTCAACCGCAAGGATTCCAAGCCCAATCATCGCAACCACCGATGTCACAACCATCACCACAACCGCAACCGATGTCTCCCGATATCGTTCAAGAGACACAAGAGGAAGACGACAACCAAACCCGCTGGGCCGCAAGGAGGAAGGCAAAACAAATGGGGCAAAAAACGAACGAATTGGACGAAAGACGAAGAATTAAACTTGGTGAAGGCGTACATTTCCGCTTCCGTTGACCCGATCTTCGGGGACTCGCAAACGCTTGATACTTTTTGGAACAAAGTTCAAGCGTTTTTTTACGAGTTAATGGGCGAAAAAAAACGCAACATGGATAAAATTACGGGGGAATTTCCGGAGATGCGACTAAAGCTCAACCATTTTAACGGCATCTTCAACAATCTCACGAATATGCGTAAAAGCGGGTCCAACGATTTCGACGTTTTGAACGCGGCATTAAAACAATACGAAACAACAACGCCTACTAAAAAAGCGTTCCCGTATATGCAAGCTTGGAGTGAGTTGCGAAAACAACCGAAATGGCTCCTTGTCGAAGATTCGCAATCTTCGGGAACGAAACGCTCGAGGTCGGTCGACCAAGAAACGTCACAACAATCGGACGGGCGAACGTATATCGACGTGAACGACGAGCCCGTGGATCTCGATGAAGACGAGCCCCGATCCGTCAACCGATGGGGCGAGACCGTGCAAAAAAAGCCGGCAAGAAAGCGGTTCGGGTTCCGGTTCGGAGTCGAGCGTTATGGAATTGTTTGGCGAAAAATTTGACCGATACGTCCAATTACAAACCGACAAGGTCGGGATTATGGGTCGGGTCGAAAAAGAATTAATCCAAACACAACGGGAGATACAACGAAACGCGGATATCGACTTGTTGTCGAAAAAAGCATCCGACTTCGAGGGCGACGATTTGGAGATTTTTTTGGCAATGTGGGAAAGTGTCCGCGCTAAATATCGCTCTAGGAACGACAACTAGTTTACGTTTTTATTTTCCAATTGTTGTTTTTTTTCTAAGTTAGTTTTTTTTTTGTTTTTATTGTTTTTTAATTTTTAGTGTAATTTTATTTTTAATGTAATGGTTTTTAATTTAAAAATTATGTTATACATTATTTTTTAATTTTTTTTAATTAAAAAGATGTTGTGGTGTGATGAAAATGTGATGGTATAAAGTGGGTAATGTGATGGAGTGTGATGGGCAAAAATCCTACGTGGCGATGACGTGGCGCCCATCACATTTAGGCAATGTGATGGGTACTCCCTTTAGCCTTAGTGTAGTAAATCACTCGCTTCACAATAATTTAATAACATATATTTGTGAACGCTTCTCAAAGAAAATAATAAAAATCATGTGTGATTTTGTCTAGTTTAATTGTAACATATTTAAAATTATGTTTTAGTTGATCTTTATGCTATTTATGATGTGATTTTCACTTAGGCTATAATGAGTGCCTCCTTTGGTTCCCACATGGAAAATGATATCACGTCACCGACACATCATCTTCCTTGCTTACCACACCACCAAGGAAATACCCACCACTCCACATCACTTTTTTTCTTTTATTTTTTAATTTTCTGTATATTATAATATTATTAAGAAGAGAGAGAAAGGAAGAGAGAGAGAAAGAAGAAGAGAGAAAGAGAGTTCGCGTTGCTCTACGTTGCTGAACCCACGTCTGGCCACATCCACGCCACCCACGCGAGAGGGGGGCGGTGTGCCACGCCGTGGGTGGTGTCCACATAGTCCCCACGCTCAAGACGTGGTATGTATTCCCCATAGCCTTAGAGTAATATCTCATCAATCTGTTAAAATTATTGTTTTTCACTATGTCTTAGGCTATAAGGAGTGGTGCCTCCAACATTTGGGAGGCAAGCACGCCACGTAGGCGCCACGTAGACTTTGTTGGCAACACCGGTTTTGTTGTGGCACTCAAGGGATGGAACGTTGGCAACATATATATTTTTTTAATTTAAAAAAATCATATTTTAAATAAAAATAAAACATAACATATTTTAAATAAAAATAAAACACACCAAATACCATTTCATTAAAATAAAAAGACAAATAACATAAAATCCTACGAAATTAAACGTTCGAAATTTAAAATGAAATAAAGACGTCGCTACTTGAAATAAAAAAACTACAAATTATATTTCTTGCGGATTTGGTCTTTGAGGGCCATCGCGGCGTCGTAATGCGCCCCTTTTAGGTGACTAACGTCTTGCAAAAACATTTGCATTTCCGCTAGCCGGGTGTTTTCTTGCCATTGATTATCCAACGACGTGCGCAAACCTCTAAACTCGTCGCACATTTCTTCATATTGTTCCATCCGAGAACCCGCGGAAGAAGTGGATGAGGTCGCCTTCCCTTTTCTTTTTGCCCGGTCCCGACCCATCGGACGTGGAGGCGGTGATGGTTCCACTTCTTCAACTTCGTCAACGCCATCATTAAGGTTGACGCCGATATGACCATCCGAAAAAACGTGATATGAGCCCGACTCCGATGTTTTGCTTCTTTTGGAGCTCGAACCACCACAAAATTCCAACTTAAAGACTTGTTTCCATTTTTGGCTATGACGAACAACATTCCAAGCGTGTGGAAATTTAAACGGCTTGACGTTGTCGTCTCGGTACATGTAGTTGGCTTTCTCCAAAATACTCGACTCGCTTTCTCCACTCCTCCATTGATTCACCAAATTAATGTAAATGGCGTTGAAAGCCATAACACATTTGTTCATGTTGTTCCACTTCGTGTTGCATTGATCTTTGTTGCGGTAAGAGTTCCCTTTCTTCATGCCTTTGCGGAAACGTCTCGTCACTCGAAACCAAAACCGATCACGTTGTTGATTTTTGCCCGTTTTTGGATCCTCGGACACATCGACCCATGCACGGGCTAACTCCGTCTCTTCTTGAACCGTCCACTTTGTACTTGCGGCCCGTCCTCTTCTTTGCGTAGGTTGGGGCTCCTCCGCTTCGGATGACGAATCCGAATTTTCCACCGCATTCTCATTTTGGGGCTCCTCGGGCTCGGGATCGGTTTGGATTGGTGCTTGCTCGGGTGGGCTTCGGGTTTGTTGGAAATTGAAGTTGGCCGATGACGATTGTGGAAACGGATTGAAGTTTTGTTGAAAAAGTTGTTGTGGTATTATCCCGTATTGCGGATAAAATGGTGAACCGCTCAACATCGGGTTTGGCGAATACATCGGACCCTCGAATTGTGGACGATACGGTGGCGGAGACGACGGATCGTACCCAAAAATGTTTGGGTTGTTTTGCGGATTGTTGGAGGGATTGTTGGAGGGATTGTTGGAGGGATTATTGGAAGACATTTTTTAAACCTTTTTTGAACTCAAGAGAGTAAGTTTATGTGTAAAAAATCTGATCAAAGTGTGTATATATATATAGAGTAAAGAGGGTGTTGAGTTAAAAAAAAAAAAGTAAAATTTTTTTTTTAAAAAGTCGACCGTTGAAAACGGTCAAAGGCTCAATTCTCGACATATTCCACAGAGAAAGAAACGGCAAAGGCATGCCGCTGAACCTTGCCGCACCTGAGGGGCGGTGTTGCCGCCGGCAAAAGGCCTCCACGTCGGATGTCTCCGGCAAATTTGAAGCCACTCCATGCAGCCTTAGTCAAACCTTTGTATATTTATCAAAAAAGGGCCCACATCATTGAACCGTTGTATGAACTGTACATCCAAAAACTTCACACAATTTCTCTTCATCGTGTATACAACTCTGTTACCACTCCACATCACCTCTCATAGAACATTCTTATATAGATTAAATTACAGCAAGTCTCTAGAAGCTTTTGAAGGGGTGGGGGGTTTGGGGGTTTTAAGAGGTGGGTTTTTTAAGCCAATCAGGTAGCACCATGGGTTCTGCTGTCTTTTTCTTACACCTGTTCCCTTCTCCTTCACATCTTTCTTCGTCATGGAAACCACCAGCCTGCTTCACCTCCTTGGATAAGAGATCGTGCCACGTGTAACGATACTAACCCAATTCCTGCATTTGTATCCATCGTTTGAAAAGTTGTAACTGTAGAAGGATAGTTTTTCGCTTTATTTTATCTTTTTCATTTTGGTCGATTGGAATCTGATTATTGGAACGAAAGCGATGGGAAGATATGGAATATATACTGTTTAGATTAGATTAATTGGGTTACCTATGATCGATGGCTTCGATTCGGAGAACACTTTCGCCGTATCAGAATCGTTCGTATCAAATGGAGGGAATGTTAGTCCGTTTTCAGTGAATCCGCCATCGCATAAGCTCAATTCCATCATTAGATTCGCCTTGGGAGTTCGTAGATTTATAGGAGGTGAAAAACATAGCCTTCCTCGGAAAGGATTTCAAACATGGAGGAGATCGATTTATAGTTGGTTGTCGTTTTTCTTGGTAGGGTTTTTGTTAGGGTTGGCACCGTTTGGGGAATTTGAAGATGTTAGGAGCCCCGATTATTCATTTGAGGTCAACCGCCCACCAATCCTAGATGTGAAAGAGGATATTGTGGTAGATAAGGTGGAGTTACCTGTTGTGAAACGAGAAAATGTGAAGGAAAGGTTTGATTATGTTGCTAGGAAACAAGTAATTGTTGTGACATCAACATATAATCGAGCTCTTTAAGCTTATTATTTGAATAGATTGGGTCAGGTTCTTAGGCTTGTACCTCCACCACACCAGTTCTTTGGATTATTGTGGAGATGGATGTGGCTTCTACAGAAACTGCAGATATTCTTAGGGGAATGTGAATTATGTACCGCCGTTTCGTATGCACCAAGAATCTTACCAATATAAAGGACAGAGGCGTTCACCAGAGATAGGGGTGAGCAAAAGCGGTACCCTGCAAAATTCCTAGGAACCGGAACCGGCGGTTCTTAGCATTACGGAACTGGAACCGGAACCGCATTCATCGGTTCCTTAGATTTTGGAACCGGTCCCGGAACCGCTTTGAACCGGTTCCGGTTCCGGGTACCCGTGTTTTTTATTTAAACTTGACACAATTATCGTTTACAAATTAACAACAAAAACATTGAACAAAATATCAAATCCAACAATTCAAAATTGGAGCTACAGAAAATCCAAAATCGTCTGATGCAAAATCGAAGCTACAGAAATACAAGTCAAAATCTGCAAATCTGCAATGTCTGATGCAAAATCGAAGCTACAGAAATACAAGTCAAAATTGGAGCATTAAATCTGTAATGTCTGATGCAAAATCGAAGCTACTGAATCTGATGTAAACTTGAAGGCTGGAAGCTACAGAAAATCCAAAATCGTAGCTATAATTTGTGATGCAAGGAATCGCAATGTCGCAATGCCGTTGTCGATAGGAAATAAAAAATGGATATTTTACCTGTCGTGTCCGAGATCGACTTTGGAGTTCTTGAAACTTGACTTCGTAAGTTCGTAATGTCGCAATGAGTCATGTGCCACAAAATGTGAATCAATTTGCAAATGGGTGTCGGCTACCAGCAAAGTGGAAGAAACCCTTACTTACAAATTTAATAATTTACAAGTTACACCCTTATACAATTTACATCTTGACATTTAAAGATGAAAGTCTATATATATATATATATATATATATATATATATATATATATATATATATATATATATATATATATATATATATATATATATATATATATATATATATATATATATATATATATATATATAATAACGGGTACCCTGTGTAGGAACCGGCGGGTACCCTACGGATACCCATTCCAAAAAAATGAGAATCGGAACCGGAACCGCTTAGGACGGTTCCATCACTTTAGGAATACAACGCTTGAACACATTGAGCACCATAAGCTTGATGGAATTGTGTATTTTGCAGATGATGATAGTATCTATTCGCTTGAATTGTTTGAGACTTTGAGAGAAATCAGGTACTTTGTTTTCTATTGTCAGTATCTCTCCCACCAAATTTAGATTCAAAAGTTTGTATTGTTCAAACGCCTCTTTTATTAAAAAAAATAGCGACTGACTTTCAGTATCGAAGTTCTGTGAGTTCGTTTTGGATTTCTCCCATAGGTCACAGCTGTATCAATTTCTGAGTGGTTTAAGGTAAGAATTTGATATATCAAAATGTTAAATTAATTTCAATATACCCTTGAGGACAATATCTTTTTGGTTTTAGTGTTATAATTGTTAATTTTACCCAACATTTTTCTGCGAGAACTTAATTTCTGGCTAAAAAGTGTAAATTTTGACAAATTTGCCCTTAACAAGTCTTAATTGCAACTCCATTTTATATAAGTGTGAATTTGCCTTTATTTTTGCCAGAAAATATGGGTGATGGATATAAATTGGTCCAATCATGAAAGTGGGATGCTATAATAAACAAATCACTGAAAGTACATTGCTATTTATCACATTTAACCCTAATGTTTATGTGGTGTTACATGTCTTGATGAAACAAACTTCAGTGCTCAATTTGATAGTGGGACAACTTTCACATCTCTTCTAGATGATATATATATAAAGTAGTTGTTAAAGAGGTAAATAGTAAATAAACTAACAAAAGTACATTGTTATTTTTGGTTACTATACAATCCAGCCCAGACCGAACAAAACCAAAAAACAAAAACTAAAAACGTTTAAAACCCCACCTATTACGACCCGCGAGAAAAAGAAAACAAACCGCCCCGCAACCCTAAACCGACCTTATTGAATACAGAGTACCCCACAAGTTTTAACCTGTGAGAAAAATAAAAGAAAACGCCCCATGATCCAAACCCAACCCGTGCGTAGCACGGGTCAAACCTAGTTACTATTACTATATTAACAATTTGAAGCAGGTTTCTAGAAGGTTTGGGGTGGGGTGGGGGGTTTGGAGGTTTTAAGGGTGTAGGGTTTTTTGACCAATCACATTCCACTAGCTTTTCTGCCACGTTTTCCTTCACTGCCAAGGTGTCTTCATTATCCTCTTTACTTCTCTCTGTGTTTCTCATATGACCGTAAACTTCTTTTTCCCCTCTCCTTTCCAAAACTCAAAGAAGAACCGAAAGTTAAAGACGA
The DNA here is from genome assembly GCA_023525715.1 of Cichorium intybus. NCBI lineage: Eukaryota > Viridiplantae > Streptophyta > Magnoliopsida > Asterales > Asteraceae > Cichorium > Cichorium intybus. The sequence goes on along the minus strand of CM042011.1, from coordinate 131,083,885 downwards.
TGAAGTATTGATCTGAGTGGATGCCACAGCTCTTAACAGAGCAGATACGCTTCAACGCCAAGGAAAGTACCCTCCGCCAAAAGGCGACAGTGAGTATCCAGGTCTAGATTGCTCTGGAATCATCGAATTAGTCGGCAAAAACGTATCCCGTTGGAAAGTTGGGGACCAGGTGAGTTACGGTTAAATCCATTCTATTTGTGAAGATGTCCAATTAAGTACATATGTCGTTGACTATAAAGAACTCTGCAGTGTTTGAAATGGCTGTTAGGGTTTATAATTTCAAATTACTGTGAGATGCCATGGAAACAGAGATGAGTAACGGTGTCGGAGCAACAGGGAGGTGTTTGCGCAGCTTTGTTGACGAAGGTAGCACGGAGAGTCACAGATACTATTTTAACGGGGGTGGTTTTCTTCACCAATCATATTCTACCACCGTCTTCCACCGTTCCATCTCTTCAGGACACCTCCCCTCCTCTCTCAAGTCGTGCCTTTACAGACACTCTTGTGCTCCTTCTCTTGGCGAATCAGGTATGTTTCGCTCCTCCTCCCATCATTTGGTTCGCGATTCACCCTTACCTCCATTCCTTTCTTCTTAATTCTACCTACAGATCGTATATTGAGAAGAAAAAGAGACCGACTTATAGTCTTTTTGTGTTGTGTTCTTATGTATTCTCCGATTGTTGGTATTGATTTTGTGATTTTTGGAATTCCATTAGTCGTCGACTACAACCTTTCTTAGCTATCTGTTTGGTGAATTTCTTCACAAAATATGCTTTAGCGGTGGAAGCTCATCGTGGCCAAGTTGTAGATTAATTTCGTTCAATCGACGATGTTTTTGAATCTGAAACTAACGTTAGGGTATTCAGAGGTAAAGAGTTAATAGCGTGTTCTTCACAAAAGCTGCAAACTTTAGGTATGTCGATTTCATTGATAAAGTGGATGTGTTTATGTAATTAATAGTATTTCTGAAACGATAATACGATTATAGATGTGTTACAAGTCTGCTTTTGAGTTATAGATTGACCTATATAGAAACCAAAAGAAAAAAAAATTGATTTTCACCTAAAATACTCATATATATGGATATCGCTTGGTTGTACACATTGTTTGGTTAAATTGAATTGTTGGTGATATTGTATTAACAATCAATTTTATGTAATCTATTTACGGAGCATTAGCAAGAAGCGAATAAGAGGTAGCTCCTTCTTCTGGTTTATATTTATTGTTTACAGGAGGGAGAGGGTTTAATTGACCAAATTTCCTCTTCCTCCGTAACACGCTCCTTCTGTTGCTATTTATTCAATTTATAGGAACAAATGGTCTAGCCTCCGGTTATCTACACAAAGGTAATCCATCATAAATCAATTTCTTGATATCTTTAACAAAATTATTCCAATGTGAACTGAAATCGATTTTTTTAATTCACTGTCTTGAAGTATGGCAATATAGCTTCAAATTTGAGGAATTGTTGTGCAATTTCGGGGTGGATAAGTACCCATATATAAATTCGCATTTGCTAGGAATCCAGCACACAGATTATCAACAAGCTTACACACTAGTGTCTAGATCTTTCAGGAGGACTGAGGAAGGTCACACTTCGTCCAAAATAACTAGGAGTAATTTAGTTTTTAATGGGAGCAAGCAGTCTGATTATCAACATTAGAAGTCCAGAAATTTTCTTCCAGAAGAACAGTTTGTCTTGGAAGATCTTGGAGAAGTCCATCAGGCAGTAACTGAAGCCCATTGTTCCCCCCCTTTGAACGTCGTCTGCTTTAAAAGTAACAGTGTTGAGACCAGGAGGGTCCTCAATGGCCTTAAAAGCGGAGAAATAGGGAGAACAAGAGAACTTGGGTGACAGGAATATCAATTCAGATCAGTCTCTAAGTGGGAGATTGTTGAGCAAAGTGTGGAGCCTAAATCTGAACCGGAGAAGTCCAAATGACCGCAGAGAATTAGTTATCTAAAGAAACCATAAAGTGAGGCGAAGTAATGCCAGTATTGTTGGGGTCTGTGCCTTAGACAAAGACTCAGTCCACAGTCATAAAAGGTCTTCGCTCCAATCCAACCAACCAAAATGGATTGACATTGGAAGAATATATCACGAGTCGGGTGCATCTCACCCAGTATGACAGCAATTGTTCTTCAGTTGATCAACCGAATTGGGTTGGAACCATAGACATCTGGATCAACATGTGTGTCCTCGGTCGGGCATACAAAGAAGGAAATACAATATAGAAAGCAGGAATTGGTGATAATCGAGGAGGTCAGCAGACCGAGAAGGTTATTAGACCAAAGATTTGTGATACAGAGTGAACTACATCAGAATGAAAGAACTATGTCAAGAGAAGCCAATCACCAGTGTCTTCTGCGAACCACAGTTCACCGTGACAGCAATAGCTAGGGCTACGGTTATAGGAGTGAATGCATCCGCAATAGAAGAAGGTGAGACCGCAATATCCTTTTTGACAACGCCTAGTGATATTACATATTTTAGTCATTGTTGAGCCCTATTCTTAGTGAAATTATATCATATATCTCGTGGTATTCTCACTTTTCGTGCCAGTACGTGTTTGGAAGAAAATAATGAAAACAGGGACCAAAAGCGTACAAATTGGAGAAAGTTTGGAAAAGAAGATAAAATCAGGAAAACACGTACGCGCGCCGCGGAATCAAGCATGCGCGACGCGGATTCAAGGCGGTGAACCAAATTCAAAGGCCGAAGAAAACGGGAGAAGATAATTACGCGCGCCGCGGTTCACTTAAGTGTGTGGCGCGGCTGCGGGAAATTTCAACTATAAATAGAGGCATTTACAGCCGAAACCCTGGTGAAAAATCGACTGTAGAGGCTCTTTGACTCCAAGAATTCGTTTTCAGTAACCATCTTTTGGCATTTCAGGTTTTTATGTTTAATTTCTTTTAGTTTAATACTTAGCATTAGTGGCTAGGGTTTGTGGGAGTGACACCCACTGACTTTGAGCATTTCATTTACTGTTTCATATCATTGGTGACTGTATTGGATCATTGGAATTCGTTTTTTGGTTAATGAGAAGCATTTGGTTACAAGTAATCTTTGTTTTTCGGTGTTTTGATGCTTGATATTGGTTTTGAATGCTTGGATTGTGTTTGGATGTGTTTATGACCTTGTTTGGGACTGTTTTCCTTTGCTGATTTCAGTAGCCAACTAGGTTTGCTTTTAGGGTTTTGAACCTTGGCCAGTGACTGTCCCATTGGATCTTAGTTATTGGTTCAGTTCATACTCTGATTTGGGTTATGTTTGGATTGTTGAATGCCTTTGTTTACTTCTGAATTAGAGATGCACTTCTGATTTCAGAAAGTAACTAGGTTTGGTTTGAAGCTTAGCTTAGTCTATGCTTGTTTTGGGAGTGTTTAGTTTAGCATTTTCTGAGTTTTTTGTGACAAGGGTTTGGAAACAAAAGTACTCTGACTATAGCATGACACTGTAGTTGGTAATCTGTCATCCAGTCTGACCACGTAGCTCATGCGGATTGACCCTGACTGCCACTGTGCTAGTGTATGTGTTAGGTTTTTCTTATTTTTGACCGCACGACGACCTAGGCGTGTCAAATTTTGGCGCCGTTGCCGGGGAGCTGTGCGCTTAGATTAGGTGATTTATAGGACTTAGCTTCTGATTTTTGATGTTTGATTTCAGTTCTTTGAATTCTGGTATGTGTACGTCTTCATAATGGGCGATTACATGTACCCGGATCAGTATTATGAAGATTATGAAAATCCGGCCGACACCTATTACGAGGATGATTGCTACAATGGATCACCCGATGACAATGGATGGCGGACCGATGAGTCATCTCAACCTGAAAATTCTACAACTTGGGCCCAACTTTGGGTACTCTGGTATAACACTCACCAAGAACGGAAGGACCAGGCTAATGCTCTTTTAAGATTGCAAGCTTCTTTAGATAGGTTAGAGGAAAGTTGGAAATGTTCACCACCTTCGCCAGAACCAGAGGCGAGTGATTTTTATACCAATAATAATGTGTGTGAACTTGCATCACCTGAATATATGATGGAACGGCATACACCGTGGGAAAGTCAAGAGACCACTGAGAGGGGTCGGAAATGTTGTTGAGGAAGAGGTCGTAGGTGACAATGCTACTTCTGACTCAACAGCTTTTGATGTTTTTGATGTTTTTGAAAGTATTAGTAATGTTGATATGGTGTTGGGTGAATCCATACCATCACCAGACAATTTGGTTGATGAGGATATTGTGGAGGGGACTGTAAGTGACAGTACAGATTCCAGCCCAACAAGTCCTAAAATTGTTGAAGTTACCAATGTCTTTGAGGAAGGGGGTGTAGATGACAATATTACCCCCGACCCTGTAATTTTTGAAAATTTTGAGAAATTTGAAAGTAAGGATCTAGTGATGGGTGACTTTGTACCACCATCGGATCAAACTAGTCGCTCACTCTTGGTTCCGATCCACCTGTTGGACGAGGATCAAGAAGTTGATGCTGACGAGTTAATTTTTGAAAATAATAAAAAACATGATTTTATCACCACTCATGATCCATTCATGAATGGAAAATTAGATGTGATAAATACAATCGATGAGGACATATGGAAGCATCCTGATATGTTGCCTTTCAATCCTAGTCGATTGGAAAATCTTTACTGGCATTGCAAGCCAAAATTGCAAACTGAAGATGGCACGTGGTACACTGGCAAAATGAAATCTACAAAACAACTACTGGGAGCAGCACTAGGTGCGCTTTGTTGGATTAGGTGTCTAAGCCATGACTTGTAATTGAACTTTTATCTTATGATTAAAAGCAAAGTCCATTTGGGTTGCCCTCATGGGTGGAGGAAAGATAGTTCAGTAGAGAGAATAGTTGATTGTATAATAAATCAATAGAAAATATATATATGGTTTATTAATATATTTAAGTGCTAATATATTAATTAGAAACTATATTAATTAATTGAGATTTAATCTAAAATTAATTGGATTTAATTTGGAGATTAAATTAATTAATTAAAAGGTGCAGGGACTGGTTTGGTATTTATTCAATAGTTGAATAACTGGCAAGGAAAACCAGGGACCAAAAGTGGCGCCACCCTGGAGGCTCCTCCAAGGGTTTGGCGAAACCCTAATTAGGGTTTTGGTAAGCCTGGTCCAAGTGGTCAAAAGCCTTGTCCAATTGGAGGCTCCTTAGGGTTTCAGGTGTAACCCTTGGAGGCTATAAAAGGAACCCCCTGGCACCTCATATTCACGCCATCTTCTTCTCTCTGGATTCACTCTGCTGGACTGATTCTTCCATCCCCTGGGTGTGACTTTCATCTGAGGCAGGATACTTTTGCTGCTGCTTAAAAGGATCATAAGATCAAAGGTTGGTTTTCTTAATTCTTCTTTAGAATTGAATTGTATCCTTTAGGTTCTTAGTTCTAATCTTCATAGAAGAAAACATAGATCAATATTAGGGTTGCATGTGAACCTTAGGTTATTTTGTGTTCATTGATTGCATAGAAACCCTTCAATGGTATCAGAGCTAGCTTGTTTTCTTATGATTTGATTATGAACTGCTTGCATGATCTTGGCCTTGGTGTTTTTTGCAAAAATTCACCTCTTAGAGGCCTTGAAGTCGACGGCTTGGCTAGGGTTTCTTAACCCTAGCCGCCATGCCCTAAATGGTCCCCTAGATTGCTTGATTTGCTTGCCTTAATTATGTGTTGTTATTTTTGGTAACTAAATAAACTAAAATAACTTGAACCCTAATTGCTTGGCTTGTAATTTTCGAGATTCATAGGGGTTATACAGATAAATTAATTTGATTAATTTGGTAATCTGTAACCTAGATTTAATTAGTTTAATTAATTGATTAATTGAAAGACCAATTAAATTAGCTTTAAGAATTAATTAAAATTTTCAAAAAAATTAGAAAAATTTGAGAAAATTAGAATTTAATTAATTCTAAAATATTTTAATGAGATTAAAATATATCTTATATATATTTAAAATTAAAAGTTAATTTAATATGTATAAGATAATTGGTTAGTCTACCGCTAGTAAGCCTCATTCACAAAACTGTCCTATAAAGAGGGTATAAGGCGACTGACTATAAAATGTTAGTCTAATGGGTATCTACTCTTACCCACCGCTCTCCTGGTCAGTCGAGTGTCGTTAGCTGAACGGGTATGATAGAACCGCTAAGCCTCTTAAAAGTATAATGCTATAATTGAAAGTACAAGAACCCTAAAACAAATCCCAATCTAGTTACTTTAGGTTAAAAAATGTGAATTGGTGATAATCCATGAAATTGCACATTGCACTTTGTGGAACGTTGGTGGAGCGTGTGTGGTTTACCGGCACGCCAACTGGGGTCCACAAAGAGTCGCAATGGGTGTCTTGATTTTGTCATTATTAACAGAGCGTGTGTGGTTTACCGGCACGTTAATTAGAGATGACAATTGACTTCAAGAGTATCAAGCAATTTGCATGGTTATTCACACCCGGTTTGTGATCCTCGGCATCCCAGTCACAAACAGCGAGGCATTCCCGAGATTAAAACATGCTATCGAACAGTTCGGTAAATCTCAAAGAAACTAGGAATTCCATTATAATATGATTATGTTTCCGCGGTGGAATTGGCTGAATCGTCATTCGCCTACCTTGTAAAATCTGCAATACTGATTACGACATCCCTTTTCGGTATTGTGAATTGTTATTGTAGGATCCTAGCCTCGTATTTATTCTTGGGTGAATATGAGGATTATTATTATTACTCTATCTAATTAAAACTACCTTCTTCTTGTTCAGATGTCTTCTGACCAATCCGTTCCCCACTCAAATCCCGGTAATGTCACCTCGATCCTGTCATTATGCTCAAAGGTGACGTTAGATGGCACCAACTACAATGACTGGATCCGCAACATCAAAATGGCTCTAAGGTTTGAACATAAAGAGTATGTTCTAGAAACCGAGCTTGTTGATGTGGACACTGAAACCGCTACTCCCGAGGAAATCGCTGCGTACACTAAACACTCTGATGATGCGACCAAAGTGGCCTGCATCATGATCGCTACTATGAACCCTGAACTGCAGCGTATCTATGAGGACTATTGGCCTTACAAGATGCACAAAGAGCTCGCGGAAAGGTTCCGCAAGCAAGAGCGCATCGAGAGGCGTGAGGTTGTAAAAGCTTTCACTAACAGCAAGCCCAAAGAGGGCGAGTCCATCTGTGCACATGTGCAGAGGATGCATGGTTACGTGGAAAGGCTTAGAAAGCTGGAAATGCCGGTTCATGAGGACTTAGCAGTTGACATAGTGCTGAACTCCTTACCCAGTTCTTATGACCAGTTCACACTGGCGTATCATTTGAACAACAACCAGGCAAACCTAGCTGAGTTACACCGCATGCTGCGTACGGCTGAGCACGGGATGAAGGGAAAAGCTGTGCTCCCTGTCAACCCGCCTGTCCTGGCTATTGGCTCCGGAAAGGGAAAGAAACGGAAAGGCCCTCCTAAGCAGAACTGGAGGGAAAAGACTCAAGTCGGGTCATCTAGCGGTGCCCCGAAAGGTAAGTCTTTCGGAATTCCACATGTTCGGAACCCCAAAGAGGCCGACTGCTTTTACTGCAAGAAGAAGGGTAATTGGAAGAGGAGCTGCCCAACGTATCTGCAGGATGTCAAGGACGGTAAAGTGAAACCGTCATAGGCAAGTACGTATTCTATATCTAATAACTCATCTTTTTCCCGTTCATGGGTCCTTGATACAGGATGTGGTTTTCACATCTGTTCTGATTTGCAGGGCCTAGAGGAAAGTAGGGAACTGGAGCATGGCAGACTGAACCTAGTCATGGGCAATAGGCGAACGTCACCTGTTACCAAGATTGGTGTTTATGGACTGATGCTGAGCAGTGGAGTTAGATCAGATTTACATAATTGTTGCTATGCGCCAGATATGACAAAGAACATAATTTCTTTTCATGCACTATTTAGACAAGGCTTTCACTATGAGTTTAATAAATTGAATGGTTCAATTTCAGTTTTCAAAAATAATGTTTTTATATTTAATGCTATGCCTTGTGATGGTGTTTATGAATCTATTATGTGTGTTGATATTTATGGTAAAAATGTGTTGACCATTGATGCTTCAAGCGGTGTAGAAAAGGCATGTCTGTGGCATTGTCGCCTTGGCCATATAAACAAGAAACGCATCGCCCAACTCCAAAAGGATGGAGTGTTGGAATCATTCGACCTCGGGTCAGATGATGTATGCATATCTTGCTTACTTGGCAAGATGACGAAATCACCATTCAAAGGTTCCTTTGAAAGAGGTGAAGGTCTATTGGATATCATACACACTGATGTGTGTGGTCCCTTCAGAACAACCATTAGAGATGGCACGCGGTTCTATGTGACCTTTACCGACGATTTTAGTAGATATGGATATGTCTACTTGATCAAAAATAAGTCGGATACCTTTGAAAAGTTCAAAGAGTTTAAGAATTAAGCAGAAAATCAATTGGGCAGAAAGATAAAGATGCTTAGATCCGACAGAGGCGGTGAGTATCTTAGTATCGAGTTTCTCGATTACCTCAAGGAATGTGGAATTGTTTCACAGTTGTCGCCTCCAAGAACACCTCAGCTAAATGGTGTTGCAGAGAGACGAAACCGAACCTTGTTGGACATGGTCCGTTCCATGATGAGTCGAGCCTCACTTCCAATCCGTTTCTGGGGGTATGCCTTAGAGACTGCCGCCCATATCCTAAATCTTGTCCCAACCAAGAAGGTTGCAAAAACACCGCACGAGATGTGGATGGGGAAAGTTCCCTCGTTGGCACACATCAAAGTCTGGGGCTGTGAAGCATTCGTGAGACGAGATACTTCAGATAAGCTCGCAGAAAGAAGTGAGAGGTGTTACTTCATCGGATACCCGAAACAGTCTTTTGGATACTTGTTCTACAGACCAAGCGAGGACGTGGTCTTTGTAGCAAGACGGGGGTTCTTTCGAGAGAGAGAACTCATATCCAAAGAGGACAGTGGGAGTACGATCGATCTCGAAGAAATTCAGGAGACGCCCGATGAAACAACCTTAGAAGAAACTAGCAACCAACACGAGGAAGAAGTTCATGTTGGACCCACTGACATTTCGTTGCCCCTTAGGCGTTCAAGTAGAGTTAGCATGCCGCCCGAGTTCTATGGTTTCCATATTACTTCGGACGGAGACACGTTAGTCAGTGATCGTACATTGACTAATTTGGATGAGCCAGCTAGCTACCGTGAAGCAGTGGCAGGCCCCGAGTCTGCAAAATGGAAAGAGGCAATGGACAGCGAGATAAAGTCCATGTACGACAATCAAGTTTGGAACTTGGTTGACAATGTACTGGGTCGAAAGACAGTCGGATGCAAGTGGATCTTCAAAAAGAAGACCGACATGGACGGAAAAGTGCATACTTATAAAGCTCGGCTGGTTGCGAAGGGATTCACTCAAACCCCGGGGGTTGACTATGATGAAACCTTCTCACCAGTAGCCAAGATTAAGTCAATCTGGATAATGCTTGCCATAGCTGCGTTTCATGATTATGAAATCTGGCAGATGGATGTCAAAACCGCTTTCCTTAACGGGAAACTGACTGAAGATGTTTACATGAGTCAGCCAGAAGGTTTTGTAGACACTAAGCACCCTGATAAAGTATGTAAGCTTGAAAGATCAATCTATGGGTTGAAGCAAGCATCTCGCAGTTGGAATCTTTGCTTCCATGAGAAAGTCAAAGAGTTTGGCTTCTCTAGGAGTGAAGATGAGTCCTGTGTATATGTCAAGGCTAGTGGGAGTATAGTCACTTTCCTTGTGCTGTATGTTGATGACATACTGCTCATGGGAAACGACATTCCGACCTTGCAGAATGTTAAGGCTTGGCTCGGGAAGTGTTTCGCCATGAAAGACCTAGGGGAAGCTGCTTATATTCTCGGGATAAGAATACTCAGAGATAGAAAGAGAAAATTGATAGGCCTAAGCCAGTGTACATATTTGGAAAAGGTGTTAAAAAGGTTTAACATGGAAAGTTCCAAAAAAGGAGAGCTACCAATCCTAAGTGGTGTAAAATTGAGTAAGACTCAAAGTCCGAGTACCGATCAGGAAATAGCTGAAATGAGTCGAGTACCTTATGCTTCGGCTGTAGGGTCGATCATGTATGCTATGACATGTACTCGTCCCGACGTATCCTATGCACTAAGCTTGGTTAGTCGGTACCAGGGTAATCCTGGAAAAGCACATTGGATTGCAGTCAAGAACATACTCAAATATCTGCGAAGGACAAAGAATATGGTATTAGTCCTTGGTGGCAGTGATGAGTTAAAAGTGAGTGGATATACAGACGCCAGTTTCCAGACAGATAGGGACAGTGGACGGTCCCAGTCGGGCTGGGTTTTTCTTTTGAACGGTGGAGCGGTCACTTGGAAAAGTTCCAAGCAGGAAACGGTGGCTGATTCAACGTGCGAATCAGAGTACATCGCAGCGAGTGAAGCGTCTAAGGAGGCGGCTTGGCTAAAGAATTTCATCGGGGATCTTGGAGTTGTCCCGAGCATTCAGGAGCCGGTGGAACTTTTCTGCGACAATGAAGGAGCGGTCGCCTTGGCAAAGGAACCGCGAGACCATGGAAAGTCCAGGCATATCGAAAGAAAGTACCACTACATTCGACATCAGATAGAAGAAGGGCACTTACTGGTTAAGCGAGTATCATCCGAGGACAATCCTGCAGATCCTTTGACTAAGGCTCTGAATAGGATTAAGCACAATCAACATGCTCGGAGCATTGGATTGAAGGATGATGTTAGTTTTAGTAATTAGATAGATTAGAAACTTGTAACAGTATAAATGTAATTGACTCGGTGATTTTATAATAGAGATTTATAAATAAGTATTGTTACCGCCTTTGTTAATTGTTTATTTCTGTGTTTCTATATTTGCATGTTTAACTTCCTTAATAATTGGATTATTTAAAACTCCACAGTCGATCATACTGTTAGGAAGTAAGTATGAATTAAGACTGTCATGAAATGGTTGCAGACTGTCTAAAGAGTTAGACATTGCAGTAAGACTGCTGCAACGTTCATGAGTACTTAGAAATAGAGATTTGAGTATTGGATAAACCCGCGCTGAACAGATTGCTTCATGGATTATATCACGAGCAATGTTAAGACGATAATATCCGGTGATCTTTAAGTGGAGAGATATGATCTGTTATTTGTGATACAAGTACTTATTGACAATACGAAACCGCGCCAGTAACTCGGTGCTATAAAACGCATTGTTGTATGTATTTGGACCCGCAAAAGTTATTGACATATGAGTCGAAACTTATCCGTCCCATGACCCGATGGGAAACAGATATCTGTAGGCCTCTCGATGATTTAGAAGTTGACTGAAAGTGTTGGCCAACCGGGACTTGATTGATGTGTTCAATTAGTAGTCTCTAAAGTCATATGCAAATCAGAAATCGAAGAACAGAGTGTCCGACCAAGATTGATGTTAGTCCATGTCTTGAGTCTGAAAATATCCTGTTGGACGGAGGATCATCAGATCACTTATCTTTGGACAGAATTGACTGGGTCAGAGTTCAGACAATTAAAGTCATAGACTTATCCAAGTGGGAGACTGTTGGATTAGGTGTCTAAGCCATGACTTGTAATTGAACTTTTATCTTATGATTAAAAGCAAAGTCCATTTGGGTTGCCCTCATGGGTGGAGGAAAGATAGTTCAGTAGAGAGAATAGTTGATTGTATAATAAATCAATAGAAAATATATATATGGTTTATTAATATATTTAAGTGCTAATATATTAATTAGAAACTATATTAATTAATTGAGATTTAATCTAAAATTAATTGGATTTAATTTGGAGATTAAATTAATTAATTAAAAGGTGCAGGGACTGGTTTGGTATTTATTCAATAGTTGAATAACTGGCAAGGAAAACCAGGGACCAAAAGTGGCGCCACCCTGGAGGCTCCTCCAAGGGTTTGGCGAAACCCTAATTAGGGTTTTGGTAAGCCTGGTCCAAGTGGTCAAAAGCCTTGTCCAATTGGAGGCTCCTTAGGGTTTCAGGTGTAACCCTTGGAGGCTATAAAAGGAACCCCCTGGCACCTCATATTCACGCCATCTTCTTCTCTCTGGATTCACTCTGCTGGACTGATTCTTCCATCCCCTGGGTGTGACTTTCATCTGAGGCAGGATACTTTTGCTGCTGCTTAAAAGGATCATAAGATCAAAGGTTGGTTTTCTTAATTCTTCTTTAGAATTGAATTGTATCCTTTAGGTTCTTAGTTCTAATCTTCATAGAAGAAAACATAGATCAATATTAGGGTTGCATGTGAACCTTAGGTTATTTTGTGTTCATTGATTGCATAGAAACCCTTCACGCTTCATGTCAAGCCAGTGATTTTGAAGAGATATAGAAGGAAGGACCGAGCTTGGAGGTTCAAAGCTACCTCCAAGCATTCACGGGAGTTAATCAGAAAGCAGCAACTGGGCAGCAACAGGAGAACTAGCAAGCCATTCGACCCAGAAAAGTTTGAAGGGCAGTGGGTCAGCGAAAGGACGGTGGAAGCAGAAAAGCAACAAGGAAAGAAGGCATACGATTCACCATAGCTGCAGTACGCCTGGCTGAAGACGTTAAACTTAGCGCTTGTTGGGAGGCAACCCATCGTGTCATAGGTTAGGTTCTGTACTTCTTAGAAATAATTAGGAAAAATATTATCATTAATTGCATGTACCAGTGGTCCAAATCAAGTGTGGGGTCATGTGAAGAGATTTGAAATTTTAATGACTGCGCCGCGGTTTTCTTACTTGCGCGACGCGGGGTCGTAAACCAACCCGATGCGCAGGGGTTGTTTTGGTGACACGCGCGCCGCGGGTCTTGCAATTGCGCAACACGGGAATCGATCGGTCGGTTTTCTCCTATATTAAGGTAAGCCGCGACACTATTCACACACACCACGACTCGGAGCTCTGATCACCAAAAATTCTCGCGTTTTTTCTTGCTCATTTCCTTGCCACTACTACGGTATGTCATTCTAACTAGCTATTACTCGTTTAAACTAGTGATTAGGTAGTTAATTTGAGTGATTTGTTCAAAAAGTTCAAAACTTAGAAATCGCCAATGCTGACTCATAGGGTGTTTGTTTCGCCAAATAGATACCCTAGATGAGTTAGTCGGTACTTAGGCTACCTTGTGGTGTATTTGGATTGAGTTTAAACAGGTTAGAACTCGATTTTGAGTTGGAATTTGGAAACAGCCGCTCGCCGCGTCGCGCCCTTTCTCTTGGGCCGCGCCGCGGTGCGGTGGAGAAGACAAGGACTTATTTTGCAAAATTTTTTCGTTTGTGCAGATCATGTTCAGACTAAACCATGAGTTCCTTCAGTTTCCAGAGGGGCCAGAGGCCTCTGTCGAGTACAGATCACGGAGGGATGCTTTGACCAGTCGCCAGGTTCTTGAGGCGACCGTTCTTGATAGGGCTATACTCGGGGATGCCGGGTTATGGGGCGAGATAGAGCCGTTTCTACACCGCACCTGGACTCACGGGGATGCTTCTTTCACCTGCCGGGGCTGGGACAGGATCATGGCCACCGACGAGGATGTCGTATACACGGAGCTCCTCCTGGAGTTCCTTTCCACCATTGAGTTCGCATCGAGGGCGACGGACCCGCGGGCGAGGTTGATCCGATTTAGGTTGGGAGGCGTGCATCGGGAGTGCAGCCTTCGGGAGTTCACCAGACGCACGGGGATATACGTGGAGGCGGATTTCCAGCACCACCATTTTCCCTAGTTCTTCGAGGCATATATTCAAGGGCAGCCGGAGCGGGCTGCCAACATGGAGGTTTGGGCACCGTTGTCCAACATTATCTACGAGGCGGGGACCTCCCGGGAGAGCCACCTTCGAGATCCACTCCACCGCCTCATGCACCGCATCGTCTCCACCTCCATCATGCAGCGGGAGGGGGGCGAGAAGGTGTCTGGGGAGGACATGACGTTTTTCTGGGTTCTCCTCGATCCCTCCAGGTTCATCCACCTTCCCTATGCCCTAGCAGTCGCCCTATCCACCCGTGCGACGGGTGCCTCCGCCAGCAGTCCTCTGGGGCGGGGATACTTCATCACCCGTCTGGCCCGATTATACCGGATCCTCACTGCCAGGACTGTTGCCACCTTGACCGCTTTACCTCCATCTTGCACTACGGCGCGAGCTCTGGAGAAGATGGGGCTGATTGAGCAGCAGCGCCCGGGACAGTTCATCCAGGCACCGACAGAGCCACCTCAGGCACCCTAGCCAGCGTACGCCCAGCCTGGGAGGAGACGCCGGAGGCAGACAGAGCCAGCGCCAGCAGAGCCACAGCCACAGGAGGACTCAGCGGCCATCCACCGACTGGAGGTCAGAGTGTAACACCCGGCTTTTAAAACAAAAACACCCGTGAAAATTTTTCATTTAAAACATAGATTTTAGTACTTAAAACCATAAACAAAGGGGTATATTTTTAATAAAAACGGGTACAAGTGCATCAAGGAGTATACAAATATAATAACCTCCTTATAAGCCGGGCTGCTACTGACAGCATCTACAAGTCCACTTCTTGAGTCACGGACTTTATCCTTACCCTTATCAGGGTCATGTTAACCTGCAGGGACATTTAACAAACGGTGTGAGCTATGAAGCTCAATGAGTAATCGTATCTGCAAATAACATATATAAAATAAATTCATATATCTGTCTGGATATCAAATCCAAACTCCTAGCCTTACTGGCTGACCAAATATCTCTTAGGATTTCACATCCTAATTTATAGCCTTACAGGCTAAAACATAATAACCTACAATTATCAAGCCACGTCAGTTATTTGCACATATAATCATATTTAACCATTTCTGTCCCATATTTCTTAGTCACAACGCACCGCACCGTATATCCTGGCTATTTAAGCCGCACCCTGTGTCATTGCTATATAAGCTGCACCAAAACATTTTCAATATATAAATCATAGCCCTCAGGCCGCACCAATTGGTTTCAATAACCTGATATCATAGCCATAAGGCCGCACCATGTTCCTGTAACAATATCATAGCCAAAAGGCCGCACCATGTACCTGTAACAATATCATAGCCAAAAGGTCGCACCATGTACCTGTAACAATATCATAGCCGTATAGGCCGCACCAGTTGGATATAGCATCCAATATCATAGCCATATAGGCCGCACCAGTTGGATATAGAATCCAATATCATAGCCATATAGGCCGCACCAAATATCATAGCCATATAGGCCGCACCAGTTGGATATAGAATCCAATATCATAGCCATATAGGCCGCACCAAATATCATAGCCATATAGGCCGCACCGGTTGGATATAGAATCCAATATCATAGCCACAAGTGGCCGCACCATTTAGTAACATTTCATTTCATAATCATTTATAGCTCACGGCTCCGTTCTTGTCATTTCGTTGACTCACGGCTTATCCGGTATTGCCTTTTTATTGACTCACAGCTCCGTTCTTGTCTATCGCAGACTCACGGCTTATCTGGTATTGTCTTTTTATCGCATCAGCAAACTGTCAAATTTCGTCCCCCGAATCTGTTTCAATCTGCAACAGTTCAATCAACACATATCATATATGATATAAGTGAGATTACTCACCTGGATACTTGCTGCATTTAGTTCCGGTTGTTTCTTGACTTTGTATACACTACAACCGTTCGTCCCGTACCTATATATTCATTTATATACCAAATGATCATAGGTTAATTACCATTTCAGTTGGCTCTAATGCATAAGAGTCCAATGTAATCACATTACAAACAATGTCTAGATGATAAACTTCCCATTTACCATCTTTCTTTAAATTATACATTTTTACAAAATACACGTATTTTGCTACAGTACTTTCGGGAGGTCGTATACGTATTCCGACAATTTTCCCCGAAGTTTCACATCATATTAGACATATGTTCAAAATTTGAGGTCAAACGGACAAGTCTAGCATCAAGTCCCAAAATTGGACCAAAGCATAACAGAAGACAGGAGAAATCAGCTCATTTTCATGCAGACGCAGGATCGCGTCCCTATCTCCATGTGGATCGCGACCCTATGGATCGCAACCCTATCTCCATGGAGATCGGGACCCTATCTGCCGCTGTGCAGTTTCTCTTGTCCGTTTTTCATGCTACAAATGCCCATTTTCAGCTATTAAGTCCTTAATTCTCTTCTTAAACGATAGGGGTTTGTTCCAAGACCAAAACCCTTCATTAACATCTAGTTTTAACCCATGGAAATCATATATTTCAAACATTTTCCAACAATTCCCGTTTTTGACATTTTGGTCCAAAAACCGAAATTCTTCAAAGTTAATCACTTCTTCTGATTATTCTCATCATTAACAACATTTGGAACTCATTAGAACTCATTAGAATCCACTGAATCATATAAACATGTATTCTAGGGTTCTTGAGCAAAGTTCCAAATTTTCAATAATAGCAACCTACTTCCATATTTCTTGAATTAAGTCCTTTTAGCATGACTTATTGGAAGCATTAAACCATTTAAACCACATAAACATAACTGAAATTTACAAATTTCAGTTTCTATAAAACCAAATCAAGAACACTTCAAGAACTTGGTTAAAATCAAGTTTACTAACCTTGATTAACATAGGAATCACCAATTCCAAGCTATGATTCCAATTCCTTACTTCAATTCCATGATTTCCTGCAGAAATCGCATCTTCCTTGCTCCTCCCGTTGCTGCACAAATGGCTAGTCAAAGAGAGAGTCAACTCTTCTCTATTTATACTTCCAAAGTTTACATTTTTAGTCCTTAAGTTCCATTTCTTGAACTTTTGGCTCTTTTATCAAGTTTTATGACATAAAACTTTCATTTCTTATATTTTTGCCACAAGCAACAACATTTTTACATAATTGGTCCTTCACATGGTCAAATGACCAAATTACCCTTTTGTGGTAAAATGACCAAAAATCAGTTTTTATAACATTTTAAGTCCAAAACTCAAAATATTATTTCAAACTAAATTCTTTTCTGTCCAAAAGACCAAATTACCCCTCCAAGGTAAAATGACCTTTTTACCCTTTTTATTATAATTACATAAAAAGAGTGTCTTGGCGTTACACAGAGTCACGAGTATTGAGAGCCAGCTCGAGTGGATCGAGGAGGTACTTCTGGATCTAGCTACCCAGTAGGGACGACGCCGCCGACCATTCCCAGCCAGAGCCCATGATCACGAGGCTGGATCCTCCAGGCCACCAGGTGGCAGTTGATGTCTTGTCTTTTTCTTTTTCTTTTTGGGATATATGTACTGAATTTATGACACACCCTTATATTTTGTCTATTTATATTTTATATTTGTTATGTTTGCTTTTAATGTTTTGTTGAGTCATGCATGTTATGTCAATTGGGGAGGAGTTGTCTCAGACAAGTGTGGGGTCACCGTACCCCCTCCACTTGTCTTGACCACCGGCGTGTTCACTGTTGCGCCACAACTCCAGAATGCGGAAATCAAGAATTCTGTTTTGTTCAAATTTGTACATGTGATACCGAGTACCACCAAGCAGTCTACCGTCCAAAGGGGTAACTCTTTCTCCCTTGTTCTAAATATTTTCTGTACAACGGGGACGTTGTACGGTTTTAAGTGTGGGGTGTGGACGGTCGAAAGAGTAGTTTTTTGGAATTTTTGCAGGAATGACCAATTTTAAAATTTTTAGCAACTTTTTCAAATTTTTTACTAAGTTGTAATTTTGAAACGAATGGTTTGTGATTATGATAGCACTGGTATTTTTCAAGAGATACTGTTTATTTGTGATCATGCTACTAGTTAGTCAAATAAGTTGAGTTTTAGGAGTTAGACGATTGGATTGTTTTAGGATTGGAATTTAGGAAGGAAATGTCAATCTGTGGCCTTTGTTGTTCGAGCCGGTAGGTCTAAAATGGGTGGGGCTTATGTACCTTGCCACCTAAGATCGTCTGGTCTGGGATGGTATTTCCGAAAGCTCGTTACACAGACAACATCGAAAGTCATGGACAATTCCTTAATGGCCTTTAGAATCTGAATGAGTAAGTACACTTTATTGTGGACAGAAAATTTGTAATCAATGATTCTCTAGAAAGCCATGAATTCCAAAGAAATTAGGTTCTCGCGAACTATTTCACTCTAACTCTTGGGGCAATAAGCTTTGAAACTAAACACAGTAAAAAATTGTTTGAGTCTTAGTTAGAATTTATTAAAAACTCTCTTGCTTGGGGACAAGCAAGGCACAAGTGTGGGGTGTTTGACAACGCCTAGTGATATTACATATTTTAGTCGTTGTTGAGCCCTATTCTTAGTGAAATTATATCATATATCTCGTGGTATTCTTACTTTTCGCGCTAGTACTTGTTTGGAAGAAAATAATGAAAACAGGGACCAAAAGCGTACAAATTGGAGAAAGTTTGGAAAAGAAGATAAAATCAGGAAAACACGTACGCGCGCCGCGGAATCAAGCACGCGCGACGCGGATTCAAGGCGGTGAACCAAATTCAAAGGCCGAAGAAAACGGGAGAAGATAAGTACGCGTGCCGCGGTTCACTTAAATGCGTGGCGCGGCTACGGGAAATTTCAACTATAAATAGAGGCATTTACAGCCGAAACCCTGAGCAAAACCCTGGTGAAAAATCGACCGTAGAGGCTCTTTGACTCCAAGAATTCGTTTTCAGCAACCATCTTTTGGCATTTCAGGTTTTTATGTTTAATTTCTTTTAGTTTAATACTTAGCATTAGTGGCTAGGGTTTGTGGGAGTGACACCCACTGACTTTGGGCATTTTATTTACTGTTTCATATCATTGGTGACTGTATTGGATCATTGGAATTCGTTTTTTGGTTAATGAGAAGCATTTGGTTACAAGTAATCTTTGTTTTTCGGTGTTTTGATGCTTGATATTGGTTTTGAATGCTTGGATTGTGTTTGGATGTGTTTATGACCTTGTTTGGGACTGTTTTCCTTTGCTGATTTTAGTAGCCAACTAGGTTTGCTTTTAGGGTTTTGAACCTTGGCCAGTGACTGTCCCATTGCATCTTAGTTATTGGTTCAGTTCATACTCTGATTTGGGTTATGTTTGGATTGTTGAATGCCTTTGTTTACTTCTGAATTAGAGATACACTTCTGATTTCAGAAAGTAACTAGTTTTGGTTTGAAGCTTAGCTTAGTCTATGCTTGTTTTGGGAGTGTTTAGTTTAGCATTTTCTGAGTTTTTTGTGACAAGGGTTTGGAAACAAAAGTCCTCTGACTATAGCGTGACACTATAGTTGGTAATATGTCATCTAGTCTGACCACGTAGCTCCTGCGGATCGACCCTGACTGCCACTGTGCTAGTGTGTGTGTGTTAGGTTTTTCTTATTTTTGACCGTATGACGACCTAGGCGTGTCACTTTTATGAAAGTTTAGTTCATATCGGAGAGTTTCCTCAGGCGAAGAGTTGGCCTCTGACCAGAGTATAGTCTATCTGCTGTAGAAGCATAGTTAGAAGGTTACACAGTCTCGTCTAGGGGCATGTCACTCAACCGCAGTCCAAGGAGGGGTCGTACAACCGAATGAAGAGTCCTCGATTGTACCTTGGTTTGGTGTTGTGACATCGGCTGTCGGAATACCTTGGGAACACGTGAAGGCATAATATCAAAGTGTCAGGGCAGCATGGGAAGCATGGTTTCGTCATTTCTCAGACTAAAGCGACTAGGTGCTCAGGCCTAGTTTGGCATTTTCTGCCCAATACCTTTCGTGTTCAGCCTTCCATATCTTGCTTGTATGCATCTCCTTATCCTTCACTCAGATAAGATGTCAAAATATTAAGAGTGGTAGATATACAATGTTCAGGTTGTGAACATTGTGAAGATAGTCTTAGTTTCTCTCTTGTAAAACATTGAAATTCATCAATGAAATTTTCTCGATTCTCATAGTGGACATAGCTTGACTCATTGTTAAGTGAACCACTTTATATATCATTGTGTTTCTTAGTTAATTCTGCATATTTCTCTCTAGTATATATAGTTGTGAGGTTGATCGTTTGTTCGAAGTTCTTAGTCATTGATTTTGGATTTATTGGATGTTATCCTACATTTCCATGTTACATTTAGTAGTTTTATGTTATATGATGGTATTGTTTTACTCAAAATACATTGATATATTACACTTTAACTATTTTTTATAATTATAGTTCTGCCATTGAAAATTACTTTCAAGTGGTAATCTTTAAATTAGTGAAGCTTGTTGTTTCATGAAAATCTTAATTATTTAGTTGACATCCCACGTTTCTAAAAACTTCATTATTTAATATCGGGCCTACACCTTTAAGTGCTTTGAAGATGAAAAGGTTATCCCCCATATTGGATTAGCAATTTAAATAATACAATCTATATCATTTGCAATGATGTATCCTCTAAAACATTAGTTCAAAGCACAATTCTATGGAGAATGTAATAATTTTATATTGTTGTACTATATACTACATCGAATTTGTGGTTAAAGTTCCATTATAATGAAAATATTGAAAGGAGGGGATATATGGGTGGTTTACCACGGAAATAGTTTTAGGGGAGAACATAAGTCATGATTCTAACTTCAACTTCATGGATTTGAAACTGTTTTGATAGGTAGTGTGTGTCAATCTATGAATTTTGTGGCGTTTTGTATTACATAACTTGTAAAAATTATGAATACTTGACTTAATTTTAACCTCTATTCTTTTTGCTACTCAGTGCCATACTAGAAAAACGACCAACAATTTTGTAGCAACCCACCGCAAAATTTGAGACTTCCAAAAAGGACTTTCCTATTTAGGTCATTTCCTAGAAATTTCCTAATTGTATAACCAAAAAATTTCTAAATGTCTTCCAACTTAACACTCTTCTTTTTGGGTCCTACTTTTTATATCCCTGATTTAATCTTTACTCTTTTCATCATTACTTGTTTGGTGTATCAGCTTTTTAGACGTTAATTTTTGAAACTCTAAAAATCTTCTCTAATTAAATTGCATAATCTCATCCAATCACAAATTACAAAATTAAAGTCTATTACAGTATTTTACAGTATTAAAATAACCACCTAAAACCCAGATAAATGGCTACTCAGAGAAAACAATATTTTTCTACCAAACAAGCAATGGCGAATCCACATTATGATTAAGGGTGTCCATGGACACCCTTGATTTTGGATTTCTTTTCATAAATTCTATACTAAATATTATATGGATACTTATTTCTTTTCATAAATTCTATGCTAAATATTATATGGATACCTTTTAGAAAAATTATTTTTAACAAATGAAAACTTTTATATCCGATTTATTTGAAGGCAGGGACCATTAACAACAAACCAAATCTACATTATCACATGATTTTGAATATATAATATCATAACTTTGAGAAACTACACCGTTTAATGTTTCTAGAAATAATGTTACAAAATAGCAAATTTGTTTTAAAATACTATTAAATGTTTATAATTTTATTTAAAATTTGTATCAAGAATTTTCGAATAATCTTGTTTATTAGTTTTTTTTAATTAAGTATCTGATTCTTGTTTTTTATTATTTATATATGGTGTTGTTCACTTTTAAATGTATTTACCTACGTTTGATCATTCATATTAAAGTTAAGTGTTATATTTGTTTTAGATAGTAGTATTGACGACCCGCTCAGACTAAAAACAATATTCGACCTATTTATTTTATCATTTTATTTGAGGTGGACACCTGTGAGTTTCAATCCTAGATTCGCCACTGCAAACAAGCAAACGGGGGTAATGCGACTGGGGAGATCGACTGGCGAAAATCCTCCGGCCAGTGATTTCTGACATAGAGCCTTCGGCTAACGACATCCAACCATGAAATCTCATACCACCAAATCAACCAAAACACCCTGTGATCACAACAAGTGAGAGAGGTAGTGTGACTGGCGAGATGATACTTAAAATCGGCACCAGCGAGACAGCAGTCGTCGGGGTTTGGTTGATATCAGTCGGGTTTTGAGAGGTTGAGAGAGAGAGAGAGAGAGAGCCAAGAGCGACAAAGAGAGAGGTAGTGTGACTAGCGAGATGATACTGAAAATCGGCGTAGGTGAAAGAGAGAGAGCTGGAGCGACAAAGAGGCGGTGAGGGAAAAACTATTGCCGGCAACGAGTGTAGCGGTATGGTTTATATGGTGGCAAACATAAGAGAGAAAGCGAGATGAGAATGAGCGGCGACATCTTCAAACTAATTAGGTTTCCCACTTTATGAATGAATTGTGATATCAAGACTTGTTTTTTATTTTCTTTGTTAATAATAAATTTTAATTTATTTAATTGCGCTTTGCATAAAAGTATTTTATTAAACTAATTAGGTTTCCCACTTTATGAATGAGAGGCGGCATCATTAAAAAAGTTTATTTTAATAAATTAAAGTTTTTCATAAAAACATTTTATTAAATAGATAAATTTTTGGGTTCTATTTTTATACCCTCAAATTACTTCCTTTACCTCTGTAATCATTATTTGTTTGATGGATTGTTTAGATTGATTTTTTGGAACTTTAACTCTTTGAAACTTTAAATAATCTTCTTTAATTAAATTCAGTCACTGATTGGTAAATATTCCATATTTTAAATAATCTTTTATTATTAAATAGTATAAATATTTTACAAGGTACAATATTTTAAATAGTCTTCTACATTGTCCAGTGTAACGCCGATCATCAACTTCCGGTTAACATCTTTCGGCCACTGAGCAACCAACCTCCGGCAACCAGAAACAAACCTCCGGCCACTGATTATTACCCAGCAACCAAACTCAACCAAAATACATTGTGACCACGATCACAGAAAGAGAGAGAGCGAGAAAGAAAGAGAAAGAGAGAGAGATGTAGCTTGAGAGATCCAGCGATGGCCACTAGTGAAATCAGGAGAGATAAAGAGATACCGGCAAATGACATTGACGAGCAAATCAAAGATCCGGCGAGATGGGGGACTAGCGACCAACGGTGAGAGGCGACCGACGGTGAGGTTGAGTGTAAGAGGCCACCAACGGTGAGATCGACCGAGAGTGATGGCGACGGAAAGAATGAGAGACCTAGAGTGAGAGTAAGAGTGAGAGTGAGAGTGAGAGTGAGAGTGAGAGGAGATTGAGATTTTGAGAGGTTGAGGGTTTGAACGAGAGAGACGATCGAGATGGTGGCTGGAATAAATGAGAGGGTTTTTCTAATAATACGGATTAGGGTTTCCTGAGAAGATAAATGAAAGGGTTTTTTTTTTAATAATACCGATCGAGAGGGTGCCTATTCTATTTATTTATTTCTTTATTTTATTCCACAATTACGTTGGTGCATTCATTACTCCTGGACGTTTGTTTGACCAAGTAACTTTTGTAAATCAAATATATATATATATATATATATATATATATATATATATATATATATATATATATATATATATATATATATATATATATATATATATTTCTTTTAGTTTTAATGTGACATTCGTAGACTACAATCAAACTTTAAAAAACCAAGAAGATATTTTTATATTAAATAAATAGATGTAATAATTATTATTCCATAATGTTATAATTATTGTAAGGCTACACGGAGTGGTGGCCAATGGCCAACGGATGGCCAAGGGGTTTTTGTGGGCCATACTATGGTTGGCAGGCGTTGACCATTTTGTAGGTAGTGGTGGCCAATGGCCAACGAATGACCAAGGAGATTAATTTAATTCTTTCAATCTACAAAAAAAAAAAAAAATTGGTCGTTGGCATCTCGCCAGCGGCTTGGCGAACTGACTTGGCGAGCAGGATAGCGAGAAGGGACGGAGTGGGGATGGCGAGTGGAGTTGGCTCGCCAAGAGGGTTGGCAACCTCTTTGGCGAGCATTACTCCCGCTAGCCTAAGTAAAAAGTAAAATTATCATCTAATTATTATATTTATTTAAAGAAAAAATAGACTTAATTATTAGGAGGTAAGATAAAAAATTAAAAGGGGTATAATTAGTTAACCCTGAAATTTTTTCTAATATTTCATTTAATAAAAAAATATAATCATTATAAGTAAAAAAGTAAACATATAATGTAATGATTTTAGTTAGAGTGTTGATAAAGACACTCCACTCTATATAATAGATTTACCTTTTTTATGTAATAATTATCTAATGATTATGTTTTTTTTAATTATTCCACTAACTAATCATATTATTATTTAATGATTGTGTTTTTTAATCATAATATTATAATTGTGTTATCTTTTTAAATTAATTATTATACTATATTATAATTATTATATTATTATTTAATTTTTTTAAACTTATTACTGTATTTTGTTTTATTCAATTATCAATAAATATAAAAAAAATTACTAAAAATGGGCTGGAAAAACACGTATGAACTAATAAATATGGGCTGGCCTATTTATTTCAAAAAATATATAACCCTATTAGGGTTTTTTCAGTTCACTTATCAAACTTGTGAGGGTGAGAGACTAGCCGACATAAGGGAGAGGCAGGTTTCCGTCCGGTCATGGCGTCTCCAGTGACAGCGTGGTGAGGGAGGTTCCCGGCGATGGAGACCGCCGATAGCAACAGTAACAGTTGTCTCTTCTTCCTCCTCCGCACGTCCTCCATTTTCGTCGATGGCTCAACCTCCTCTGCTGGCGACGGCCTTCAGTGATGGCGGTAGTAACCGCCTCCGCTTCCTCCACAGGCGAATCTCCGGCGATGGCGGTAGTAACCGCCTCCGCTTTCTCAACGGATCTAAGGTTTTTTCTGTGTTTCCGATGACCCTCGGACGACACTTTTTCCGCGAAAAATGAAGACTCCGGCGATTGTTATGGTTTTTTGTTGTAATTTTTATCTGTAAAAAATTAATTGTTATAGTATATTTGCGTTGTGTTTAATTGGACATTTCTAATATCTAAATAAAAAGCTAAAAAGCTGTAAGTGGTTTAGAAAATATAAAAAGACATTATGATGAAAGTTATAAAAACAAGACTAAAAAAATAGATAAGATATAGACTGGAGTGTTATTATTAAATAAAGTGGAGTGTTGATATAATTTCCCTTATAGTTATATAAGGAAAAATGAAGTTGCAATCATTAGGGAATAAGTATAGATGTTAAAAGGGGTATAACTTTTTTTTTTTTTTTTGAACGACAAATCTATCATATTCCTACTCTTATTCTAATCACCTTAAATCCACATATTCCCCATAGTAGGGATTGAACCCTCAACCTCAATGTTAGAGGACGACGCCTTACCACTTGACCAAGAGGCCAATAGGCAAAAAAGGTATAACTAGATTGACCCTTTATTTATACAATTGACCCTATTTATTAATTGCACTCCATTATATTTTGACTAATTATTATTGGTCTTTTTTTTTTTGTTTTGTAATTATTTGCGTGAAAATCCTACTTTAATATAAATTAGGCTAGTTATTAGGTCGTCCTAATTATTACATTACTTTATCATATAATTATTATATTATTTTTATTTCATTTTATTTTTCAACGTTGATTAATTTTTTTACCACAACGCAAAAGTCACCTAGTCCGCAAACAAAAAACTGAAGACGCAAACCGAACATTCCTAACCACTCTATTTTACTTAAGATGAAAAATGTTTGCTTATGTGCTTCTACTTTTATATAGAAACGTAGAAATAAAAATGCATATATCTCGTTTAACTAGTAAAGGTAATGATTTGGCCAAAATGTTAAAGCTCCTCACCCCGTATAGATGAAAAGATGAAAATCGGTTTATAGTTAACAATAATTACCAATAAAATTTATATTTTTGTTATTTTATTTATTTTATAAAACAAAGAAAACAATAAATTTAAAATAAAATATTTAAATAATATTTAAGTTATTAGAAATAGTTAAGGATTAATTAAGAAAATATAAAGTATTTTAGTGGGCTGCCTACGTCATTAAATATGATACTAGAATAGGTCATTAATTATGATATAGTAATTAGATGATAAAAGTTAATATAAAAGTTAACCTAAGATATTAAAATAAGTTTAATTTTTTTTAACGGCGGAAATATATAAAAAATGCTAGTAGGAAACTAGCAAAAAAGAGAATTACATGAAATAGTTTAGAGGATTACAACACCAAATATTCCAATTAATAGAACCATATCTATCTCTAAATTTGATCCAATTAAAAGTTGAAATCATAATATTGTCTGCCGTTTTAGACATCGACGTATGAATCTTCTTGAACACCAGATTATTGCGAGCTCTCCAAATAATCCATAAGGTAGTGTATGTTAAGATCACTCTGAATTTGCTGAATATGTTAGTGATACCATTTGAGTCAAGCAACCCACGAAGGCTTTGCAAATCCAACGGGCAACCAGGAAACACATCAGACCATTCCATTAACCAACTTCAAACCTTTTTAGAATAACTGCAACTAAAAAATACATGATTTACCTCCTCCTCCATGCTTAATACGAAACCGCTAGAGGATTTAACGCCTCTGGAAGCAAGATTGACCGCTAGAGGAATCCTGTTACGGAAAAGTCTCCATACGAAACAATTAATCTTCAACGGGACAACATGGCACCATTTGA
This sequence comes from Cichorium intybus, assembly GCA_023525715.1. NCBI lineage: Eukaryota > Viridiplantae > Streptophyta > Magnoliopsida > Asterales > Asteraceae > Cichorium > Cichorium intybus. Next base: position 131,057,266 of record CM042011.1, on the reverse strand, counting down.
TCTTGAAGATATCACACATCCACCTTTCTTTTGCAATGATCGCACGCAAAGATTGGACTGAAAAGCAGCCGTTATTGGAATGACTCCACACTCATGTGTCGGGCTCATCCGAAAAAGGGTAATCAGCCATACTTTTGTTTAAACGCACCAGCTTGTTCGATTCAGCTCCTTTTCTAATATTCCTCTTCCAATTCCAACAATTGCCATGAGTGCCAAATAATCTATCAACAATAAAACAATTTTTGTTGGACTCGATCGAATAAAGTCTAGGAAACGCCTCCTTAGGAGCAATATCACTATACCAAATTGAAAGATTTTCTGCAAACCATGAACTAAATAACCTAAGTTCACATGCAACCTATGAGGATCTATGTTTTCTTCTAATTGAACATATAACAAAACTTAGAGGCCAATAAAATAAACTAAAGATCAAAACAGAAAAACCAACCTTTATTTCTTGGAAGCTAAGCAACAAAAATATCATGCCTCAAATGAAAGTCACACCCAAGCTAAGAGATATGTGGATCGAAAATTCCAGAGAGAGGGATCTTGAAATTGGCGAATTCATATGGTGCCCAGGAACCCCTATTTATAGTTTCCAGATGACCAGCTGATAAGCCTTAAGAGATAAACCTTTTTGAATTCAAATAAGATAAACCTTTTATCTTATAATTCAAACTCCTATTTATCTTATTATATTAATTTCGAAATCTATATATTTCCATATATAAATTTCGACCTCCACTGGTCACTGTCACACTGCCACTTATTCAACTATTGAATAATTACAGTTTTAGTCTCTGCACCTTTAATTAATTAAATTAATCCTCAAATTAAATCCAATTAATTCCAGATTAATTCCTAATTAATTAATATAGTTTCTAATTAATATATTATGACTTTAATATATTAATAAACCATATATTTAATTCCTGTTGATTTATTAATCCTATAATAAATCAACCTTTCTCTCTACCGAATTTTCTACCAAACCTCCAGCTGTGAGGGCAACCCAAATGGACTGTGCTTCTATTAATTAGGTAAATACTAATTATTAGTCATGGCTTAGACACCTAATCCAACAGTCTCCCACTTGGATAAGTCTATGACTATAATTACCAATTTAGCCTCTAATTAACCAGCACCTTAAGCTTCCTAGAAACTACTGCGAAACTCTGACCTAGTCAGTTCTATCCAAAGATAAGTGATCAAATGATCCTCCGTCCAACAAGATATTTTTTCAGACTCAAGACATGGATAAAATCAATCTGGTCAGATTCACTGTTCCTCGATTTTCGATTTGCATATGACTTTTAGACTACCAATTTAGTCTCGGTTGGACAACCATTTTAGTCAACTTCAAAATCATCGAGAGGCCTACAGATATCTATTCCCCGTTAGGGTTAAGGGACGAATAAACTTTGACTCATATACTTATGTCTTTTACCAGACAAATTACTCACAACAATACGTTTTATAACACCAAATTACCGATGCATTTTCGTATTATCAATGAACAACCGTCTAGTAAATCATAACTCATATGTCTTAGCTTAAAGATCAAGAGATATTATCGTCTCAATATTGCTCGTGATGTAATCCATGAAGCAATCCATTGAGCACGGGTTTATCCAATACTCAAATCTCTATTTCCAAGTACTCATGAATGTTGCAGCAATCTTATTGCAATGTCTAACTCCTTAGACAATCTACAACTAATTCATGACAGCCTTGCTTCATACTTACTCCCTAAAAGCATGAGCGACTGTGGATATTTGAATAATCCAATTATTCAGGAAGTAAAACATGCAAAATGAAACACAATGATATATATATATATATATATATATATATATATATATATATATATATATATATATATATATATATATATATATAGACAAAATTAGTAAACCATTACTCATTAATAAATCTCCATTATTAAATCACAAAAGTCAAATACAATAACATTGTTACAAGTTTCAAAACCTATCTAATTACAAAAACTTATATCATCTCTTAATCCAATGCTCCTAGCATGCTGATTATGCTTAATCCTACTCAGAGCCTTTGTCAAGGGATCTGCAGGATTATCTTCCGATGATACCCTCTTTACAAGGAGGTGACCTTCTTCTACCCTATGTCTGATGTAGTGGTACTTTCTGTCGATATGTCTGGACTTTCCATGATCTCGCGGTTCCTTTGTCAAGGCGACCGCACCTTCGTTATCGCAGAACAGTTCCAAGGGCTCCTGAATACTCGGGACTACTACAAGGTCACCGATAAAGTTCTTCAGCCAAGCCGCTTCCTTTGACGCTTCACTTGCTGCTATGTACTCTGATTCGCACGTAGAATCAGCCACTGTTTCTTGCTTGGAACTTTTCCAAGTAACTGCTCCACCGTTCAAAAGGAATACCTAGCTCGACTGAGACCGACCACTGTCTCTATCCGTCTGAAAATTGGCATCTGTATATCCTTCAACTCTCAAGGTATCACTGCCACCGAGGACTAACACCACGTTCTTGGTCCTTCACAGATACTTGAGTATATTTTTCACAGCTATCCAATGCGCCCTTCCAGGGTTACCCTGGTACCGACTGACCATGATTAAAGCAAAGGCCACGTCAGGGTGAGTACACGTCATAGCATACATGATCGATCCTACAGCCAAAGCGTAAGGTACCCGACTCATTTAAGCTATTTCTTCGTCTGTACTCGGAATTTGAGTCTTACTCAATTTTGCATTACTTTGGATATGTAGCTCTCCCTTCTTGGAATTTTCCATACTAAACCTTTTCAGTACCTTTTCCAAGTATGTACCCTGACTAAGTCCAATTAGTCTCATCTTCCTATCTCTCAATATTCTTATCCCGAGAATTTAGGCAGCCTCTCCTAGGTCCTTCATGGCGAAACATTTCCCAAGCCAAGCCTTGACATCTTGCAAGGTTGGAATATCGTTTCCCATGAGCAGTATGTCATCGACATACAGCACCAGAAAGGTGACTATACTCCCACTAGCCTTGACATATACACAGGACTCATCCTCGCTCCTAGAGAAGCCAAACTCTTTGACTTTCTCATGGAAACAAAGATTCCAGCTGCGAGAAGCTTGCTTCAATCCGTAGATTGATCTCTCAAGCTTACACACCTTATTAGGATACTTTGCATCGACAAAACCCTCTGGCTGATTCATGTAAACATCCTCAGTCAACTTTCCATTAAGGAAAGCGGTTTTGACGTCTATCTACCAAATTTCATAGTCATAAAATGCAGCTATGGCTAGCATAATCCTAATAGACTTTATCTTGGCTACTGGTGAGAAGGTCTCGTCATAGTCAATCCCTGGGGTTTGAGTAAATCCCTTCGCAACCAGTCTTGCCTTGAAAGTGTATACCTTTCCGTCCATGTCGGTCTTCTTCTTGAAGATCCATTTGCACCCGACTGTCTTTCGACCCGGCACCAAATGGAGGGCAACCCAAATGGACAAGAAGGTCTTCTTCTTGAAGATCCATTTGCACCCGACTGCCGCCCATATCCTCTAGCTGTGAGGGCAACCCAAATGGACTGTGCTTCTATTAATTAGGTAAATACTAATTATTAGTCATGGCTTAGACACCTAATCCAACACAAATATCTTTCCAAAAGTGCATTTTGTCTCCATTTCCAACCTTTCGAGTGAAGAGATCCTTCAAAGAGATGTTCCAACCTGTAAGATCATTTTCAATTTCAGTAATCGACAACCACGTAATATAAATACTTTTCAAGGCAAGAGGCTTCCCGTCAATGTGTTGAATCTTATGAATCGAAGAAATACATGAAAACCAAAAACTTTTATGTTGGATCTTAAGACGCCAAAGACACGTGGAGAGAAGAGCTATATTCATTTCTTTGAGGCAGCCAATACCAAGACCACCCATATTCTTGGGGCGAATAAGAACATGCCACGCAATCCAATTAATTTTTTGACATTGTCACACCCCCCCACATGAATTTTATTCTAATGGCCTCAAGATTGTGAATAACCTTCATAGGAGCTTTGAATAAGGAAAAGAAGTAAAGAGGGAGGCTGCTAAGAACTGACTTAGCAAGCGTGAGACGCCCACCAAACGATAGTAACTTAGCTTTCTACACGGACAACTAGGAATAAAACTTGTGAATGACTGGTTTCCAAGATCTAGAGATCCTCATATTGGCCCCCGGTGGGAGCCCAAGATACGTACAAGGCAGGGAGGCCGGCTCACAAGAGAGAATGCTTGCGAACCTATTAAGATCAACATTATCAACTCCAACACCAAAAACCTTACTTTTATTTAAATTTACCTCTAAGCTGGAGGTTATGAAGAAGCATCTAAGAATGCGATTGAGGTTGATCAGATTTGTTTCCGACACTCATCGACAAAAGTCACATCATCTGCATACATTAGATGGGAGAGATTAGGACCATTATTAGGAAGTGAAATGCCATAATATAAATGTTGATTACAAGCTTCACGAATTGAAATACTTAAGCCCTCCATGGCAATGACAAACAGAAATGAAGCCATAGGATCGCCTTGTCTAACACCCCTTTTTATCTCGAACTCCCTAGTAGGAGAACCACTAACCAAGACCGACACTCTCCTGGAGATAAGACAACCTCTAATCCATCGACGCTATCTAAGGCTAAAATTCATTTGTTCCATTATAGAATCAAGAAAATTCCAATTTAAGGAATCAAACGTCTTTTCGAAATCAACTTTAAAAACAAGCATCTTCTTGTTTATCTTTTTAGTCCAAGCAATGACCTCATTTAAAACAAGCGGACCATCCAAAATGCTCCTTCCTTCAATGTATGTCGATTGCTCAGGTCCAACAACTTTAGCAATCACCTTCTTTAGCCTATATGAAAGAATCTTCGATATGATTTTATACATACACCCGACAAGATTGAGCGGCCTATAATCTTTGATTGAAAGCGGGTCATTACATTTCAGAATAAAATATATAAAAGAAGAGTTGCAGCCCTTGTTGAATTTCCCTATATTAAAATAGGTTTAATAGAATGGAGTTTAAATAACAACACCCTATTTTTATATATTTAAGCTCATTAATAGGATGGTTTTTATGGAAAAAAGAGTTCATCAATACCATTGAATTTAGCAAAAAAAAGTTCACTAATAACATTCTACTTTAAAAAAACTACTTTTTCATATTTTCTATATGATCCGGAAAAGGTTCAATATTATAGTACTGCATTTTTATTTGTTTTTATTACTATGTATTATTTATGTTATTTTAAGTCAACTGTGTAGTACACGAATTTTGTAACCTAGTCAATTCATATATATAAATATATACTAACATTAGAGGGGCAATATGGTAATTTTAGGATTAAAAAAATCAGTTCTCTTTGTGAACCTTTATTCTTGGCGATCACTCAAACAATGTAAGTTATCCAACAAGTTTTCTGTGATTATCAGTCATTATTAAAATTAACATAAAAGTGAAAATTTAAACAAACCTATAAAACCATATAGACCAAAAATATAATTTTGTCTAATTTCTAAGTAGCCTGGTGTTAAAAGATTACAATATACCTATAGAAAGCACTATTACCATCCCACAGAGATGACTGAATATAAATAAAAACAAATCTTAATTAATTAAGGATTTAAATTTAAATTTTATTCCTCCTCATGCACCGTCCTTTAACTTGCCTGAATCACCAACTTAAGTACGTAACCAGTCCTTTAACTTGTCGATTAGTCTTTAGGTCATGAAGATGCCGTCGGCTCCAACACCGTCCAAGAGCAAAACGCTTGTCTTGTTTTTTAGAGCAACAAAAAATTTCGTCAAAATGTATCACTTTGATAAAAAATTAAAATCTTTAGGTTTTGATGACATCAGTCTTTAGGTGTCAAAATTGATAAAAATAAAATGTATTGACTTAATTGAAAAAAAAAAAAAAACACTATGTTAAAATCAAAGTTTAAGGAAAACTTAGTGTATTTTAGAAATTTGCATTAATTTATATCCAATATTTATTGAACTTCAAATAAATTATTTTATTATTTTCTAATTTGTAAGGTTGGCTTATATAATTAATTTTTTGGATTATAAAATAGTTCAACACTAAAATTGGTATATATACTATCTTTTTCAAGTTTGGTCCAATTAAAAAATTTTAACATTTGATTAAAAAAGCATTTTGAAATAATGATTTTTGTGTTGGATAAATATTGTTGCGGGATAATTTGGTAATTTGACAATGGTCAAAGGAAGATAAAGAGAAAAAGCAAGGCAAAATTTGTTGAGACTTATGATAAGGAAAGCAGTATTTATTATTCGATTTCAAGATTATGTAAGGGCAAATTACGAAAAAAGCACTATACTTTTACACTTTTTCTAGTTTAACCATCAAATTTTTATTTGTTCTAATAAAACCACCAATTTTTAGAAAAATTTCAACCTGGCCACTATGACCTGAAGAATCTGGTAACAATGGCTTCGATGAAACTTTTTACCAAAAATGGTAGTTTTTCCGAATCTTAAAAATTTGTGGTTAATCCGAATTTTTTTTCAAAATATAGTGTTTTTTCGTAATTAGACCTAGATAATGTTTACACTTTAATTTATATAATTACGGAAAAAACACTATATTTCATTACTTTTTCTGCTTAAACCATCAATTTTTCATTTGTTCTAATAAACCACCAATTTTTAGAAAAAGTTTTAGTCTAACCATTATGACCGGAAGAACCGGTAATAATGACTTCAATGAAACTTTTTATCAAAAATTGATGGTTTTTTCCAAATCTTTTAAAATTGGTGGTTAAACCGAACTTTTGGCAAAATATAGTGATTTTTTCATAATTAACTCATTATGTAATGATAATTGGTCCTAGTGACACAAGAAAAATAATTGGACTTTGTATTTCTATATCTAATAATTGTACACCAGAAACCATTAGATTCGGTGTATTTAGAATTTAAATTAATGTGGTGTAAAATATATCCTAAATGAATCAAATGTCTATTAAAGTATGTGATTCTAACAATCATGTTTGTAGTTTAATTTTAAATTAACTTTAAAAAATCAAACTGCTATCTATAAGTTTTTATATTTTTTTTCGCTAGTGTAGTGTGGTAAAGATCTATAAATAATGTCACTAGTTAATGATAATTTCATATTTCTCGAAGAAATTGCATTTAACCTCACAATATTTAGTTATGGAATTGTTGAGGAAAATTATAATTTAATATTAATCATTATCATTGATCCAATATGTTGTAGTGTTTTTTTCATAACAAATACATTAGTCACTTTGCAGAAAAATAAATAGATTGGTCAAACATCGATTACTAAAAGAAGTCTTTATAGGTCATAAACCCTTTCAAACATACAAAAAAAAGTGTAAATACTTTATCGTGTAGAAAAAGTTTCGTTCTCAAGTACAAAGCAAACAAAATATTGATTATAAGATTTGTATCTCCAATAAAATATTAAATAAATTGTAGATATATATCACATAATGTTACATGTAATGGTAGTGCTGGTGTTTTTTTAAGAATTATTAAGTTAAATTTGACAATGTAAAAAAAGTTGAGGTTTGTTAGGCGACCAAACTCATATTAGTATATTTAAATTGTTATGAATATGGTTTAATTAAAATATATTAATATTAAAGGCAATTTTCATGAAGATACTAAGTTTTTACAAAAGTTAGATTTTAACATTGTGTTTTTTTTCAATTAAGTCTATATATATATATATATATATATATATATATATATATATATATATATATATATATATATATATATATATATATATATATATATATATATATATATATATATATATATATATATATATTTGAAAAGCAACTATATATATTAAAACAAGTGAGGCGAACCTAGTAATGAGCTAGGAAAACCCACAATACAACAATTACAAAAAGAGAATAGCTAATCTAGGAGATGAAACCCATAGAGTTCTATCAATAGCTATTCTATTAGCCCTCACATCTAACCAAATGAAAGACTCCTTTTGAACTAAAAGAAAGAGATCATCAGGTTTTCTCGAATTGTTCTTGAATATGCCATCGTTCCTGTTTCTCTACAAGACCACTAGGGTGGCATAACCCACCAGCTCCAACACCTTTCTTTGAACTCTGTCACACCCCGCAGCACAAAGACCATTTAAAACATGTTCTAAAGAGTTCAAATTAATGTTTGCGATACCCCACCAAGCTGCAACCTTTCTCCACACAATCCTCGACACAGTACAATCTAGGAAGACATGGTTTATTGTTTCAGTAGGATCTTTACAAATTTCACACCTGGATGAGACTTGATTAATTCCCATCTTCGAAAGCTCATATCTAGTCGCCATTCTTCTTTTGTAAAGTTTCCAAATGAAGATATTCACCTTGTTTGGGAGCCATTTCATCCATCTATTTTGCCCTATATATTGGTTTTTCTTTTTTTTTCTACCTCCAATCTAAACCATCTAACGGAAAAGACCCCTTTCGGACCCTGTAAGCATCTCCACTCATCTGTTCTTTCATTTAATTTTGCATTGTTAATCAGCGAGAAAATACTATTGCGTTCTTCTCTCTCTCTCTCTCTATATATATATATATATATATATATATATATATATATATATATATATATATATATATATATATATATATATATATATATATATATATATATATATATATATATATATATATATATATATATATAAGAGTTCAAATGAGAACCACTAAAAGGTTAAGAACCGTGAGAACCGATATTCATACATTAAGAAACATGTTTTTCTTTTTTTTTTTTTGTTTTTTCACACTTGTTTATTATGTGAAAATATATTAAATTTAATAAATTTCACTATTTTTTAATACTTTTAACACTATTCACAATATAAAAAAATTTCTAGTTATTAAACTGTGAATATTAAAACGTAAATTTTTTTTTCTTTAAAACACATCAATATTAATATCTAATAGCAAAGGAATGATAATTATATATATTTATGTGTTTGGTAATTCTATTTTGATAAAAAACAAGTGTTAAAAATAAAAAATACAACGTTATTAAACTGTGAATTAGTGGTTCTCACGGTTATCAACGTTTTAGTGGTTCTCATTTGAACCCTTCCGTATGTGTGTGTGTGTGTGTGTGTGTGTGTGTGTGTATATATATATATATATATATATATATATATATATATATATATATATATATATATATATATATATATATATATATATATATATATATATATATATATATATATATATATATATATATATATATATATATATATATATCAAGGTTGTAAAAATCGCTTGACGGTAGCTTGGCGGTCGAGTGTGGTTAAGAGATTAATCGGGGATTAGTCGGAGACCCTAAATTATAAAGGAATTCATTTAAAAATATATAAATATAAAAATAGCAAAGTTTGATTTATTTTATTCCGAAATACATATCTAATATCATACATTTGTTTATTTTTATTCTTCAATATTGATTTTTTTTGTTTTCTTGAGTTATTAGAGAATGTTTGTGTCATCATTTAAAAATAAAAAAATTAATAAAATAAAAAATTGAAAAAATGACCGCCAAGACCTATTAATCGGCTGACAATGCCGATTTTTGCAGCAAACCTTCAAGCTGGCCGATTATGCCTAATCGTAATCGGTTGAAGACCGTCAAACGACTAATCGCCGATTAATCGGCCGCCAAGTCCGATTTTTGTAACACTGATATATATATATATATATATATATATATATATATATATATATATATATATATATATATATATATATATATATATATATATATATATATATATATATATATATATATATATATATATATATATATATATATATATAATTTTGACAACTAAAAAGTAATGTTATCATGAAATATCATGGGATCATGCAATGTCAGTGCCATATAATTAAAAACTAACACGTCATCATGTCATATCAGCTCACAACTGGGTTGACTGATCAATAACACTGAAACCAAATTAGAACAATAGTGACTTAATTGAAAAAAATTGAAAACTTGCTGATTTAATTGAAAAAAAAAAGAACACAATGTTAAAATCTAACTTTTGTGAAAACTTGATGTCTTTTTTTAAAGGGGGTAAGAACCATATGGCGACATCATAGAGGAACAGATGTCACTTGGGAAGCTAAAGAGGAGATGCGATCAAAGTATCCCTTTTTGTTTCCAAGAGATTCCGAGGACGGAATCTTTTGAAGGGGGTAAGAACTTGTAATACCATATTATTAATTTATATAGATTTTGTGTTAATCTTAGTGTAATTAAGATTAAATAGGTTGTTATATGAGTTAGGATGGTTAAAAACCCAATTGAGTAAAGTTTGGACTTGTAAAATGTCAAATCAGAGCTACACGGGTCGTGTATGGCCACACGGGTCGTGTAGAAAGGCTTAAGAACCAAACAGTACCCTCTTTCAGGTCTACACGGGTCGTGTACCTCTACACGGGTCGTGTAGCTCTTGTTCAAAAATTACCGAAGCGAGTTTGGGTCTTACACGGGTCGTGTGAGGCTACATGGGTCGTGTGGGTCTGTGCATATTCAGGATGGCTTGCTGTAGGTCTCACACGGGTCGTGTGAGCCTACACGGGTCGTGTCGCGCACCAGGGCTATTTTAAAGTGCGGGTTTTCTTTCATTTGGGTCATTTCCAATTCAACCAAAACCCTCCCAAAACCCTAGAAATCGATTTCTAAGCTTTCTAAGTCGAGATTTGAGTCTATCTTTCACGAATTGAAGCTAGAGATTAGTTCCTTGAGCTTGAAAGGTAATATTCTTTGATTTCTATCTTGTTTTGACGGTTGAATCTTTGGAATTGAGATGGTTCCTTGTGGTTTTGATGAACCACCTGCAACTAGCATGAATTGGAGTGAGTTTGCTTGGATTAGTGTGTGTAATGGAATTCTAATTCGAGACCCAAGCTTTGCAAAGTGCTTGTATTGTGTTTTTTTAGGGTTATATGAGTTAAATTGTGAAATTGGAAGTTATAATTAGGATAGTATTGCTATCTTTTGATTGTAACCCTCTCTTATGATTCAAATTCTTGATTGTTATTGATATTGAGTATGATTGAGATTGTTGAATATTGAGTTTGACCTGAGATATTGTGATACATCTAAGGCTAGACAGGAGCATGACACACGCGGTTCAAGAGTTCCACAGAATAACCCGACAACAGGTGAGTAGTTATAATTCATTATGAATGGTTTAACTACAACTAAATTGAATTGTTGTATATCTTGATTTGGTTGAGATAACAAATTCTACACGAGTTAAACAAGATTGATAATCCTTTGTTTGACATAATTACCTAGTTTAATTGAGTACGTTAAATGACTGAGATAGTCATTAAAATGGAGATAGTGAGTTGATTGCGGAAATCTTGATAATTATTTGAATGATTTCTAAACTTGATAAACTTTCTCACTGAGCTAATTTAGCTCACATAAATAGTTATATGTTTGTGATATAGGTGACAGGGGTAAGAAGATAGCTGAGGGATGATTGCATGGATATGGGACTTGACTTTGACTGTTTGTAAACCTGAATATACGTTTTTGTATAGTTTTGTAGACGGTCTTTTGTAAACCAGTTTTGGGACGTGTTGTTTTAAGTACTTGTTCTTTTGATTTCTACTTGTACTTATGTTGCTTAATCTTGATTATACCATGATCACTTTGTTTATTTTGAGTGATTATGATGTAATCTAGAGATAAGAAAACTGGGTGTTACATTTTGAAAGGCCGATGGGCCGTAATCGGGCTAAGGCGAAAGGAAAGGCCGCGGCGTCGTCGAGTTCGATGAACGACGGAAAAATGGATGACGTTAACGAAAAATTTGATCAACTTTTGTCAACCATTTCAACGCACGTCAAATCCACCGAAGAGGAAAGATTGGCGATAAAAACGTCCCGCGAGAACAAGGACCGGGCACTCGACATGCTAGTCTTGATGCAACCCACCGAGCATCTCACCGGCGCCGTTCTCGAGTTGGCGTTAAAATTGAAAAACGACATCGTCAAAAATACGAGATGTAGTTTTAGTTTTTTATTTTAGTTTAACGTAATGTTTGGTTGTTTTTTATTTTTAGTTTAACGTAACTTGTCGTTTTTTATTTTTAGTTGTAATTTTAAATTTAAGTTTAATTTAGTTTAATTTTAATTTAGTTTATGAAATTATTTATTGTGTTTTTTTTTTCTATTTTTAATTTGTTTTTTAAATTAAAAAGTGAGAGGTAGTGAGAGGTGATCATTTCCGGGGGTAAAGCGATAAAAGATAAATGCTGACGGGATGCTGAGGTGGCAGACAAAAAGTGAGAGCAGGAAAAAGATGACACCTGAGGGCCTTAGTGTTTGGTAATACTAGTTAGTAGTTAGTAGAGATAGTTGGCTAGAAGATGTATTTTTTATTTAGGTAATTGTTCAGCAAAGATAACTGTAAGTTTTTTTAGGATAAGTAAAATATATAAAAGCTAAAAATCAAAAGCTCATTAAAACTACTTAGAGTAGCTTTTGAATTACAATTTTTTTGTTTAAAATTAAAGTTTTAAGCTAGTAATACCAAACGAAGTTTATTTACGAACAACATCAATAAAACATTTAATTTTGGAAAACATTAATAGTTTGCCCGTTATTGTTTTTTTGGGAAATTTGTCAAAAAGTCCTTATATTTTGGCTCTATCTAGGAAAAAGTCCTCTCTGATTTTTATTTTGTGATTTAATCATCTAAACTTGTAAAAGTTTGTGAAAAAACCCCTTTCACCTGAAATAGCAGGTCAGGGGTTAATTCACAAGTAAAATAATTTTTCAGGGACTTTTTCGCAAATAAATGACTTTTTCTTTGTTTTTGTAAGTGACATAACTTTTACATACGATGTCTAAATTCTATAAAATTTATATCCTTGTAAAGGTGGTAATTAGTACTACAACTTTGTTTTACAGACTTTTGTCTGAATAGGTACAGATGTTTTGCTACAATCCCTTAAACATGAGTACAAACTCATTTATGTCAGTTTTTAGTCATTTTCAATCATTCATATCTCCTTCCTTATAACTCCAATTAACCTGAAATTTTTTATTATGTTTTTATTACTTTAAATAATACAATTTTCATAATGATGACTTTTTCCAATTCCACATAGATTCTGAGATATATATAGCTATAAACATTGCATCTCACAATAATTAATATTTCATATGTATGAACACCCATTTTCAAACGAGCATATATTTTGTTATACAAATCTATTTGTAACATTCGTTTTTCGGTACGTCGTATTTGCGAGTTAATTTTTTTAACGAATAATAATAATAATAATAATAATAATAATAATAATAATAATAATAATAATAATAATAATAATAATAATAATACGTTTTTCACTTGTGTCATATTGTGAAAGTTGCATGGTGAAGGGTTGATCACGACTTTGGAAGGGGCTGTGGATCTCGTTTCCATCAGCCCATACAAGCTTTGTTCACGCAGATGTGTAAGTTGTCACTCCAATCGTAGAATCCATGTTTGTAGCCGTGAACACCATCTTCCCTTGCTTCATTTTCTACTAAGTCGTGAAGAGAGGAAGGAGATGTCGAGAGAGAAGAGTGAGTCGGAGAAGGGTGGATCAAGGAAGTCTTAGGTTGAAGTGTTTCTACTGTTACATCAACTATGTGAGTTCTCTATTCCTTTTCTCTTTGTTCTAGTTATATCACCACCACCACACCTCTATCACGAGGTGTATGCTTGTGGGTGGGTGTATGCTTGATTGTTACTCTAGAATTCTTCTAACTTATTAAACCTTATATGAAAATTGTATTATTTGAAATAATAAAAACATAGGAAAAAGATTATTGTTAATTGGAGTTATAACAGAGGAGATATGAATGTTTGAAAATGACTAAAAAGTGTCATAAATGGGTTTGTGCTCATGTTTAAGGGATTGTAACGAAAAATCTGAACATATCCAGACAAAAGCCTGTAAAACAAAGTTGTAGTACTACTTACCACATTTACAAGGATATAAAGTTTGTAGAATTTGGACATCGTATGTAAAAGTTATGCCACTTACAAAAACAAAGAAAAATTCATTTTATTTGCGAAAAAGTTCCTGAAAAAACGTTTTACTTGTGAATTAACCCCTGACCTGGTATCTCCGGTGAAAGGGGGTTTTTCACAAACTTTTACAGGTTTAGAGGATTAAATCACAATATAAAAATCAGTAAGCACTTTTTCCTAAATAGAGCCAAAATATAAGGACTTTTTAACAAATTTCCATTGTTATTTTCCAATAGTTTTACCCATAACTTCCATTCAATATTCTAATTTTATCCTTCTACCTATTATTGCATGTTTTCACGTTATCGTAAAGTAAAACTCACAATAAAACTCTTCAATTTGCATTTCTTTATGACTTTACCTAAAGTATGTTTTTTTTTTTTTTCAAATTTATCATATAACTTATTTTTTCAAATTTATCATATAACTTATGCAACTTATTAATTTCAGTCGTTATCTTTTTTGCACTTTTTTGTTCATCTGACATGCCAGTATTTTGTAAAAAGAAATGATAATTATTAATTCCACACCTCGATTTCACACCTTATAGTATCATGAGTTACATCAAAGCAGCTTGCATAGCTATGCCACAGTAGTTTATAACATTTAAACTCGTAATTTAATACGATATTATATGGGAAGACCAAGTAAAAAAACAAGATGAAGGAAACAAGAATAGTGTCGTCATCTGTATCGATGCATCCAATCTTGAATCTAGAAACTGATTGCACAATGCAACTTGTACGGTTGTACAATCTTTGTAACTCCCCCCAATCCAACTCCCAAATAAAAACACCCAAAAAAACTTCCATTTCCTTCTTAATCCCATGAAATCTTGAAACAAAACGAGAAAGAACAACATAACCATGAGTCACACCCGTCACGAGACCGTGATCAACATAGCGAAGCCCACGGTGTTCACTGGTGGGTTAGAGTTCGTGAACCTAACGTACACCGTGACCAAAAAAAAGAAAACCGATGAAGGCAAATGGGTTAGCCAGGAAGCCGATTTGTTGAACCGGATCACAGGGTTCGCACCCAAAGGGTGTGTGACCGCGGTCATGGGTCCGAGTGGTGCGGGGAAGTCTACTTTTTTAGACGGGTTAGCGGGCCGGATTGCAAGCGGGAGCCTTAAGGGTAAAGTGTCGTTAGACGGGGCGGAAATGAGCCCGAGTTTGATCAAGAGAACTTCGGCTTATATAATGCAAGATGATCGGTTATTTCCGATGTTAACGGTTTATGAAACGTTGATGTTTGCGGCTGATTTTCGGTTAGGGTGGGTCCCAAAGGAGGAAAAAAGGCGGCGAGTCGAGACTTTGATTGAGCAACTTGGTTTATCGGTACGTTTAGTATGCTTAAGAGTTGTTTATAGTGTTTAAGATAACAAAACTTTAATGATGTTAAAACTAGCTTTCCAAAATTTGAAGATAAATGCTTTATTGTGTGAAAATGGACGAACTTGTTGTCAATAACATTGTTTTACGCCTTAATAGTTTTTTCTATGCTTAAATTCATAATACATTTTAGTTCAAAGATATTAAAAAACCTTAATTTGCGTACATGTTTTTTATGTAGTCGGCGAGGAACACGTACATAGGCGATGAAGGGACGCGAGGAGTCTCGGGTGGTGAAAGGCGTAGGGTGTCGATCGGTGTAGACATAATCCACGGACCATCACTGCTTTTTCTCGATGAACCGACTTCCGGTTTGGACTCAACGAGTGCTCAAAGTGTGATCGAAAAGGTTCACAACATTGCGCGAACCGGGAGCACCGTGGTTCTAACCATTCACCAGCCGTCATCACGTATCCTACTTTTACTTGACCATCTTATCATACTGGCTCGTGGTCAACTCATGTACCAAGGGTCCCCGAAAGATGTCGGGATGCATTTGGGCCGAATGGGTCGGAAGGTTCCGAAAGGGGAAAGTCCCATTGAGTTCTTGATTGATGTGATACAACGGTATGATCAATCAGAATATGGAGTGGATGCGCTGGCGGAATTTGTGGTTACGGGTATGAGACCCCCGGAATTATCGGATGATGAATTGTCGCCTATGACCCCGACTCCAACAACGCCACACCGGAGCTCAGGGAAGAAGGGTCAGTTACAAATGGCGGGACTTGGTGGTCAAGATAAGGGATTTGATCATAGCGTGAGAAGCCCGTGGAATAATTCGAATACATGGAGTCAATCGGGAATCATGCAATCGATTATGTCGACTCCAAATCGTCTTAGGAAAACACCGACTCCAACAAGGTAAAAAAACAAACTTTCTAGATTATGTCTTTTTGTATAGAGAGACTGAGAGCGAGTCCCTATCCAATCTTTTTGGATGAAAAAAATTGCAATTTTTGTGTACTGCATTAGTTATTGTCATAATCATCTTTTTAGGTAACACAAAAATATTATAACTTTGTCCCAATTTGTTGTATCTTTTTAGATGAGTAAAAAAAAAGTTCTATCATTAGTGAGATCAAAATTTGTAACTTGTCTCATCGACATAGTCAAAGACCCTGTTCCACATGTGGGTGAGACAAAAAAGAGATGATTACACATTTTGTACTCTTAAGTAAATAGTCTCATTGACATAGTCAAAGACTTTGTTCCATATTTTTTGGTTAACTTTTTTCCATCAACAGTCCATTCTTGTTTCATCTTTTTGGATAGTAATTTTTGTCTCAATAACGTCCGGTCCAATTTCAATTCTAGTTACAGTTCAATGTATGTCAAACACAATACAATCTGTAAACACCTAATTTCATGTCTTTATCCACAGTGCATCTCGTGGCTACTACATGAACTCCGCCGACGTCCTATCCGGAAATACGACTCCACAAAGCAGCTCCTACACCCTCAACTCGATCGACTACCGCACCCCACCCATGTCGGCCACCGCCCAAAACCACCACCATCTCCACCCCAAATTCTCAAACTCATTCCTCACAGAAACCTGGATCCTAATGCGTCGGAACTTCAAAAACATACGGCGAACCCCCGAACTCTTCCTCTCCCGCCTCATGGTCCTAACAATCATGGGATTCATGATGGCCACAATGTTCAAAAACCCCGAAAAAACAATGCAAGGAATCACAAACCGTTTAAGCTTCTTCATCTTCACCGTTTGCCTCTTCTTCTTCTCATCAAACGACGCCGTTCCCGCTTTCATCCAAGAACGCTTTATATTCGTCCGCGAAACTTCACATAACGCGTATCGCGCCTCTTCGTACACCATCGCGGGCTTAATCACCTACCTCCCGTTCCTCCTCCTTCAGGCCGGCGTCTACGCCGGCCTGACATGGTTCGCGTTAAAACTCGAAGGCCCGTTTTTGTACTTTTTAATCGTGCTTTACGTTTCACTACTTTCGACTAACTCTTTCGTGGTGTTTGTGAGCTCGGTGGTTCCGAATTTTATTTTGGGGTATGCGGCGGTGATCGCGTTCACGGCTTTGTTCTTTTTGTTTTGTGGGTATTTCTTGAATAGTCATGATATACCGAAGTTGTGGAGATGGATGAATGTGATATCGACTATGACGTATCCGTATGAAGGGCTTTTGATAAATGAGTATCAAAGAGATGAAGTTTTTGGGGTGAATCTTGGTGGGGCGAATGTGACTGGAGTTGATATTTTGCAATCGTTGCATATTTATCATGTGAAAGATCCGAAGTGGGTTAAGGTTTATGTGATGTTGGGGTGGGCGGTTTTATATAGGGTTTTGTTTTATATTGTTCTTCGTTTTGGTACCAAGAATCAGAGGACGTAAAGAGGAAAATGGAGATGTTGAAATTAGTTTTTTTTTTTTTTTTCTTGGGTGATAATAAGAACGAAGTGTTCAACAAGTGAGAAATGTAGTTTCGTGTTTTGATTTATTCAATCTTTTTTGTTTATGTTTATATAGATCATATGGGTTCAAAGGAAAGTTTAAAGCAGAATTAACTTTAATTTTTGTTATATAGAACAATTCGTAATGGTTGTTGACAAGTCGTGCCTTGTGTTGGTTATAAAGAGACCAATATACAGAAAAATAGCATCGTACGTTCGTTTTTTTGTGTGTATTATTATATCATTTTTTTTTTCTATCGCAACATTGCATATGAGTTTCTTTTGTACACATTGGTCCTTGAACACATTGGTCCTTGAATTTTAAATCTATGCATTTTCAGTTTATTATTTATTAATAGTATTCTATATGCAATATTTGTTACCGGTGATTATATTATAATAAATTAATTTATTGCTTTTTATATTTCAAACTTATTTAAAAATATAGTGCTTTCAAATAATAAAAAAGACAATATATTAAAATAAAGCACATAATTGACATAGATTACAATGCTAGTAGTCTAATAAAGACGCAATTAAAATATATATTACAGTTCTTGTAATAGAAAGATGAGGGTCGAAATTGTAAAAGCTAACGGATACAAGGGTTGGTTTTGAAAATCTGTAAACGTTAGATATTTAAGAGAATATACCTCGATTATTCTTTTTTGTGTTACAAATAGTGTAACGAGTTGGACACGTGTTACTATTTCCACCAAATATTACACCATTTTTCTCATTTTGGTGCAAAAAATGCTGTAATATTGAATAGGTACCGAATAACAAGAAAATTTCTCATCAAATTCTGTCTTTTTCATTCAAAATTACGTGATCGGCAATTTTATGCTTGGCGGATGCTAAATATTATCTCTTTTAACGAAACATAGAACTGATTTTCCAACATATCACAACACCGTTTATACCAAGTCAAAATAAAATAAAAATAAGAATATTAAATAAAAACAATAGAGAAAGACAAGTACTAACCAAAAAGATCGAATTTGATGAAGATGTATAAACAATGCCACCTTGAACACCAAACCATGATAAATTCATCAACTGAAATTCCCATTTTACCCCTCACTGTATCACACAATAACACTCAAACCGCACTGTTTCCCTTATTTCCATGATTCCCAGATGGATTATTCCTCCAAAGTATCTGATCATCAATGACGGTTAAATTTTCATCATCAAGTCGTTTCCATGTTCTAATGGAGTTGACTTCCCCCCAACTACCCTTTGACTTTTCATCTAAAGACACAACAACCACCCTTGACCTTCTTGACCACCCCGCCTTTCCATAAGCATGGTACCCAAACCCGCCACCATAACAAAGATTAATTCCAGTCAACTCACCACAAAAATCATTGACATGATCACGGCCAACAAAGACACCCTTCACATCACCTGCTTCCATTAATGTTGAAAAAAACCCTGAATTCACAGAAGCAGAACTAATCCCTTCTTGTTTCACACCCGTAAAGTTTGAAGAGTCAAAGTTTGAATATTCGGTCAACGGGATGTGAAAGTACGCAAGTCCAGGTGCTTTTGTGTTGTTTTGAAGCTTTTTAGATGTTTCTAGAAACCAAAATTGTTGTGATGGTTTTATCCATCCGTAACCAGGGATAGAGGGGACAGTAGAGTAGTCACCACTGTCGAGAAAATATAAGTTTAAAATCGATTTGTTTATGAAATCTGATCCTTCGGTTCCAAATACTTCAAGATTGTAGTTTCCGTAACCATCGATTAGATTGAAGCCAGGTGGATTTAGCTTTGATAGAGTGTGGTTCATTTGAATGATATGTTTCATTACGTTTTGTCTTGTTAATGTGGATTCCTGATCGTGGTTTCCTAAAACAGCTGTCCATGGGATGTTTGATGAAATGGCGGGGGCGAATGCGGCGTTCATGGAAGCTTCTGGAGTTGTTGTGTCGGGTCCGTAGATGTTGTCTCCGGTGAAAACAATGAGGTCTGGTGATTCGGATTTTATCATTCGTTGAATGAATTGAGTTGTGTTTAGGTCAGAACAATGGGGGAATTGATCTGGTAAAACGTCCTCACATGGAGTTTTACTTCCGTCAGCATAGTGCATGTCTGCCACTTGTAGAATCTTAAACTCGCCCTTCTTTTTATCAAATCGTAATTGTTGTTGTACACCATTACAGAAAATAGAAGAGATTGAAAAGGAGAATAGAACAACGATGATGATGACTGCCAATTTCGCCATGGATGTTCTGCGAAAGAATGTGATCGAATTTTTCAGAAATCGGCGTTTCTATATAATTCCATACAGTTCAAATAATGACCACAGAAGCAGAAAAACAGGTATGTACAGCAAAGTTTTGATTGAAAACTAGTATATCAATTTCAACAACAAGCAAATCAAAGTATCAAACCCCAACAAGCACAATTTCACACAAAAATGTAACAGTTATATAGCCAAAGCTTCAAAAATTACTCAATTAACGACTCTAATCGATTCTAGAATTTAGGTTAGTACTTACATATGCAGTTCACAGAAGCAAAATCAAAGTAAACAGAGAAGGAATCGTAAGTACAAGTGAAAAAGGAATGAAACTCCACACTCACATTCGTAGAAGATAGGAGAGGAGAAGAGTACTTTAGAGAGGCGGAGGCGGTGGTTCCGGTGAGAAGGAGACGGATGCGGTGATCGGAGAATTCGCGTTGATGGAGACTAGGAGCTCCCGCTCGGAGCTGGAGGTAGTTAGCGTAAATTACTGAATCAATTGTGTTGGCTTTTGAAAACACCGTAACGTTGCTTTTATAGTAATACTATTTACATCTACCACACAGAAGTGTAATGTAATTACATTTTAGCCCCATATTGTCAAGATCTTCATTTTTGGTAGTTAGTGTTTGTATTTTCAGAAAACGAATATAGATGGTTCAAGTTCAACCGTACCCTACGACTCACTAGCACATACGACATTTGGTGGGTCTAAGCCTAGGCGGAGTGGTTTCGGGATGGGAAGGATTCGGTTGCAGAGCCGCCAACACCGTCGGTACCGGGCTCAGGGGTGGAACACAGACATTAAAACTGAAGGAGCCGAAAACAAAACAAGCTTTGTAGGATCGGTTCTTGATAAAAGGAAACTAGTTGTAGGTGTATTTACATCCATAGCAATCGACAATGACTTTTTAGAATCTTTAGATTAAATTGTATGTTTTCTTTAAAAAAAAATATGTCAACATTTGATTTTTTTTCATGTTAATATACACTTGTTGTGAACATACACTGCATAACATGATGAACTAGAAATTAACATATAACCAAATGAAAGAACAATTACCAATTGCATTTTAAAAACAATATATTAGTTTTACTTTACTTGTAAATTTTTTTATAACAATTATACATATACTTTAATGACAAAACTAATGATTAATAAATATAAAAAGTAATAACAAGAATATCCTAATTTCTATCTGAATTTGGAAAGATATTTAAAACATTATTTTTGTTACGGAATACCACTCTATATATTGATAAAGTTATATAATAATAATAATTTTTGCAAACTTTTAAGCAGTATCACTGTAACTTTACATGTCCCCAGTGGCAGAGGCTAGGGGTGCAAGTGAGCCGAGCTACTCATGAGCTACTCGGGATCGACTCGTTAAAAACTCGACTCGAGCTCGAGTTAAACGAGCCCGAGCCCAGCTTGAGCTCACCATGAAGACTCGTTTATTAAACGAGCCGAGCCCGAGCTTATGTTTCTAAGCTCGATAAGGCTTGTGAGCCTAAACGAGCCTATATATATATATATATATATATATATATATATATATATATATATATATATATATATATATATATATATATATATATATATATAATGTATGTGTGTATTGTGTATATTACGCATTGTGGGTTGTGAATTATATATAGCATTTGTTTTTTATTATATATATATATATATATATATATATATATATATATATATATATATATATATTTATATTTATATATATATATATATATATATATATATATATATATATATATATATATATATATATATATATATATATATATATATATATATATATATATATATATAATATGTGTATCTTATTTGTACTGCATAGTGTTTTGTATTACATTATAGCTATTAATTTTGAACTAAAGAAAGAATTGTGTAATGAAAAATATATAAAAATCATGAGTCAATCGTGTGTGTGCTGTGTGATTTAAAAAAAAGAATGTACGTAGTCTCTTTCTTTTATGTGTAATTGAATGGAAATTTGTCCCACATTGTTGGGTGAATGAAAGAAGTCAAGGAAATGTAGCTTATAAAAGGAAGCAACTAGAATTGAAAGGAAAAGAGCAACCCGGTTCTATATTGAATCGGCCTGTTCCGTTGAACCGGTAACTTTCTTTGAACCAAACGGTTTTCCGTTAGTTGGTCCAGTTTGGTCCATTTTGGCCTGAGTTGGTCTGATTTGGTCTATTTCTGACCGAGTCGGTCCATTTTGTTCCGATTTTGGACTGAGTTTGTCCATTATTGAACGAATTTGAATAGTTTCTGATTTTTTAGCCGAGTTGATTGAACTCGCCTCAATAGATGGCCGAGTCTGAGAGTTAACTGGGTTTTACAGGTTAAACGAGCTCAAAAACCATACACGAGCTTGAGCCGAGCATAGGCTCGTTTGGGCTCGCCTGACAAATGAGCTTAGACGAGCCGAGCTCGAGTATGCAAATTTTTCCACAAGCCGAGCTCGAGCTTTGAAACTGTACTCGAAACGAGCCGAGCTCGAGCTCGAGCCCCCATGAATTTAAACGAGCTCGAGCCGAGCTTGGGTATGTTCGGGCTCGGCTCGGCTTATTTACACCCCTAGCGGAGGCAGACCTAAAGCGAAGTGGGGTCCATTTAATTGATGATCCTTGCGACACAAGATAACAGCGGTGCACCAATCATCTTGTCTTTTGGGCAGCTAGTTTACATAGAGAAATAAGGGAGAAATTTTGGATAGAGAGATAGAAAAGAGCAACAATGAAGTTTCTGAAACTTTCAAGATATGTCCAATGGGTGCCAATAAGAAGAACCATTGATTAAATTTTTTTACATATATACATATGGTGCGATTCATTGTTTACTGGGGTCCATGGACCCCCTAGTTCTACACTGCCTCCACCACTTCATGTCCCCTGTCATACTTTACTGCCTCATATGTCCTTTCAGCTTTTAAATATACTATCACATTAATGAGAGTGAATAATTAGTGGTGAAAAAGAAGAAATATACAACTCGGGCGACGAAGAATTTGGAGTGGAGAGGCAAAGAGCAAACAATGGTTAGCACAAGCCCAGCGTAGCCTTGTAGAGGAAACATCGGCGAACGCCAGTGAAAGAAGCAAATGTAGTAGAGGAAGCACCGGAAAACAACAAATGACAGTTGGAGATGCAGTCAGCGAACAACAAAGAGACAAAGATCGTCATATTCTTACTTTCCAATGACAAGTTTTTTCCGGTGAGGAGATCTTTTTCGGCAATAATATTCTTTAATTTAGAAGTTGTTTATTCTCAAGGTTAAGTTAGTAAATCGTTTGTGATTCTTTATAGAATTTTAGTTCCAAGTCAATTGGTATCCAAAATTTATTGAGATTTGTTTAGATTTTTTAGTAATATTATGGGTTTTTTGTTAGTAACTTATCTAGTTTCCTAATTTATTTGTACCTATCGAACTTCTTGTTTTGTTTGGAGTAAATTAGTAACTAAAATAGTTTTCATGAACTATAAATATGTGCATAATACTATAATACACCTGGAGGCCATAAAGATATTGAAAATTTAAAAACTCATCCTAAATATCCATGTATAATAAGTTAAAAATCCAGGGGGGTCATGGCCCTCCTGGCCCTTCATACTTGGTCGGGTTAGTGAAATCCATTACTTTAAAAAAAATTAATTCCAAAAAATATTATCACCCATCCCTATAAATACCCCTCCATCTCTTAAAAAATCATGTCTTTATTTTTCACTCTTTCTCTCAACTTCTTTAAAAACCATTTCCTAAATTTTTTTTAAAACCTTCTTTTTTTCAAATGGATTCTAGCGGGGGGAAATCCAAAAAACGCAATTCGTCGAAATCAATAACTGTCAGGATCAAGGCGAATCGAATTTTCCTACAACCCTATGACCTTATTATCAACAATACCATCACTATCCCCAACACCAATAAATGCTGCTCCAACAAAATTTCACCTAGTTTTCCCAAGAGTACGGGCAATTAATTCCAACAAAGTCCCGCCCAATTGAACCCCTCTTAATGTCACGTCTCAAACACATCTCATTTTCATAACCAAGAAGATGACGAGTCAAGCGACGAAACCCTTCCATTCTCTGAAACTTGAGATACGGCTCACACGAAGAAGTCCAAGAAACACAGGAGAATGAACTACCCCCTCCCTCAGCCCCCCCCCCCGAAATGCACTTTCGTTACACGGTTAAGACGTCGTCCATGAAGTGAGAAAGAGGAAGTCGCCTTAGTGAAGGTGTACATTAGTGTTTTCGAGGATGAAGAACGTGGCAACCATCAATGCCATGAGTACTTTTAGGAGCATGTGTTGGCACATTTCAACATGCAACTTGGTGGGACCGACCAATCAAGGCATCAAGTTAACTCCAAGTGGAAGGAGGTTGGATCATCATCACGACAGGAAGATTGAAGACCATCGTGGAAAAAACATCTCTCATAGCTGAGAATAATCAGATGGAAGTGCAATCGAAGCGGGACTATCGTGCTTGGAAGAAAGGAATGCTAGAGGAGGAGTTGAAGAAGAAAAGCAATGGTCCATGAGCACAAGATAGAAGAGATCAAAGTCAACCGTTATGAAAAGGATCTTAACTTTTTTCTTCGCCCCCACGATAATTTGACCGGAGGATCACTCAATGCAATTCTTGCTCACAAGCGGGAACTAGCCCAACTTTATGGTTGGGAGATGTAGTTTTTTTAGGTTTTTATTTTTTGTTTAGGTTTTTATTTTTATTTTTATTTTTTTCGGGAATTAAATTTTTTTAGGATTTATATTTTTTGTACGTGTGTGCATTTTAATTTTTTAATATAATGTTACTTTTAATTATTATTTTCTAATTTCAGTTTTATGTAATTAACTTTAATAGAAAATCTGATGTGACGCTGAGGGCTAGAAGGGTTGGAAAAAATCGGTTTGTACTAGTGAAAGATGGTGAAAGATGGAAGTGGAAAGAGAGAGAGAGAGAAAAGCGGATATGGAGTGTGGGTTGAGAGGGTTGGGAAAGACCCACTCCCCTACCCTAAGAATTATAGAGCATGTGTAAAAGGGTCTTCTAATAAACTACACACTAATAAACATTAGACATTAGATAGAATTAAGGGGTTTAACCCACAAACTTCAGCTTTTGAGGTAGCAAGTCGTTTAAAAAAAATTGGTTGGTTTAGAGCTTAAAGTGTTAGTGGGTAAGCTCGAGTTGACAATTTTAGAAATCTAGAAACCAAGTGATACAATCAGCCAAACCAAACCAACCAAAACTGGTTAGATTATATAACATTTGGTTCCCTAGAAGTTATAGACGAATTTTAAATTATTTTGGGAAACTAACTTCTTAAACTTAAAGTTAAGTGTATATATTAGGTTCAATGGAGAAATGTAAATAAAAGGAAGTTAGATGTAGCTTTGTATAACATGATAACAAATTGTTAAGTTTAAAGAGAAGTATTAAGCATAGAGATATCGAGAGAGAGAGAGAGAGAGAGAGAGAGAGAGAGGGAGGGAGGGAGGAACAGAGGGAATGCAAGAGGGATAAACACCATTCAATTTGGTTAGGGGTTTTTCTAGTTCTTTATACAAAAGAGAGAATCGGCACAAAAATATCAGTTTTTCTGAAAGGAAAAAAACAAGAAATTTTGATATGAGGATAATGTATAGGCACAAGAAATTTTAGGCACAAAAATATCGGCACAAAATAGAGAATCGGCACAAGAAATTTTCTGTACTTGTCGTAGAAACCAGAAGAATCAACATTAACTTTCTAAGGAAAAACACAAGTGGATAAGTCACATGCCTATTTGTTTCGACAAGCTTCATTGAAAGCAAACTAACGACATGTATATTATAAATATATAAAGTTGACAATCAAGTGTCAGTAGATCGATGCTTGAAAATTCAGAATGATAGAGAGTACCAAGTTTAAGTACTTTTTCATTGTCAAAAGCGGAGAAGCTATCTTTGGGACTTAAGCAAGCAATGCATGTAAACAACTCCATTTCACTTCACCAAACTAATTATCAATCTTGAGGTAGTAAGTCAATTGCTTGAATAAACACTTCAACAAGAAAATGATGAAGATTTGATGTTTGTTTGTGAAGTATGACTTCAAAACTTCAAAGCTAAGATTTCAAACTTCAAAGATGGCATGTAGAAGGCTGCTAAGATGGCATGTAGAAGGCTGCTTATTCTCTTTGAAACCCACACTTCTCAACTTTGGCATGCAAAAATTTTCAAATGAGCAATGTTTTTCTAAAATGGAATGTAAAGGAAATCCTATATATAGGATAGAAAACCATCTCAAAACACACACCACACCAACACCAAAAACCATATATTCTCTTGTAAATACATAAGAGTTATAAACTCTTTGTATTTTTATATTTCTCCAAACCTTTTGTAAACACCACAAAATATAGTGAATTGGTTCTCGGCTTCCTCCGCCCGTGGTTTTTCCCGATTTGGGTTTTCCACGTAAATCCTCGTGTCTCTATTTTATTTACTTTATTCGTATTTTCGTTGTGATTATTATCATTTGATAATTTTAATCCTATTCCGCATTGAGCTAATATTGTCTAAAGTCAATTCGGATCCGTCGTATTTTACAACAATTGGTATCAGAGCATCCGGGTTTTGATATTAGCTTGTTGGGATCATTTTATCAAGTAATAAATCATGTCTTCGGTGAAATACGATATTCCGCTGCTGGATCGGAATACCTGATTTCCGCTATGGCAAGTAAAGATGAGAGACATTCTCATTCAGATGGATTTACACAAGGCGCTCTTGGGCTTCGAAAGGATGCCCAATACATGGACCGAAGAAGAAAAAGAGATGAAAGATCTAAAGGCTTTATCCCAGATTCGTTTGCACTTGTCAAACGATGTTTTACAAGATGTTCTAAAAGAAACGTCGGCGGCTGCTTTGTGGCTGAAGTTGGAGCAGTTATTGATGACAAAGAGCTTACCGAACAAGTTGCATCTAAAGCAACGGCTGTTCAATCTCAATATGATTGAAGGAGGCTCATTAGCTGAACATTTGTCCACATTCAAAGAGTTAATAAATAACTTGGAGAATATGGATGTTCAGTATGAAGATGAAGACTTAGCTTTATTTTTGCTGTCATCATTGCCCGAATCCTACAGCCATTTTCGTGATACGATCATCTACAGCCATGAAACTCTTGTTTTAGATGAAGTCTTTACAGCTTTGGATTCTAAAGAGAAGATGAAATATATTACCGGTGGTGGTTCAGATGATTCTAAAGCCGAAGGTTTGAATGCCAGAGGAAGAACAACAGAGAGAAGTAGAACTTCTAAATCTTCCAGCAGAACCAGATCCAAATCTAAAGGCAAACGAAAGTTTTGCAACTATTGTCACAAGAAGGGACATGTGCTTGAAGAATGTTTCAAGTTGAAGAATAAAGAAAAAGAGAAGGCGACAGCAAATGGTAAACAAGCTAGCACTTCGGGTGAAG
The DNA here is from genome assembly GCA_023525715.1 of Cichorium intybus. Classification (NCBI taxonomy): domain Eukaryota; kingdom Viridiplantae; phylum Streptophyta; class Magnoliopsida; order Asterales; family Asteraceae; genus Cichorium; species Cichorium intybus. The sequence goes on along the minus strand of CM042011.1, from coordinate 131,029,584 downwards.
CCGATGTAGCTAAGGTCGAATGTATTGGAGAACTCTTGACAGTTTATTCAGATAAACTGGATTCCACTGGTGATTGGATACTCGACTCTGGTTGTACTTTTCATATGTGTCACAACAAAAGTTGGTTTTACAAATTTGAAAAGGTTAACCAGGGCTATGTGTTGATGGGTAACAATTCTACATGTCCAGTTCTTGGACATGGTTCAGTCAGAATCCGTATGTTTGATGGCGTTATCGGAACCATTGGGGATGTTAGATATGTACCTGACCTCAGAAGAAACTTGTTATCTCTCAGTTCCTTTGATAAAAAGAGATACGAGTTTGCCGGTAAAGGTGGAGTTCTCAGGGTGTTCAAAGATGGTTCCGATAAACTGAGAGCCAGACGAAAAACCTCATACCTCTACTTTCTTGACGGGCAAACAATTTCGAGTGATGCTGCTATTGTTTCAAAGGCTCTTTCTGATCCAGATCAGTCCTGTCTTTGGCACCTTCGACTTGGCCATATGAGTTTTCAAGGCATGTCAGAATTGAGTCGAAGAGGTTTACTTGGTCAACAAAAGATTGTTGATTTGGAGTTCTGTGAAGACTGTGTATATGGCAAGGCAAAACGAGTGAGGTTTGCAAGTGGTATCCATATAACGAATGGACCACTCGACTATGTCCACTCGGATTTATGGGGACCAGCTCGAGTTGCTTCTAAAGGTGGAGCTAACTATATGCTCACTATCATTGACGATTTCTCCAAGAAGGTGTGGTGTTTCTTCTTAAAACATAAGGGAGACGTTTTCTCTACCTTCAGAGACTGGAAAGTAAAGGTTGAAAAGCAATCAGGATTGGTGGTAAAGTATCTTCGTACGGATAATGGACTAGAGTTTTGCTCAGAAGAGTTTAATGCCTATTGCCGAAAGGAAGGCATTACTCGACATCGCACGGTAGTCTATACGCCTCAACAAAATGGTGTAGCCGAAAGGATGAATCGCACCATTATGGAGAAGGTCAGATGTATGCTTTCAAATTCCAAATTGCCAAAGTCCTTTTGGGCGGATGCTGCTTCTACTGCTTGCTATGTTATCAACCGATCACCGTCACGAGCAATCGAAAAGAAAACTCCGTATGAGTTATGGTCTGGGAAACCTGCCGATTATACACATCTGAAACCTTTCGGATGTCCAGCTTATGCACGAGTTGACAATGGGAAGTTAGAACCGAGAGCACTTAAATGTGTCTTTCTTGGTTATAATCCAGGAGTTAAAGGTTACAAGTTATGGAGCAATGATCTAAATAAAATCATCATCTCAAGAGATGTTACTTTTGACGAGTCTGCTATGATTCATCAAACTTCCGACTCTACAGAAGATACAGACGCATCATCAAAAGCAAATGAAGAGAAAGCTCAAATGGAGGTGGAGTTTCCTACTTCACCTGTCACCATTCCGAGTCCAGTTGAGCAACAAGAGTCTTCCTGTCCAAATGAGCATGTCGTTGTTGAAGAAACAACAAGTTCACAACCACAAGCTATTACTCGAAGCATTGCAAGAGATAGGCCGAGAAGACAAAATTGTTCCTCCAAAGAGGTATGCTGAAGCTGAACTTGTTGCTTATGCTTTTATTGTTGCTAATGATATTGAGTCGGAAACGGAGCCTCTAAATTATGATGAGGCTATCAAATCTAAAGACTCAAGTGATTGGATGATTGCTATGCATAATGAGATGGAATCCTTGCAAAGAAATGGTACTTGGGATTTAGTTCCTATTCCAAAAGGGAAAAGGCCAGTTAAATGTAAGTGGGTCTACAAGCTCAAAGAACCTGTTAACCCGAATGAGAAACCAAGATATAAAGCTCGGTTGGTAGCTAAAGGCTACAGTCAAATTCCAGGCGTTGACTATACTGACATCTATTCCCCAGTAGTCAAACACACTTCTATGCATTATTGGGTTTAGTTGCTTCAAATGATTATGAGTTGGAGCAACTAGATGTTACTACAGCTTTCCTAAATGGTGAGCTTGGGGAAGAGATTTTCATGCAACAACCTGAAGGTTTTGTAGTTCCTGGCAAGGAGGACTATGTATGTAAATTGAAGAAATCTCTCTATGGCCTCAAGCAGTCTCCTAGACAATGGTACAAGAGGTTTGATTCTTTCATGACCAGTCACAAATTCAGCAGGTGCACCTATGATAGCTGCGTTTATTTCAAGAAAGGTGACGATGGTTCAAAGATCTACTTACTCTTGTACGTGGATGACATGTTGATTGCAGCAAAAGATATGAAGGAGATTCAGAAGTTAAAAGACCAGTTGAAAGCTGATTTTGAAATGAAGGACTTAGGAGCTGCCAAGAAAATTTTAGGTATGGAAATTGTTCGTGACAGGAAGTCTAGGATATTGCATCTTTCTCAAAAAGGTTACATTGAGAAAGTCCTAAGACGTTTTAATATGCATGAAGCAAAGCCTGTCAACACACCTTTTGCAGCTCATTTCAAGTTATCATCCGCTTTAAGTCCTACTACTGAGACTGATATGGAGTACATGGCACGCGTACCATACTCTAGTGCTGTTGGATCTTTGATGTATGCTATGATCTGCACACGCCCTGATTTGGCTTATGCAGTTAGCATGGTTAATAGATATATGGCGAACCCGGGAAGAGAACACTGGAAAGCAGTACAGTGGATCTTACGTTATCTACGCGGTACGTCTTCTATGCGTCTACGTTATGGACAATCTAACACTGGGGTGGTTGGATATGTTGATTCAGATTTTGGCAAAGACTTGGATAAACGAAGATCCATTACAGGGTATGTGTTTACACTGAACGGTTGTACTATTAGTTGGAAAGCCCAGTTACATCTACAGTTGCACTGTCTTCTACAGAGGCAGAATACATGGCGATTACAGAAGCAGTTAAGGAAGATATTTGGTTGAAGGGATTGTTTAGAGAACTCGATGATAGAATAAAGGTTACCACAGTATTCTGTGATAATCAAAGTGCTATCTTCTTGAGTAAAGATCAGATGTTTCATGACCGTACAAAGCACATTGATATTCGTTATCATTTTGTGCGTGATATCATTGAAAAAGGTGATTGTGTCATAGAAAAGATCGATACAGATTATAATCCCCCTGATGTGTTCACAAAGAGTCTTCCAATATCCAAGTTCAAACTATGTTTGGACTTAATGGGTATTTCTGATCGTAGTTGAGCCTGATTAGGCTCGTGGTGGAGGAAGTATTTCATTATTCATGATCAATTTTTTATCTATATGGTGATTCCAGTTTCTTATGGAGTTTTGGAGTTTGAAGAGTTGTTGGCTTTAGCACATGGGTATACAAGTTTGGTTCCATTTTGAAGTCAAGGTGGAGATTGTGAAGTATGACTTCAAAACTTCAAAGCTAAGATTTCAAACTTCAAAGATGGCATGTAGAAGGCTGCTAAGATGGCATGTAGAAGGCTGCTTATTCTCTTTGAAACCCACACTTCTCAACTTTGGCATGCAAAAATTTTCAAATGAGCAATGTTTTTCTAAAATGGAATGTAAAGGAAATCCTATATATAGGATAGAAAACCATCTCAAAACACACACCACACCAACACCAAAAACCATATATTCTCTTATAAATACATAAGAGTTATAAACTCTTTGTATTTTTATATTTCTCCAAACCTTTTGTAAACACCACAAAATATAGTGAATTGGTTCTCGGCTTCCTCCGCCCGTGGTTTTTCCCGATTTGGGTTTTCCACGTAAATCCTCGTGTCTCTATTTTATTTACTTTATTCGTATTTTCGTTATGATTATTATCGTTTGATAATTTTGATCCTATTCCGCATTGAGCTAATATTGTCTAAAGTCAATTCGGATCCATCGTATTTTACAACATTGTTGAACAAAATATTTGACCTTGCTTGATGGATGATATATCGAGCTTCCATATTAAGAATAAGAATTTCATAGGTATTGCACAATGATGTGACCTTCCTCCTGTAGGTATCCCATCCAAAGTCTCTCATGTTATGCAAAACTCATTTAGTCACGAAAACAAGTCTCATAGTACTAACAAGTTGATGACATATAAAATAGTTTTATAGTACCTCAACAATTGTAGCAAACAAGTTGATGACAGTAACATAGTTTTATAGTCAGATCCCCAACGGATTTCTCTGAGCCTCTTCAAACCAACTTGTTGATTTAACCCTGATCCTACTTTCAAATTCACTAATTTCCAAATCTTCAACTACTTTTGAGCTTCACCTTCTTGAATCATTTCTCTCGTCTTACCAGAAACTCAAACAACACTTAAACAAGGTTTTAAGTGCATCAAAAAGCAAAGCACACTCATTATTATTTTTAAAAATTACAACAAATATTAGTTGAAGTTGATGAGGAACAATAAACATAATAAGTCCCACAAGTTTCAACAATAATAAAAGTCTTTATGCTATTTATCTTACCGTTCATGTTGCTCGTTGCATCAAATGCTTTCTCTCTAATATTATATGGATTTGAAAAATATTTAATAATTAACTCATAATTGCATCTTTAACACACAATTTAGTGATATCACAAACATGAAAAAGTCCACAACCTCTCAAATCTTCCTTTTTTGTTCGATATAATGTAAACAAACAATTAGTTGTTACTTTTGGACACATCACTTGACTCACCAGCCAAGATAACAAAGTATTTATCATCAAGATCCTTTATAATTTGCTTAGTTATTTCTTTACCACAACAATCCATATCTTTGAATCATGGGAGATATTAACAAGCAATTTTCAAACATGACATTTGAAACGTCTTCGGTATGTGCTTTTACCCCTAGTAAACAACCATGAAGCAGCCAAATCCCCTATTTGACTTGCAAGATTTTGACCATCGCCCTTCAAAACGATGAAGTTTTGTGTTTTGACCATTCCAACTCCATTTCCATCTTAAAAGTGACATATTTTACTCATTTTCTCCAACTTTTATCACTTTTTTTATGCATTGAGGGAACTTTTTTTTGCAACTATTTAATTATTTTATGACAAGTTCATAAACCCATACCTTACAAGCCATTTCCTTCCAAAATTTCATTATAAATAACCCCACATACACCACACTTTGGACTTATCTCTACAACTCAAAAACACTTTTCCAATACTTTTTCTACACCTCAAACACCCTTTATGGGAGAGTTTTCTACCTTCTTGGAGGTCTCTAATGCTTTTCGCACTCTCCCATCTCTCTCAACGCAAAGTTCCAAACTAAGATTCATTAAACATTGAAGCAAGTATCATTTGAGGATCAATAGTTCAAGAATGTCCAAAAATACAAACATGATTTTGTACAACTCCATCATGTTTGGCTAAATCCTCCTAACCAGGAGTAGGTTTTAATTATTTCTTATTGTATTACGATTTGTATTGAATATTTTTGTTTTGTTAAATATTGTATGTGGATTTTTATCATATGAATCGTTGCACTTACTTTATTTATGCACTAGTTAATTGTTCTAAACATAAGACGATTATAACGTGGTCTTCCCCACCAAGCCAAATCATCCTAACCCACGTTTAGGATAAAGAATGCAAATACACGTAGTTCGATCTAAAAGTTAGACTTTAATTGGTATGGATTTATCTATGTGGCTTGAATGAATGCAAGTAAGTAATACCCATCGCAATACACTCATTTGGAAATAAAAATTGCAACAGCAAGCGATCACCTTTTTATATATTAAATTCAACCATTTTTCAAAGTCATCAGTCTAATTGTCAACTTTAAGTTGTTAATCTTCTAAGAACGAAAATGTTAAGAATAACCTCCCCTACTTGGATCCTTAATTACCGTTGCTAGTTTCTCTTTTGAATAACCTAAACTAGTTATTAGCTCCAACAAGTTGGGACTAGCCCAATTGGCTAACAATGAGTGTTACTAACAAAGAGGTCCAGGGTTCAAACCCTGGCACTAACATAACAAGGAGTAATTTAGGAGTAGGATAGATTTGCCGTTCCAAAAAAAAAGTTATTAGCTCCACTTATAATACTAGTAGATCCACCTACAATTGTGGTGTCTTAAATAGTCACGTTCGTCTAGTTATTAGGTTTCTTGAAAGGCTAGATATTGAAAGGGTCAGCGTCATGCCAATGTCTCTTGGGTGTCTTGCATGGCCTCTCTTTACTTGCTAGTCAGATGTTTTATATTAAAATTAATAAGAGAGTCATGTTATGCAATTAACTAATTAATGAAAGGTTTTTAAGGTTTATTTTTGGCGTATAAATGATTGTGATCAAAATTTGGCGTAATTACCAAGGTGTTATTGTGTTTAGCAGCTTAATTCATTTTGAATATTTATTTTATTGCTTTTCATAAAATCAACGAACCCAAAAATATATTATTTTTATCGGTTTTATTTTTACTCATCAAGTTCCTTTTCATGTGTTTGTTCATGTTTCTTCTCAAGTTATTACCTTCACATGTATACTCACAATTTGGGACGATCCTCTCCATTGCAGTTTGCATAATAGGTAAACTATTGGATGACAAAGTCAAAATAGCATTCATTGGAAAAAAAACAGGACATAATATATACAAGGAGTACAGGGCTTTGGGCCAAATATATAAGAACCAGACATAGGCTAATCTAATTTAGATGGGTTGTACATGTAATACTGACATCCCCTACAGTTTCACAGGAGTGTGTTGATGAACGTTTAAACTGAGTCGGAAATCAAAAAATAACATAATGGAAAGACCCTTTGTGAAGATATCTGCATACTGAACGCAAGACGATTTATGAAGAACCCGATTATGTCCAAGTGCTACATTGTCTCGAACGAAGTGAATGTCGATATCTATGTGTTTGCTAAGCTGATGTTGGACTAGGTTGAAGACATGTACACCGCGCTGATGTTGTCACAGTATACTATTGTAGATTTCTCCATAAGAACCAAAGCTCAAGAAGAAAGTTGCACAGCCAGAAGATGTGGTTGTCGCCCAAGAACACACAGTATCGGGATGTCGAGCAACGGGTACATGGGAAACTGCCCTAATTAGCGTCTGAGTTGGCTACGTGAGATGATGTGGTGGACTATGTATCTATAGCCTATAATCGAGTGTCCCGCATATTGGTGGTTGTCGAGGCCAACAAAAATAAACCTTACTTCTAGTACACAAATTTGCGTATAGCGGTAAAGGGATCGAATCCACGGAGACTGGTTCAATTTGTAAAACTATGCAATCAATTCATAACGAGATAAATTCTTAAACAAAATAAAATAAAAAGGGGGGGGGGGGGGTTTTTGTTGTTTGAGTTAAAAAGCTAAATAAGAAACACAACTAACAAGTTTAGTAAATTCCAGTAGCACAAATTTAACAAAGAGTAAAAGGTCAATATTGGGTGATGATCACAAGTCCAACTAACTAGTTTATCACTATGATTTATGGTGCAATATCTTTATTCAACCCAACTTGGCTATAGCAACTCAAAAGCTTGAGTCGCCTAGATCCTCCTTAAATGATATTGAAGTTAGAGAAGCTCTTAACAACCATCTTAATCAAAATCACAAATCAAATAAGTATTTGATTCATATAATTTGACTAGCAATAAGCTCCAAGGATCACCAAATCTAAACAAAACTACAAAAGCTTGCACTTTAATTTTTAGAGAACAAAACCTTATGATTTAGTATGAAATAATAAGCATCCACAAAAATCATTTGTTACCAAATTACTTCCAAGATCAATTACGTAATCTAAAAGGTAAATAACAATAATCATTCAAGCATTTGAACCATGAATAGAAATACTAGAACAATCATAGAAATTTAAACAAAGGCTTTCATTCATGAATCAAACAAAGATTCATAAACCATTCAAAACTAAACTAGTTGTTCAAGGATAAATCACCCAATATTGACTAATAGAAACCTAACCACACAAATTTAAGATAAAAGATGGAGTAATTATACCAAATATTAAAGAGTTTGAGAACTAATGTTCCAAGCTCCCAAAATCGGCTCCCCCCAAAAGCTACGCCGTCGTCTCCTGCTCCCAAAAAGTGTCGAATGAGGGTTAAAAACCCTAAGGTAAAGTCATTTGAAAATTACGAAAATGGCCCTCAATGTACTTTGCTCGGCCGCATGGTACTTTTCTTCACAAGACGAATCGGGCCGCACAAAAATGAAACCAAAAGAACAGACCTTCTGTTTGGAATTTGAAGTTATGTGCGGGCAGAGCAAAATTTGTTCATGAAAGTGTGCGGCCAGCACACTTCGGTTTTTGCCTCAAATTCTTTAATTCTCGATCGCATGGTTTAGTGTTCTTGCAGTTGCTCGGCCGCACAAAGGGTTTTGCTCTTTTCTTTTTCTATGCCAAACACTCGATCGCTTGGTTGTTTGCATGGGGGTGTACTCGGTCGCATCGTTTGTCGCATGCATTGATCGATGTTGCTTCCTTCTTGCTTCACTCGGTCGAATGTTTCTTCGTTAGCCCAATATCTCCGCGGTCCATGTTAATTGCTTCACAAATTCAGCCCACATTTTAGTTTTTAATCCATTTGCAATGATCCATCAAACGTCCAAAGATCGCTTTCAAATAGCCCAAACGTTGCGTCCGATTTTCGTCCCGCACTAATCGTCTAAAAGTCTGCAATTACACGCCAAAACTCGAAAGTACCCGATATAATCATAAAATAAAGTAAAATTAAAATATGCATGATAATTCAATTAAAACGACTAAAAATATGCTCAAATAAACTATAAAAAGAAGTAATAAAAGCGAAGCATCAAATCACCCCAAGCTTAAACATTTCCTTGTCCTCAAGGAAAACAAGAACTAGAACAAGCCGAGATGACTAAAACACCTAAACGAAAAAGAATAGACATATTAGACAGCAACCAACACAACATCCATCACAACTAAAATCATGTCAATTTGAACCCCATGCACATAACAAGTATACCAATGATTGAAACAAGAGATCATTGAGAGGAACAAATTTTCACTAAGCACTTAACATAAGTCACGATGGGTCAGAATATAAACTCACACATGAAACCTTCACTATATATACAAAGCGTCACGCAAGCAAAGGACGTGCTCACAATTGTTCGCTCCCCTCGTGTTTAACTTATGTCACAAGATGTGTGACCTCGCAAACGTCGTCTTCAAATATTTGGTTATAAACGCTCATTTTATAGGAGGGGCGCTCGGGTGTCGGACAAGGTAATTATACTAAGTTGAATTTGCTCAAATTCTCCAATCGACCACATTTGCATACCACACACTAAACACATGATCTTCCAAAAACAGAGGGATAAAAACAAAGATTACAACACAAGTCCTAAATACAAAGATAGAACATAAATATCTAAAACGACCAAAACAACTAAATCTCATACTTCAACTTGACTAAAAATGGATAAAGAAATGAAAATGTAGTCAATAAGCGAAGTTGTACAACATCTGATCAAAATAAGATTTAGTGTTATTTTGAAACCAAAATGGAATGAGATTTCAAAACAAGTAATCACTTTATTATATTTTTGTGGAACATTTTCCAAAAATAAAACAACTTGAGCAATTACTTGGTTCGGTCTTTTCTTTTCTTTTCTTTTTGTTTTTTTTTTGTTTTTTTTTTGTTTTTAGACCAATCTTTTAGAACCAAGCGAAATAGTTTTCTGGAATTTCACCATAAAAATAACTTCATTAAATTTTCTAAAATGACCAGACAAAATAATAATTTTTTAATAATTTTCGATTTTTGGAAAACATAAATATAAAAATCACGATACTAGTTTTAGAAATCAAACTAACAAACACACAAATGACCAAAAATAATATGAACAAGGTCATTGAGCACTACTAAACACAAAGTACCTAAACAAAACTAAAATGGTATAAAAAACAATGTTTTGTCCGTATCGTTGGAAGATCGCGATTTGCGATAAATCTTATGTTTAATGAACACTATGCAAATGTATTGGTCATGATGGGGGACTAGTGCAACTTCCATAGTACTTTCGCAAGCCGATTACACACAACGATGAACCCACGGGTATATAATGCGCCCTTTGCTAGTATACATTTGATTCGGTTTCATGTGTGCTTTCATATCCCCACCCAATGTGTCTATACTAGGCACAATAACAAAAAGAGGTTCCCAATGAGGATCTAAAGTTTCAAAAGTTGGTAATGTCGCATGTACACGGGGAATAAAAATACAAGGAGCTAGCCATGGAGATGTATTATGGTTGCAATTAAAAATGTCACATAGATGAGAAGCAATAGATAACAAAAATGCATGAAAATACAAGTGACCATATGTGAAATGAAACTAAAGTTGTTAAAATGAAAAGTTGAAAAGAAAAAAATAATAAAATATTTTTGTTGTTTTTGAAGATTTTATGAAAAAAAAGGGTCCTAAAAATGCAAATTATAAAATAACAAAGAAATAAGATAAAATACCCCACCCGAAGCTTAAAAATAAGCATTGTCCTCAATGCTTGGGGCGAAAGGGTAAAAGAAAATTAAATCGGAAACTTTTCAAAAATCTACGACATTCCAAACAATTACGACAAATAAAACGGTATAAGGAACGATAGTACCGTATTTTGTCGAATGCTTTGCTTGATCTCAAAATTAGAAGTCGGGACATGTCGTGAATCGTAATTTGTCATTGCTTTGCTGAAAAGCTTCCAAAGTTTCCACCCTAAGCTTAAAACTGAACAACCATGGCAACAAATTCGATGGAGTTTCATCTGCTACAACTACATAAGAACTCAAAACAGAAAATGGGACAGAAAACAAAGTCTGCACAAAATTGAATTTTGAACAAATTACAAATCTCAAACAGGACAGGTAAAAATCCGGACAGTCTGAAATCAAAAATATATGTAAAAACAAAAAAAAACTGAAAAAAATAATAATAAGAAAAGACCCGACTTCAAGCCTGACAAATCTCTACTGTGTATTGGTATTTGGATAAACGTAAGAGTTAGATAATGGTTTAAATTAGTGAGAAGGAACAATAGCATACTTAACAAGCGTAATATTCCAATGGCCACTGGAATATTAACTTGTTAACATGCTAATAAAAACACTTCAAGTTTATAATGAAAACAAAAATCTAAACAAAAGAAAATTATTAATCAATTGTCTTCGATTAAAACATTCATTATATGTCACTCAGCTTTGCGTCCCAAAAGAATTACGGAATTTGGAACTGCAAATACGATACATGAAAAAAAATCATTAAAGCAAAGTGGCCAACTGAACCTTAATACAAAAATCATGATGTTAATTAAGAACAAAACTTGCATTACTTAAACCAAAACAGTTTAATAACATCAAATTGTTAATCCAAAATTTAATAACACAAAAGAGAATGCCAAAATCGAATTCGGGTGTAGTTTGAGACTTTAACTAAACATGTTAGTTAAAAACCTCTTACATAAAATAAAACTACAACTAAGAAATGCAAAAAAAAAAAAAATAGTTTTTTTTTTTGAACATATAGGAGTATACCATCCCCAAAATTGCACATCTTTAACGTCTTTGGCGAGACCGAGCATCTACATAAAGAAAAATCTGTAATAAGAGATATGGTGCATAGAAAAACAAACTCATTAAAATAACCGGTCCCCGGCAACGGCGCCAAAATTTGGTGGTTGTCGAGGCCAACAAAAATAAACCTTACTTCTAGTACACAAATTTGCGTATAGCGGTAAAGGGATCGAATCCACGGAGACTGGTTCAATTTGTAAAACTATGCAATCAATTCATAACGAGATAAATTCTTAAACAAAATAAAATAAAAAGGGGGGGGGGGGGTTTTGTTGTTTGAGTTAAAAAGCTAAATAAGAAACACAACTAACAAGTTTAGTAAATTCCAGTAGCACAAATTTAACAAAGAGTAAAAGGTCAATATTGGGTGATGATCACAAGTCCAACTAACTAGTTTATCACTATGATTTATGGTGCAATATCTTTATTCAACCCAACTTGGCTATAGCAACTCAAAAGCTTGAGTCGCCTAGATCCTCCTTAAATGATATTGAAGTTAGAGAAGCTCTTAACAACCATCTTAATCAAAATCACAAATCAAATAAGTATTTGATTCATATAATTTGACTAGCAATAAGCTCCAAGGATCACCAAATCTAAACAAAACTACAAAAGCTTGCACTTTAATTTTTAGAGAACAAAACCTTATGATTTAGTATGAAATAATAAGCATCCACAAAAATCATTTGTTACCAAATTACTTCCAAGATCAATTACGTAATCTAAAAGGTAAATAACAATAATCATTCAAGCATTTGAACCATGAATAGAAATACTAGAACAATCATAGAAATTTAAACAAAGGCTTTCATTCATGAATCAAACAAAGATTCATAAACCATTCAAAACTAAACTAGTTGTTCAAGGATAAATCACCCAATATTGACTAATAGAAACCTAACCACACAAATTTAAGATAAAAGATGGAGTAATTATACCAAATATTAAAGAGTTTGAGAACTAATGTTCCAAGCTCCCAAAATCGGCTCCCCCCAAAAGCTACGCCGTCGTCTCCTGCTCCCAAAAAGTGTCGAATGAGGGTTAAAAACCCTAAGGTAAAGTCATTTGAAAATTACGAAAATGGCCCTCAATGTACTTTGCTCGGCCGCATGGTACTTTTCTTCACAAGACGAATCGGGCCGCACAAAAATGAAACCAAAAGAACAGACCTTCTGTTTGGAATTTGAAGTTATGTGCGGGCAGAGCAAAATTTGTTCATGAAAGTGTGCGGCCAGCACACTTCGGTTTTTGCCTCAAATTCTTTAATTCTCGATCGCATGGTTTAGTGTTCTTGCAGTTGCTCGGCCGCACAAAGGGTTTTGCTCTTTTCTTTTTCTATGCCAAACACTCGATCGCTTGGTTGTTTGCATGGGGGTGTACTCGGTCGCATCGTTTGTCGCATGCATTGATCGATGTTGCTTCCTTCTTGCTTCACTCGGTCGAATGTTTCTTCGTTAGCCCAATATCTCCGCGGTCCATGTTAATTGCTTCACAAATTCAGCCCACATTTTAGTTTTTAATCCATTTGCAATGATCCATCAAACGTCCAAAGATCGCTTTCAAATAGCCCAAACGTTGCGTCCGATTTTCGTCCCGCACTAATCGTCTAAAAGTCTGCAATTACACGCCAAAACTCGAAAGTACCCGATATAATCATAAAATAAAGTAAAATTAAAATATGCATGATAATTCAATTAAAACGACTAAAAATATGCTCAAATAAACTATAAAAAGAAGTAATAAAAGCGAAGCATCACATATGTATCAAAGTATCTGTTTGAGAGCGTGAAGGTGCTGCTCTCGTGGATCGTGCATGAAGAGACAAATTTGTTGAATCACAAAGAAAGGTCTGGTCTAGTGACAGTGAGATATTGAAGTGCCCCTGTAAGGCTCTTATACAAGGCTCCTAAACAGACTGGTTTTGCTACAGGGGGGCCAAAGGAGTCCAGTTTACGCATTGGTTCAGCTGGAGTTCGGGATAGATTGTAATTCAGCATGTTGGCCCGCTGTAGAATGTCATAGGCATACTTCTGCTAAGACAGAATTAGATTGGTGTCAAATTTAACAGCTAATATCCCCAAAAAGTAGTTGAATGTGCCTAAGTTTGTCATGGCGAATTAGCGACTAAGCTGCGATATAATATGTTGGATAAGACATGTGGATGACGCCGTGAGGATGATATCGTCGACATACAGAAGGAGATATGTCGTCGGCTGAGGTGTGTGAAGATTGAATAGAGGCGGGTCTGTACGACTCTGCTGAAAACCAACCAATTAAGCATATTGCGTGAAACAATGATACCAGGCTCGTGGGGTCTATTTGAGGCTATAAAGTGATCTTTGAAGGAGACACACATGATTTGGGAACTGCAGGTCATGAAACCCCGATGGCTAATGCATGTAGACCGTCTCCTAAAGATGACCGTGAAGAAAGGCATTCTTCACATCAAGTTGATGGATGGGATAATGATGATCTATAGTAATAGTGAGGACCGTATGGATAATGGCTGGTTTAACAATCAGGCTGAAGGTCTTGTCACAATCAATGCCCTGTTGTTGACTGCGTCAATTTTCTATAAGTTGAGTCTTGTAGCGGGAAAGGGAGCCATCATCATGAAACTTGTGGCGAAACAACCACATGGGGCGAACAACGTTGACCCCGGGAGGTCGCAGCACAAGGGCCCAAGTCCTATTCAAATCAGGGTATTATATTCATCATGCATAGCCTGTTGTGAGTGAGGGTCCTGAAAAGCCTGTATGTGAGACCGTGGGACATGAGTTGTGGAAGAGACATGGAGATTTAGGCAAGTGATTGGTTTGACAATGCCACTGCGAGCCCGGGTGGTTATCGGGTGAATGGAGGTGGTTGTAGGAGGGATAGTCGGGGCCAATTGACTTGTGTGATTGGCAGATAGAGGGGCTAATGAAGTCGATGAGGTAGAATGAGTGGGTGTACCCGAAGATGTGGGAGAATCGGATTTAGACTGGGAAGGTGAGATAGGTGATTTAGAGGATGGTGAGATGTGGTAGGGTCAAAGAATAGGAGATGGGTCATGTGTATCTTCAAGAAAACTATATGAGGGGGTCAGTTGGAGTAACATTCTGAAAAGGGAAGGATGTTTAATCAAATATGACATGACGAGAGATAATAATCTTACGAGTGGCTAAGTCAATGCATCTGTAGCAACGATGGTTGGTTGGGTATCCAAGAAATATGCAAGGGTTGGTGCGAGGGAGAAGTCTGTGTGAAGTTGTGAGGTGAGGGAACCACAAGCAACCGAAGATACGAAGGTGAGAGTAGGTAGGATGAGTTTTGTGAAGACGGTAATGGGGTGTTTCGTTGTTGATGGAAGAGAAAGGGAGAATGTTGAATAAGTGAGTAGCCATGCTGGGAGGAATGTGGGCTTGGAATAAAAGAGTACGAATGGTATTTGTTTTTGGCGGAGCATACATTCAAATTTACCATTTTGTTGAAAAGTGTGAGGACAAGAAAATTTAAAGTAGATCCCATGATTGGCAAAGTGATCATGGAAATGTTTGTTACCGTATTCCCCATGTTGTCAAATTGAAAGGATTTTATGGTTTTTCCAAATTGGGTTTGCATAATGTTTGTGAAGTCAATAAATTTTGAAAAAAACATCGGATTTATGTTTGAGTGGGTAAACCCAAATGTAATGAGCATAATGATCCAAGAAAACAACATAGTATCGCAAACCACTCACACTTTGAATAGGGGAAGTTCAAATGTCTGAATGAATAAAATCAAAAGCTTTTTTAACAATAGTATCAGAGGTATGAAATGGAAGCTTAACATGTTTGCCAAGTGACAAGTGGCATAAATAGTTCAACTTAGTTTTATTACAAGGAATAGAATTGCTAGAAATTAAATATTAGAAAACATTATTCCTAGGACGCCTCAGACACTGGTGCCAAATGGAAGAATTTGTAGAGACAAGAGCTTGAGGTAGAGACGGAACGACCGGGTAGAGCAAACCATCTGTATCATATGGATTAGGGGTTGCTTGGTCCTGAAATCCTTGACAGTAAAACCATAAGCATCAAATTCAATAGAACATTTGTTTTGACGAGTGAATTTTCGAACGAAAATAAGGTTTGTAATGATAGCGGGGGATATGAGGACATCGTTCAAATATAATGGTCGGTGAGAATTTCGAATGGGAATTTCGTGTGTCCAGTCTTTATAACATGAACCGAGGACCGTCCCCAACTAGGATAGCATGTGTATTATTTTTGCCATGAACAGACTCGAGTATACCTGAATTATTGTGCACATGGTCGGTTGCGCCGATATCCATAATCTACTCGTTGGGTTGCAGATCATGAAGCGTCATCGTATTAAACATTTACGGAAGAGATGTGGGCTGATCAACATTGAACCAGGACCAAGGAGGAACTAGTGGGCTTTCATTTTCATGTGCGCTAGAAACAATTGAGTCCGGTTGGATGTGTTTTGAGGAGCCTGCTGTCGCAGTTGAGGAGAGGGCTAAAAAGTCCATTTGAGGAAAGATTAAGTGTACCAGACCACTGTGGTCGTTGATTTTGCCCATTATGCCATCGAGGCTGTGTAGCGGTACCCGGTGGAGGAAAGCAGACCCACCCATACGGTGTTGAGCCGGTATTAAAGGGCGGCACTGAACCGTCGGGGAAGGGCAGTGGAGTTGCGAAGTGTGATGTTGCTGTGGGCATTCTTGGCGGCACCAATTTGATGATTGGTGCCGGTCATTCTGAAGAGAAGAATTCCAATGGGTTTCGGTGTGAAGAATAACTGGGGAGGAGCTATTATCACCGTGAGCCGAGTGAGAGGACGGTCGGGAAGAAGCCATACGTTATTCTTCCGGTAGGAGCATCGACCTCATTACAATAAAAGTCGAGAACGGGGAACGATGGCGAATCTGAGTGGGAATTGTTCATATTTAGCGGATAAGCCATTTATTGCGTGGATCACTATATTTCCGTCTAGAACTTTTAATTTAGCATCGAGATTTTTCAATAATTCCACGAGATTCTTGATCTTAGAACAATATGTAGTCACCGACATGCGCCCATAGTTGCATTAAACAAGCCTCCTTGTTGTCACAAAATAGTTTCTCTAGGTTACCCCATACTTTCTGGAGATAAGACTCCTTTTTTAGAACCATGTTGAGTAGAGGCTGAGACAAGGTGGAATAAATCCACATAATACAACTACATCAACTTTCTTCTAGTAAGCATCGGTGGGTTTAGCATTCAGTTCGTCATAGGTTGCATCTATGTGATCGAGAGTGTCGTATACTTCACAGTGGGTAGAGATGATTTCCTGCCACTGTTGAAACTATTTGTGATGAAGTGCTCAACTATCCGAAGTTTGTCTGCCTAAAGCCCCAAAGTCAAATAAACAATGAAAGACCCCAAAGTCTGAAGACTCTGAAGTGCTGCGCATGGAAGATCCGAAGACTTCACAGACTGTCATCTTGTCTTTTGTGTGCACGCGTATAGTACAATACGTGTTGCATGAATCTTCTATCCTATTGGCTAGTACATTGATAGGATATTCTCTGTTAAAGTTGTACTATTGGTATCACGGATTCAGTATAAATATAAGTGATACCATGCCGTGTAGATAGTGAGATAACGAGCAATTGTATGTCTACCAAATAGAAAACCCAATTGTAAAACCAAAAATCTAATCAAGCATTCGGCACATGTTATCCATTTCATTCTGTTCATCTAATGTTTTATATTGTTTTACATTGATACGTGATTGTTAAACATTGGAGATATTGTTAGAATCCGAGTCATTACTCTACTCATAATTAATTTCAACAAGAGATAAATATCAAATTTCTCTACAGTCTTCGCAAGGAGTGGAGGCCAATCATGCTCATGGTCAAATCCTATGAGAATATTGAGAAATACAAGCTGGCTGCCCTATACAATCTATTAAAATCACATGAACCCGATGTGGTAGGTTGAAGAAGTAAAATGGCTAGTTCTGGACCACTAGCTCTCGTGTCAAAAGAAGATGAAGAATCAAGTGATGAAGATATTGCTGCCTACATGGTAGATGATAATGGAGATACTGTTGCTCTCTATGCCGCCAACAATCGTAGATTCAAGAAACCTTTCTTCAAAAACAACTCTGGGAAGCCATTTGTGAAAAACTTTAACAAATCAAACTTCAACTCCAAGCCTAAACCTGAAATATTCACTCCAAAGGAGGAGAATTTGAAATTGTCAACCCCGAAGCCATCTGAAAAACCGGCTTCGGAGTCATCCAAAGAAAAGTCCGAAGATAAGAAGATCTCAGGTGATTCTGGTTATGATTGCAACTATTGTCATGGCAAGAATCATTTTGCAAAAGATTGTATGCTTCGGAAGCAAAATGAAAAGAAACCACAAGTGAAGGATGAAGCATATTACGCAAGAAAAATGGAGGAAGTTAGAGTAAAGACCAAAGACCTAGCCTTAATGGCTGCTGATGATCGTCAAGGATCATATCAAGTTTGGTCTTCGGACTCAGATGATGACGATGTAAGAAAGCCATCTCATAGTGCTTTCATGGCCTATGATGTCGATAAGAGCTTTCTAAAAGACACTTCGGAGAAATTGAATGATGAGGAAATGATGAAGGTTGAAGCAACTGCGGGTCTTGGGTTTGTGACTTCGGAGGGACTGGAAATGACAGCTACTGATACTCTGAAGACGTGGTTTGAAGACTCTTCTGATGATGATGAGGAAGTGTGCTTGATGGCAAATGACACCCGTTTGACAATCCCAGAACAGGTATAAAAACTTCTTTTATCTTTTAAAATTCCTATTTCTCATTCTGCTCCAATTATAAATGAAATAACTTGTGATTGCTCTGTTATGCATAAATTACTCATTGATGCTAAAAATAGGTAAGTACTCACTGAGCAGGAGCTTCTAAGCTTGAGGGGAGAGTAGAGAGCCTGAAGCTAGCATTAGAAAAATCTAATATTAGAATCTCCTTGTTAGAAGAAAACAGAGAAAAATTCCTAAACAATCATGATGTAATCTTGAAACAACGAAACATATTTTGTGAAACAGCCAAACGATTATATGCGCATATTACTAGAATTTATCATTCAGCTGATGTTTGCAATGTCCATCATAGACAACTATTGCCTTTCATTGAGTTTAAATTAAAGGAAGTCGATAGTATATCTTATGAATGCGAATCCATAGTATCAGGTTCTGAAGTTACAAATCCCTCTTATAAACATGGCCTGATATCTGTAGAAAAACATCTAACTGCTGATAACTTGTTGAAAATATTGCCTCAAGAAATTCCCATCCTGAAAAAGGATGTACCTCAAATTGAAACAAAGGAAAAGGAACTTGTCAATAACATGTCTGAGAAAGATTCTGAAAGTGATTCGGACATGGAGGAGATTGATTGTTCTTCTTTGATATTGTTAAAGTCATCCTCTATATCTGAATCGACCTCCGAAGACATTTCACAACTGTCTTCGGTGGACAAAGGAAAAACAGAAATGGATTGTGAATCAAAAAATTTTGAAACCAAAGAAACTTCTAATTCCAAACTTCAAATCACAGATGAATCCGACTCTTATGATCAATATCTCAAGGATAATTCAAAAAGACTAGTCAAAGTGGCATGTATCTATCCTAAGGTTTCTTACTTCAAAAACACAATTTTTTGTAAAACCTGGTGGATTACCCTCAATTGATAATGAATTGCAAAAACATCTTGAAAAGGATAACTCCACAGTTACAAATGAAGGGTTTTTCTCATCATCCAAAATGGTCGAGAACGAAATGAATGAGAAAATGGAAGTAAAAATAAATATAAGGAAACAAGATTTATACGGTCACAATGTGTATAATCGTCTTTGTTTTGAAAAAGAGAAAATACCCAAAAACTTGTCACACTTACTAAATCTCAAGAACGATGATCACATTTACATAAATCAAAACTACAAACAAATTCAAGTTGTGGAGAAACCCACAGTTCCGAAGATGGATGTATTGGAATTAATGAAATCTTGTGAATGTGTACATTTTTCACACAATCCTGAAAAAGAAGTTTCAAAATCAAAAGTTTTAACCAACAAAACTTTGACACAAAAGCCCAAATTTTGAAAAGACCACAAGTTCTACAAAAACCAAAATCAGCAGTGGTGATTTCAAAACCAACTCAAAAACCCACTGTTGAAAATTCGAAAACCAAGCAAACCCTAAATCTTGTAAAAAGAAAAACTCCTTTTAGAGATTTGAAACAAAATGAAGCAATTGCTTCCACTTCTGGTACAAAACCTGTTTGTTCAAAAATCTCAGAAGTTAAAAGTCGAAATGAAAAACCAACTTTTACACCAACGAAATCTAACTTTCCAAATCCAAAATTTCAAAAACCGACGAAGAAAACATTTTCAAAAGGAAACAATCTGATAGATACATTCCACAAATGGCTAGACAACAATTTGGATATGTTCAAGGATAAGGATCTCTCATTAAATGACTTTAAAATGGCATACGAAGAGTATCTTTGTACCTCTACGTTGTGCAGCTCAATTTCAACGAAGTCAAAAACTGAAAAACCAAAACAAAACTGGAAAAGAAATGACTTGAAAGAAAACTTAACTGCAAAAACAAAAACTTCACAATCTTCAAAATCCTCAAAATCAAAATATTCTATTCAAAAATGGGTTCCGAAGTCTGCCATTTTGTCAGTCACTTAAGACTCATCATTTTTAACTACAAACTCTTCTGAATCCTGCTCAAACACTTCGGAATCATGCTCATCACATGAGGCTTCGGATAATTTGATTAATTTAAATGCAAATGAAATTTCTGAAGAGGCCATAGAAAAATGGATTCAAGAATCCTTTGCTTACCCTGAGGACCCAAGATTGATTGGGTACCAACTCCTTCTTGATTGATTGCAGGTTATGTCTGATGAGCGGTATGATTCAAAATGGTACATGGATAGTGGCTGCTCAAGACATATAACTGGGAGGAAGGAATATCTCAGGGATTACAGGAATTTGGATGATGCTGGAAATGTTCGCTTTGGTAACAATGAAACATGTCCAATTCGGGGATATGGAAAAATAACAAATGGCCAATTCACTATCAGTCGAGTGGCATTTGTTGAAGGATTAAAATATAACCTTGTGAGTATATCTCAATTGGTAGTTGGAACAGGAAAATCTGTCACATTCAACAATCAAGGGAGTGTAATCACCAAAGAAGCAACAAATGAAGTCTTACTGAAATCAGAAAGGAAGGGATCTAAGTTTCCCTTAAATCTAAAGCCAGTGACAGGTGGGCAATCCTTATGTCTTCTCTCCAAAGCCAACTCCGATGTCAGCTGGTTATGGCACCGATGACTCGCTCATCTGAACTTCAAAGACCTGAACAAATTGGTGGCTATGGATTTGGTTCGAGGAATGTCGGCTCTTAAATTCGACAATGATTCTCTTTGCTCTGCTTGTGAACATGGCAAACAGACAAAACAAAGGCATCCTACAGTGATCAACCCAAAAATCACCGAACCTCTTTCTTTTCTCTACATGGATTTGTGTGGACCATCTGCAGTAGAATCAATAGGAAAGAAGAAGTATATTCTTGTTACTGTTGATGACTATTCAAGGTTCTCTTGGGTATTGTTCCTAAGAAACAAATTAGATGCAGCTGAAGAAATCATCAACTTTATAAAGAAGATGGAATTGATGCTCAACAAGAAAGTCCGAACTGTGCACAGTGACAACGGTTGGGAGTTCAAAAGTCAGACATTGGATAGATTCTTGAAGATAAAGGGAATTAGTCACAACTTCTCTGCACCCTATACTCCTCAACAAAATGGGGTTGTGGAAAGAAGAAATCGCTCTCTGTGTGAAGCAGCCAGAACAATGCTAAATTTCGCAAACTTGCCCATGTACTTCTGGGCTGAAGCTATCTCTACTGCATGCTTTACTCAAAACAGATCCTACATTCACAAAAGATTTCATATTACACCTTACGAAGTACTCAACCGAAGAAAGCCAAATGTCAAATTTCTTCACATCTTTGGTTGTAGGTGTTTTATCTTAAACATGAAGGATCACTTGACCAAGTTCGATGAGAAATCAGAAGAAGGCATCTTCCTTGGTTACTCTCAAGACTCAAAAGCCTACAGAGTCATGAACAAGAGAACTCGCAAAATCGAAGAAACCTTTAATCTAAGGTTTGATGACTACTACATCAAGAAGTCTCTGCATCCATTTCCTATGTCTTTAATCTTTCCAAAGCCTGCTGTAGATGCTGTTCCAATCACAACATTCGACACAGACTTCTCACTTTTATTTGATCAACCTGTGAGAGCTGTGGACTCCGAACCTAGGGCACCAGATAACCATGAGTCCGAACTCTCCAAGCTTACAGATGGACCTAATGACTCCTCTACAAGCAGCATACAAAGACCATCTTCTGTTGAGGGGGAGCCATCTAACCAAAGTATGGGAAATGCAAGTGTCGAAAGGGAGCCATCAAACCGATGTGTTGGCACTCCAAGTACTGATGGGGAATTAAACAACAGTCTAGGAGGAACCAACACTCTTATCTCTACTCCCCAGTCAATCTCGAATATCATATCCATGTATCCAACAATCCAGGGGGAGCCAGAGATTGCCACTCCGAATTCAGCCACAACAATCGCTTCGGATAAAGCTACCACTTCCTCAACATCAACAAATGTCCAGGGGGAGCACATATCAAACTCTACCTTACAAATACACACACCACAAACCAACACAAATTCGAATAATCACTTGCTAATGGGTGATTTTCCTTCCACTTCGGGATATCCCTCAGACATTGAGGACATCGATGCTGAAGGACCTCCTGATTTTGATCCAAACTATCCTCCTTTGGACAAATGGACGAGAAATCATCCTCCATCACTTGTCATCGGTGATGTTCGAGATAAAGTACTGACTCGTGCACAACTTCACCAAAGGCAATTAGATCTTAACAAAAATTCTGAGTTGTGCATGTTCAATGTCTTTATTTCTAAGGTAGAACCTAAGAACGTCAAAGATGCATTTGATCACTCAGACTGGATTGAAGCAATGCAGTTGGAATTAGAAGAATTTGAAAGAAACAAAGTCTGGAGGCTAATTCCAAAACCTGCAAATGCCTCAATTATCGGTGTCAAATGGGTGTACCGTAACAAGCTAGACACCGAAGGCAACGTAGTTCGAAACAAGGCTAGGCTGGTAGTCAAGGGTTATTGTCAACAGGAGGGAATCGATTATGAAGAAACTTTTGCTCCTGTTGCCAGACTCGAATCAGTTCGGATATTTTTAGCTTATGCTGCACACAAAAACTTTGATGTCTATCAAATGGATGTTAAATGTGCTTTTCTGAATGGTGATCTCGAGGAAACCGTTTTTGTTGAACAACCACCTGGCTTTGAAAGTGAAACTCATCCGAATTATTGCTATGTGCTAGACAAAGCAGTCTATGGTTTAAAACAAGCTCCAAGAGCTTGGTATGAGACCTTGACTAAATTTTTAAAAGAATCAAACTTTAAACAGGGATCAGTGGACCCAACACTTTTTAGAAAGAAAGTTGGATCTCACTTGATGTTAGTCCAAATTTATGTGGATGACATAATATTTGGATCTACTGACCCCAATTTGTCAAAAGACTTTGAAAAACTGATGAAAAGCAAATTTCAAATGAGTATGATGGGAAAAATAAACTTCTTTCTTGGTTTACAAATCAAACAATCTAAGGAGGGGATATTCATCAATCAACAAAAGTATACGAAGAGTTTGCTCGAACGCTTCGGAATGACTAACTGCTCCAAAGCAAAAGTTCCTTTGCTTGCAGGTACAAGGTTAAATCCATCATTGGACAAACCAAAGACAGACATATAGCAATACCGAAGTATGATTGGATCATTGCTCTACCTTACAGCTAGTCGTCCTGACATCATGTTTGCAGTTTGCAATTGTGCAAGATATCAGGCTGACCCAAGGGAACCTCACTTGGCTGCAGTCAAGACAATATTCCGATATCTTCATGGGACTACTGCTTATGGTCTATGGTATCCAGCAAACTCTGGTTTCTACATTCAAGCATACTCAGACTCCGATCTTGGTGGATGCTCTATTGATCGCAAGAGCACTTCGGGGGGTTGTCAATTCTTAGATGGAAAACTTATCAGCTGGCAATCCAAGAAACAAACTTGTGTCTCTATCTCCACCGCAGAGGCTGAATATGTAGCAGCTGCAGCGTGCACTTCGCAGATCATTTGGATTCAAAGTCAATTGAAAGACTATGCCATTAATATGAGAAAAATTCCTTTGTTCTGTGACTCTCAAAGTGCAATTCGTATATGTCACAATCCAGTTCAACATTCCAAGACGAAGCATATAGCTCTTCGCTACCACTTCATCAAAAGTCATGTTGAGGAGGGGAATATTGAGGTGCACTTTGTTCACACTACAGAACAATTGGCAGATATCTTCACAAAGGCTCTAAATGAAGAAGCATTCACAAGAATCGTTTGTGGACTTGGAATGATAGATGGATCAACTCTTCAATAAATTCCAGATTTGCTCACTCTTACTCTTTTCTGCAAATTCAAAAATTACAAAAATACTAAACTCCGCAGACCCCCGAAGTCAATTTTGGCTTCGGAGCTCATCGGAGAAAAACAAGCAAAAACACTTGCCACTTCACCGCAGTATTCCGAAGTAAAATATCACTTCAGAAGTCTGCGGATTAAACTTCTCTCCACAATAAAATCTCTAAATTTGAAAATCACTTAAACATTGGTTGACTTCATGTTTCAAGGATAAAAATAAAGAGTTGTTTAAGTCAAAGGAAATTCAAAAACAAGAAAATTCATACCAAACAAAAAGAAAATTCTGATGCACAATGACAAAGTTTAACTTTTCTCTCATGAATTAACCAAGTAAAGGACAAAATTTTGATTTTAGATTCTGAAAATCATACCTTATTGTACTAAAAGGTATTTGGGAATCGACTTGAAACATTGGTAAGAAGACAGACTTCGAAGTGAGGTCAAGGCTATTTTAAAATTTGAAGCCTTGTTTGATTCCAATAACCTTAACATAATGTCTATTTCTAACCACCCTTCGAAACTTGACTCGCTTCAACCTCAAACTAATCTTGTAGCCTCAAAACTACACAGGATAATGCAAGTGCTCCGAAGTTTTCCTCAAAAATAGAACCAACATTGTTTGATAAGTAAATTTACATCTCTTTTCATTAAATGGTACACAATTGAACTATATGAAGATTTTCACTCACAAGGATTGTTTAATACAAAAACAAAAAGCACCAAAGAAAGAAACCAAATGGTGATGTTCTATATCTTCGGATAAGGAAATTCATAATAGAAAACAAAAGCAAAAATCAAAATAGAAAACAAGAAAGAAAAATAGAAAACAATTGTCAAAAGAAACAAAGACAAACAAAAATCAAAAGATAACCAAGGGAATGCAAAAGAAAAATCAGCATTCAAAGGCTTATTCTTCTGCTTTAAATAACGGTACAAGGAGCTCCTATAACATAGTCGAGTACCTTGTAGAAGAATATGAACATTTCAAGTAGTCTATCTTAAATGATAAAGTGGGAGTGGTGTACGAAGCTCAAAGGCTTTTCATCAGAGCTTAGTATCCAAACACTTCAACTGATGAAAAGGTGTTGAAAATACGATAACCGATCACCACGAATAAGGGTTTTTAAGCCGATTACTGTGTGACAGATATGTATTTTATCTATAATATGCGGAAATAAATAAGAGTTGCGGAATAAGATAAAACGGTAAATCTAAACTAGACAATATTTAAATAGACAGAAAGCGGTAAATAAAGTAAAAGTTAGAAGTTAAATGTTAGATGTAATAAACGCCATTATCAACGATAACGTGTTTTTACAATAAATAAAAAGGTTAGAAGTTAGAAGTTAGAAATTAGATGTTAGATGTAATAAACGCCATTATCAACGATAACGTAT
The DNA here is from genome assembly GCA_023525715.1 of Cichorium intybus. NCBI lineage: Eukaryota > Viridiplantae > Streptophyta > Magnoliopsida > Asterales > Asteraceae > Cichorium > Cichorium intybus. The sequence goes on along the minus strand of CM042011.1, from coordinate 131,004,027 downwards.
TTTTACAATAAATAAAAGATTAGAAGTTAGAAGTTAGATGTCTCGGTTAAATACAGTCCACATATGTTTTCGTTGTCATGGTTCGATTTTTATGTCTTGGATATTTGGTACAGTTGATTTATAACAGTTTGAATAAATCAATAATAACACAGATAATTTCAAAAAACTTATCGATAGCAGATGAATATGGTGATTTTCTTTGATGCTTCGATTCTTGTTCTTTGCTCGTGTTTTCTTGCTGAAATGGTATTTCTTCGGTTTTGTGTTGGTTTGGACGTGGATATGTGTATTGTAGTTGTATTGGTGTTGTATGGGTTTGGTGTCGGGTGGAGGTTTTGTTTGGTGTCGGGTAGAGGTTGTTTAGAGGTTTGAAGTTTTGGTGTCGGGTGGAGGTTGTTGTTTCTTGCGGTTATATGGTTTGCTTCTTGTTGCCAAATTTAGAGATCAGAGTATCTTGAGGTTTCTGGTCGTGGGTTTCTTGGATAGTATATGAGTATATAATGCTTGGTTGATTGGGTGTAACAAAACAGCAAGAGAAAGCCTCAATTTATAGTTGCTGAAGATACAGGCATCGCGTCGCGACAGGAAGGTCCGTCGCGTCGCGAAGGTGCTTGGCTGGTGGTCGGTGCGCTTTTTGTCGGGTCAGTGCGTCTTCGCTGGTATGTCGAGCTTTTGGTCGCGTTTCCTTTTGGTCGCGTTGCTTTTGGTCGCGTCGCGAAGGATAGTGCGTTGGGTTGGTAGTCTCGCGATTAGAAAGTTGGTGGTGTCGCGTTGGAGGGGCTTCGCGATGGAGGTCTTCGCGTCGCGACCACCATCTCCATCGCGTCGCGATCGCTGTGGAGTTTTGGTCTTCTGCTTTGCTTCTTCTTTTCACGTCGCGACCATAGGGTCTGTCGCGTCGTGATTGCTGTAGCATTGTGATATTTTGTATTTTGCTCTTTGGTTCGTAGCATTACTTCCTCAGAATTGGTTGTTTTCTCAAAGTTTCTCGGGTCTTGATTCATTCTTGTTTAGATCTTGAATTCACGCAACCTGAAATACTGATAATATTTGTTAAAAAACATTTCGACTTATTTCAGTGATGGTCACATAAAAACATAAAAACATTATTCAACAATTTCCCCCTATGTGATCATTAATGAAATGAGGAGAAAAATGTTTGATTGAAAATTCTTGAAGTTTGGATAAGACATTTATAAAACCATATCACTTGTTTTGAAAAATGTGACTAGATTTTACTTATGTTTTGAAAAAAGTTTGTCAAGAATATTTGTTTCTGAATCAAGGTTTCATGTTCATTTAACAAAAGGTTTTTGTATATGTACTTTCATAATATTCCTTAAGATTTTATAACATTTATAAAGACGACAAGTGATCTTAATAGGTCGATTCAGATGAACTTCTCATAGGTATAGCTCACATTTGACTGAGGTGTTTGTTTGTTCTGGGTGCAGAACTGGTGTATAATCACTAAAGATGAGTGATATCTCTCAGTTTGAAGGTGTTGACTTATGCTTAATGTGGATTTATACCTATATACTTTAGTCACTTGGTCTTCATATTAGATTATCAATCACATAAGACTGGTTTCGGCATTACTCAGAGGGTTTCTTCATTCATGCCATTGATGTTCACTCTCTCTCCGTCGGGAAATACATGTAGAGGGTTTGAGAAATATTCATAGTGCAGTTTGCAACTAAGAATATTCAATTATGAAGGCTACAGTATCCCGGTAAATCTATGGTTTTAACAGCTATATTTGATAAAGCATTTGAGAATCTGTTTGTTTGGAAAATTTTGAGAGATGTCTGTCTTGATTGATTGTTGTTGTAAATCTTCCTTTTCTTTGGTGAAGTGTTCATCTTTGTCTGTATCTTTTCTTGATTTGTGAAAAGATAACTGATGTGGTCACCAATTGTGATTTGTTGACAGCATTTGTTGGATGTGACTTTGTCGTTTCTTTATTTGTCAGATTTGTTATGCCAGATGATGAAGCTTTTCTTTGAAGTGGTTTGATTGAGGATAGGGATAGGTGATATAATAGACAGTTTGTCTAATATATAAGAAAATGAAAGTATCGTCCCTGGTCATTTTGATATCTAAGCAAAAATGAGACTAGCATCACGGTATAAGAGTATAAATCCTATAAGTCATAATGAAAACACCTTTGCTCACAGAAATGAATTCCACTTAGCATTTAAAGACGAGGCACAATTTCTCACATGGGTTATGTTTTCATCTAAATCTCCTGATCTTATGTCCCTTAATTGATAAAATCGTTATATTTGAAATAAATTCAAAGGGAATAGGAGAATGTACATAACGAAAATTTTGAGATTTGAACCTTCACTTTAATTTAAGAATCAATATGACTGAGAACATTCATCGAGCATAAGTATCTGAAAATTTAGTCAAGAAGATGTTAATCACATGGTTTTATAAGGACTTTAAAAGATAAAACTTTATCCTAATTTTTTTTGTGATTTTTGATTATGTGGATGTTTTTGGAAAATTTTGGTTATTTGAATGTTTCTGGAAGATTTTGGTTATTTGAATGTTTTTTTTGAAAATTTTGATTATTTGACTGAAAGTAAACACTCTTTTGTACAAACAAAAAGTAAGAGATTAGGGATGGATGTTATCTGGATTCAACATTCCTAGACGGCCTAGGAAGTATTGAAACTTGGTTTCGTCTAGAGCCTTAGTAAAGACATCGGCAATTTGATCTTCGGTGTTTATGAAGTGCAATTCGATATGACCTTTTTGTATGTTGTCTTTGAGGAAATGATATCGAATGTCGATGTGCTTTGTCATGGAATGGTGCACGGGATTGTGAGAAATGGCAATTGCGCTGGTTGAGTCACAAAATATGGGAATTTGTGATACTTTGTAGCCATAGTCACGTAATTGAGTTTGCATCCACATGACTTGTGAACAGCAGCTTGCGGCAGCTACATATTCAGCTTCTGCGGTTGAAGTGGACACGCATGATTGTTTCTTTGAAGTCCAACTTACGAGTTTGCCTCCTAGAAATTGGCAAGAACCAGATGTGCTTTTTCTGTCTAGTCTGCATCCTCCATAGTCGGAGTCGGTGAAGGCGTTAAGCTGAAAATCAGAGTTAGCTGGATACCAAAGGCCAAGAGATGGAGTTCCTTTAAGATATTTGAAAATTCTTTTTACAGCTATAGCATGAGATTCCATAGGATTGGCTTGGTATCTGGCACAGACACATGTAGAAAACATGATGTCGGGTTTGCTGGCTGTGAGGTATAGGAGTGATCCTATCATTCCTCGATATTTCTTTTGATCGACCGGCTTGCCATTTAAGTCTGCATCTAATTTGTAACCAAAGGCAATTGGGGTTTTTGCTGTATTTGATTTGTCAAGAGAAAAACGAGTTAGAAGATTTTTAACATAATTTTCTTGATTGATGAAAATTCCATCTGATGATTGTTTGACTTGAAGTCCAAGAAAAGTAGTCATTTCTCCTATCATGCTCATCTCAAATTTGCTCTTCATTAAATCTGCAAACTTGACACTCAATGATTCATCAGTGGAACCGAAAATAATGTCATCGACATATATTTGAACGATTAACAAATGTTTATTAAAAATTTTACGAAAGAGAGTTTGATCAATTGAACCTCTTTTGAATCCTGATTCTTCTAGAAATGTTGACAATGTTGAATACCAGGCTCGAGGTGCTTGTTTTAAGCCATAAACTGCTTTTTGTAACTTAAAACTGTGATTTGGGAACTGTGGATCTTCAAAACCTGGAGGTTGTTGAATATACACATCGCGATCAATCTCTCCATGTAAAAATGCACATTTTACATCCATTTGAAATACTTTGAAGTTCTTGTGAGCTGCATAAGCTAGAAAGATACGAATGGCTTCGAGTCTTGCAACTGGAGCATAAGTTTCATCGTAGTCAATTCCTTCTTGTTGTGAATAGCCCTTGACGACAAGTCTTGCTTTGTTTCGACAGACTATGCCTTGATCATCAGTTTTGTTTCTGAAGACCCATCTTGAACCTACTACAGTAACATCGGGAGGAGTAGGAACAAGATCCCATACTTGGTTTCTTTCGAATTCAGCTAGTTCTTCTTGCATGGCTTTGACCCAGTCTGGATCTTTGAGAGCTGAATGGATGGTTTTGGGTTCGGTCATGGATAAGAATGCTCCGTATAAACATTCATTTGATGTAGCGGCTCTTGTTTGAATACCAGAATTGGGATCTCCTATGATTTGGTTTGCAGGATGATTCCTGGTCCATTTGTTTAGGCGAGTTTTTTCAGGTATTTCGATTGGTGTTTCTATGTCCCATTGTTCTTCTTGGTCAGGTGATTCTGTTGGGAATAGATTTTGGTTGTTATCAGATATGTCTTTTTGGATTATAGGGTGAGAATGGGGTAACGAAGGTTCCCCCATAGATGATGCATTGGGATCATTTTGAACAGGTGGATTGGGAGTGTTCAAAGAGGGATTTGGTGTTGGTAATTCCCCCTCGACTTGATCTGTATTTTCTTGGTTTGATTGTGAAGTTTCTGCATCGGAGTTTCCTGTAGGAAAAGTAGAAGATGTTAGAAATTCAGAATTATAAGCGGTTTTGGGTTGTTCAAAAAGTAAATCAAGATCAATTTCTATGTACGTAGAAGGCATTTGTTGAATTGGATTTTGAAAAATATTATCGATCATTTTAGAACCAAAATGTTTACGATCCAATTTCCTGACATAAAATTCATCGAAATGAATATCGGTACTTTCTTCAATTACTCTAGTACGTTTGTTCAGTACTCGATAAGCAGCTGAGGTAAAAGAGTAACCAAGGAAAATTCCTTCGTCTGATCTTGATTCAAATTTTGAAAGCTGATCTTTGTTATTCTTTATGAAGCATCGACAACCAAAAATATGAAAGAATTTGATGTTTGGTTTTCGGTTGTTAAGGACTTCATATGGTGTTTTATGAAGTTGTTTATTGATTAAAGAACGATTTTGAGTGTAGCAAGCTGTGGCTATTGCTTCTGCCCAGAAGTATTGTGGCAGATCAGCAAAGATGAGCATTGATCTTGCAGCTTCGCACAGAGTTCGGTTCTTTCTTTCAACAACGCCGTTTTGTTGAGGAGTGTAAGGGGCTGAGAAGTTGTGTTCGATGCCTTTGTTTTTGAGAAATGAGTCTAGAGTTATGTTTTTGAACTCTAAACCATTATCACTTCGGATTCTTCGAACTGGTCGTTTGAGCTTTAATTCAATCTGTTTGATGAAGTTAATCATTTCTTCAGGTGCTTCTGACTTTAGCCTTAAAAAGAAAACCCAAGTAAAGCGTGAGTAATCATCAATAATAACAAGGATGTATTTCTTCCCTTTTATGCTTTGGGTTTTTGCAGGGCCGCAAAGATCAATGTGCAGTAATTCTAGTGGTTCGGATACACTAGATTCAGAAATGCTTTTATGAGAGGATTTGGACAGTTTTCCTCCTTCACAAGCTGCACAAAGAGTTTCATTATCAAGTTTCAGAAGTGGCAGTCCGCGAACAAGATCATTTGCAATCATCTTGTTGATGTAGCCGAAATTGAGATGGGAAAGACGACGATGCCACAACCAGCTAATATCAGCAGAAGCTTTGGACAAGAGACAGATGTCTGGTTTTCCATAGATAAGGTCCATATCTAGTGGATACATGTTGCCTAGACGATCAGAATTAACTAGAATGGCTTTGGTCTTGGCGTCCATGATTGTGCTTCGTTGTTTGGTGAAAAGAACTTCATGATTGTTGTCACAAAGTTGTGAAACACTGATTAGGTTGTGTTTCAGGCCGTCAACGTAGGCTACTTTCTTGATGGTGAAGTGACCATTTGTTATGTTTCCATAACCTTTGATTCTTGCAGTCATGTTATTTCCAAAAGTGACATCTTGTTTGGATTCTGTGGGTTTGAAGTCTCGTAGAAATCTTTGGTTTCCTGTCATATGCTTGGAGCAGCCACTATCGATATACCATGTGCCATCCTTGGGCTCTCCAGCACAAAGTGCCTGCAATTAGACATAAAGTTCAGGTACCCAAACCATTGTGGGTCCTGATTTGTTAATGGTTTTTGATAATCTGAAATCATTATGGTATTTGTTGATTGGACGGAATGGTTGAGGTTTAAGTTGATTTATTAGATTTTCCCAAAGTGAGATTTGTTTTTGAAAACCTGTCATTTGAAATGATTTCTGATTTTGTGAAAAGTATCCTATATGTGAAGTTCTGTTTGATAACCTTTCTTTGTATCTGGGATCTGAATGGTTTTGGAAAACACTTTGATGATGGAATGGAGTTTGGTGAAATGATGGTTTGAGAGATTGAAGTTTATCTTTTGAAAGTGACTTTGAATCGGTTTTTGAAAAGGTTTTTGTTTTGGATTAAAGGTTTGGTTTTGTGGCACAGCGACTGGTTTCAAAGGTTTTTCTTTGAAAACAATGGGCTTGCTTTGTTCTTTTGGTTTAAAGACAGCTTGAATGGGTTGTTTATTTGTCTGTTGTTTCTTTGAATACTTTTGTCCCTGACTGTTCTTTCCAATAAAGGTTGAGTTTAAAGAGGGAAAGACAGTTGGAACAGAAGTACTACCATTTTGATGAACAGAATTTTCTCCATTTAAGAAATTTTCAAGTTTGATCGTGCCATCATTCTTTGTTAGTTTAGTAGATCTCAATTGATGAGTTACTGAACTAGCAGAGTCTGATTCAGATTTTACAACTCTTTTGTATGACTTGTTGAAAAAAGTATCATCTGGGCTATAGTTGATTACTGTTTCATCATCTGAATCGTCCTCATTGGCAGATGAGAAAAAATCTGGTTGAGGCGATTTAGAGTTTTCACTAATTTTCCCATTTTCATTTTCAGTCATTTCATTTTCAAAAGATTCTCTTCCAATTCCAGGTTTATAGTTCGTATCAATTTTGCCAGTTCCTAAGTTGTTTGCTTTAGTGAAAACATCATCACTCAATTTTCTGGCAATATTGATAGAATCCAATTTTCCTTGAAATCTTTGATTTTCGGATTCAAGAAATTTGATTTGCTTTGAAGAATCATCTAGTTTTAGATTTAAACTAGTGTTTTTGTCAGTTAAATCTTGAATTTTGTGTTTTAACTGAAGGACTTCCTTTTCTAAGGTATCTTTTATTTCAGATGAAATAACAGATTGATTTTTTATTTCTAAGTCCCTTTTTTGTTTTAGAGCTTCATTTAATTGTTCTAGGATGTGATTATTTTCTTCAGATTTTCATTCAATGTCTCTTTCAAGTTTGTCTCTAGTCTTTGTAGATTCTCCAAATCTGAGTTGTAAAGTTTGTAATTCAGATTTGTAGATATCAGATTTGACTATTGTGTCATGATACAGTCTGAGATCAGCTTTTAGACTGTTCTCAATCTTAGTCATGTGGGACTCAAATGGTGTTCTTGAAAGACCGAGATCTGAGATCATAGACCATACCTGATCGATGACATATGGAGCTCTTGTGGTTGGTTCATTGTCAGCCATGAAGCAGAAGTTTGACTGAGCTGGTTCAGTATCTGTTTCATCATCAGAAGTTGGCCAGTGTTCCACGCTAGGTTCGTAGAATGCCATCAAAGCTTTTTGCTTTGCTTTCTTTTCTTGTTTCTTCAGTTCTTCGGCTTTTTGAGCGTAGTAAGCTGAGTCTTTGACCTTGATTTTGGCTCGACAATCTCGGGCATAATGATTTAGTCCTTTGCATTTGTGACAAACGATTACTTCATCATCATCATCGTTATTGTCAGCCTTTTGGCTCTTAACGGGTGGTCTTTCAGATGTTTGAGTTTGTTTCTGTTGAGATGGTTTTGAATGATTTTGCTGAAATCCAGAATTTTGGTTATTTTGAAAACCATTGTTTTGATTGTAAGAGTTGTGATTATTTTGAAATCCACGATTCTGAAAGTTTTGTCCAAAAGTAGATCTTTGTTGAAAATTTGGTCTATGATGTGGCAAAAATCTTTCGAGATTAGTGTTTGCTACCAAAGCACACAATTGATGGTAGTCAGCTTCATTATTTGGATCAGACAAGTCACAAGAATTACTTAAGAAAGCTTGGTTTTGATCAATTTGACTTTGATCAGGAAAATATGTTTGGTTTTGAGAGGAAGTTGTCAAAAGCGCAAGTGGTCCTCCAAAAGAAGTAGACGTTGGTGGGTCAATCGAGGATTCATACGATTGTAATTCTCCGTACAGATTGTACAAAGATTCAGTATGAATTGCCGGATTTCCCTAGATGATGAGTTTGACCATTTTCCAGCTTTCATAAAGGTTGTTTAAAAATTTGAGGTTTATTTCATGCTGTGACTTTTTTATGCCTAAATTATTCATTTTGATGGTAATGAGATTGAATCTGTCATGAGCATCATGGATGGTCTCATGTGAAAACATTTTGAAGTTGTCAAATTCGTTTAAAACAGATGTTTTCTTGTTTCCAATGATTCTCTCATTTCCTTCAAAACGATTTTTCAAAGTTTGCCAAATTTGGTTTGCGGTTAAAAGGATTATATCATTCATTTGGCTTAGAATACTGTGGGGTATTCCAGACACAAGTTCCTTTTTGGCTTGAAGTTCGAGTTTCTTCCTTTCATTCAGTATATCCAAGTTACTCGTAAGAGAGGTCATGTTATCTGGTAGAGATCCGTCTACACATTTCCACACGTCTTCACTTATAGAGTTGAGATGAAGATTCATACGACCTACCCATGATTTATATTCTTCGGGAATAAGAATGGGTGCTCGAGTACCTGAACCTATACTGTTAGCAATAGATACAAAATTTATGTTTGAGTAGTTTGCGGAAGACATTTTTGTTTTGTTTTTTTTTTTTTTTTTTGAACAAGTGATATTAAGATGAAATTTTTAAAGGAAACTTATTGGTGGTTTATAAAAAACGCTACACAAAAGTTCTCGATAAAAATTTCAAAGTAAATCACACGAGCTCTGATACCAATTGTTGAAAATACGATAACCGATCACCACGAATAAGGGTTTTTAAGCCGATTACTGTGTGACAGATATGTATTTTATCTATAATATGCGGAAATAAATAAGAGTTGCGGAATAAGATAAAACGGTAAATCTAAACTAGACAATATTTAAATAGACAGAAAGCGGTAAATAAAGTAAAAATTAGAAGTTAAAGGTTAGATGTAATAAACGCCATTATCAACGATAACGTGTTTTTACAATAAATAAAAAGGTTAGAAGTTAGAAGTTAGAAATTAGATGTTAGATGTAATAAACGCCATTATCAACGATAACGTGTTTTTACAATAAATAAAAGATTAGAAGTTAGAAGTTAGATGTCTCGGTTAAATACAGTCCACATATGTTTTCGTTGTCATGGTTCGATTTTTATGTCTTGGATATTTGGTACAGTTGATTTATAACAGTTTGAATAAATCAATAACAACACAGATAATTTCAAAAAACTTATCGATAGCAGATGAATATGGTGATTTTCTTTGATGCTTCGATTCTTGTTCTTTGCTCGTGTTTTCTTGCTAAAATGGTATTTCTTCGGTTTTGTGTTGGTTTGGACGTGGATATGTGTATTGTAGTTGTATTGGTGCTGTATGGGTTTGGTGTCGGGTGGAGGTTTTGTTTGGTGTCGGGTAGAGGTTGTTTAGAGGTTTGAAGTTTTGGTGTCGGGTGGAGGTTGTTGTTTCTTGCGGTTATATGGTTTGCTTCTTGTTGCCAAATTTAGAGATCAGAGTATCTTGAGGTTTCTGGTCGTGGGTTTCTTGGAGAGTATATGAGTATATAATGCTTGGTTGATTGGGTGTAACAAAACAGCAAGAGAAAGCCTCAATTTATAGTTGCTGAAGATACAGGCATCGCGTCGCGACAGGAAGGTCCGTCTCGTCGCGAAGGTGCTTGGCTGGTGGTCGGTGCGCTTTTTGTCGGGTCAGTGCGTCTTCGCTGGTATGTCGAGCTTTTGGTCGCGTTTCCTTTTGGTCGCGTTGCTTTTGGTCGCGTCGCGAAGGATAGTGCGTTGGGTTGGTAGTCTCGCGATTAGAAAGTTGGTGGTGTCGCGTTGGAGGGGCTTCGCGATGGAGGTCTTCGCGTCGCGACCACCATCTCCGTCGCGTCGCGATCGCTGTGGAGTTTTGGTCTTCTGCTTTGCTTCTTCTTTTCACGTCGCGACCATAGGGTCTGTCGCGTCGTGATTGCTGTAGCATTGTGATATTTTGTATTTTGCTCTTTGGTTCGTAGCATTACTTCCTCAGAATTGGTTGTTTTCTCAAAGTTTCTCGGGTCTTGATTCATTCTTGTTTAGATCTTGAATTCACGCAACCTGAAATACTGATAATATTTGTTAAAAAAACATTTCGACTTATTTCAGTGATGGTCACATAAAAACATAAAAACATTATTCAACAAAAGGAATAAAATTTTCAAATGAATCTTCAAAACAATCCAATCCAACTTCAAAAACACTTCTGATGCTCAATTCATGAATGAAAACTTCTTTAAATTTCAAATGCAAAGGATGTTATCTTTATTATATTTGAAAATTTTGAAGCACATAAACACAACTCAAAACATGTTTCCAAATGCGAAATCAAGTTAGTAATGGGGTAATTAGACTTATACATTCATGACTGATATTGAATCAAACAAACTTCGAAATGAAAAATGGACTTCCAACAGGATTCGAATGATTCTGAACATTAATTCGTTAAATCTTCTTTTCATAATGTTCATGGAAGTTAAGGTTAAATGATATGTTGCACTAGTCAAAAGTAAAACCGAAAAACTCATTGAAAAACAAGAGGAAAACATATGGACTTCGGTACATTGACAAACACTTTGCAATCACTTGTCAATCACCGAAGTGAAGTACATTCATAACGGTCAAAAATCCTTCTTAAAACCGAAGTCAACTTATTGTTAAAATTGAATTTCACATTTATGATTATCTCAGAGACAAACATTCTTTTGAATTTAATAACCGTTGTTATCTGTTGTTACACAGCTGTCACTGAGATAATCGTGGACAATCCTAACAATAAGATCGTGACGGTTCAATTTCAAATAATGATGACTGACAACTGTACGGTTACGTCTTGCAGAGAAAGTGGAACGGCGTGGTGCTGAGGTGTCACAACATTAATGGACCATATCCCATGCACATTAAATAGCCTTGGGACCACGAATACTATATATACCTCACGACCTCTCTGTTCATCTCTTTACGCGATAATTACTCTCAGAATTCCTCAGCAAAATATTTCTCAAAAACCTCAAGTTCACTCGTCTTCCTCAAACCTTTCAACAATGGCTGAAGTATCATCTCAAACAACTGAAGCTTTCTCCATCCCTGTCCTCAAGAACCAATCTGCTAATTTGGTTCTCTGCAATGATCTGAAGCTTTACCCTCAACCAATTGATGCGTTGGTTGAATGTCTGAAGAGATCCGTTCTTGGTTATGCCTTAACCTGCACTCCCTCCATCCCTGCGACTCTGGTTCACAGGGCACACTACACGTCCAATGCTCTATTTGACTCCAACAACTAAGTCAAGTCTGTATTCTATGAAGTTGTCGACTCCAAGGGCAAAACCAAGAAAGTACAATTAACTAGAGAAAAATTCGCTGAAGCCTTTCGCCTTCCTGTTTACAATTCCAAAGAGATGGTTGTACCCTCCGCTGATCAACTCATTGGCATGTTCAATGAGATGGGATATGACCCTCTGCTCGAGAAGATCAGTCTGTTCAAGAAAAACCAACTTCCTGATCTTTGGAGATACTTCTTCAGTATCTTCCTTAGATGCCTCTCAGGAAGAACCTCAGGATTAGACTCAGCGAGTGTGGCCTTCCAAAGTCTTCTGTATGGGATCTTCTACGATGTAAAGGTAGACTATGCATCTATCCTCTGGGCTGATTTTTGCTCCCATATAAACCACAGCTTGAAGGGAACAGAAATCGCAAACCCTAGATTTTGGGCGATTGTTGTACATGCCTACTACCAACAAGCCGGATATGTTCCTGACCCTTCACTTGCTGAGATGAAGTTCACTCCCATCGCCATTCCTGCCCTTGATGAAGAACCTGCATCATTTTGTGCCCAAATCCCTCTGGTTATGCTTTCCAAAGTATCTATGGATTGCAATGAGGTAAACACTTACAGGAATACTCTCATTGTCCCATATCCTGTTCGTGATATCTCTCAGGAAGACATTCAAACTGCAGCAACCAAGTCCCAACCAAAAGCTAAGGGCAAGAAGAAACAAATCAGTGGACCAAGTGCTCTTAAGAAAACGGAGAAGAAAAAAAAGTCCTCGGAGCAAACCACTCCGAAGAGGAAGCAACCAAAAAGGTCACGAAAAGCGACTCTCAGGGATGAATTTTCGGAGTCTGATAAACACCCTGAAGCCATTCCTGAAGAAGAAGAACACCAATCCCCGCCAATCCATGAAACCAAACCAACCACTCCACCACATACTACTGAACCACAATCTCCATCAAAAACAACTAGGCCACCTACACCTCCTCATATAATTCCACCTCCTCCTCCTCCAACAACAGCACAACAAACTACAACAGTAGATACCACTGAAGTACCACCACCTCCACCACCAAAATCATCCTCCACCACTGTACCACCCATTTCTTCCACTTCAGACACATTTCTCAACATTCCTTCATCCGGTGTGGATACATCATTACCTGATTATCCATTCCATGATGATTTTGATTTTGAAACCTCAACCTTCACCAAACCGCCCTCCAAGGAAGAAACCATGGCTGTCTTTCACATGGCACCAATTGCTATCGAAGACGCTGATGAAGAAAGTCTGGATGACACAGACTTTATCTTGGGAAAACAGTACAAGGTACTCAACCGAAAGTTGGATGCTCTGTTGCAGTCCAACACTGGCTTCGATCCCTCTAAGAAACCCGAAGCTAGTGTTGAAGAGCAAATTGCTGAAGCCCAAACGGCCTTAATTGGAAAAATGGAAGATTTGGTCCATGCTTCGGAGAAAAGGATTCTCGATCAACAGATCGAAATCAAAAGGATCCTAGAGACAAAGCTCAATACTACAGTTGAGCAAGTGGAAGAAAGACATCGGCTCTTAAAGGAGCAATCTGACAAGAAATTTGAGGCATTTGTCAGAAGAATGGAGTTATCAAACTCCGAATTGAAAAAGGAACTGTTCGACCTTAGGGATAAAACAGATTCCTTCAACAGACAATATCAGACAGGGTTTGCCAAACACCTGTCTGATGCACACAAACGTGTGGAAGAGCTCACAGCTGAACTATCTTCCTCCATAGTTACTACTTTTGCTAATGAGCTCCGAACCACCAACCAGGCCATCATCACCGATGTGGTCACAAAATTGAAAAATACCCTTCAACCAATGATAAACGTCTCCCTAAAAATGGAGAAGTCTCAGGCGGAAAGAGCGAGACCCCAGCAGATTGCTCAGGGTGAACAACTGGTTCAACTTTCATAAGGGGGAGAATCAGAAGCCACAAGGTCTCAAGCTCTCGAGACTCCAACCTCCGAAGCCCATCAGCTCACAACAACCGAACCCCAAACAACCTATCAACCCACCATGCTGGGCAGACCATCCTTTATCCCAACAATTCCCTCCAAGGCTGACCCCACACCTGGAACCACAATGACAACCGAAGCGGGTGGTTCTGGTTCACAACCTTTGAGAAAAGAAATCAGGATTGCTCCTCACATGGAGCAAGTCAATCGGGAAAGGGAAGAGGAGTACAAGAAGATCCTCGAAATAAACAGAATCGCCATTGACAACGAGACATGGACTGAGGATCTGATCAAGACCATCGGTTTTACTGATTTCCATGTAAACAACAGGCTTCCACTCAAGAGCCTTGATACAAAGAACAGTAAAGACCTGCAACTCGATCTCCCATACAATCCAAAGACCTTTGCCTTTCTGCAATTTGAAAGGCATGTTCCTAAGGAGAAGGAGAAGTTGACTGAACTCAAGCTCAGGAAAATTGCATTCCATACAAAGTTTATTCAAGCTCCGGCTTATGTATGGAGTGCAAAGAAGATAGTCAAAAAGATATTTTTGGCTGGTAATTATTCCTAAAAAGACTATCACTTCTGCAACAAAACCACTCATACACGGTAATGCAAGCGAAGCCATGGAAAAACTACTGAACATCGTAAATATTTTTGGCATGGGGATAGCTACTCCGCCCATTTGGTCGAGATAAACAAGACGTATTCTATCATAACTCGTTCCTGCCAAGAAAAAAAGTGCAGCACTAATAAACCCATGAGAGATTATTTGTAAAATAGCTCCATTGAGTCCCGTATCGGTTATAGAAGCAATTCCTATAAGTATGAAACCCATATGAGATACGGAAGAATAGGCTATTCTTTTTTTTTAAATTACGTTGGCCGGGAGATGTTGAAGCTGCATAGATTATTTGTATTGTACCTACTATCATCAACCAAGGAGAAAATATAGAATGAGCGTGTGGTAATAATTCCATATTAATCCGAATCAATCCATACGCTCCCATTTTTAATAAAATTCCGGCTAGAAGCATACAAGTACTGTAATGTGCCTCTCCGTGGGTATCTGGTAACCATGTATGTAGGGGTAGAATCGGTGATTTGACAGCAAAAGCAATAAAAAATCCAATATAGAATATTATTTCCAAAGCCACATGATACGACTGATTCACTGATGTTTCAAAATTTAATGTTGGTTCATCAGAACCATATAAACCGACACCCAGAACTCCCATTAAGAGAAAAATGGAACCTCCCGCCGTGTACAAAATAAATTTTGTGGCAGAGTAGAGACGTTTCTTTCCTCCCCACATGGCTAGAGGTACCCCGCTCCTTCGACTGATTGTTCGCATCGGATCTCAGGTTCTCTATTGCACTCCCTAAATAGGGTTCTTTTCACCTTTCCCTCACGGTACTTGTACGCTATCGGTCATTGAGGAATACTTAGGCTTAGAGGGTGGTCCCCCTTTCTCGCGTAAAAGCGATCAGAATTCGAACACGCCGCGTTTTACTGGGAAAGATCGAACCATGGGAACGAATCTACATGGCTATCACCTTCTTTGGCCATATCTTCCAACCTTTTCACAATTACAGTTCACAGCGCCCTTGACTACACTAATCTAATAGAAAGTCAAGGGGCTTGAAAGCTTACCTGATTATTAGAGAAAGGTTTGGAACCCTAGTTTTGGAGTTTTCGCCCGGTTAGCCACCGGAGGCAAGCGTTAGACCGTAGCTTGCTGCTGAAAAACGTAATAGGCTAGCGCAGCTCGCTTTGCTCTTCATAATCTCCATCAAGAATGGAGAAGAATATATGGGTTTTCAGAACCTAAACTTCTTTGTTCTTCGTGGTACGGATGACGAAGAGTCAAGATTCACAATTGCTGACTTTCCAATAATGAATCCTTCGGACTTCATTTCTCTTCTTGACATCCTAAAATTCTCAGCAGGAAATGAGTGCGAAGACATGGGGGTCTTCGCAACAGCCAAACATCACATTTCCTCCTTCTTCAAAAACTATCTTCAAAGAATAACCCGTTTTGATATTACAGTTGCTGAACTCTTCGGACAATCTCTTGCACCCCCACCAACCACAATAGAAAATTTTGAACATTTGAAAGCTGGGCAGATTGTTGATAAGCCCTGGGGTGTAGTTTTCAAAGGATTGTCCCTTGACAATGAAACCATGGTAACCAAATTCTTTGATGTAGACTTCATGGGTCGCTTTCCCAATGAGTCTATCAAACAAGTTCTTACACTGGTCAACAGCTGCTTTGTGAATACCTAGCAAGAGAAGAAGAAGCTGAGAGAACACCTCAACTGGTGGTTGCCAGTGAGGTATACTTTGAAGCAGGCATTCATAAAACATCTTCGGCAACAAAGATAGACTTCGGATGCATTTCACACAAAGGGGGAGATTGTTGAAACTATTTGTGATGAAGTGCTCAACTATCCGAAGTATGTCTGCCTAAAGCCCCGAAGTCAAATAAACAATGAAAGACCCCGAAGTCTGAAGACTCCGAAGTGCTGCGCATGGAAGATCCGAAGACTTCACAGACTGTCGTCTTGTCTTTTGTGTGCACGCGTATAGTACAATACGTGTTGCATGAATCTTCTATCCTATTGGCTAGTACATTGATAGGATATTCTCTGTTAAAGTTGTACTATTGGTATCACCGATTCAGTATAAATATCAGTGATACCATGCCGTGTAGATAGTGAGATAACGAGCAATTGTATGTCTACCAAATAGAAAACCCAATTGTAAAACCAAAAATCTAATCAAGCATTCGGCACATGTTATCCATTTCATTCTGTTCATCTAATGTTTTATATTGTTTTACATTGATACGTGATTGTTAAACATTGGAGATATTATTAGAATCCGAGTCATTACTCTACTCATAATTAATTTCAACACCTAATAGCCACAAGTCATAATTCATGCGGTCTAAATCAAGAACCAAGGGTATGCATGATATAATGTTTACGATAGCCATGAGAGAAGAGATTGAAGTTGCAGAATAGACTTGTTACAAGTAGGGTTCCGGTGAGGCACAAGAAACTACCGGTGGTAGAGAAAGGAAAGAAGAAGATTAGGGAGAGAAATCAGGGATATATTCTTACCGGAGGAAAGGATAAGATTTGGGAATAAGCTCTGATACCATATTAGTTGTCAAAGTCAAAATCTCATTTATTGGAAAAACACGGGACAAAATATATACAATGAGTACAAGGCCTTGGGCCAAATATACAAGAACCATACATGGGCTAATCCAATTTACATGGGCTGTGCATATAATACTAACATAAACAAAGATTCATGGGTGAATATATCGCGATCAGGACTATTGGAATTTTTATAGGTTACCAATGCGATAAAATTAGGGGTGGCAACTCGGGCAGTCGTTTCGTGTATTCATCTAACATGACACGACACGAATTTGTTTTTCTTAACCCGAACACGACACGACACGATGTCGTGTTTTTTTTGCTAACACGAACACGACTAAATTAAAACACGAAAACCCGAAAACACGACAAAAAACATAAAATAACCATTTTGCATAGTATCATCCATAAATTAATACACGACAACACGAAAACACGATGAAAAACACGACAACACGATAAGCATAACATAAAATGGTACTAGAATGCTTCAAAACAATAACAACAAAAAATTCTCTAAATAATTATCGTGTGTGATTTTGAACACGAACACGACACGACACGAAGTCGGGTTTTTTATTCATGACACAAACACGAATTCCAATTTCGATTTCGTCCCAATTTCGTTTCGTGTCGTGTATTTTTGTCGTGTCGTGTCGCCTTTTGCCACCCCTAGATAAAATACATACAATAGTGATTGTTGGAGGATATACAAGTTGATCAGTCTTAAACTTTCAAAATAACAATTGGGGTCTATCAGACTAATATCGAAACTATGTGCCATCTTATTTTCACTATGATCAAGGAATATTACATAAGTCTTCGATTAAAGATAAGTTGGAATGAAAGTCGGATATGATGAAGGGAGGCCTTAAACAGATAGAAAGCGACTTCATGTTGACGTTGACACTTGAAAAACAAAATTGGACATATAGGTTAGCAATAGATCAACAACTACCAAAAAATATTTCCCATACTCCACACGAGAATGAGGTAACTGTCTTGTGTGTTGATAAATATTATGATATTAATGTGCATAAGGTTACGCCATATGGTTTTTGAGGTTGTAGTAGAGTAATAATATGTGTCAGGTGGTGGTGAAAATATTAAGTTGGAAATACTTAAAAAGCATAAAAAAAAAAACTTGAAAAACAACTTTTATTGATGAATTCTGGAAAACCATACAAATATAAAAAACCAAATATCATCATAGATAGTTTTTTTTTTTTTGGCAACTATATATATTCCCAGATTAATTGTCGGAAAGGTGCAATAGATGTAATTTGGAAGCCATTAATTAATACTTCTAATATTTGGACCACCTATTATCACCTCAATGGCTCAACATATGGTCAAAATTAATAACTCTATTACGAAGTTAGTAAACATTTAAACCCCATCAATTTAGCCCATGGCCAGTTGGGCCTTCTGGTCATGTGGCCTTCAGCAACTTCCGACTATATGGCTCCCGAGTCCCGACTCACGTATCAAACGGGGCCTTTGAATATTTGATTTGATTCACGAAGTAATAGAGGTGTACAAACTTAAACCATTTTTTTTAAACAATAAAAAAGAATCGAACTGGATTTTTCTTAATCGGTTCAATTAAAGCTGAACTACAGGTTTGATATAGGTTTTAAAAAAAGTTGTACATCGGTTTTTTACTCTGGTTTTCGGATCGAACCAGTTTTTTAACCCAAAAAAACCGATTTTTATGCTTAATGTCATTTCAAAAAAACTGATCAAAATCTGTTAGGTTATAAACGAAACCGACTGAGGAAAACCCGAGACCGTACCGGACTGGTTTTTATAAAACCGGTTTTAAAAAAAAAGAAAAGAAAAGGTTTTGTACATCTCTATGAGGGAAAAATACTAATAGCAAGATATAAGTTTTTAAGCTGGGATACAAATATACAATAAGGTTAAACTTTGTTTACTTATTAAAATTCAATATATTAAAAAAATAAAATAAAGATGCATCTGTACCCACAGCATACATCCGCCTTGTCATCAATTTATTCTGCAAAATGGTGACGACTTTTATGCCACAAGTTAGCTCCTAGCAAAATGGAATATTTTTGGAATATTACCAAATTAAGAAACACCGGACCGTGATTATGAGTTAAAAATTGCGCACAATTTAAAATAATAATATCTAGTGCCTAATAATAGAAATTATATGTATAAACATATATTCAATTATTCATTTACTTGGCTTCATATGATTGGCTGCAAGCTTTAAGAGAATCTTTCATAACGGTCCGCACCAGACGATTTATATCGTGTGATCATTGACATATTTGATGATTTATAAGACATGTATACAAGTCTGAAATAAGATTTAAATTTATGGATGACATTATATAATTTTGTCAATTAATAATTTGAGATGTCAAAACAATAAGCAATCTCGCATCAAAATAATAATTTAACCAATTTTAAATTAAATATTTATCAAACTGGTTATTATCACATATGATTAGTATTCAATGTTTTGTGTTGTGGTAAAAAACATTATGATCACTTAATCAATTTTGCATGCACTTTGCCTTCTTTTAGACCACCCTTGTTATGCCAACATACCAAGTCGTATTATGTTTGAAATGCATTTGGATCAGAAGAAAATAACCGATGTTGATAAGATAAAAACTGCCACTTTTTCTATCTCACCCAAAAAGACGGAAAATGACTTGCTATCAACCTATTTCTTGTACAAAATTCATAAATACCCTCCTCATTATTGTAAAAAAGGGTTAAAAAAATTGTCTAGTCCAATTCATTAATTATTCAATTAGTTTTGAATCACTTTATATTCTTATTGGATTCTTTTAGACATTGTTTTTATGTAGTACACAAGAGGCTATATTGTGTTTGACAATATCTTTGAATGCTACTAATGTTAGTGAAACAAAAATTGCAAGATCTGTCCCACCCAAAAAACGTGATACAAGGACTCGTTCCTGACGTAGTTTGTGTAAAAGACGTAAATACCCTCTTCGTTCTTATGATCGAAAAAACCTTTAAAAAGCTTGTGTAGTCCAATTACGCATATAATTTTGAATCGCATTTTGTATTCTTCTTGCATTCTTGTAGGTTTGTTACCCAAAAGATAACATTAACTGTGTTTGACATGTATTTATACCTCACGTCAACGAAACAAAGATTCTAATCTTTTGTACTATACAAAAATGTACAACGTGATTCATTATTTATTTCCCATTTATACAAAAAAAAAAAGTAAATATCCTCTCGTATCATCATCACAAATAGCCTTGAATAAGGTTGTTTAGCGAGTTCAATAATGGGAAGTTATGGTCTAGTTGGAGAGACATGATTGGTGGTTGGAGGTCACAATCCATGAAAGTATTTTCAAATAAACAAAAGCTTAATGATGTTGGATTCAAAGGTAACAGACAAAGGGACAGACGCAAGATGGACCAAGATGAAGGATTGCTCCGCCTTACCCTACTCTGATTAATTAAACATTAAACATTAATTTATCATAAAAATGCCCACCTTCATCACCAAAACTAACGAATTCTACTTAAAATATTAACTAATTATTGGAAAAATCTAGCAAAATGATTGAGAAATTAATGTTAAATTATTATAATTCAAGCTTTGCCTCTCATCTTCCTTTCAAGGCATCATCGATACTCATCTTTTAAGTCAAACCCCTTTCTTAATCCAAGAACCCTATTGTTTCATGATTCTTTTCTCCTGAAAATCATTAAGGATTCAAAAGGGTTTTTACCAAATTCGAAGCTATAAATCATATATTTTGTTTTCTTTTTTTCTTTTTTGTTTTTTTGGCTTGATCGTAAAGATAGTGAAGGAGTCCTAATTGGTAAACAGTTTGTGGGAAATTTGAGAGATGAAAATGGATCGAAAGGTGAGAAATTAGTTTCTTAGTTATGAATTTGATCATGAGATGGGGGAATTTAAATTGATAATAAGAAGATGATGGAAGGATTAAATTATCAGAATTCAAGATTGGTTTGCTGTTGCGTTATAATTTGTTTTCTCATAATCATCCAGTCAACCACTTCACAACAAGGTATGTTCACTTATCTCAGAATTTAATTAACGAGAATTTAGTATCATAAATTTATTTGAGAATTTTGCGAATTAATGGTTTTCATACTCGCTATAATTTCTCACAATTGATGCATGATATGCAGATCATATGTATGATAAGATTTATTAAGTCTGGTAATTAGAGATGATAATAGGCTTGGTCTTGCTAATGAAGGGTATTTAGGTCAAATCGAAACAGTGTAGAGGACTAATGATCTTGATCCTCAGGCTTAAAGAATCAAATAAAAGATTTTAAATTACTTAGAGTGAATGAGGCCTATATCATATATGTGCTATAGTTTCGTAAATTTATAAAAGTATTGCCTAGATGAATTATGTTTAAAAAAATATTTGAGAAAATCAAGGCAAACTTGGAGAAATGAAATGATAAAAATACATGAGGATAACTTCCTGAAAGGAAATGATAAAATAAAGGAGGATAAATTCGTAAAAAGTTCGGATTTATACTTAGAAACCTCTTTTCTTTATTTTTTTATTAGGTCATTCTTTCTGTATTAAGTAAAAAAACCATTTATATAAAACTTATTGAATTATATCATATCCTCGTTAAATTATTACATAAAAAATCAACTACACCTAACTTTTAGCTAACAGATGACTCCGTTAATGTTACTTTCTTGTCTAGGTAAATAATGTTTCAAGAAGAAAATTAGAATATCACAGCAAATTTGGGTAAATTGAAGATGAAAATAAACACTAGAAAATTTGTAAAAATTTAGGATTTAATAGGGAAAGTTTTTCTACTATGTTGTGTTTTCCGCATCAAGATTAAAAGAAACACTCATATATGACTCAACAGTTCTTATGCATGTTTTTTTCCATTGTCATATGGACAAGTTGGTAAACACATATATGATGTTTTTCTAAAATATGCGCTCTATAGTCTACACACAAGTTTGTTTCTTCTTTTTGGACCAAATGAACTCTCATAACGTGTGAGTAAATGACCATTTGATGTTGGATAACAAATGATTGTTTATTTGATGATTCCATTAAACTAAATTCTCGAATTATGCAGATTTTCTAAGTATCCAGTGTTGTGCGGATACAAACTTCATCGATCCAAAAAACAACATAACATGGATTTCAGATAACAAATGGTTCACTGACAATCAACAATGCCAAGACATAGTGACACCATTACAAAACGTTACAACTTATGATCATGCTCGATTTTTTGACATAAATTACGGTTCTAAATGGTGTTACAAGTTGCCAACAAAAAGGGGTCAATATTATCTGATCAGGGGCACATTTGTAATTTCACCCACAAATACATTCTTCGATGTCTTAATTGGTACTACACCAATAGGGCGAGTTGGTCCATCAGGTGAAGCTGAAGTCGAAGGGATTGTAAGAGCTAATAATAATCATATCGATTTTTGTTTATTAAAAAAACAAGGAAACCCTTATGTCTCCAAGATTGAATTAATACCGTTGGATTTGGATTATGGAGAGCCTTTGAGTGTTCTCAAAGTTGTGCAAAGAATTGATGTTGGAAACACAATAGGAGAAATCAGGTATATCCCTCCGGTACAAACAAAATGTTTCCTTCTTGGTACGTGGGCATTTTCATCTTTTTCTCATACGAGAGATCAAGAGCGAGTCCATGCCCCATCTTTTAGCATGGAACAAAAATTGCAGTTTTTGTTCTACACAATAAAACATTTTTTGTTCTGTTCTGAATCTCATGATTTGATATTTGAATTACGTTTTTAGGTTCCCACAAGACCCAGATGACCGAATTTGGAAACCCGATTCCGATTTAAAACAAAATGGAAATTCCACGTCATCAAACGAGGATAAAATTGCCACAAATGGGACAAAAACATTAGCACCAAAGGAAGTCCTACAAACGGCTCGAACCCATTCAGATCGTCTAGAATTCAAGCATAATCTTGATTCGGGGTACAAAAAGTATATTCTCAACCTCTATTTTCTTGAACTTGATGGCAATGTAAAAGCCGGACAACGGGTATTTGATGTGTATGTCAATGGCGAAAAAAGGGACCAAATTGATGTGATTAGTGGCGGTTCGAATTACAAGAACACTTCTATGTACTTTACAGCAAATGGGTTTCTTAATTTGACCTTAAAAAAGGCTTCTAATGGATCTCAGTGGGGCCCGATTTGCAATGCGTATGAAGTTTTTCAAGTTCGCCCGTTGCTTCAAACTACTAATCAAGAAGATGGTATTTATTATTATTATTATCTCAACTCAAGTGATTAATTTGTATTAAGTCTTAAAATTGGATCTCGTTTTCTAATTAAATTAAATTAAACCTCTTGAAGCGAATGTGATGTTGACAATAAAAAACGAGTTTTTGGTAGCGAACCAAGATAATGAGGTGTTACAAAGTTGGACCGGCGACCCGTGTCTCCCACTTAGCTGGCATGGTGTAAAGTGCAACCAGTTAAACGGAACTACAGTCATAACTAAGATGTAAGTGTATACTGTGTACTGTGTACTTGTATACTTATATACTGTGTACTGTTAAAATAAACAAAGTATAAATGATCATAATGTGCTTCTACATTGTAATATTTATCTTGTAGGAATTTATCTAATGGCAAATTTCGAGGACCACTTGCACAGGGCATCACTATGCTGACTCATCTTACGGAACTGTAAGAAATATATGCTATTTTTGTAATTCATTTATTTTTAAAAAAATAAAATTAAAAAGTTAGTTTTTTTTTTGAACTCTTGATTGTGAACTACAGGAACGTGAGCAGTAATCACTTCACCAATAGTATTCCAGTATTCCCGTTGTCTTCCATTCTCGCATTAATGTATTCTTCTTTCCTTTTAAAATTCAAATTGAGCAATTAAATATTATTATTCAACTGTTTTATTATAGGTTGTTACTTGATTTTAAAAATATGTTAGGGACCTACGAAATAATGATTTCATTGGAAGGATTCCAGACTCATTTGCGTCCCTTCCGAACTTGACGCAGTTGTGAGTTTCTTTTATCAGTTTATACAAATTATAATATCAAATATCAATAAAGCATTAATAAATTATAAATCCAACTAACTTAAGTTATTTGTATCTTCATCTAGATATTATGGATGCAATAAAGATTTCAACAATGAACTTCCAACAAGTCAAAATTCATCTAGACTTGCTACAGAGTAAGAACTTCAATTTAGACTGATGTCAATGAGATAAAAATTACAAGTTTTCGATGATAAGTATTAGGAGGGTAATTACGTCTTTTGCAAATACGAGACTGAGGTCCCATCTTGTTCCACCTTTTTTATATGACAAGGACAATGAGGGTATTTACGTCTTTTGCATAGACAAAATATAGAAAGCAAGCCATGTTATTTTTTATGAGAAGGGTAATTATGTCTTTTTGTTTCAGCAACGGGATGTGTACGGGACAAAAATCATCACATCCACCACATGTGGTTTTTATAGCTGCAATTTCAGGGGCAGCCCTTTTAGTTGGTGGAGTATTTGTTTGCCTAATTTGCTTCTACAAAAAAAGGAAAAAGGCCAACAAAAAATCACATGGGAAAAAACATCCAATGACCAAAAGTAAGTAAACTTCTCTTTAAATTATTTATATAATTTAAGATGCCACAAGACATTAATCAGAAAATTTAAGCACATGTTTCTATTATAGCATTCTATTTTCATTTTTTTCCTATTACAACTTTATACTTTGAAAAAGTTACCAAATTATAGCATTCTACTTTCATTTTTTTCCTAATACAATTTGATAAATTTTCCAAAGTAAAATGTCCTAATAATAAAAAATTAAAAGCCCGGTACCTTTTTTTTTAATTATAATGCCTTAACATAAAAAGACAAAGTACAAGAAAGAAACAAAAGTAGGATGCTTAAAATTAAATACACAAATAAACTATATGTATGTTGCTATTTCTTCCATTACCCTTAAAAAAAACCTAAATTGCAGATGCAATATACGCAATGCCAAGCAGCAAGGATGATATTAGTTTGAAGGCAATATCAATAGAGTGCTTTACTCTTGAGCAAATAGAAAGAGCAATACAACATTATAAAACTTTAATTGGTGAAGGAGGATTTGGATCGGTTTATCGTGGGACCCTACAAGATGGTCAAGAAGTAGCCGTAAAAGTCCGGTCAGCAACTTCGACACAAGGAACACGTGAATTTGACAATGAGGTGAAGTAGTTTTTCACTTTCCACATCGTTTTATACAATTTTCTTTTGGTAATTAACATGAAAAATCAGCCAAGTTACAAAAAAAACGTTATATTTTGGGCGGTTTTGCAGTTTAATTACTAATACTTGATTTTATTTTTCCAATTAAACCATAAAAGTTTCAAACATTTTTTCAATTTGACCAATTTTAGCTTTTTCATCCGCAAACATTATGATGTGGCATTTTTTATTTTTTTTCCAAAGTTACCATTTTGACCAAGGGTAGACCTCGTAATGGAGCGGGTTTTGACCCTGATCCGCTCCAAACCCATGCAAAATATATGGGTTTGGATCGTTATTTATGATCCGTTAACCCGCTAACGACCCGTACCCGTTAACCCTTTAAATAAAAGGGTTGGGTTTGGATCACTATCGATCCGCTCCGTTAATAACCCGCCCCGTATAAAATTATATTAAAATAAATTTATTATATATAAATTAATTATTTTACAATTACAGGACATAGAGGTATAGCCGATAGCGTATAGGAAGTCACACGCAAACACAATACTCGAGAGTCAGGTCCTCGAGGAGTCGTTCCAAATCCTAATTGTTATAAATTAATTATTTTCTCATGCATGTTTCCAATAGTAGATGTTTGTTTTGTTTTGGAATTGTTATTTTAAGTATTAAGTTATATTAGACGTTTGTTTTATTATGAAAACATTATTTTATAAGTATGAGCAAAAATGTGATTCATGTTATATTTGTTACAATGCGGGTTACGGATCGGGTTTGGGTATCCGTTGATCCGGTGGATAAGGGTATGGGTTTGATTATTCAAAACCCTGCGGGTTACGGATCGGGTTTGGGTTAACTTTTGAAATTTGATAAACGGGTTTGGATCAATGCTGATCCGCTCCAAACCCGCTCCATTGCCAGGTCTAACCAAGGGACACAGATCAAAATGGTTGATTTTAAAAAAAATAGTCTGAAGTTTTTTTGGTTTAAATGGGGAAAAAATAATCGTGGTTAAATCATAAGACTGCCCAAAATATAGTGGTTTTTTTAATTTGTATTTTGTGCAAAAAATCCGATTGTGATTTCAAATCAAGTTTTTCTTAACAAATTTTTATAAATAAATATAAATTTAACTTCTAATTACAATTCGACCATTTTCACTATGGTTTTACATTTTTTTTTTCAGATTGACCATTTTGACATGTTTTAAAAAAATGTCTGAAACTTATATATATGGTTTAACTAAAATAAATTAGTGGTTAAACCGCAAAACTACCCAAAATATAGTGTGTTTTTTTTGTAGTTTGCCCAAACCGTGTTATTTCATATCGAATTCTGAAAAATAATCACTAATTTAAATTATTGTTATCATATTTATTTCTAATTAATTGACAATATTGTATACAGTTAACCCTTCTATCAGCCATTCGCCATGAAAATCTGGTCCCACTTCTTGGCTATTGTTGTGAAAACGATCAACAAATTCTTGTTTATCCATTTATGTCAAATGGGTCCCTACAAGATCGGCTTTATGGTATGTGTAACTTATTTTCTTTTCATTTTCATTATATTATATACCATTTTTACCCTTGCTTCATTTTATCTTAACAGGTGATGCATCCAAAAGAAGAGCTCTAGACTGGCCAACAAGACTTTCCATAGCTTTAGGATCCGCAAGAGGTAAATCTATACTTGTAAATAATCACGAAAATGACATTTTTACCCTTATATCAAAATTACAACCTTTTTTGATACATAAATTCCGCAAATCGAAATGAAACCTTAAAATTTGTTTCAAAATGATGATGTCGTTTCGGAACTTCTTATATTTATTTGTACGCATAATATTATGATACGAAATCAATGTCATGAAAAATTTGGATGAATGAATTATTTAATATTTTAATATTTTACAACACTAAAAAACATTTTGTTATTTTATCCTCTAGGTTTGACCTATCTTCATACATTTTCGGGACGTTGTGTAATTCATAGAGATGTGAAATCAAGTAACATACTTTTAGATGATAGTATGTGCCCTAAAGTTGCGGATTTTGGATTTTCCAAATATGCCCCTCAAGAAGGGGATAGTGGTGCTTCACTAGAAGTAAGGGGGACAGCTGGATATTTGGATCCTGAGTAAGTATTATAAGGTTTTACATTTTTGTGGGTTTAAGTTTGACTCTTTTTTTATATTTTTATAAAATTAATTTTTTTTTCAGGTATTATTCAACACAACATTTGTCTGCTAAAAGTGATGTTTTTAGTTATGGAGTTGTGTTGCTTGAAATGATAACTGGAAGGGAACCTCTTAATATACACAGGCCAAGAAATGAATGGAGCTTGGTTGAATGGGTATGGAAAAAACAACAATGCACTTTCGTTTATTTGTTTATTATAGCATCGTACTTTCATTTCTTTCTATTACAGCATTGTACTTGCAATTATTTTCTTGTTAAGGCGTTGTAGTTTGAGAAATCTACCCAATTAGAGGATTTTAAATTTCGCTTTTTTGAAAAATTGGTACTGCGATAATTCGGTAGATTTTTCAAAGTATAATTCTGTAATGGGAAGAAATAAAGTGGGATGATAAAATAAACAAATTAATGAACAATTTTTCAAAGTATAATTCTGTAATGGGAAGAAATAAAGTGGGATGATAAAATAAACAAATTAATGAACAACCGTACTGATTTTTATTACTTTAAAAAATCTTCCGAATTATAGCGGCAAAAATTGGGTAGATTTTTCAAGTACAATGTTGTGATTTGAAGTAATAATAAAGTAGGATGCTATAATTAACAAATAATTGAAAGTACATTACTATATCTTGAATTTAACCCTACTAATTTTTTATAATTTGAAAAATATACACCCAATTATAGCAGTAAAAATTGCTTTCTATTTGGATAATATTCTGCAAACGGGTAGATTTTTCAAAAAAGTACGGTGGTGTTGTATATGAAGAAATGAAAGTAGCATGCTATAATAAACAAATCAACAAAAGTACATTGCTATTTCCTAAATTTAACCCTACTAAATTTTAATACTTTGGAAAATCTACCCAATTATAGCAATGAAAATTGCTTTGTATTTAGATGATATTCACGCATTATCACAATTCGATATATATATTTTTTTCAAAGTAGAATGTTGTAATAGAAAGAAATAAAAGTAGGATGCTATAATAAACAAATCAACGAAAACACATTGCTACTAATTTTTTATAATCTAAAAAACTACCCAATTGAAAATTGTTTTGTATTTGGAAGACATTCTACAATTTGATAAATTTTTCAAAGCATAATGTCGTAATAAACAAATCAAACGAAAGTACATTTATATTTCTTGCATTTAACCCTAATAATTCTACCAACTTTTATGTAGGCAAAACCGTATATACGAAACTCAAGAATTGAAGAAATTGTGGACCCCAGCATAAAAGGCGGATACCACACGGAAGCCATGTGGCGAGTTGTGGAAGTAGCATTAGCATGCATTGAGCCCTTTTCAGCTTATAGACCTTCAATGATAGACATTGTTCGCGAGCTTGAAGATGCTTTAATAATCGAAAACAATGCATCCGAATATATGCGATCCCTAGACAGCTTTGGAGGGTCCAATCGGTTTTCCATCGAACGGCCAATTACTATTTTGCCCTTACCTTTACCCACTCCCACTCCACTAGAACCATCCCCTCTCCCCTCACAACCCGCCCCTCCAAAACCGAGATAAATTTTTAGTTGATAATATATAATTTTAAGTAAATATTTGCGGGTAGACGCGCAGTAAGTGTGGGAGTTTCAGTTTCAATGTGGATACTGCCAGCTGGTGGGCCGCTGTGTTACCTTATTTACATTTGACATGATGGTTGTAGCGCGGTGTGGTGGGTTGGTGGAAGAATAATACTAAGTACATATTTGTAATTTCTTGGTTTTCTTTCTATAACTACGCAATTTCGGTTGATTTCAATGTAGTAAATTTTACCCGAGAAAAAGTCGGAGTTTAGCATGTAGTGGTATGGAATTATGAATTTGTGAACGCGTAACGCATAAATTTCATCGAGGTGTATGGAGATGCCATTTTAGAATATCTAAGTTTTTTGAGTTTTTTTGTTAATAATTCAATCATATGCCGTTATTTATCGTAATATTTGTAGACTAAAAGTCCAAAAGAAACATTAAAATGTTGATATAAGAAGGAAGATGTATAGGTGAGTAACAAAAGTTAAATTGGAATCAAAGGAAACATTTCCAAAAGAAAAGAACCCAAAAGTTGATATAAAAATGAAGGTAAATGTCGATTATTGGTTTTCTATGTTTCCATTTTAAAATGCATATTGGATCTAACTTGGGTGAAACTTAGTATGCTTGCAAACAATAGAATGTTGATTTAAATCAAAATAGCTTAACATTGAATAGTTACTGAAGTTTAGGTAACCTCAAGAACTTATCAACAAAACTCAAGCCAAATTTAAGAATTAGATTTCATAAGTTAATGATTTATGTCAGACATGATGGATGAAGAACACTGAAGTTAATGAGATGCAAAACATGAAAGATTTGGATAATTGGTCCAATTCAAACAGTGTACCTAGATTATATATGTTAATTTTCTGATTGTTCTTTTGGGTAACTGATATAATGAAGGCACAACAAACTGCATTCAGATCTTCATTAAGATAAAAAGTGAGATGAAAACAAAGAAAAGGGAACTCTTCCAACTACAAAATGCACAGATCGCCTACATGAATAAATATATGGAAAATAGGTAAACAAACTTCATACGTATCATACTGGATTTTGAACAAGCTAATCACCTCACAGTCTGGATTAAGAACTTCGATTTTCTTTTTTCTTCCACAATGCCATTGTCTATGAAATGATTGAAATCAAGTCTTGAACAGATTTGGATTGGCTGTAGCAGTACCCACTTGTACTTCAAGCATTTCTAAACGACGTTCTAGTGTATCGAGTTTCTCATTCAGAGATGCTAATTTGCTCTTTGTTGTAGCCTCTGAAAGTAAAAACGTATTTGGTAAATACACAAGAGCAATTGAATTTGAAGTACATAATTAACAGAAAAAGCACGGAATTTTTATTGCCGTTAGATATCTATCTCCATCGAATTGCCAGATATCAACAACATAAAATCCAAAAGAAACAAGGAACTTCCGTAGAACAATCCTCGATGCAAATTCGTCTAAAAAACCACGATTACGAGTATACTACGAACTCCAATTAAGTCAATGTAAACTGAAAACATTGAGATCAAGTAAGGATTTACCGAATTGAACAAGGAAATCAAAGAGTTGACGAACGTTGAGGGAGATGTGAGAAATGAATTCTCGATTCTCCCAATCAGCTTGTACTGCGATCCCTACGTTTACTGCATTCGTTATTCCTCCTGCTCGAGCCATTTCTTTGTCGATTGATTCCGATTCTTTGATTTCACTCTTGGTTCTTGTTCAGATGAATCGGTGATGATGATTTCTTCGTCTTGTGTGTTGTGTAATTTAAGCAAAAGGATTTGAAGCCAAAGATAATTGTGAATTGTGATTTTTCAGGTCAGTGCTCGTCAAAAGGGGAAGTAAATATATTTTTAAGAAGGCCCCTCCAACTTCAGTAAAATTTAAAAGAGTCCCTCAAGTTTTCTATTAATAATAAGTGGATTTCTTATATAGTTTCTGGTACGAATAAGTTATGGTTGTTTATTACTATTATACTTTGTAAGAATAGTTCTAAACATTACACAATAATAGTTTTCTTTCCTATATTATTATATAATTAATCAAATAATTTATTTTTATTGAATTTTACAAACATGATGGCATATGATCTAATATTTTTGCTTCTTGAGTATACTCGAACATGAGTTTAAAATTTAGGGCAAGATATATAAAAGATCATCCCAAAGAAATTATCATCAAACATTATTGCTTGTTTAGGAGGTTACTATTGTTATCATAATAAGATGAAAACTTCTTTACTTACGTTCAATTTTAACATATCTTTCAATTTGACTAGAATAATAATCTTTTTTTGTTAAATATAGTTTTGTTTTTAGAAAAATTTGTTGAACACGGAATTTTATTGCATATTTTATTTTTTGTAGTTTTATAGTTTTCAATTTTAACAAAAATATGGAAAAGATGAAAATCACAATGTAAAGAGGTATAGTTCGTGTTTATGGTTGTTCACACCAAAAACTCAATGCCACAAACCATTGATAGTAGCGTTTTATAAATTATGTGTTCATATTGCTTTGAAGGAGGTTATGACGAGAGGCAATAGACAAGAATAGATATCCAAAGTGACCATGATTTTTTTTGTCAAAAGAATGATAATATATGTAGTCATCTGAATCGTTGATATTTGCCAAAATATATAGATTGTATTTTCATATGTTTAAAGTACTTTTTCTTATGTCTTGTTTAGATTTAGCACTAATTTGCTTCGTGTTTTGTCTTTAGATCTCACAAATGTTTTTGAAGATAAACGAATGAGAAATACGCAGATTATGAAGGAAACATGTTAGTTTAAATGGGAATCCGGTTCATGTAGTTCTTACTAGAGCACAACGTGGAATATAACTTGAATTAACATTCATTCGGAGTATTGTATGTTTAATGTATTCATATTGAAAGTCGAACCCAAAACGCAGATTAGCCTCTCGAACATATTGACTGGGTTCAATTGATGCAATCTAAATTGGCAAAGTTCGAAAATAATAAAGTATGGCGATTTGTCGATCCTCCGAAGGATGCTTCGATTCTTGGATTGAAGTGGGTGTTTCGCAACAAAACTGAAAAGGAAGGAAATGTGATACGAACTAAAGCTCGACCGATAGTTAAAGGATTTTGTCAACAGGGAGTGATTACGAAGAGACATTTGCACCGGTGGCGAGACTCGAATATGTTCGTATTTTTCTTGCCCATGCTACCCACAATAATTTCAAAGTATTCCAAGTGGATGTTAAATGGCCATTTTTAAATGGAGAAATCTAAGAGATTGTGTATGTAGAACAGCCTTAAGGTTTCTTAAATGACAAACACCATAGCAAGGTAGACATATCGGATAAAACTATTTATGGTCTAAAATAAGCTCTTCGAACGCTATGGCACTAACTCATTTTCTAAAAAATTTGAACTTCAAACAAGGTTTAGTTGATCCACTCTCTTTCAAAAGAAAGTAGGGAATCATTTAATGCTTGTCCAAAAACGCAAGAAAAACTAATCGTTTAGTAGCCTTAAAAAATAGATTCATAAATTTATGACATACACAAATTTAAGGGTGAATATTCGTAATATGATTTAAGTAAAATAACAAATACATCACTCGTTCAAATCGAATGTTGGACAAACAGACTCGTTTTGTGAACCACTAGTGGATGCCCCTATCGTAGTCGATGACCCCATTTTATGTGAATTTCTAGATCCCTCTAGTTTGTTGGTCGATGCAAAAGACGAACATCTGTTCCTTGTATGCCCTTTTTCGTGACATCTAGAACACTCTTTTACAATACGATCATCCCCTTGTGATGGAATACGATCATTGTTTCTTGGCCTACCGGGATGTCGCCTTTGCATTATTTGGGGGGGGGGGGGGGGAGGGATGACAAGCATCATATTTTCCGGGATCTCCAATCACAAGGGGATGGAAGAGGGTTCATATGCCTTTTTTATAAGTAGGAACGTAGTAGCAAGGAATAGTCATTGATGAACGGTCACCATAATTTAAGGTAGTTAGCACCCTTATTACATGTCCACAGGAAAACCTGACTTTTGCCACTTCATACAATTACATCTATTCTGACCTAAGTCAATAGTATCGCCTATCTGAAAGTCATTCACCTAATATCTCGTATTACAAATTGGGTGGACTGTCTGGTTACAACATTTACTTTTTCTTTTTGCAACTTTGTTATTTGCCTACGAGGTCAATGTTGTTGTTAAGCTTGCTACAGATAGTAAGGAAAGTATCGTTTAGTTGTCAATATGTCAATTACAAATCAGAGTTTCAAAACTAACAAATAATGATATGGCGAATGATAGTACTGTCACACCCCGATCCTTGGCGGAATCGATCAAGGCGTAATATATTATTCAAAATCTCATGACAACTATGTTATAATATGATTAGATTCAATTAAGTACTAAGTATGCAAACAAGATCCACAACATACAAATACAAATCCAAATACAACAACATTTATTACATCAAATTTAAATAGTCTTATGGGTTTCTAAGGTACACCTTACTTTTCATCAACTTCATTCTTCAAATCTGCATCATGGGTAAAACAGGTCAACTACGAGAGTTGGTGAGTAATCAAGTTTTATTAAAGAAAATTGTGAGTTTGAATAATTTGAAATTTGTTTTCTTTTGAAGTTGGCAAGCAACTGTTATTGAGATAACAGTTTATAAATCAAAAATTGATTAACAAATGATAACAACAACAATAAGTCCTCACCCTATACATATATATATATATATATATATATATATATATATATATATATATATATATATATATATATATATATATATATATATATATATATATATATATATATATATATATGTATATATAGGATGGAGCATTGATATCGCGTAAATTATACATATTTTCCGGACGATATCAGTGTCATTTTAGTTTAGTTTCATACATTTTATGAACTAAAGATACCTAATATGCTAAAAATACATTTTGTAGCTAAAAGACACGTATGGAGCAAAAGATCGGATTCTACAAGAGATTTGAGCGTTAAACGAAACAAAGTGACATTCTGATTTCAGCAGGGGCGCACCCCGCCCAGACCAAGGGTGCACTGCGCCTACTATGATGCCAGTGTTCGACAAGCTGGTCCACTTGAGATTAAAATAATGAAGCGTGGGTTGATCTAATGATTCAACCGGGTTGCCTAACATGTGCAAGGGCGCACCCCGCCTTACCTTTGGGCGCGCCGCGCCCCAGATCCAATCTGAAAAGCGAACAACCACGTGGCCCTTTCCAGCGATAAAGGCTACCAGATCTCGTCCACTAAGGCGCACCCCGCCCTCATCTAGGCGCACCGCGCCCTTAGACTCTGCCTGCTATAAATAGAAGGCCATTGACGACCATTTGATTGACCATTGTTAGAATACAAGAGAGAAATCAGACATTTGACATTTTAGAGCTATTATATTTCGTGTATTTCAATATTTCATGTGTGATAAATGTATTTGAGAGTTATTTATATTACAAGAAGGAGCTAGGATCTTCATTTGTTGCAAGGATTCATCGATTTTAACCGGTTGGTATCTTTTATCATGTATTCTTCATATTGTTATTGTATACTTGATACCATGCTAGGCTAGATTCCCTGTAGCTTTTGCCTAGGTGATGTTGATTCGTTAATATAAATATGTGTTGATTTAGTTCTTGATTCGAGTTTAAAATCGGTTAGGATATATAATTTGCTTGCTATACATATTGAATGTGATTAAAGTTTATAATCTTGATAGCCATCTTCATATGATTAAAGTTTATTGACCATTTAAACGTATTGATCATATGAACCATTTTGATGTGTAATTGACACTTATATATCATTGGACTAGTTATTGACCATTTAACTAGGGAAGTTATTTTAGCTATAAACTTGATTAGTGA
Source organism: Cichorium intybus (assembly GCA_023525715.1). NCBI lineage: Eukaryota > Viridiplantae > Streptophyta > Magnoliopsida > Asterales > Asteraceae > Cichorium > Cichorium intybus. The sequence goes on along the minus strand of CM042011.1, from coordinate 130,969,411 downwards.
AATAAAACTTATATCATATTTAGTTACAACTCATGACCATTGATTGTATGATCATATCACTATGACCATTAGGGTATGGCCTATGTTTGCATGCTAGATTATATTAATTATTCGTGATTATAAGTTAGTTAGTTGCATGACCATTGTGCTATATTAACTTAGAAATTATAGAATTGGTGACTTGACCATATGATCCTACCACTTAATGCTACCTATTTTAACTCATTGCACATAATCAAAACTAGTCAACCTAGATTTATATGAATCAACAAATCCTAGGCAAAAGTTTCCCTTGTTATAATTTGATCATATTATCTCTTGATTGTTGTGTTGTTACGATAATTGTTATTTATTATTTTGCCTATTTTACAAGCATCCAAAACTTAGTTTTACGAGTTTTTACTAAAACTCGCCTTTAAACTGTTTGATTGATAATTTAAGACTATAAATTAATTAATAATTCCCTGTGGAAAATTCGATACCTTTTACTTGCCTAAACTATACTATTAAATGACCGAGTAATACTTGCTCGTAAGTCTAATAGTCATATAATTAGGTAGATAAATTGATTTAAGACTTTGTAAACATAACAACTACAAGTGAGTTGTTTTGAACACAACAAGTTTTTGGCGCCGCTGCCGGGGAATTATTTAATTAATTCTATTGTTTACAATTGTTAGTCAATCGATCCTTTTTACGGTTTCTACCGTGGGAAGTTAATTTTTCTAGTTTATTTCAAAACTTGCATGTATTTCTCTATGTTTGTTTACTAAATAATTTTAAGACTTGCTTGCAATTTATTTAGTTGTTTCAAACTAAATTGATTATCAATCCAACTATCATGCTAGTAATTCTACTTACGAGAACGGTGTCAGAATAGACAGATCCGGTTTGGTTGTTGGATTTTCGAAAGGTCATTGACCGAAAGAGTCCTGCCTCCCTACTGTCCTGCCTGGCCGTTCTTTATTTGATAGTCAACGCATTATAGTGGATTTGATAAGATATTCGGTTGTTATAACTAATTGATTACATAAAGGTTTTAAAGGGTTTTAAATTTTTTTTATTCCATTTGTTATTTTTTTTATTTTTTTTTATTATTTTATTTTTTTTTATATTAATTTTTTTTTATATAAAAAAAAATTTCAAATTTTAAAATTATTTAATTCTTTTAAATATATATATATATATATATATATATATATATATATATATATATATATATATATATATATATATAAAAAGAGAGAAACGCACCCAACTTGCAAACAGTTTCTAATGTGCAGTTTATGACCCGAAGTTCACAACCGAACATTATACCGGCACTGAACGAACCAGAACGTGAATTTAACATCAGGAGAAAAACAAGAAGAAGTATATTCCCAAAAGAAGAACCAATAGAAGAAATGGCAGCCCCAGTTAACGAACCAGAACCAACCTTGAAAGCATACTACAACCGAGCAAGAGACGGAACAGGACCAAGCCTCATACGCCCAAAAATTCCTGAAAATGCAAATTTTGAGCTTAAAGGCCATTACCTTTCCGCTCTAAAAGGCATTACTTTCAAAGGGACGGAAGAAGAAGATCCAGTCGAACACATCGAGCAAGTCACGGAAATAACTGATTGTTTCAACATTCCAGGAATTTCCTCAGATGCAATCATGTTACGAATTTTTCCAATGACACTACGCGAAGGTGCAAAGAAATGGTTAAAGAGACTACCTCCAGGTTCCATAACTACCTGGGACGGATTAAAAGAAGATTTTATTGAAGAATACACTCCACCTTCCAAAATAAATAAAATGAAAGCAAAAATTCAAAACTTCCTTCAAGACGAAGATGAAACTTTGTACCAAGCATGGAGTCGATTCAAAGAATTGATTCAAGATTGTCCACAACACGATATGGACAAACATCAGAAAGTACAGAAGTTCTATGATTGCATCAATACACAAACCAGACAATTACTCGACGGGCGAGGACCACTCATAAACCTAACCGCCACAGATGCTTACGAAAGAATTGAGGAATTTTCAAAACATTCCCACCACTACCATTCCTCAAGAGATCCGTCATGTCGAAGGAAGCTAAAGGAAGAAGCAGTGGAAGGAATGTCAGCCATACATAACCGACTGGACCAATTTGGGAGAGACCTCAAGAAAATGAATCAAAGCATCCATGCCATCGCGGTAGGATGTGACAACTGCAGCGGTCCTCACCTACAAAAAGACTGTCCTTACGATGAAGACGGTAACAAGAAAGCAGATGCTTGTTACTCATCCGGAGATAGATTCGACTACCCGATACGAAGAAATAACTGGCGGGGAGGAAATGATTTTTACAACCAACAACAACAGAGGCAACAACCACCATTCGAACGCTAGCAACAACCTTATAATCAACATAAACAGGCACCACCAGGATTTAACCCACAACACACCCAAGAAAAGAAGCCAAGCTTAGAAGACATATTGGGCAAATTTATGGAAGGATCAGAAAAGAGACACTCAGCAACCGAAGTTCAACTGAGAAATCAAGCAGCCTCCATTCAAAACATCGAAAACCAAATTGGCCAAATATCTAAAGTTTTGCAGGAAAGATTACCAGGAACGCTTCCCACAAACACCGAGCCGAACCCACGAGCCCAAGCAAAAGCAATAACTACCAGAAGTGGTAAAATCATCCCACCAGCAGTCATGGAACCCGAAATTAATTCAACCCCTGAATCAAAAATAGGTACAGCAGAGAATGAGCATACAAAGGGTGAAGGAACAAAAGAAACATCCTCACCAGAGCCACATCAACCGACCATTCCATTTCCTCAACGGTTGAAGAAAGAGAAAGAAGACAAAGAATTCAAGAAATTCCTTGAACACCTAAAGCAGCTAAGCATTAACATTCCTTTCGTTGATGCAATCACACAAATGCCAAAATACGCCAAATTCCTCAAGGACCTTCTCACTAACCGCAAGAAAATGGAAGAAGTGTCATTGGTCACATTAAGTGAAAAATGCTACGCTATGATGATGAAAAACTTACCAGAGAAAGTGGGAGATCCAGGCGGTTTACATCTTCCTTGCACATTTGGAAACCATGCTAGTAGCTATGGTTTAGCAGACTTAGGCGCTAGTATAAATTTAATGCCATATTCATTCTACAAGAAACTGAATTTACCAGAACCAAAACCCGTTCGAATGGCAATTAATCTTGCTAATAAGGCGGTAACTTATCCTAGAGGAATTGTAGAAGATCTTCTTGTAAAAGTTGACAAATTTGTTTTTCCTGTAGATTTTGTCATTTTGGATATGGAGGAAGATGATGAAGTCCCCATTCTTCTCGGAAGACCCTTTTTAGCAACAGCAAGAGCTTTAATAGACGTCCATGACACAAAACTAACCATTCGGGTTGGCACTGATGCTATCACCTTTGGCATGGACCACACGATCAAACACTCAATGATGAGTGATGACACAGTCTTCCATATCGACACTTTCGATTTACTATTGGAAGAAGAAGCCAGAGCCATACAAGAAGATAGCCATAGTCACGAAATGCAACTTGCTGAGAAGTCATTCGACCCTGAGAAGGATCTGAAGGAGCTAGAAGAACTATTAAAAGATGAACCACATTTCGCTGAACGGGAAGAAACTGTACTTCCAAAGCAAAAATCGCCAAAGAACCAGAGCATCCCAGAATTGAAAATACTTCCAAACAATTTGGAGTATGCATTTTTGTCTGATACTAAAGAATACCCTGTTGTCATTTCAGCTGAATTGAGCCAAGAAGAAAGAGAAGAGCTTATGAAAGTTCTCAAGAGAAGGAAAAATGCCATCGCATGGAGCATCTCAGATATCAAGGGAATAAGTCCAACCATTTGTTCTCACAAGATACTGATGGAAGAAGATTCAAAGCCAACAGCCCAACATCAAAGAAGGCTTAACCCAAAGATGCAAGAAGTGGTCGATAAAGAAATCATGAAGCTACTTGATGCCGGTATCATCTACCCAATCTCTGACAGCAAATGGGTGAGCCCAATCCACGTCGTTCCAAAGAAAGGAGGGATAACCGTCATTACCAACGAGAAAAATGAAGTTATACCTACCAGAACAGTGACAGGATGGCGGGTGTGCATCGATTATCGCAAATTAAACGATGCAACACGAAAAGACCATTTTCCTCTTCCCTTCATGGATCAAATGCTAGAACGTTTATCAGGAAAAGCATATTACTGTTTCTTGGATGGTTTTTCAGGTTATTTCCAAATTCCCATTGACCCAGAAGATCAAGAAAAGACCACGTTCACTTGCCCTCTAGGAATCTTCGCATACCGAAGAATGCCTTTTGGTCTATGCAACGCTCCAGCCACGTTTCAAAGATGCGTCTCAGCAATCTTCCATGACATGATGGAAAACTCAATGGAGGTCTTCATGGATGACTTCTCGCTATTTGGTGACTCATTTACAAATTGTTTGTCTAATCTAGACAAAATGCTTAAACGATGTGAAGAAACCAATCTAGTGCTCAATTGGGAGAAATGCCACTTCATGGTTAAAGAGGGAATAGTCTTGGGCCACAAAGTGTCGGGTCGAGGGATTGAAGTCGACATAGCAAAAGTGGAAGTGATTGCTAAACTTCCACCACCGACCAACGTGAAAGGAGTCAGAAGCTTCTTGGGACATGCCGGTTTTTACCGGAGGTTTATAAAAGATTTTTCTAAAATAACAAAACCTTTAACACAACTTTTACAAAATGATGTAAAATTTGATTTCAATGATGAATGTGTTAATGCTTTTGAATTTTTGAAGCTTAAATTAACCACTGCTCCAATAATGATCGGCCCAGACTGGAATCTACCATTTGAACTGATGACAGACGCAAGTGATATCGCATTGGGAGCCGTCCTAGGCCAAAGAATCGAAAAGAAGTTCAAGCCAATTTACTACATCAGCAAAACTCTGAATCCTGCCCAAGAAAACTACACTACCACTGAAAAAGAACTCCTGGCAGTAGTGTATGCTTTTGATAAATTCAGACCTTATCTAATTTTATCAAAAACCATTGTCTATACAGATCACGCAGCAATCAAGTACCTGTTCAACAAACAAGATGCCAAACCCCGCTTAATTCGTTGGGTCTTGCTGTTATAAGAATTTGATATTGAAATTCAAGACAAGAAAGGATCCGAGAATTTGGCAGCAGATCATTTGTCAAGACTGGAGAATGCGGAGCAGGAGGCGAGAAAAGAAAAGGAAGTAAACGACTCCTTCCCTGAAGAACATGTAATGTCAATTCATGTTAAAATGGAAACCCCTTGGTATGCGGACATTGTGAACTACCTTGCAGCCAAAGTGCTGATCGGAGGGCTTACTCATCAACAGAAGAAAAAGTTCTTTGCCGACATCAAGTACTACCTATGGGATGAGCCATACCTTTTTCGATCATGTCCGGATAACATCATAAGGAGGTGTATACACGGGAAGGAAATTCAAGACATACTTAAGCAATGCCATCAAGGACCTACAAGTGGACATCACGGAGCGAATTACACCGCGCGAAAAGTGTTTGAAGCAGGCTTTTATTGGCCCACAATCTTCAAGGACGCAACAACTTTCGTCAAGACATGCGATCCGTGTCAACGAGCGGGTAATATCTCCTCAAAAAATGAAATGCCATTGCATTCTATTCAGGTATGTGAAATTTTCGATGTATGGGGTATTGACTTTATGGGACCTTTTCCTAATTCCCAAGGAAACAAATATATATTGGTTGCAGTTGACTACGTATCAAAGTGGGCTGAAGCAAAAGCTTTACCCACAAATGATGCTCGAGGTGTGGTTAAATTTTTGAAAACCATTTTTGCACGTTTTGGTGTTCCTAAAGCTCTTATAAGCGATAGGGGTACTCATTTTTGCAACAAACAAATGGAAAATGCTTTAAATAAGTATGGGGTAACCCATCGAATATCCACACCTTATCACCCGCAATCAAGTGGTCAAACGGAGATCACAAACAGGGCTTTAAAACGAATTTTGGAAAGATCCGTGGGAACTAGTCGAAAAGATTGGTCTGAAAAGCTTGATGATGCACTCTGGGCTTTTCGAACCGCTTTTAAAACACCTACTGGCACTACCCCCTACAAATTGGTGTATGGAAAAGCTTGTCACCTCCCAGTTGAGGTTGAACACAAGGCATTCTGGGCCTTGAAATCGTGTAACATGGATTTTAATCTTGTCAGTACTAACCGTTTGTGTCAATTAAATGAGCTAAATGAACTGCGAAATGACGCATACGAAAATTCAGCGATTTACAAAGACAAGATCAAAAGGTGGCACGACTCTAGGTTAAAAGGAAACAAAGATTTCCAACCAGGGGAAAAAGTCTTACTTTACAATTCACGCTTAAGACTTTTTCCTGGAAAGCTGAAGACAAGATGGTATGGTCCGTTCACAATCAAAGAAGTGTATCCACACGGGGCTGTGGATCTTTTTAAGGAAGGAGGAGAGACTTTCAAAGTGAACGGCCACAGACTTAAGCGATATGAGGAAGGCGTTCACATCGAGAACGAACGCGAAGACATCCCACTCCAAACAGTAGAACCTTAGAGTGGAATGGAGTCCAGCTAAAAAGACTCCAAATCTATGAAAAAGAAGCGCTCCCGGGAGGCAACCCGAGTTTTTGTGATTTGATTGGTATGTGTTATTTATTATTTTTCTTTGTTTTTAAACAAAAGTTTATTTTAAAGATTTAAAAATAATAATAAAAAAAAAACATATAAATAAAATAAAATTGTGTGATAATAATAACAAATAAAAAAAAATAAAATAAAAATAAAGTAGGATAAGAAAGGAAAATAGAAGGCAAAATTTATAAACACTAAAGATTGAAGTCAGGCGCAGGGCGCACCCCGCCCATAAGGAGGCGCACCGCGCCGGTCACGATTAAAACCAGATGGGTCAGCTGTAAATCTTCATTTTAACCTTCCCTTCTTCTCTTGAGCGCGATCCGCCGAGCAGGAACCCGAGCCAAAACCTCCAAAACTCGATTTTTTCTTCAAAATTCTTGGTTAATCTTCAACTATGGGTATGTTTTCTTTGTTTCTTTCCTTTCCTTGTACATTATGCTAAGATTTCTTGCTAGATTACATTGTTTTTAACATCAAATTGATTGAAATTCTTCCAAAATGAGTTCTTGACTTGAAAATTCGTGTTCCTTGATTATAGTCCAATTTAGGTGTTATTTTGATAGGGTTATTGATGCATATGACTAATAGATTACATTACAAACTTCAATTGCACAACAAAAACATCAAATTTCACACAAATTTGACAAATTGGGGAAGAACAAACCCTAGAAATTAGATTGTTGATTTTCGATGTAATTGATGATTGTTTTGTGATATGTGTGGTCTATTGTATCAATAATCATAATGCATACACGAATATTGGCTGGATTTGAGCAAAAACTTAGTTTGAAAACGACTTGAACAGGCAGAACCCGATCAGCCGCAGGGCGCACCGCGCCTAGCCCATGGGCGCACCGCGCCTGCCTCCTGCCTTGACCATTTTTGCTTATTTTTCTTGCTTGTTTGGCTTATTGCTTGAATTATTATTGCAGGAACTAAGTTCAAAACCTCAAAAACAAATCACCCATACTTAAGATTTGGAAATTCAGATGAAGACCGAGATGCAAAATATGTCTTGGCTAGTTTGATAAAGAAGGATATGAATGTTGCTCCAGCAGTGGATTGGGACAAGCTGGATGCAATTGGAATATCAGAAAAACTGGCACCTTACCTCATCCGCCAATTCGAAGATCCATTATTTGGGGTAGTGACGGACGAGGCTTGGAACAACATCTTCCGGATAAACGAAAATGTGTATATGGAGCTAACGCTAGAGTTTCTTTCTACTTTCAAATATGAGAAAGAAACTGATGAAGATATTCGTTTCCGATTGATGGGAACTTGGCATGATGTGTCTCTTGCCCGGTTCGCATACCTCCTAGGCCTCTATCCCGAGGAGCTCGCTTTTCATCCATACTTCCCAACTTATCTTTCAACTTACGACAGGGGCGAATTCAGCGAAGGGAGATGCAGTGTGTTCTTTCAAGAAATAGCAAACGTCAACAATACAATACCGCGAGATAATAAAGCTTCCCTAATACAAAATCCTATCCACAGAATGCTCCACCGTCTCCTCGCGTTTACCGTGAACCAATCATACGGGTTGGACAAATGCCCGTACCTAGATTTGCCGGCACTTTGGGGAGCAATTAACCCCGAAGTGAAATTCCATCTCCCACACGCGATTGTAGTTTTTTTTAGGGAGCGAGCAAAAGGGCAAAACACGCATAGCCCGATTTGCGGTGGCAACATGATTACACGGATCGCAAAAAGATTGGGCGATTTTTCCTCCATAAACATGCTCACGGTCAAAACCGAGCACCCGAAAATCCTCTCCGAATCACATTTTAAAACTATGATTCGGAGGGTGGCGCCGAACACGTTCGATTTCATCGGTAGTACTTCCACCACTCCGCCACCGGGATTTGGGACAGAAGAAGCACAGCCCTCTGCTTCTAGACAGAGCAGACGCCGCCAGCACGAGCACGAGCAGCAAGGACCAGAACAAGAGGTAAACTTAAATTTCCTCTATAACCAAATGGTCCAGATGGATTTAAACAGGCGGGAGGAAATGCGCCAAATGGATCTTCGTCGCCAGCAAGAGGCGAATGCCATGGGACACTACCTGGATGATACACATCAGTTCATGGGACACATGTATCAGCAGGCAGGATGGCAGCTGCCCCCGCAGTATCCCTATCCGACATGGGATAAGAGGATGGGAGGAGCAGGCCAGTCTAGCGGGGCTCATGGCGATCCATCAGGAGGAGACTATCAGCAGCAGGGGCATGGATTTGATGAATCAGAAGATTTGGATTGAAATTAATGGTATTGTTTGACATATATTTTATTTTGGGTGATTTCAAAAACAAAAACAAAAAAAAAATATGATTTGGATTTTTATCTTAATTTTTAGTGTGTTTTTACTCTGTGGTGTGTTTTATTATTTGTGTATTTATCTAACCGTTTTGTTTGAGATTTTGCGTGCTTTATTTGATGATTGTGCAGAATAACTGACTTTTGTTTCAGTCCTTTTATTAAATAAAAATAAAAATATAATAAGATCGCACTGAAACGATGACATTTCACGATCCATTCCGAGAGCTCCAAGTTCAGCATCTGAAATCACCTGTACAATACCTCAGGGGAGTCGGTTCCAATACTCCTTTTTCATATGCTTATTTTATAAATATTTATACAACGGGGACGTTGTATTGTTCAAGTATGGGGTAGGGATTGTAGTACTTACATTTGTATTTTATTTGTCTTTCAGCATTTATAGGTTAATTTCGGGTAAAATTTTGAAAAATTTATAAATCAGATACCATAGTTCAAAGTCATAACAATTGAATCATAAGATTGGTCCAGAGTTTTGTTTGAAATTCTTTATACTAAACAAATGAGTCACACTTTTAGCCTAACCGACCACTTTGAAACTACTTGTTTGGAAGACAGATGCAGGTGCTCAATGAATTAAGATACGTTAAGATGAGGTTGATTGGGATGATGTGTACACACAAATATTAAGCCTTGCATTTTATTTATCAGAAAGTTCGCATCTTGGCTTCTGAAAGGATTAGCCCTTTGTACTCCCAAGTCTCAACCAACCTTACATTGCCACTTTCTCATCACTATTTTTGATTCATCGGATCCTGCAAATGGATTCCTGATGAACTTTGAAGACGATCCCCTATTCTACATCATTGGGATCAAGTCATAAAATTGATCGATAAATACCATCTTGATCACAATCTACTTCACGCATCTAAGAAAATTCTTAGAAGCCAAGTTCTTGAGAAAAGAGAAAAAGTCAAAGAGATCCAACGATTAATTAAAGACTTCAAAGAAAATGAAGAGCAAATAGACGAAAACATCAAGAAGTCTACAAAAAATTAGAGACTTAACCCGAGCTAAAAATTGAAGATATAGAATACATTGGTCTGTCGAGATCGAAGATTGAAGTTTTATGATTGGTGATGAGAAAAAGGAAATGAAAGGTTTGAGACGGTAAACAGTAAAGGACAGTACAAGGGTGAAACTTTCAAAACCGGATGTTTGCCCAGAGGAAATTTAAAATCCCAATTTCAATAGGATAAAAGCCTCATAAAAGGTAGATGAAAAGTACCCCCACTGGGTACATCCTCTGTTTCATTTGTCTGATACACACTCCTAATCACCAAATCTTGACGAGTCTATTCGTCCTTCAAGTAGCCAAAGAAAGTGGTTCACAAAGCTAAAAGTGGGTAACGTTTGTTCAATATATAGGGTCCTTACAAAACTGATTCTGACCATGTTGACTGACATTGACCTTTTTCTATGGTGTCTGTATTTGTTCATTTGGATTGATTTTTAACCTAAAAATTATTCTAAGAATTGCTTGAGGACAAGCAAAGTTCAAGTATGGGGTATTTTGATATCGCGTAAATTATACATATTTTCCGGACGATATCAGTGTCATTTTAGTTTAGTTTCATACATTTTATGAACTAAAGATACCTAATATGCTAAAAATACATTTTGTAGCTAAAAGACACGTATGGAGCAAAAGATCGGATTCTACAAGAGATTTGAGCGTTAAACGAAACAAAGTGACATTCTGATTTCAGCAGGGGCGCACCCCGCCCAGACCAAGGGCGCACTGCGCCTACTATGATGCCAGTGTTCGACAAGCTGGTCCACATGAGATTAAAATAATGAAGCGTGGGTTGATCTAATGATTCAACCGGGTTGCCTAACATGTGCAAGGGCGCACCCCGCCTTACCTTTGGGCGCGCCGCGCCCCAGATCCAATCTGAAAAGCGAACAACCACGTGGCCCTTTCCAGCGATAAAGGCTACCAGATCTCGTCCACTAAGGCGCACCCCGCCCTCATCTAGGCGCACCGCGCCCTTAGACTCCGCCTGCTATAAATAGAAGGCCATTGACGACCATTTGATTGACCATTGTTAGAATACAAGAGAGAAATCAGACATTTGACATTTTAGAGCTATTATATTTCGTGTATTTCAATATTTCATGTGTGATAAATGTATTTGAGAGTTATTTATATTACAAGAAGGAGCTAGGATCTTCATTTGTTGCAAGGATTCATCGATTTTAACCGGTTGGTATCTTTTATCATGTATTCTTCATATTGTTATTGTATACTTGATACCATGCTAGGCTAGATTCCCTGTAGCTTTTGCCTAGGTGATGTTGATTCGTTAATATAAATATGTGTTGATTTAGTTCTTGATTCGAGTTTAAAATCGGTTAGGATATATAATTTGCTTGCTATACATATTGAATGTGATTAAAGTTTATAATCTTGATAGCCATCTTCATATGATTAAAGTTTATTGACCATTTAAACGTATTGATCATATGAACCATTTTGATGTGTAATTGACACTTATATATCATTGGACTAGTTATTGACCATTTAACTAGGGAAGTTATTTTAGCTATAAACTTGATTAGTGAAATAAAACTTATATCATATTTAGTTACAACTCATGACCATTGATTGTATGATCATATCACTATGACCATTAGGGTATGGCCTATGTTTGCATGCTAGATTATATTAATTATTCGTGATTATAAGTTAGTTAGTTGCATGACCATTGTGCTATATTAACTTAGAAATTATAGAATTGGTGACTTGACCATATGATCCTACCACTTAATGCTACCTATTTTAACTCATTGCACATAATCAAAACTAGTCAACCTAGATTTATATGAATCAACAAATCCTAGGCAAAAGTTTCCCTTGTTATAATTTGATCATATTATCTCTTGATTGTTGTGTTGTTACGATAATTGTTATTTATTATTTTGCCTATTTTACAAGCATCCAAAACTTAGTTTTACGAGTTTTTACTAAAACTCGCCTTTAAACTGTTTGATTGATAATTTAAGACTTTAAATTAATTAATAATTCCCTGTGGAAAATTCGATACCTTTTACTTGCCTAAACTATACTATTAAATGACCGAGTAATACTTGCTCGTAAGTCTAATAGTCATATAATTAGGTAGATAAATTGATTTAAGACGTTGTAAACATAACAACTACAAGTGAGTTGTTTTGAACACAACAAGCATCTAATCATCATACACACACAACCACGTGCGATCAATCACCTTAGCGTCCCAAGGCGGGGTGGTCAACCCAATAGCGCTATTATTGTCCATAACGTACCTCAAGAATACGGGCATAGTCATAGAGATTAGACTAAAATTGGTAATGCACTACAAGTACATGTAGCGTAAACAAACAATAATTATACAAATAATGAGTCACATATAAATGTCACAACAATGTCTCAATGGTGAAAAAATAATAAAATAAAGTTAGAACATATTAAAACCACATGATACACCCCAAAAGTATTGAAAATTATAAAATATGGGGTAGATTACTCACATTAGTCCAAACGGAATACGCGTGTTGTACGATAGACGGCTCGGGTCAAAACGACGTGGAACCTATTATAATTAATAGTTTTGGTTTAGGAACTACTAAACAGGAATGGAGTATTAATAAAAATAATTAGACACATATTCTTATATTAGATGAATTAACAATAATCAAATTTTGTTTTGAATATTAATGTATTCATAGGTTAGATGAATTTTAAATTGAATTAATTACTTTGCTTAATTAATTTATATTTTCACTTTAGGCAAGATTTTAATAATTTCTTATTAAAATAATAACTTGTCAAATTATAAGTATTTACAGATTTTATATATTATAAACAATTATTTATATGAAATAATCATTAAAAATGTATTTTTACATGCTTAGATATTTAGGAAAATGGTTTTAAATACTAAACAGTAATGAAACATTCTGAAATTATCAGAAAATCATTATTTCATAAAATAGTAATTACTGTAAAATTTTCATATTTTTCTTAACTGCTTTAGTATTTATTTAGTATTTTAATAATTAAACCACAACAAAATTCGGGAAAAATAATAAATGATTCCCACAAATTCTGGAAAATTAACCATAGTTTTCTAACAATATATTGCGCCTACTGTAAATATTTTGGATATTTTGGACTATGGAAAGTATTTCTTATGTTTTTCATTATTAACTAATCAATAAAATCATAAATAATAGGGAAATATTAAGAGAAATTCCTTAGACTTTTTATTTATGATTAACATGTTATATATGGTATTCTGATAAGGTTTTATAATTTTTAGACATGTGTAGCTATTTATTATCAATTAAACCATTAAATAAACATTAAATCATGAATAATAAGCAAACCTTCTTAAAAAAATCTGTAAATTTTGTCATGGAGTCTTTAAAATGTTTAGGTGCGAAAAATATAAAATCTATATTTTAACATACCTAACTATATTTTGCAATTTATTTTTCTACAACAAAATAAAATACAAAATAAGCATCAAACAGTAATATAAATGCATGAAACTTTATAAATCCACTTTACTCAATATATGGGTTGTTCCAAAATGTTTCTAGAATTTATTGACTGCAAAAAGTATTTTATGTGAATTATTGCCATATTTTATTGCAATAATTATAGTAATTCAATAAAAATAAGTTATTTTCTGAAAATTTCCAGAACTTCTTATTTTATTTATGAGAGTCTGAGAAAAATCAGGTTTATGCATAAAATGAGTTTTAGATATTTTGGTGGATTTAATTTGTTTCATGTATGAATTTGGAACTTTTAACAACATACCTTGATGAATGCTTCAAGAGGGATGGAGATTTGAGTATATTGAAGTGTTCTTGGCTGAAAAATGAAGATTTCTAGGAGGAATTTCTAGATTGAGAGTGAGAGGAAGAATAGATATGGTTTGAGTGGTGATGAGAATAATGTGTTGGGAGAAAAATGAAAAGAAAGATGATGGAAGGTGTAAGTGGGAGACAATGGGAATAACCTTTTACTTTTGGTGGTCTTTATAATTCCCCACTAACACAAGCATCTTAAGAGTTTTATAAAATTTAATGTAGTGTTTATAAAAATAGAGTTTTATAAAAAAAATAGGTTATTATTTGATTATAACAATCTACTTTGATTTGAAGTTTAATTATAGCATTCAAGTTTGATTCTTTTAATTTAATTAGAGCATCATACTTTGATTTGATTTTAATATGGTATCATAATTTAATTTTATTATAGTTATAACGTTATACTATGATATATTGCTATTAACGTCAATTTATATCGTAGTGTAAGGGTTTTGATCCTATTAGCGTCAAGAAATCTCGAGTAGGGATTATTAAATTTCCAATTGGGTTGGGTTGACCCGAATCCTTTTTAGGCGGATGTCACAGTCTCCCCTACTTTAGGAAATTTCGTCCCGAAATTTAAGAAGAGAGTACCTTAAGAGAAAAGTTGCGGGTATTTGGTACGCATTTGATCCTCACGCTCCCATGTATACTCGGATTCACGTGCTGACTGCCACCTGACCTTGACCAGGGGAATGCGACTTCTTTTGAGTTGCTTTTCCTTTCGGTCGGCAATTTCCAAGGGTTTCTCGATAAATTGCATTGTCTCGTCGATTTGGATATCCTCGAGAGGAACATGAAGGTTCTCGTCTGCTAAACACTTCTTGAGGTTGGCTATATGAAATACTGGGTGAACTTTATTAAGCTCTATGTAAGACCCGTTCCGCCGAGTCGCGGCTCGAAGGAATCCGCGGCGCGGCTTTTGGAAGAATCTAGAATCGCGTAGGATTTGTACGCGCGGCGCGGTTCTAAAGAATCCGCGGCGCGGTGCGCCGCAGTCATGAAAAACCCTAATTCGGATTTAAACGCCTATAAAAAGGACCCCAGCCCTAGGGTTCGTGTTTTTGGAGAGTTTCTAGAGTAGAGGTGTCTGGTTTCGGCAGATACTCTTTGGTCTCGAGGTGTTGAAGGTTTTGGGAGATTAGAAGAAGGAGATCCACGCGGGAGAAGGTTTAGAACGGATCGTGGGCATCACTCCGTCCTTCAGAAGTGAGGTAAGAAGATTTACTCTTCTGAATTTTCTGCTTATCCCGTCATATGGTGTTACCTGTTAGTTTGTAGCCTTAGGCGATTTGTAGCCCTACGGGTTTGAACCAAGGACATGCATGGACTTGCATGTCCATAAGGAAGTGACCTTAGGGTAGTTCCTGATCCCAGGAAGGGTGTAGAAAGGAACCCTAGCCGATTGATGTACTGTTAATCGCTGAAAAACATTTTGGAATGTTACGAGCCGCGACGCGGACTGGCTAAGTCAGCGGCGCGGACTCGGCTGAAATCCCGTAATTATGCAATGGTAGCCGCGGCGCGTAGGGCGAGGAGCCACGCCGCGGCGAGCGACTGTTTGTCTAGGAATTTAGTTTTGACCACGGTTTGATGGCAAATAGTGAGTCTAACCTTTAGACAGGTCTGTAAGAGCCTAGTGAGTAATTGATATGTTGTATGTGTGTGGGATCTAGGTGTGTGGACGAGCTAAGTGGGGATATTAGAGAATATCTGTGCGGTTTCGAATCAGGTGAGTATCCTCACCTTACTATATGATGTTGCATGTTAGGCATCTTGTGTGTTATTTACAGTTATATGATTTGCTATATATCTGTGGTTATTTGTTGTTGGGCTCAGTACTGATGCGTGTCCCCTCGTAGCTGTTGTATGGCGAGTTGGACTATGCCTTGTCCCATAGCTGTTGTATGATGGGCTGGGCCATAACCGGGAACCCATAGCTGTTGTATGATGGGTAGAACCTTCCCGTGTCCATAGCTGTTGTATGATGGACGCCCGTAGCTGTTGTATGACGGGTAGGGTCGGGTCGTTCTCGAGGACGGGTTGTTTAATGTGTGGGCATGTATGGTAATTTGTGGACTCACTAAGCTTTAAGCTTACCCGTTGATTTATAACATTTCAGGTAATTGATATGTCGTATGTGTGTGGGATCTAGGTGTGTGGACGAGCTAAGTGGGGATATTAGAGAATATCTGTGCGGTTTCGAATCAGGTGAGTATCCTCACCTTACTATATGATGTTGCATGTTAGGCATCTTGTGTGTTATTTACAGTTATATGATTTGCTATATATCTGTGGTTATTTGTTGTTGGGCTCAGTACTGATGCGTGTCCCCTCGTAGCTGTTGTATGGCGAGTTGGACTATGCCTTGTCCCATAGCTGTTGTATGATGGGCTGGGCCATAACCGGGAACCCATAGCTGTTGTATGATGGGTAGAACCTTCCCGTGTCCATAGCTGTTGTATGATGGACGCCCGTAGCTGTTGTATGACGGGTAGGGTCGGGTCGTTCTCGAGGACGGGTTGTTTAATGTGTGGGCATGTATGGTAATTTGTGGACTCACTAAGCTTTAAGCTTACCCGTTGATTTATAACATTTCAGGTATTTCAAATGACAAAGGGAAGGGCAAGGCGTGACGGCGGCGCATCGCATACAAGAAGATTTATTTTAATGAATTATGTTATGATTTTCAATTGTTTCCGCTGTTGGTTTAATAAATAGGTCGAACGGATTTACTTTTGGAATAAATATTTTATTGAAACCTTGATAATAAATGAACTTTAGAAATTTTGAAATTGGGGCGTTACAAATTGGTATCAGAGCCAGGTTTGAGGGATTTGGATGAACTGTATTGGGAAGCCAAACTCAAACTTAGGACTGAGCGATTTTATTAAGAAAATATTTTTGGAAGGTTAAATTAAAGTAAAAGAAGATGCGATGCGAACCGTCAGCCGAGCTCAAGTAAGTTTTGTGATTCCCAATTACCCATGCCAAGTTTGTGTTATGTGATAAAATGTATTGTGCTAGGATGTAAAGCTGCCTGGATAATATACTCTGTAGACTGTTTTTGTACCATATGTGCTGCTTTGGAATTTTATGCTACTGTCGTTAGGTTGCTTAGTGAATGCTGGTAGGTTATATGCAATTAGGGTAAGATAGCCTAAGAATTCTTGGTCTGGCCTTACTGGCTGTTCCTTGTTTGGTTGTGACTTTAGGGTAGATCAGTTATTCAAACGTCTATCTTATTCCTGATTGTGTACGGCTGTGCGTCCGTGAGGTGACTCGACGACATTAGCAATAGTTCTCTTAGGCACGTGTGAGATGGAGAGTTATATCAAAAGATTAGGCACCACGGTGCATGACCACATGAGTCAAAGGAAATGGTTTAGTGTGTGTGACGTTTTAGGGGGATGATTGACGAACTTGGAACAAGGGCGAATAGGTGTGGAAGGTAGTACCAGGCCAGTATTACCGAAAGCACAGGATTCACGCTTGAGTCAAGAGTAGTCAAACAAAGTCCTAGAAAGTCAGGTAGTTGGGTAGATAGGAGTGACTCGAGTATTGATATTAGAACTGTTGCGCATTTCAGAATGGCAGTCACTCGAAGCAACGGTGGACCGGATGCGGGTACCTCGAGTGGGGGAGGACCGACTGATGAAAATCTCCGTAACCTGATAGCGGAGGAGGTTTCGCGAGAAGTCTTGGCTGCGATACCTCAGTTCTTTGGTACGATTAAGGCTGAGCTATGGGCAATGCTCGAGGAACGACTGGCTACTCAGGGCACATCACGTGCTAGGGATGCAAGTTATAAGGACTTTTCGGCTTGTTCGCCTCCGATGTTCGATGGGGGCAGGGATCCGATTGTTAGCATGCGGTGGATTTCCGCAGTGGAGGGTGCTTTCCGCACATGTTCCTGTCATGAGAACTCCAAGGTAACATTCGCGGCGAATCTTTTAAGAGAGGGTGCGAAAGATTGATGGGAGATACGAACGAAAGATCTCACTCCTGCTTAGTTGGATGCCATTACATGGCCGCAGTTTAAGGAACAGTTCAAATTGGAGTATGTTCCACAGGTGGAAATGGAACGCTTGGCGCAGGAATACCTAAATCTGACCCAGACTACTGAGACGGTGACGGAAATCACCAAGAAGTTTAATGAACGGGCACTCTTCTGTCCAGAGTTTGCGGCAACCGAGCGCATGAGGATGACCCGATACTTGGCAATGCTTCGCACAGACATTCGGGAATTTATGTCTGCTGCTAGGCACCAAACTCTTACTGATATGATAGCGGCCGCTCGGGCTCGAGAGTTGGAACTGGAAACCCAACAAAAGCAGAATCGTCCGCCGCCTGCTCAGACTCAGCAGGTGTCGAAGAAATTTCAAGGGACAGATCAGGGAAAGCAAGGGCAAAGGAGCCAGGGTAAGTGTGGTAAATGTGGAAGGAATCATGAGGGACGTTGTTGGGTGCTAATTTGTCATAAGTGTGGAAAGGAGGGCCACTATGCTAAAGATTGTCGGCAAGAGGTCAAGATTTGTTTTAATTGTAACCAAGTGGGCCACTTCAAGGCCCAATGTCCCCGTCTGACTCAGGGAGCGGTTCAGAATCCGGCACCCGCTACACTCCGGATTACCGATGGTAGGCAGGGGAAAGGGGAAGCCCCTAAGACCAAGGGTCGAGCATTCGTCATGACCGCCGAGGAGGCACAGGATGCGCCCGACGTCGTCACGGGTACTCTTTCTTTACTTGCCTCGTGTTTGTGGTGTGTGTAATTAATATGTCTATTATGCTTTGATTAGGAACATTCTTAGTCAACTCTACGCCTACCTTTGCACTATTTGATTCGGGTGCTAGTCATTCTTTTGTGTCTGCCGCATTGGGAAAGAGTTTCGGTATTGCTTTAGGAACTCTTCATCAGCCGTTAGAAGTGGAAATCGCGGATGATAAAACCGTGCAAGCGACTAGTGTTTATCGGGGATGCGAAGTCGTGATTCAAGGAATAAAGTTTCCGATCGATCTCATCCCTATACCGTTAAGTGACTCCCGAGTCATCATCGGTATGGATTGGATGGGTCAGCATGAATCATGGATCGATTGTAAGAACAAGCGAGTGTGGATTCAAACCCCAAGTGGGGGAGAGCTGGTTGTGCAGGGCGAGAGAAAGAATCGAGGTGCAGTTTTCTGTTCAGCTGCTAGGGCACGCAGACATTTTCAGCATGGAGGTTCGGGATTTGTGGCTTATGTTGTAGACACACGAGAAAGGAAGCCACAGCAGAAAGCAGGTGATATACCAGTGGTTCGGGATTTTCCTGATGTTTTTCCCGAGGACCTGCCTGGCGTGCCGCCAGAGAGACAGGTGGAATTTAAGATCGACTTAACTCCCGGTGCAGCTCCGATAGCTAAAGCACCGTATCGTCTTGCGCCCCCAGAGATGCTGGAGTTGTCTATTCAACTTCGAGAATTATTAGATAAGGGATTTATTCGACCCAGTTGCTCGCCATGGGGAGCGCCTATTTTGTTTGTTAAGAAGAAGGATGGTTCCAACAGGATGTGCATAGATTATCGTGAGTTGAATAAGCTTACGGTGAAGAATCGATATCCATTGCCTCGCATCGACGACTTATTCGACCAACTGCAGGGCGCTTCGTGGTTTTCAAAAATTGATTTACGGTCAGGTTACCATCAAATGCGGGTACAGGAGGAAGACATCCCGAAAACGGCTTTTCGGACGAGGTACGGCCACTTCGAGTTTGTAGTGATGCCGTTTGGACTGACCAATGCCCCTGCAGCTTTTATGGACTTAATGAATCGGGTGTGTCGACCAATGTTGGATCGGTCGGTTATAGTGTTCATTGACGACATCTTAGTCTACTCTCGGAGCAGGGAACAGCATGAACAACACTTAAAGGAAGTATTAGAGACCTTAAGGAAGGAGAAGCTTTATGCAAAATTATCCAAGTGTGACTTTTGGCTACGGGAGGTTCAGTTTTTGGGTCACATTGTAAATGAGCAAGGAATCATGGTAGACCCGGCTAAGGTAGAGGCCGTGATGCGGTGGGAGGTTCCGAAGACTCCCTCGGAGATTAGAAGTTTCTTGGGTCTGGCTGGTTATTACCGTCGTTTCATCCAAGACTTCTCAAAGGTTGCAGTACCTTTGACCCGGCTAACTAAGAAAAATGCTGCTT
This sequence comes from Cichorium intybus, assembly GCA_023525715.1. Taxonomy (NCBI): domain Eukaryota; kingdom Viridiplantae; phylum Streptophyta; class Magnoliopsida; order Asterales; family Asteraceae; genus Cichorium; species Cichorium intybus. The sequence continues at coordinate 130,949,347 of CM042011.1, read as the reverse complement.
TTCGGTGGGGTGAGGAGCAGCAGCAAGCTTTTGAGACTTTGCGGCGGAAATTGTGTGAAGCTCTGGTTTTGACTTTGCCTGAGGGCATGGAGGATATGGTAGTTTACTGCGATGCATCAATCACGGGATTGGGGGCAGTCTTGATGCAACGAGGCAGGGTGATTGCTTACGCCTCGCGACAGTTGAAGCCCCATGAAACTAACTATCCTACTCATGATTTGGAATTTGGAGCGGTGGTCTTCGCTCTCAAGATTTGGAGACATTATTTGTATGGAGTGAAGTGCACCATTTTCACGGACCATAAAAGTTTGAAGTACCTGATGGATCAGGCAAACCTCAATATGAGACAGAGAAGATGGTTGGATGTATTAAAAGTCTATGATTGTGAGATACACTACCACCCTAGAAAGGCCAATGTGGTAGCGGATGCGTTAAGTCGTAAGGCTTCGAGTGCACCCCTTCGGGGCGTTTGTCTAAGGATGACAATTGTGACACCGTTGCTTGAGCTGATTACGAAAGCCCAGGTGGAAGCAAGCAAGAGCGAGAATCAGAAAAGTGAGAGGATTGTGGGTCAGTTGGCAGCTATGGTCAAAGATAGTAGGGATTTGTTAACTTGCCATAAGAGAATTTGGGTACCGAAGCTGGGCGGGGTTCGTCAAACCCTATTGGAGGAGGCACATAAATCCAGGTTCTCTATCCACCTTGGAGCAACTAAAATGTATAGGGATCTGCGCGAATATTATTGGTGGCCAGGCATGAAGAGGGAAGTAGCTTGGTTTGTCGAAAGATGCTTGACCTGTCGTAAGGTCAAGGACGAGCACCAACGGCCTCATCGTAAGTTGCAGCCTCTTGAGATCCCAGAATGGAAATGGGAGCATATCACAATGGATTTCATCACGAAGTTGCCAAGAACCCCTCGACGTATAGACACTATTTGGGTTATCGTGGATAGGTTGACCAAAAGTGCTCATTTCCTCCCCATCCAAGAGACTTACTCTGCAAAGGAATTGGCTAAGGTCTTCACAGATGAGATTATCTCTCGGCATGGTATACCGGTCTCGGTGATATCCGACCGGGATGTACGATTTACGTCTAGGTTTTGGAAGAAGTTTCATGAGGAATTAGGCACTCGCCTTCATTTCAGCACAGCATATCATCCTCAGACGGATGGGCAGAGTGAAAGGACGATTCAAACGCTGGAAGATATGCTTAGGGCATGCGTCATGGATTTTGGCGGGAGTTGGGATTCCCATCTCCCTTTAGCTGAGTTTTCTTACAATAACAGTTATCACGCTAGCATTGGCAGAGCTCCCTTTGAAATGTTGTATGGAAGAAAATGCCGGACACCTATTTGCTGGGGTGAGGTTGGCCAGCAGGTATTGGGAAGTACAGAGGTGGTGCTCAAGACAACTGAGTTAATTCAGAAGGTTCGGGAGAGATTGTTAACCGCTCAAAGCCGACAGAAAAGTTATGCGGATAGGCGACGGTCCGATCTCAAGTTTCAAGTCGGGGATTATGTTCTTCTAAAGGTGTCACCTTGGAAGGGAGTTATTCGTTTTAGGAAGCGAGGAAAGCTTGGCCCTAGGTACATTGGACCATATCGAATTGTCGCCCGTGTAGGTGAGGTAGCTTACCGGTTGGAGCTACCCGAACAGCTTAGTCAGATTCACGACACGTTTCACGTTTCGCAGCTCAGAAAGTGCGTGACTGAGGAATCCACAATAGTACCTTTGGAGGATATTCAATTAGATGAACGTCTAAATTATGTGGAGCGACCAATTGCCATCATTGAAAAGAAGATAAAGACTTTGCGGAATAAAACAATAGGATTAGTGAAGGTTCAGTGGCAGCATCGAAAAGGGTCCGAATGGACTTGGGAACCGGAGGAGGAAATGCGGAGGCATTATCCAGAATTATTTATCGGCACGGATTTCGGGGACGAAATCCAGTTAAGTGGGGGAGAATTGTAAGACCCGTTCCGCCGAGTCGCGGCCCGAAGGAATCCGCGGCGCGGCTTTTGGAAGAATCTAGAATCGCGTAGGATTTGTTCGCGCGGCGCGGTTCTAAAGAATCCGCGGCGCGGTGCGCCGCAGTCATGAAAAACCCTAATTCGGATTTAAACGCCTATAAAAAGGACCCCAGCCCTAGGGTTCGTGTTTTTGGAGAGTTTCTAGAGTAGAGGTGTCTGGTTTCGGCAGATACTCTTTGGTCTCGAGGTGTTGAAGGTTTTGGGAGATTAGAAGAAGGAGATCCACGCGGGAGAAGGTTTAGAACGGATCGTGGGCATCACTCCGTCCTTCAGAAGTGAGGTAAGAAGATTTACTCTTCTGACTTTTCTGTTTATCCCGTCATATGGTGTTACCTGTTGGTTTGTAGCCTTAGGCGATTTGTAGCCCTAAGGGTTTGAACCAAGGACATGCATGGACTTGCATGTCCATAAGGAAGTGACCTTAGGGTAGTTCCTGATCCCAGGAAGGGTGTAGAAAGGAACCCTAGCCGATTGATGTACTGTTAATCGCTGAAAAACATTTTGGAATGTTACGAGCCGCGACGCGGACTGGCTAAGTCAGCGGCGCGGACTCGGCTGAAATCCCGTAATTATGCAATGGTAGCCGCGGCGCGTAGGGCGAGGAGCCACGCCGCGGCGAGCGACTGTTTGTCCAGGAATTTAGTTTTGACCACGGTTTGATGGCAAATAGTGAGTCTAACCTTTAGACAGGTCTGTAAGAGCCTAGTCAGTAATTGATATGTTGTATGTGTGTGGGATCTAGGTGTGTGGACGAGCTAAGTGGGGATATTAGAGAATATCTGTGCGGTTTCGAATCAGGTGAGTATCCTCACCTTACTATATGATGTTGCATGTTAGGCATCTTGTGTGTTATTTACAGTTATATGATTTGCTATATATCTGTGGTTATTTGTTGTTGGGCTCAGTACTGATGCGTGTCCCCTCGTAGCTGTTGTATGGCGAGTTGGACTATGCCTTGTCCCATAGCTGTTGTATGATGGGCTGGGCCATAACCGGGAACCCATAGCTGTTGTATGATGGGTAGAACCTTCCCGTGTCCATAGCTGTTGTATGATGGACGCCCGTAGCTGTTGTATGACGGGTAGGGTCGGGTCGTTCTCGAGGACGGGTTGTTTAATGTGTGGGCATGTATGGTAATTTGTGGACTCACTAAGCTTTAAGCTTACCCGTTGATTTATAACATTTCAGGTATTTCAAATGACAAAGGGAAGGGCAAGGCGTGACGGCGGCGCATCGCATACAAGAAGATTTATTTTAATGAATTATGTTATGATTTTCAATTGTTTCCGCTGTTGGTTTAATAAATAGGTCGAACGGATTTACTTTTGGAATAAATATTTTATTGAAACCTTGATAATAAATGAAATTTAGAAATTTTGAAATTGGGGCGTTACACTCTATTGGTAGATCAAACTCGTAGGCTACTGGTCCGATCCTTTTCAGGATCTTAAACGGCCCTACGTAGCGGGGTGCCAATTTACCCTTGCGTCCAAATCGAACCACACCTTTCCATGGGGACACTTTTAACATGATCATGTCACCCACGGTAAATTCAAGCGGTTTGCGTCGCTTGTCGGCGTAACTCTTTTGTCGGCTACGAGCTGTGAGAAGGTTATTGCGAATCTGAGTGATTTTGTCGGTTGTTTCCTGGATAAGCTCAGGACCAACGATTGGAGAATCCACTGTTGCGCGAATTATGTGGGACTCGCCAATTTCATGCCAGCAAATAGGAGATCGGCATTTACGGCCATACAATGCCTCAAATGGTGGCATCCCGATGCTAGAATGATAACTGTTATTATAGGAGAATTCCACCAACGGTAAATGAGAGTCCCAGTTTCCTCCGAAATCTAAGACACACGCCCTCAACATATCTTCGAGTGTTTGAATTGTCCTCTCAGATTGACCATCGGTCTGAGGATGATAAGCGGTACTGAGATCGAGGCGGGTTCCCATGGCTTCTTGAAGTGATTGCCAGAACCGAGAGAGAAATCTCCCATCACGATCTGAAATGATGCTGAGAGGGATGCCATGCCGACTAACTATCTTGTCGATGTAAATCCGAGCAAGTTGTTCGACCTTGAAATGTTCACGGATGGGAAGGAAGTGAGCAGATTTAGTCAAACGGTCAACGATTACCCAAATGCTGTCATGTCCCTTTGTGGTACGGGGAAGTTTGGTTACGAAATCCATGGTGATCGCTTCCCATTTCCACTCGGGGATTTCCGGTTGGACCAATAGTCCAGAGGGTCGTTGATGTTCTGCTTTGACCCTGGAACATGTAAGACATTTGGCTACGAATAAAGCAATATCCTTTTTCATTCCCGACCACCAATAATTGGTTCTCAAGCCATGATACATCTTGTCAGCGCCCGGATGAATGGAATATCGAGTTTTATGGATTTCTTCCATCAGGAATGTACGAAGATTGTCGCGATCTGGGATCCAGATGCGATCTTGATAATAGAAAATACCATCAGATTTAGATTCCAACTCCCCATCAATTCCCGTGGGCATGTCATTTTCGGTAATTGCCGAGTGTTGGGCTCCTCGAATTCGGTCGCTGAGATTTGACAAGATAGGAGAACATATTAAATGAAATGCTTTGGCATGTTCTTTTCGACTTAACGCGTCGTCTATGACGTTCGCCTTTCCCGGATGATAGCGTATTTCACACTCGTAATCATTTAGGAGTTCGACCCATCGTGTTTGCCTCATATTGAGTTCCTTTTGATTAAGAATATGTTGCAAGCTCTTATGGTCGGTGAAAATTACGCATTTAGTGTCGTAAAGGTAATGCCTCCATATTTTAAGAGCGAAAACCACGGCACCGAGCTCCAAATCATGAGTCGTATAATTCCTTTCATGGATTTTGAGTTGTCGCGATGCGTAAGCTATAACCTTTCCCCTTTGCATCAAAACACAACCTAGACCGAGATTGGAGGCATCGCAGTATACCACGAAATCTTCGGATCCTTCAGGGAGTGTAAGAATTGGAGCGTCACACAATCTTTGTTTAAGAGTTTGGAAAGCGTATTCCTGCTTGGGTCCCCAATCAAATGGCGTACCCTTGCAAGTGAGCAAAGTAAGCGGTAAAGCGATCTTTGAGAAATTTGAAATGAAACGCCGGTAATATCCCGCTAAACCGAGGAATGACCGAATTTCCTTGGGGGTACGTGGGGCTTTCCAATTCTTAACTGCTTCAACTTTTTCAGGATCGACTAAAATACCCTTGTCACTTACAATATGACTGAGGAATTGTACCTCATTTAACCAAAACTCGCATTTCGAAAATTTGGCATAGAGTTGATTTCCTTGCAATGTTTGGAGAGTTAGACGAAGGTGTCTTTCATGGTCTGCCTTTGTCTTGGAGTAAGTGAGGATGTCATCAATAAAGACGATAACAAAACGGTCAAGATAAGGTTTAAATACCCGATTCATCAAGTCCATGAATGCAGCAGGGGCATTCGTTAGGCCAAAAGGCATAACGGTGAACTCGTAATGACCATAGCGGGTTCGGAAAGCGGTTTTGGGGTTGTCTTCTTCCCGTACTCGAAGTTGGTGATAACCCGAGCGAAGGTCGATTTTTGAGAAGCATGAAGCTCCTTGAAGCTGATCAAAAAGGTCGTCGATCCGAGGTAACGGATATCGGTTCTTGATGGTCAATTTATTTAACTCCCGATAATCGATACACATACGAAACGAACCATCTTTCTTTTTGATGAAGAGAACCGGGGCTCCCCAGGGTGAAGTACTAGGGCGGATAAATCCCTTATCGGTTAATTCTTGGAGCTGACTTGCCAATTCTTGCATCTCGGTTGGAGCCAACCGATATGGAGACTTGGCTATGGGAGCAGCTTCAGAAATGAGATCGATGCGGAACTCTAGCTCACGTACTGGAGGGAGTCCAGATACGTCATCGGGAAAGATGTCGGGAAAGTCTCGTACAATCGGAATATCTTCGATCTTCTTTTCATTGACCTTTGTTTCCACCACATGGGCTAAGAAAGCTATGTATTCTTTACGTAGATATGATCGAGCTTGAGTACATGACATAAGACTAAGCTTTTTTGAATGAGTCTCGCCATAAGTACGAAGACTTTGACCGTCAGCGAGAGGAATACGAATAAACTTCTCGTAACATACTATTTCAGCATGGTTTTGGGATAGCCAATCCATTCCCACGATGATGTCGAAGCTACCAAGTTTCATAGGAACTAAATTGACGGAAAATTTATGACCGCAAAAATCGAAAGTGCAATCTTGGATGACTGCATTGAGTGAAATGTATTTTCCATTGGCGACTTCTACGGTAAAGTTTTCATCAAGAATCGTGCGAGGTGTGTGAAGTATGGGTTCAAATTCCAAAGACATAAAACTTTTATCGGCACCTGAATCAAAAAGTACTGACGCGTAGCAGTCATTTATGAGAAATATACCATTTACGACCTTGTTATCGGTCTGTGCTTGGGTTACGGTAATGACAAATGCTCGGCCTTTGGGAGCTGGAACCTGCATTGTTGGATTTGCCTGGGCTTGAGTGTTAATGATATTGACAAGCCTAGGACACGCGTTTCTGAAATGGGTGGGTTCACCACAGTTGAAGCATGTTCCAGTTGGATACCGGGTTTGTGTTTGCTGATTTGAGGGCAGAGCGAATGGTCGCTGAGTTTTTGGTGTACGGCATGTGTCCGCCAAGTGGCCATAGCGACCACAAGTCGTACAAAGGCGACACGGGCTGGTGGACATATGGTGATAGTTACAATGGTTATAGAGGGGGTCGTAATGCCATCTATGAGAAACACGCATATGGACTTGTGAGTTATTTGTAAATTAAGTTTGTAGACATTGTTGGGTAAAATGATTGTAAAACACTTGTTGGGCCATGGTTAGGAGTGTTGGGCACCTTTTGGGCTTTCCATGGGTACTAAATGTGAAGCATGTACTAATTGCGTGGGCCCCCACAATACTAAGTTTTCACATGTTTTTCCCACTTCTAGGCCCATTAGGGAACTTAATAGTCCAATGAGTTGGCCATTTTGGAGTGTATCCTTTCAGATACGTTTGATAAGGTCGGGTATTTTAATGGCTCAAAAGTAATGTGAATAACGCGCTTTGGCCTATAGGTTTGGGAACTCTCGCCTTTGGTCCCCAGATAAGCAAACTGGTCCCTCGGTTGATTGGGATGTATACGAATGCTTACCTAGTCAGGACTTTCAGGCTACCGGCACCTCCCCCTTCCAGTTACTACGCGTCCATTACTTTGATCCTACCCAACTAGAGTGGATGACTTTTATTTTCCTATGAGCTCTAAGGAATATATATGTATATAAATTTTTATTTTGAAACCATTTGAGTATGTATGTGATTTTAAGAGAAAGAGGAGAAAATTCACAAGTGTATGCACACATATACGTGTCGGGAATAATACGTAAGCACATAAGGGAGCAATTAGCACACAAAGGTATTCCTAGGATTTTCTAAGTGCGAATTGCATGCAGTTGTGTGTGCATTTTATAAACTTGCATACGAGAGGACCCTAGAGGCTATAGACTAGGTCAAGGCAATTAACCTAATTCCCTATAGTCAAGGGCTCTGATACCAATCTGTCACACCCCGATCCTTGGCGGAATCGATCAAGGCGTGATATATTGTTCAAAGTCTCATGACAACTATGTTATAATATGATTAGATTCAATTAAGTACTAAGTATGCAAACAAGATCCACAACATACAAATACAAATCCAAATACAACAACATTTATTACATCAAATTTAAATAGTCTTGTGGGTTTCTAAGGTACACCCTACTTTTCATCAACTTCAATCTTCAAATCTGCATCATGGGTAAAACAGGTCAACTACGAGAGTTGGTGAGTAATCTAGTTTTATTAAAGAAAATTGTGAGTTTGAATAATTTGAAATTTGTTTTCTTTTGAAGTTGGCAAGCAACTGTTATTGAGATAACAGTTTATAAATCAAAAATTGATTAACAAATGATAACAACAACAATAAGTCCTCACCCTATATATACATATATATGTATATATAGGATGGAGAATCTAATCATCATACACACACAATCACGTGCGATCAATCACCTTAGAGTCCCAAGGCGGGGTGGTCAACCCAATAGCGCTATTATTGTTCATAACGTACCTCAAGAATACGGGCATAGTCATAGAGATTAGACTAAAATTGGTAATGCACTACAAGTACATGTAGCGTAAACAAACAATAATTATACAAATAATGAGTCACATATAAATGTCCCAACAATGTCTCAATGGTGAAAAAATAATAAAATAAAGTTGGAACATATTAAAACCACATGATACAACCCAAAAGTATTGAAAATTATAAAATATGGGGTAGATTACTCACATTAGTCCAAACGGAATACGCGTGTTGTACGATAGACGGCTCGGGTCAAAACGACGTGGAACCTATTATAATTAATAGTTTTGGTTTAGGAACTACTAAATGGGAATGAAGTATTAATAAAAATAATTAGACACATATTCTTATATTAGATGAATTAACAATAATCAAATTTTGTTTTGAATATTAATGTATTCATAGGTTAGATGAATTTTAAATTGAATTAATTACTTTGCTTAATTAATTTATATTTTCACTTTAGGCAAGATTTTAATAATTTCTTATTAAAATAATAACTTGTCAAATTATAAGTATTTACAGATTTTATATATTATAAACAATTATTTATATGAAATAATCATTAAAAAGGTATTTTTTACATGCTTAGATATTTAGGAAAATGGTTTTAAATACTAAACAGTAATGAAACATTCTGAAATTATCAAAAAATCATTATTTCATAAAATAGTAATTACTGTAAAATTTTCATATTTTTCTTAACTGCTTTAGTATTTATTTAGTATTTTAATAATTAAACCACAACAAAATTCGGGAAAAATAATAAATGATTCCCAGAACTTCTGGAAAATTAACCATAGTTTTCTAACAATATATTGAGCCTACTGTAAATATGTTGGATATTTTGGACTATGGGAAGTATTTCTTATGTTTTTCATTATTAACTAATCAATAAAATCATAAATAATAAGAGAAATTCCTTAGACTTTTTATTTATGATTAACATGTTATATATGATATTCTGATAAGGTTTTATAATTTTTGGACATGTGTAGCTATTTATTATCAATTTAAACCATTAAATAAACATTAAATCATGAAAAATAAGCAAACCTTCTTAAACAAATCTGTAAATTTTGTCATGGAGTCTTTAAAATGTGTATTAGGTGCGAAAAATATAAAATCTAGATTTTAACATACCTAACTATATTTTGCAATTTATTTTTCTACAACAAAATAAAATACAAAATAAGCATCAAACAGTAATATAAATGCATGAAACTTTATAAATCCACTTTACTCAATATATGGGTTGTTCCAAAATTTTTCTAGAATTTATTGACTGCAAAAAGTATTTTATGTGAATTATTGCCATATTTTATTGCAATAATTATAGTAATTCAATAAAAATAAGTTATTTTCTGAAAATTTCCAGAACTTCTTATTTTATTTATGAGAGTATGAGAAAAATCAGGTTTATGCATAAAATGAGTTTTAGATATTTTGGTGGATTTAATTTGTTTCATGTATGAATTTGGAACTTTTAACAACATACCTTGATGAATGCTTCAAGAGGGATGGATATTTGAGTATATTGAAGTGTTCTTGGCTGAAAAATGAAGATTTCTAGGAGGAATTTCTAGATTGAGAGTGAGAGGAAGAATAGATATGGTTTGAGTGGTGATGAGAATAATGTGTTGGGAGAAAAATGAAAAAAAAGATGATGGAAGGTGTGAGTGGGAGACAATGGGAATAACCTTTTACTTTTGGTGGTCTTCATAATTCCCCACTAACACAAGCATCTTAAGAGTTTTATAAAATTTAATGTAGTGTTTATAAAAATAGAGTTTTATAAAAAAATAGGTTATTATTTGATTATAACAATCTACTTTGATTTGAAGTTTAATTATAGCATTCAAGTTTGATTCTTTTAATTTAATTAGAGCATCATACTTTGATTTGATTTTAATATGGTATCATAATTTAATTTTATTATAGTTATAACGTTATACTATGATATATTGCTATTAACGTCAATTTATATCGTAGTGTAAGGGTTTTGATCCTATTAGCGTCAAGAAATCTCGAGTAGGGTTTATTAAATTTCCAATTGGGTTGGGTTGACCCGAATCCTTTTTAGGCGGATGTCACAAGTACCTCCAGAATTGCGTCATTCAAAACTCCTCTGTTGCATAGTTGCACAAAAGAACTCAATCAACATCAACACTGTGGTCTTTCGTGCATATCTAGATATTGCATTTATTGATTCTAAACTATTAGAAATCATTAGATTATACATGTTACCGGAAAAATAAGCCCTAGATCACCAATCTGGTTTCGCCTCGTTCAAGAAAACAAATAACAACGGATTAAGATTACGTATCCTTTGCATGGCTTCATTAAATTCACAGTGTATGTTTTACAAGCCTGACAGAACAGAGCCTTAACCGTATCATTTTTTGCAAAATGCGCTCTTACATTCATATACAAATGGTGACAACACATTCCATGTTTGGAGCTAGGAAATATGGTTGTCAGTCGATTATGTATAGACGGAGCCCTATATGAAATGAACGTATAATACGGATAATCCCCTATACAATCTTTCAGCTTGTGAAAAAACCAGGTCTATGATTCTATACACTTGCTTTTGCATACGTCATATGCAATCGGTAAAATTTGGTTGTTCCTATCCATAGCAACTATAGGTAACATGGCCCCCTTGAATTCTCCCTTAAGTTGGACATCATCGATATCGTTGGCCTACAATACTAGTGAAAAGATCGTATCTATACAACCATTCAAATATAATTTGTTTTCTACAAATTAAATAAATTTAAAGACAAATAAAAAACCAAAACAGACTGCACAACCAAGAGACACATATAGGAAATGAAACAGATCATCATCATCATCATCTGTTTGAATGTGTGTGACAGTGCCAATGATCATCTGTTTGAATGTGTGTGACAGTGCCAATGTTATGCTGAACCTAGTTATAACAATAAGTTGGGAGCTTGGCAAAAGAACTCTCTTGTGTGCCCTTAATAGTTGAATGACATATTCTTTAGCTCGCCAAGCTTGTTTGTAGCTAATTGTCAATTTATATGTGGAATTCATATCCCTTACGATGTCATCGCCTGGGTATACTGGGCTATGGTTTCCAGCCATAACCTCTGACAACAAGTGGCCAAACACTTTTTTGTTCGCTTAAGGATGATTGGGGTTCAATTGGGTCGGCGAGCATGTGTGTACATCGTTAATTTTCTTTACTATGATGTTAGGATACATTTTTTTAAATATTTTTGCCATAAGACACCAAACACAATTTTCTTGGCAGTGTATAACCTCATACCTTTCTTCTGTAGAATGATGTTTTGAACTGAAAACCCTCCTCGACAGCATTCGTCCCAAGCAACGTTCGTAACGCTTCTTTGTTTTTAAACATTGTATGCACACGAATAGGATCACTTGGATGTTGGCTATGTGATGCATTATGTATGTGAACAGGCTTCTTACAAGACGATATAGGAGGCATACCATAAAATAGTGTGTCTGTATACGTTTATGTATATTGGTCATTGTCCCATCCGTCATCAGATTCAGCGACTTCTTTGTCTGAAACACCTAAACTGACATCAGCGACTTCCTCGTACGGTACTAAATTCCCATCGTGTAACAAGGGGTTGATTTCTGACACGTTAACATTCTAGTTATTGGTGTTGGTTTCTTGAGTAGTACCAAAATTAGCGGTAGCACCATATTCGGTAACTGGTTCTACCGTGGGTTGAGGAAGGGTCTCATATTTAACTACGTTTTCCTAGACTAACATAATTGAAATTTGTAGGATCGGGATATAAAATCGGTTTGTTGACTAAGTTTTCAGGAATACTACCGTAATCAGGATTACTTTCAAAAGTACGCACAGGGGGAGATGTAATTACCTGTGACATTGTTGCTTCCTAAACCTGCTTCCTAAACCGCTTGACCTGTTCTCATTAGAGGCTTTTCCTTTTCCACTGCAATCTCTATCCCTATCGCCTTTGGCGACATACAAATGAACAACATTTTGAACACTCTCGATAACATCAACCCTGTGGAAAACATCACTATCATCGACAAGTCAGTGACATAAAACATATTTTGATGTTGAAAAAATAGAGTAATGTCTGATTTATCTACCATACGTGCCTTCCTTTTCACCAAGTTCAATAACTCGATGTAAGTTATCGATTTCGAAAATTGCAAACTGTAATTTTTAACAAACAGCCTAAAATATTTCGGTTGATCGTTTATAATCTCTCATCTCGCACTAGTACAAAGAACAACAAATAATTTGTTGGATGAACTTATTTTTTTCAAAAACTTTTTTCTAACTCAGAATTTTTTAGAATTTCTGATATTTCATATTATAAGATGTTTTTTTTTTCACTTTTTGCAAACAAATTTTATCTTTTCGCAGTCAAACTTTAACTTTTCGCGGTCAAAGTTCAACTTTTCGCAGTCAAAATACAAATTTTCATAGTCAATTTTCAACTTTTCGAAGTCAAATGTTTACCCTTTTTTATGAAAAATAATTTTAAATTTAAAATAATAATAATAATAATAATAATAATAAATATTTAATAATTTTCACTGGTGGAATGTCGCAGGTGGCTGCGATTTTCGCAGCCACCTGCGAAGATTTTATAGAATTCGATAAATATTTTTTATATAAAAATGAAATTTTTACAGGTTTTGGAGAGTTTCTGCAAGCCACATCACACTTTTCGCAGATGACATAGCCCACCTACAAAAATAATGACTATTTTGATCCTTTGACTATTTTTTGGACAAAACCTCTTATATTTGTGTTTCTCTTTTTGTTATTCCATGGGAACCAAATGCCAAAACTCTGTGCCATTCCATCCACCAATTGTTTTCCTCTCTCTCTCTCTCTCTCTCCATGACAACCCGACTCTTCTCAGACCATCTCCAATGAGAGTTTAATAAGAGTTCAATAGAATTAAATTGAATATAATATAAGAGAGAGAAATGGTAGAGTTCAATCCTCATTGAACCCTACAAAGAATGATTTAATAAAATTATGGAGAAAAAACCAATTTTAATCATTTCTCTTTCCTACATGGCATTCCATTGAACTCTTTTAGAGTTCAATGCATTGGAGATGACTTCACAGGTAGGCACCCTCCCTCTTTCAACCCATTAATCCTAATTGCTTTCTGTTTTCGATTTCGAAATCGACCAGGAGATTATAGTGGTGGTAGAAAACGCCAATGTTTTGGGCAGACCTTGCCACCTCATGCTCATGGTCTACTATTCGTTATCCTGTCTGCCTATTTCACCAATGCACCGTTTCTTCTTCAAATACTCTATCGCCACCTCTTGGAATACGACTACAGATAGATACAACGGATGGCATTCTTCTCTTCCTCAATGTTTCTACCATTACATTTTACCAATTATGATTCTTTAGGGTTTAGGCATTGGTAACCCGACCCTCCGATACTCAATCCCTCTCCCGCTTTTTCGATCAACAAGAAGATTGGTGATGAATTCGGTAACAAGGGCCGATTTGTTGATGGCTTACGTAAATTCTCATCGAACATCAAACTTTTGAGGTAAATATTCTTACCCTTGATTTCAACTTTAATCAAATTGTGATTTATTTAAGTGAATCTATGATTTGTATTATGTCAAATATGAAGAAGGTGAGTATGGATTTTTAAGACTAAACGATGTCGTGCCTCTGAAACTTTGTAGGCATCAGTTCCACGTAGGCGCCACCCAAGCTGTCGAAAAATGTTTCTGACTTTTGTTTCTTTTAGGGATGGTGCCAGAAACGTTTATGATTTTAATTTCTTTTTTTCTTTTTAATTTATTTTTTAGCAATTATTTTAATTTTTATATATAGAATAACATAAATTAAATTTAAAAACTAACACTTCAAGATATTAAAATAGAAAATTACATGATACTTAAAAAACTAGATAAAAAAATTAAAACTAGATCCAGTACACTAGATAAATTACTTAAAAGTAGATATATAAAACTAAAATGAAACTACAAATTATGTTTTGCTCGTATGCAAGCCTTCATCCGCATTGCCGCTTCGTAGTCCTCCCCTTTGAGATGATCAATATTTTCGACAAATAGTTGCATTTCTGCTTGCCGAGTGTTTTCCCTCATATTCCATTCTAAAGTCATACGCAACTTGGCAAACCCCGACCTTATTTGTTGAATATTTTCAGAATTATGCTAACCGACGAACTAAAAGATGTGGCTTTTCCTTTTTTTGTCCCGATCTCAACCAATTGGTTGGGAAGGTCGTTGAATTTCTTCTACCTTCTCGTCATTGTCATCATTAAGGTTGATTCCAACATGGCCGTCCCGATGACACGTGGTATGAACCCGATTCCGACATTTTACTTCTTTTGGAACCCGGAAACGTTTTCACTAGTGTCAACCTTCAACCATTTTTGAACATTTCGTACAACATTCCACACATGCATATGTTTGAACGGAGCCGCATAGTCGTTTTGGTACATATAATGTGCTCTCTTTAATATGTTCGTCTCGCTCTCCCCGCTCCGCTATTGGTTATACAAATTTACATATATATCGTTGAACCTTGTCATGCATTTTGTTCATGTTGTTCCATTTGGTGTTGCATTGATGATGGTTCCGGTAGCCCTTTCCTTTTTTTCATCCCGGCTCGGAACCGCTTTGTAACGTGTAACCAAAATTGATTTTTCTTTAGGTTTTTTTCTTTTATATGGGGTTTTCTGATACACCGACCCATGCTTTAGCTAATTCCGTCTCCTCTTCAGTAATCCATTTCTTGGATGGCGCCTTCCCTGTATTTGTTTGACCTTCGGGTTTGGGTTCGGACTCGGACTCGGACTCGGACTCGGACTCGGACTCGGACTCGGACTCGGACTCGGACTCGGACTCGGACTCGGACTGGGGTGGAGACCGGAATTGAGGTTGAAAAAGGTTTTGTGGTGACATTTGATGAAATTGCGGATAGAAAGTTGGAACGCCACCTAGCATCGGGTTCGGTGAGAAAATTTGAGCTTCGAATTAGGAACGGTAAGGTGGGGGTGACGATGGATCATAGCCGAAAAGATTTTGGTTGTTTGATGGATTGTTGGAAGACATTTTGGGAGAAAGAAAGTTGAATAATAGTAGATGTTTTAGTAGATGGTGTAAAAAATGGTGGATGTTTGTGGTATTTAAAGTATAAAAAAGAGGAATATATATATATATATATATATATATATATATATATATATATATATATATATATATATATATATATATATATATATATATATATATATATATATATATATATATATATATATATATATATATATAGAGGTTTACTTCCAACGTTCGGTCAACAAAGAGAGAGAGAAACGAATAAATGCCGTTGCCCCTTACCGATGGCGTTTACCGCCAACACGGGACGGTGTTCACCGCCGACAATGGCCTCCACGTAGGATGCCGCTAGTAACGGTGTCCACCTCACCGTTCAGCCTAATATGAAGATTTAGGAATTCTAACTGTATACTTTTGGTTTTGGAGCATATTCTTAGTGTATAACTACTAACAACGGAGTTGTTAGGGCATGTCGAAACGTGTTTTAGATTTTTGTTTGACATCATTTGGTGAATAGTATCTACGGATAGATCCAAAAAGGATTCGTCAAATGACTGGGAAATTCATAGTTTGACTTTTGTTTACTCTTGACAAAATTGAACGATTTCTTGTAAAATAGCTTGATATGTGTTACTATATTGGCTTTTATTTGTGAATCGACTTAACGGTTTCAATTTGTCATGTTAAATCTAAATATGCAAATTGGGTTTGGGCTCTTTTCATTTTTGTTTTCATAGACAAAATTAAATCATATTTCTTAGATGATGCGAACTCGGCTCCGAGGGTCGGGTCTTGGTGTTAGATCTGGATTGTGGATCTGGTGTGGTGCCGTCAGCTGGTTCCCGACTCGGTTCCTAGCTGCCATCAGAGAACAAAACCGTTAGAACCGTCCCAGGGCGTGAGCCCCGGGAGACGGCTCCGACGATCAAGTTAGTGTGGTGAACGATGAGAGATGATCTCTCCTGGCAGAGAGAATCATCCTTGTCTGTAGAGGGGAGAAGTGGAGGCTGATAACTTAGGGAATTAGGGTTCCCTCATGTTCTATTTATAGTGGGCAATTAGGTCAGGCTTTGGGCCAGCCCAACTCAGGCCCAGCTAGCCGGCAGCACTGCTGGGCCGGCTGACAGGCAAAGCAGCCCAGCGCTGGAAGGCAGTCCACGCCGGAAAGTCCACGCTGGAAAGTAGTAGGTCGGCCGGCGGACCTATAATATCAAGTCCCCTCAGTCCGATGTGATTGGTTTGCGACCGATCGCATTGGACTGGATACAGTTCTATTGGTCATACATCATAATACTGTGGTTAGAACTTTCTTTAAAAAGAGATTAAATAATTTTAATTACTCGTTTATCAAGGAGAATTTGGAGTGAATTCAACATAATACAACCCATTAGTCCATTACATGAATTTATCTATAAACCGTTGTGCCGTTATGTTAAAACTGAAACATATAAATTATGGAATGTGATACGGTTCTAAAGGCCATTGATACGGTTCTAAAGGCCATTGACAATTATGCCCTTGAAGAACAGATCAATTCAAGTGCTAATTTATTGAATGAAAAAAAATCTGACACTTCTTTCCATCAAATTCGTCTTTATAAGACATTGTATTCTGAAAGTATTACCAAGTTTTAGCATTGTAAACATTGTGGTTTTGTTTCTTTTTCCTAATTACAACATTGTATTTTCATTGTTCTTTATCTGGACATTGTACTTTGAAAAAGCCATCCAGTTATAACAATCTACATTAATTTTTTTAAATACCCAAATTACCCTTGATGGGTCGTGCTTAACACCGGCCTCAAGTAAGTATGTATGTTGAAATTGTCCTTTAGCTATTTTTTATGCATACTTTATTGGTTAGATCTGTTATCAATAATCAATAAATGCAATGGCCTTTTTCCCAAGTGGTTAAGAGGTTTTTTTATTCCACCAAGAAAAATAAGTGATTATTTAGATTTATTGCAAGTGTATGCTTAAAAAAAAAAAAGCAATAATCAACAGATATATACAATGCGAATTGATGTGCATGTTGTAATTGTCGGCACTTGTTAACAAAACAATTATTTATTCTATAATGGTCGGCATGGCCGGCAGGTTAATGCTAGACTATTCAACTCGTACCTCCAAAAATGAATAAAGTCAAATAAAAGGGCCTACCAGGATTTAAATAATAATATATCTTTATGCATTTATGTGTCATGACCAGATCTCAATATCTCACCTCATCTACACACAAAAGGAATCTCGTCCGAGCTTTATTAAAAATATAAGAATAAGATTCTCCTCACAGAGAGTGCACTTGCAATTGCCTCGAACACTCGATTTTTAAATTTTCTTATCACCATTTGATCGATTAAACAATGGAGGCCTTCCTGGAGGAGTTTCAACATCTTAAAATCCAACTGGAAAAGATAAAGTCAGCCACCGGCAACTTTCATTACAGCAACATTATCGGGAGAGGTGGATTTGGGAAGGTGTACGAAGGAAAAATCTCTCATGCTAGGGGTCATAGCATGGTTGCTTTTAAGCGTCTAGATCGCAGCTATGGGCAAGGAGATCCCGAGTTTTTAAAAGAGATCCTGATGCTTTCTCGTTACACACATGAAAATCTAATCTCTCTATTGGGATTTTGTGATGAGAATGGTGAGAAGATCCTCGTTTACGAGCGCGCTTCTCATGGAAGCCTCGATCGCTATTTAAGCAGCAATACTCTCACATGGATGCAACGTCTCAAGATATGTCTTGCGGCTGCAAAGGGACTATGCTTCCTTCATGATCCCAAGGAGACAACACAACGAGTTATCCACCGGGATATAAAAAGCTCCAACATTCTACTGGATGAGAATTGGAATGCTAAAGTTTCAGACATGGGACTATCGAAAATAGGACCTGCTAATCAGCCGCACAGCTTTCTTCCTACCAATGTTGTAGGTACATTGGGTTACATAGATCCGATGTACTTGCAGACGAGCATCCTAACCAAAGAATCAGACGTCTACTCTTTTGGTGTGGTGTTGTTTGAAGTTTTGTGTGGGAGACTATGCTATGAAAATAACAATGGTTGTATTTACACTTTAGACCAAATGTGGAGAAAAAGCTATAAACAAAAGAAATTAGATCAGATTATCTTTCAAGATCTGAAGCAACACATGGATTCGAGTTCATTGGAAACATTTTCAGACATTGCATATCGATGTATGCATAAATCTCGTGAAGAACGGCCAAAGATGTTTGAGGTTGTGGAAAAACTTGAGATTGCGCTTCGGTTTCAAGAGATTTTTGAAGGTGTGGAACCACTTGACTATGAAGAGATGTATAAGACCGCGTCCCCTTCTCAACACTGCAAATCCCAACATCAACTAAAGAAGCTTCTTTCCAATGGTATCCTCATTAACAACGAGAAAACGGTAATTAGCTATGTCATTAAACCAGGAATTTAGATCTTTTTTTGTGGTTTTTATTTACTTTTTAGTGTTGAGTCCTAGGGGTGTAAACGAGCCGAGCCGAGCCGGTTAGGCTCGATTAGGCTGGGCTCGACTCGTTTAAGTTCATGGAGCTCAAGTTCGAGCTCGGCACGTTCAAATTTACGGGGTTCGAGCTCGAGCTTGGCTCGTTTAAGATTTACAGGGCTCGAGCTCGGCTCGTTTAAACTCGTAAGGCTCGTTTAATATTTATTAATAAATTAATATATAAAATAAAATTTAAAAATTATTATATAAACATATACATGCTCGTTTAGGTCCGCGAGCCTAAATCGAGCTCGATGGTGAGACTCGGGTTCGAACTCGTTTAATAAACGGGCATAAAACAAGGATCGAGCTCGTTTAACTCGAGCTTGAGTCGAGCTTTTAACGAGTCGGTGCCGAGTAGCTCGGCTCCTTTACACCCCTAGTGTTGACATAACTTGAAAAACAAAGAAAATCTTGGCTTATCATATCTCTTCATCATCCGCACTAACTTGAATTATTTTAATGTATAGTGGTTTTTGTTAAATAAAAATGGAGATCATTGTGAAATGATATCCGCGGCAGGATGCTTGACTCCTATTGACCCTCTATCTACCGAGTATGTATTTTATGGTCGAGAGAAATCAAGGTTAGTTGACCTCTTTTGAGTTTCAAGGTTTTTTAGATTATTTAATGATGTAGTGATGTATTTTTTTTTTTTCTGATATATCTTCGTGTAGATTTGCAATGGGATACTTTAGGAAATTCAAAACAAATGTCAGAACACAATTTTTGTCACCAAATATCCCATACACAGTTAACCTTGTGTTCCAATTACGAAACACATGTAAGGAGTTCTTAGGCCTGAATTACAAATTGGCTAGGGAAACCAGATTTTCTACTTTGTACATTGCGTATAAGAGAAAAGATAGATGGTTGAGGGCTGAATTGTATCAGTTTACCAGCAAAAGGAGAGATGTTAATTTGGAAATTACATTTGAATGCAAGAACCAATTGGCTGTAGGAGGCATTGAGTTTCAGCCCATGGAAAGAGTAAGCCGACAAATAACAATTTTTTCAGTTAGAATCATTCTTTATATAATTTTCTATTGTTTCAAATATTCATATATATGTTGTAAACAATGTAAGTTGCATAAGTTACAATCACTTTAGATTCCAATTAATGTAAGTGAACCCCAAGGGCCACCTATTTTTTTGGGATAGGAGTTCTCATCCACAATGGATCACAAGTTTGATACGTTAGTTTTATAGGTGCAACATCAAGTGTTAGAAGATGAGGAGGTGGATATGCAAAACATTGCACATTCGGACACGTATTGGGAACAAAAATTGCCAACTGATTATGAAGACATAATTAAGTGGTCGAAAGATAGTTTGCAATGGACAACAAAGAAGGATCTCTACTCTATTCTTTGCGAAGGGTTCCCAATCAATAATGGCGAAGAGGTATGTTTGATATGTATGAATTATTCGTGTAAGTTTTGGGAATTTTTCAAACGTAGTTCCTTAGTTTATTGATTGACATTGCAATGGGAAAAAAATATTGATATCGAAAGCTAGACTTACATGTTTATTCATTGACAGTGGTTTTCTCTTACAAAAAATGGGAAGAAATGTCATATGCTATCAGCAAGAATGGCTTTGCAAAGGGAAGAGTGGAGATGGGAGTGTTTACCTAAATCAAGGTTCTTTCCTCTTTCTCCCTATTTAAAATGGGAAGAAATGTTATATGTTTAAATGATGGCTTGGATGCCCATTTTGTTTCTTTATTTTATGAAAACTTCAAAAACTTATGATAAATAATCAATGTATTGTTTACATGCAGATTTAGAGAGGTGGCTATAGATCCTGATGCCTGTTTTTCGATACACTGCACATTAGAACTTATGCAACTTACCTTGTTCACAACGTATGAAACTTACCTTGTTTACAAATTACAAGAAAACCATTCTATATTTGAGCCGCCTGTGGAAGTGAGTTTGACTACTTCTCTAGATCGATCATGGTATATCTATTTACTTAGTCCTCAAACCCCAATCATTAGGGGACCAATGTACCAAGACACACACAACCAAATGAATAAACCCAAAATTAAAGGCCTTCCACGACAAAGAAACGACGGTTGGATGGAAGTACAAGTATGGGAATTTCAAACTAGTAATACCATTCAAAGGATTTTGAAGGATCTCCTGTTGAAGTTTCATGATAACAGGCAATTTAAAGGGCTTATTGTGCAAGGCATTGAGTTTAAACCTATATAGCTTCTCTTATTATGATTCAACATAAAGCAATTGGAATTGGTCATGAATCATTTTTAAACATGGTAAATTTTGTTTTGGTTTTACTTTGTATATTTCTTTGTTTCTTCAACCCAATATTAAGAATACATACCATATATTTAGCTCTGAGCGACACATAAAGAGTTTGGTAGATGTAATCGCAATTAGCACATTGTGTTTTTAAATCCAAACATTTATTTGGTTATTTAAATTTAATCCCTGATTGTATTAGTTGAGACAACACATTACATGACGGATTTAAGTGCAAGAATGAGTGTGTATATCATACTTTTGGTCAATGTGTCTTCCTCATGTACTTTAACTCGCATGCAAGTGAAATTAAAATGAATGTACAAATGAAATCATGCCATATGAGGGAGCCTACTTTTATTGTTCCCACCGTCTTGGCATTCCTTGCCATATGCATGTTCCATGTGAGCTTGCACTATCACCACCGATCGATTTAGCGGTCCTGAAGGCTATGGGGTATACAGACACTCCCGGGATATCAAAAACACCACCACGTCAGCACCACCTCATCAGGATATCCCCACGACACACCCAAGGAAATGTCAAACGGTTTACGACTCCTTTTGTAATTTACACATCATCATTTAATTTATGTTTTTTGTAATTAAAATATTACATTAGATTAATAAAATAAAATATTAAATGTTAATTATAATAAAGATAAAACTGCAAAAATGGTCCCTGTGGTTTGCTGTTTTTTGTGGTTCTGGTCCAAACCTTTGCAAATTTGTATAAATGGTTCTTTTTCAAAGGTTTCTTTGTGGATTTGGTCACTGTCCAAATTGAAATGTCTAATTTACCCTTTTAATCTTATTTTCCTATTTTTTTTAATTATCCATCAATTTTATTAACCGAAGAAATTAAATTAAAGAGAACACGAAAAGGATGACAACCAGATCGTTCTCCCTCCCCCTTTTAAAGAATATGAAATAGATTTTATCCGTCAAGTAATTTTTTAAATTATGCACAACTGAAAAGTAAAATCCGAATTTCAATAGTAATGTTTGTTGTTATGAGGGTCTACGGGGCATTTTAGTTACTTAGGTTGGTTTTTTACAACATTAACCATCCTATTGAGCAATATACGCAACATCCATAAAACGAAATTGTAAAATAAGTGAGCCAAATAGAAAGTTTTATTGGTTTATAGAAACATCATCCGTTCATTTACATATAACATATTTGTTACAAAGTAAATCAAGATTCAGTTGTAGCCTTACATTCACATTCTTGATATATGGCTCCATGAAATCGTCGACTTAAATTCAGGCCAAAATCATAATCTCAATTCGTGCCTTCTCCATGCATCACATGTCATTACAAAAAAAAATAGAAATAATAAAAATCAGTAATCTAATACGTTTAAAGCTATTATATTTCATATATGTCCTTTTTTCTTGAATTTATATATCTTAAAATGGTTAATTTCATAAATTGGTAATAATGTTTTTTATAAACTAATTGTTTAAAAGAAAATGTCAATGGAAGGTCAGAACTAAAACATTTTGTTCGCAGAATTCTTTATTTTAATGGTATTTTATGAACAAGACGTTCCAAATTACCTTTTGTTAGCATTTTTTTTTATATACAATGATATTTTTTAATTTTTAAACATCTTACCCAATCTAAAAATTGTTTCTCGTCTATATATCATAGTTGCCTACCCACAAAATACAAAACGTTATAAATTTTTATTGTAAACGAGAATTAAAAATTAATCAATAACTGTTTTTTAAAAACAAAAATTCAAAATTTATATTTGAACAAGTTATACCTGGATTGTATATCTCCTTAATTTTTGTATTTCATGGTCTCTTTCTCAAACCCAATTGTGGGGAATTGTTTGGCATATTCCTCCACGTCAGTACGAAGCTTTGAAAGTTCTGATTGGAAGGTGCTCGACTCCATTGCCGCCACAAAGTCCTTCAATTTTGTCCCTTTTTCACACAAAAAAAAAAAAAAAAAAAAAAACATTATATTTAAAAGAGTGAATTACAGTTTTGATCCCTGTGGTTTACACCAAATTACAGTTTTGGTCCTATTTTGAAAATCTTACACCGGTAGTCCTTGTGGTTTCCAAATCTTTCACTTTTGGTCCTATGGTTTCCAAATCATTCATTTTTTTGTCCCTATGGTTTCCAAATCTTTCACTTTTGGTCCCTCGTTTAGGGAAGACCATCGGGGCAAGATTTTCAAAACCAGGACCAAAACTGTAATTTGATGTAAATCATAGGGACCAAAACTGTAATTTTTAAAACATCACCATAATTACATTTACAATTTTACCCCCCACTTAAGTATACCTTTGGCTTCACCCTTGATCTTGAGAGCCAATTTTACAGCAAGGTCAAAGAAGTAGGCAACTTTAGCAAAATCCTCTTCCACAAATCCCCTAGAAGTCAGAGCAGGGGTACCTAAAAAAATTAAAAATTAGCGGATCTTGTAAGCTAATATTCGTTCATCGTGATGAATTTACTAAAATACCCCTCACCCATTCTGATGCCACCAGGAACCATGGCTGACACGTCACCGGGAACAGTGTTTTTGTTGGCGGCAATGTGAACGGCTTCCAACACCTTTTCAACTCTTGATCCGTCAATTCCCTTGGGTTTCAAGTTGACCAAAACTAAGTGGTTCTCTGTTCCCCCAGATACAAGTTCATATCCGCTCTCCATTAGAGTCTAGAAAATAAAAATTAAAAATTAAAAAAGAAAAAAAAAATATTAGTGTACGATGTTTTTGAATTGAATTAAAATGACCATGAGATAATTGGTGTTGGTAATACCTGTGCAAACCTAGCGCAATTACTCATGACTTGCTCTTGATACGCCTTGTATTCTGCTGTTGTTGCCTGAATTTATAAAAAGTTGAGATTTTCGTGACAAAAAAATTGAAATTATTAAATGCATTCTGCAACAAACCTGTTTCAAAGCAACTGCCAAGCCAGTGATTGTGTGGTTGTGTGGGCCTCCTTGAAGTCCAGGAAACACAGCCTGGTTGATTTTGTCTTCATAATCATAGAACACCTTTTAAAATAAAAGTGTTAGTGTTTGTAACAAAATAGAAATCAAGTATGTTGAGATTTTATTGGCTAAAACAAAAAGATAAATGGTAAAAGAAAAGACAAAATAGGCTACATGCCGGTAAAACGAGTTCGAGGAATTAGTTTCACAAATATAAGAGTGGGAGTGTAAGTAAGGTTGTCTTGAGAGATTAGTCTATGTGATTGTAACAATTTGTCATACTGTAATTCTTTTTATGACACCAACTTCATGCTTATAAAAGGAGTCGAAGGCTTTAGTTTCGCATATAAAGAGTGTGATTGCAATTGGGTTGCCTTGAGAATTTATCCTGTGTTTTTTCTCTGACTTTAGAGCCCAAGTAAATTTTTGTGTTGTTATTTTCCATTTGTTTGGAATCATTGAGGCCATTTTCCTAACAGATTATTCAGGCATACCTCTTTGCCTTGTTTGGTGACTTCTTTTAGACCTTTTCTAAAGAAAATCATGGCACCACGTGGGCCCCGGAGTGACTTGTGGGTGGTGGTGGTCACCACATCCGCATAGTCAAACGGGGATGGGATGACCCCAGCTGCAACCAACCCGCTAATGTGTGCCATATCTGCCAACAAAACCGCTTTTTGCTTGTCACAAACCTGTCATACACAAAGAAATTTTGAATATTTGACCAAAATGTGATTATATATTACATTAACACTCTTCTATGCTCATAAGCTTATTAATATTTTGATTTATGAAACTTACCTTGCGAATGCGAGCATAGTCATACAATCGAGCATAAGCACTTGCGCCAGCAACAATCAGTTTTGGCCTGAAGAGTGTCGCACTTTTCTCCAACTGCAATTCGAGAATTACCACTCAAATCCTCTAACAAAAACGGTTTAATGCAAGAAATAGCAATGCACTTTCTTTTATTTCGTTATTATAGCATCCTACTTTCATTTTTTTCAGTTACAGCATTGTACTTTTAGTTTTTTTTCTTTTTACGACTTAAGACCTTGTACTTTAAAAAATCTACCTAATTATAGCATTGTACTTTCAATTTTTTTTCTTATTAAACAAACTTTGAAAATATTTACCCAGTTATAGTACTTTCAATTTTTTTTCTTATAAGACAAACTTTGAAAAAGTCTACCTAATTATAGCACTGTATTTTCAAATTTCTTTCATATTAAGACGTACTTTGAAAATTCTACCCATGTATAGCCTTATACTTCGAGTTTTTCTTATTAAGACATTGTACTCTGAGAAATCTACCCAATTATAGCATTGTATTTTCAAAAAAAAAAAAAAAAAAAAAAAAAAAAAAACTCATTTAGATATTGTCCATTGAAAAATCTAACCAATTATAGCAATGAAAATTGCTTTGTATAAATGGGTAGATTTTTCAAAGTACAGTGTTGTGATAGAAAGAAAAGAAACTAGGATGTTGTAATAAACATAAAAATGAAAGTACGTTGCTATTTCTTGCATATAACCCTGACAAAAATAAATATGAGAAAAATCAAAAAAGTTAAAAGTACCTGGTCATAATCAATGTAGCCAGTGCTCTCATTTAATCTGTAAGGCATAGTCTCAAAAAATATAGACACCGCAGATATCTTCTTTGTATCGGTCTACAAAAGTAAGAAAAGGTATAAAATCAGATCATTTGGAGTGAGACTAATTATCATATGATAAATTAATACAAAAAATAAATAAAAATGAATAAATTGTTTAGCACCTGATAACCGTGTGACAAATGCCCACCATGAGGAAGATCAAGTGCCATGATTCTATCATGAGCCTTTAATAAAGCAGTGTACACATGGAAATTAGCTGGTGACCCTGAAAGAGGCTGCACATTCACTGCATCATAAATGAAGATTATACATTAATATGATGATATTATATACTATTGCCAAATCCAAGAAATAGCAACGTACTTTCATTTACTTGTTTATTATACCAATGTACTTTCATTTCTTCCCATTACAACATTGTAATTTTTAAAAAAGTTAACCAATTATAGCAGTGTCATTCAATTACAAAAGGTATTTTCATTGTTATAATTGAGAAGATTTTTCAAAGTACGATGCTATAACTGGATAGATTTTCTTATTTTCAAAAGTATGATTTTAATAAGAAATGAAAGTAATATGCTTTAATTAACAATATAAGAAATGTCTTAAAATGTATATACCTCCCCATTTTGCTGGATCCAACCGAAAGGCTTCCAAAGCACGCTTCTGACACAAGGTTTCTGCCATGTCAATGTACCTAAAACGCAAAAAAATAATAATAATAATAAATTAAATTAAACATCTCAGAATATAAAGAAACTTTATTATTAAAAGAATGGTTGTAATGTCTGCTTACTCATTTCCACCATAGTATCTAGCACCTGGATACCCTTCACTGTATTTGTTAGTCATCACAGATCCAACTGCTTGCATCACTGATAGAGATGTAAAGTTCTCTGAAGGGATGAGTTCAAGTCCCTTTTTAAGCAATATAGAAAACCAGTCAGTGAATAAAGCCACAATTGATTAATTTTCAACCAGAAATCCACTATGTATACTGTTTATGTTTGTAATTAGTACTTAATAATTACCAATTAACCTTGTTCATATGTAAAATACCATCATGATACCGAGTTTATTAAACCACAATCTGGTCCTAAGATTTTCAGCTAAAAATCAAAAGAGAGGGTAGAAAATTTACAGTTTGGAATGGAAACTGTCGGAAATTTGTTGATAAATTGAGATGAAATCTAGATTTGATTCAGAAATTTGTGGAAAAACACTTAACAAAATGTTAGAGAGAGAGAGAGAGAGAGAGAGAGAGATGACCTTCCATTGACGAGCTTTTTCAAGCTCAATAATATCAGCAATTTCAGGATCTACGACCTCAAGTGGAGCATTCAATTGCTTTGGCCACTGCAATTTCACGAAAATTTCACCATGAAGAACTCAATTCACCAAAACATCAACGACAAAATCAGAAAATACTAAAACGGATTTAGGAAACTCACAGTGACGCCAGGCCTTTCTTTCTCGTACACAGCTTCGCTAGGCAAAGACGACTATCAAAACAACCAGACAACAAAATTCACATCACTAAAACTTCACATAAACAAAAACTCCACCAAAATCGAAGATAATAAGAACAGAATCGGACCATGGAATACAGATGACCGCCATTGAAGAGACGCTGCAACGGCTTGTCTGCAGAAGACGAAAGCCTACGAAGAGCCAACGCCATCGCCATTGTTGCTCTCTCTCTCTCTCTCTTGCTCTAACTTTCTCTCTCTAGAAGAGATAACACAGAGTGGAGTCCAAGTCTCCCGCGCACACAATTTGTTTTGGTGCGGATTGAATTTTGTCGGGTTTGGGTAAGATTTTGGTGGTTGAAGATTATCGATGTAATTTTTCTGGTGCTCCTTTGTTTTGCGAAAATATGATAACGTTATCCATTTCACACTCCGTACCCGACCCGATTTTTCAAGCAACTCTAACGTCTCTATGGAGGACAACGGTTTTCAAATTAAATTGTTATTCTAAACTGTTAAGAGTCTAACATAAACACTATAAATAATTGGGTTTTATTCAATTATAAAATTATAATATATATAGGTTAATATTTTGATATTAGAAAATACATAATTATTGAGAAAAAATGTGATGATAACTTTTGGTCATTAACGAAATGACCAACAAGTTCGAAACCGAATTTTAGATTTCGACATAAAGTAGTTTGCTTATTTGCACAAAATACTTGCAAAAAATATTTTTCTTACTTCTTAAATCAGAAATGTTACTATTACTATTTTTATAACCAAATGAAGCTATTGTTATGCCTTGTATCTGTAAACGGATTAATTTCCCATGCTTATATCTTCTCATTCCAAACAATAAATAGTACATAATACATGCATATAGGGTCGAATACATACATTGTGTATCCAGGGTGTTTCTGCAATGATGTTAGCAATACCGTGATACTCAACACCTTGAAGCTAGACGGTGAAATAGTGCCTATCGTTTATGTGATCAAGACAGCGAGTTGTTCCCAAGAAAAAAACAGTATCCCGATGTCGACGCATGGTCTTGGTACAACCAGCGTAGTCGCATTTGATTATGCAATGAGACCACAGAGGAGATTGAGAATAATTGTAAGCCACTATTAAGTGACCCACAAAGGTATTTGAGAATCCTCTTGAGATCGGTAAAATGAGGCTCACAAGGGTCGTGCATGTATAGACAAATTTGTTGTACATCATATGTGAGATCTGGTCGTGTGAAGGTGAGATTATGTAGGGATCCTGAAAGGATGCGATATAGAGCGGGGTTTATGACTGGCTGGCCAAAATCATCAAGCTTAGTTATAGTTTTCGTCATTGTACATGCACAGTTGCAATTAAGCAGATTTGCACGAGTAAGAATATCCAAATCATGCCTATACTGAGAAAGGAAGATGTCGTGGGTGTCTCTACTAATGAAAATGCCAAGGAAAAATTAAGATCCATGAGGTCAGTCATAGAAAACTCAGTTGATCTGCAAAAGAAAACATGTGGATGACGTAGTGAGGATGATGTCATCCACATAGAGTAACAGTAACAGGTAAGCAGTGTGAGGCCCCTGATGATAAATAAACTACAAAGTGTCGCATCGACTATTGGTGAAAACCAAATGTAGCATAAAATGATCAAATCACCGAAACCTAACTTGATAATACTTTCTGAGGCCATATAAAGAGCGCTGAAAGTGACATACATGATGAGGGAACCTGAGATCACGGAAGTCAAGTGGTTGCTGCATGTAAACCACCTCCTGAATATGCTCATGTAAGAATGCATTTTTCATGTTAGGTTGGCAGACAGACCATTGGTGTGAGACATGTTTGCCTAGCTAACACGGCTGACACAAAGTAGACATTTTATTGTCTTTTTAAGGAATTGAATTTTGAGAAACTAAAGGCCAAAAAGCATCTAGTCTAGGGTGACCAAGACATTGATGCAAAGTGATGGGTTGGCCGAGACAAAACCTTGAGGAGACTAGGGTTTGATAGGGGACATGTCACAATTACTGTCACATCGAAGGAGTGCTTGACGTGTCTAGAAGTCCTTCATAGAAAAACCATAAACATCAAATCGATAGAGCAAAAGTTGTCACGAGCAGTGTTGTAAAACTCGGCCTACTCGGCCGAGCACTCGGAATCGGGTGTTGTCCGAGACGCTTTAATGGGAGTCGGCCAAAAATACTCGGACTCGGTTAAAATCGGTCAACCCCTGTGCTACTCGGTCAAACTCGATGATACTCGGTCAACATTGATGCAACTCAGTCAACCTTGGAATCGGTCAAACTCGAGAATTTTGATTTTTTATAATATAGATAATTGTAATTTCTAAGTAATTAATTTAAAACATACAATATATTTACGTATTTAATAACCATTTTATTGTTTAATTCAAATAAGATTTGATGCAACTATGATTATAGTCAATATTTTAGTATGTATAATCATATAATATGTACGTATTTACCCTATCCGTGAACTCGCCGAGTACTCTCCGCCTAGGCCGAGTATTCGCTACTCACTAGTCAACCGACCTGGCACCGTCTAGCGACTTTTGCATCATTGATCACGAGTGAATTTTTGAACGAAAATCTAATTCTTTATTATTTGAGGAGTAATGAGGACGTTTTCAAGGACAATGGGACAATATGGATTAGGATGCGAAAGTATGGAATGGCCCGAATTACTTACAGGTATCTTTGATCCATTACTAACAATTACTGAGGGCATAATACAACTTTTATCGCTAAAAGAACCATGTATACCTGCATTTTGATAAAGATATAGTGTTGCCCCGATATGCATAAACCAGCCATTGTTCGAGATATCATTGAAAGTCATCGCCTTGAACATTGTTGGATATGTAGTTACTTTATCTGTAGTCGGCTACCCGCTGCTAATGAAGACAGAAACTAGGCCCAATGGGGGAGGAATTAACTTGGTGGCAGCCATATAGGCATGTCGTTCTTTTGGGCCATTGGACTTTGTTGTTATAAAGGACGTTGGGACCAAAAAATTATGGGCCGTTGTGATTGGGATGATTGTTGGACAACAGGAGACACAGATGATATAATTATGTGAGTGGATTTGATAATAGGTTGCAAAGCAGAAGAATTAATCAGGTACCATCCATACCCCCAACCTACCGAAATATTGAAAGATTGACAGATAGTTATAGAATTTCAGCCACCCCTGTTTGAACCACGTCTGAGACCTCTGTTCTTTCCTCCATAACGACCATTAAGACTTTGGTCTTGGTCTCTACAATGTCCGTAATTAGGACAAATTCAAACACAAGAGCATTGGGATAAAGACGAGATGTCAAGCAAATTGTGAGACGATTGACTTTGAAGTTGGTTCATTATTTGTTCTTTGAGCAACAACATCGAGCGACTTTTTAAGAAGGTCTGGAGCGGAGTTTGATGTCGAATCACGCACGCCACAAAGTCAAACTTTGGAGTGAGTCTATTAATGGTATGTGTGACTAGGTTTTTCTCTGGAACATAAGCATCTATATTGTCCAAAAGGTTCATGAGGGTTTTGATTCGGGTACACTAGGTAGTAATGTTGGATTCACCGATGGTAATTGTAATGCACGGTTCTTAATATATAGTACTGTGACAACTAAAATTTTATGTAAGTAATAGATAAATATAAGTATAGTAAAGGTATAAAGTTTGCAAGTTTTGGATTTCGTACGAAGAAGTTATGCCTCTGTAAAGTCAAAAGTAAAATTTAGACTAAGAAGACTCGTCTTAGTGTTATAAAATCAAGTAAAATTTAGACTAAGAAGACTCGTCTTAGTCTTATAAAATCAAGTAAAATTTAGACTAAGAGGACTTGTCTTAGTCTTAAGTCTGGAATAAGGGCAAAATGGTCAAAGAAGGTAAAAATATGGAAATTTATGTATTAAGACATTTATTTAACCCATGATGTGATGATAATTCAATTAGAATTCAATCTTAAGGCCATAAGGGCAAAATTCGAAATAAAGGACCAAAAGCGTAAACTTTATTAAACAAGCTTTAGAAATTTATATCTCAAAATATAAAAGGTATTGAGAAAAAGTCATCAAAATGACTTTGGTAGTATTTGAGATAACAAAAGTATAGGACAAAGATTCAGGCCATTTGGAGTTATAATAAAGGAGTTATGAAGGTTTTAAAATGGCCCAAAAGTGACAAAAATGACCAAAGAGTCATTTTCAAGGGTTAATATCAGAACATGTATTAACATTCAGACTTTAGTCAGTAGGCGAAAGTTGTAGATCTCGTTCCTACATTTTTAAAGGTATAAAGTTTGAAAATTTTGGATGTCGCATGAAGGAGTTATGGCCCGACAAAGTTGACGAAAAATAAGGAAAATACACGAAAATTTCACTAAGGCTGGGGAAGCGGGGGCAGTTCCGTAATTTAACACTTAAAAACCCAGGAATCATTTCTTTTGTTCTTATGGGCTGCGACTTCTCCCCAAAATCACGCAAAACTCAAATAAAAAAAATAAAAGAACAAGAAAAGAGAGAATCGGGAGCTCGAGAAGGAAGAACACGACACACACACTAGTGTGTGTAAAAATCGAAATCGACAGGGAGAAAGGGCGGGCCAAGCAGCGATTCTCGAGCAAGAGGGTGCGTGGATCAGAAGCTGCATAGCAGCGGCTGTCAACAGTCTCGAAACAGACGAGAACCGGCGTTGCCGGTGCGTTTTTCCGGCGAGGTGAGGTGCTCCGGTGGCCGGCGGCTGTAGGGGAGGACCAATAAGCTTCTATTTTCCGATTTCTTGTCTAATCTCATCACCAATTTCAGTTTTGAGAGCTATTAGACAGAAATTGAAAAAGGTAAAAGTTGATTTTTGAAACCCTAGTTCCTAAATCCGAAAATACCTTCATGCATGTCAAGATTTGATGTTGATTTGTGGTTCTGATCATAGATTGAGCAGGAAATTCGTATAAGGGGGCAATAACGTCCGAATTTCAGATTTTATTGGTTCAATCTCAAGTATTATTGAAAGGTATAATCTGATTTCTTGAAACCCTAGGTTGAAATGTTTGAAATCTTGAATGCATGTTGTAATTGATGAGGGTTTTGCAATGCATAAAGAAATTGGTGTTTGATTGTGGCTTAAGAAGTTGAGTTTATGATAAAAACTTAATTTCTTGAAATGGGACAGATTTGGTGGTGTTTTATTGGTTAAGTTCATATGCATTAAAGAGCCAATTGAAATATACTAATCTAGTTCAATTTGACAGCTTTGACTTTTCAGTTAAAGTCAAACCACAAGTCTAGAAGCCAAATTTGTGGGGTTAGGGTTGGTTTATGTTAAAATTGGAATTGTATTCATGATATTGTTTTATAAACATGTTAAGATCATAAAGTTACTAAAATTTCATGTTAAAACCCATGAAAACACAATTAGGCAAAGTAGGATGCTTAAATAGGAAAACGGTTAAAAAAGTGCCGAAACGAAAAATGGATTAAAAGGTTCCATGAAGCTTTATACATGTTCTAAAGACTATTGGTACATTGTTGGGTTATATAACAATGACTTAAACAAGAGTTTACACGAATTTTGAACTAAGCTGTTAAAATGGGACAAAAAAGGTAAAATTGTCCAAAATGGATTTTATGGTTTAAGACCCATACTTAGCCACCGGAATGAACTTAGATAACGACTACAAGTAGTCTAAGAATGAGTAGACAAATGTTTTATGTTAGTTTCAAAATACATTCTAATCTTCTATTAAATTAATAGAGGTTTGAAGTTTGAAGGATGCTTAGAATCAACGAAAGACTAGAGAAAGTGGATTAGTGTAGCTAGACGTACCTAGCTACTAAGGTGAGTACATGTGGCTTTTTCCCACTATGGGGTACATGGCAAATTGTTGACAAAGCTCTTACGTAATTTTTAAATATTAAATGATATATAAATCGTTCTACGTATGTTACGATAATGAAAGTATTGATACAATGATTTTGAAATATTGTTTTGGCTTCAAGCCTACTATGCCTATGAAAGAATATTTTGGTAGTCAGTCTAATATGTGCTAATGTTATGAATCTATTTCAAAAGAACAATGATATATGTACTAAATGATTTGATCCTTATATAAGTTTATGAAAGATTTAATTTGTTAATGTTTATGTTATTGCACATGCATCTCATGGCATTCATGATTTCTAATACAAAAGATAAGTAATGCTTTTATGCATGCATAGAGTGTGATTGCATGAGTTAGCGAGGTCCGGACACGTCCCCGTAACGGGACAATAGACTCTACTGGGATGGTACCTCCCGTCGCAAAGTAGAAGTCTTTTAGATACCATTATAGGAATATTTGTTTTCTTATTTTGGTAAGTCTTGGTCTTTATAGACCTCTAGACACGGTGAATAACCGTGAGCTTTTGTCACGAATATGACCTGGTCTTTTAGACCTCAGACGCGGGTACGGAACCCGCGAGCTTTGCATTAGTGTGCGAAACATGCATTGCATATGCATCTATTTTGTATTAATCGTATTGAACTGATTATATTGTTTAAGTTTCAAAACTTCTATAAGTTGTTTTCGCAAAGAATTTTGAAAGTAAATGTCATTTATATGACTTAGATTGTAAAGAAGTTTTTGAAAAGAAAATATCAGTCATATGACTTATTTTGCAAGGGATTTTGAAAAGAAATGTATCAAATGTATGATATTGATTATATGACATTTTCAATGATGTTTTGAGTCTAAAACCCATGTAGCTCACGAGACGTTTTCGCCTTACGTATTTTATTTTTATGTCATGTATCTCAGGTTCTAGGCACGAGTAATAGAAGCAAGTAGATGACCCGAAGAAATTGAGATTTTAGAAGGAGTGAGCTTTGGCCGATATAACGGTTTGTATCCTAACTTGCTTTTTATGGTTTAGTTTGATATGAAGTTGTAACCCCCGTAGTTGTTCAAATATCTTTACAACTAAATGGTTTTGTTGGGACCGCAGTTTTAAGACGTGACTTTATGTCATGAGTAAAGTTTTTAAATATTTACATTTTTTCACATAAGATTTTAAAATAAGCGATAACACTATTGCGCTTTTAGCGCTACTGTGTTTTAAAGTTTATGCGCTTTTGGCGTTATTATGTTTTTCAAAAAAAAAAAATTACGAAAATCGGGGCGTTACAAGTTGGTATCAGAGCCATAGTTTAAGCGAATTAAGTGTCGAGACTCGAACATAGGCTTAAACTGTGTGAGGCTTAAGTGAGAATATGGACTTGAGATAAAACCACAAGCAAGAAAGTTAAGACTATGATAAGATACCTCGTAAGATAGGTTGTTGAACCTAAGAACCTAAGATAGGTTGCAAAACTTATATGATGGTTAGAATGCTGAGTCTAAAGATAATGCTGAACCGTTAGGGAATTATGTGTTTATTTTTAATAATTGTTTATGGTTATGCAAGTATTTGTTTATGAGTATTAAGATTCCCTAATACATGTTAACAGTATAATATATTGTTATGAAGTATGTTGTCCTGAATCATGAGAATCTGGTAAGGGATACCTGTAGAAAATAATAAAGAGAAGATAAAATGTTCGAATGACACAAGAATGTTATACCTATGTAATAGGATCAAGTTTTACATAAGTTATTAAAGATAATATAGTGGGTATGTTCCATGTAGTTGGAAACCCGAAATGAAAAAGTATGGCAACTGTTATGCCTTATGTAAATTAATTGGCACTATAAGTATGTTTATCAAAATAATATGAAGTATTAATGAGAATATTTAAAGAAGTATGATGAATATGTCCACCCGATCATGAATTTTGAAACAGTTAACCTAAAATGTAGATAAAGAATTGGGTTTTTGTTATATGGTGACAAACCCTATAGTTATGTGGTGCAAGTAGGGAAAAAAGATCGAAGGAAGCAACCTTGAGTGCCACTCAGGGATTACCATGGAGCTCAAGAATAATTATTGATAGTTATGATTATAAGAAAATGAAAGTAAGATGCCTAATAAATGCTAAGAACCCAAGATGATAATACAAGCTAACGATAGAAGAAGCAAAATAGTTAAGAAATTGGAAGTTATGACTTCCAAACTTGAATGAGTACCATAAGCGAAAACATCTAAAGGCTGGGCAAACGATTAAGTCATAAGTATGATGACATGAAATGCCCAAAAAGGAGGATAAAGGGAAATGGAATAGTAGCAAAGGTACGAATTCTCAGGTATTACACTCTTTTATATCTTTGAGGTCTGTATGAACTTAAGTTGTGTGCAAGGGTACTGAAGATTTCATGTTTTGAATGACCAAGTATGTCATGACATGTGTGTAAACATGATGTAAAAGTTTGGTAGATTAAATCGTCGTAATTGAGAACATAGAAGATTTAAGCAAGACAAGGATATTATGCCTTGTTTTATGCGATGCAACCATCTGAGAATCGCAAGTGAAGCCTAGCCTAGCTGGGTGGATGCACCCGGGTTATATACCCATGTGGTGAAGGTCTGGAGTTCGAATCCGGCTAACCCCATGTGGGGGATTTTCCCTGGAGGCGAGGCATGGTTGAGGGAAAAGGCCTTGCGCCTATGGTAATCGCCAACCGCCCTGGGTGGCGGGGTCGAGTACCCTCTGGTGAGACCACTAAATTGCCGGTTTCCAAAAAAAAAAAACCATCTGAGAATCACTATAGGATGATAAGTTGGTTGCCATTTTAGTATATAGGACTGAAAGTTTATTGCCAAGCTAATGTGCAGGGGAAGTGACATTAATGAGCTCGCACGTGTCAAGATGCAGCTGTGTGGAAGTCACAACGCCGATATTAAGCACAGGTCAATGTTCAAAATAATTCTTCACGGACAAGATGCTAAAATGAAGAGACGACACGACGCTTAGGTGGACGCGATGCAACTTTAGAAGATAGTGACACCTTGGCTATACTGAGTTATAGCTTTTTATGCGTGGTGAATTTCTAAAAGCTTCTTGGATTGTTTGTAAGGAACTCTTCGTTTCCAAAAGCTAGATTTAAGATGAAGATGATGCATTAACCAATTTAGTCAATGAAAGTATGACATCTCTAATCGATGGTTAATGACAGTAACTCATGATGTAAGTTGACAATTCACAACTAATGAAGCTTATCATGATAGTATGTCATGATCATCTTTGGTTTAGTAAGATTGTTTTGCTAGTAAGCTAGAATTAATGCCTGGATGAAGGTAACCGGTAAGGTCTTGCATAGACTGTGATGAGATTAATAACTTCTCACTATAATATGGTTGCCTTATAGATGATGCAATGTTTGGTAAGATGGTTATACGTGTAATGGCGAGCAACATGGTAATCTGACCGTATCACGAAAAGAATTGGTTAAGGATGAATGGAAATTTAGATTGTAGCTATGTCTAAAGTTATACCAAGATAAATGTAACGTGAAAAGAGATGAATAGCAATGATATAGGGAATTGGACCTTAAAAGAAAATATCTTTATTTTCTTTTAAGGGGTAGATGGGAAGACGTGGATGTTTGATCTTATAATGATTGTTTTATAGAATGGTGCAAGTGTAAGTTTTGAGACATGATGAAATAAGTTCAGCAAAGAGCTCAAGAGTCGTCTAAGGATATTGTATGTTACTTGAAGGGTAGTCCTTAGTAAGGGAGTTGTACCAAGGATTAAAATTTTAATGTTGAGATACATCGTTGCAAAGAGGCGTTTGATACTGATTGGATGTGGTACATATGAAGTAACAAGAAATAGATGAATTCCTAATCATCTATAGTAGTATCAATGTGGCGTTGGTGGAAGCCTAGTGACCGAATCAAATGGTCAATGAGATTTGGAGGGTAGTGAGACGCAAAACTAAAGAGATAAATGATGAAAATGTCTAGTTGACAAGTATATGCAGGTGCATTATTATTATAGAATGACCAATAATATATTTAAGTTAATCAAGATGAAAGAATATAAAAGAAAGAAAGGCTTATGAATAAAAAGTCTAATGATTGGAAGTAAGTATGAGTAGTAAAGTAGAATGCTATTTTGGGATAAATAGTTCAAAACTCTATTATGTGAATGCTAGTGCACTCGATTAGTGGAAAGAAAAAGTGTTGAGGAATTCAACATGTTTGAGAGCTAATTAGTGGAGAGAAAGCAATGGGATTGCATGTTGACTTTGAAAAGTCAAAGTTACTAAAAAAATTTGATTAAGGAAGTTGTCCAGGTCTCAAATGGAATATATCTTAGTGATATTGAGCTAAGTAAAAGAATCAAGATAAATAAGGTTGAATAATATCAAAAGGGATAATTATAACAAAGATTGCACAAGGCAATAGGAATATGAAGCAGGAATTTAGTTGAGGACTTGGCAGCAGTGTAAGTTCAAGCGGAGCAATGTAGTTGCAAGTTAATCCCCTTTCCATATAATGATTCTGAGGACGGAATCCTTTTAAGGGGTAGATAATTGTGACAACTAAAATTTTATGTAAGTAATAGATAAATATAAGTATAGTAAAGGTACAAAGTTTGCAAGTTTTGGATTTCGTACGAAGAAGTTATGCCTCTGCAAAGTCAAAAGTAAAATTTAGACTAAGAAGACTCGTCTTAGTGTTATAAAATCAAGTAAAATTTAGACTAAGAAGATGTTGGATTTCAAGGTTCATGTAATTAGTTTCAAAAAACAAGAGTTTGCAACGGAAGCATAAAATCATGAACACAAATTCCATTTTCAAGAGGATCATGCTACATGCATGTAGAGATAATATGAAGAACAAACATAGATTAAGTTCAAGATCATAACCTTTGTTCTTGGGTTTGGTTTGGATGATTTTGATAGCTAGGAATCAAATTAGAATCCCTCTATAGTTGATCCACCACAAGCTTGAACACCCTTGAATGCTAGTTCCACAACTTGCAAGTTAGAACTCCTTTTCTTGTGAAACAAAAATCTAATTTTTGCTTACTATCAAGAGAGCTTTTAGAGAGTTTCTTTGGCTGATTTTTGAAGCAAGAATGATCACAATAACACCCTCAAAATCGTCCACTATATCACCCACAAAGAGAAAAGAAAAGCACATGCAACTAGCTTAAACGAAAGTCCCATTTGATTTCTATAATCAAAAGCTAGAAGACACAAAGCATCTTCCACCTCTTTTAAGTTCTTAATGCATTCTTTTCCTTCCAATATGGCTGATTTTATGATGACAAAGGAAGTGCTAGTGGGTTGTTATTATTTATAAAACTTAGATAATAAAAGCTTATAAATAATACATCTTCTTATTTCTTAAATGGGATAACATTTAACCCATAATCATATACATAAATAAACCATCTAGATATACAATCTTAATTGTATAATTATATATATACATATATATATATATATATATATATATATATATATATATATATATATATATATATATATATATATATATATATATATATATATATATCTATATATATATATATATATATATATATATATATATATATATATATATATATATATATATATAACAATATATATATTTTTTATTTAATTTACCAATTAAATTAAATAAAAGGCTTACTTATAAATCAATTAAATCGTTTAACAATTTAAACAATTTAATTGTTACACTTAATTAATTCATCACATATGAATTACTAATCAACCTTTAATTTTTGTAGTTATTATTATTTACCTCAAATAATAATAACCTACAAGATTAAATTGCAAGTTTAGTATCATTTGATGTTAAATCAAATTTAACGTTCTTAATGATCAATTTGTGTCAAACTTGTTGTTGGTGTGACCCTATAGGATCATGTATTATTAGTAATATCATTTTATGATCATCCTTGGGCATATAGAACTAACAATCTCCCACTTGCACAAGGTTGCATCATAGAATGATATCGACAGTGGTAAACGTCTAGCAATATTTCACTGCCCCCAATAACACATGACATTGTGCCATTCAACAACATTCAATTCTTCAGAAAACACGAGGCTCTAATTGATGTATAAGGTTATCTATCAATTATCCCTTTGTCACAGACATCTTGTTGAACATGAGACATGGATCTTAATCATTCTCATTTTATGTTCAACTTTCAATCAGGCGCCTTAGATGTCTAACTCTCAACACATAAGAGGAACAAATCCCGTCTTGACTACATACGCCCCTCATATAGTTAGTACTATGCATGAGTATGGCCTTTATGGTTGTCTTTATTTCAAGAACAACAGTAAACCATATCAAAGCATAGTACACTCTACACTTGATTCCCAAATATGTATCTCAGGTCAAAGGATACAATGATAATACCTTTATTCAAGAATCACTTATGATGATGATCCATGGAGTGATCTTGAAACGGGTCAAGTCCAATACTTGTTCACTG
This sequence comes from Cichorium intybus, assembly GCA_023525715.1. Taxonomy (NCBI): domain Eukaryota; kingdom Viridiplantae; phylum Streptophyta; class Magnoliopsida; order Asterales; family Asteraceae; genus Cichorium; species Cichorium intybus. The sequence continues at coordinate 130,909,806 of CM042011.1, read as the reverse complement.
ACAAGTACCTATGAATTTGGTTGCAACCTTTTGCTATTTTTACCCATAAAAGTCAACCAATCCAATTCATATTAGTCTTACTTCATAATTGCTCCCACAACTATGATCGACTATGGACGTTTAGAATAACTAAATTATTCAAGGATTAAACATGCTAATAAAACACAATAATTATGAATGAAACATCACGTCACATATATTACATAATTCTTGTCGTTTACATAAGTTCATATTCATAAAACATTAAACACAAATCAAATCCATTCATTAGAAAAACGGAGTCCTATACCCTTAGCATGACTTTCATGCTTAGTTTGGGGTAAAGGTTTCGTGAATGGGTCTGCCAAATTTTGATCTGTATGAACCTTGTGAATACTTATTTCACCATTCTTAACTTCATGTCTAATGTAGTTATACCTTCGGTGAATGTGTTTGGTTTTTTGATGCAATCTAGGTTCCTTTGCTTGAGCTATAGCACCTAGATTGTCACAGAAGATTTCTATAGGGTGCCGAATGGAAGGAACAACCCCTAGATCTTCTATAAACTTTCTCATCCAGACAGCTTCTTGAGCAGCTTCTGAAGCAGCAACATATTCTGATTCTGTAGTGGATTGTGCAATCACTTCTTGTTTGGAACTCTTCTAAGACACGGCTCCTCCATTTAAAATAAAGACATACCCAGATTGAGATTTCGAATCATCCCTATCTGTTTGGAAGCTTGCGTCAGTGTAACCCTTTACCTTTAAGCTTTCTTCCAAACCGCCGTAAACTAAGAACATATCTTTAGTTCTTCTCAAGTACTTAAGAATGTTCTTTACAGCAGTCCAGTAGGCTTCACCTGGGTTCTGTTGATACCTACTAGTCATACTTAAGGCACATGAGACGTCGGGCCTAGTGCATAACATGGCATACATGATGGACCCAATTGCCGAAGCATATGGGACATGTTTCATCCTTTCAAGTTCAGTCCTAGTGTTTGGGCACTGAAACTTGCTTAGGATGGTGCCATGCGGCATGGGCAAGAATCCTCTTTTGGAGTCTTGCATCTTGAACCTTTTCAAGATTTTATCAATATATACACTTTGGCTAAGACCAATAAGTCTCTTAGATCTATCTCTATATATCTTTATGCCTAATACATAAGCAGCTTCCCCTAGATCCTTCATTGAGAAACAACTCTCAAGGAACGCTTTGACACCTTTTAAGGTTGGGATGTCATTTCCAAATAAAAGTATGTCATCTACATACAATACTAGGATTATGACAATGCTCCCACTAGCTTTCTTGTAAACACAGGAGTCATCCTCATTTTTGATGAATCCAAAACTCGTAATCTTTTCATCAAAACGGATGTTCCATGTTCGAGACGCTTGCTTTAATCCATAGATAGATCTTTTAAGCTTGCACACTTTGTTTGGATGCTTGGGATCGACAAAACCTTCAGGTTGATCCATATAGACATCTTCCAATAAGTGTCCATTAAGGAAAGCGGTCTTGACATCCATTTGCCATATCTCATAATCATAGTACGCGGCTATGGCAAAAAGTATCCTAATCGACTTGATCATTGCCACTGGAGAAAAGGTCTCATCATAGTCAATACCATGAGTCTGTGAGTATCCTTTAGCGACAAGTCTAGCCTTAAAAGTGTGAACATTTCCATCCACATCGATTTTCTTCTTGAAAACCCATTTGTTCCCAACAGTCTTACAATTGGTGGGAAGATTAACCAAGTTCCAAACTTGATTATCGTGCATGGATTGCATCTCAGTGTTCATGGCCTCAAGCCATTTATCAGATTCAGGATCTGATATTGCACTCTGATAGTTGACGGGTTCATCAGAATCTATCGTATAACATTCCTCTTCCATCAAAAGGTAACCATACCTTTCTGGTTCAATTCGAACCCTACCAGATTTGCGAACACCTTGTGTTACAACTTGTTCCTGATCAACCGTTTGTTCAGGTTCAACAATTTCTTGTTGAATGCTAGATTCAACTTCTTGTGTATCAGGTTGTGGTTCCTGAATTTCTTCAAGTTCCACAAACCTCCCACTAGCCTCTTCCGTCAGAAACTTGTTTTCTAGGAATTCAGCTTTTCGAGAAATAAATATCTTATTCTCGATGGGATTGTAGAAATAGTATCCAAGACAATCTTTCGGATACCCTACAAAGATACATTTAGTTGAACGGGGTTCTAATTTGTTTGAAGCTTCTTGTCTAACATAAGCTTCACAACCCCATACCTTGAGATAGGATAAAGATGGAACCCTTCCATGCCATATCTCATAAGGTGTTTTATCTACCTTCTTAGTAGGTGCCATGTTTAGGAGACGAGCAGCTGTTTGTAAAGCATAACCCCAAAATGATAAAGGTAAAGTACTTCTACTCATCATGGATCGAACCATATCCAATAGTGTTCGGTTCCGCCTCTCAGACACACCATTATGTTGTGGTGTTCCAGGTGGAGTAAGTTGTGAAACAATTCCACAAGTATTAAGATGATCCATAAAGTTTGTACTTAAGTACTCACCTCCTCTATCAGAACGAAGAACTTTAATTGTTTTGTTGAGTTGATTTTCCACTTCACTTTGAAACGTTTTGAACATTTCAAACGCCTCATGTTTATGTTTAATTAAATAAACATATCCAAAACGACTAAAGTCGTCAGTGAAGGTGATGAAATATCTTTCACCATATCTAGTCATTGGCTTGAAAGGACCACATACATCCGTATGTATGATTCCTAACAAGTCCTTTGCTCTCTCATTGGTTCCGGAGAAAGGAGCTTTAGTCATCTTGCCATGTAAACAAGATTCACATATATCAAATGAGTCATTCTCATTTGCCTTCAAAAGTCCACTCTTTTGAAGTTGGGATATGCGATTCTTGTTTATATGCCCAAGGCGACAATGCCATAGATAGGTTTGACTCAAATCAAATTTGGGTTTCTTGGTGAAAGTGTGGTATAAAGAGCCATAGTTAGTCTTTTCATCAAGGTTTACTTCATAAATTCCATTTAAAGGCCTAGCCTCAAAATAGAATACATTATTTTTGTAAACGCAAATATCATCATTATTAAAGGAAAGATCAAATCCACATTGTCTTAATTTAGCAACCGAAATAATATTCCTAGTCAAGCTAGGAACATAATAAACATTCAACAATGTCATACACAAGCCATTAGGTAGTAATAAATTAAAACTTCCAATTGAATCCACCGCAACCCTTGCATTGTTTCCAACCCGAAGTACTACCTCATTTGCCTTCAGTCGCCTACTCCTTTTGAACCCCTGCAACATATTACATATGTGAGTTCCACAACCAGTATCAAATACCCATGTGTTAGGAGATAAATTATAAAGTTCTAGGTCTATCACATAGATACCTGAAGTGCCTTCACCGGCCTTCTTCTTCTTCAACTCCGCAAGATACGTAGGGCAATTTCTCTTCTAATGCCCAGCTTTGCCACATTCAAAGCATGTGTCTTCTTTGGAAACCTTTGCCTTCTTCTTGGGCGGATGGGATGGTTGGAAAACTTTCTTGCCCTTACCTTTGAAAGCTTTTGCTTTCCCTTTGCCCTTGGAGTTGGTGGGGTGTTCGGGTCTAGTTCTCTTTGTGCCACCTTCCTTGATCATGAGAACTTGAGTGGTTTTCTTAGGCAGAGTCTTTTCCGCGGTAATTAGCATCCCATGTAATTCCGGAATAGTCTTGTTTAAACCATTCATGTTATAATTCATGACAAAAGGATCAAAGGACTTTGTCAAGGAGTTAAGGATCATATCCGTTGCTAGCTCTTCGGGCATCACAACTCCAAGACGTGCCAAATGATCAATGTGACTCTTCATTTTGAGCACATAAGAGCTTACCGACTGCCCATCCTCCATCTTGCAAGCATGGAAAGCCCGAACAGTTTCGAACCTTTCCGTTCTTGTAAGTTGTTGGAACATTTCCTTTAGTTGATTAATCATGTCATAGGCTGAATGATTCTCCAAATCCTTCTGAAGGTCGGGAATCATGGTTGCCAGCATGAGGCATGATGCATCGATGGAATCATCCATCTTTTTAAGCCATGCATCGTGTGCGGGCTTAGGAATGGCAGGGGGCTCTTCTGGAAGTGGTTCATTGAGAACATATTCTTTCTTTTCTTGTTTGAGAACAATTCTCACACTACGGTACCAATCCAAGAAGTTGGTATGGTTAAGTTTTTCTCCTTCAAGGAGAGACCGTAGTGAGGTTTTGTTAGGAGCCGAGTGTGTGTTGTTTGGTGCCATCTACAAAATTTTAACAAGGTTCTATTTAGTAAATTATGATATTAAGTCCTTAATAATTAATACCCTTTCTTGTTTCATAAACTTTAATTAATTAAGGTCTAGAATCCAAGTTGCATTACGAATAAGTGGTTAGGTATCCTTTATCCCGCCTATTCGAATCAACAAGGTAGGTAACGGTTTACCAATTATATCCAAATATAATTTTTAGATTTATGGGATCCCATTATAACATTTATAAGTTTGGCATGTTTGATCCCATCTATGCCTTGGATTTCTAATGCTTAAGTGACCTTTATCACAAGAGATTTCCAAACGAATCATCCTACTTAAACGGACGTGTAGTTTTGTCAACTATTGATGGTTAGGTGTCCTTTATCCCATCAATATTGCAAAACTACTTCTTGTATCACAAGAAGACTCCAAGTGGTTAGGTATCCTTTATCCCACAAGGAAATACAAGTGATACATGAGTGTCTTTAAGAGGGACGGCATTGATTCGTATTTTATAAGGGATTTGAATGTTTTACAATTCTAATTTTGAAAAACATATGGTATCATGTAGATTGAATGCATCCAATGAACATGGTACCATTAAATCTTATTTTGTTAATTGGTTCCTTAATCATAAAATCTCCATTTTATTGATTCTTTGTTTGTGGTCAAGATTACAATTAATATCCAATATTAAGTTTGAGTTTGATCACATATATTAGAACCAATTTATAATCCTAAATAATTACCATTATTACTTAGGGTTGGAGTTTGTAAGAGTTCATAAAATCTCCATTTTATTTCTTGTTTCAATCATTTTCAAAACTTGACTTAGTAGGTTTTATAACAAACCCCATTTTAATAAAACCAATTTTATCACATCTTATGTTTTAAATGTCAACTTTTGAAAATACAAACTCCTTGATGATTATGTTTAATTATCTAGGTTGTCTAGCATGCAAAATCTTATTTTCATCCACAACATAACATAATAAAACATTCAATCATCACAAGCATGCATGGGTGCATAAACACAAGCCAACTAGTTTGATATTTCATGTGAGCCATACATGAAATATCAAGTCCAAACCTAAGGACAAAAAGGTGACAAAAACTCAACCAAATGATCTTCGATTTCGCTACAATTTTGCCAAGCTTCTTATATCACCAAAAGACACTTGAACCACCATTTCTTGACATCATGGAGTGAGTTATGAATTTTCTTTGGCCCCCCATGAAACTTGCGAAATTCAGGGCAGCAGGAAGAAGTTTTTTTGTGATTTTTGTTGCATTTTTCAATTCATTCTTGGCCTTATTGATGCTAATACTTGTTGAAACTTAATGTATATACTAGATATCAAAGTTACCAACAAGTATATCACCAAATAACCAAGATATGAATTTTTAAAACACTTCCAAAACAATTTTGAAATCTGGACAGCAGCTCTTCAGAAAGTGCTGCTGTTGGGTGCAATCTTCTTTTGGTCTTTTACTTCCTTCTCTTGTTACATTTAGTGAAATAAATAAAATACAACTATTCTAATATTTACAAAATGAATATTAAGAAGGAAATAACTAATTATTATTACAAACCATTTGAATAAATGAATAGATTACAACCATATCGAATACAAACACAAAACATGCATCATATGGTCCTTGGCTTGTTTATGCACCATTTTATCACATAAAATCATAAGAAAATCAACACTTTGTTTTTCTAAGGCAACATCTATGTAACCAAATGCATGCATACATAAAATATAGTTGGTTACATAAAATCATAGATTATATATTTGCATGTTGCCAAAGAAGCCATGCATGAAACTTTCATTCATGAAGATGAACATTCATGGCTTCCAAAAACCAAGTTTATCCAAATAAACTTATTATCTAAACATGCAATATAGCCATGGCTCTGATACCAATTGTTGGAATTTCAAGGTTCATGTAATTAGTTTCAAAAAACAAGAGTTTGCAACGGAAGCATAAAATCATGAACACAAATTCCATTTTCAAGAGGATCATGCTACATGCATGTAGAGATAATATGAAGAACAAACATAGATTAAGTTCAAGATCATAACCTTTGTTCTTAGGTTTGGTTTGGATGATTTTGATAGCTAGGAATCAAATTAGAATCCCTCTATAGTTGATCCACCACAAGCTTGAACACCCTTGAATGCTAGTTCCACAACTTGCAAGTTAGAACTCCTTTTCTTGTGAAACAAAAATCTAATTTTTGCTTACTATCAAGAGAGCTTTTAGAGAGTTTCTTTGGCTGATTTTTGAAGCAAGAATGATCACAATAACACCCTCAAAATCGTCCACTATATCACCCACAAAGAGAAAAGAAAAGCACATGCAACTAGCTTAAAAGAAAGTCCCATTTGATTTCTATAATCAAAAGCTAGAAGACACAAAGCATCTTCCACCTCTTTTAAGTTCTTAATGCATTCTTTTCCTTCCAATATGGCTGATTTTATGATGACAAAGGAAGTGCTAGTGGGTTGTTATTATTTATAAAACTTAGATAATAAAAGCTTATAAATAATACATCTTCTTATTTCTTAAATGGGATAACATTTAACCCATAATAATATACATAAATAAACCATCTAGATATACAATCTTAATTGTATAATTATATATATATATATATATATATATATATATATATATATATATATATATATATATATATATATATATATATATATATATATAACAATATATATATATATATATATATTATTTAATTTACCAATTAAATTAAATAAAAGGCTTACTTATAAATCAATTAAATCGTTTAACAATTTAAACAATTTAATTGTTACACTTAATTAATTCATCACATATGAATTACTAATCAACCTTTAATTTTTGTAGTTATTATTATTTACCTCAAATAATAATAACCTACAAGATTAAATTGCAAGTTTAGTATCATTTGATGTTAAATCAAATTTAACGTTCTTAATGATCAATTTGTGTCAAACTTGTTGTTGGTGTGACCCTATAGGATCATGTATTATTAGTAATATCATTTTATGATCATCCTTGGGCATATAGAACTAACAGAAGACTCGTCTTAGAATTATAAAATCAAGTAAAATTTAGACTAAGAGGACTCGTCTTAGTCTGAATAAGGGCAAAATGGTCAAAGAAGGTAAAAATATGGAAATTTATGTATTAACACATTTATTTAACCCATGATGTGATGATAATTCAATTAGAATTCAATCTTAAGGCCATAAGGACAAAATTCGAAATAAAGGACCAAAAGCGTAAACTTTATTAAACAAGCTTTAGAAATTTATATCTCAAAATCTAAAAGGTATTGAGAAAAAGTCATCAAGATGACTTTGGTAGTATTTGAGATAAAAACAAGTATAGGATAAAGATTCAGGCCATTTGGAGTTACAATAAAGGAGTTATGAATGTTTTAAAATGGCCCAAAAGTGACAAAAATGACCAAAGAGTCATTTTCAAGGGTTAATATCAGAACATGTATTAACATTCAGACTTTAGTCAGTAGGCGAAAGTTGTATATCTCGTTCCTACATTTTTAAAGGTATAAAGTTTGAAAATTTTGGATGTCGCATGAAGGAGTTATGGCCCGACAAAGTTGACGAAAAATAAGGAAAATACACGAAAATTTCACCAAGGCTGGGGAAGCGGGGGCAGTTCCGTAATTTAACACTTAAAAACCCAGCAGTCATTTCTTTTGTTCCTATGGGCTGCGACTTCTCCCCAAAATCACGCAAAACTCAAATCAGAAAAATAAAAGAACAAGAAAAGAGAGAATCGGGAGCTCGAGAAGGAAGAACACGACACACACACTAGTGTGTGTAAAAATCAAAATCGACAGGGAGAAAGGGCGGGCCAAGCAGCGATTCTCGAGCAAGAGGGTGCGTGGATCAGAAGCTGCATAGCAGCGGCTGTCAACAGTCTCGAAACAGACGAGAACCGGCGTTGCCGGTGCGTTTTTCCGGCGAGGTGAGGTACTCCGGTGGCCGGCGGCTGTACGGGAGGACCAATAAGCTTCTATTTTCCGATTTCTTGTCTAATCCCATCACCAATTTCAGTTTTGAGAGCTATTAGACAGAAATTGAAAAAGGTAAAAGTTGATTTTTGAAACCCTAGTTCCTAAATCCGAAAATACCTTCATGCATGTCAAGATTTGATGTTGATTTGTGGTTCTGATCATAGATTGAGCAGGAAATTCGTATAAGGGGGCAAGAACGTCCGAATTTCAGATTTTATTGGTTCAATCTCAAGTATTATTGAAAGGTATAATCTGATTTCTTGAAACCCTAGGTTGAAATGTTTGAAATCTTGAATGCATGTTGTAATTGATGAGGGTTTTGCAATGCATAAAGAAATTGGTGTTTGATTGTGGCTTAAGAAGTTGAGTTTATGATAAAAACTTAATTTCTTGAAATGGGACAGATTTGGTGGTGTTTTATTGGTTAAGTTCATATGCATTAAAGAGCCAATTGAAATATACTAATCTAGTTCAATTTGACAGCTTTGACTTTTCAGTCAAAGTCAAACCACAAGTCTAGAAGCCAAATTTGTGGGGTTAGGGTTGGTTTATGTTAAAATTGGAATTGTATTCATGATATTGTTTTATAAACATGTTAAGATCATAAAGTTACTAAAATTTCATGTTAAAACCCATGAAAACACAATTAGGCAAAGTAGGATGCTTAAATAGGAAAACAGTTAAAAAAGTGTCGAAACGAAAAATGGATTAAAAGGTTCCATGAAGCTTTATACATGTTCTAAACACTATTGGTACATTATTGGGTTATATAACAATGACTTAAACAAGAGTTTACACGAATTTTGGACTAAGCTGTCAAAATGGGACAAAAAGGGTAAAATTGTCCAAAATGGATTTTATGGTTTAAGACCCATACTTAGCCACCGGAATGAACTTAGATAACGACTAGAAGTAGTCTAAGAATGAGTAGACAAATGTTTTATGTTAGTTGCAAAATACATTCTAATCTTCTATTAAATTAATAGAGGTTTGAAGTTTGAAGGATGCTTGGAAGCAACGAAAGACTAGAGAAAGTGGATTAGTGTAGCTAGACGTATGTAGCTACTAAGGTGAGTACATGTGGCTTTTTCCCACTATGGGGTACATGGCAAATTGTTGACAAAGCTCTTACGTAATTTTTAAATATTAACTGATATATAAATCGTTCTACGTATGTTACGATAATGAAAGTTTGGTACAATGATTTTGAAAGATTGTTTTGGCTTCAAGCCTACTATGCCTATGAAAGAATATTTTGGTAGTCAGTCTAATATGTGCTAATGTTATGAATCTATTTCAAAAGAACAATGATATATGTACTAAATGATTTGATCCTTATATAAGTTTATGAAAGATTTAATTTGTTAATGTTTATGTTATTGCACATGCATCTCATGGCATTCATGATTTCTAGTGCAAAAGATAAGTAATGCTTTTCTGCATACATAGAGTGTGATTGCATGAGTCAGCGAGGTCCGGACACGTCCCCGTAACGGGACAATAGACTCTACTGGGATAGTACCTCCCGTCACGAAGTAGAAGTCTTTTAGATACCATTATAGGAATATTTGTTTTCCTATTTTGGTATGCCTTGGTCTTTATAGACCTCTAGACACGGTGAATAACCGTGAGCTTTTGTCACGAATGTGACCTGGTCTTTTAGACCTCAGACGCGGGTACGGAACCCGCGAGCTTTGCATTGGTGTGCGAAACATGCATTGCATATGCATCTATTTTGTATTAATCGTATTGAACCGATTATATTGTTTAAGTTTCAAAACTTCTATAAGTTGTTTTCGCAAAGAATTTTGAAAGTAAATGTCATTTATATGACTTAGATTGTAAAGAAGTTTTTGAAAAGAAAAGATCAGTCATATGACTTATTTTGCAAGGGATTTTGAAAAGAAATGTATCAAATGTATGATATTGATTATAAAACATTTTCAATAATGTTTTGAGTCTAAAACCCATGTAGCTCACGAGACGTTTTCGTCTTACGTATTTTATTTTTATGCCATGTATCTCAGGTTCTAGGCACGAGTAATAGAAGCAAGTAGATGACCCGAAGAAATTAAGATTTTAGAAGGAGTGAGCTTTGACCGATGTAACGGTTTGTATCCTAACTTGCTTTCTATGGTTTAGTTTGATATGAAGTTGTAACCCCCGTAGTTGTTCAAATATCTTTACAACTAAATGGTTTTGTTGGGACCGCAATTTTAAGACGTGGCTTTATGTCATGAGTAAAGTTTTTAAAGATTTACATTTTTTCACATAACATTTTAAAATAAGCGATAGCACTATTGCGCTTTTAGCGCTACTGTGTTTTAAAGTTTATGAGCTTTTGGCGTTATTATGTTTTTCAGAAAAAAAAATTTACGAAAATCGGGGCGTTACAAGTACACCCAATTATTTAAAAATATTATAATATTTCATTCCAAAACTAAGACATATGGTCAGGTATACAATATACAAAACCATAATAACAAGTCTATCAAAAGGGAAATACGATAGATTTGCAAAAGATAGTATCATGAGGTGGGCCGCTACCTCAAAACACCTATGCAACATATATCTACTCTAAGCATCCATATTCTCTTTCCCTTTAGCAGGGTAGCTAAAACCTGCAATGTTAGTCAGATATATACATGGTAAGCTTTTAAAGCTTAGTGAGTAACCAATAACTTTTAGCATTAAACAGACTCATACATACAATTGTAATATATCAATGTAACATCACATAAATTCACAAAGGACTCGAGTATCAACATTTTTCCTTTACCTCACAGTCAAATATCAAGCCACCAAGGCTATCCCATCCGGCCGCTCCAACGCCACCCTAACCAACCAACCCGATGCCATCTCACTCAGCCACCTTAATGCCACCTTACCAGCCACCCCTAGGCCACTTTACCCAGCCACCAAGGCACAATACTTAGCTACTAAGGCCTCATACATGTATTTCACAACGATATTAACTCAACAAGAGTGGGAAGAAGAAGGTTACTCACCTGAGGATATCTATCACCAAAATTTAAGGTACTACACCCACAAAATCTCCAAACAAACCCCCTTATCCTCACTCGACCTAGATTAGGTTTTATACACATATATAACTATTAATATTGTCTATACCCTTATAAACCACTTTACAACTGTTAAGTATCATAGTGTGGCTTTACAACACAATTCTCACTTCAAGATAGCAAGAAAGAAGCTCTATAATTAAATCATGCATCACGCCCTACACATAGATGCGTTGCGTCCATTGTAGTCTCACATGAGCCATCGAGGTAGTGAGCCTCTACATGTCACGGACTGCACGTCTATGCATCATGATGTTCACGAGAATCAGACTCTTGGTCTATACCGATTCAAACCTCAACACGACCATATTTTAGTTTATTTAACTCAATCTTGACCTTATGTCACTGTAAGGACCCCAATACCCAACTATTCTACCACAAACCCTATCTATTTCACTTATAGGGATTAGGGGTGGAAGTTATTTGGTTTGAAACCGAAAAATCTGAAATTCAAACCGAACCGAACCCGATTTCGGACCAAACCGAATTCAAATTCGGTTTTGGTTTGGTCTCAGACCAAACCGAATATGATATTTGGTTTATGGTCTCTCCTGGTTCAGACCAAAACGAACCGAAAAACCAAATTCGATTAAACAATTAATTAAAAATTTAAAATATATATGTTATATTTACATTATTGCCCCTAAGAAGAATACAGAAATTACATTACATTTAGGGATTTAGGGCAATTGGCGAATTTCATTATTATTATTATTATTATTATTATTTCATTATTTCACTTCCCACTCCTCCCTTATGCTTGCTTACTTAGTTTGAGACTTTCAGTCCCTCTGCTGCTTTCCGAAATTGCCGACTTCGATAGAGGACTCAAACCACGAGACAGCGACTTCTATTGGCGCCTTCAAGAGACAACACAGACGAGCCGTCGACCGTCGAGCAGAGGAGAGACGACCACGACCAAGTGCTAACCACACGAGAGATGTCCACATCTAACCCGCTGAAGACCTGATTATCTGAAGTCCACATCTATTGAGCCGAGGTATGTCGAACTTCGGTTAATCAGTTAATCGGTTCTATGTATACTTGTCAATTGATTTGAAAATTATTGCAAAAGAATATAAACCTGGTTTGTAAAGTGTATGTCGAACTTCGGTGATGATTTTGCTTGTATCTTGGCTTGTATTCACTGATTTTGGTTTGTATTTTGCTTGTATCTTGGCTTGTATTTTGATTTGAAAATTATTGCAAAAAGAATATAAATCTTTAAAGGGGGATGATTTTGGTTTGTATTTTGCTTGTATCTTTAGTTTTTGGTTTGTATTTTGGTTGTAATTTCAGCTAACGTTTGAAATTTGTAAGTTATATTTGGAAAAGTGCAAAAAATTTTGTTTGAAGCAAAATTCGGTTTTCTTGGTCTCAAACCGAACCAAACCAAACCAAATTCGAATTCGGTTTTCGGTTTGGTCTGCAACCATTTCAATTCAGTTTGGTTCGGTTTATGGTTTGGTCCAGAAAATTTTGAAACCGAGGAACCCACAAACCGAACCGATTTCCACCCCTACTTGGGATTAAAACTCAACAAACCTCAAATCAGAAGAGTTATACCTTGATTTCAAGTAGTTAGCAACAATCCCTTGAAGTACACTTCTTCAAATCTGGTTTCTCCTCCAAATTTTCATCCAAAATTCGTGAATTCGTCGCTCTCTCGTCCTATTCCATGATAGTAAAGTGCTTAGGACCAAAAATTACCGTCTAACCCTTAAATCAGATTTAAACTGCATATAACGCGTCGCGTGATGCATGCAACCCGACACCCTATCTATCACGTCTTGCCACGTCTATTCCTATATTAACATCATGCTTCACATTTACTCTTCCTTATAGAAATGTACTTCTTGGACGCGTCGCGTCCATATGGACTATGCGTCACGTACGTTGAATAGACTTACCAAATCATTAAATTTTCCTGCCAAATACCATTTTCACAAAACAACTGCAATGCTGAATCTAGACAAACCATACACACATGGCACAAAGGCACTACAACTACCATTACATAATTTCTACCAATAAGTTCAACATCAAATTTCAGTGTTACCGTAATATTGTGAAGTTCTTTATCCAATTGAATGGCCTTCGTGTCTTTATTATCCCTAAAGAGGATCTCGATTCCTTTCAGATATGTTGAGCAATTGCTTTGTTCTTCAAAATCATCTAAAGAAAAGTTTGAGAAATTGTTCCCTAAATCTACATTTTCATAATTAAATAAATACGACTCCATTATGTTTTGTTGGCTGGATCAGGGGCTTTCTCATTCGGTTCTTCTAGGTGATCAAACATGCTGAATCTATTGCATATATTGCAGTGAGTCTCAAACAACTCACATCATGCATCAAAGTTGAGACAATTAAGGTCGAGAATGAGGGGAATCAATGCATTGATGGTAGTTATGTCATATGGCTTTTTAATCACAACAGTCACGTTGTTGGAGTGGCCCATGACAGAAGATAAAAGACAACAGAATGAAAAAGAAAAGAATCGATGTTGAAGGCAGAAGGCAAAAGTCAAGAAGGACCAGGGCTGAATACATATATTGGGTCAGACTATAATTACAATACTTATAAATTATAATATAATAATACAAACACTAACAATATCATAATCAAATTCGGTTTAGATACTTTTTAAAGTTTTTCTTAGATTTTAATAAAATACCCTGTGTCGGCATGCTTTTCAAAATTCAGACATTTTCTTGTTATTTTGGACCCCAATAGTCCGAAATTTTAGATTTCATAATTTTTATCTGACATCTCAATGGTTTTATCGATATTTCAAAACAAAATTCATTTAGTGTGAAATGCAATTTTTTCAAGCATGCAGGTCATTTTGGTAAATCCATAAAACTTGTGTAGTTTACTTTAATTCTCAATAATCATGTGGTCCATTTTGTGAATACTCTATTTTAGCTATTAGTTTTCAAAATATATTTTCTATAATAAAATTTACTTTAATTTGCTCTAGACATTATTCTCTATCAACCGGACAAATTGTGCGTCAGGAGACTAATGTTAAATTCGTTTGTGGTATTTATTGTAAATAGCCTACATTTGTCTTTAAAAAATGAAAAATAATGTTTGCTTCAACTTGATGGAAAGTTCTACATAAAGCAGGGTGGATTACAAAGTATAGATGTCATGATATTCATGAATTGATATGTCGTGAAACAATTGGTTACCAGAGTGAATTTATTTAACAGTAAACAACTAAAAATTGATAAAAATCGTTATCTTTGAGAAAATTTATTTTTAAAAATAAAACTTCAATAATAAATTACGATAACATTGTGTATTTTGTATGTTAATCAAACGAAAAACTGATAAAAAAAACATGATATTCTTTAAAAATCCATAGTTAGTCTGAATTAAGAGTGAACGATTACATAGAAAATCATTATAAAGAATAAATCTGGGATATCCGAGAACAAGGGCTGGGCTGGGCTGGCTAGACGACAGTCCACATCCCACAATCTTTTGGACCTCAATTTTAAGCTCGTTAGGATTTATCTATGTATTATAAAGTAAATTTCTAATAGAAAAATCTGTCTTCTAGCCAATTTGATTAAGTTGTTGTTTTTGTGTTTCGAGGGATTAGACTATAACCAAAATGATGACGTGTTTTACGTATGCACGAATTTGTTTTATCTAAAGACCAATGTTCAAGTTCCTGTAGGTGATAATTTTATTTACTTTAACTAAAATGATTCACGCATATACAAGCTTATTTCTCATACAACAAAAGTGCTCTGTAATACTTTTGTCTTAGGACTAATCACTTATTTGTGTAATTTTCTAACAATTTTTTATTTCATTCAATAGAATACTTATAAAAATATAAATTTTGTTAACATGAGAATCTAGTGGTTAATGTGCGAAATTCTACAAATGAGATTCAAAGTTTACATATACAATGTGGTTAATGTTTTGCGATTTACCTCCATATGATGGGCTTAAGATGGATTTGGTATGAGCCGTGCAAAAAATACGTTTTACCCATTTTTAAATATTTATAAAGATTTATATTTTCTAACAATTTCTTAACTTCAATCAAATAAATAAGTTTAAATTTAAAATCACAGATAACTAAAAGATGACCAAAAAAATAAGAGATGTCAGATCAATTAATAGAATATCCAAAAAATAATTGATAGAATATCCAAAAAATAATTGAAAATATCCAAATAGATAGTTTTAATATTGATTAACAATAATAAATAAAAGTAATATTAAATCTAATATATTAAACTAAAGGCAGAATTTCGATCATAGTATTAATATTAAAGTAATATAGCTTACATAAAATTAATATTACGTTGCTTTAAAAACAATGGATAGTAATCATAGTATTTGAAAGTACCATTATAATCGAAATTGAAAAATGAATAAAAAATAGCTTTAGAATTAAATTAGTATAAAAATGTTTTTTAAAAATTATATGCATTTTCATTCATGTGTTATGCAATCCGTAAAGAGAGATCATTGAAATCATATAGTTTAAAATAAAGGTGCATCGTAAATCTTACTAATTCAAATTTAATTATGTGATTTGCATTCAACTTTTATAACTACAACTCTTCACGTTTCAATATTATAAACGATGCCTCTCTTATCACATGCTTTGTTAAGCCTTATTTCTCATATAAAACTATACCCAAAATAATCATTATTATAATTTTGTTACTTTCGTAACAACAATGTACACAAGTTCATATAATTACGTTTACATATTGACATCACTCCCTACGTTAGCTGAAACTAGATCACATACAAAGAGAAAGTAGTAAATGATTTTATTAATGGTAACAATGAAAAACATGGAAATTAATCTTATATGTTGTTGGACAATTAATTAGAGGTATAAGGGATCTACTGGGCTAGTGGGCTCACTTGGTTGGTATGGTCAAGAATGGCGTCGCTTCCTAATCCTATAGAGGGATCAAAGCCCACTAAACCCGTAGCATCATGCCATCATCATCAACTATATAAGATACACCCTTTAGTCTTTTTTTAATGCTAGTTGTTAGTTTGGTATATCTATGATTTTAATAGAATTGGCTCCATATAAGAGGGCTTTTTGGCCTAGGGCTTTTTTGGTGGAGACTTTGCTCGTGTGTGGATACCATATAAGAGGGCTTTTTTGCCCCGGGATGAGTATTTAGACCGAAAAATTGGACGGAACCGGAATCACACCAGAACCGGATAAAAAAAATCGGTTCGGTTTTACATGATCAATAGTAGTGTTAGGTGTAAGCATGGTCCGGGGACCGGACCGAACTGGACCAAAACTGAATTGGACCAAAACCAATTTAGCGTTTTTTAAAACTAAAAACCGAACCGAATATGTATATCGGTCTCAGTTCGGTCGGTCTCGGTTTGATTCGATTTTCTGATTCATATGCTCATCCCTAGTTGCGGGTATAATTTTTTATTAATATTTTTACTATTTCCAAAATTTTATTGTATTTGTTACTTTAAGGGACCCATTATTTTTCTTCTTGTCCCGGACTCAAAATATATTTGGAACGGACCGATAGCATCTCAAAAGGATATCCCCACAAGCATCTACAAAGGATATATATACATGCAAGTATCTCCTAGTAGGTTCGGTTTTTCTTGGTGGTATTTGCAACTTAAACCGGATTCCCACTATTTTGAACCATTGGTCGAGGTGTATTAACACCATGAAAAGAACTACTGCGTAATCAAATATTTAAGGGAAAATTTCATATATACCCTAAAATACTAACAAAATATCATATTTGCCCTAGGAAATTTCTAAATATCAAATATACCCAATATAAATCTTGATAATATCTAATTTACCCTAATTCTTATTTTTGATATTTTTAATTAATTTTATAATGTTTTTTGTTATTTAAAACAATTTTAAACATAAATATAATCTTGATTTGTCCATTATACCCTTACATGCATAGAAAATCTTGGAAACTAGATCATATCACGTAAAAAATAAAATCACGTAATTGACTTCAACGAGATACCACAATCACGTTATCGACTTCACGTCTGGCGCCATTGTAGCCGTCTTCAACCTAGTTCGACGACAGATTCTTGAGATTGGGACAATTAGGATCAAGAGTTCATCAATTGGGACAATCAGGATCAGACTTCATCAGGTAATTGATTGTGTTACTCGGTTTTTTTATTGTGGTATTCGGTTTTTTGATTGTGCTTGTCATTATTTGATTGTTCATGTTCACGGGTGTTGATCGATTATTTGATTGTGCTAGTCGATTTTTGTATTGTGTTGTAGTATATTGATTGTTACTTGGCTGATTTTTTGTGATTAAATTGTTGATTGTTAAAGTTAGTCTAGTTCATCAAGTTTTTATTCGAGTTCTTGTGATTGCTTGTTCAATTGTCAATAGTTGGTTGATTGTTACTTGGTTGAATGATAGAAGTCCATTGTGATCCAATATGGTAGTATATTGATGGTTAAGTGTATGCACATGTACAAAGTTTTCAAGTTGTCAAGTGAATAATTGGAAACAGTAAATTAATGTAACTCTCTTGGACTTCTATCTATTTTTGTTGTGAGTGCTTTTCATCACCAGGGACGATTTCTTGGAATTGGTACCTATTTTCTTAGATGGAAGATACTTTAGACATTACCCTTGATGACACCTCGAGGCCGATAGGGAGAACATGGTTGAGTCTCCGATAATTGACTATGTTTCTGCAAGTGTACCCTTGTGCAAGTACAAGTTAAAATTGAAATACGGTGGTTTCTTTCGGCTAGCAAAAAACACATGTAAGAAGATATATTGCTTTGGATCTCAAAAATGCATCTATATTGACACATGGGCATACACTCTGAGTCAATTAAATGAAGAAGTCATAAGGCGTTATTCATCAAAGAACAATCCAGAGTTTTCAATTTCCTATGTTGACAAGTGTGCATCCGGCCAATCGTTTATTGAGCTTGATTCTAATGAGAAATTCATGGCTATGCTTAGAATGTATGAAGATGAGAAAGAAGTAACCATTTATGCCACAACAGAGAATAATATTCAATCAAGTAATCATATGGGTACCCAATTATATGACTAAAATGATGAACCACATGATGATTCAGACTATTGCCCTAGTGAAGAAAGTTACTATAGTCATCTTAATTCTGATAATGAAGATGACCCAATGAATGATGATGATGAAGCTTATTCATTTAGTAAGTATAGTCTAAACATGAAAGTTGGCACAAAATTTGAAAACGTGGTTGATTTTAGGAGAGCTTTGAACCATTATGCAATCATAAATGAGTTTGACTACTTCATTCAGAAAAGTGACCAGACACGATTCACAGCAAGGTGTGAAAACATAGATTGCAAGTGGAGAATTTATGCGTCTATCATGCAAGATGGGATTACCTTTGAAGTAAGTATATACCTAAACTATACTTAACATGCTTTTTGTTATAAATATATTTATGCTTAGTTAATTATTTTGCAGGTTAGGAAAATTGAAGAAGGACATACTTGTACTCGAAGCAACAAGGGTGGTAATAAGCGTGCCACTCAAGGATGGATTGCAAATATAGTTACTGACAAGTTGAAATCTGATGGGGATTTCTCTCCTGTGGAGCTCAGAAAGTGGATTATGAAAACTTACAATGTTGACATACCATATCTGAAAGTATTTAGAGGGAAAGAGCAAGCGTATACTGATACGTATGGTAAGTGGGAAGACTCTTTCATGAACATGGATGCATTTAGAGAAGAACTCCTTATTAGGAACGAAGGCAGCATTGTCGAAATTGACTTTGATGTAGTTGGTGATAAGAAATGTTTCAAACGATTTTTTATTTCACTAGCAGCTTGTTCTCAAGGGTTTCTTGTTGGTTGTCGTCCTTATATTAGTCTGGATGCTTGTCATTTAAAAGGAAAGTTCAATGGTGTACTAGCGGCTGCAACGGGTGTTGACGGTAACAATTCCATCTTCCCAGTAGCTTATTGTGTCCTTGAATCAGAGAATACACAATCATGGACATGGTTTCTTGAGTCACTTAAAAAAGCAATTGGGATGCCAAGTGGTCTTGTTATCTCATCTGACATGCAAAAAGGTTTAGAAGTGGCAATCATGCAAGTTTATCCTAATGCCGAGCACAGAGAATGTATACGACACCTATCTAGTAATTTCAAGAAACAATTTCATGGTGAATTTTTTAACAAGAAACTATGGAGTGCTGCAAAAACTTACCTCCCTACCATGCATGACAGATTATTGAAGGAAATTAGTGATGTAAATCAAGGTGCCATCAAATATCTAAATAACAACCACAAAAAGATATGGAGTAGATGCAAGTTTGGCACAACTTCCAAGTGTGATTATGTCACTAATAATATTTCGGAATCTTTTAATGCTTGGATTGGTGCATTGCGTTATCAACCTGTGTTTGATCTACTAGATGCAATCAGAGAAAAGATTATGACACGTTTTGATAAGAAAAGGACGATGGTGAAAAAATGGAATGGCACATTGGTTCCTATTGCTAAGAATCATCTGAACAACATTTGTAAGGTAAGTATGTTACATTATAGTTCAATTACATTTCTATAGTCATGTCAATAATATCTTATTTTTTGCATGTAGAACTTGGGTGAGTATGAAGTTTGTAGAAGCTGTGACAATCAAGCTGAAGTGAAGTGTAAGGGAAAACGATGGGAGGTCTACCTAGATGAAAGAGAATGTAGTTGTCGAGTGTGGCAAGTTACGGGCCTTCCATGTGTACATGCAGCGCTTTTATTGCTTTAAAAGGGAAGTTAATTGGGAAAAATATGTTGATTTGTGTTACACAGTTGAGAAATTTAAAGAAGCATATGCTTTTGCAATTGCTCCGATGCCCGGAAAGGATCAATGGATGCAAAGTGACAATGAGAAAATATATCCGCCTATTATCAAACGCCTACCTGGACGACCCAAAAAAAATAGAATTAAAGCATCAGATGAGTCTAAAAGAAGGCACAAGTGTCCGCGGTGTGGTGAATACGAACACCGTGCAAAGACGTGTAAGAATCCCGCATCTCAAGGTTTTGATCAAAGTGAAACATCCACGTCTAAAAGGTTACTCTAATTTCTGTATTGTTATCGTAATTTCATAAATAGATATTGATACATATATAATGCTAATAATATTCTTATGTTTTTATTTATTTTAGGAGTCGTGGCAAGAATACAAAATCACGTGGTAGCGTTGGAGTTTCGGAGACGATGTGAAAAAAGTCATCAAAGTAGTTGGTCATTTTGATAATTTTATTATTCTTAGTTACAAATGTTCTTACTTTTGTTAGTTAAACATTCTTTGTTGATTTGTGTGGAAATATTGCTAATTATGGTCAAAAATCAAAGTACATTGCTATTTTGGGTTCATGAATATAAGTACATTGCTTTGGAATGAAACCGTTTTGATTATGATAGTCATGTTTGTTAGTAGGTTGCTGATTATGGTCAAAAATCAAAGTACGTTGCTATTTTGGGTTAAAGAATATAATACATTGCTTTAGAATGAAATTGTTTTGATTATGGTTTGCCATTATGATTACAGTACTTTTACATGAGGAAAAAAAAAGAGAAACTTTACATGAGGGAAAAAAAAGAAAAAATTGACTAATATCTCACTAGTTTTTACCATTCACTAGACATACACATGGTTAATACTAGAACAACATTTTTTTCCATTCACTAAATCCGCATATCCAATTGTATCGACCATTGTCACGTGGGCCGGGATCCTCAAAGCTAAAAAACACTTAAATTTGTTTGCAATCCTGCAATGATACACAGCCGAAGCACTATTACAATTCCAACGAATTCAATGGGAATCAGAAATAACTTTAATAGTATGAAATGTTGCCAACAATAAGGAAAAAAAAATTTAACCTGACTTGGTGCATACCATGGTATTGCCTTTGCCCCATATTCCAATTAAAACTGGTGCTGATGCCACAAAGGCTCAATACCTGGTCTGGAATTTTAGAGTGCTTCATAGTAGTAACCTGGTAAATCTATGGTTGTATATACATAATTACAGGATATTTTGGAATTGAACATATTAAATTAAGCTCGCAAGCATGGATATGTCACCGGCTTGGTTATCAGAAACAGTAAGCAATACTTCTAGTTTGTGTGTATAGACTTATCAGGAAAGAGGTGCGCAGAAACTTCACAATTATCGACCAATCCTGCAATGGTACACACCTGAAAGGAAAAAACTTTATAGCAAAACATAATCAGGATGCGTGAGAGAGAAAAGAGAGAGAGACTAACTGAGACAATTTAACAAACACGTGGTGGGCAAACTGTAATCAATCCATTCGTTCACGGTAGTATCATTGGCTCAATCATACGGTCAATCAACCACAACAAATTTGGTTAAAGAAGAGATAGAAGACAAGAATCTAAGAACTAATTTCTACAAACCGTGATGAATGTGGAATCTGCAAAGAACCGATTCAAAGGATCTCAGGAGCTTCACTCGAAATCGCGATGAAGCTTGATTCGATCGTGATGAATGTGGAATTACAGGGAGGAATTACTTTCGCACAAAGAATCGATTCAAAGGGTGTGAGCTTGACTCGAAATCATGATGAAATTGATGAAATTTTCGGAGTCCTCTTGTTTCTTCGTACCGATTGCAGAGAGCCAGAGATGACTGAATAGAGACGACTGAATGGTATTTACGCTTAAAAGCATCAATGAAGGGTATAATTGTCCCTTAACATGTTAATATAATTAATAGGATTTTAAGTAATAAAAAATAAATTATAAAATGCTAAAATTAATATTTAGGGTAAATTTGATATTATAGAAATTAATAATGGGTATATATGATATTTAGATATTTCATTGGGTATATATGATATTTTCTTATTAATTTAGGGTATATATGAAATTTTCCCAATATTTAAAGACACATATCGAATAAAGTACCACATCATATGTTAAAACATTAAACATAGATAAAATGGACAAAACCTGAAAATTATAAATTCAAAAAAAAAATTCAAAATTTTATTATTTAAATAGAAAAAATAATTTATCTATAGTTAAACAGCAAAACTAACGTATATATTTTAATAATCTGAGTTCTAATAAAAACTCGAGTAGTTATTTATTTTTTTCCACAAATTATTAAATTACACTTTGCTGTTCTTGTCTTGAATCCGAAATTAGAAATTACTAATGCGGTCGATATTATTCTATTATTTAAAAGCCGTGATTTTTGGCTACGTGACACCTTTTTTTGGTTGTCATGCGGATCCTTAATCAGATCCGGGTCGTAGAGTGGATCCGGTTCAGCGAATTTAGATGTTTCTCGATTACGCAGGCTCTGTGTCGAAATTCCGTCTTCTCCTTCATCCCTTCTTCTCTTCTTTCGGTCGGTGCCCCTCTCCCCACGATTCTAGAACTCCAAATCTACCGATAATCGAAAGATGCCCCTCGCAGCCTTACGTCGATGACTACTCACAGACCCTCCATCCCCCATCGGAGCTGCAATCAACCTTTCTTACTCTCCACTGCTCACATTAAGAGACCGTAGACCAGCGTTTTCATTGTGCCAACAGGAGTCGGTGCTTAGACAAAACCACTGCAATCGAAGCCATCTACGAATACAAATGTTTGGTTTCTTGGTTTTTTTTCTTACGGTTTGGGGGAATTCTCAATTTCTAGGGTTTTAAGTTCTGATTCATCCGTAACTTTTTGATGATTGCTATCAGATCCAATTTATTTATTTCTTGAATTTAATCACGCTGGCAGAAGAGGACGAGATGGTAGTACCACAATTACTTTTCTTAAAGTTTTTGTATGTGATGCACTCGTCAATACATGAAATCTGATTTAATGAATTGCAACGCTGTTTACGCTTTGCTTTTCAAACGTTATTAATATGAGTTATACCGATTTTGTCAATTACACCAGCAGAATCTGTTAATGCTGTCGATGCAACAACTGTTGATAATCCACCGTCAGCAGGGTTCACATGGACTATAGAAAATTTTTTTCCTTCATTCTCAGGTAATTAATTCCTATTTCTGTTTCCTGTATCCCGAATTCGATTTTTATTCGGTGTATTTCGATGAAATCCTTCCATCCAGCTCCTAGGGTTTTGTAAACAACGATCGCGTATATGAGTTTTGGGGTTTTATTGTCCCAATTAGATTGTTTTGCTTCTGCTTTTAGGGCAATTGACATGAATCGTTATCTCGTATGCGATTTATGAATGTGGCCATTCATCTATCGTTGTTAAGTTTCTCTATATTCATCGACTTCAATGCTTTTGCAGTATGCTCCTGGCTATACCGCCCCCCCCCCTCTTAGACCTTTCTTAGAAGAAACCACCATAGATATCGGGTAATTAATCTTTTTTTCTCTTAATTCGAAATCAAGAAAATAATAGTTACAAAACATTGATTTTTTGAAATTTGATTAGGGGAGGATGGCAAATATCGGGGACGCCTATGGATTTAAATGATCCACGTCTCCTGGAAATTGCTGAACCTGAATGTCAGTTTTTGGAAGCTGAATATGAAGATATCAATGCATCAAACGCAAGTGGAGTTGCATTTTGTCGTTCATCTATTTTAGTTGGGAACCCATCAATTAAAAATATACAAGTTTAAGCAGATTCAATGGCACTTTTTAGCAATTTGACTATCACTTCTGAAGAAACAATTTTACCTTTTGTGATTGTCTCCAGAATCATTTCACTGAAAAATTAAGCTATAACTATTAAAAGGGAAAAAGGGTTTCAGTGTATTAACTAAAAAGGTGAATGTAGCTGTGGGGTGTCGGCGGTTGCTTGTGGTGGTCGAACACTGCATCCCTTGGTCCGAATTCCACTAGATTTACCTTGAATCCATATTGTTAGCAATGGTATTTAAGTTACCTAATATGTTTATTTTCTCAATGGTTTATTACTTGAAAGAAAGTCATCTCTTTTTGATTATCAAATGTTAACCTTTTAAAGTTTTTAATCTGCTTATCCTTCTTATGTCTATAAAACAGGACTCACAATGCGTAGTGAAGAAATCGGTGCAGCTGTTGAAGCATGGCCAGTTGGACTTTTTGGCCTTGTATGAACCACTAAAATTTATATAATTTCCATGGTGAATTTATAGGTTCGTTCTTTTCACTTTCTTTTACTCTCTTGCTGATCACTTAATACAGAAGTGATGATGTTATTATTTGGAAGTGTTTTAAATAACAATACGTATAACTAAAGTAAAATATTTATTTGAAATCCTTGCAGGCTTCTATTTTATTGTTGAGTCCCCTCTTTTCCAAAATCATCATGCAACTTCACTTCCAACCTCAAGAATTTGTAACATGATTAGCTTTATTTAGCTGTATGCCTATAACATTATCAGGTGGAGTTGCTCTAACCCGGGTTAGTTTATTATTCTTATAAATGTTCTATTTATGTTTTATATCATTATAAAAAATTGATTGTAACACAACTATGAAATTTGTTGATGCAGCATGCTGGAGGAAATTCAGCATTGGCCCTTGCAATGACTGTGTTATCGAGTCTTTTGGGAAAGGTATCGAATTCTCAAGTTTTCCATTTTTAGAGAAAACATTAAAATAAATAATCCAGTATTTTATTGAGTCATGGTTTCAAGATTGTTCTCCTATCATGTGACATGGACTAAATGTTCTTTAGAAAAGAATTGCTTCCAAATCATCTTTGATGTTCCTTTTTTTTATTTCATACATCTTATATAAGAGTTCAAAATAAAAAATTTCGTCTTTTTTTATTTCTTCCATATGACAGGCTTTTCGGGAATCCTTTAAAGTTGATTTTCTTACAAGATCTTTAAGTACATTTGTCTAATGAGAAATTTTACAATCATCCATGTAATTTTTGTTGCAGGTGTGGCGATTTTTTCTGATAATAACCGTAAGCTCTTATCATCCGTAAATGCTATCTTACTAAGTTTGGTAAGAATAAACTTTCTCATTCCTATTTTTATCAACTTTAAAAAAAGAAAAAACATCATGCAATAATTTTATCCAGGTCCCTTGGATACAAGTAAGCAGATGAAGGTCACTGCTTTTAATGGTTAAGCTTGAAGTTTTTCTTGAAGTTGTCATAACGGGCGCGTAAGTTTTTATTATTTTTTTTCAAAAAGATTGAATATTTACATTTTTTAGCAAAAAATAAAATATATATTTAATTTCAGACTTCTTCACCTCACACTATTAGGATTTAATTACCTCTCAATACAAATCCTATGTGCTATAACCGGTGGCAGTAATTCAGTTTTTGCAAAAAAGGAAACAATCGCCAAGGGAAAGATTTCTTCAAATTTAAAGTCAGATGTAGTTTTTTTGGTTGTTTATGGATTTTGTTTGGAGCATCAGGTATACAAGCTTTATACAGCCTGTGACTACCTCAAAATTGTACAACGACGTTAGTTGCTTTCCTTTTTAATTTTACCTCATCATGTCCCATTTAAAACTATATATTTTTTATATAATTGTCTACTTACAGGTAAAATTGCACAAAGATCTTTTACACTTTGAAACTGGATATGTTGTAAAGCTGTACCGTTTGGCCAGACTTTCTCCATCCCAATCTGTCAGTTTTCTTCTCCATTATTTTCCTTACTACCCTTATAATACATACTTGATTGAACTTGAAAAAGCATATGATGTTTTTTCAGTAAAGTATGATGTATCTGATTTGTATTTTTTTTGTTAGGTTTTTACTTTTACTCATCCAAACTGCTCGCCAAATAAAAGTAATCAGCAGTACAAGAAGCTTCGATTTGAGATGCCTAATGATACCAGATCAACTATTATTCACAGTAAAATGTTTTATTTTTTAAAAAGCATTTGACTTCCTGAGTATATATTGATGATTCTTGCGATTTTTGGTCCCCAAAAAAAGTTCTTTTTGTAATTTTGGTCCCTAACTTGATGTTTCATAAAGATATTGGTCACTGTTATCAAATAAAATATGTTGGTTTAATACAAAAAAAGCAACATACTTTGATTGTTAATTTTAGTTTAGCATCCTACTTTCTCGATTTATCATCTCCACCGCTTCCTTCCTCATTCGTCTTTCCCACCGTCAACCCCTTACCCAACGCTTACTCTCCACCTCCGTCGCTTTCGCGTCGGTGCTTCCTCATGATTCTTTGAACTCTCCACGGCTTATCTCTACACCAAACACCCAACTCTGACCAAATCCATCGATATTCGGAAGAAGATGTCGTTGCAAGCCTATGTCGATGACCACTTGATGTGCGGTAATTCAGAAAGCTCCTCTTGATCTTCATCTTCTTCTTATTCAGTTAATTACTTGAGTTCATTTGTAAAAAGAACCAAATTCATGGTTCAATCGTATGCAGATATATCAGATAATAGAGGCCATGAGCAATGATGGTAGATCCTGGCTGTCGATCAGAGTTTAATAAAGAGGTAGATATATTAATAAAAGTTTCATGTATCAAAATTTTACTTTTTATTATTCTTTCATCTTTTATTTTCTTTATTTGGGTAAGTTTAATGCTATTTGGATGGTCACACTTAACAACCAGCTTGCATAAATAGTTGCTGCCTTACAACGAAAGTTAACCGTCTTTGTCAGTCATCCTCATCGTGATCATGTTGAAGGTAAGAAAATTAAAAAGTAAATAATCTGAATTATTCTATGAGAATTATAACTTTTAGGTTATATTGCCTTTAATCCATATTCTTTTTCTATTTTACACTTATGTTCTATTTTGGATTACTTATATAAAAGCCTCATTAACATAGAATTCCAGTAACCAAAAGTTTTAAAGCATTTATATGAATGTTACAAGCATTTATCCCCTTTTCTGATCAATTATGCCCTTTTTTAAACATAGTTGTACATATGCAGTTTTTTTATATCCATATTTTCATATAAATGACTGGCTGAGTAACTTTAATGAAAAGGATGTGGTTCCATGTTTTTTTCCTTCTTATTCCATCCTCCAATGCTGAAACTGCATTTCTAAAGTACGTTGCCATTACCAAAATTATTCACAAGGACCATAACTGTTAAAAGTGTCACAGAAAATTACATTGATTTTATTTACTAAAACTGACAAATAATCTTACTTTGATTTTTTTAGCAAAACTGTGAAAAAAAAACCAAATCTTTCAAAAGGACCAAAACTGGCAAAAGTTTTGAAAACTGTCAATAGTACCAAAACTTTAAAAATTAAAAACTGCTACACTTAGAGAACAAAACGGATCATCTTACTTGAAACAGGGACTAACGATGTTAAAAGAAGCCTAAAATTTGGACCAAATTTCCAAAAATCTGCTATACCCAAGGACCCGATGTGGTCATATTCCTTGAAAGAGGAATAAAAAATGATACAAATTCCTCAAATGAGGTTTAAATTTGCAAGTATGCTATACAGGGGGACCAAAAATTGTAATTTTACTTGAAATAGGGACCAAAACATTACAAAAACCTCATATAGGATTTTTTTCGGGCCAAAGTTGCAAGAGAACTTTTTAGGCCCAAAGTTGCAAAAGTCTGCTATACTTGAGGACCAAAATTGGTAATTTTATTTTAAATAGGTACCAAAAACGTTAAAACCTCATATGAGGATTTTTTTTTAAGAACAAAATTGTAAAAATATTCTACACTCAGGTTCTATGGACCAAATATAGTGATTTTTCTGGAAACGGGGATCAAAAATGGTATAAAAGTCCCAAATAAGGATCAAAAATGGTACAAAAGTCCCAATTAAGGACCAAAATTGCAAGATAACTTTTTCAGACCAAATTTGCAAAAATCTGCTATACTCAAGGACCAAAAATGCAACTTACTCAATCATCTGTGTTCTGTGTAACAGGAGTTTATAGAAGGTGATGTCAGCAATGGTGCTTCGTTATTTGCTGCTATAAATAATTCTATTTCTAAGGTTTGTATTCCCATTAAATCAAAATCCATAATAAAGCATAATATTTTTGTTTATGTTTTTGAGATGTGTATTATCTTCTTCCTTTTCCTTGCAGAAAGGCATGTCTCTTTACATAAAGGAAATGGCAAGGAATGAAGCAATAACCGGTGAAGATGGTGATGCCGGAGTCAAACTTTAGTTTAGTTTCCGAAAAAAGCATATTATCCGGACCCGTGCTCCAGCAATCCCGAACGCGTGCGGAGCATGGGCTCCCGCTAGTTACCATGAAAAATAGTTTTTATAAAATAATTATTGATAATTTATGAAATATATCGAATACCTTTTTTGCATTTTTCGTGTATGAAAAAGAAAAAGATAATGGGCAACAGCAAGATTCATAAAGCCCAAGGCAGATATCCTCTTTAAACTTTTTCCTTCGTTTCACGTTCTTTTATAAACGTTGACATGCAAGGATAAGATTTCTGACATGTCGTGTGAATGGGAAGAAAAGCCTTTTATATTGCTCTGATCTTTATCCGGGAAAGAACGGTAGTGGCTTTTTTTAGTATTAACAATTTGATGCCATATCGGAAAAAGAGAATAAAAGGAAGAAGAGAAGGGGGGGAAGGGGGGGGGGGGGGGGGTTGTCGTAAAGAAAAAGAAAGAAGACAAGCATGCCGTTGGCATCGGCTGCCAGTCTGCCACCTCGAATGCCGCTGGGTTTTTCACACCGTATCGTACAGTCTTATATAATTTCACAAATAAAGATATTTGGTTCTCATTTAGTGTAATAGACATAAATACGAATTTGAAAACCGGTTTTATAATCGAACCGGTCTGGTGATCTTTTCTGGTTTAACCAGTTCAATCGTCCGGTCAAATCGCTTCTAAAATTTTTATGTGTTTTACTATTTTCCTGCATACATATGTATATATAAAATCAAGAACTTGATGTCAACAAGTTCAACCAATAAAAATACAAATAACAACAAGTAGGCCAATGAAAGTAAATCAAAACTTGTATCATATATGAGATTGAGAATACGCAAGACGACAATATCACATACGACATATTTTAATTTTATAGTAGTCTGATTTTAATTAAAGTAGTTAAGACTTTTAGCCAAAACCAAACACAAAAGCCCAAGGTAAAGCCCTTCCATTCTGGTTCTCTACAACCAGGTTTTTACCAAAACCGGCCGATTCATTCCAGTCAAGAAATCATCATAAAACCGCTTCTAATCAAATCGTCATCATCTCCGGTTCCCGGTTCAACCGGTCCGACCGGCTTTATCAAACCGGTTTTTGAAACATTGATAAATACAATAGAAAGTTTACGACTTTCAATCAGAATTACTGAAAATAAGAAATTAAATAGGTTAAAAATTTTGAATGTCTAATAATAACAAAAAATTAACCATATTCCAAAGATAATCATACATTTGGTAACGGAGTCCCTGCAAAATGCTTCACGAGGTTGTTTTGTCTACAATGCGAAGTGGGACTTAAAATGGGCATTGTCTACAAATGGTGGGGCTTGAATTGAGAAATGGTGGGTCTACTACGAGGCCCATAAGAAATTACTTTTTTGGGTTTACAAATACATAAGGTTTTTAAGCTTGAAACCGTAAACTAGTAGAACACTCTCTAAATGTGGTAAATGAAGAGTAGATTTCATATAATATATAATATAATAAAATATTAAAAAATAGTATTTCATTAAATACGACAAAATAACAAAGTCATAAACTAATCTAGAGATTACATTTTAAAGTTGACATCTTCGGTCTTTCATTTTTCGGAAGCGACTTATCATATTTTCAGGTTTAACATTTATAAGTGCTTCCATTTCTACACTACAAATCAAAGCATCATTCAAAAAATCGTCACTCATTCTATTACACAAATCGGTCTTCACAAGTTTCATTGCGGAAAAACACCTTTCAATCGTTGTCGTTGCGACGGGCAAAACCAAAGTTAGTTTTAATAACCTATAGACCAAATGAAAAAGCGAGGTTCCTGAGATGAATCCGTTTCGAAGCATTAAAATCATTTTGGTAGATCTCAATTAACTTCAACAACTTTGGTTTATCAAACCTAGAAAACGAATCACAATGACTCAAAGCCGCCATGTTTTCTATCAATTCGATGCTTACTTCACTAAATCGATCCCTAAATTCTTGAATTTGCATATCCAAAACCATGTTAAAAATTACAACTTCAAAATGATGTTGGTTAGTAATATTGGCCGTACGGTTTCTTGAAGAAATAAAATTTTCCGACATTTCCACAAATGCTATATTATGTTTTTTTGACAAAAATAAGATACTTTCTTCAAAATTTGTGGAAACCTATCATTTCTTAAAGCTAGAACTGCTTTTGTTCCCTTTATCAATGAAGTCACTTCCAAAACATCTTGATCTTTTCTTTGAAGATGTTTTGACAAGGTTTCAGTGGCGCCTAGAATTTCTAACATCAAGTGTAAATAAAACACGAAATCAAGTGTCTTGAAATATGTCAAAATACCCTTTGCTTGATTACGGTTTGATAAAGTAGAACCATCATTTTCAACATACTTAAGTACTTCAACAACTTCTAGAAACAAATTCATCAAACTTACGATGGTTGTATAATGTGAACCACATCTTGTATCTCCAGCCCGAATAAGAGAAATCTCTTGATTCAACCCACTTTAGGTTTCAATTTCACCATTACCAATTTCTTTTTCTACTTTTTCTTTGTACCTCTCTCGTATGATATCTTTTCTCATGCAGGAAGCACACACCACATTAACTACCAAAGCTGGATGCTCAAAGAAATCATGAGCACCTTCATGGTTCCTTGCTACCACCACAATCACTAGTTGAAGTTGATGTGCAAAACAATGTACATAATGTGCCGAATTATTCTCTATTAGTATCAATGACTTCAAACCGGTGAATGCACCAAGCATATTACTTGCTCCATCATAACCTTGACCTCTCACTTATGTCTAATAATCAATAAAAAATGTAAGACATAAAGCAAATAAAGATTTAATTGTGTAAGAAAGAAATAAAAGAGTTCATGATTTCTCAATCTCACCTAAGCCACACTCAACTTATTTTCGGTAAGTACATAATCAATAGCCGCTTTAAGAGTCAAAGAAGATGTATATGTCATGTGAACAATTCCAATAAATCGTTCCTTCACAATTCCAAGTTTATCAACATATCTCAAAACAATTGCCATTTGTTCCTTTTGTAGATACATCAATAGACTCGTCAACTAATATACCAAACACATCATCACCAATTTCATCACAAATAGACATGGTAATTTCTTTTGAAAAGCAATCAACAATATCTTTTTGAATCTTCAGAGATATCAATTTTTCATTTTGGGAGCATTTTCTAAAGTAACATTACAAATGCTTTCGTTATTTTCTCTAATCATAGATAATACTTAAAAGAAAAGTCCTCTAGAAAGAGAGGAATCCGACTCATTATGACCATGAACGGTAACGAATTTTTCAATAGGAATTTACAAGTACGAATTGTAGCACATTATCAAATTTCGTAATTACTCGTTTCAATTTCAATTTGCTTATAAAGGGCTTCATTGATTTTTTCTCATTATATTTTCACAATTTTGTCGTGCTTTGTTGTGATAACTATCGAAATTACCCAAATGAGTATACAATGCATGTTTTTAACTCCATGTGCAAAAGCCTTCCGTCACAAATGCATCTCTCCCACTTTGATGTCCTATTATAATGTCTCCAAAAAATAACAATACAAACAATATGCTTTGTTCTTTTTATGCTATTTTCTAACCATTCAAATTCGTCAAACCATTCAACAACAAAACATCTTGTCTTCTTACAAACCAAAGTTGATTGAAAATTATGTCCCTTTGGTTGACAAGCTTTTCTAATATAATACGCCCTTTTATTTCATTTCTTTAATTTAGATGATAAGATGTAGTTTTTGGCCTATCCCCCAGGTCGGAAGGAAGATCATTCATATTAATACTTGTTGAAGTAGGTGTTGTACTTTTAGAAGTGGGTAGGTGTCCTTGTGGTTGTGGAATTTCATTAGACTCATTTCTTTGGGAAGATGCACCTCCACCAATCTGATCACTACCTACATCTAGCTTTCTTTTAAAAAACTTACCAATAGAACCCTACAAAATAATGGAACATAATTAGAAGTTAAACAACAAGTCAACAACAACTAATATTAAATAAACACATAAACATAATTATCAATTTCAAGGTATATGAATTAGGCCTCAATCCAACTAGATAATAATTAAAAAGTAAACAATTTTTGACATGTACTTATTAACAAGTCGACAATTAACAAGTCAACGTGCATGAATCGGGCCTTGACCCAACCAATATTAATTAATTTTCAAGGTTTCAATAATCAATTACAACTTTACAATAACCAATTTCAAGGTTTCAATGACCAATGTTACACATGTTATATAATCAATATCAAGGTTTTCACACTTTTGTTGACATTAGTTTCCACCTTCCATAAAATTAAACAATAACACGTGAACAACTAACCCTAAAAAATAAGTGTGATAGATAATTTCAAATGTTATATAATTATATTTCCAGCAAAGATTAAAGCATAAAAAGTTAAAAAAAAACTAAACTAAAAACAAACTAACAGAGGAGTATTAGTGTTTTACTTGTTTCATTGTTGCATTTAAGGAATTGAGGGAAGATCACAAAATTGGCCGGCCGGAGGACGGGAGGAGTAAGAGAAGAAAACACCGGCACGCGGTAGCGAAGGTAGGGGAGAAACATAGAAAATCGTGAGACGGAGAGACCTTCCTGTCATTGACGTCAAATTTAGCTTTGTTTCTATTGGTTTGGGCTAACTTTCAAATGGGTTTTCAGCACTTAGGCTCCTTATTTAGACTATTAGACTAATGGATATGGACTATAAAGTTTCATTTTGGACTCAGCAATTTTAGGGGTAGTCCCATATATTTTCAGGGGTAGCCTTATACATTAAAAAAATCCGATACATTACTATTAATTTGAAATTTTTCAGGGGTAGCACAGACTACCCCAAGCCCTCAATAAGGTCCGCCCATGAACCTTTATGTATTAATTTTGCAATATAAATTTGTATGATCGTTATTTGATTTGACATGCAGGATTGTAGAATGAACAACAATTTAGACTATGATTTCGGTGCTAATGATGTAATTGATATTATGAGAAAAGTACAAAAATGATCTATCATCTAAAATAAATAACTCTCAAATCACATTTATCATTTACTACATTTCTAAACACAAACTATAAAATAAATATAACATTGATATTTGATAATGTGCAAACCAATCACTACAGATACCAAAAATTTGATGTGACAGATCTCGTTTTAAATTTATAAAACCGATCTTATCTCAAATAGAGACTATTACACACTAGGCAGTGAACCTATTTGTGTAGCAGTCTTGTTTTTGTAAGAACGAGTGTTGAATTATCGGGGAAACGAGTATGAAACAAATTAGCTTATTTAATTACTAGTTAATATTGAAAACAGAAAATAAAAGTGGGGAATTGGATAATAAATGGAAAAGGTAAACAAAGGAAACTGGAATGTAAAACTGATTTGAAAAATAGTTCTGAAGACATTATTATTTTAACTTGAAGTCACCGTTCAATTATGATTGATTTTTATTAAGTGCAATGATTATTAAATTGATGTTCTCCGATTTCTAAGTTGCTTAGTTCTCCTAGTTGCTCACTAGTCTTAGGCCCTGTTTTTCTATGTATTAATGGCTCAATTCAGAGGGTGGGTCTGAATCGGGTGGATTCAGCCCGTTTGGCTCACGTTTTCATTGTATCTGAATGGCCCCGATAAGATCTGATTCGGTAAGACATATTTTGATGCTGAATCATTCATAGGCTAACAATTTCCACCCACTACCCTTGCTTCCCCATTCTCATCGTCGCCTTCTCCAATCGACACAAACACGGCCTCCATCACCACCCTCTTTCTTCCTTCCCTTCCACCAGTGCTGCCCACTCTTCCCTTTGTTGTCATCCTCATCTCAGCGTCGCCCTCCTCTTTCCTTTGTCGTCGTCTACAGACTTTAGTCACCCCGTAATTCCATAAATAGCTTGATGGAAGGGCAATTTTCCTGGCGTCGTCCAAGATTTGATATCCGTTCACACTTTGCAGGTTAATCGCAATCCTTCATCTCCATATTAGATTGATCTGTTCTTTTTTTTTCTTATATAATCTGATTGAAGCGATACTAATCTCGCTAGAAATTTGTGCAATTTGGGCTTTGAGTTGTTGATTCAAAATTGCTGATTTCTTGGCAAATTTAGTTCAGCTTCAATTCACGAGACCTACCTTTGTCGTTAAAGAGTTTGTTTTGGAGCAATCAATTCACGAGACCTACTTTGAGTGCTGAAGATTAGAGATTCGTTGATGTTCTGTGACTTTTTTCAGTGGAGAAAGTTCATGTGGTGTGTATACAATTAACTCTAGAATGTATTTGTTTTCTTAACCAATCGTAATTTTACAGAGTTTGATGATGGTCGAAATGTTTGTGGCTTTTGGCTTTTGAATTTCAATACCCAATATATGAAAAAAAATATTACGAAGTAGGATACTTTAATGAACAAATAAATAAGAGAAAAATCTGAAAGTTCTATGTATCGATGGTTAAAAATTATAATTTATATGTATTTTGCTTTATAATGGTATATATTAATATTTTAAGTAAAAGGGCAAAATTATCATTTTCTTCATTCAGCAAAACCATTCAGATGGCCAACCAAACGGCATGCTTTCATTCAATGCAGATTCATTCAAAGCCTCTAAATGATTCAGGCCTCTAAATCGTTTAGATCTGAAGCGTTCGGCTGCTGCCAAACACAGCCTTAATGATTCTAAAGATTCATAATCACAATGGTCATGTAGACTAGTTATCCTTATTACCAGTCATTAAGTTCATATCATGTAGATTTGATTAGGTTAATTAATCTCAATGGTCATGAAAATGAATTGTTGCACATAATGGTCATCTAATGCTAGCTCACACATTAAAGTTTTACCTTACTTTCCTAACACTAAGATTTGGTCCATCTCTAGTCAAACTTGTCTAATGGTCATACACTAGTCATGATTCAAGTCAAACAATCATATTGGTCCTCAAAATTGAAAGAACTCAGTAATAGGGCAACAAAGATTCAAACGTTAACATATAAGGATCGTTGATTAAACTAACACAATAAATTAAGCAACTTTTAAATAACCAAATATCAATCAAATCATAAAATTAAGGTTAATTAAAAGGTAAATAAAAACAATGGGTATAAACCCAAATCTGAAAGTAGATTGCCGAAAGAAACCATAATGAGTGCTAAATATGGATAGTAAAGCAAACAAAATAGTAACCCAATGATTTTACCTCAGATCCTTCAAAATTCTGCTCCATGTCAGCTTTCTGGCCTCCAAACTGCCTTGTGGACTCTCAAAACGTCGATCTAGGGTTTCTTTTTTATCAAGGTATTCCAAGAATGTAAAAGCTATGTAAAAATTTGATTTGAGGCTGTATTTAAAGTATTTCTACCGACATAAAATCGCGTCACAACAGGTCCTCCGAAGCGTCGCATTGAGTTACGATATCGCCATTCATCGTTATTTTCACGTTGTTTTGTCGTTATCTTCTTGTATGTAATAGTTATACTACGTCGGGTCGTGATGATATATACGGATGCGTCACAATGCTCTCTTCCTTGTGGCACATTACATTTAGAACGCGTCTCGTAAATCTTGCAGTTTGCTCATTCTCAGCTCTTTTTGCTCCAAATGTGCCATAAGTCCCCAAAAATCGATTTCAAACCATTAAGTATCATTTATCCCGTTTTCTAACAAAAATGCAACTTTTAGTATCCTAATATCGCATAAAATATAGGTACAAAATGAGCAATATTAAAATACCCCACACTTGGACTTTGCTTGTCCTTAAGCAAACTAGAATTTACACAGGCTAGTAAAATATATTTCAATCTTTTCCAATTTCTAGTAACACAAGTAAGAATTATTGATACCAAAAATAACGTATAAAAACAAATAAATAAGTTATATATATCATAAACCTAACTATGTATAGGTCCACTTTAACTGTTCATTTTCCAAATAAACTTCCTCATCATAATCAACAAGTCCTTATTGTGCTAGGCACTCATTTTTGCATCCCCTAGAATGCTAGATTCATGGATGTTTCTCATAATTATAAGGTTAAGGACCTCATGACCAATGTAAAGAGGTAAGGAAGAGGGGGCCACCTTAGCAAAGGGACATCTTCCATTAAAGAAGCCATAAAGGTTACCATTTATGTTGATTGAGTATCAGGCCACCGATAAACATGTTATAATCCAATTAATAATAATTTGAGAGAAGCCCAAGTGGAATAAAACAATAATCAAAACTCTCCAATGAATAGTGTAATCGACTTTTTGGATATCTATTTTGAAAGCTCATCTAGGTTTACCTTTTTGAAGATGGTAATCTCACATGAGCTCTCAGAAAAGCAAGATGTTGTCCGTAATCCAACGACCAGGATGAAAGCAGATTGTTTTTCATTCCCCAGTGAAAGAAGATGATCGATAGGCACTGCTAAAATCTTACTGATACATTTGTATAGAACATTACAACAAGCAATAGGCCAAACGTCTGTAACTTTGGAAGGGGAGTACAACTTAGGAATCATGGAAATTATGGTATTGTTTATGGATTTAAGCAGGTGTCGAGATATGAAGAACTTACAAACAGCAGAATACATAGTCTGACCAATAATGTCCCAAGCAACTGTGAAGAAGCCAACAGTGAAACCATCAAGGCCTAGAGCTTTGTCATTACCCATTTGAAAAATAACATTATTGACCTCCTCATAATTAACATGGACAGTCATAATGTCTCATTGAGAAACAGGGAATACGACGCTCCCGTAAATGATTGGAAGGTCTTTCTGTTCCCAAGAAGTTTTGGTAATGTTAGGCAACCAGATTAGGAAAACAAACCTATCAATCCAAACACCATTATTGTTTTGAATAGAGTCAATGTGGTTTACATTATTATGAGATTTAAGGGTTTTGTGGAAGAATGAAGAATTTTTGTCACCCTCACGTAACCAGACACTTTAGTTTTTTGTTAGAGGAAATGTTCCTCAATTAGGCAAGCCTCATTGTAGGGATTGGGGTAATAGTTATGCTCTATAAGAAGATCCTTGTTATTAAGGTCCCTATCAATATCCATCTGGATTCTGTTAAAAGCTCAATTCGAAGCTTTGTGACCTTAGATAAGAGGTTCCCATGAATGTTTAAAAGCCTCCACATCGACGTTTTCAAATGAAGATTTTGAGAGACCTTATATATGTTATTCCTAGGGATGTTAGGTTCCAATAAAAAGCAACAATCTGTTTGAACTCCTTCTTATGAGTAAGTAAATTGCAGAATTTAAAAGGTTTGAGGCTTGTTCTTATACTGGAAAGGAGACATTGCACAGCAAGGCTATGGTCTGACAACCGGTAAAGAAGGAAAACCACTACAACGTTAGGATGGGAGGCAACCGGTAAAGAAGGAAAACCACTACAACGTTAGGATGAGAGGCAACAGAATGGTAGTTGGCCATAACACGATCAATCTTCTTAAGAAGCCCATTTTCCCTATTGGGACTTTTGGTCCAAGTATAGAAGATACCTTTATAGTTGATGTACGAAACCTCAATTTGTTGGATAAACTCACGAAAGTTATTCATACCATGACACATACCAGAGCTTCCAGAAATGTTATCTTTAATGTCAAGAGAAACATTAAAGCCTCAATGATTACCCATGGCGAGTCCTTAATATCATGTTTCATGCACAAAGAGACTCCCAAAGTTGATGACGGTACATGTGGTAATTGTAAGCATAAACAAAAGAGAAGGAAAACTTTTAATGTTATTACGCGGTTTGATGAGGGAATGGATGACTTGATCAGTGGCATAAGGTGCATCAGATCAACATGTATAGAGTTCCAAGAGACCACAATACGGGTACCTCTAGGGCTTTGGTTGAACTTAGAAGACCAAACCCACGACCCACAAAACCTTTTGACAAATCTTAGGAATTTTAAAATGAGCTGCATGAGTTTCCAAGGCAGCACATACTTGAAGGCGACAAGTCCATGAAGAGATGTACCTCATAATGAAATAATAGAAGATACAGAGTCCATATTCTAGGGTTCGAGTGTCAACATTTATAGAGGATTTAATCTGGTCAATCTCAATTGTCATGAAAATCAATAAATTACACAAAATGCTCATGTAATATAACATTCATACACATTAAATATCATTACTTTATAACTTAATTCTAGGATTTGGTCTATCAATAGTCTAGATTATTAATGGTCATAAACAACAAAGATTAAAGCAATACAATCAGAATGGTTATCACTAGTCCAGATTCTTAATATCCTTGCTATATTTTATTAAAGTGAAAAGTCCTCAATATGAGCACATGTGAAAAATAAGTTAGGCAATAGAATGCCTAGTGAGAATACCCAATGTTAATTTATTATGAGTAAGAATAATGAGAATCACTCCGACTCAAGTGAAACCTCGAAGAAACCACTTTAAAACCAACTACCAAATATAGAATAGAATCAACAAATTCCAACAAAGTTCAACAAAACAAAGTGTATATTTCCAACAACAAATGATGATGATAATTAAATATGCATCAATCTCAATATCATCTCAAAGGTCCAAACTCACAAATATGGTTAAATATGCTCAAGCATGGAGACATTGTACTACTATGGTGGAATCGCCCTAACTATGACCCTTTATATGCCCAATTACAAAGTATGTAACATGTAAACCATCACACATGCACCACATAAGGGGTAGCTAACCATGCTTGTGCTAGTGATGATTATCTAGAAATATAATCACTTCATCTCAAGTCAAATCTCGTATGGATATAATGAATGACCATAAGGTTTCCCATCCTATATGAATGCACATGTGGCATGTCAAAATCATTTTCAAATCAAAAAACATCTTATATGAAACAAGTTCTTTTTAAAATGAGTTTTAATGTAATACATAAGTAATACATATAGTAGCACATTGCATATAAACACATATTATAGAAAACCAATTCATAAAATCAACAAAGTAAGTTTAGGGACATGTACTCACAGTAAACTCACCTCAAAGCTTGCTATAGTTCCCTACTCTTTTCAAGACTCCAACGTCTCTTAATCTCGATGTATTAAATACAATAAATACTTTTAAAATGACCAAAATACCATCTATATAGCTGATTCATTGATTTTATGGTTTTAATACTCTTTTCATGTCAATATAGAAGTTATGGAAGCAATTAGAGATCCAACGATAAATCCAGGCTCAAGTTAAAAACTTTCATGAACCTTGACAGAGCTGAAGCCCTCCTGGGCCCAAATCTACTAGCATTGAACCTGCGGGAGCCTGTTCTAGTACACTAGAATGCTATTTTTTCCCTTTTTTCTCACATTAAGCCATTATAAATTAATCCTTATGCTTCCAAACCTTCCATAAGTCTTCCAAATGACTCAAATGGAAGTAACAAGCCTAAGAAAGTTAGTGATAACACTACTCTATCATCTCATATTTGTTACTTAATGATTAAGGGGTGTAAACATCTAAAGAGCCAAATGAATGCTTATGTAGGCATCAACACACCTACATTAAGTCATGAGTTTTAAGTTGTTCGTAGTTCTACCAATGTGATTCTAATCACTTAACAACCATTATTACAAATCCCAAAGATCTTAGTAAACCTTTACTCATTTTTACTTCAAATAACTTCCAAAATTATTTCACCAATCCTTCTGTAAAACAAATCACCAACATCTAAGATCCAAATTATTCTAGTACTTCAACTCATGTCATTTCCACAAGCTTTAATGAGTTATGAAGCATTGAAATCAAAAGTTCATAATCCACC
Organism: Cichorium intybus; assembly: GCA_023525715.1. Lineage (NCBI taxonomy): Eukaryota > Viridiplantae > Streptophyta > Magnoliopsida > Asterales > Asteraceae > Cichorium > Cichorium intybus. Next base: position 130,869,480 of record CM042011.1, on the reverse strand, counting down.
ATTGAAGCCCTAGATCAACTTATGAAGCAATTTATGAATCCATAGGCGAACTTCATAGTGATTTGAGATATTTTATGATTAAAAATAGTTTCTAAACATTAATACAAGTTTATTCACATAATCATTTCCATAAACTAAACCACACATTATTTCCACCATGAATGGTGCTTTAAAGCTTCAAATCATCACTCAATTCCATAACAAGCAACTAAGTGAAGATCTAATTGAGCTTATGAGTCTAGATACTAAAAATCTCAGTATAATCAATTAAAAACTTCAAAATACAACATAAATTCAGATTAGATCTTCATCCAAATAGTAGAATAGAAATGAAATAGTCAATACCTTCTAAGCTTAGTGATGCACTCCTAGCTTGAAATCTTCAATCTAATCTTCAATTTACAACATTAAATCTTCCATTCCTCTTCCACACCAACGTGTATCTCCTCTAATTCTCTCAATAATCAGTTTACCTATAAATTGTAACACCCTATTTTTTTTAATAATAAAACAATAATTAAATCTAAAATACACTTTTGGACACAAAACTTATAAATAAATTAAAGCATTTTAAGATAATTAAATCGTTTGTATCAGAGTAATGGTGTTACCAAAACATAAAATTAATAAACATATTTGAAAGCGGAAGACTTAAAATAATAAATTGCTTAAAATGTCCCTTCTTTTATTTTGATACGAGCTCGGAGCGGTCACGCCGTGTCCTTTCCAAAAATACCCTTAAACCTGAAATGTTAGAATTCAACGGGTAAGCGAATTGCTTAGTGAGAAACACAATACTCGTATATTATACTGTTAGTGTATCCCACATTGGTGCGACACGGTCCTAAAAGTTTGTATATATGTTGGAGTCTCCCCTCTCTCCACAAGGGCTCTTTTGGAGAGACAATCTTGGGCTCCACATATATTTACATGGTATCAGAGCCGGTGTCCCGCACCCCTGTAACCTCATCGAGCCTCCGTCTCTGAGGGGGAGTGTTAGTGTATCCCACATTGGTGCGACACGGTCCTAAAAGTTTGTATATATGTTGGAGTCTCCCCTCTCTCCACAAGGGCTCTTTTGGAGAGAAAATTTTGGGCTCCACATATATATATGATACCATGTAAATATATGTGGAGCCCAAGATTGTCTCTCCAAAAGAGCCCTTGTGGAGAGAGGGGAGACTCCAACATATATACAAACTTTTAGGACCGTGTCGCACCAATGTGGGATACACTAACATATACCAATCACATACATTCATGTATCACTTTTATACATTCACAAACATATAACATAACTTAACTTAGCATAGACATAATCACATTATCCTAAGCACATATGGTTGGTACCAACTCTTTCATGCGGGCCGGTTCCCCGAAGGGCTGTCCCCGGTACCTCCGCCTCTATACGCGGGCCGGTTCGCCGAAAGGCTGTCCCAGTACCTCCGCCACTATATGCGGGTCGGTTTGTCGTAAGGCTGTCCTGGTACCTCCGCCACCATACACATAATTTATTTCATATATGTTTATTAAAAGAACATAAACATACATTCATACAAACATAAATGTTACACGCACGGTCAACATAGTAGACGAGTTAGTGTAACTCACCTGATACCGTAGTGTTGCTAGCAGCGATCCGAATGCCAACCATCAAACATATCAAATATTCCTACAAGTATTTTCAATAAACACTACTTAGATTATAGTGCAATTCACTACATTTTACTACTTATATATTATACGTTTTCGCTTCCTATTTTCCTTCATTCATTAAGTCTTTAACCAAGAGATCCTAATCCATTAAGTACTTTATAATATAAACCCTTATTAAGACCATTTACAAATGATTAGAACATCGAACTTGAAACTTAAGATAATTGGGTTGAAATATCATATGAAATCACTTAAAATCATAACTTTGCTATTGCTTTGGTGTTGCAACTTATTACATATAGTATTGCCTAGGTCCAACCTCCGATTCAAGATTCTCAATTATAGCACCGGAGATTACCATCTATAATCCAATTCCATAGTCCATTTATTTGATCACTTCAAGACTCCAAATTGACATAAGACGTATTTAATAGAGGCTAATCAAGTCTCATATGCATTAGCACAATTCCGGATTCCATTCCATGGTTAAATTCTTGAATTTCCAACCCGTCATTAATATGTACTAAGAAATTGTATATACTAAGTTCCAAATTACATAAGGTTCAAGAATACCTTCGTTGAAAATTCGACTAATATGCGAGCTATATATTTGAAGTCTTGGTGTGTTTGAGGCTTTGATCACATGGATTGAACCACTTCTAGAACAATAGCACCACATCCGGTAGCCACTGTCGTGTTGCGGGCAGCAATAACACCGCCCTTTTGCTGTCAATTAGCAGACCCACGGTAGCAACAAAGGTGTTGCCATCAGTTTCCTCTTCTGCCCCGACCAAACGCACGAGTACATAACCCCGCTAACAAACCCGTCACCGGCCACCACAGCTACCACCGCCACCTGTAGCAGCGGTTCTACCACCCAACAACACCGACAACAGCAGTTCTCGCTGCTGTCCCTTCGTCTGGTTCGAGTTACGGATATCGCTGCTCCATATTAGCCTTCAAACGACCCCTTGCCCTTCTCAAAACCCGCGTTCCCGACTGCTCACTCTCGATCTCCCAATCTTTCCTTATCCGATCGATTTCTCTCCCTCTTTCTCGGACTCCGTATCACTTTCTTGCGTACCCTCTTGTCTACGGCTTCAACAAGGACGATGTAGGGTTGTTCAAGGTTATGGATTAATCGAGAGGAGAGAAATTGAAAGGAGGTTTGGGCTAGATGAATCGACACTTAAGATAAATGTCCCGTAGCTTTAGAAATCAGCCCAAACGTTCTTCATGCAACTTTGAGTAAATGACAATAGTGGTCCCTCACATTTGCCATAATATTTAGTTTGATTTTTTTTTTTTTGGAACCAGCGAATAGATATATGGTTTCACCTGAGGGTAATCAGCCCCGCAACCCAGGGTGGTTGGCGATTACCTAAGGCGCAAAGGCCTTTCCCCTCCACCTAATTCGCCTTTCCAGGAAAATCCCCCACATGGGGTTAGTCGGAGTCGAACTCCAGACCTCCCACCACATGGGTATATAACCCGGGTGCATCCACCCAGCTAGGCTGGGCTTCACTTGCTAATATTTAGTTTGATCTCAAGCAAAATATATAACTAACATTTTAAGTTATGTTTAATGACAAAATGAACCCTAAACTATAAATTTTAATTCTAGGATTATCATTATTATTATTATCCTTAGGGTTATAATTATTTTTATTATTTCATTATGATCATTATTATTTTCAATATTTATAAATAATTATTTCACCATTTTCCTAGAATAAGAACTTAGCTAACAATTAAATTTATAATACTAAAACAAAAAATGGGGCGTTACAACTTTCCACCACTTATGATAATTTCGTCCTCGAAATTACTGGTTCGAGATACTGCCTCAGACTCACTAGGTTATCTACAATCTCTTAACCAGCTTGACCTTCTTTTATCGCTTTCTGCTTTATAGACCTGGAAGTTTCATTTTGGCTATGATAATCTTTATCTTTTTAGATCAATTAGAAAATATAACACTCCTCCTATAACTTCGTAACCTTAACCTTTCGAATAGTGCTACCCACTCACCACTCTAATTCATCCATAAAGGACTCACATGTAGCTCTAGACGCTTGCCCGCCATGTACATGTGAGGAAGTTCTTATTCAGTCATTCTTTCTTGCAATCCTACCAAAACCCCACTTGCTTATGATGATTATGCACTTAGAAGCTCCATCAGGTTCAGATATTAGCTTGCAACCTCTTTTAATAAATTATCTTCAATATATTAGTTCGAAACTTTACGAATACCACTTTTTCCATTCAGGAGGTTTTTTTAACATAACTCGTACTTCAAAACAGTCATAATATTCAAAAGCTCGAAAATATCCAATTAATTTATATTAATACGTAATTACTTGTTACTTCACTTAACAAAATATTCATTCTAGTAACGTATTCTTAAACTGTAATTCGTAATAACTTATACATTTTTCTTTCATGAAAACTTTACATATTCAAGATTTTTGAAACTTGACCCGTGGGATATAAAGGTAACCCACAAAACTTTTGTAAAGAGAAAATGTTTGATTTACTGTTTGGTAAAACATCGATTGATCTGCCAACATACGAAAATATAATGGTATTGTAATGAAAATAACTGAGTTAAAATCTCATTTTACGTAATTTTATTGCTTTGAATATATTCCAAATACAACGTGTCTTGAAATAACATTACTTAAATAGAAAACATTGGAAATATCTAGGTGAAAAAAACTCTGTTTAACATGTCCTAAACTTGGAAATAAGTTTGGTTTTATACATAAAAATAATAATCTTGAAATCCGTTATAATGGTTCTTGGTCTTATTTGACCTTCTCCGTTGTTTAAAACATATTTTCTCAAATCATTCTTTAGGCTATTAAATTATTAAGTCGTTACTAACAAAACATTTATTTCCTTATATATGTTCTTAATTAGCCTTTTCAAAACTTGTTATTACTAGTTTTATCATTCTACTATTGAGGTTCAAGTGCTATCACTGCCTTATCAGCTTAAAGTTGATGCAAGACGTTCGCTTTACTTCATGAGTAACTTTTACCCCTTTCCTTTCCTTTCTTACAACATCTCTTGACTCATCCACTGTCTCTATTTAGGTTCTCAGGCCCAACTTAGGTAATATATCTCTTTACATCCTTATCATCTTAACACCTTCTTACTTCACTATTTTGCTTATTGAACAAATCACACTACTCGTACCAAGTTTCCTTTATCATACTGATCCTGCTCCAAGGATTTCACTCATTGTATTCCTGGACCAAACTTTATCGTCCGCGCTTGCATTGACCGACTTGGACACGCCCCCTTTTGCTGTTTCCTTCAATCACCACAACAATTAGTTCTCCCCCACTTAGGTTCAACCGATCCTATTGTTGATCGCTCTTAATCATATCATGATGTTTATCTGCTTGATGATCAATTATAGAATTTACACCATATCAACTACGATATATACAACTGGAAACGTCATCTAGAACTGCTTTTGGTACTGTCTTGGTTTCCACAGTATAAATTTGAAAACTTTCTCGAGTCATCGGGTTTTTGTCTCTATTACCGCTCTGCCTACTCATATCTTTATCAGAACTATAACAGTTCCCACATTCCTACACGTGGTTTTTCCTAGTTGGTATCCCTCTAGCTCGTTTAGTCATCTAGACGACTAATTCTTCCTTGCTTCATCTGTCTGCTACAAACTCTGTCCTCTGTACCGTAGATAATGGTCCAAAGGGACGTTACCTTCCCTTCTTCATGCTAAGTTTAAAATTGAGCCTGTAAAATGAAGGTTATTGTGGTCTTTCCACTTCCTGACTGTTACAACGAAGCTCATTACAAGTTTTGGGGGTATAATTAAATGAATCTGTTCTAACATCACTTCAAAGGATTCATTGATTAGAAAATCCTGACTGATTACGAAGCTCGAGAGACAGTGGACGAATAATGCAGTCGGACAGGCGATATTGTGTCGGCAATCGGAGCTGTAAATGGAAAATTAGGGATTGGCTAGAAGAAGGAGACGACTACAAAGACTACGGTAAGGGTTTCGCTTACAATGGTTGTTTCCTGTGTTCGATTCTTAACCTAGATTGGGTGTTTTGTGATGTAGATGGAAATGCGAACATGTTCTCCCTTGAAATTAATCACGGGGGTTTTTTCATTGAATCGCCGACTACAAGGTATGTGAATGGTATGGTTAGTGTCGTAGATTACATACGGAAAGAAAGCTTCTGTTTGTTTCAGTTGGATAGCATAGTGAAGGAGTTAGGGTACTGGACACAGCTACCCGTTTTTTCCATTTCCGCTTACCTCTAGTCGAACTTCATAAATGTTTGGTTCTTATGTCCTGTGATGCAGATGTAAAGAGATTGTGTAGGTATGTGGACATATGTAAAGAAGTTGAAGTTTACGTTGAGCATGGGAAAACGGTGTTACACACTTACGGTAAGCCACCGCTGCCCGATTTCATGGCCGATCTGACACCGGTGGTGTCCCTTGAACTTAACTGGGAGAATGTCGTGAGTTGCAGCAACAATGGAAGTAAAAAGAAACTTACTTTTGACTTGGACACGACCTCGACTGTAGAAGCAGAGCCGGTTCGATCACCATGTTTGGACATCGTCATCTTTAATCTAGTAGAAGATAACAACATCATGCAGGGGAAGGATGGTAAGTCAAATGCAGTTGACTCTAGATTGGACCCCATCTTTGACTTGTCACATGCAGTGGACTTATACCTTCAGGATCCACCGGATATAAGTAACTTTGGTTAGTTGTTTGAATATGGTACAGCGGAGCTGGGTTTACCGTGGAATATGACAGACGATTACGACTTTAATTTGGCATCGGACTGTCAAAGGGAATGAAATGAAGCAGTGTGTACAGCAGCTCCCAACCCACCTGAGAACCATGAAACAACGGTTCAATTTGATTATGAAGAAGGTAATGCTAGTGACGATTGCAAGTTTGTTTTTTTGAGACAAGAAGAAGATGCATTCTCCGAGGTTGATATTAACATGGTTGGGTTTGCAAGTAGGTTGGATCCACCCGTAGACGAAACAGAAGATACGTCACGTAAGAACATTGTTGAGGAGGAGGAAGTAGTGTTTGATACAAACACCTTTAGAAGTTATGAAAGGCCGGTATCATTTCGTGAGACTCTACTAAGGAATCTCGACAAACATGTTACTTGTTCTGCAGGGGAAGTGCATGAGGCAGACTTTCATATAGGTGAGAGGTATGCCAACAAAAACCTGGTTAAAGAAGTTATTCAGAATTTAAGCTTACATTGAAGATGAAAATTGATTGTTATGAGGAATGATTTGACTTGTCTTACTGCAAACTATATCAGTATAGTACTAGGTTTGAATGACCAACATGGTGTACAACCTCAAAATAAAAGGGGTAGAAAAGTAAATCCATCAGATATATTTTGTACTTGGGCTTTGCACGTATCTAGGTTACCACTAAAAGACAAATGGATGGTAAAGACGTATAACCCGGAGCACACTTGCATACAAACTAGAACGGTGAACACTTGCACTCAAGGGGATATCGCCAAGAAGATTGCGACTCAGGTAGTATGAAACCCTAATATCCATGTGAGTGCACTGAGAACTGAATTGCAACGCAAGTACAAAATATATTTGTCATTCATGAAGGTATTCCACACCAAACAGTTAGCCCTAAATAAAATTAGGGGAGACTATGAGAAACAATACGCGATGCTGAGAGATTATGGCTTGGAATTACAATTGAGAAACCCAGGCACATCGGTGAAGATTGATGTTGAGAGTGAGCCTGATCTAAGCTCCCAAACAAGGATCTTTAAACGGATATACATTTGTCTTGATCCTCTTAAAAACGGGTTTAAATACGGTCAAAGAGAAATTCTAGGTTTGGATGGGGCTTTCATGAAAGGTCCTTATCCTGGGCAGCTTTTAAGTGCAGTAGGTATGGACGGAAACAATGACATATATCCTGTTGCATATGCTATTGTTGAATCAGAAAGTAAAAGCTCTTGGATCTGGTTTCTTGAATGCCTTGGTGACGATATTGACATGGGACCCAACACAAATTTCACATTTATAAGCGATCGGCAAAAGGTACGCACTGTTTCATTAGAACTTGTTTTATTTTTGCTATAAACCTAATTGTAACCTTTATTAGGCATAACTTAAGTACCTGTATAGGGATTACTCCCAGCACTTGCGAAGGTTTTCTCTTCGGCAGAACACAGGTTTTGTGTTAGGCATATACATGAGAATATGAAGCTTCATTGAAAAGGAACCCCGTTGAAGGAACAACTCTAGAAGTGTGCCACAGCAACTACTGAACCACATTTCAGGAGAGCCATGGTTGAGTTCAATTCACTAAATACACAAGCATACGAATAGTTACACGCCATACCATCGAAACACCGGTCGAGATCTACGTTTTTAGGTAAAAAATAGTATTTTTTACTTACAATTTGATTCTCCATTGGTACTAGTAAGACTATAATGTTAATTGACTAATTAAATGATTTTCTGGTATACACAACCATTGTTGCAGGAAACATGATCCATATACACTTATGATCTTTTCTTTCATAGGATGTGCAGATACTGACTTGTTGCTTAATAATGTGTGTGAGGTTTTCAATGCTAAAATAGTTGATGGGCGTGACAGAACCATTATATCAGATTTAGAGTTTGTCAGAGAGTATATGATGAAAAAAATGTTACCGTGCAAAGAATGATTAGCAAGAGTTCTAGAATCCTTACACCAACAACGCAGAAATTGTTGGACAAAATTAAGGATGAAGCAACCAAATGTACGTGCATATTCGATGGTGGTGGAAAGTTTTAGATGACTAGTGACCATTATGAATAATTCGTAGTAGACATGCATAATGGTGTTTGCACTTGTCGAAAGTGGGAGGTGTCTGGCATACCATGCAAACACGTTGTTGTAGTCCTATGGGATCAGGTGGGAAATAGAGAGTTGTTGAGGCAACCTGAAGATCTGGTGCACCCCTGTTATCGGATGGAAACGTGGAAAAAATGTACACTTGCATAATAGAACCAATAAACGGGCCTGAAATGTGGCCCAAATCAGAATGTCCAACTACTATTCTCCCTCCTAAGCATCATGTACAGGTAGGGTTTATACACGAAAATGATCCATTTTTCATATTTATTTAAATGCTTGTATGCAAGTATATCTAACCACAGGTTGGAAGACCCAACGTGAAAAGGAGAAGGGGCATTGATGAGGTGGTATCACAGGGTAGTCAACCAGGATCAAACGGAACAAAGTTATCTAGAAAATACATCATGATTACTTGTGGAAAGTGCAACACACCAGGACATAATGCCAAGTCCTGCAAAACACAGGGTGGTGGGTCGACAGCTGTCTAAGGAGTGTTTGTGTTATGCCTGGTTACTTTGAAATTGTGGGATTTATGTATTAAACTTGGTTTATGTGTGGTTGCTAGACTTGTTTGTGTTTTGTTTCAAGTACTAGTATGAAAGACTTTCAACGGATATTATATGTATGTGATTACTTTAAGTGTGTGTGGAATGCTACGTTAACTTTTATGTGGTTCAAAGTCGGTACTTTTTGGAAGATGTTTAAGTAAGTAGTATGTTAAATTCGTTGAATGTCAATTTTAGTAGTTTTTTTCATATCAAATATGGTAAAAGTTACTCCCTTTCTTGGTCATATGCTTTCCCTTACCATCATGAACGAAAAATGTAAGTCACCAAAGAGTACTATTAAGTACCTTATAAATTCTCACAAATGTTTTGGTATAAAGTTGCTTAAGTATCATACGTTTTACCATATGTGTATCAAGTACAAAAAACACAAACATAAGTTTACCTTAGTGTTCATAGGCAGTGTCATGAAAGATTGCAAGAGGTAACCTAACATAAACTATGCTCGTTGCATGAGTTGACTGAAATAATAGCAACATACATACGTTTGTGTTTATAGTATAGCAATATAGCATTATACTTTACAATGTGGAATCTGTTAACAATAATCAACAAATACACATGCCATTAGTCAACACACTATCAAGTCTTTTCTAAACAACACGATTTACTTAAGAGGAAGAAAGGGTATCATGTATTCTGCTTTTTGCCCATTTAACTTAAACTGGATTTGTGGAAACATTTAACCCATGACAGTGATCATAACACATTGTTCACCTATTTGAAATCCAAATACGACTAACTAACATCAATATTAATCAATATCCGGCTGTATTATATCAAATACAAAACATCAAAACCACAATTTAGTTTGGAACACTAAACATGTTTACAACAGCAACATTACATCGACTTACACCTTAAAAGCTTGAAATACGAAATCAATACCCCTAAATTATTATCCGGTAGATGATGGACCCAAAAACCCTAGAAACCAGTCCGCAGATAGGTAGATCGTTACTAGCTAAACAACGCTACATCAAACTACTCAAATATGGTGAACATGCCAAAATAGATGAATAATACCCAGGACACCACCAAGGCAATCTTGTATTTCTTGGCGGATTTAACTTCAGCTGCAAGCCTGCTTATTTCAGCCAAGAGGTTACGTTTCGCCTGTAACAAACCCGGTATGATCATCATTGACCTGTGACACATGGGATGGTCGAACCAGGATACGAATCCGCATCGTGTACATCTCCAAAACCTCCATCCAGGATTCTCGTTTGTCCAAGACATGTAAATGTACGCCATTGTTCCACATGGACAAAGCACCATCCTTGATCTGAAAACCTTCTTCTGTGTTCTTCGATTACACCCCAAACGTCGACTGGGTTCGAATTGGATGTCAATAAGACTCCCCGTCCTCCCACCTTTTAATCCACATTCGGGAAGTGAAAGACCACAATACCCTTCAAGTTATATGCGTAATTATAAACTTAACGGGGACAGGAGACGGTAACGTCCTTTTGGACCATTTTTGAAACTAGCTCGTAACCATATGGACCATTAGGGTGATTTTTTAAAAAGTTGGATCATTCTTGCAAGTTCCTGCAAACCACAGGGACCATTTTTGTAATTTACTCTATTTATTTCTAAGACTTTAGTCATTTAGTCCAAAATGCTCCCTTTTAGTTTCCAACTTCAAACTAATGACACCATTTGACAAGTATTCAAATTGAGTTTTATAGTTAGACTTTTGCCCCACTCCATCATCCTTTTGACAACTAGGTCCGTGACTAGGTCAAAGCTAGTTATGACAAGTTTGGCCAATTTGACACTTTTGGTCTGTAAATCTTATTTTTTCATTTAAATCAAAACTTATTTATTGTTATTATTATTATTATTAATTAATTAATTAAATATTTGTTAAATTTTTTAATTCACATATTATCATTATTATTTTATTTTTTTATTTAACTATTTAATTAGTTATTTAATAAAGTTCTTTTTACCCAAAAATAGGATGCTACATGCCTAATGATCAAATTGATGGGATCTACGAATTTCACAGATAACATCTGCGAAATATGAAGATGATATGGAAAATTAATCAAAATGTTATAGTTTTAAGAATTTCGCAAATGTTATCTTCGATATCTATGACTATGTTAGTGGTTTGACTAATTTTTATATTATTTTTAGAAAATAGTTAATAAAAATAGACCTAATTATTATTATTATTATTTTAATACAAAAATGAAACATAATTTAAATAAATGATTAAAAAACTAACTAAACCCATGATTTAGCATGAGAATTTGCTTTCTGTCATATTTTTCTCCATTTTGTTTCCATTCCACAAATGATGTGTTCCTATCATTTTTGTCTCTCTTTTTTCATTTCTTTCTATAAGCCTTCTTTCTTTGTAGACCGTACAAGATGTATTAGAGGATTTTTGGATGTGGCTTTTGAAGTCTTTATTATTATTATTATTATTATTATTATTATTATTATTATTATTATTATTATTTATAAAAGTGTTTATTGACTTTTGGGTGTTGATAAAATGAGTTTTTTTAAAAAATGTTTGGGTTAGCTTTGGGAAAAGTTAATAAGTTGATAAATCAAAATTTTAACAAATGTTTGGCTTTGTTTATAAATGTAAAATGACAAAAAAGGGTAAGGAATTGATTGATATATCATTATGAAGGGTATTTGTGTCTTTTGATATATCATTATGAAGGGTATTTGTGTCTTTTTTATGTCAAAAGGCCAAAAGCCATTCAAAAAGTCATAATATACCTACTTTTGAAATGACTTTTTGAAAAACTATTTTGAAAAGTGCTTTTGACTTATCCAAACACTATTTTTAACTTGTTGAATTCTTGAAAAGCTAATAAGTCAATAAACATTTTGAAAAACTTATCCAAACAACCCATTAATCTTACATATACATATTAAATCAAACCTAAAGTATTTGTAGACTTTACAAGTATCAATCTTACATATACGTATTCAATTAAACCTAAAGTAAGATCAATTCTAAATAAAGTAGTCAAATTAGAAATGTAACCTACATATAATTGTATTAAATCAACTAATTATAAAACAAATACAATTATAACAAACAATACATATATAATATAAATACATAACAAAAGATATTTTTAAGCGAATATAATCAAACAAAAATTGAGTCATGGTCTAAGCGAATAGAAGAGAAAAAGTAGAAAGCGAGAATGTGATCGGTGGTGGGCGAGATACTGCGAAGTTTCTTTCTCCCTTTTGATTTCTTTCATTTGGTGAGAAATCATATTTTAGATATTAAATTTGTTATTTATTGCAAGATTTTTGGGGTTCAAAATCAATATATAACTTGATAAACAAAAATCCGGATTTTTCCTTTTTTCTTTAAACCATATTTTTAAAATTTGATTTTCTCTTTATATCAAATATAGTTTATAGGTTCAATCCCAAACAAGGTGTGTCCAAGCCAAAAACAAAGTATGTCCATCCAAAATTTTATTGTATTATCCAAAAACAATTTTGAAAATTATGGGTGTCCAATGGACACCTAATAACATATGTAAATTCGCACTTGTTTTTAGGGTAAGTCTATGCTTTTGGAGCATTTTCTTTATGTTGTTGCAATATCTTTTGTTTGACTTATGTCTAGTTGTAGTAAGTTTAAATATAGTAAGTTTAAAGGTTTTAGGTTAAAGTAGCTCCAAGAATCCAATTTTATTTAATGTATTATTTTTTTTGAAACGGCAAATCTAATCCTATCTAACCTATTCCTAAATGACACCTTAATCTCCACATATGCCTCTAGCGAGGCTTGAACCCTCAACCTCAATGAGGGAGGACAACATCGGTACCGCTGGGCTACCAGCCCTTTGATATTTAATGTACTATTTATAGAGTGAATCTTGGAGATTTTGTATGAAAACGGGTTCTCACTTGAATCAATCTTGATTCTTGATCGAGGCTTTGATGCCGAATCCCTTTATTGGTCCATTGTGATTTCCATGTCATAAAGTTAGATCATTTGTCAATTGCCTTTTCTTGCCATGTAACCGCTTCTTTATGGTGTCAAATTGGTAGATACTTTGAACTCGAATATCCCATCCTTTACTATGGTTTCCAATTGCTTCACTTGGCCTAATGTTTCAATTCTTAATATGGCGAAAAAAAAAAAAAAAAAGAAAAAGCTTTGTACTAGTGATTCTTATAGTTTTTTTGGACGATTTGGAGCTTTTAGAGTGCGTTGATCTTGAAACTGCTAAACAAAAAAGTGTCTAATTTGATAAGATTGTATCTCATTTTTAATGTTGGCTATTTCATAGAAGTATTAATTAAATTTAATTGGATTGGTTGATTTACAATAGTGATAATGTCCATAAAATGGTACCCAAATATATATAATTTGCGCTTTAGGTCACTAATATTTTAATTGTATTCAACAGACCATTAAACTTTTTTTTTTTTTGTATTTTCAATACTCCATTAGAGTGCATTCTAATCGAATAATTATTTCAAATTCGATGTCGTTATGGATGCAATGTCAAATGTCAGAATTTCCTAAATGAATAAATTATGTTATATTGAATGTTACAGTGGACAACACGTACGATTCAATATCAATTTATTTCGTTAAAATCTACTCTAATGGTGTAATGAAAAAATATAAAAAAACTTAATAACCTATTAAATACAATTAAAATATAAATAATTTAAAAAACAAATAATATATTATTGGTTACGTGACGACATTAAAACTTATGATTTTTTTTTTTTTGAACGGCTGGTTAGTATCCCCTAGTTAGTAACAACATTTCTACATTGTAAGTTTCCTTTTCTTTTATGATACGTGGTCTGCTATTTCTACATTGTAAGTTTCCTTTTCTTTTATCTGGCATCTTTTTACTGCTTTTTGTTTCTGATAAAATGTTTTGGATATTCGGGAAAAGATCATTGAATAAAGTACTTTTTCAAGTTAATTTTGTGATTGATAATGATGTAAAATGTCGCATTGCCACCTAACAGCTGTGAAGACACAAACGAGACAGATGATAAAAAAAAATACGCCTCCACCACACTGTGTACACACTCTCCCTTCCACTCTAAAATTACCAAAAACCCCTCCATCAACCAACCATAAAATCTGCACATTATCACTTCAAAATCCAATTCATCATCTCACCACACTAATCACTCTCCTAAAAGATGGCCACTACATCCGACTACATCGCCTCCACTACCCCACGGCGTTCGTCGTACTTCTCCGTCTGTATGTCGCCGTCTTGCGTCCCCGTCGACGAACAATACACACGAATCAAAAGCAGTACCAGAAACAGCAATCATCACCAACGACGGAAGTTGAAGAAGCTGATGAACAAAGTAGTTGAAGAAAGTAAAAAGAGCATATACGGATCGTCGAAGCCTTTGGTATTCCGGTACGACGCCGTTAGCTATTCGCAAAACTTTGATGATGGAAACAATCGTGATGATTTTAATATGTACAGGAATCGAATCTCTCAAGTTTTAGGTGAATGCTCGTAAGAGTAATTCCGATAAGTCGAATCTCATGTACAGCAGAATTACTGTGTTTGGTAATATCTTAGCAATCAAGTTTTGTCTGTTTATGTGGATCCGTATAGATCTACAACTAGTTTTCGTGGATTAGAGCAATGATTCATGTTAAATTCAATGATTCATGTTCTTTCTCTAGGCTTAATTTAGGTAATTGAATCTGGAATATAAAATCAGTTATTCAACTCTACTGCTTTGTATATAAATTTTGTTGATAATCAAATTGTATGCTGGATAATTTTACCAAATGTGAGTTCCTAAAATTTGTTTACGTTACACTTGTGATGAAAAATTATAAAATGCTATGAATGTATTATTTGGGGAAAATTATTTACACTCATTGTGTTTGTGAATTTTTCTTTGTAATTATGTTTTTATGTCGATGGTGGGGTGGGAAACTGACAGGCATGTGGGTAGAACATGACCACCTTTCACGTTAATGGTTAGGTTAGGGTCGGCGTCAATCATATACGGATATGAGGTGAGAAAGGTTTATCAAAAACAATTTGACTACCACTTAATGCAATTTACCAATATCACAAAAGATATTTGAGTAACAAGTTGTGTGAATTGATATGTGTGGCGTTAACACAATTTTTTTTTTTTTTTTTGGTTTTCTATTTGTGCTAGATTTATTAGAAAGGTATATTGTTATGCTAATAGTAAGTTTTTGAATGAAATGTTTCATAAGGTTGGATCATTGTATAATGAAATATACTTTGAGAGAGTCTCAAACCGTTTTCTTTTTTGTGTGTTTTTTTTTTAATCTTAATTCAAACTTAAACGTGTGGGAATTTAATAATTTGAATGTTTATATCTTGGGTGAACAATGAAACAAACCGAGTAAACCCTAAAGAAGCTTTAATAATAGTGAAATGCGAATTAGAGCCCCAAACTAAGTCTGATCGAAGTGCTTGGAAAGCTCAAAGCAAAGTGGTCACGAAAGCATTGTCACTTATGTCACGTCACCAAAGTGGTCAAAGGATCGACTGGTCCGAAAAGCTGGCTGCCCCAAAAGATTTGTCACTAATGTGATAATAGGGTTGGAAATTATCAACTTTCATCATTCTACCTTAATTGAGATCCTTAAAGAAACTGAATATGCGTTTAGTTATGGAAAACTGCTTTTCGTTTTTCATTTTTCATTTTTTGAAAAATGATATGAGTTTTCATTTTCAGTTTTTAATTAATAATTTAGAAAACTCGTTTACATAAAACCGATTCTGTTTTCTTTCCTATTTTGGAAAATAAAAAACATGTTTAGATATATATTTTCTATCGGTTTTTATTTTTTAATTTTTGTTATTTCAATAACGCACATACATCCCATCAACCCATCCCACCCCATCCCACCCTACCTACTCCCTACTCCACCCCACCCCACCTTACCCTACCCCCACCTCTTACCTACCTTACCCCATTAACCCGCCCCACCTTACCTCACCCCACCTACCCACCCAACTCTACACCCACCCCACCTTACCTCACACCCACCTACCCACCCTACTTTACACCCACCCCTCTACTTTACCTCACACTACCCAACCTACCTCACCCCACCCCACCCCACCCCCTCCACCTTACTCACCCTCAACCTTCCCTTAACCCGCCCACCCTATCTCATCCCACCCACCTCCCACCCCCACCTCCCACCCTCACCTCACCCCGCCCCACCTACCCCACCCTAACCCCACCCCTAACCCTACCCTTACCCCAACCTCCACCCTTACCCTGCCCACAATCCCCACCCACCCACCTCCACCCTTAAGAATTGTAAAGATTTCAAGATTTAGAATTTTAGCCATTGTGTTATGTTCAGGGGGCGCATCTAGGAATTATTGCTAGGGGGTGCATCCAAAAAAATTTCCCGGATAGAAACCCTAGCTTGAACATCGTTTGGTAAACTTTTCTGATTTTGCTGCAATCTGTCCTTATTTTGTAAAAATCATAACTAATTCTAGAAAAGTCGTATGAGGTTGAGGTTGGTGCCAAAAGTTCCGTATTGGAGTTTAGTATCTTTGGTTAGTTGAGCCCGAAAGTTGAATATGAACATAAGTAGTGTGAAAATATCCATTTCTCACTGATCATTTTGGTGAGTCTGTTTTGTGATCATAACTTGTAAAAATCATATCAAATCAAGGAAAAATCATTAGAAGACGAATTATATATCCACACGAAGCTAAGAGTATGAACTATATGATAGAGTTGCCCGAAAGTTGAGCCGGTGCAAGGGCACACCCTGGAACCCCCTTGAATCCGACTCTGGTTATGTTTGCTATTTTGTTTATGATTTTACTTATGTGGTGATATGCAAGTTGACATATATTCAATTTTAGGTATGTTTCTTCTCTGTATCACTCTCCTACAACCATAACCAGTAACTTGGATTTCGCATAAGAATCCCTTCCTTTGTATAACAATCACAGATAATTAAAATCCCCGAATATATAGGTCCTTCCCAAGTTCGCCATCCGATCTTCCCCGTCGCCATTCATTGAAGCTCCTTCGAATAGGTATATAAGAAACATTGGTATCTATATTATCAACCATTCCAGTTAGGTTCATCATTACATTTGTTTAATTCTTCATATCTAAAATAAAATATTGATATGAAAGTAGGTGAAATGACGCAGCGTTTTGGGAGACGTTGAGAACTGAAATTCTAGAGTCCACTGATGCTAAAATTATTCTTCATGATCTCCCATTCATAAAAGAAAATTTTGACAGAGTACATGCTGATACTAGGTATAATTTTCACGTGTTGATTTCGTATATATATAAACATTAGATTTTTACTCTTTCACCCTTTTGATCATTTAGATAAGTTATTTATATTTGTTTATGTTGACATGCTATTTGAGTATTTGTTGACAAATTAATTGAATTCCTCTGATCGTGACCACATATAGGTCCCAGAAGGAATTCACAAGTAAATGAAATAAAGGATTCAGCACATAATGGATATCTTTTATAAAATTAGTTGTTGAATTAAAAGCTTTTTGTAGCATAGTAACCCTGGCATGAATATAACATTGGTCAATTGAGGGTAACCATTGCATGTGTTTTTCTCGTGATGTCACTATTTTATTGAATTTTTACCAAATCTCTCGTAATGATTCAACACATATGGCATCTATGGCATCTAGTGATGAGCTTTAACCTATAGTTTTCCATGTTTTTTTGTTTCTCAAACATCACTTTAAAGTACTTCCCTTGTTCTTTACTTCCTAATTCTTTTCTCATTTGAATAAAAAGATATAACGCATAGCCCTAGCCTACAGTAGATCTGGTTGTTTGAATATTGGATGTGAAGTCCTTTTCGACCCTACAAATTGTTGGATTAGGTGTCTAAGTCATGACTTATAATTTGTATTTATCGTATTAATAGAAGCAAAGTCCATTTGGGTTGCCCTTGGTAGTCCAACCGGCATCAAGGTTAAAAAGAGAGAGAAATAAATAGTTCGTTAATTTATTATGTGATAATAAATTAATGATAAACTAGTTTGGAATTAATCAGAATTAATTGGAATTAATTTGGAATTAATTAAAAATGCAGGGGCTAAATTGATTATAAGTGCAGGGGCTGGAATGCAATTGTTCAAAAGTTGAACACTATAAATAAGCCTCTCCCCATCACTTGAAAACTTGCACCATTCCAAATCATCTCCTTGGAATTTCTCTTCTCTCCTTGCCGTCTATAATCCTTCTCTAAGGTTTTATAGCGAGCCGTTCTTAATAAGAGGTTAAGACAGTTAACCTCTGCTTGGGCTTCTGGGTGTGATCTCATCTGAGGCAGGACACTTGTGCTGCTCGGCTTCAAGAATAAAACTAAAGGTTAGTTTTATTAATTGTTTTATATAGAAATTTCTGTTAGTCGTTATTAGAAATGTCTGTTAGCCGTTAGAATTATTATTATATGTTCAAAGATAGAAAACATAGATCCTTTCTAGGTTGCATGTGCACTTAGGATTTTAGTTCATAGATTGCAGAAAACCTTACAGTGGTATCAGAGCGTTGGTTGTTTTCTTATTGAATTGTTATAATTGTTTAATTAAAAGATAAATTAAATCGTTTAACGGTTTAAATTTAATTTTAAAATTAAGAGTTAATTTTTGAAAAATTAAATGGATAAAACAGAAATATTTTAAAAGTTTAAAATACATCTTATATATATTACAATTAATAGTTAATATTTTATATATAAGATAAATTGGTTAGTCTTACCGTTAGTAGGCCTCATTCACAAAACTGTCATATAAAGAGGGTATAAGGCGACTGCCTATAAAATGGTAGTCTAATGGGTATCCATTCTCACCCACCGCTCTCCTGGTCAGTCGAGTGTCGTTAGCCGAGCGGGTTTGATGGAACTGCTAAAGCCTCTTAAAAGTAAAATTATATATTTGAAAGTACTAGAATCATTATAAAAATCTCAATCTAGTTACTTTAGAAAAAATGAGAATTTGATGCTAACCCATGAAATTGCACATTGCACTTTATGAAACGTTGGTGGAGCGTGTGTGGTTTACCGGCACACCAATGGGGGTTCATAAAGAGTGGCAATGGGTGTCTCGGGTGTTATCATTGTTGATGGAGCGTGTGTGATTTACCGGCACATCAATTTGAGATGATAATGGACCCCGAGAGTACCAAGCTAATTTGCATGGTTATTCACACCCGGTTTGTGATCCTCGGCATCCCAGTCACAAACGGTGGGGCATATCCGAGATTAAACATGCTATTGAACAGTTCAATAAATCTCAAAAGAAACTAGGAATTCCATTTATAATAAGATTATTTTTCCGCGGTGGAATTGGCTGAATCGTCATTCGCCTACCTTTATAAAATTTGCTTATAGATTACGGCATCCCTCTTCTATGTTGCAAATTGTTATAGTTGGATCCTAGCCTTATTTTATATTGGGTTATTATAAGGACCGACAAGTATCTAATTAAACTTACCTTCTTTTAAAGATGTCTTCTGCTGATCAATCCGCTCCCCACTCAAACTCCAGTGTTCCCTCTATCTTTTCACTGTGTTCCAAGGTTCAATTGAACGGGACAAACTATAATGACTGGATTAGAAATATCAAGATGGCTCTGAGGTACGAGAACAAAGAGTATGTCCTCGAGACCAAGCTTGTCGATATTGACTCTGAAACTGCTACTCCCGAGGAGATTGCCTCGTACCAAAAACATTCTGATGATGCGACCAAAGTGGCCTGCATCATGATCGCCACAATGAACCCCGAATTGCAAAGGATATACGAAGACTACTGGCCCTTTGAGATGCACAAGGAGCTCGCGGAAAAGTTCCTCAAGCAAGAGCGCATCGAGAGGTGCGAGGTGGTCAAGGACTTCACGAACATCAAACCTAAAGATGGAGAGTCCATCTGCGCTCATTGGCAAAGAATGCAAGGTTACGTGGAGCGACTTAGAAAGCTTGTGATGCCAGTACCGGAGGAGTTGGCCGTTGACGTAGTGCTTAACTCCCTACCGAGTTCTTATGACCAGTTCAGGCTGGCTTATCATTTGAACAACAATCAGGCTAACCTGACTGAGTTGCATCGCATGCTTCGAGTTGCTGAGGACGGAATGAAAGGTAAAAGTGTACCCTCGGTAAATCAGCCCGTCCTAGCAATTGGATGTGGCAAAGGAAAGAAGAGGAAGGGCCCTCCTAAGCAAAATTGGAGGGAAAAGGTTCAGGTCGGGTCATCAAGCAATGGCTCGAGAACCAAGTCTTCCCAGATTCCTTGTGTGGCCAACCCCGATGAAGCCAACTGTTTTTACTGCAAAGAGAAGGGCCATTGGAAGAGAAGCTGCCCCAAATACTTGCAGGATGTCAAGGATGGGAAAGTAAAGCCATCGACAGCAGGTATATACACTATCTCTAAAAACTCACCATCTTCTAATTCTTGGGTCCTTGATACAGGATGTGGTTTTCACATTTGTTCTGATCTGCAGGGCCTAAAGGAAAGTAGGGAGGTGGAGCACGGTAGACTGAACTTGATCATGGGAAATAGGAGATCGTCCCCTATTACCAAGATCGGCGTTTACAGTTTAGTGCTTAGTAGTGATGTTAGTATAGAGTTAATTAATTGTTGCTATTCGCCAGAAATGGCAAGAAACATTATTTCATTTCACGCATTGTTCAGACAAGGATTTCAATTTTCTTTTGATAATAAAATTGGTTCGATTTCTGTTTTCAAAAATGGTATTTTGATTTTTACTGCTTATCCTTGTGATGGTGTGTATGAAACCGTTGAATGTGTTGACAATTTAGGACATAGTGTAAATTATATTGATTCTACTAGTGGTGTAGAAAAGGCATGTCTGTGGCATAGTCGGCTCGGGCACATCAGCAAGAAACACATCGCCCAACTCCAAAAGGATGGAGTGTTGGAATCATTCGACCTCAGGTCGGATGATGTATGCGAATCTTGTCTGTTGGGCAAGATGACTAAATCACCTTTCAAAGGGTCTTTTGAAAGAGGTGAGGGTCTGCTGGACATCATTCACACGGATGTGTGTGGTCCATTCAGATCAACCACAAAGGATGGCACGCAGTTCTACGTAACCTTTACTGACGATTTTAGTAGATACGGTTATATCTACTTAATCAAGCAAAAGTCAGACACCTTTGAAAAGTTCAAAGAGTTTAAGAGCGAGGTAGAGAATCAATTAGGCAGGAAGATAAAGATGCTCAGGTCCGACAGAGGCGGAGAGTATCTAAGTATCGAGTTCCTAGACTATCTAAAGGAATGCGGAATAGTTTCGCAGTTGACACCTCCCAGGACACCACAGTTGAACGGTGTTGCGGAGAGGCGCAACCGAACCCTATTGGACATGGTTCGTTCCATGATGAGTCGAGCTTCACTTCCCATTCACTTCTGGGGGAATGCCTTAGAGACAGCCGCCCATATCCTCAATCTTGTCCCTACTAAAAAGGTTGCTAAAACACCTCATGAAATGTGGACGGGGAAAGTTCCCTAGTTGGCACATATGAAAGTATGGGGTTGTGAGGCTTTCGTTAGACGAGAGACTCAAGACAAACTCGCAGAAAGAAGCGAAAGGTATTTCTTCCTTGGTTATCCCAAACAGTCCTTTGGATATCTATTCTACAGACCCAGCGAGGACGTGGTCTTTGTAGCTAGACGAGCAGTCTTTCGAGAAAGAGAGCTCATATTCAAAGAGGACAGTGGGAGTACCATTGATTTGGAAGAAATTCAAGAGTCATCAGATGACGCAATCTTAGGAGAAACTAGCAACCAACATGAGGAAGAAGTTCATGTTGGTCCGACAGATGTATCCTTACCTCTTAGGCATTCCGGTAGGGTTAGCATGCCACCCTAGTTTTATGGGTTCCATATAACTTCGGATGGGGACACGTTTGTCAGTGATAGGACACTGATAAATTTGGATGAACCAGCTAACTACCAGGAAGCAGTGGCGGGCCCTGAGTCTGCCAAGTGGAAAGAGGCCATGGATAGCGAGATCAAGTCCATGTATGACAATCAAGTTTGGAACTTGGTTGACAACGTAACGGGTCGAACGACAGTCGGGTGCAAATGGATCTTCAAGAAGAAGACCGACATGGACGGAAAGGTACACACTTTCAAGGCAAGACTGGTTGCGAAGGGCTTTACTCAAACCCCAGGGGTTGATTATGACGAGACCTTCTCACCAGTAGCCAAGATAAAGTCTATTAGGATTATGCTGGCCATAGCTGCATTTCATGACTATGAAATTTGGCAGATGGACGTCAAAACCGCTTTCCTTAACGGAAAGTTGACTGAGGATGTTTACATGAATCAGCCAAAGGGTTTTGTCGATGCAAAGTATCCCAATAAGGTGTGTAAGCTTGAGAGATCAATCTACGGATTGAAGCAAGCTTCTCGCAGCTGGAATCTTTGTTTCCATGAGAAAGTCAAAGAGTTTGGCTTCTCTAGGAGCGAGGATGAGTGTAAAATAATCGGGTGTGGTAGTAAAATTGTGGAAAAAGGGCAATTTGGTCTTTTTCCATGCTTTGAACCCTAATGTAAAATATTTTGTATTTGTAGGTAATAATGTAAATATATAAAAACTCTATGTAATAAAAAGTGATTTTGGGTGCTAAAATGGAAGAGTTGAAACTGGAGGGTTGGAAATGAAAATTTGGAATATAATTGGAATTATCTCTTCATAATTCCCAGAAGGTTATAGAAAGAACGGGAGAGAGCTAGAGAGCATAGGGAGGTCACGATTTCTGGAGCATTCACGAAGGAAGGAGGTGATCAATTTGAGTCTTGGTGAAGGATTGAAGAATTCCAAAGCCAATTGAGGTAAGTTTTGTGATATGAACTCATATATTCAAGTTGTGGTAGATAGTTTCTAAACTGAAAAATTGAGATGAGAGCAATCCAACGAATTCATATGTCTTATTTAGCTCAAATCATCACAAGAAATGAATTTCTAACCATAAATGGTGGTTAAATTCATGGAAATGGAATTTGAGCTTAAGAACCCTAGAAACGGGTTTGTTGGATTAAAACTGATTTTAATGGTTTTGTTGGGTTCTAAGAATCATTTAGGATGTATTAAGACATTCCTAAGTGATTAATTCCAAAAATTGTATTTTTGGTGCAAAAATGCTAAAAACGGGTTTGTTATGAAATTGTTGAGAAATTACAATTTCTACAAGTTAAAACTTGATAAAAACTGAAGGTTTATGCCTTGGAATGATCCCATAATAGTTAAGTAATGAATTAAGAACTTAATGGGGTGAATAGGGTAGCTGTAGATTGAAAAATTCGTCAAAAATGGCAACAGACTATGGATCGCGACCCGATCCAAGGGCAGATCGCGACCCGATCTCGCGGCAGAAATGCTGCTTGGTTCTGTCCAATTTTTAAAGCTAGAAACCATCGTTAGGCATGTCCGTTTGGTCTGAAAATTTTGCCATAGCCTTAAAATGGTATGAAAACATATAGGAAATTTTCAAATTCGTAATCCGACCTTGCGGAAAAACCACTGTAGCGGCAGTGACCAAAATTGTCAAGTTTATGTTAAAACTTGATTTTTTTGAATTTGAGCTAGACTTGTCCAATGAACTCCAAATTTGAAACATAAGTCTAATATAGTGTGAGATTTCATGGAAAACTGTCGAAACCGAAATACGACCTCCCGAGAGTACTGTAGTAAAATACGCGTATTTCGGGAAAATTTATAAATTTAAGGAAGTTAATATAACAATAGTTGTAGTCTAATTATAACCTGTAGTTGCATAGTATGGCACTCTTGTGCTGTAAATATATATGAATTGAATATAAATGTATATTTTATATAATAGGTGGTGGTTCAAACAAGGTTGTTCAAGAGAAGGAGAAAGGAGTCCGAGGAGATAACTAACTTCTAGGTGACCGAGGTGAGTGTTATGTGGATTTTCGGGTACATAGCAAAAAATGAATTTTATTTAAAATGTTTTGGAGTCAAGTGGTTTTATGACTTAAAAGTATTTTATGAAAAATATGATTATAATGTGTAAAGAAAGAAAATCAGAAATACAGTGAACTAATAATGTGATTGGTCCATGATGATATGTTGCTTAGTATCCGGATAAAGACCACTGCCTGCTGCGGTAGGGGTGGCAATAAGACACTACTGGGATGGTACCTCCCGTCGCGAAGTAGTTGTCTTACCTTGATAGATGAATCCGTTTCATGATATTGGGGAAGTAGTTATACGGGTGCGTCTCGTATAAAACCTATGGGTGCGCTCATAGGAAATAAAATATTGGAAATTTAAAGAATAATGTTATTATTGGAAAACTGTTTTGGGTCTAAACCCATAATGCTCACGAGACATTATGTCTCACGTATTTTTTTTAAAAGTGTTATGTACTCAGGTAAGCAGGAATGGCGTTAGAAGAGTCGGGGGTGGGGCCGTAGCTTCTGTTGTACAAATGTAAAATAAAACAGGTTTGAACTGTGGTTATGATGCAAATTTATGATACCCCGTTTGTAAATACTTAAATGGTTTGTATGATTAAATATTTGTAATATAAGTTTGGATAAAAAAAAATTTGTGTAAAAGTTGGGGTGTTACAATTTGGTATCAGAGCTATGGTTTAAGCGAATTAGGTTGGGTAACCATCCTAGGCTTAAACTAATGGATTAATAATAAGTAAAGTAGTAGTACTAGGTACTAACTAACGGGGTAGAGTTGGTAAATTATAACGTTGGAATCCACAGAAACCAAGGAATCAGGGGATTTTGTGATGACATCAGAGCCAAAGTATATAGGTGGTTAAAATAATATTGGGCCCGTATTATTGTAACCACAGGATATGCTTTGGAAATGGTGAAGTCACGAGGGAGCCTGAGGAATCTGGCTGTGGAAATTAGTAGAGAGATACTTGGGGACTCAGGTTCCATAGGAAGATCACATGCTACAGCTTTCGGATATATATATATATATATATATATATATATATATATATATATATATATATATATATATATATATATATATATATATATATATATATATATATATATATATATATATATATCAGTGTTGTAAAAGTCGGCCTAGACGGACGCCTAGGCGGCGCCTAGGCGCTAGGCGGCGCCTAGGCGCTAGGCGGCCGGGTTCCACCTACGATTAGTGGTAGGCGGTCAAGTTAGGCAGATTTGGTCAACGGCGGTCAAAATCGGGTTTAGGCGGGCCTAGGCGGGTCTGGGCGGGTCTAGGCAGCAAAATTTTCAATTTTTCAAAATTCAAAATTTTCAAATTTTCAAAATTTTCAAAAAATTTCAAATTTCTAGAATTTTCAAAAATTAACAAATTTTCAAAAAAAATCAAAATTTTCGATTTTTAAAATTTAATTTTAGAAGATGTCATTAATTATGATAATCGCTGGCTGAGTTACGATTATTGATGATTAAAATTGTCAAAAATATCATTAATTAGTCTAAACATTCTGATGTTTGATGACTTACATGTTTAAACACTTAGATTTATCAAATTTTTATGCTTATTTATTTATTTTGTAGGGATATAGGTAATATCTAAATTTTAAAAAATAAATTTTGTTACAATTAATACTCCCCGCCTAGGCGCCGACTAGTCCTCGCCTAAACCGACTAGTCCTAGGCCCCAGTCCACCGCCCGCCTACCGCCTAGCGACTTTTACAACCTTGATATATATATATATATATATATATATATATATATATATATATATATATATATATATATATATATATATATATATATATATATATATATATATATATATATATATATATATATATATATATATATATATATATGTGGAATAATAAACGTACATTTTATTCATTTTATATAGTAAATGGAGAGCGGTGATCAGAACCTTTCGAGTGAAGGACGGGCAGCAAGTCATACCCCGTCCCATGGGGGTAACCCCGTTGATGATGAGGTTAATATGGGTCCTAACCCAAATCCAATACCGCAACCTCCACCTGTGACTTTGGAGGCTAAACAAAATCTCATCAGCAATTTAAAAACAGAAATGCGGGAAGATATGCGCCAAATGCTGAATACTCGGCTGGGAGAACCGCACCCTAATCCTTCAGCGGATGATGCCTCTTGGAGACCCACTAATGGAGATTCGGTTACAGAGGAAGACAGTGTGGGGACAGAAGACAAGAAGAGATGTTCTTTCAAAACTTTCCTGTCATGTAAACCAACAGAATATTATGGAAGCTTTGAGCCCAAGGTTACGATGCGATGGATACGGGAGACGGAGCAAGTACTGGAGGTCAGCAAATGTCATGAGAAAGACAAGGTTTATTATGCCTCGCGAATGTTGAAAGATGATGCACTAGTCTGGTGGAATACCTTATACGAGCTGGTTGGGAAGGATGTAATTTATAAATGGCCGTGGACCGAATTCACCACTCGCCTGAAGAATAAATATTGTCCCCTTCGGGACATAGAAAAACTTGAAGACGAATTCCTTACCTTAAAGAAGGGGAGTATGACTATTGCCGAGTACACTAAGAAGTTTAGCGATATGCTTCCATTTGTGGGTAACATTTATAATACAGAGCGGGCACGAATCAACCGTTACGCGAAAGGTCTACCTTGGGAGTATAAATTGGAAGTGAAACGGGCGGTAACAATGGATGAGGCATTTGCGGCAGCAAGAAATGTTGAGGATGTGGGGAAGAGGAGAACAATAGAGAGGCAAGTTTCTGGGGATAAACGTAAATTCAGTGGCGGGAGTAGTAGTTGGAATAAAAAGGGGAAGTCGGTGGTGATGTCTAGCAAACAGGGCAGTCGGAAGACGTGTGACAAGTGTGGGAAAGAGCATATGGGTGAATGCAAGACGGGAAGCACAGCCTGCTTTAACTGTGGAAGAATGGGTCACAAGGCTAGGGAATGTACCTATTCGAAGCTCAGCGAAGTCGAGTGTTTCTCATGTCATGAAAAGGGGCACTATAGTTTCAACTGTCCAAAGAAGGGTGGCGAGACAATGGTATCAACTGCGCAGAAAAAGACGGAGCCTCAAAAGGTGAAGACTCGCGCCTTCCAACTCACCCAGGAGGAAGCAAAGGAGACACAAGACGTGGTCTCAGGTACCCTATTAATTAACCAAATGCCTGCTTATGTATTATTTGACTCCGGTGCTACATGTTCGTTCGTGTCTCATGAGTTTGGTCAAAAATTTGGCGTACCTTTAGAACCATTAGATTGTGTATGTGAGGTAGAATTGGCAAGTGGTAAGAAGGTGGAGATAAAACATGTATACCGTGGCTGCGAACTCAGCATAGACGATCAGAAATTCTCGTTGAACCTTCTTCCAATTGGGGTGAAGACTTTTGATGTTGTCATTGGTATGGATTGGCTTGGGGCCAACGATGCGAAAATTGCATGTTGAAAGAAGATAGTGTCGGTGAAAATTCCGGATGGTAGCAAAGTGTATGTTTATGGTGAAAAACCCAAGAGGATGTCAAGTTTGATTAGTGCAGCGAAAGTTAGAAGATGTTTGGTGAAAGGATGTTTATCTTATGTGGCGTATGTAATGATGGAAGATAAAGCAAAGAAAACAGTAAATGACATTGATGTGGTGAGAGAATATCCCGAAGTATTTCCAGACGATCTACCCGGTTTGCCACCTGAGAGACAAGTAGAATTCTGAATTGATCTTGTACCCGGAGCTTCTCCTATCGCCCGTGCTCCATACCGTTTGACCCCGACCGAAATGCGGGAGTTGATGTCACAATTACAGGAACTGCTTGATAAAGGCTTCATACGCCCCAGTGTGTCGCCTTGGGGTGCACCGGTGCTGTTTGTTAAAAAGAAGGATGGTACGATGCGAATGTGCATTGACTATCGGGAGCTTAACAAAATTACCATTAAAAATCGTTACCCGTTACCACGTATAGACGATCTGTTTGACCAATTGCAAGGTGCTGACTATTTCTCAAAGATTGACCTCCGATCTGGATATCATCAGGTGCGCGTAAGGAACGAAGATATTGAGAAGACTGCTTTCCGCACTCGATACGGGCATTATGAATTCTTAGTCATGCCTTTTGGTTTGACGAATGCCCCGACAATTTTCATGGATTTGATGAATAGGGTGTGCAAACCATTCCTTGATAAGTTTGTTATCGTTTTTATTGATGACATTCTTATTTATTCGAAGAATACAGAAGAACACAGAAATCATTTGAGGACGGTGCTGGAAGTTTTAAAGAAAGAGAAGTTATACGCGAAATTTTCGAAGTGCGAATTCTGGCTGAGGGAAGTGCAATTCCTTGGACACGTTGTATCAATCCAAGGCATTAAAGTTGATCCAGCAAAGGTGGAAGCCGTAATGAAATGGGAAATACCAAAGACCCCGACAGAAGTGAGAAGTTTTCTTGGACTCGCCGGATATTTTCGACGGTTCATCCAAGATTTTTCACGAATTGCAGTACCTCTTACAAAGTTAACAAGAAAAGGGGTAAAATTTGAATGGGGGGCGGAACAGGAGAAAGCGTTTGAAACATTGAAAGAGAAGTTATGTGATGCGCCGGTTCTTACCCTGCCGGAGGGAACTGAAGACTTCGTGGTGTATAGTGATGCCTCGAACAAAGGATTGGGTTGCGTACTAATGCAACGGGGAAAAGTGATAGCGTACGCTTCTCGTCAATTAAAGGAACCAGAGACAAAATATGCTACGCATGATTTGGAGTTAGCAGCAATTGTATTTGCACTAAAGATTTGGCGGCATTATCTATAGGGAACCAAGTGCACCTTGTACACGGATCATAAAAGCCTGCAGTATGTATTCTCACAGAAGGAGCTCAACATGAGGCAAAGTAGGTGGTTGGAGCTAATAAATGACTATGATTGTGAAATTGCCTACCACCCTGGGAAAGCAAATGTGGTAGCAGACGCGTTAAGCAGAAAGTTTCACGAAAAGAAAAGTCAAGAAGGGTTGATGCGGATAGAGTTGAAATCATGCCTAATAGAAAGAATTAAAGACGCACAAAAACAAGTATTAGAGAGAGGTAACTTAAAGAAAGAAAAGCTGGGAAAGGATTTGGTATTTGGAGAAAATACGCAAGGATTGAAGACAGTCAAAAACCGCGTATGGGTACCAAAGGCTGGTGGAATCAGAAAGTTGATTCTAGAAGAATCCCATAAGTCAAAGTATTCCATTCATCCTGGAAGTACAAAAACTTATCGGGATCTCAAAGAACAGTATTGGTGGTCGGGAATGAAGAAAAGAATAGTCAAGTATATTTCTAAATGTGTAACATGTGCACAGGTGAAAGCGGAACACCAAGCTCCATATGGAAATACTCAACCACTGCAAATTCCAGCGGGGAAATGGGAAGACATAACCATGGATTTCATAGTTGGGTTGCCAAGAACTAGAAAGGGTCATAATAGTATATGGGTCATTGTTGACCGTTTGACCAAAAGTGCTATGTTTTTGGCAATTAACGAAAATACACAATTGAAGACATTGGCGCAGATATACAAGGATGAAGTTATAAGACTTCATGGAGCTCCCTTGTCTATTGTGTCTGACAGAGACCCACGATTTACCTCAAATTTGTGGGAGGCACTACAGGAACGAATGGGGACAAAAATTAAAATGAGTACAGCCTATCATCCCCAGACAGACGGGCAAAGTGAACGAACTATTCAGACTGTAGAAGATATGCTACGATCGTGTGCTTTAGATTTTGGTGGAAATTGGGACGAACACTTGCCATTGGTAGAGTTTTCTTATAACAACAGTTATCATTCCAGTATTGGAATGCCACCATTCGAAGCTCTATATGGCAGAAAGTGTAGAACCCCTTTATGTTTGTTGGAAGCAGGGGAGACTAAAATAACTGGGCCAGAAATTGTAAGGATAACAAACGAAAAGATCAAAATAATTCAAGCTAATATGAAAGCTGCTCAAGATAGGCAGAAGAGTTATTCAGACTTGAAGAAGAGACCTTACGATTTAAAAGAAGGTGATCTGGTGATGCTCAAAGTATCACCATGGAAAGGTGTGGTAAGATTTGGAAAGAGGGGTAAACTGAGTCCACGATACATTGGACCTTTCAGGATCTTAAAGAGAATTGGCGAACAAGCTTTCAAGTTAGAGTTACCGCGTGAACTGAGTGGTATACATGATACGTTCCATGTGTGCTATTTGAAAAAGTATTTTGGGAAGAGTGAACTTGTTATCCTGTTGGAGGACTTAATAGTAGAGGCCCCGAATAAGCTGACAGAAGAACCAGAAGCAATGCTGGAAGTGAGAACCAAGAAGTTGAGAAACAAGGACATTGACTTAGTCTTGGTCAAATGGAAGCATTCATCGGGTTCAGATTTGACTTGGGAGACTCTAGAAGACATGAAGAAAAGATACCCGAATTTCACAAATTACGAAGAGATTCCGAGGACGGAATCCTCTTAAGGGGGAGAGGTTGTAAGAACCCATGAAAAAGTGTAATAAAATGTAAAATAATCGGGTGTGGTAGTAAAATTGTGGAAAAAGGGCAATTTGGTCTTTTGCCATGCTTTGAACCCTAATGTAAAATATTTTGTTTTTGTAGGTAATAATGTAAATATATAAAAACTCTATGTAATAAAAAGTGATTTTGGGTGCTAAAATGGAAGAGTTGAAACTGGAGGGTTGGAAATGAAAATTTGGAATATAATTGGAATTATCTCTTCATAATTCCCAGAAGGTTATAGAAAGAACGGGAGAGAGCTAGAGAGCATAGGGAGGTCACGATTTCTGGAGCATTCACGAAGGAAGGAGGTGATCAATTTGAGTCTTGGTGAAGGATTAAAGAATTCCAAAGCCAATTGAGGTAAGTTTTGTGATATGAACTCATATATTCAAGTTGTGGTAGATAGTTTCTAAACTGAAAATTTGAGATGACAGCAATCCAACGAATTCATATGTCTTATTTAGCTCAAATCATCACAAGAAATGAATTTCTAACCATAAATGGTGGTTAAATTCATGGAAATGGAATTTGAGCTTAAGAACCCTAGAAACGGGTTTGTTGGATTAAAACTGATTTTAATGGTTTTGTTGGGTTCTAAGAATCATTTAGGATGTATTAAGACATTCCTAAGTGATTAATTCCAAAAATTGTATTTTTGGTGCAAAAATGCTAAAAACGGGTTTGTTATGAAATTGTTGAGAAATTACAATTTCTACAAGTTAAAACTTGATAAAAACCGAAGGTTTATGCCTTGGAATGATCCCATAATAGTTAAGTCATGAATTAAGAACTTAATGGGGTGAATAGGGTAGCTGTAGATTGAAAAATTCGTCAAAAATGGCAACAGACTATGGATCGCGACCCGATCCAAGGGCAGATCGCGACCCGATCTCGCGGCAGAAATGCTGCTTGGTTCTGTCCAATTTTTAAAGCTAGAAACCATCGTTAGGCATGTCCGTTTGGTCTGAAAATTTTGCCATAGCCTTAAAATGGTATGAAAACATATAGTAAATTTTCAAATTCGTAATCCGACCTTGCGGAAAAACCACTGTAGCGGCAGTGACTTAGGGAGTAAGTATGAAGCAAGGCTGTCATGAATTAGTTGTAGATTGTCTAAGGAGTTAGACATTGCAATAAGATTGCTGCAACATTCATGAGTACTTGGAAATGGAGATTTGAGTATTGGATAAACCCGCGCTCAATGGATTGCTTCATGGATTATATCACGAGCAATATTGAGACGATAATATCTTTTGATCTTTAAGCTAAGACATATGAGTTATGATTTACTAGACGGTTGTTCATTGATAATACGAAAACGCATCGGTAACTCGGTGTTATAAAACATGTTGTTGTGAGTAATTTGTCTGGTAAAAGACATAAGTATATGAGTCAAAGTTTATTCGTCCCTTGACCCTAACGGGGAACAGATATATGTAGGCCTCTCGATGAATTTGAAGTTGACTAAAATGGTTGGCCAACCGGGACTAAATTGGTAGTCTAAGAGTCATATACAAATAGGAAATCGATGAACAGTGAATCAGACCAGATTGATTTTATCCATGTCTTGAGTTTGAAAAATATCTAGTTGGACGGAGGATCATCTGATCACTTATCTTTGGACAGAACTGACTAGGTCAGAGTTCGGCCGCAGTTTCTAGGAAGCTACAGTTTGCTAATTAATCTGAAGATAAATGGACAATTAAAGTCATAGACTTATCCAAGTGGGAGACTGTTGGATTAGGTGTCTAAGCCATGACTTATAATTTGTATTTATCGTATTAATAGAAGCAAATTTCATTTGGGTTGCCCTTGGTAGTCCAACCGGCATCAAGGTTAAAAAGAGAGAGAAATAAATAGTTCGTTAATTTATTATGTGATAATAAATTAATGATAAACTAGTTTGGAATTAATCAGAATTAATTGGAATTAATTTGGAATTAATTAAAAGTGCAGGGGCTAAATTGATTATAAGTGCAGGGGCTGGAATGCAATTGTTCAAAAGTTGAACACTATAAATAAGCCTCTCCCCATCACTTGAAAACTTGCACCATTCCAAATCATCTCCTTGGAATTTCTCTTCTCTCCTTGCCGTCTATAATCTTTCTCTAAGGTTTTATAGCGAGCCGTTCTTAATAAGAGGTTAAGACAGTTAACCTCTGCTTGGGCTTCTGGGTGTGATCCTATTTGAGGCAGGACACTTGTGCTGCTCGATTTCAAGAATAAAACTAAAGGTTAGTTTTATTAATTGTTTTATATAGAAATTTCTGTTAGTCGTTATTAGAAATTTCTGTTAGCCGTTAGAATTATTATTATATGTTCAAAGATAGAAAACATAGATCCTTTCTAGGTTGCATGTGAACTTAGGATTTTAGATCATAGATTGCAGAAAACCTTACACAAATATTATGGTCTGGACACTTAGATTTTCGTCTTTTATTTTTTTATTTGAAAAGTGCACATGCATAAGTCATCTTTGCAAACCTGTCCAAATGCTAGGTTTTCTCTTACTAACCTCTACACAATGTTTTGTGCGTGTGTATTCAATTTCTAGATTCTTTGATTTGTAAAGAGAAATTGAAGAAAGATACCACTACAAAAACAAGGAAAAATGACTTATTAGGGTAACCAACTATGTGATTTGTTCACGTTTAGTCACTTTCCTTTTTTTTTCGTGCTTTATTTGTCATTAAACTATTTATTTTGTTCATGATACATCCTTATGACATGGAATAATAGGTTACACCCTAATTAGCATCTACGTGGCAAATAAGTAGCATCTACGTGACTTTTGAGGGTAGGAAAAATGACTTATAAAGGTAACCAACTATTTGCTTTGTTCATGTTTGGTCAATTTCCTTTTTTATTCGTAATACAAGTATTATGTGAGTTGATTACATGTATCATTACGTGTAGCAATGTCCTCACCTCTGAAATTTGTATCCTACCACATTATACAGACACACAACTAGGAAGTATATAATGCCTACAATACATATTTTCTCATTGAAAATTGTCACTTAATCACCTTATAGCAAGTTACAGAATACCGATGAATATGTAAAATATG
Organism: Cichorium intybus; assembly: GCA_023525715.1. NCBI lineage: Eukaryota > Viridiplantae > Streptophyta > Magnoliopsida > Asterales > Asteraceae > Cichorium > Cichorium intybus. The sequence continues at coordinate 130,835,774 of CM042011.1, read as the reverse complement.
AATGACCAATTGATAAATGAAACAAGCCATTAAGTATGCAACGCGACCAAGTCCAAAAATAAAAAACCCCAAGTGTTTCTAAAGGGAAAATGAGTTATAAGGGTAATGATACACGTAATCAACAACGTAATAGTTGTATTACGATATTGAGTGATTAAACCGACACTACTTGTTATTGCCGGTCATAAAGATTTAGGTTGAACAATATAAATAATTTAATGACAAATAAAGTACGAATAAAAAAGAAAGTAACCAAAAATGAACAAAACAAATAGTTGGTTACCCTTATAAGTCATTTTCCCTACCCTCAAAAGCCACGTAGATGCCACGTATTGCTACGTAGATGCTAGTTAGGTTGTAACCTAGTATTCCAGGTCATAAGGATGTATCATGTACAAAATAAATATTTTAATGACAAATAAAACACGAAAAAATGAAAGTGACTAAATGTGAACAAATCAAATAGTTGGTTACCCTAATAAATTTTTTCTCAAAAAACAACCAGGTTTACTATTGGAAAGATCTTATATTTTCAGCAAGGCGGAATTTGGAGGGGCTGGAGTGAGTTTTTAGTTGTATTATATTTTGAAATATTATTTTTTTGTATATCGGAATAAAATTTGACCCAATTTTCTTTTAGTTTACTGAATTTAGTGTGAAAAGTATGATCTACATTGTCGTTATATTAATTACCTCATAGAATATGTTGTTTGTATGTAAATAGAGGTAGCTATAATCAATTTTTTAAAATCCGGGTTGACTCGGTCGGTCGAACCGGTTAAACCGTGACCCGGTGAAAAGAGTGAGTCAATTACAACCGTTTTTTTTGCTAATTTCCGACTAGGATTGAATCGGCCTAGTTTTTGAAAAAACAGTTGGACTAGTGACCCGGAACCGGGTTAACCCGGTGGTTGAAAATAAAATCAGAATTTATGTTTTAAAAACTTGGTTAGAGAATTCAATGCTCATACTTTTAAAATTGTGCACCATAGGTTCATTAAAATTGTTAAAATTTTCCTATAGAAAGTTAACAAATATTTTTTTTGAAACCAAAAACGTGAAATTACATTGTTTATTTTTTATAAATATATAATTTTGCTGAAAAATATAGTGAAAATTTTAAAAACCGGGTTGACCCGGTTATCATACCGGGTCAACTAAAAACTAAAATATAAACAATAATTAAGTTCCAATATAAATGTAGTTCCAATATAAAAGCATTGGAAGAAGGGCGCTATACGATTCAACTACGTCAAATTGCACAGTAAGCTTCTTTACCCTTAATATTTTTGCAATTAAATGATAAAAAAGAAAAATACCTTAACAATTTAACTATTTTTTGTTGGAATTAAACTATTATGTTTTATTACTGTTTAAAAAGCCATTTTGTGGATATTTGGGATGTGGAAAAACTGTGGTAGCTTTCATGTTGCCTTTTTAAAACTAATCAATTATAACATTGCACTTTGAAAAATTTTTTTTAAACTAATCAATTATAATATTACACCTTTATTTTTTATTATTTTTTTTGAAAACTAACCAAAAGGATAACATAGTACTTTGATTTTTTTTAAAGCCTAACCAATTATACTATTCAACTTTTGAATTTTTAAAAACCTAATTAGTTGTAGCATTGTACTTTCATTTTTTTTAAAACTAACCAATTATAACATTGAACTTCTGAGTGTTTTTAGAAACTAACCAATTAGGGAGGATGATGCTATATAAGAAAGTAGAATTGGTTGATTTGTTTTTATCATCGATAAACTCAGCCAATTGATGGGCATACACTACTACAAAATATGTGATACAAGCTCGACTCTTTTGGGCTTTTAGCTATAACCAATTACATAAATTTAAATTAGTGAAAATACTTGAGGGAGCTCATCCTAATTTAAAGGTCTATTAACTGAAATCTCTATTTTACAGGGATGTGACATTAAAACCAAAGTGCAAAAGCTGGCTTCATCCCATATCGTTTGGTTAATAAAGTATTGTATCATAGGCTTATTTATAAAAAGAGAAGTACATGGAATTTGTCCATACCACAAACGGTTTATAGTTGCAGTTGTCAAAAACACAATATTTGGTATCCCACACCACATGACTGAGAAGTTAAAAAATTATGATAGTTTTATCTTATTTTTATTGAAGTATTTATAGAGATGAGCCTCATAGTTTTTAAATTGTAAAGCAAACATCAAAATTAGTTTATTTTGGTACTAGTGCCATTGATACAAAAAATTTCTGTATCCGTCACCGTTTATTTACATACTCTGCTGCTAGCTTTCTTTTGTTTTCGTAAGTGCTCTTAGATTATAAAAAAAATAGAAAAAGGCGAAGGAACACAACTGATGTGGGTTAAGGCTAATGCACATGCACTTGTATAGGTAAATATGCATAAAATCTATGCCATGAATGGCCTCAATGAGTCTTATTGACATTTTACATTTGAGTACACAAATAATTTCTAAAGTTCTTATTGATTTGTGGATATGAATGTTTCTTTAATAGTTGGTAGACTTTGATGAGTCATATTTCGGAACAACTTTTCCAAATCGCTCATGTTTACCTAATATATTGAATCCACTATTTACATATTAAAGGTTCTTTATTTTTTGTTTACAATAATATTCCATGCAATGATCATTAAAAGGTTATTGTGTTTTGTTTGGTGTTTTGTGATTTTACATTTTAACCATGATTAAGGGTTCTTTATTTTTATTTGTATTTTTTTAGAACGATACATGTATCCTACTCCTACTCCTAAACTACTTCTGAATCAACATATGTCTCGTACGATACTTGAACATTCAACCTCAAAGAAGGAGGACAATGCTTTCACCACTTGACCAAGAGGCCATTGGCTTTTATTTGCACTTATCTAACGTAATTTTAATAATTTAATGTCATATTTTATATACCAATTTTATTAAAAGAAACATTAAATTGCACTGGGTCATAAAAACAAACGAAAAAAATACGTTAATTTGATATTAAACCATAGTAAAATACTCGACAAGACACGATTATAATACTAGTTGGTTATGCTGGGAAATAATAGACCTTTATATGACCATTTTAATGAATAACGGTATATAATAACCTACGATTTAATTAATTACTAATTGTCCAACAACAAAATCTAAACTATGATTTCGTATTTGCATTATAGAGCATGAACTAGTTTTCCATCAATTTTTACAAACTATACAATATATGACCCATAATTTATTATGATATCCTCAAATATAAATATGAATTAAAAGGTGCCACTTCATTTAATTCATAAAACTCAGTTACTATCCTATGGTTCCAAACAACATTACATTTGACTAGTTATTTATGCCAAAAAAAAAAAATTAAATATGAATTAAAAGGTGCCACTTCATTTAATTCATAAAATTCAGTTACTATCCTATGGTTCCAAACAACATTACATTTGACTAGTTATTTATGCCAAAAAAAAAAAAAAATTTCTATCATATCATTGCTTGTGATCTTACATTGTTAAGGCCAAAAGACAAATTCCATTTAAGTTTAATGAGAGGCACATAAATTGTCTAAAGGAATTTAACCATATACTATTACTTATCCTTCTATGTATCACAAATTTTAATTGATAAAGTATCCAAAAGCACCCTATGTAACAACCACTATCTGCAAGTTCTATGTCCATCCAACCGCAGTCCGTCTCCCCATGCAAAGGACACCACATGTGTTGTCTACCCACAACCTTAAGGTACCCATGGTGCAGACCGCTTGACAGCTTTCTCTCTGGATTTATGATGCCGACTATACAATTGAACGAAAGCGACTGACTTCTTTATGAATTTGTGGACCTCCGGGGTTTTGTCTAACCTCAACGGTTTTGTAAGCTGTGGATAAGTCATGGATGCGGCACGTATTTATTCAGGTGATTAATTGGGTATATTTATAGATATATAAAAATTTAGAGGATGTTACGGTTATTACAACATTCGCATTCAATTTTTAATGTGAAGTAATTGGTTTGACTAGACCCCCTTACAGAGAACATGAAATTTATGGTGGACACATGGACGTGTTCGGCATGTAGCGTTTGAAAGCTTTTAGGAGCGTTTAGCGTTTAGCTTTTAGGAAAACGTTAAAAAAAATGAAAAAACCTCGTTCGGCAGCAAAACCTTTTAGCTTTTATTTTTAACAAAACACTCATAATCCAAAAGCTATTTCAATTAGCTTTTGGGAACGTTTAGTGTTTGACTTTTGATTTTAATATTATTTTACACTTCTAAAAACTAACAGCTGCTTTTGCCGAACATTCTGCACTAATAAAATTACACTACCAGCTAACCGCTAACCGCTAACCGCTAATATTATTTTGGGAGCGTTTAGCGTTTAGCTTTTAGGAAAATGCTCGAAAAAAATGAAAAAAACATCGTTCGGAAGCAAGACCTTTTAACTTTTATTTTTAACAAAACGCTCATAATCCAAAAGTTATATATTTCAACTAGCTTTTGGGAGCGTTTAGCGTTTGACTTTTGATTTTAATATTATTTTACACTTCTAAAAGCTAATAGCTGCTTTTGCCGAACATTCTACACTAATAAAATTCACAGCTACCAGCTAACTGCTAACTGCTAATATTATTTTGGGAGAGTTTAGCGTTTAGCTTTTAGGAAAACATTCGAAAAAAATAAAAAAACATTGTTGGGCAACAAGACCTTTTAGTTTTTATTTTTAACAAAACGCTCATAATCCAAAAGCTATTTCAATTAGCTTTTGGGAGCGTTTAACGTTTGACTTTTGATTTTAATATCATTTTACACTTCTAAAAGCTAGCAACTGCTTTTGCCGAACATTCTACACTAATAAAAGTCACAGCTACCAGCTACCAGCTAACCGCTAACCGCAACCAGCTCCAACTAATAGCTAACCGCTAACCACTACCAGCTACCAGTTAATTTTACCGAACACGCCTTTATCCAAAGGGAATCAACCAAGGAAAAAAAGTAAAGTCTCAAAATTCTAGCGTTCCAAATTGTTCCAAGATTCTAGATATAAAATTAAACTTAAGCATAATCCATAAATTCCTTATGCTTATTGTGGATATTTACAAAAATATTATTAGAGATAATAAATAAATAGAAATAAACAACTTATTCGTGATTTATAGAAATGAACATTCTATCTTAAGTGACTATTTCGGATAGCCACATCGAATTTTGAAGTGATCAGGAATTTGCATTCCGAAATAGCAATTCTTTTTCTTGTTAATTGCGTTATCATAATGTTAACACAAAAATCAAATTTCGACTTTCCAACTTGTTACACTATGGGATATGCTGTACATCATCCTTACTTCCCTACTACACAACCAAAGAAATACCCACCACTCCATATCACATTTTTCATTTTATTTTTTAAGTTTCTATTGAATAATATATTATTAAGAAGAGAGGGAGATAGAAAAAGAAAGAGGGAAAGAAGACACTGCTCACCGTGGTTGGAAAGACAATTGCTCTACGCCTATGTGGTCCACACCACCAAAGAAATGGTGTTTCACTTCATGTCATCATGCCAAATCATACTCACGCCAATGGCGTGAGGTGCATACCGTTAAGCCTTACTGCTAAAATAGTTTAAAAGAGGAAATTGTTATTTAAAATTTTTTATCTCTGATACTAAAATTTATAAATACATCACCACCCACGTAACATAATTATTAATGGATCAATCTAACTTATACAGACCACCTTATCCCTACTTATCATATTTTTAATACACCAATACTCACATATTTTTTTTTTATGATTTCACCACAATCTTTATCTACGTACCATATTGTCCTACATCAATTTAAGCACGTTGAAACCATAACAAAATTCACACAAAAGCCACACTTAGTCATTTATTAACTTGATTAACTTCAAATCGCAATTTTCTTTTCTTTTTCTCTCTAAAAATGCTTTTTCACCGGCCGAAATTCGCTCCCAAAATCTAACCGTCCTTCAAACTCAGCTATGAGCTTAGGCCCTAAATATTTTGTGATTCGATAAAGAACATTGTAAGCACATTATAAAGAGATGAAAGCAGAATCTAAACGGATCACTTAGCCACTCAGTGTGGGTGCGAGGAAGAGTGCGAGCTCTCACTTTTGTTGTGGGGAACACCGCCCCCTACCAAGAGGTGCTCTCACTTTTCACCCCACAGGGAGAGACGGTGTTAGGAATCGGACAGGGTACACGCAGCGGAAACACTATCACACTCACACTCGAAAGCAGAAAATAAAGCAATAACGAACACAAGGATTTTACGTGGTTCGGATTCGGTGTAAATCCTACATCCACGGGCTACAACTAGGTTTTATATTTATCAGAAGATTACAAGAGGCTCAACTGATGCATATGTTTGGTGCATGTTCATTCTATGAATCTATGTCTATATATAGGGAGTATTCCTGTTAGTTAAGGAGTAAAAGAAAATCACATATTGATTTTCTAGCAATATAAAAACACAACTAGCAATCCTTATGTTTAGCACTAGTCTTCACTTTCCAGCTCAAAAGGAAACACCACTAGACATGCTTTTACTTTCCACCTAGCCTCCATAATACCTAACAATCTCCCACTTGGAGGCTTAAACCATTCTGCCATCCAACGCATTCAATGATTTTTCCAATCTTCAAACAAGACAAGTCTTCCAAGCTTCCAGTTCCCAAGAACAAGCTAAAACCCAGTCAAATTCCCTAGTTGCAGCCGCCCCTCATCTTCAAGTACTAGAAGGGCCAGTTGAAGCTCCCACTAGCTCTAACTTAGCCGTGGCTAATCCCACCACCGACTCATCCTCTGTCTCAACCGGTTTGGACACTCCACCAGCTCCAGAGATACACCGAGGACCACTAACACTCTCCAAACTTTGCAAACTTCCAACAGGAGAGAATTTTCCAGTCTTAGTCTTTAAAACCCAACGGCTCTTTGTAATTGTACCAGGAACACACCCCGTGCTCCCACAGTCACAAAATCCCCTGAATGGTTTAGACTTTCCGACTCGTTCAGCTAACATCCCCTTGGCTCCAAAATTCATGTTTGCAAAATGAACTCTCTTAGCACTAGATTTAGCGAACCAGATTTTGCCATGCTTAACGGGGACAGTCATACTTCCCTCAGCAGGTACCTCAACCATATACAATGACCCACACTTCATACCTTGAGCAATCACCGAATTACCATTGACCACCCTCCATTGACCACCACCAAACCTTACTTCCAGTCCTTGTTTATCCAGCTGACCAACAGAAATCAATTTCTTCTTCAGCTTCGGAATCACCCTGACATTCTTCAGGTTCCATGTAGTTCCCAATGAAGTAACCAGATCAATATCTCCTATGCCCGTTACTTGAAGCATCTCGTCATTTGCTAACCGTACCTTCCCAAAATCTCCTTATTTTAGATTCACCATCGTTTCTCTGTTGTCCATGGCGTGAAACGAAGCCCCTGAATCCATGACCCAAGAGTCTACATAGTTTTCCATACTGAGTATCAATGCATCTTCCTGATAAACATTCTCAGGACCAACATTGTTTAATTCTTTCTTTGGACATTGACTCTTAACATGTCCCACCTCTTGGCAGTTCCAGCACTTCACATTCTTCCAAGTTCTAGACGAACTTCTTCCCCGACTCCCACTGCTCCCACCGTTTCTGCCATTCCCTCTACCTCTTCCGATATTTAATAACTCAGAAGAAGATGAGCCACCTTGATTCTTACGTCTGGTATCCTCGCCTAGCGCCAAATATCGAACCCCTTCAAACGTCATACCACTGGTCCCCACGGAACTCGTAACAGCAGTAACTGTTCCTGACCATCTATCAGGTAGTGAAGCTAGTAGTAGTAAAGCTTGAGTCTTATTATCAAAATTAATTCCCACAGATGATAATCTGGACAGAATTGAATTTAGATTGTTAATGTGAACCGTAATTGAGCTGTCTTCATTCATCCTTGTCGTGAACAACTCCCTCATCAAGAACACCTTGTTAGCCGCCGACGGTTTCTCATACATGTTCGTCAGAGCATCCATCATACCACGCGCCGTGGTTTGATTCATGATGTTGAAAGCAACGCTCTTTGACAACGACAATGTAATAACCGCCCTAGCTTTCTTGTTCTTTGAGTTCCAAACATCTTCATCAGCCTTTTCCATTTTCTCCGGCTTGTCCCTAAGTACCACATCCAAGTCTTTCTGACATAGCAATGCTTCTATTTGCATTTTCCACCAACTAAAATCAGAACCGTCGAACTTCTCGATTACAATCTTGTCTTCAACCATTACGACAAACAAGAAACAAATTGAGGCAACGAAACAGACATAACAATGGCACAGACCTGATCGGTTCGTTCAGTATACTCGTGTGTAACAGAACAGTACCCTTCAAAGTACCAAGACACCTTTAATACGATTAATAGAAATTAGTTTCTGATGTGGAAGATCAGACAAAACTGCAACCACAGAGCATACTCTAATTTCTAAAACCGAGACCTCCTCCAAAACCCGAAGCACTGATACCAGTTGTTAGGAATCGGACAGGGTACACGCAGCTGAAACACTATCACACTCACACTCGAAAGCAGAAAATAAAGCAATAACGAACACAAGGATTTTACGTGGTTCGGATTCGGTATAAATCCTACATCCACGGGCTACAACTAGGTTTTATATTTATCAAAAGATTACAAGAGGCTCAACTGATGCATATGTTTGGTGCATGTTCATTCTATGAATCTATGTCTATATATAGGGAGTATTCCTGTTAGTTAAGGAGTAAAAGAAAATCACATATTGATTTTCTAGCAATATAAAAACACAACTAGCAATCCTTATGTTTAGCACTAGTCTTCACTTTCCAGCTCAAAAGGAAACACCACTAGACATGCTTTTACTTTCCACCTAGCCTCCATAATACTTAACAGACGGCGCCGTGCGAGGAAACCAAAACCAAGGCATGTGGCTTGTACATTGAGCTTAATTATTTGTACCAAAACCAAGGGGAAGTGAGAAGTAACTATTTCCAAAGATGAGGAGATGAGTGAGGGGTGCTAACTGGATGCTGATGTTGCAATGAAAAAATGAGAGCAGGTGAGACTGGGTGAGAGCCCCAGACCAGTGGACCTTAACAAATAGAGGATATTGTGGTAGATATTAAAGAAAAGTAAAAGTGAATAACTGATGGTAAAAAGGAAATCTAAAACATTGAATGTTGTATAAAAAGTTAAATATAAGGTTAAGGTTGTATTGTTTAAGTTTTGCGAGATTATGGAGATAATGAGTGGAGTGAAAGCATGAGTTGACAGAGAGAAAACTCAATTCTCATATGAATTGCTACTATTTCAGTTCAGAAAGTTAAAGATAAGTGATTTTTTAATGTATGTTCATATATAACTTTCATTTCTTTTGATGAAATGTATGCACAATTGTTAGGTTTTATTTCATGATTTTTGATATTGGGGTGTTAAACAAATGCAAATGTTCAAATAAGCACAAATTAAATCAATCTAAAATTTCATATTAACATAACTTAAACAACGAAGATGAAAAAATATCCATATATGTTTAAGTCAGAAACATAAATTGTCTAATTGAGAGTCGTGTTGGTTCTATGTGATAAAGAAACATTATAAAATAATAGATGATCTAGGGTCACACCAGTAATAATTAGACACCATTTCTGATCATTTTAACTAGTGAATATGATTCATGTTCATATTATCATAACTCTTGTATTTATTATCTAATGATAAAATAATATTGTATCTAAATTTATTTCATTTGGTACGAATTAATTCAAGTGTGGTAAAAGCAAGAGAATGTGTAAGACATCTCTCCCTTCTCTCTCTTGCTTTTTGTCCACCTTCCAAAAGGGCCCAATAAGATTGTTTTGTCTCTAAGAAGTCCCCAATGCATGCCTTTTTTTGGACTAAGGCATATGATTTCATGTTGGATGAATAATCATGTTGCACGCTTATAAGAGGAAAGCTAGCTTTTCATCAACCCCTCTCTTTGCCGAAAATTCACACACACACATGCTTTTCTTCTATAATAGTTAATTAGTGAAAAGTTGAAGAGTACATCACTCTCTTGAAGACCAATTCAGATTTGGTTCTTCAAGCTTAAGAGCTTGTGTTTACAAGAGTTGAACTAGCATTTAAGGTGTTCTTGCTTGTGGTGGATACCTATAGAGGAAGCCTTCCTTTCGTTCTAGTTGCCATCTTCAACAGCCTCCATTCTCAAGAGTTTAATAAATGTCTTCAAAGGTTGTTTTTAAACTCTTTATGGTTGATTTTAATCTTGCATTGCATGCAAATGATCCTTTGGTGGGTATAAAGTAGTTTTTTGTTCAAATTTTAGTTTGCTTCCGTTGCTTATCTTAAAACTTTTAAAACCAATTTGAACAAGACACAACAAATGGTATCATAGCCACCTTTGCATGCATTTTTAGAATTCAAGTTTATATAGATAATCTTGGTTGTTGGAAACCATGAACGATTTTGATCTTGCATGAAAAGTTCATGCATGACTTCTTTGGCAACTTGTGTGCATTCGTCTTATTATTTTATGTGACTAAACTTTTTCATGCATTTTGGTTACATAAAGTTGCATTAGAAAAACAAAGAGTTGTTTTTAGTTTACGATTCTGATGTCATAATTGTACATAAACAAGCCATTGGACCTTTGTGATGTTGGCTGTGTTGGAATTTAATTTGGTTTTAATATTTATTAATTTATTCATATGATATGTAATAGTAAATAAGTATTCTTTCATTTTTTCAATTTTCATTTTTTCAATTTTTGTATGTAATAGATTGGTTTTCACGATTGCTATAACTAGTTATGGGCCGATTCCACCAGTTTTTCCAATTGGACGACTTGATTAAGAATCTTTTGTGATAAAGGTCACCTAATCATTAAAGGCCCGATACATAGATGGGATAAAACATGCTAATCAAACAATTGTTGTTAAGTATTTCATACCTCTAGGATTTACATTTGGATGTAATTGTAAACACTGCCTACCTTGTTGAATTAAGTAGACAAGATAAATTTTACCTAACAATTTATTTGTTTTGCAATTTCGATCCTAGACTTGAACTAATTAATGTTTTAGAAACATGAAAGGGTATTAATTACTAAAGATTTATAATATTGAAAATACTAAATGAACTTTGTCAAAATTCGTAGATGGCTCCAAATGCAACCACCAAACTATTCGTTTGATCTGCCCTTAAGAAGGATAAGATAAGCCATATGAACTTCCTTGATTGGTATTGAAACTTGAGAATTTTTCAAAAACTTGAGAAGAAGGACTATGTGCTTAATGACCCCGTTCTAGATGAGCCTCCTCCCATTCCTACGACTGCTCATGATGCTTGGTTGAAACAAGTTTATGGTACGATTAATGTGTCATTTCTGATGCTTTCTACTATGATTCCGGACCTTCAGAAGGATCTGTAACATCTTTTAGCATATGCCGTCATAAATCAACTTAAGGAAATATTCCAATAACAAACAATGATCGAACGCTTCAAAACAATCTGAGGATTACATGAGTGCAAGATGGAGGAAGGCCAAGTCGTGAGCTCTCAAGTTATTAAGATGAAGAGTCATATCGACAACTTGGATAGATTTGGTTGTCCAATTTCTAATATGTTGGCCATGTATTATTCTTTTTGTCGTGTTTTTAGAAGTCTCGCACTATTTTATTTTATATTTTTCGAATTCATTATCAACATTGAAGCTTCTCTAGTAGCTCCTAATACATTTTTAGAGAGAAAATATTACAAAAATCAAATAGTTTGGGTCAAATGGTATCACTTAACTGATAGAGAACACATAAGTCTCTGGATTGGTAGCTTGTTGTCTTCGAATCGATCTCTTTTATCAAAATGAAGCTAATAATTTTTTAAAGAGTTTGGGTGAAGACGTAACACTCCATTCTTTATTATCATTTAAAAACTACAATTTCAATAACTTTGATGTCGTACTGTCATGTATGAAAATAAGATTTAAAAAAAACTACAAAAGTTCAAAAGTAAATCATAGTCTTTAGGGTTACAACTTTACATGATAACTATAGTTAAGCATGCAACCATACAAAATATAAGATCACCACTATTCTTTCATAGCTTCCATTTATGTCCCTTACTTCTAATCCTTGGATCTTAAACATGAGATACCTGACAATTTAACACCAATACGTAATACAACCTGTCTTGTGTGTAACATTGGTTTTAGACATAACAATATCATAAAATACTTGATAAACATCCATAAAACTCAAGCTTTATATGAAAGAAATGTAAAGCAATGCATGATCATTACTTAAAAATAATTGAAAATATTACGGATTTCTCTGTATCTTGCATCGTATAAAAACAAAATCTTTAGGTCAAGGACATACTATAGTGGGCCTACGGGTTTCCCCTATCTTATTTGCCAAAGTCAAAAGAACAAATGAATTATGATATATATTGGGCTAGACATCTACTTCACGACCGGGGGAGGGTGGGGTACTATCATAGCAGAGTCTTCTCGCTTATCCTATTACGTGATATCTTTCTTAATACATTTAAAAATTTAATCCCTTCATAACTTGATCAACAAAACTCAATCAGATCATAACTTAATAAGAATCCAAATAAGGGTAACTAGCATGCTATGTCTTTTGAAACAATAACCATAACAATGCTTCATAAGATAAATCAAAGTAATAAAATATTTCAAACTTCCAAATAATCATGACTCAAGGTTCCAAAAATGAATCAAAATAATAAACATATTTGAATTCATTAATAATACTAAAACTTTAATCTATAAAGAAAACATTGTTTTGCCAAGTATACCATATTGAAAATCCACATGGACTCACATTTGATAGTTGAGTTAGCTAAAAATTGTTATCCTTTTTGGTTTGTCATTGTATTTTCTCTTACCCTTCACTTTTCCATATTCCATTGATATATATTTCATCTATTAAGTTCTTAATAAGCTAACATTATTAATAGTCATAAACAACACTCTTTCATGGTTCATTTGATCATTTTGTTATTAAAACCAAAAACTAAATCTTTGCACAAGATATCATCCGATAGAATGATCACATTTTAATAATTATGAGTAGGGTTAATGACTTGAGAGGATAACTTACTTTTCCAAATGTTCACATTTAGGTAACAATGTTTTGTTCACGTTTACCCATTTAGCTTGTTATACCTGTTCAAAAAAGGGTAATATGACCGGCTGGTGGGGGTTTTCCCAGCCATATTACCCTTTTTGAATAGGTATAACAAGTTAAATGGGTAAATGTGAACAAAAAAAACATTATTACCTAAATGTAAACATTTTGTGCATCTCATAATGTGCTTTTACCGGAAGACAACCTGAACACTTAAGAGAGTTTTGGTAAATCATTTTTATGTTTTTAATAGGGTGAGAACCCTAAGAAACATGGTGCCCCTCATAATGTGTGTTTTTATTCGATTTCATGCACAAGATATGGTGATTTATTTGATGTAAAGATAGCTAGTTTGTGTGTTAGGCGTGCTATCTATTATGACCTTGGAATAGGAAAAGAAGATCCTTAAAAAATGGTGTGTGTAGAACTTCCTTAGTGTTTAAAACCTGGAGACAAAGTTAAAATAACAGGTACATGTTTGGTAGTTCCATTCATCTCAATATTCACATAGAATACATAAAATTTTATAGAGAAATTCATTTAAATCCTTTGCGACCAAACAAACATTATCATAATATGTAAGGGTTATTCCATTACCTTCTTATTCTATCACACTGTCTATTCCAAATGCATAAAGAATAGCAACATACGTGATACATCTGTCTATTTGTTTATCATAACATCTTGCTTTTATTTATTTCCATTACAACATTCTACTTTCCATTTTTTTCTTAATTAAGAGATGGTACCTTGAAAAATGTACCTACTTATAACATTGTACTTTCAGTCTCTCCTTATTAGAATAATATACTTTGATCAACTATCCCATCACAACAATGAATATTACCATGTATTTTAATGACATTATTTTCTAAACTAGAACGCTATAACGGGAAGAAATGAAACTAAGATGCTATAATAAACAAACAAGTAAATGTAGTGTCAAAAGCAAGAAACTGTAATGTACTTTCTATTTCTTTATTAAATATACTTCTTTCATTTCTTTCTATTATACCATTGTACTATGAAAAATCATTCTTGTTATCCAAAGGGTTAATGACTTGAGAGGGTAACTTACTTTTCAAAATGTTCATATTAGGTAACAATGTTTTTTGTTCACATTTAACCATTTAACTTGTTATACCTTTTTTGAACAGGTATAACAAGTTAAATGAGTAAGGGAAGTGATCTTTCCACTTGAAAAATTGATTCATCCACATGATGTACAATACATTAACAGCTATCATACACGTCAATAAAGCATATATTTCATGTGGATGAATAAATTTCGTAAGTGGAAATATCAATTCCCAATGAGTAAATGTGAACAAAAAAGCATTGTTACCTAAATGTGAATATTTTGAAAAGTAAGTTACCCTTTCAATTAATTAACCCTTATGATTAATATAACTAATTTATACAAATACCTTTGTTAACAAACTTCTCAAATCATACTAGATCCATATTTCTAACCATGTGAACTATTTTTACCTTTTTCAATCGAACCATAAGTATGAAACTATGTAACATTTAACCAATACATGCCATTTCATGTGAATAACATGTTTATGAAAGTTGTATAACAATTTAACCATATAATCAAACCCGGAAATTAGGGCTTCACTCCATGATCTTTCAATTTAATCCATAATTTTTGAAATAAAACCATACAAATGAAAGAGTATAAATTTTTACCTAGATTTCTTAGCTTAGATGATAAAAGACCCTTGAATTCCCCCGATTCTTGTTTAAAGATCACGTACAAACATTTGTCTCACCAAGAACACACATACAAGCTTTAGAGATGATTTTAAAGATAAAATGCACTTAATGCTCGAAATTACCATGATATCGAAGTCAAACAATCTCTGAATATTACGTGTTACATTTCCACCCACAGAGGAGTGAGTCAAATATGTCATGTAAAAATTCCATCCTATAACTCCATGACACATGCCCTCACGTGCTGAGGAAACGGGTGGTATCGGCCCACACTCCAAGTGGCTCGACTACTTGACTCGACTCGATTCATTTTCAGACTCACTCGAGTAATGTTAATGGTCTGATCTTTGAACCTGCATAAATATCTCGTACGGACTCTGATTGACCTGATTCTTTTTGAATTTTGTTCTTTATGTTAAAAGCTTTCCACTGATATAGAGTACTCACAATTTGGAGATTGGGAAGTCATACTTTTTGAGCTCCAAAGTATGTACCCAGTTTAACGTTGAACTTTTCCCTAACTTAGAAAATTTTCTAAGTTATGTGATTGTCTCGTAACTCGAAATCCTTATAACTACTTTATATAAGCTCCAACTTCGATGATTCTTTTTCATATAGCAAAATTGTCACAAATACTACAAATTTCATGTACCGGACTTTTTATGAAAATCCTTAGATTTCGAGTTATATGATCATGAACAAAGATAGGGGTTGAAGTTTTCGTCATTTCACATGTTTGAAGTTTTTCGTCATTTCATCTATTTGAAAGTTCACAACTTTTGCATTTTGATTTTTGTCCAATTTTGCAAGTTCACAAATTCTTCATATGAATTCGAATTTGAGTGATTTTTATGTAAGTTCTTTAGTATATTGACCACTATAAGTTCCATTTAAAGCATTGCTGCTTATCAATTATAGATCTTGAGTTATTAAGCCATAAACATAGGGCTTTGCACATGTTTATCATTTAACGTGAAAATATTTCAATTTATATTTTTTCTTCTAAAACTACCCTTATACATGAATTACTTGTACCAATTTTAATCATAGACTTATAATAACCCATTTAAAGGTTGTCCAAGACTTTATAACATATATTTATCAAAAGTGACCAAAATACTATTTTCTCCCTTGTATAATTGATGGAACTTTCCATTACATTACCAAAATCATGCATTGCATTTTTAACAACTCATGAAAATTTTAAGTTGTTGTAGAAGATTTTGCAATATATTTACAACCTAAATGAAGGGCTTGATAATTACACTACGAGATTGAAATCTTATATAATTTAGGGCTGGTTGGTGAAAGCGTACCGTGATCTCCAATCCAAACACGTAAATGCACAACCCTTTATGTGAAAATTAGTAGGTAGTGATGACTAAACGTAATTTTGGGAGGATCATTGGGTGTATGGTTTATCCCTATGTTTGTTATGCCTGAGACTTTATGCTTTAGATACTATAAATTATTGTTTGATTTATGATCACTTTTTGAATAGTCATTGGAAATGGAGTTGGTTTAGTCCCTTATGTGTAAGCAATGATAAAGTGTAAAAATCAAAGTTGGATCTTCTCCTCCAATGTTTATTGGATAAAATGGATACATGTAGATGGGTCTTATCTCCTACATGAGACTTTTCTGTGTGTTCTTTGTGGAAATGTATTGATGACCGCATGTTGGAAGCAATTGACATATAACGTTGTGGAATGAAATTTTACCTTTAAAGGTTAATATCCTAGCATGATGTATTTAGATGAGTTACATTCCTACTCGAGAAAATTTGTATATAAGGGCTATGAATTTGGATTTTATCATGTATCCTATTTATGATTCCAATATTGAGAAAAAAAAGCATTGTTCCATCAATTGCTCTTATCTATAGATGTGTGGGGGCTAAATCACTATTTGGTAGGATATAATGAGGGTACATACTATCCCTAAAAGCTAAACCTGGGTTTGTGAGTCAAGTTAACTGATCAAACCTAACTTTATTTTTCATCAATTAGTAATCAGAAATTACAAATGCAGCAAAATATTGTTAAATAACTTCCTTACATATAGAGGAAGAAGTAAAAAGGTTATTTAGAAATCTCTAAATGACCAAAAAGAGTGCAAGAGTAATCACATCAAAACATGACTTGACATTCTTTGAGCTATACATCTGAGGTCTTCATGAAAAGGGTTCTGTTTCCCTATCTCTGTAATTAAAAAACGGAGGAAATATATACAAAGTACAACACAAATGATTGGGCTGGGCCAATCACAAAGCTAGGCTAAATACACTATACAAATGGGCTACACTAATACGCCCCCGCAGTTTGAGCGGGTGGTCGAGAGCAAATGCTCAAACTGGATCGAAAATCCGTGAAGAGAGAGGATGGAAGCCCTTTTGTGAAAATGTCTGCATATTGAAGCGTGGAAGGGACATGGAGGACTCGTATTTGGCCGGTGGCAACCTTGTCGCGAACGAAGTGAATGTCCATCTCTATATGTTTGGTTCGTTGATGTTGCACAGGATTAGTCGAAAGGTACACCGCGCTAATGTTGTCACAGTAGACAATGGTTGCTTTTGCTAGAGGCGAATGAAGTTCACGAAGGAGGTTGCGTAGCCAACATGTCTCAGCTACGGCGTTAGCGACACCACGGTATTCCGCCTCGGCACTCGAACGTGACACCGTTTGTTGACGTTTGGATGACCAGGATAATAGATTGTCGCCAAGGAAGACGCAATATCCGCTCGTGGAACGGCGAGTAGATGGGCATCCCCCCCAATCCGCATCAGAATAAGCAATGAGACCTGTCGTGGATGAGGGATGTAGCTGAAGTCCAAAGTCGAGGGTACCGGAGACATACCGCAGTATGCGCTTTAGAGCATGAAGATGCGGTTCCCGAGGGTCGTGCATAAACAAGCAGATTTGTTGCACGGCATAAGAGAGGTCCGGGCGAGTAAATGTGAGATACTGAAGTCCGCCCGCTAAGCTGCGATACATAGAAGGGTCAGAGACAGGAGGACCGGAGGGACCCAACTTGGATTGAGTGTCGGCCGGGGTACGACATGGGTTGCAGTTGGACATGTTAGCGCGGGCAAGAAGCTCGAGTGCATATTTGCGTTGTGATAAGAAAATTCCCTTGTCGTCTCGAATAGCAGCAATGCCCAAGAAATAGGACAAGTTACCCAGATCCTTCATGGCAAATTCGGTTGCCAGAAGAGAGATGATGCGCCTCATGAGATCCGTGGAGGAGGCAGTGAGAAGAATATCGTCAACATAAAGCAGTAAATATGCCACATCTTTGCCCCTACAAAATATAAATAGGGAAGAGTCACAACGACTGTGAGAGAATCCGATCTGGGTGATATAAGATGCAAACCGTTGAAACCAAGCACGAGGTGCTTGTTTCAAGCCGTATAGAGACTTTCGCAGCCGGCATACATAATCGGGATGATTCGGATCTTTGAATCCCGGAGGTTGGTGCATGTAGACTGTCTCATTTAGATGGCCATGCAAGAATGCATTTTTGACATCAAGTTGATGTATGGGCCAGTGACGGGAGACAGCGAGACTGAGGACCGTACGGATAGAGGCCGGTTTAACCACCGGGCTGAAAGTCTCGTCACAATCGATCCCGGGTCGTTGGCTTTTGCCATTGGCGACAAGTCGCGCTTTGTAGCGCTCAAGAGATCCGTCCGCATTGTATTTTTTTCGATATAACCACATAGAGCGGACTATGTTTGCCCCGTGAGGTCGCGGAACGAGTTCCCAAGTGCTATTAGCAATAAGAGCATTAAATTCGTCTTTCATGGCAATGGTCCAGTTGGGATCTTGAAGTGCGTGTAAGTGGGATTTAGGAAGGGAGGATTCTGTGGTGGTGTGAAGATTGAGACGGTGAATGGGTTTGGAGATACCAACACGGGATCGAGTGATCATGGGGTGAGGAGAAGGGGTTGGCATGATGGGTTCGGTTGTGTGGTGTTCGGACCCGACACTAGTGAGTTCGGGTTGAGAGGGAGAGGAAGGGTCCTCGGTTTGGGTGGGAGATGGCGTGTGGTCGGGTTGGGTGGGAGATAAAGGAGCCGAGAGGGTGGGGGAGGTGGTGTCGGTTTGAGATGGTGGATGATGGGAGTCGGATAGGAGAAGTTCTCGGGTGGTGGGAGATATGTCGCCCGAGTTATCTAGGAAAGTATATGAAGGGGCTTGATGGGGCGACATTGCTTTAAATGGGAATATGGTTTCTTTGAAAACAACATGGCGGGAGATTATGATTTTTCGTGTGGCTAAGTCAAAACAACGAAACCCGCGATGTTTGGATGGGTATCCGAGGAAAATACACGGGGTGGAGCGAGGGGCAAGTTTGTGAGGGGTGGGAAGGTGGGGATAGCATAAGCATCCAAAGACACGAAGGTGAGAAAAGGTAGGTGGTTTTTGATGTAATTTAGTAAACGGGATTTCGTTGTTGATGGATAAGGAGGGTGTGATGTTGAGGAGGTGAGTGGCCATGTGGAGGGCCTCGACCCAAAACGTGGGTGGAAGGTGAGCTTGGAAGAGAAGGGTACGTATGATATTGTTAATTGTTCGTATCATGCGTTCCGACTTTCCATTTTGTTGGGAGGTGTGGGGACATGAGAAACGGAAAGCAATGCCTGTTTGGTCAAAAAGAGAGTGAAATTGGTTGTTATCAAATTCGCCCCCATGATCACATTGAAATTGTTGGATTTCTGTTTGGAATTGAGTATTTACGAAAGCACGAAAATGAAGGAATTTACTAAAGACATCAGCTTTGCGTCTTAACGGGTAAACCCAAACAAAATGCGAGAAATGATCAAGAAATAGAATATAATATTTTATACCACTAGTGCTAGGTACGGGGGATTCCCACAAATCAGAATGAACAATCTCAAAACATTTAGAAACATTGGAAAAAGAGCTAGTAAACGGTAATTTAACGTGTTTGCCAAGTTGACATGCGGGGCAATTAACATGCGAAGAAGTTTTATTACAAGAAATGAAACGATCAGACACTAATTTATTGAAAACACGAGCGCCAGGGTGACCGAGACGCTGATGCCATAGGAGAGAGCTGGATGTGAGGAGGGCAACGGAAGACTGAAGATCTGGAGTGGTTGGGTATAAGTCTCCAGAGCTGTCACACCTAAGCAGGACCTGATGAGTGGGAAGATCCTTCACAGAAAAACCAAAAGGATCAAATTCAATAGAAACGTTATTGTCAGTGGTAAAACGGCGAACGGATATCAAATTTTTAATGATGTTAGGTGTGACAAGAATGTTTTGAAGGTGTAACGGTCTATGTATGGAGTGAATTTTAGAGTGACCAGTGTGGGTGACAGGGATAGAGTGACCATTGCCAACAAAAACGGATTTAATAGAACTATTATTACTAAAGGACGAGAGTTTACCCGTATCCGCCGCAAGGTGAGCGGTGGCACCGGTGTCCATATACCAGTTTGCGTCCATGCCCTCATTAACCGACAAGGTGTTGAATGCTTGAGTCAAGTCGGTTGGTTGGTCTTGTGACATGGTAGGGAACCATTGCCACGGAGCTTGAAGAGTCGGAGTGACCGAGGCATGAAGGGCATGAGCATTAGGAGCCGGGGAGGCAGGCGGAGGACCCAGGATGCCGGGTTGCTGATCCGCGGCTGGAGGTCGTCGCTGCTGCTGAGGTGGCGGACTGGTGGCACGAGGGTGGGACCAGAACGGAGCGTATGACCATGGGGGAGGGTGCCACGGCAGTGGGTAAGGCTGCCAAGGAAGCTGCGGTGGAGAGAAGCCAGGAGCGGCAGTGGCGGCGGAAGACTGAGGGCGGCGCTGGTCACTGTGGCTCCCACCTCGGCGGCTGTTGGTTGGTCGGCGGCCTCCACGAGATGTACCGGTGGTTGGCTGTTTGTTGCCGGCAACAAGAACCGTGGGCGAGGAGGCATGATCCGTGTGGGCAGCGGGATGATTGCGGTTGGTTTTGAACCGTTGTTCCTCAACAAGTAGCTTGGAGCGGGCTTGAAGGAAGGTGGGCAGGGGGTCTCGGTGGCGGAGGAGTGTGGCTATATGTTCGTATTGAGGGGAGAGGCCATTAAGAAGGTGAGCAACCAAGGTCTTTTCGGGAATGGGGTTGTCAATGTTTGCCAAAAGATCGGAAATAGACTTCATCTTTTGACAATATTGGGCAATAGAAAGGTCACCAAGAGTCATGCTCCGGAGTTCATTGTCAAGCTCGATTGCCCGGGCATCCTTGTTGTCACGAAAAAGGTCTTCAAGACTCTTCCACACGGAGAAGGAGGTGGAGTCTTTCTTGAGGATCATGTTGAGAAGTGATTGAGTGAGTGTTCCATATAGCCAAGTTTTGACTACCGAGTCAAGTTTGTACCATTCTTCGTCATCGGCGGATGTGGGTTTGGATTCACCGGTGAGGAAAGAGCGAACACCAAACCCGCGACAATGGGTTTCAAACAATTCCCGCCAAGCATCATAGTTGAGTTCGTTTAGATCTAGAAGGATCGGAACGTAGGTTTTGATGTTGATTACTCCATAGGGTTTCTGATTTGAGGAGGGAGGCGGTGGTACAGCAGCCATGGTAGTCTGCAGGAGATGAGAAGGATGGTGGGGAAAGACAGGTACAGCCGGCGGCTAGGGTTACCGGCGGCAAGTTAGGAGGATCGAGAGGAAAGAAGCGAGAAAAGTGGAGAGAAAATCTGATACCATGAAAAGGGTTCTGTTTCCCTATCTCTGTAATTACAAAACGGAGGAAATTAATACAAAGTACAACACAAATGATTGGGCTGGGCCAATCACAAAGCTAGGCTAAATACACTATACAAATGGGCTACACTAATACTTCAAACCGTGGCCGACTATGGGAGACTTCAAACGACTAACATCGCACCATCATGAAGTTTATTCCAAAACTCATTAGCAAGATTGTAGCAAATTAATAAGTGTTTCATAGTTTCAACCTCCATATCAAAAATGGCCCAAAGAGTGGAATCAATATCAATTCATAGCTTCTCCAAAGTTTAAATGAGTGGGTGCTTGATTGAACCCAGTTCTCCACACGAGAATATTGGTCTTTATAGTACTTAGTTTTTTCCATGTGAGTATTAATGTAATTCAAATTGATCGTCTCAAGAGCATTAAGTCTTAGGAACAACACATGCAATGGCCAAACACCAACCCACCGATTTCCCCAAATATGAGTAGTGGAACCAGAATCCACCTTTTTGAATTAAAGAAACGACATTCACTTTAAGATCTTGATGTATCGAAATTGCATTCACCAACTCATCCCTCACGGTTGCCTTATGCAACCCCTTAAGAGGTTATCAAAACCCCATTTTTCACCAAGGATAGAATTAACATTAATAATAAAAAAACATCAGGATTCAAATAAAACACTATCTCTCGCAGAGAAGAGCTTGATTAAATACAAAAAAGTTAGCAACAACAAGGCCTCCTTTATCTTTGGATGCTCCAACTTGATTCCATTTAGTCCCATCCAACTTCCTATCATCCAAATTTACTATAAAAAATTAATTCTAATACTTTCCAACATCTTTAGAAGTTTTTTAGAAACACGGAGAAGGGAGAATTAATAAACAACGCAAACTGCCGAAAACCGCTTTAAGAAAAGTTAACTGAACTTTAATATATAAGGTGTCAACTTTCCATTAGAATGTTCTTTTACTAAATTTTTATAAGAGTAAATTACAGTTTTGGTCCTTGTGGTTTACCCTTTCTTCAGTTTTGATCTAAGTTTTTTATTTTGACACTGATGGTCCTTGTGGTTGCAAAAAGCTTGCATTATTGTTCTATTGTTCTCAGGTACTTGTAAAAAGACTAATATACATTTTCTAATTTCTTTTTCTTTTTCTTTTTTCTTTTAATATATTATTTAATTAGATAATTAAAAAAAGAAAAATACACCCAAAACACCCCTATTATGATCTTCATCACCGGTGTCAGCAAATCCGGTTTCCTTTTTCTTTTCCCTTTTTCAGTGACATCGGTGGAGGGGAATGCGTTGATGAGGATGTTTGATCTGAATGTTCATTTGCCTTTAGAGAGAGAGTTATGCCCATTTGATTTAGCGCCGACTATATCCACGACGATTTAAATGGTTTTTTGGTGCACCAAGGCGACTGCAATGATGGATGCGAAGAATTTAACAAAAGAAGGCTACGCTGCGGATCATCCTGCTGGCCGGATCAACAAGAGTTTGACCTTTAACGTTAGAAATCAGAATAAAGGTTTCTTTTCCTCTATTTTATTCGTTCACTAATGAATTTATATGTCCATATGCTGAATCGATTCTATGTTGCAGGTGAAGGACGTGATGAAGAAGCTGTTGGATTAGGTGTCTAAGCCATGACTAATAATTAGTATTTATCTAATTAATAGTAGGATAGTCCATTTGGGTTGCCCTCATAGTAGGAGGTTTGATAGAAAGTCCGGTAGAGAGAAAGATTGATTTATTATCTGATTAATAAATCAATAGAGATTAAATAAATAGTTTATTAATATATTAAAGTGATAATATATTAATTAGAAACTATATTAATTAATTAGAAATTAATCTGGAATTAATTGGAATTAATTTGGTGATTAAATTAATTAATTATAGGTGCAGGGACTAAAACTGTAATTATTCAATAGTTGAATAAGTGACAGTTTGAGTGAGTGTGTGACCAGCGAAATTATATATAGAAATATATATATTTTCGAATTTAATAAGTAGGGTTAAAAGGGTTTGAATTAATAAAGATAATAGTTTATCTTGATTTAAATTCAAACGGTTTATCTCTAGAGGTTTATCTGGTCATCTGCTTGGGACTATAAATAGGGACCCTGGGGTACCTATTTTCTGCGCCAACTTTACCTAACCTCTCTGGAATTTTCGAGACTCTCTCCTGCTCCCTGGGTGTGACTTCATTTGAGGCAAGAGATTTCTGTTGCTTTGCTTCCAAGTTTCACTAGAGGTTGGTTTTTCTAATTCTCTTCTTTTAGTTTAATTTTTCTAGGTCTTTAGGATTTGTTATATGTTTAATTAAAAGAAAACTTAGATCCTCATAGGTTGCATGTGAACTTAGGAATTTTAGTTCATAGTTGCAGAAAACTTTTCAGTGGTATCAGAGCATTTTGGTTGTTTTCTTGTTAAATTGCTATAACTGTTATCCTTAAAATTTGGGTTTAATGTTTCTAAACCCTAATATGGTCAATTAGAAAATTAGGGTTAGGGTTTTGAAAACCCTAGGCGCTCCCCTCCTTCTTGCCGTGTTTTTATGATTAGGGTTTAGAAGGCTTTCTATTTTTGGTAACTTTAATTGTTTAAATAGATAAAC
Organism: Cichorium intybus; assembly: GCA_023525715.1. Taxonomy (NCBI): domain Eukaryota; kingdom Viridiplantae; phylum Streptophyta; class Magnoliopsida; order Asterales; family Asteraceae; genus Cichorium; species Cichorium intybus. Next base: position 130,811,499 of record CM042011.1, on the reverse strand, counting down.
CTTAAACCACTTATCCTAAAAATCAAAAATTAGGGGATAAGGATAGGTTTAAATTAATTTGATTATTTTGTGATACCTATCTTAGAATTAATTAATTTAATTAATTGTTTAATTAAAAGATAATTAAAAGGATTTTAATTAATTTCGATTTAATGGTTTAAATTCCGAAAATTAAAAGATAAATCTAGAAATATTTTAAAAAGTCTAAAATATCTAAATTTAATTAATTGTCTAATTAAAAGATAAAATTGGAGGTTTAATTTAATTTTAAATTTAATAGTTTAAATCGACAATAAATTGAAAGATAAACCAGAAACAATTTTTTAAAAGGTTTAAAAAATTACATCTTATATATATTATAATTAGGAAGTTATTATTATATGTGTAAGATTAAAATGGTTAGTCAAACCATTAGTAGGTCTCATTCACAAAGCTGATCTATAAAGTGGGTAATAAGGAGACTGTCTATAAAATGGCGGTCTAATGGGTGAACACTCTCGCCCACCGCTCGCCTGATCAGTGGAGGGTCGTTAGCCGAACAGGTTTGATAGGACCGCCTAATAATCACTAAAAATATAATGATTCAAAGTACTAGAAAATTTAATAAAATCCCAATCTAGTTACTTTAGGAAAAATGTGAATTGGTGCTAATCCATGAAATTGCACATTGCACTTTATGAAACATTGGTGGAGCGTGTGTGGTTTACCGGCATGCTAATTGGGGTTCATAAAGAGTAGCCATGGGTTTCTCGGGTGTTATCATTATTGATGGAGCATGTGTGGTTTACCGGCACATCAATTAGAGATGGTAACTGATCCCGAGAGTACCAAGCTAATTTGCATGGTTATTCACACCCGGTTTGTGATCCTCGGTATCCCAGTCACAAACAGTGGGGCACATCCGAGATTAAAACATGCTATTGAACAGTTCAATAAATCTCAATGAATCTAGGAATTCCATTATAATATGATTATTTTTCAGCGGTGGAATTGGCTGAATCGTCATTCGCCTACCTTATAAAATTTACAATATTGATTACGGCATCCCTCTTCGAGATTGTAAATTGTTATTGTAGGATCCTAGCCTTATATTTATTATTGGGTTATTATAAGGATTGTTATTAATATCTAATTAAAACTGTCTTCTTTTATAGATGTCTTCTGCTGATCAATCCGCCCCCCACTCTAACTCCAATGTTACCTCTATCTTGTCATTGTGCTCCAAAGTTACGTTGGACGGTACCAACTACAATGACTGGATCCGTAACATTAAGATGGCTCTAAGGTTTGAACATAAAGAGTATGTTCGGGAAACCGAGCTCGTTGAAATTGATCCTGATACTGCTACTCCCGAAGAAATCGCTCAATACACTAAACATTCTGATGATGCAACCAAAGTGGCTTGCATCATGATAGCTACAATGAACCCAGAATTGCAAAGAATATATGAGGACTACTGGCCCTATGAGATGCACAAAGAGCTGGCGGAAAAGTTCCGCAAGCAGGAGCGCATCGAGAGGCGCGAGGTAGTCAAAGCCTTTACCAATGGGAAGCCAAGGGATGGAGAGTCCATCTGCAACCACGTGCAGAGGATGCAAGGATACGTGGAAAGGCTTAGGAAGCTTGAGAGGCCAGTTCATGAGGATTTGGCTGTAGATATAGTGCTAAATACTCTGCCTAGTTCATATGACCAGTTCACACTGGCGTATCATCTAAACAACTCTTAGGCCACTATGGCCGAACTGCATCGCATGCTCCGCACCGCCGAGGACGGAATGAAGGGTAAAAGTGTACCCGCAGCTAATGAAGTCGTCCTGGCCATTACTGGTGGAAAGGGGAAGAAGAGAAAGGGCCCTCCCAAGCAGAATTAGAGGGAAAAGGTCCATGTTGGGTCATCTAGCAGTGGGACAAAACCCAAAGCTTCTGGCATTCCTCACAATGCCAACCCCAAAGAAGCTGACTGCTTCTATTGCAAAGACCAGGGGCATTGGAAGAGAAGCTGCCCACGATACTTGCAAGATTTGAAAGATGGCAAAGTGAAGCCGTCTTCAGCAGGTATATACACTATCTCTAAAAACTCACCATCTTCCAGTTCTTGGGTCCTTGATACAAGATATGGTTTTCACATTTGTTCTGATTTGTAGGGCCTAAGGGAAAGCAGGGAGGTGGAGCACGGTAGACTCAACCTGACCATGGGGAATAGGAGATCGTCGCCTGTGACCAAGATCGAGACTTATAGTTTAGTGCTCAGTAGTGGTGTTTGTTTAGAACTTTTTAATTGTTGCTATTCGCCAGAAATGGCAAGGAATATTATTTTATTTCATGCATTGTTCAGACAAGGTTTACAGTTTTTGTTTGATAATAGTAATGGTTCTATTTCTGTTTTTAAAAATGGTATTTCTGTATTTACTGCTTTACCTTGTGATGGTGTGTATGAAACTGTGTAATGTATAGACAATTTAGGTCAAAGTGTAAACTTTATTGATTCTTCTAGTGGTGTAGAAAAGGCGTGCTTGTGGCACTGTCGTCTTGGGCACATTAACAAGAAACGCATCGCCCAACTCCAAAAGGATGGAGTGTTGGAATCATTCGACCTCAAATCGGATGATGTATGCGAATCTTGTCTTTTGGACAAGATGACAAAATCACCTTTCAAGGGTTCCTTTGAAAGTGGTGAAGGTCTTTTGGACATCATACACACAGATGTGTATGGTCCTTTCAGATCTACCACAAAAGACGGCACACGGTTCTACGTGACCTTCACTGACGATTTTAGTAGATACGAGTATATCTACTTGATCAAACACAAGTCAGACACCTTTGAAAAGTTCAAAGAGTTCAAAAATGAAGTTGAGAATCAATTGGGCAGGAAGATAAAGATGCTCAGGTCCGACAGAGGCGGAGAGTATCTTAGTATCGAGTTCCTAGACTATCTGAAGGAATGTGGAATAGTTTCACAGTTATCGCCTCCTCGGACACCACAGTTGAACGGAGTTGCCGAGAGACGTAACCGAGCCTTGTTAGACATGGTTCGTTCCATGATGAGTCGAGCTTCACTTCCCATTCACTTCTGGGGGTATGCCTTAGAGACTGCCGCCCACATCCTTAATCTTGTCCCTACTAAGAAGGTTGCTAAAACACCTCATGAGATGTGGACGAGGAAAGTTCCCTCGCTAGCACATATCAAAGTTTAGGGTTGTGAGGCATTCGTTAGACGAGAAACTCACGATAAACTCGCAGAGAGAAGCGAGAAATGTATCTTCATTGGATATCCCAAACAGTCTTTTGGATACCTGTTCTACAGACCAAGCGAGGACGTGGTCTTTGTAGCGAGACGGGGAGTCTTTCGTGAGAGAGAACTCATATTCAAAGAGGACAGTGGGAGTACCATTGACCTTGAAGAAATTCAAGAGTCACCCAATGATGCAACCTTAGGAGAAACTAGCAACCAACAAGAGGAAGAAGTTCCTGTTGGTCCAACTGACATATCCTTACCTCTTAGACGCTCTAGTAGAGTTAGCATGCCACCCGAGTTTTATGGATTTCATATAACTATGGATGGAGATACATTTGTCAGTGATAGGACACTGATAAATTTGGATGAACCTGCTAACTACCGGGAAGCGGTGGCGGGCCCTGAGTCTGCCAAGTGGAAAGAGGCAATGGACAGCGAGATCAAGTCCATGTATGACAATCAAGTTTGGAACTTGGTTGACAATGTACCGGGTCGAAAGACAGTCGGGTGCAAGTGGATCTTCAAGAAGAAGACCGACATGGACGGAAAGGTACACACTTTCAAAGCAAGACTGGTTGCGAAGGGCTTTACTCAAACCCCAGGGATTGACTATGATGAGACCTTCTCACCAGTGGCTAAGATAAAGTCTATCAGGATTATGCTAGCCATAGCTGCATTTCATGACTATGAAATTTGGCAGATGGACGTCAAAACCGCTTTCCTTAATGGAAAGTTGACTGAGGATGTTTACATGAATCAGCCAGAGGGATTTGTTGATGCAAAGTATCCTAACAAAGTGTGTAAGCTTGAGAAATCTATCTATGGATTAAAACAAGCTTCTCGCAGCTGGAATCTTTGTTTCCATGAGAAAGTCAAAGAATTTGGCTTCTCTAGGAGCGAGGATGAGTCTTGCGTATATGTCAAAGCTAGTGGGAGTATAGTCACTTTCCTGGTGCTGTATGTAGATGACATACTGCTCATGGGAAACGATGTTACGACTTTACAAGATGTCAAGTCTTGGCTCGGGAAGTGTTTCACCATGAAAGACCTAGGAGAGGCAGCCTATATTCTCAGGATAAGAATATTGAAAGATAGGAAGAAGAGACTAATTGGACTTAGTCAGAGTACATACTTGGAAAAGGTACTGAAAATATTCAGTATGGAAAATTCCAAGAAGGGAGAGCTACCAATGCAAAGTTGAGTAAGACTCAGAGTCCAAGTACAGACGAGGAAATTACGGACATGAGTCGAGTACCTTACGCTTCGGCTGTGGGGTCGATCATGTAAGCCATGACATGCACTCGTCCCGACGTGGCTTTTGCCTTGAGCATGGTCAGTCGATACCAGGGAAACCCTGGTAGGGCACATTGGACGGCGGTCAAAAACATACTTAACTATCTGCGAAGGACGAAGAACTTTGTTTTAGTCCTTGGTGGCAGTGATACCTTGAGAGTTGACGGGTATACTGATGCCAGCTTTCAGACAGATAGAGACAACGGTCGGTCTCAGTCGGGCTGGGTATTCCTATTGAATGGGTGAGCAGTAACTTGGAAAAGTTCCAAGCAAGAGACGGTGGCTGATTCTACTTGTGAATCAGAGTACATAGCAGCGAGTGAAGCGGCAAAGGAAGCGTGTAAGACCCGTTCCGTCGAGTCGCGGCCCGAAGGAATCCGTGGTGCGGCTTTAGGAAGAATCTAGAATCGCGAAAGATTTGTACGCGCGGTGCGGTTCTAAAGATCCCGCGACACGGTGCGCCTCTAAAGTGAAAAACCCTAATTCGGATTTTAACACCTATATAAAGGGACGCAGCCCTAGGGTTCGTGTTTTTGGGAGTTTTCTGGAGCAGAGGCGTCCGGTTTCAGCAGAGACTCTTTGGTTCCAAGGCTTTGGAGGCTTGAAGGAAGAAATACAACGTGGGGAAAGGCTGTAGACGATCGGGTGCATTTCTCTGTTTTCCAGAAGTAAGGTAAGAGGATCTACCTTCTGATATTTCAGTTTATCCTGTTTTTATGGTGTTATCCCTTAAGTAGTTGTCTTAGATGACTTGTAACCCTTAGGGTTAGACTAAGGACATGAATAGACTTGCATGTCCCTAAGGAAGTGATTTTAGGTAGCTTCCGATCTCAGGAAGGGTTTGGAGTGAAATCCTAGCCGATTGATGTACTGTTAAACGCTAAAAACAATTTGGAATGTTACGAGCCGCGACTGGCTATGTCAGCGGCGCGGACTCGGCTAAAACCCCATGTTTATTCGATGATAGCCGCGGCGCGTAGGAGGAAGAGCCATGCCGCGACGAGCGACTGTTTGACCAGGAACTTAGTTTTGACCACGGTTTAATGGCAAATATTGAGTCTAACCTTTAGGCAGGTCTGTAAGAGCCTGGTCAGTAATTGATATGTTGTATATGTGTGGGATTTAGGTGTGTGGACGAGCTAAGTGAGGATATTAGAGAATATCTACACAGTTTCAAACCAGGTGAGTATCCTCACCTTACTATATGATGTTGCATGTTAGGCATCTTGTGTGTTGTTTACAGTTATATGATTTGCTCTATATCTGTGGTTATTTGTTGTTGGGCTCAGTACTGATGCGTGTCCCCTCGTAGCTGTTGTATGGCGAGTTGGACTATTGCCTTGTCCCATAGCTGTTGTATGATGGGCTGGGCCATAACTGGGAACCCATAGCTGTTGTATGATGGGTAGAACCTTCTCGTGTCCATAGCTGTTGTATGATGGACGCCCGTAGCTGTTGTATGGCGGGTAGGGTCGGGTCGTTCTCGAGGACGGGTTGTTTAATGTGTGGGCATGTATGGTAACTTGTGGACTCACTAAGATTTAAGCTTACCCGTTGTTTTTATAATATTTCAGGTAATTCAAATGACAAAGGGAAGGGCAAGGCTTGACGGCAGCGCGTCGCATTCAAAAGATTGATGTCAATGAACTATATTAGTATTTTCAAATGTTTCCGCTGTTAATTTAAGGATTATGATGAACAGTTTTATGTTTTGGAATAAATGTTTTATTGGAACCTTGGAAATAAATGATTTTTAAAATTTTGAAATTCGGGCGTTACAAAGCGGCTTGGTTGAAGAATTTTATCGGTGACCTTGGAGTAGTCCCGAGTATTTAGGAGCCCATGGAACTATTCTGCGATAACGAAGGAGCGGTTGCTTTGACAAAGGAACCGAGAGATCATGGAAAGTCCAGACACATCGACAGAAAGTACCACTACATAAGATACAGGGTAGAAGAAGGTCACCTGCTTGTGAAGAGGGTATCATCAGAAGATAATCCTGCAGACCCCTTAACAAAGGCTCTGAGTAGGATTAAGCATAATCAGCATGCGCAGCGCATAGGATTAAGAGATGATATTAGTTTTTGTAATTAGATAGGATTTGAAACTTATTACAATATAAATGTAATTGACTTTGGTGATTTAATAATATAGTTTTGTTGATAAGTATTTGATACTACCTTTTGTCGATTGTTTATTATTGTGTTTCAGTTTTGCATGTTTACTTCCTGAGTAATTTAATTATTATTCGAATATCCACAGTCAATCATATTTTTAGGGAGTAAGTATGAATGAAGACTGTCATGAATAGTTTTTGTAGATTGTCTAATGAGTTAGGCATAGCAATAAGATTGCTACACTATTCATGAGTACTTAGAAATAGGGATTTAAGTATTGAATAAACCCACGCTCAACGGATTGCTTCATGGATTTCATCACAAGCAATGTTGAGACGATAATATCTTTTAATCTTTAAGTAGAGACATATGGGTTATGTTTTATTAAGCAGTGGTTCATTGACAATGCGAAAACGCATCGGTAACACGGTGTTATAAAACCTGTTGTTGTGAATGATTTAACTGGTAAATGACATAAGTATATGAGTCAAAACTTATTCGTCCCTTGACCCTGTCGGGAAACAGATATCTGTAAGCCTCTCGATGATTTTGAAGTTGACTGAAAGGGTTGGCCAACCGGGACTAAATTGATATGTTCAATTTGTAGTCTTAAAGGTCATATGCAAATCAGAAATCGGGAAACATAGAATCAGACCAGGATTTATTTCAATCCATGTCTTGAGTCTGAAAATATCTTGTTGGACGGAGGATCATCTAATCACTTATCTTTGGACAGAACTGACTAGGTCAGAGTTCAGCGGCGGTTTCTAGGAAGCTACAGTTGCTAATTAATTAGAGGCTAAATTGGTAATTATAGTCATAGACTTATCCAAGTGGGAGACTGTTGGATTAGGTGTCTAAGCCATGACTAATAATTAGTATTTATCTAATTAATAGTAGCATAGTCCATTTGGGTTGCCCTCATAGTAGGAGGTTTGATAAAAAGTCCGGTAGAGAGAAAGATTGATTTATTATCTGATTAATAAATCAATAAAGATTAAATAAATAGTTTATTAATATATTAAAGTGATAATATATTAATTAGAAACTATATTAATTAATTAGAAATTAATCTGGAATTAATTGGAATTAATTTGGTGATTAAATTAATTAATTATAGGTGCAGGGACTAAAACTGTAATTATTCAATAGTTGAGTAACTGACAGTTTGAGTGAGTGTGTTACCAGCGAAATTATATATAGAAATATATATATTTTCGAATTTAATAAGTAGGGATAAAAGGGTTTGAATTAATAAAGATAATAGTTTATCTTGATTTAAATTCAAACGGTTTATCTCTAGAGGTTTATCTGGTCATCTGCTTGGGACTATAAATAGGGACCCTGGGGTACTTATTTTCTGCGCCAACTTTACCTAACCTCTCTGGAATTTTCAAGACTCTCTCCTGTTCCCTGGGTGTGACTTCATTTGAGGCAAGAGATTTCTGTTGCTTTGCTTCCAAGTTTCACTAGAGGTTGGTTTTTCTAATTCTCTTCTTTTAGTTTAATTTTTCTGGGCCTTTAGGATTTGTTATATGTTTAATTAGAAGAAAACTTAGATCCTCATAGGTTGCATGTGAACTTAGGAATTTTAGTTCATTGTTGCAGAAAACCTTTCAGAAGCAAGAGGAACTCCTGGTATGCCGTGAAGAAGACTTGATAATGTATTAATTACTTGAACTAACTACTAAATGATGCGGTTATCTTCTCGTGATTGATGACAATTACCACCTCATAGGGATATTCACTAATGGTGATCTCCAGTGTACACTTAAAGCTAGCAAGGAGGGGATCTTCAAAGTTACCGTCTGCCAAACGTGCAACAGGTAACATGTTACCTGAACAACTCCGTGATCATAATATAACTTTGATTTTTTGAAAAAGAAGTGAAATGTGTTGTAATTTTAGGAACATTTTTTATTAATTAATTAAATAATATCTTAAAAGAAAAAGAAAAAAGAAATTAGAAAGAGTATTTTAGTCTTTTTACATGGAATAGAGATCAATAGTGCAAACTTTTTACAACATAGAGACAATTAGTGTGAAAATAAAAAACTTGGACCAAAACTGAAAAAAAGAAATAAACCAAATATACCAAAAGTGTAATTTACACTTTTTATAATCATTTTTAACCTGCTCATTTATAAGTACACTATCAAAAATGCTTAATAAATAATCCAATCAACTCATTTTTCCCTGATATACACGTTATAAATCATCCAAGCCAACCTGACACCTACCATTGTTTTCATTATTAACTTAATATTATTTTTACGTTGATGGATAATTAGTAGACTAATTTAAAAGAATGTTCTTTGTGGTTTGTGAAATTCGCTTTTCTAGTACAATTATTAAAAGTTGTGGCACATACATAAATTTCAATTTCTTGTACGATTACTAGGGTTATTAGGTTTTAATGGTGATGAGAGAACTGCAAATTCAGAATGCAAAAACATTACATAAATCATATATTCAAGCCATGACTATTTATTTTATCTTCGTCTATGTACATGTTTTCTAATTTTCTAAATGGGAAAATATGCATTTCATAAATTTAGAAGCATATGAAGTAAATATTTGTGTTGTCTTGTGTTTTTGTTGTGAAGAATCGGATACTTACGTGTTTATGTGTGTTTCTTCCTAGGACATGGGACGAAAGTGTTTATTTACAACCTCCATTCTAGAAGCCACCATTGTTGACAAAGCTTAAGGTGGCAAATTTGATCTTTTCTTCCAAGAATTCAATGTGTTCATATACTATAGATTTAGTGGCTAGTTTAGCTATAAATAGAGGCTTAAGTTTCAGTTCTTAGACATCCCAAACATCACAAACACATAGAGTTAGTGAGCATAACACTTAGAGTGTAAGTGTTAGATAGAGGGTTGGTTTTTTGTAATAGTCGAATGTGAGAGTTGCTCCTCCTATTGTAATTCTGTTATAGTGTTGAATAGAAGAGTTTTCCAATCCCAACAGAAAGAGGAGGTACAAGGGGTTGGTGGTGGTGTCATGGTGTTGGTAAGCGAGAAGAGAAGAGAATGGGGTAGGTAGGATGAGATATTGTACTTTAAAATGATTAGATGATAAAATTAAAGCTTAAAAAAGACAAAATAGGATATATTGGGCATGTTCATTTAACGGAGTTTTTTTTAACAAAGTTAGATGAAAAACCCAACGTTGCATAAAGTCCGTGAGGGTCACAATTTTGAACATGGACGCAAAATGTGAATTTCAATGGACAATTTTTTTTATTTAGTCTCACTTATGTCTAACATATTTCAAACTATCACTAAATATAACATGAAGTAACTTGAATTGAAGTTTTCTCCTTTACTCTATGGTTTCTCAAAAAAAAAAAAAAAAAAATGGATAATTGGTTTTCAACATTGCAGACACTCCATTTTAAGGCATTTAAATCTTTGATGATCACTCTAGGTAATCTCGACTGGTAGTTTCATGTTCCCAATTGGTTGCTAATCTGTTGCTTGAGTAGACAATATGGATTTCTCTTTAGTGGTTTAATCTTCATCATTTATCTCTAATTAATATATCTATGTGACTATAAGCAAGACCGTTTCAAACTGATTTGAGGCCCGGAGCCATGTAAAAAATGTGGCCCTTCAAAATGTTATTTTAGTAAAAGAGGACGATACCTCCATAAAATTTTATTAATCAAAAAAATTATTACAATTGCAGGCTGGGGACTCCTTATCTATGGAAAGAAAAGATCCCTAGAACAGGCTCTGAGGGCCAAACAACCTAACAACCATAGATTATAAAATTTTGCCAAAAAAAAAAACTATATAGAAATGATTCTACGGGCTTTCTAGATGCAAAGTCATTAGTAATGGTATCAAGATCAACATTGTCCAACATACCTTTTTCGATACACAACATGACCAAACCGTTCAATCTTTGTCACACATACACAACATGGCCAAACCGTTCAATCTTTATCGTGACATCGATGATCTCAAATAATTTTTTAATAATTTCAATTTTGAAAAACTTCTCTATGCAAATGCTAAGATACGATATACTATGAAAACATTTGGAAAACAATCCGCATCTTTAACAAACTCTAAAATTTCTATAGCTGACATTATTGTATTTGGCAAAGCCATTTGCAACACCTTAGTTCAGAAAAAAAAAATCATCTAAAGCCACATCACACTTATTATCATGGGAAAAACAAGTTGCAAAATTAATACACTTTTCTTTAAGCTCAATATCATCTAATGACTTCAGATTTTTTGAGTCATATAAAAATCCAAAAATACTTTCAAAACTCTTTTAATTGTTCAAATATTTTAACTAATGAAGATGAATAGAGATGAGCCGATGACTGCGAGATCGAGATGTGGTATTGATTCATAAAATCAGAGGTGAGTGGATTAGGAGAATCGTGATTATCGAAGGCTATATGTAGCAGCGATGACTTTGATTTATCAGCCAACGTTTCACACAGAAAGAAGCGAATCAAGTGATTGTGGTTCACTGGAACGTAATCGATATTTGACTCCAAGAATCCCGCTTTGACTTTTGATCTCTATTAGCATGCAGGCTATACGAATTTGCGTGACTTTTGTGGCCCAAAATCATTTGTCATTTGGGCTTTCTTATACTGGACCGATAAACCAACAATAACTAGAATAATGGACCTACCCTAATATAATATACCAACAAAATTTGGGGCCCTAACTGATTAGGGGGCCAGGGCGGCTGCCCAGCCCGTCCTGACTATAACGTGTTTTTTTTTTATTTTTTTATTTAGCATGGTTTAATAAAAAAACAGTACTTAAACTGATAAATATGTATAAGTGGCATAAGACAAATACAATTTAATAAAAAAGATAAAGAAATGAGACTTTAGATTTTCGTTCATAACATTTTTCAGAATTGACATTATTAACTTGTTTCTTTCATTTCGACCGATGGGTCGTCATTTGCTTAAGAACATTAAACATCATTAATATAGACATTAATGGAAACAAAAAGAAACATAAGCTAAGTATCCTTTCTAATAAAACAAAACTCAAATGCCACTTGGCAACTTTCTAATATGTCATTTTGCCACATGGCAACATATCATACATTGCTGAAATCTTTTCCCGCCTAATGAATATTTCCGGCGTTTATCATTCAATCCAAAATTTAAGTTTATCATAACCATATTTGAATTCACAATTCAGTATAAGAGATAATATCCTATCCATAAATAAAGGAGAAAATACACCATTCCCTTCATACGATCGATTTGTTATTCAATACCTAATTTTAAGCCTAGATTGTTGTGATTCATCCTATCACCTCTCAATTTCGAACTTTCAATTTCACCTTTCCATTTTGAAAACCAAATTTCCCATCTTTATATGCTCACCCGCCCATTATTCACGCTTCGATTTTGTATATGTCAAACCCTAATCTCTTGGTTGTTAAAAATCTGAGCTTTGAAGTTTCGAAGCGATGGGACTAATTGCTTTCCCAATTTCGGCATATAGGTCAGTATCATCTGCTTCCGTCTGCCCATTTTGGCATATTTATGATTTCCTGCTCTATGACCCGCTCTCAACATTAGGTTTTTTGATTTAGGATCTTATTTTCTCGAAACTTCATTCGATCTGTTGGTCGTAGACCTGGCGATTTGTGTATTCGTGTCGTAAATTCGTGTCACACACGAATTTCACACAATACGAATACACAAAGAGAAATAAGCTTTATCTCCATTTTTAAAATGTATTCGTGTCGTGTCTTGGTCGTGTGTAGTTTATATTGCCACGCGGCATCCTCACATTCTCAGTGACTTTGATTTCCCTCTCATTCTCATCTCCTTCAATCTAATATTCAATTAACTATCCATCGGATCCCAAAAAATAAGCATTGGATTCTATAATTTAGCCAAGATTTTGAGGGACTATGGTCTTATACATATTTAAGATTGTAGTTTTAGATAAAAAAAGGCTTATTTCTCCATGTATCTCCAAATTCATCATCGCTTCATCTCTGTCGCTTTAAGCCTTATTTCCTACACGAAGGAACATCATGGTCATTCTCTGGTATGCGTTGTAAAAGCAAGGCGGCCGAAAACACGGTCGTGTCAAATGTGTAGATCTTTCGTTAGAACATCCTTGAAATCTTAAAATTGGAGAGGAACACGCCCGATAAGGAAGCCTCACACTTCAATAGTAGATATGTTTACCTCGACAGAAAGCCCTTCCATTAACCAGCTATGATGCTCGATTTTCCACATGTTCCACAAAGTAAAACGTAGAGAAAATTTTGTTTCCAATGTTTTTTATTTTAATTGTTTTGTTTAGTTTAGAAGTTCACTTTTTTGATAAAATGATGTTGGTTGTATTATGTTTCAAAACAGTGTTAAAAATGAGATTTGTACTTTACAAATTACTTTGTTTGGAATTTTCATTTTTAGTATCTCCAACGGCTTGGTTTATGGTATATCTTTTGATTAAAGAAGTTTTCATGATTCTTTTTACAACTAAAATATTATGATTCTACTCCAAATCTCATATTCGAAGATGGTTCATTTTCATTGCAGGTTTCTTGAATCCATGACAACAACCTCTAAGAATGGTTACATAAACAATGAGATAAAAGTGGAAAATATGCCATGAGGTTAAGTTTTATTAGGTGGAGTTATTAATATAGCAAGTAAATTCATCTCTGAAATCACTTTGATAAATTTTTGGAAGGTTGGTATTTGATATAGAATGTTCTTGAACTAACCATAAGTGGTGCTTTTTTCCTCACTTCATTCTGTTGACTTTGGTTTCCCTAGAAATATTCTCCCTAGGTGATATTTATGTATGTTATACCTACTTTGATGGCCATTCAATTTTAGTTGAGATGTTTAAGTTTATATATAGATGGTTCTTAACGAACAAATCTAGCATTTTCTGGTTCATTTTTACATGTAACAAAAAACCAAGGAGAAGGAGAAAGTTACCTTTTACTTTTGTTTTGATCAAATCTCAGTATTGCAATGTATGTTTTGATTTGGGCTAAAATATTTAACCTCAACCGAAAAAGAGGCAAAATTTGGCCTGACTCCACCGGAAAACACGAACAAAGACAACCCATGGAAACGGAACGTTTATGTATTTGATTTTTTGTTTTAGCACGGGTTTGGAGAGACTGCTTCATGTTTGTTTTTTTGTAAATGTAATATTAATGGTTTGTGATTGTATACTTATTATAATTGTCGATAATTAATCATATCTCGGTTTCATAGAGATTCATGAATAATGATTTGTACTTTTTAGGTTGTCTTTATAAAAATTACATTTTTGTTATTTGTTTTCTTGAATTTTGTGAAAACGTTTTGGTAAGATTGGTTTTTAAGCTTTGAGTCTTTAATTTTGTTTGAGAATATGGTTATCTACATTACTTATTTTTTGTTGTGAATGGAACTTTCTAGAATAAAGTTTTCATAGGAAATGTTGTTAGTTTAGCTTATTAGTCGGTTAGAGTTTGAATATTTAAATGGTAGTTTTTGAGATTATCATAAAGGTGCGGTGAAACAATTTGAAATATTAACCAATAATTTTTAAAAGAAACCAGTTGACCTTAGGGTGTGCCATGTCGTCGGCGTTATACTACTCACAAAATATCGTATAAATTATTTAAATTCAGTTAAACATATTTAAACATAGTAACTATTATGCCACAAAAAATGAATTAAACCTGCGAAGTCAGGGTCAACAATCAACTACTTTTGTGATTTATTCTATAATACATGTTTATTGAAACCCAAAAATACATCCTATTATATTAGATAAAATCATCATAATGTATACAAAAAGAAACCGATTGCAATAATTTAGTCTAAAACTTTTGAACGTTCTTTCACAGACGGCTTTGTTAGGGATGATGGATGGCAAGGCAACACATGTTAATGTCACTGTAACCAAACCGGTCAGAATTTCATAGATGGTGGAGACGAGAAAAACATGTTATAGATGTAAACAAAAATAGATTTTGAAATCTCTTTAGATGATCTGTGAATGTTTCATTTCTTTTACATTGAAGCTGATTTATACGACATTTTGGAAAACAATATGGTTTTGGCATTGAAATTTTCAAAAAAAAATTATTAATAGCATCGTACTTTCGAAAAGTTTTATTTCTTTTACGTCGAAGCTCATTTATAGGATATTTTTCTAGAAAGCAATGTTTGTTTAGCATTGAACTTTACAAAAAAGCTCATTAATGTCATCGTATTTTGAAAAAATGATTCTTTTGAAATATTACTATGTTTTTGACGATATTATTTCCAATAAAACTACCAATGTTGCATTGCTATTTGACGTCTAAAAGCAAAAGAGGTTATTATTAACCAAAGTAAATAAATATGCATTGTCATATTATGTGAAAATACATATCACATGATTTAAAAACCCAAAAAAAAAAAAAGTAAATATCCATTTAATGCAGGAAAATTTAAGTTGTTAACCCGTGTTGAACACGGGCTCATAACCTAGTAGTATAATAAAAAAAAAAGAAAAGAAAGTATACTATAATAATAAGCTTTCATTTTAAGGGACGTTCGAATACTTCGTCTAATGCGGTCACTAGAACTTCAAGTCATATATACACTTAACTTTAATTGGTGAACTATCTGCTCCTACGTTAAGTTCTTCAACTTAAAAAAAAATATATGTTTAAAATCACATGTTCAAGCACCCTACATTACATAAGAAATCTGAATGATGATTCTAGATTTCCAAGTCGACGTATTATGAGCCCCACAAATTATGTGTAAAGAATGCCAACTGACGATCCAACGACCACTTTACACCTAAGATTTTAAGGTACACATTCTCAAAATTACGAAATACCCCCTCCTATACCAACTATAAAGTCTGCTCTTTCTATTCAAACTTCCATTCATCATCCCATCAAGCAATAACTCATCTCTCACCTTAAAAATGGCCACCGCTGTTAGCGAATTTCTGAATTCCGATTAAGTCATTGGGTATGGATCGGATTCATCAACAAGGAGTGTAGTCTAAGTTGTACTTATCTTAATTCAATTTGATGTGTAGTTATATCTTCCTGTTGATAGAGATAAGTTTAGTTTGAATTGAATTAATTAATCCTAGATATATACTAAAGAGATAGAGTAGTATATATACTAAATAGTGAGGGTAGGATTTCTGGAGATTGAAGTTTTGAGTTATATTTTCTTCAATAAAATTGTCCGCGTGTTTGGCATTTAAGTGTGTGCATATCTGAACTTGAATTGGTATCAGAGCGGTTTTAATCATCAGTGATTGACGATGACCGGAGGAGACGCTCCATCACCGCCGGCTAAAGAACCGACCTCGTTGACGTTCCAATACCCGATATTGACGTCGACAAACTACACAATATGGAGAATGCGAATGGAGGTATTACTTGGTATACACGGTGTCTGTGAGGTGGTGGATCCCGGCCTCGATGATGCCAAGAAAAACAATATCGTGAAAGGTTTGCTTTTCCAGTCCGTACCAGAAGACGTAATACTTCAAATCGGTAACCTCAAGACCGTGAAGGAGATGTGGGAAGCGATAAAAACATGTAACCTAGGGGCTGATCGCGTGAAGGAGGCACGACTCCAAACTTTGGTTGCTGAATTTGAATCAATGAAGATGAACGAGACCGGTACAATCGATGATTTTTGCTGCAAAATTGTCCGGAATTGCATCGAAATCAGCCACACTAGGGGAAACCATGGCAGAAGCAAAGCTCGTGAAGAAGTTCCTTACAAGTCTCCTTAGGCGTTTCGTTCATATAGTCGCTGCACTCGAGCAAGTTCTTGACTTAAAGACCGTTGGTTTTGAAGACGTGGTGGGACAACTAAAAGCATATGAAGAAAGGGTAAAGGGATAAGACAAAGCAGTCGACACACAAGGTAAATTGCTCTTTACAAAGTCTGAATCATCTAATAAATCCCAATATTCTTCGAGGGGAAGGGGACGGGGCAACCGGGGTCGTGGTCGTGGAGGTGGCCGTGGACGGGGTAACACCCAAAACCATGGCAACACCGAAACCTCTAAAAATCGTGAAGACCAAAAACAGAAGGGTAAGCAACAAAGAGACCTTTCTAATATTCAATGCTATCGTTGTGACAAGTACGGTCACTTCGCTTCTAGATGCCCGGACCGACCCAAAAACAGAAGGGTAAGCAACAAAGAGACCTTTCTAATATTCAATGCTATCGTTGTGACAAGTACGGTCACTTCGGTTCTAGATGTCCAGACCGACCCAAAAACCAAGAAGCAAACTTTAATGAAACGCAAGAAAATGACAGCAATCAGGAAGAAGGGTCGTTTTTTATGATGGATGAAATTCAATAAACGGTGTTCTTGAACGAAGACAAATATATCCCACCGAAGACTGTGCCCAAAACCGATAAAGACGGGGTATGGTACTTAGACAATGGCGCGAGTGATCACATGACAGGTAATTACTCATTCTTTTCTGAGCTAAATGAACGTATAACGGGAAGGGTAAGGTTTGGAGACGGCTCTTGTGTCGGAATAAAAGGAAAAGGCTCAATAATTTTCGAAGGGAAAAATGGCGAGCAAAAGGTAATGAAAGACATTTATTACATTCCGTCTTTGCAAACTAATGTCATTAGCCTCGGGCAAGCCACAATAACCGGTTGCGACATCCGTATGCGTGGGGATTTCTTGACCATGAGAGATGGAGACGATCGCTTGCTCATGAAAGTCCCTAGATCTGAAAATCGCCTCTACAAGATTCAATTAAGAACTGGTATACCACATTGTTTGCATGCCAATATCAACGAAACTGCATGGCTATGGCATGCGCGTCTGGGTCACATTAATTTTGGTGCAATAAACATAATGCACAAGCTAGTAAAAGGCGTACCAACTATTGAGCACCAAGACCAATTATGTGAATCCTGCATGGTGGGAAAACAAACGAGGCAGCCCTTCTCAAAGAAAGCAAGTTATAGAGCCACAGATATCCTCGAGATGATACATGGCGACATATGTGGTCCGATTGACCCTCCCACTCCAGCAGGTAACACTTACATCCTTGTAATCATTGATGATTATTCACGATACATGTGGGTCTTTCTCTTAAAACACAAAAGTGACGCATCCGAAGCCATCAAGAGATTCAAGACTTCAATAGAAAAACGAACCGGTAAAGAGATCAAGACTTTCCATACGGATAGAGGTGGAGAGTTCACATCCCTTATATTAAATCGTTTTTGTGATGAAGAAGGAATTTCACGTATGTTAACGGCTCCGTATGCGCCCCAACAAAACGGAATAGTTGAACGGAGGAATCGAACGCTACTCGAGATGACACGGTGCCTAATGAAAGCTAAAGATGTGCCGAATTTCCTGTGGGGTGAAGCTGTCCGACACGCCACATTTATCATAAACAAAACACCTACTCGAGCACTGGTAGGCGTTACGCCATATGAAAAATTCTACGCTGAAAAACCGAACCTCGAAGACTTGAAGGTATTTGGTTGCGTTGCACATGAAAGGATTGTTTCAAGGCACTTAAAGAAACTCGATGATAGGTCAAGACCACTTGTGTACCTCGGAAAAGAACCCAACTCAGGTGGATATCGCCTACTATGTCCACGTGAAAATAAAATCGTCATCAGTGCCCATGTTAATTTCGATGAAGATAAGGCTTGGCAGTGGAATAGTCTACATGATAACCAAAATAAAACCGGAACTGGTACATTCACGGTGCAGTGGGGAAGCATTGATACTGGCGCTGTTTCATCAGGTCCACTCATGAATTCTGGATCAGACCCAGCGGTTGTCGAGCAAGAACAGCAAGATGATCAGGCCCAATTTGCGGTGAACAGTGGCCCATCTAACAGCAGCCCAGCAACAGGCAGCCTTGTCCAACCAGAAAATAATCCGGATCTTGAAGAAATTCTTGTCCGTCGATCATCCCGTGTCTCGACTTTGCCAAGAAGATTAAATGACTACGAGTTAGATGTTGATCACTTAATGTTAACGTTAGATGACGAGCCAAGGAATTTTAGTGAAGCTAAAGCAAACATCGAATGGGTCAAAGAAATGAGAGCCGAGATTGACTCAATAGAGAAAAACAATACGTGGAAATTGGTCCTCCCGCCAATTAATGTCAAGCCTATCGGGTTGAGATGGTTGTACAAGATCAAAAGAAACCCGAATGGATCAATCATCAGGTATAAAGCACGCCTTGTTGCTAAAGGCTATGTACAAGAACAAGGTGTTGATTTTGATGAGGTGTTCGCGCCCGTTGCCCGTCTCGAGACGATAAGACTCTTAATCGCTCTTGCGGCTGGTAAGGGTTGGAAGATACACCATTTAGACGTAAAAACAACATTTTTATATGGTGATTTAAAAGAAGACGTGTACGTGTGTCAACCTGAAGGTTTTGTAAAACGAAGTGAAGAAAAGAAGGTTTACAAATTGGCAAAAGCTTTATATGGCCTAAGGCAATCCCCGAGGGCATGGAATCAAAAGCTCAACGATACACTAAAAGGCATGGGTTTTCAAAGATGTTTGCAAGAGAACGCGGTTTATAAAAAGGTGTCCAATGGTGAATTTGTTATCATCACGGTTTATGTGGATGATCTCTTTGTAACGGGAACTAGTTTGAATTTTATACACCAATTTAAAAGGAAGATGTCGTCTCAGTTCGAAATGTCGGACCTTGGTGAGCTTACTTGCTACCTCGGCATAGAAGTCTCACAAGGTACTGATTGTGTGCTAGTCAAACAAGAAAGTTATGCAAACAAAATCCTAAATGAAGCGGGAATGCAAGATTGTAATGCAACCCAATGTCCCATGGAGCCGGGACTGAAATTGTCTAAAGCTGAAAGTGAGCCAGAAGTCGATGCTACTCATTATCGAAAGATTGTTGGTTGCTTGCGATATCTCATACATACTCGATCGGACTTAGCATACTCGGTTGGGGTTGTTAGCCGTTATATGCAAAGCCCACGAGAGTCACATGCACGTGCCATCAAACAAATACTCCGGTATCTTCGTGGGACAACATCATTCGGGATCAAATATGAGCGGTGTGGTGAGTTAAAACTGCTTGGTTACAGTGACAGCAGTCACAATGTCGATGTAGACGACGGGAGAAGCACTACGGGACATGTCTTCTACCTTGGCAACTCGCCAATCACTTGGTGTTCGCAGAAGCAAGACACGGTAGCTTTATCATTGTGTGAAGCTGAATTTATGGCAGCCACTGCAGCCGCGTGTCAAGCTATATGGCTAAGAGAATTGTTGGCGGAGCTAACTGGTATGAAGGAGCAAGAGGTACTCATTCGGATAGACAACAAATCTGCAATTGCTTTGTTAAAGAACCCGGTATTTCACGGGAGAAGTAAACATATACACACTCGATATCACTTTATTCGAGAACGGGTTGAAATGAAGCAGGTGGTCGTTGAACACGTTCCCGGAGACAAGCAAAAGGCGGATACTTTAACAAAGGCTTTGGTGAGAGTAAGATTTGCTGAAATGAGGTCGTTACTCGGTGTGCAAGAGTTACCCTCCAATCAGAAATTCAGGGGGTGATTGTTAGCGAATTTCTGAATTCCGATTAAGTCCTTGGGTATGGATCGGATTCATCAACAAGGAGTGTAGTCCAAGTTGTATTTATCTTAATTCAATTTGATGTGTAGTTATCTCTTCCTGTTGATAGAGATAAGTTTAGTTTGAATTGAATTAATTAATCCTAGATATATATAGAGTAGTATATATACTAAACCGTGAGGGTAGGATTTATGGAGATTGAAGTTTTGAGTTATATTTTCTTCAATAAAATTTTCTGCGTGTTTGGCATTTAAGTGTGTGCATATCTGAACTTGAACCGCAATTCACGTTACCTGCATCACCACCACCGAAGGACGATTGTCTAACGTTTCTGACAGTACGTCAACTTCTTCATTCTCCGACCAGGAAGACTGCACACAAATAAACAGCAGCAGTGCACACCGTAGCCGGAAGTGGAAGAAGCTCATGAAGAAGGTGATTGAAGGAAGCAAAAAAAGCATATACGGATCTTCTAAGCCT
Source organism: Cichorium intybus (assembly GCA_023525715.1). Taxonomy (NCBI): domain Eukaryota; kingdom Viridiplantae; phylum Streptophyta; class Magnoliopsida; order Asterales; family Asteraceae; genus Cichorium; species Cichorium intybus. Next base: position 130,790,781 of record CM042011.1, on the reverse strand, counting down.
CTGATGTTCCGGTATGATGCTGTTAGTTACTCTCTGAATTTCGATGAGGGAACTCACGGCGATGAATATTATTCCTATGGTTCTCGGTGTTCTCAAGTTTTGGGTTAAGGCATGTACGATCAACTAAATTAAGTAGCATCATCATGTATAGAGCTAGTATGTGTCTGTAGTTTAAGTAAATATTTTTATTTAGGTGAACGAATTTGGAGTTTGACGAGGCCGATTTGCAAACGATGGATATCGGCGGGAGTTTCCCCATTAAAGATCAATTATCGCCGTAGGTATAGAAGCGATAGAGATAGTCGTTGTGTATTTTAGGTGTGCAAAAAGAATGTAGTGATTTCTTGTATTAATTAATCGGTTATTATTTCATTCAAAAAGCACATATCTCAACGATCGAATTCACAAATGTTTTTGAACAGAATATATATTCGGTTAAAATTTAGGATTATTATTATTATATGTTATCATTTGTGTTAGATATTATTTAGGCAAATGACACTGTAGTCCTATAACGTTTCCAAAGTTGGTTTAAAAAGTCCAGAGGTTTTTTTTTTCTGGTTTTTAAGGGCATAAAGTCGATATATACTGTTTAATTTGTCACCTAACTCATGTAAAGGGTTAAAAATGTCATGTAATAGCTTCTAGCTGATGTGGGTGTCTAGTAAACGCATATGTGGCTTCTACGTAATCTAAAGAAATGGATGAACATGGGGAGATTGGGGCAATCGATCGATCCACTAGTCCCTGAACATACAAAGTGTAGAAACCGACGAGTTTGAAAGGTTGATGGGGCGCAATCGAGCGAAGGAAAAGGAAAAGCGGCGTCCTCAAGTTTCGTTAACGATAAATACATGGATGAAGTAAACGAAAAATTCGATAAAATATTTACCACTATTTCGTCTCACGTGAAATTCCAAGAAGAACGGACGTTGAGAAAGGAGAAAGCCCGTAAGGACAAAATACGTGCGGTCGACATCCATCTTCTGATACAATTGACATACCATCTCTCCGGACAGGCTCTCAAGATGACATTGAAGCTAAAGGACGATATTATCAAAAAAGATTGAATGATAGTTTTTTAGTTTTTTTATTTTTAGTTTTAAGTTAATTTTTAAGTTTTGTGTATTTTTATTCTAATGTAATTTTCAATTTATTAGGTTTTAATTTATCTATTTTAATAAATTATTTTATTTTGAAATAATTAGTTTTATTTATTTTTAAAATTATTTTTAATTTATAAACTGAGGGGAAATGAGAGATAGTGATAGGTGATCATTTCCAGGGTGAGGGTAAGATTAAGAGGTGCTTACTGGATGCTGATTTGACACGGAAAAAATGAGGGATGATGAGATACTTAGGGTGCGTTTAATTGCGGAAAACTGTTCCGTTTTTCGGAAAAATTTTCCAAGAAAAATGAGAATTTGGAAAACGCGTTTAGTTCGTCAATTTTTCCAAAGTTTTCCAAGAAAATGAAAATTTTTCATTTTTCCAAAATTACAAAGAATTTGGAAAATTTTGGAAAACCCAAAAATATTGTTTTCTAAATTTTTCTATTTCCAAAATTTTTCTAAACATCCAAAAACAAACACACACACCCTAAATTTTTCATTTTAAGGGGCGTTCGAATACTTCATATGAAACGGTCACTAAAACTTCAAAACATAATTATAGGAGTGTTCTATGGTACCGGACCGGTATTTAACTGCACCAAACTGATTGTTACCGTTAACTTTAACCTCACCACACTTAACTTTAATTGGTGAACTATCTGCTCCTACTTTAAGTTCTAAAAACATATTTCTTTAAAATCACATGTTCAAGCACCCTACATTACATAAGAAATCTGAATGATGATTCTAGATTTCCAAGTCGACGTATTATGAGCCCCACAAATTATGTGTAAAGAATGCCAACTGACGATCCAACGACCACTTTACACCAATGAGTGGAGTGTCAAAAAAATTCCCTTCTCAAAATTACGAAATATCCCCTCCTATACCAACTATAAAGTCTGCTCTATCTATTCAAACTTCATTCATCATCCCAACAAACAATAACTCATCTCTCACCATAAAAATGGCCACCGCAAATCACGTTGCCTGCACCACCGCCATCGAAGGACGATTGTCCAACGTTTCTGACAGTACCTCAACTTCTTCATTCTCTGACCAGGAAGACTGCACACAAATAAACAGCAGTAGTAGACACCGGAGCCGGAAGTGGAGGAAGCTCATGAAGAAGGTGGTTGAAGGAAGCAAAAAAACCATATACGGATCTTCGAAGCCTCTGATATTCCGGTATGATGCTGTTAGTTACTCTCTGAATTTCGATGAGGGAACTCACGGCGATGAATATTATTCCTATGGTTCTCGGTGTTCTCAAGTTTTCGGTTAAGGCTCGTACGATCAACTAAAGTAGCATCATCATGTATAGAGCTAGTATGTAGTGTCTGCAGTTTAAGTAAATAATTTTTTTAGGTGAATGAATTTGGAGTTTGACGTACGAGGCCGATTTGCAAACGATGGACATCGGCGGGAGTTTCCAATTTAAGATCAATTATAGCCGTAGGTATGGAAGCGATAGAGATAGTCGTTATGTATTTTAGGTGTGCAAAGAACGTAGTGATTTCTTTTTTAATTTAGTCGGGTATTATTTCATACAAAAAGCACGATATCTTAACGATCGAATTCACAAATGTCTTTCAACAGAATATATATTCGATTAAAATTTAGGATTAGTATTAGCTAGACAGTATTATTATTATTAGATGTCATCATTTGTATTAGGTATTATTTCCATATTAAAATAGTTAAAGTTTACGTACGTACCATAGTTACGGAATCTTGTATGTATTCGCATCTTGTACTCCATTGACTCATTGAGAAAGGGCAATAGAAATACCTCAAACTATAATGTGGTATTAGGGCTAACATTGCCTACCATGTCCTAAAATTATCTCTTGTTAAACCCTTCTATAATCGACGCCCCTCTCAGGCCCGGCCCAAGGCATGGGCGAGCTGGGCCATGGCCCAGGGCAGCAACATTGAAGGGGCATCAAATTTACGGTTAAGGCTGCAGTGTATATATTTATTTGGGCCAAAAGTAATCCATAGTCCACTTCAGTCCACTAAGATCTAAAGGGAAGCCGACTAACATCAAATATAGGAGAGTAAAAGACGCACTGTCAAGGACGTTGAATCTGATTATCGCCCTCATCGGTTCCCTCAACAGTATTCACACGCGCTATTAATTTGTGATTCAAGAAGACGAGGCGTTGAGCAGAGGTTCAAGTTCCCACAGACACAGTGCCACTTCTCCTAATTCGCAAATTCTATTTTGATTTCCTTCATCGGTATCTAACCTTTGATTTCTGATTTTTGAATTCCCGTCGTAATCCCTGTTTCCCCTAACCTCCGATTTCCGATCGGCTAATCTGAATTCCCGTCGCAAATTCTAATTGCTCCTATCTATTCTCCTAATCGAGTAATCCTATTCCCCTATTTCTTATTCCTGATTTCCAGAATTGGCGATTTGTGTGAAGTGGGGTTCGATTTTTCCTATTTGAGTATGATTTTTAGAGGTCCTTTCTCAAAATTTGTGTTCTATTTCTATGTTTCAGGAGTTTATATATATACATGAATTACATCTCTCTCACTCTATTTGTCTATTGCTTACTGCATTTACTTTGAATGTTTCTGTCAAAGATTCGTTTCATCTCTATCTTATGAATGAATCGTATCAATCTCATTCGTTTTGGTTTTTTACTACGCTAGTCATGGTTACTGATTTAAGTTTACTCAAATTAATTGGCATTGATTCAAAATTGGGTTTAGGGTCAATACCCAATAGTGAATGAGTAATTGAGTAATATTCATCAGATAAGGCGTCATTGATGGTTGGGGCTATGTATTCATCATATAAGTAGTCTGTACATTTCCTGCTCACACTCATACCAGGTTTTTGATGTCATTTTATGACAATTAGACGATTTTACCCCTAACAGAAATAAAGTTGACTATTTCTGCCTAGAGTGCTACTGAAGCCATCTAATTTGTTCTAACATTTGGGAACTTGAGTGCTTCATTGTCTGCTGCCAATTCCTTCCCCGTCTTCTCAGAAATTTACTGGTTTTGTGGATTGCTACGTTTTACTAGTTCTTTGGAGATCTTATTGTATTTCTGATTAAGCTAGTGGTGTTAGACTTGTCATAAACCTTCTATCGGCTGCTTGTTTTTGTATATATTTTCTCCGTTAAAAAAAAGCTAATAGGATTCGTGGCTAATTTATAATTCCGTTACATATAAAAGGGCATTGTTAAGTCTCTTCGCCCAGGGCATGCAAAATTAAAGGACCGGCCCTGGCCCCTCTCTCTCTCTCTCTCTCTCTCTCTCTCAAACAAAAATTACGACCACTTGATATCCAAGACTTCAAATATGGTCTAATGATGTTTACTTGATATCCAACACTTCAAATAGAGTTGACTTATGTTCGAACCCCACATGATTTAATATTGCGATGACATGCCATTCAAAAATATATATCTATTATGTAATCGTTTCCCGGACAGTCAAACACCACACAATGTCTCTAGAACTGTTACATTGCTCAATCAGAATTCCAACACAGTCACCTTCAACAATCATATCTTCAAAATTATGGTTGATCATCCACCTTCAAATCTCTTAAAGAACCTGAATCCTCTAAATTGGCATAACATATAGAAACTTCTTGATGTTACTCACTACTAGAAATATAGGTATCGGCAACGGAAAATTTCGTCAGAAATCCATCACTAAAGGACAACCGATATAGACCACCAATGGAAAGAGACCGTCGAAAAGCCTTTGTCGCTAACTACTAGCGACGGATTAGCAAGGGTTAGCTTGTCGCAAATGATCATGAATCTGGTGGCCTTTGTGTAGTTCCGTCGCTATTTTCTATTGTTAGTTGGTTATATATAAATGAATAGTTTAGCTTATTTTAATCCTAGCCCCTGATATAATTAGCGACGACATATTAGGTGTTGAATTTGTCGCTACTCCACTGCCAAAATTCACAAATGGGATTAAATTTAATATTCCAAAACCAACATATTAACAATCGATTACTAAAATAAAGAATCAAATTCGATTTCAAAGTATCGAACCAAATCATAATATCAAAAAATTGGTAGAGCAAAAACAAGAAGGATGAACAACAACTATGGTGAAGTGGAGTGAATGAAAGTTTTCATTATAGAGTTGATGTTGTATACCAATATAAGGGTCATCTTTAGATGAATTTCAAAATTTTCAGTTATAGTTTTTTAGTTCTTATCTAATGAGGCCAGACTCTAAACTCTAAACTGGAAGTCTCAATTGCAACTAATTATATAAAAGTGGGCAAGTGTGTTCACTTGAGTTATCTTTTGCCTCCAACATGTCAAACTCATTAAAATCTTTGCAAATTAACTACCAATACCTTATTTTTTTCTTTAATTCCTAATGATGTTTTCTTTCCATTATATACTTGTATAGGCTGTAAACGAACCGAACGAACACGATTGAGGGCTTGTTCATGTTCGTTCGTTTAAGTTAGCCGAAGAAACGAACGGACACGAACGGATAAACGAACGAGTTTTTTTGTTCATGTTCGTTTGCTTATATTCGTGAACATACTAAACGAACATAAACAAACAAATGTAAATGAACAAAGATAAATAAATACAACTGAACATACATGAACATAAACGAATACATAATATTATAATATAATCAAATACAATTGAACATAAATGAAAATAAAAGGAACTTAAATGAACAAACATAAACGAACGTAAATGAACAACATAAACGAATGTCACGAACATAACTGAACGAACGAGACCATTGTTCATGTTCGTTCATTTAACTAAACGAACGGGAATTTGTGTTCATGTTTGTTCATTTATTAAATAAACGAACAAAAACGAACTTCCCGTCAAACAGTTCACGAACTGTTCGCCGAACGTTCGGTTCGTTTACAGCACAAGTAACTTGTATCACGTGAAGAACAACATTTAGTAATGAGATGTAGAGAGGAAATACCTATGTTATTGGAAATACAAAGACATCTTTAGGCATCGTAGGAATTTTTTTTTTCATAAAATGATTACAATATTCTCTAAAATCCGAGAAAAATAAAGCAATATATAATGAATATGCACATACGTGTAAATATTAACTAACGTGAAGAACTGAGATATACGGAAAGAAATTGATTACGCGCTCCAAGGAAAGAAAATACTTAATTACAATATCTTTTTTTTTTGAACTGGCGGATTTTATAAAGGCCACTGCCCTCAAGAAAAAGGCAGGGCAAAAAACAAAAACAAATTACAAAATATCAAAAGGGTAACGAACCCAAACGTCCCAATTACAGTTTTTAAAATTCCCCCAATGTTTAACCCAACCGAAACCCACCGTAAGAATATTATCGACTACTCTATGAATGCTAATACGACTAGCATTAAACACCTTGTCATTCATCATCTTCCAGATACTCCAAAGAAAACTATAAACAGCCACCAATAAAATTTTCTTTTTCTTTGGGCAATTACCCCAATTAGCCGCGAAATCAACGAGGGAAGAAACGCAATTAAACGATTGTCTGGGGAGACGACACCAATCACAAACCCAAGCCCAAACCTCCGTGGAAAAAGGACAGGCGGTGAACAAATGCGCGGAATCTTCAGCCTCCAAATCGCAGAGATGGCAAGAGTCTGAGCTTATGCGAATACCCCTTTTCTTCAAAGCCGATACCGTAGGAATACGATCAATGCAAGCCCACCATATGAAGCACAAAACCTTCAAAGGCGGGAGATGGAACCAAACAGTGGGATTCACCATAGAGGACGTAACCTTGGAGTCGATAACAACCCGCAGATCACAAACACAAAAAATTCCGTCCCCGGCAAGTTTGAAACGCCATTTGTCCACCCCGTTAGACATGGTCACATTAGAAATAATCCGCTTGAGCTCGTTTAGATCCGCCAAATCACTCATACTACTTGGAATTTTCTTCCACGCCCAGCTGATCTCATTAGGCACAACCCATTCCGAAACAAAACAAGACATTCTTTTATCAAGAATAGCAAGATTAGGAAACCGGGATTCAAGAGAGCCGTCTCCCAACCAGTTTTCGAGCCAAAAGAGAGTATTCGAACCAGAATTTATCTTAATTTCAAACAGAGAATCAAAATTAATGCCCAATTCCTCCAAATCATTGACCACTTGCGAACTTTCAGTCCAAACACTTGAAAGAGATTTCTTGGCAAAACGATAGATAGGTTTCCTACTAAGATTATGAATGTTGCGAACCACTTGACTCCAAATATCATCTGGATAAGACTTGAATCTCCAAAGCCATTTAGTTAAAAGCGATAAGTTGAGAGAACGGAGAGACCCAATGCCGAGACCGCCATTTTTCTTATCCCCAAGAACGCAACTCCAGGCAACCCAACAAATCTTGTGTTTGTCTTCGCTTCCTCCCCAAAGAAATTGCCGCCGAAGCTTTTCCAAAATGTCAATGACCGACTTAGGAGCCTTAAAAATCGAAAAGAAATATAAGGGGAGGCTGCCCAAAACAGATTTTGCAAGAGTCAAACGACCTCCAAAAGATAAGGCTTTGGCTTTCCAAGAGCAAAGGCGATTCCTCACCCGATCTATAACCGGCACCGAATTTTTCTTCAACTTCATATTAGCGCCCACAGGAACTCCTAAAAAATTGAATGGAAAAGAAACAGCCTCACATCCCAAAATCCTGGCGCATGAAGCTATCTCTCGATCCGTGACTCCAATCCCGAAAACTTTTGATTTAAAAAAGTTGACCTTAAGGCCCGAAACAGCGTGAAAGCATCTTAAGATTCTCGTGATATTGGGAAAATTAGAGCTAGACCATCTCCCAACAAAGATCGCATCGACGGCATAAAAAAGATGCGATACCGAAGGCCCGTCATTAGGAACTTTAACACCATGAAAAAGCAGTTTCGGACAAGCAGTTTGCATTGCCACGTTGAGCCCCTCCATGGCAATAATGAAAAGGAAAGGCGATAGAGGGTCACCTTGCCTAACACCTTTGGATAACGGGAATTCCTTGGTGGCGGAACCGTTGATGAGAACAGAGGCTCTAGCGGAAGAGAGGCAACCATTGATCCACATCACCCATTTCGAGCCAAAGCCCATTTGCAACATAATAGACTCTAAATATCCCCAGTTGATAGAGTCGAAAGCTTTATCGAAATCAATCTTAAAAAGGAAGATTTTTTGTTTGTCTTTCTTAGCCCAATTACAAATCTCGTTTATAATCATTGGCCCGTCTAAAATGTTACGCCCCTCGATGAATGCCGTTTGCACCTCACCAATAATTTTTCCAATGACTTTTTTAATTCTAAACGCAAGCACTTTGGCAACAATTTTATACAAGCTGCCAATAAGACTAATTGGCCGGAAATCCGCAAGCGAGAGTGGATCTTTGACCTTAGGAAGCAGAGAGATAAAAGAAGAGTTGCTGCCCCGGGAAAAACAGCCAAAAGATTCAAAATGTTTCACAAAATGCATAATATCGTCTTGCATAAGGTGCCAAAATCGCTTAAAGAATTTAAAAGTAAATCCGTCCGGCCCGGGAGCCTTCTCGCTTCCACAATTCCAAATTGCATCTTTGACTTCCTGAAGGTCAATCGGGGCCTCCAACAAACTTCTATCACAATCTGACAAATGTTTGAAATTTCCGCTGACCAGAGAAGGGCACGTACGATATGTTTCATGAAACTTATTACTGAAAAAATTGACCGTCTCCTCCTTTATGGTCGGGATGTCTGTAATCCAAACCCCATTAACCATAATCCCGTGAATATTTTTTCTCCTGTTTTTGGATTTTAGAGAGGCGTGAAAAAAAGATGAGTTTTCGTCTCTGTCTTTTACCCATTTATTCTTCGATTTTTGCATAGTGCCACAGTTTTCTTATTCATTCTCGTCCAGACGTCGACTGTTGTCTTTTCAGGTTTTACGCCCTTGGTTTCTAAAGGTTCTGCTAGATCCTTTAGATTCAACAAATCTTCCATCCTCGGCTTCCACATATTATAATTTGTGGGCGTAAGTCGGACCATTATATCTTAACTTGTAGATTCCATGAGAAAGACTTTATAGTTTGCGTTTTGTGAAATTTTGGGATGGAATTAGGCAAAACCGAGATCACGGTTATTTCCGAAAGGGTCGAAATAGGTGGGATATATTTTTTCAGACTAAATATTGCTTGCTCCTCATCTTTGAGAACCCATTCGGCAGAACTGAGCTGATTTACGAGATCTTGTAACTGACTCGTATGCTCGGCTATGGATGTACCACTTCGTAACTTGTGGTTTACCAGGCGCCTCATTAGTAGGGTCTTGTTGCGTGCAGTCTTTGCTTGATACATACTCTCAAGCTTTTCCCAGAGTTTGTATGCGTCTATTTCTTGGGATATCAATTAATTATTAGTCTAATAAGAAACAGTAAAAGTACCTCATAACTTCACAAATGAATGTTTTAGAAAGTAAAAAAAAAAAGCATCAATTTTTTTTTCTTTTTGGAACCGGGGGATAATAATTTGGAGTACTCCGAAACGTTAGAGTGGATTTGGTATCTGGGCAGGTTGCAATCGTCTCCATTTCCTCCCCTGATCACCTCATCTCGGAAAATCCCTCACATAAACGTTAGCCGGAATAGAACCCGATGACTTTTCCTAGCTAAAATGGAAGTCAGAAAAAAAAAACATCAATTAGTCAGAGCTGTACGCATCCAAATTTTAAAAAAGAAAGTAAAAAGAAAATATAAAAAGACAAAGATGAATGGACAAAAAGTCTACCTTTTAACTTTTGTTAACACTTACACTCTTTAATTACCAAGATCCTTTTAACCTTTTGTTGCTTTATAATGGCATTAAAGAAATCATAACCAAGAATAAATATGAGAATACATTTCAAAAAGAATATGAAACTTGTGTAGAATAACAATCTATACGCTTCCTGGATCATCCAATCCAACATGTTGTAGCAAAAGAAAAATATACCTAATGAAAAAAAAAATGAAGTAAAAATTATATTAAATTAACTATAGATAAAAATTATAACAAATATTATATATATATATATATATATATATATATATATATATATATATATATATATATATATATATATATATATATATATATATATATATATATATATATATATATATATATATATATACTAGTTGTGTACCCGCGCAATGCGGCGGTACACAAATTGTTAGGGGCGAGTATCACGCACGTTCGATGTTTCGCTAAAACGAACAAAAAACTGTAGAGTTTAATAAGGCAAGTTTGTTTTAAAATCATGACTTAGATATTATGTATATTCATTTGTTAACATTATAAAAAATTTGTAATTTCACGAAATGGAAAAAAGCCAACCTAAAATTTAGTATATGAAGATTAGAACAGTCTTATATCATTACAAACAATATTATACCATTATAGAATCTAGAGAAACATTCAAAATTTTAGAGAGGGAGAAATAAATGAGGACCGTAGATCTAGAAAGTGTTCTGAATATTATCTTTTTCCATTGGTAGGACATGAGCAAGTGAATTTCCGATGAGAGGGGCGCAGGTGAGGAGCGCAGGTGACGCATCGTTGGCTGTAGAGAGTAGAAAATAAGATGTAAAAAAACAAAAAAATGTGTATATAAACGGTCATAGTTTGGCCTAACAAAAAGATGGTATCATAGCAATTTCCATTTTGCTTTTTCAATTTTAAAATACACCTAATATGGTTATTTTGTTATTGATAAGAAATGCGTTGACCTTTTGAGCTGCTACGGTCATAGTTTGGCCTCTTGTGGTACTGGTTCTAGTGAATGCAATTAGCTCCCATCGTAGCCATCTGGTCCATCTATCAAGCAAACCTGCAACCTTAAAAGTTCAGTAATGGCTTCTTCTTTCTCTTACCTTGACCTCAGAACATGATCTTACTGAAACATCACATGAATGTCACTCATTACGTAAAAGTCAACTTCATAAACAAAGAACAAAAGCTGCAATTCAAATAACAATGTTATTGAACTTTTTATTTGTGTTTACCGGAAAAAACAGAAATGCAATCGAGTTGCAGATCCTATTGTGACCTCAAAACAATGTATATATCATCATATCAGGCCGATGGTTATCACTGGCAACAATACCAAGATAGCAAAGTCATTAGATGTAAAATACAGGTACTGTAAGGGAATAGAAAATTACTCTCTACTATGAAGATTAATTTCAGAAATATACAACTTAAATCTAAAACCCACCTACGACAAATTAAACCCAAAACCGACCAACAAACTTCCATTATTATTGTAAAATACGACGGATCCGAATTGACTTTAGACAATATTAGCTCAATGCGGAATATGATCAACATTATCAAACGGTAATAATCACAACGAAATACGAATGAAGTAAATAAAATAGAGACACGAGGATTTACGTGGAAAACCCAAATCGGGAAAAACCACGGGCGGAGGAAGCCGAGAACCAATTCACTATATTTTGTGGTGTTTACAAAATATTTGAAGAATATAAAAATATAAAGAGTTTATAAAACTCTTATGTATTTACAAGAGAAGAAATTGGAAGTGAGAGATGTGTTTTGATGTTTTTGGTGTGGTTTGCATCAATGATCTTTTAACCTATTTATACTAAAATTTCTACATGCCATTTAAGAAAAATGGCTCATATGTTGAATTCTTTACAAGCCACATTTGAAAATTGATTAGCAGCCATTTGAAAATAAGTGTTGCAGCCACATCTTTGACTAACCACATGGTTTTGAAGGCACTTTCCACAATCTCCACCTTGACTTCAAAGTGAGTAAAACTTGTATACCCATTTGGTAAAACCAACAACTCTTCAAACTTCAAAACTCCATAAGAAACTTGAATCACCATATAGAAAAAAATTGATCCTGAAAAATGAAATACTTCCTCCACCACGAGCCTATCAGGCTCAAATGCGATCAGAAACACCCACCAAATCCAAACATGTTTTGAACTTGGCTATTGGAACACTTTTAGTAAACATATCAGCAGAATTATCATTGGTGCTGATCTTGTTTACCGTAATTTTGCCTTTAGCAATAACATCTCTGATGAAGTGATAACGAACATCAATATGCTTCGTTCGATCATGGAACATTTGATCCTTTGTCAGAAATATTGCACTTTGATTGTCACAAAAAACAGTTTTAACGGATAACTTGTTTGAAAGCTCACCTATCAACCGTTTCAACCAGAGGGCTTCTTTCACTGCTTCCGTAACAGCCATGTATTCGGCTTCGGTGGTGGATAACGCTACGGTGAACTGTAACTGCGCTTTCCAGCTAATTGCGCAATCACCCAAAGTAAACACGTACCCTGTAATCGATCGTCTTTTATCCAAGTCCTTTGCATAATCGGAATCCACATAACCAAGTACTCCACTATCGGTTTTGCCAAACCGCAGACATAAAGAGGAAGTACCTCGCAAGTACCGAAAAATCCATTTAACAGCAGCCCAATGCTCTTTTCCTGGATTCGCCATGTATCTGCTCACCATGCTTACCGCATATGACAAATCTGGACGTGTACAAATCATAACATACATAAGAGATCCTACAGCGCTGGAGTATGGTACCTTTTCCATGTATGCTAGATCTTCTTCGGTGGAAGGACTTAAGGCGGATGATAGCTTGAAGTGGGCTGCGAAAGGAGTGCTAACTTCTTTTGCATTATGCATATTGAAACGGTGCAGAACCTTCTCAATGTAGCTTTGTTGAGAAAGGTATAGAGTTCTTGCACTGCGGTCTCGCACTATTTCCATTCCTAGAATTTTCTTGGCAGCACCCAAGTCCTTCATATCGAACTCAGCATTCAACTGGTCTTTTATCTTTTGAATCTCCTTTATATTCTTCGCTACAATTAACATGTCATCCACGTATAAAAGTAGATAGACCATTGAGCCATCGTCACACTTCTTGTAGTAAACGCAGCTATCGTAGGTGCACCTTTTCAGCTTGTGACCGGTCATAAATGAGTCAAACCTTTTATACCATTTTCGCGTAGATTGCTTGAGGCCATAAAGAGATTTCTTTAATTTGCACACGTAGCTTTCCTTGCCAGGAGCTACAAAACCTTCAGGTTGTTGCATATATATCTCTTCCTCAAGCACACCATTTAAGAATGCTGTAGTAACATCAAGTTGCTCTAACTCATAGTCACGAGAGGCAACTAATCCCAATAAGACACGTATTGACGTGTGTTTCACAACCGGAGAGAAAATGTCGCTATAATCAATACCTGGGATTTGACTGTAGCCCTTGGCTATTAAACGAGCTTTGTACCTCGGTTTGTCACCGGGATGAATATCCTCCTTCAACTTGTAAACCCATTTACATTTAACCGTCTTCTTACCCTTTGGAGCCACAATGAGATCCCATGTGCCATTTTTTTGAAGAGATTCCATCTCATTGTGCATGGCAACCATCCACTCATTCGAGTATTTAGAATGTATGGCTTCGTTGTAGCTTATAGGTTCCAAAACAGATTCTACTTCACTTGCAACGGTAAGAGCATATGCGACAGAATTTACTTGAGCATACCTCTTTGGAGGTACAATCTGTCTGCGTGGTCTATCCCTTGCAATGGATGGGCTCGGAGGTTGAGATGGAGTTGCAGTGGTCTCATGGAGAGTAGTATGTTCACTGCTTGAAGGTTGAGACACTGCAGGAACCTCATGAGTCATATCGGTGGAAGAGTTAATTGATAGCTCCACCTCCAATTGTGCTTCGTCTTTTTCTCCCAATTTTTCATCTTCTTTGGTCTGAACGTTGTTTGTTGAATGGAGCATAGATTTTTCATCAAAGGTCACATCTCTTGATGTAATGACCTTCATAAGCCCTGGGCTCCATAATTTGAACCTTTTCACTCCTGTCTTGTATCCAATAAAAATGCACTTAATGCCTCTTGGTTCTAATTTGCCATTATCAACCCGTGCATATGCTGGACATCCAAAACGGTATTAATTTTGTATAGTCAGCAGGCTTACCAGACCATAGCTCAAACGGAGTCTTCTTTCCAATAGCATGTGAGGGGGAGCGGTTGATAATATAGCATGCGGTAGAAGCTGCTTCGGCCCAAAAAGACTTTGGTAGCTTCGAGTGAGAGAGCATGCATCGGACCTTCTCCATGATGGTGCGGTTCATTCTTTCCGCAACGCCATTCTGCTGTGGTGTGTGGACTACGGTGCGGTGACGTGTAATCCCTTCCTTACGGCAATAGGAGTTGAATTCTTCTGAGCAGAATTCCAGTCCGTTATCGGTGTGAAGGTATTTTACTTCAAAACCGGATTGTTTTTCAACTAACACTTTCCAATCCCTAAAGGTTGAAAATACTTCTCCCTTTGTCTTTAAGAAGAACGACCATACCTTCCTGGAGAAGTCGTCAATAATAGTGAGCATATAAGAGGCTCCACCTTTCGATGTAACCTTTGCTGGTCCCCATAAATCCGAGTGTATGTAGTCGAGTGGTCCTTTTGTCGTATGTTTGCCACTGATAAAACTTACTCGCTTCTGCTTTCCGAACACACAATCTTCACAGAATTCAATCTTAGTTGATTTATGCTCCCCAAGTAACCCCCTTCGGCTTAGTTCACTCATACCATGGTATGACATATGACCGAGCCTGAGATGCCATATGCGAGAATGATCAACATTGGAGAGGGATTTAGAACTAACCGAGGCTTCGCCAGAAATAACTTGTTCGTCCATAATGTAAAGGTTCGCGGATCTCCGAACTCCTCGAATGACAGTCGAACCGTCTTTCAAAATATGGACCTTCCCGTGTTTGCCGACAAACTCGTAACCTTTTTTCTCAAAAGTACCGAGAGATAGTAAATTTCGCCTAAGACCGGAGACATGCTTCACATCTTCAATTGTTCGAACAACACCATCGAACATGCGGAACCTGACTGTACCATGTCCAATAATACGGCACGAAGTATCGTTGCCCATCAAGATATGTCCTTGGTTAACATTTTCATATGTATGAAAAATACTCCGGTTGGAGCTCATATGAAAAGTAAATGCTGAATCAAGAACCCATTCGCTCATGGTAATTAAACCGAAGTCCGAAACGGATAGAAGCTCGCCATCGGAACCGGTTTCGGCTACATCAGCTTCTACGGTAGTACCTGCTGGTTTACCATTCATGGTTTCCTTCTCCTTCTCCTTGTTTTTCACCTTGTAACATTCATCAATCATATGTCCCTTTTTATGACAATAATTACAATACTTGCGCTTGCCTTTGGACTTAGATCTAGATCGGTTTTGTGAAGAATTACCTCTCTCGTTGGGTCTCCCTCTAATGTTGAGACCTTCGGCTTTTGAATCGTTGCTGCTGCCACTAATAATCTGCTTCATCTTTTCTTTTGAATCAAGAGTGGTCATTATCTCATTCAAGACAAGAGTGTCTCGACTATAGATAATGGTATCACGAAAATGATCATAGGAATCTGGGAGTGATGATAATAAAAATAGCGCCAAATCTTCATCTTCATATTTGACGTCCATATTTTCCAGATTTCCTACAAGCTCTTTAAAAGTAAAGAGGTGATCAGATAAAGAACTTCCCTCACCCATCTTGAGGTTGAAGAGTCGTTGCTTCGGGTGTAGCTTGTTTGGCAAGCTTTTCGTCATTAGTAGTTGTTCGAGCTTTAGCCAGAGAGCCGCCGCAGATGTCTCTTTCAGTACATCTTGGAGAACGTCGTTGGATAGATGCAGACGGATCTGTGACGACGCCTTCAAATCCTTCATTTCCTTTTCCTCAGACCAAGTTGCCGGCATTTTTTCCATTCCTAACAGTGCTCTGTGGAGATCCATCTGAATGAGAATATATCTCATCTTTACTTGCCACAGCGGAAATCGGGTATTCCGATCCAGCAGTGGAATATCGTATTTCACCGAAGACATGATTAATTACTTGATAAAATAATCCCGACAAGCTAATATCAAAACCCGGATGCTCTGATATCAATTGTTGTAAAATACGACGGATCCGAATTGACTTTAGACAATATTAGCTCAATGCGGAATATGATCAAAATTATCAAACGGGAATAATCACAATGAAATACGAATGAAGTAAATAAAATAGAGACACGAGGATTTACGTGGAAAACCCAAATCGGGAAAAACCACGGGCGGAGGAAGCCGAGAACCAATTCACTATATTTTGTGGTGTTTACAAAATATTTGAAGAATATAAAAATACAAAGAGTTTATAAAACTCTTATGTATTTACAAGAGAAGAAATTGGATGTGAGAGATTTGTTTTGATGTTTTTGGTGTGGTTTGCATCAATGATCTTCTAACCTATTTATACTAAAATTTCTACATGCCATTTAAGAAAAATGGCTCATATGTTGAATTCTTTACAAGCCACATTTGAAAATTGATTAGCAGCCATTTGAAAATAAGTGTTGCAGCCACATCTTTGACTAACCACATGGCTTTGAAGGCACTTTCCACAATTATAAAACAAATTTAGAACAATCAAACTAAGACCTGTAAAATCAAAAACATAAAATAGGAAATTATTAAATTGAAAAAGACTAAAAAATGGAATTCATTGTACCAGTAGGAAATAGCTCATGTATTAGTCGATCACAAACACCAATGGAGCTGATGGAGTTCAAATCCATATCACGGAGTGTATCTGGTGCTGTAATTTCAAAGTATTCAAACAAAGATTAAAAAAATCCATGTTTAAGAAAAAGACTATCATCATCAAAATGGTAAAGGATTACAGAGAAAATGGAAATATCCAAAACTTAAAACAATTTGATAAGCATACTGAGGACTCACCTTTTCCCTTAATTAAGGTCACAATAACATATGCCCTTAGCTACGTCCATTTATAAGAAAACAAATTTGAGAGAAAAAGAAACAAAATTGGAGAAGGATGACTACAGTAAGGAAGAATATGAAAAGGAAAAATAAACAAACCTAAAGCAGCGCATATCGATCATGAGGTGGGGTTATGGTTTGAAAGTGATAAAGATACAACTAGGGCTTTCCGATCCACAATGGTCGTTTTTGGCGGTGTAAGTGAGTACCGTCCCTTTACAAGTGGATACTGGTTTTTCAAAGTATGGATTGGAAAATCATTCCAAGTCGATGAGGAGAAAGGGGATGAAGATCTGTATGACGATTAAGGAGAAAGCGGAGAGAAAGAATGGAAAACCTTTACCGTCGGCCACCACCACGCTCGGTTTGGCGAGTGGTGGGAGCGGTGTGTACCCCCATACCGTCACCTTACCAATGTACTTGCTGAGCCTTTGGGTCTTATCAGCTGTATGTGAAACAATTTCCCGATCCATGCTGTTAGGGGCGAGATACAGGGGAGAGGTGGTGTGGTTTGTGATCAGCAACTAACCATGGGGCTTTGTAATACTTAAGAGTCGTCCATAGTAGAATCGATGTCCTTTTAGGGTTACATTAATTTGTAAATGAGCGACGATGAGTGAGAGTGAGAGAGGAATTGAGGAGGAGTTAAAAGAGATGAAAGGTTGGGGCGGATATAAGGGGATATTGAGAGAATAACGGGATTGAACAATTGATCAGGAAGATCTGTTGCATAGCTGCATATTCAAACCTACAATAGCTCCGTATTCAAACTTGTATTTTGATTAAGACTGATTTCATGTATAATTACTTGTATCTTGTGCATATTTATTTGGACCTCTTAATTTTAAGAGTTTCTATTTTTAGAAACCATTTTTCCTTTTTAAAATAGTATATATATATATATATATATATATATATATATATATATATATATATATATATATATATATATATATATATATATATATATATATATATATATATATATATATATATATATATATATATATATATATATATATATAGGGGTGGGTTCAACATAGAACCATAGAACCACCTTATCAACCATTAGATCAAATAATTAGGGCTAGGGTTATGATCGTCATTTAACAACTACTTAATTAAAAAAGAAAACTAAAATCGTTGCTTAAAAATAGGAACAAAAACAAATCCCTTAAATATAGAAAATCTGTTAATTTCTTAGCTGAATAGTAATCAAAAACCACGAATAACTGAATCAAAATCACGACCTCATAATCAAGATTTCACTCCTGACCAAAACGGTATCCACAGATTACGACCAAAACGGAGATCAAGCCAAGGTATTTCAAATCGATTTCCACAAATTCGATCAACAAACAAACCGATTTTGATGCTTCTTAAAAACAGAACAACGTAATTTGATTTGATTATTATGTTTATAGCGTATTGGTAACATACGTTCATCAGTGAACATATGTTCATTAGTGAACATATGTTCATTCATGAACATAATATCATAGAATGATGGTACCAGTTAAAAATGACATTATAAGGATAGGAGAAAAGTAGTAGGTTGATGTTAAGAACAGGAACAAAAATGAATAATCTTAAATGGATGAACACATGTTCATTTATGAACATATGTTCATTAATGAACAAATGTTCATTATTGAACATATGTTCATTTACGAACATGTATTCATCGATCCATCTATCTCGATCTCGATCTCTTTCTCTTCCTTGATCCCTCTGTCTCGATCTCTCTCTTTCTCTCTTTCATTCTCGATCTCGACTGTTCAGTAGTGAACATGAATGAAATTGATTTCTGGAATTGTGTCAAATGTTCATTACCTGAATATAGATCAACATAGAATTTTTCTGTCTCTCTAATCCATCTATCTTGATCTCTCTCTCGTTCTCTTCCTTGATCCTTGTGTCTCAATCTCTCTCTTTCATTCTCGATCTCGACTGTTCAGTAGTAAACATGAATGAAATTGATTTCTGAATCACCTCAAATGTTCATTACTGAACATAGATCAACATAGATTTTTCTCTGTCTCTCTGATCCATCTATCTCGATCTCTCTCTCTCTTTCTCTTCATTGATCCCTTTGTTTCGATCTCTATCTCGTTCTCAATCTCGATTGTAGCAGGTGCAGGTGGAGGTGATTTCTATCTCGTTCTCAATCTCGAGAGTAGCAGGTGGATGTGATTTTTATCTCAATTTCTGAAATCAAATTGATTTCTGGAATCGCCTTCACCTAAGTCGATCAATCCAGGCAGAAGAGATACAATCAAAATCTATTTCTGGATTCAATTCGAAGTTATCACAAGTACAGATGACAGAAATCCTTTTGATAGCGAGAAGAGATGCGATATGGCCAGAATTTTTCAATAGGATCGAATATATGATTAATTGGAACTGATACATGATAATATGGGATTAGATATCAGGTTCCATGATTTGCTTTGTTGATTTGAATTAAAATGGTAACTGAAATAAATGGAATTGAATCAGAATGAGATCTTGCTATCGATCCCCATCTGTTCTTCACGTGATGATCGCTTTTGTGGTAATGAATAATCCCCATTATACCCTTGCCAGTATGTAATTCCATGGACTAGTGTGCATGATCTTATTGTGCACCCTTTTAATCATATCCATTGATTAATTGATCCAATGGCTTAAAAAGGGGTTCTATGGTTCTATGCATAAAATGAGGTTCTATGTTGATCCCCTCCCTATATATATATATATATATATATATATATATATATATATATATATATATATATATATATATATATATATATATATATATATATATATATATATGTATATATATATATGTATATATATATATATATATATATATATATATATATATATATATATATATATATATATATATATATATATATATAAAACGTATTGGGCCAATGTACAAGACTAAAGCAATCAACACAAAAGTTACAAGCCTTCTAATGCACAAAATCGATAGCGGTTTCTTCCTTAACTTCCCACTATCTCCACGTCTCTCAACCTCCCTTGTTCATCTATGACTGAAGCAAAATAAACCGTCAAAAAAACTCCCCACCTTCCACCTCTTCTCCCACTCCATCATCAACCTCCCACCCTCTCAACTTCCCCTGTTCTCTCTTAAGTTGCGTGTATAAAAAGAGGAGACCCCCAAACTGCAGGTCATCTTCAACCTCCCTTATTCTCTTGTGGGTTTTCGTGTATAAAAGTGGGAAACCCCCTCTCCCATCAGAATTAATCACAGCGCCAAGCCGAAGCCCTAACATTCGCTACAACATTCGCCACAATGACCACCACTCAACGATGTCGCCACCATTTACAACCGTATCAGGTATATCTCTTCCTCTACTAATTATTTCCTCTCGAAACTTCTTATCAAGGGTATATTTGGGCTGTTTTATCGTATCTGTACAGGAGGAAATACATGAATGGGGGTTTCTCTCTACAGATAGGCCTTCACGTGTTGCTGATTTTTGGAAAATGACATCGTAAAAGTGGTTTGTGGTGACGATTCTCTTAGCTTAATTTTCACATTTTTCTTGGCTTTTTAATCTAGGGTTAATAACATAAAAACCACTATAGTTTGCCTAAAATTCCGGTTTAACCACTATATTTTATTTTGTTCCATTAAAACCACTCATACTTTCAAAAAATTTCATATTGACCACTGTTCATTTTATTTTATAATTTTTAAGCATTATTTTCTTCAAAATATTATGTGAAAAGTTTCTTATCGAAATTTGAAGCAAATATTGGAACTTCATTGCAGTGAAAATGATACATAAAGTTGTCTACATGTGATTTTGATCTTCGTAAGTGCAGCTTTTCGGCCACTTTGTGAATGCATAGGATATCCAAATGAATCAACTTAATTTTGAATGTGACGAGGGTAAGAAGTGTTCCGAGTTGGCGACATAAAATTTTGACTTTTATTTGTTATAGTGGTCGTAATGTATCTTTTTGAAAATCTGAGTGGTTTTTACGAATTTTTTTGAAAGTATGAGTGGTTTTTTAGAACAAAAAAAAAATATAGTGCTTAAACCGAATTTTGGCCAAACTACAGTGGTTTTTATGTTATTAGCCCTTTAATCTATATTTAATTTATATTTGGCTATTTTAATTTTCTTCCCTTTTTCTTCAAATGCTCCACCGGCGCACCTGTACAACCTCACCGCCACCATTGCAACATCACCGAGTTGCATTTGACCCCCATCGATCCACAAAACCTGAATCAGGTAAGCTTTACATAAGCTTCAGCAGACTTTCTTTGCTACTTATGTAGAGATTTTCTATGATTATCTACCCCTCTTCTTATTGATTTACATTGGTTTTCATGGGATTTTGGCACACAAACTTCGATTAATCGATTTGGGGTTGCGAAACAGGTAATTTTTCCCTCTCTCCTATTTTTTGTTTAATAATTTCAGATTTTCTAATCAATGTTTTCATACCAATGGTTAGCTATCAAATGAGATTTATTGGAGGGGTTGTTTATGTTCATCGTTCTCTTGATGTATGCTAATAAGCTTTGTTCATTTTATGCACTAGGATTTTCGGATTTTGAACATTTTTATATCTTGATACATCAAAGCAAAGCGTAATGGTGAAATCATGCAAAAACTTAGTCCACATATACTTCATGTGAAAACTGATTCAAAATTGTAAATTGCAACTCCATTTGGAAATATTTGTATCAAACGTGCTCGCTGTTTTGATTTTCTTTTTATGTTTGTGTGTTTTTATATTAGAGCTAAGGTTTGTCATCATAAACTGATGCTTAAAGGCCCTGATCCGAGTTATAGTGCTTAGAGCCTTAAATTGTATCTTCTCTTCATTTTGAATTATGATAGCCTGTAATCTGCTTTTGTGCCCTGCTTCATTTCAATATTTTAATTGTATTTTTTGTGTTATTATTTTTCTTATCCTGTAATCTGCTTTTGTGTTACTCATTTTCACCTTATGGACATTTATACCCCTAGGGATATGGGGTATTTTGCTGATTTCTGGATTTAAGCTGAAGCTAACATGTTGGTGCTTGGGGTTATACCGGAAGAAAACACTCCCGAAGAGCTTCAAGTTTGTGACACTTTCATTTGATTATCTTTTTTACTCATTGAAATCTTGATAATGAATAACTTAACAGTGATTTTAATTTTGTTTGTAACACAATTAAGCAACAGTGAAATCATCCATGTTGGAAGTTCTATCAGAGATCACAAAATATTCTGACATTTACCTCATGGAAACAGTTGTTGATGATGAAAGTGAAGTAAGTATGAACTCATGGAAATTTCTCCTTTTGGGTATTATTGATTATTCTAATCTAAGTATTAAGTTGTAGTTAGGATGATATTAATGTATTATATATGTTTTGATGAATTTAATATATTTTGCAGAAGAGGGCTTTACAGCATTGGAAAATGTTGGGGTTTTCACAACTAGTTTGGTGAAAGACAAGGTAATAACTATTTAATGATTGTGAAATTCGTATAAATTGAGTTGATAAAAATGTTAACCGTAGCACTTTTTTGTATATGTGTAAATAATTGTGTCATGACATGTAATGGCAGGTGTTATTTTGTAGTACAGAGAATGGACGAATGTCTTTTGTTTGCCAGCTGGAGCCAGAGTGGCATATAGACTCAAATCCAGAAATTACTTGTCAGTAAACATATGTTTACCTCATTAGTCAAATGTCTAGAATACCCTTCAATCTCTCAACTACTTCCACTATCGATCCTTGCCACTACTCATCCTCTCTCTTCCTCTTTTCTTATGCAGACACAACCATTAAGTGCTGATTTCACAAGCATACAACGACACCAGGGCATCATCATTTACTGTAGGTGGTCATCCCGTTCTCCCTCTAAAGTAACCCTAAACTTCTATACTTCTGTCTCTATTTCTTATTTCTTATAATTTAAAAATGGAATCAATATTTTTATTTTCTAACTTATTTAAGAAACTTTCCTTTCTTAGTTTTTTGTTGGTTTCTATGTCGAAAAGCAGGCCAGAAAAAGGTTGGGCTTGGCATCTCAGGTTCTATTTCTGGTAAAGATACACCTTCCTCAACTAATTTGCAATGATGCAATCAAGTGTTTGCAGGTAGGTTTGTTTTGTCATTTTCGTTTTTAATTATTGATTCTTCCAATCTAATTTTGCAACTTATTTGACAAAAGAGGTGCAACTTGCTACTTCAATTGTGGATGTGCAGGGTCAACACGGATATAGGTGGCAGTGTACTTTCACAATAGTGGTCTGCAAGGTATAATCCAATTGCATGTTAATTTCATTTCTATTTACTACTCTCATTGATTTCAGGTATATACGATTGATTATGTTCATGGTTGTGAAATCAATTTGATAACTTAAGAATGTCAATATAAGGCTATCTTGTCACTCACTGAACTGTTGGATTATAGATACGATACTCAAATACCCATATAAAGATGATCTTTATGATCGATAATTACACACATGATACCACCGCAACAGAGTACAAAATGGTGTAGAATAAAGCTATTCTTGAAATCATATATTACAGCCTATTCTTCAAGCAAGAAATGGAGCTTATGTTAATTGGGCTCCAAAACCTCACTTGTTAATGTTGTTGCTGTAAGTGAATTAATTTAAACCATGTTTTCTGATTTTGGTTTTTTCAAGAAATCATCTTTTAACATTGTTAAACCGGTCTTTTTGACTTTTCTTTCTCATAGACCGGTGGATATGATCCCTACAGTGAGTTTTTCACTTTTTCTTTCTAACTTTACACCAATCTATAACAAAATTGTTAATAAACTAATTCATTTTTACATTTTTTTTATTAAAATTTCTTAAGTTTTCAATATTTCCATTTTCTCTGTAATCCTTTTACCGGTTTCATGACAATATTTTTTTTCACAAACAAGGATTTTTTAAGTTTTTGTTGAATATATTGAAATAGCAGTAGCAGAAATACTCCATGATATGGATTTGAACTCCATTGGTGTTTGTGATCGAGGAATTGAAGGCCTATTATTTACTGGTAAACGCATCCACCATACCAACATTGTTTAAATAACTATATTTTAATATACTATGATGCAGGCTAAATTCAAATGAAAAATGGTCAGGAATTGATATACCAATGTAAGTTGCTGTGGTTGAATCTAATACTATACACCCAACCGGAAAAGCTTTTTGGGAAGCTGCTAAATTCCCCAATGTAAAGGTACTTTTGAAAAATTACTGTTTTGCCCTTGAGTGAAATTACAATTTTAAAAACTGCAATGCAGGCTAATGATGGAATACATGTGGGGGAGCCTCGAGATCAGGTGTAGTAGCTTCAATTGGGAAGAAGATGGTTTCTGTTGGTTCACTAGAATGGGATGCTTGGAACTCTAGCAACCAAATGTACGTGAATAAATCAATCTTTTTTATATTTTTTTCTTTAATAAGTTGTTTATAAGTTTAAAATGTAATCTTTTTTACAGTCTCTCTGAAGAAATGGTCACTTGTATAGCAGTTGAAGCGTTATCAATCCTTGAACAGCTTCATTTAAGAGGGTATCCACATACACGCGTACTTTATTCTATTTTATCAAAACACATTACAATAAATTGTTTTCTTCTTTTAGGTACGTCTTTCTCCTACCCTATTTTAGTTTTATAAACATAATATAGATAAAAAAGATCCAATTTCTTGATACCTTTATATTTTAGCTTCAAAATGGTTTGTGTATGAGGTTTGGTTTTCATTATGGTTGGTTAGGTGGGATAATGACTAAATTCAATAACCCACTTGCTTATAGACATTTTATTTTATTTGCGTAATTAACAAACTAATCATCTTTTTAGTTTAAAGGTCGGGGTAGATGGAAGACCAACAACTCTATGATATTTCTTGTATATATTTCGGTTTCTTTTTTCATCAATTGTTTTGTTTTGTTCTATATCAGATTCACCTTCATGAGCACTAGGAATGGATATCTCTGCAATCCCAACCAGAAAATGGTATTTTTCTTTTTGAACATACAAAGAAAACCACTGACCTACCCAGGAACTCAAGTGAGTCACCCAAAAGTTAACAGGTTCCTTTGTTTGTTTATTTATTACTTCTGTAGCTGTAATCATATTTCCGTCCAAATAAGAAAAATGTTAATTACTTTCGAGAGAATATATGTGGTAATAACATGTATTTGCAAAGCTTGTAAACTGAATACATATGGTTAGATCAAACCTGTAATATATGCATGTCTGATGAATCAGACCAGAAAATTTACCAAGTTTTGCCATTGTACTTTTGGAATCAGTTATTTTATAGTTATAGCAATTGTAACCTAAGAATATTCAACTTGCAGGTTATTAGTATGAGGAGGGTAAGCCATGACAATGGAAAAGTCATGCAGGGTTTTTTTATATGCGAAAGAATCTGAGCCATTTCCGCTTTAAGAACCAACTATACTTTACTCACATCTCTGTGATCCTATGCATTGTCGCTTCGCTTGTATCTTTTTTATTCCTATGATCAACTATACTTTTGTTAGATTGCCACAAACTTTTAATAAATATATATATATATATATATATATATATATATATATATATATATATATATATATATATATATATATATATTCATTCCATGTTTCTTTTTCATTTATCTGATATTGCAGATTGGGTATTCTCGCTAGGTGGGGCGGTGAGGAATTGCAATGGCAAGTTTGGAATGGTTGTGTAGGAACTAGGAGGTGGTTTTAAGGTAGGATTAAAAGGTATTCTTACGGTTAAGTGGAACTTAAATGTGAAGGTGGTTTTAGTGTAGCAGTTACTGATTTTAAATTTATAAATTTGATCTTTTGGATTTTGAATTCTAAAGGATAAAATTTTTGAGTTTTTTATAGTGGATGCCAAAGCTTAAGAGGTTTGCACCTGATGTGGTTTTCTCACTTTTGTTTAGCTAAAAAATGGTTAAATGCAACCAATATCGTTTTACTTGCTTGGAATTGTATAGAAATGCCAACGTACTTAGAAAGAACAACAAAGATTGTACATCACTATATCTATATTTCAGTTCAAAGCTGATCCAATTAAGTATATTACATATGACTTAGTTAAAAGTATTAATCTTGATTCACTATATTTGTTATTTTGATCCAGTTTTGTTTCTTTGGCTTATGATGTGCATGTCACCAACCACAACATTCGAAGAGATGCTAATGTACCAGAAAGAACTACCATCAAAAATTAACAGGTGTTGGTTTTTCCTTGCACATGTATGATGTTCAGGTATCAAAATTACTTTGATGATACAGGTTCAAAACCTTTTTTGGCTGATCTAATGAAACCCAAAAAAATGCCACTTTTACTTGAAATATTATTGCAATTGAACTTCTGATGGTATGTTATATCTGATAGATCACAACATGTGTGACTTCATGGGTTAATTTTCATCTACGGTTACAAATTTTAATTTCATTCGCTTTGTTCTTAAACTTAATTTGTTTCTTGCGTTACCTTCTTTCAGGTTTTACTCATTTTGAATGTTTCAGCTTTAATCATGGAATTCGAAGATTAGGCTCCTTTTGTACGTGAATTAGTTTATTCAAATGCAACACCTACATTCAAGATCAAACAAACGTAACCATATGGTATTATGGTGAGGATATTAATAATTAAATCCAATAAAACACCACAAACAAGTATTGTTTCTGAAATATTAAACAGAGTACAAGACAAGTTTTGTTCAATAAATTGAAATAAAAGAAGGCCTGAAGGTCAAAGTAAGTAGACCGTGTAGAGTTTTTCTTGGTCAAGTAGATTTGATTTGGCAGTTTAAAGAGCTGACCTTTTGCTACTCATGTAGCTTATGCAGGAAACTGATTACATTTTCATTTGCTCTGTAAAAATTCGAGAACCAATATGTAAACAACTTAAAGATCACATGCACAATATAATCTTATATATTAGTGGCCAAATATTTTACCATCTTAGTCTAAAAACTTAAAAAGACAACTGTTCCTATGTAATGACAATGATAGATTGGGATGACATTACAACATCTAATTGTTTTGGACCAACATTAAAACTTGACTGAAACAAAGACCGACTCATGATCTGCTTTCCAAAGACCGATTACCGATTCATATCGGGGTAAGAGCGACTGAATATTGCAAAACTGGACTACTTAGGATGCGTTTGGTTGTGTAAATTTTCTGTTTTCCAAGAAAAATGAAAAGTTGGAAAACGCGTTTGGTTAATCAAATTTTCCTACAAAATGAAAATTTTCCGTTTTCCAAAATTACATAGAACTTAGAAAACTCAAAATTATTGTTTTCCAAACTTTTTCTATTTCCAAATTTTTCCAAAAATACAATACCTCCACACATATTCTACCTATCTCACCCATCCAACCCCACACCCACCCCCACCCACCACCCTACCCCACCCACCCACCCCACTCCTACCCTCACCTACCACCCCACTCCCCACCACCCACCCCCCACCTTACCCCACCCAACACTACGCTACCCCTACCCACCCCACCCTTATCCACACTCCAACTACCCATCCCCACCCTACCCGACCCCAACCCTTACCCTACACCACCTACCCTAACCCTTACCCCTACCCACCTCCACCCACCTCCACCTACCCACCCACCCCAACCCCTTACCCCACACCACCCCTACCCTTACCCTACCCCACACCCTACCTACCTCCACCCACCCCTTCCAACCTCCACCCCCACCCTACCACCCCTACCCTACCCCTACACACCTCCACCCACCCCCACCCACCCCACCCCTTACCCCTACCCACCTCCACCCACCCACCCACGCCTACCCACCTCCACCCACCCCACCCCCATCCCACCTCACTCCCGCCCCTTACCCACCCCATCCCTACCCCACCCCACCCCACCCTACCCCACCCACCCTACCCTCACCTACATATTTATACCCTACCTACCCCACCCCTACATTACCCACCCCCACCCCAACCTACCCCTACCCCACCCCACCCTTACCTACTCCCACCCACCTCCATCAACTCCCACCCACCTCCATCCACTACCACCCACCCCTACCCCCCACCTACCCTTACCCCACCCCCACCCCACCCTACCCACCTACATCCACCCCACATCACCCACCCAACCCCTACCCACCACCATCCACCCTCACCCCACCCCTACCCCACCCCACCCCACCTACCCTACCCCGGTGGGGTAGGGGTGGGTGGTGGTGGATGGAGGTGGGTAGGTGTGGGTGGGTAGGGGTATGGTAGGGCTGGGGGTGGGTAGGAGGTGGGTAGGGTAGGGGGTGGGTGGGTGGAGGTTGGTAGGGATGGGGTGGGTGGAGGTTGGTAGGGGTGGGTGGGGGTGAGTGGAGGTGGGTAGCGGTAGGGTATGGGTGGGGGTGGGTGAGGGTAGGGGATGGGTGGGGTAGGGGTGGGGTGGTAGGGTGGGTAGGAGTGGGGGTTGGGGTGGGATAGGGTAGGGTGGGTGGGTGGGTGAAGGTAGGGGTGGGGGTGGGGTTAGGGTGGGGTGGGTGGTGGTAGGGTTAGGGGTGTTAGGGGTTGGGGTGGGGTGGGGTAGGGTGGGGTAGCTTTATAAATATGTGTTATTTTATATTATTTTGAAGTAAAAAAATAGAAAATAAAAACTTACAAAAAATACATATCCAAACGCGTTTTCTAATTTTTAAAACGGAAAACGAAAACTCAATTAGATTAACCAAACGCGTTTCTACTGAAAATGAAAACGAAAACTCCACTCTATTTTTCTGAAAATGAAAATGGAAAACGGAAAACAGTTTTCCACAACCAAACGCACCCTTACAGTCTCTGTTATTTTCCTAAATTGCTCATATTTTCACCTTTAATAAAGCATAATAACGACATTTGAGATTAATAATTTATTAACCATGAAATCTATAATTAATCATAAAGTTAATTTTTTTAATTCTATTGTTGTTTCTTCTCATAATTTATATTCAACAGGAATTAAATTATAAAGTAAGCATGGTATTTGCAATATATTAATAAATAATACAAATTTACATCCTTTTAATAATAAATGATAACATATTCTTAAATTATTTATATGACATGGTAATAAATTGTAAATTGCAATTGAATTTGTATTAGCTTATTATATTTTTATGCATCAAATAAATATAATTACAATTGTGATCTTAAAATGGAAACTATAAATAAACCGAGCAATCATTAATTAATATTGAAAATTCTGAAATAATAATATAATATTAATAATAAAGTTATCCATACATATTAGAGTTTTAGTTTTTCAATTTATTGGACTCAAAAAACATGAATGTAATCGAATCGAAAAGGTAAAAAAGAAAAAAAGAAAAAAAAACTCGATTCAATTAACCTAAATATCATGATGATATTTGATTTTTAGTTTTTAATATATTGAACAACCCAATTGAGCAGATAATATTTGATTTAATCAAATAGAATCAACACATCAAAAGCTTATCCGTTCGATTTCATCTGATTAACGATGGTCTTAAAAGTTTTTGATTTTTATTCCAATTGTCTCAATTAAAAACTTCATCATTTTTGGCATTTTCTTATTGAAACCAACTCAAAACATTAGTACAATATATTTTTAATCTAAAATAACAACGTATTTTTGTTTTTAACACAAAACAACAATGTATTTATGTTGTTAAAACAAAAGCAGAAGCATACTTTTACTTTTAACTCAAAACGTCAAAGTAGTTTTACTTTTTTTTAACTAAGCAACATACTTAATCATTAAAATGAAACTCTTATATAACATGTTTATAAAATGAAACTACTCCCTACTCCTCCATATAAAAAACAAAGAAATCTCTGTCAGATTATACGTGCAATTTTCATAACATGAGAAATCTTTGTCAATGCCTGGAGCGTTAGTTAGTTTATACTTTCACCTTGCATTTGGATTATCTGAGCCCCTAAATAAAGATACTTCATCAAGTATGAAGGGTAAATGGTCATTTTGTCTTGTACAATGAGAAATCTTTGTCAATAGTACATGGAACTATAGTTTATTTTTCACCTTGTATTTGGATAAACCGAGCCCTAAATAAAGATAGTGCATGACGTAAGAAGGGTAAAATGGTCATTTTGTCTCTTAAAATGAGAAATTGTTATCAATACATGAAACAATAGTTTATACTTTTACCTTGTATTTGGATTATTCGAGTCCCTAAATAAAGATTGTGCATAAAGTATGAAGGGGGTAACATGGTAATTTTGTCTCTTAAAATCAGAAATGGTAGTCAGTAATACATGGAACAATAGTTTATTTTCACCTTGTATTTGGATTATCTAATCCCTTAAATAAAGACACTACATGAAGTATGGAGGGTAAAATTGTCATTTTCTGTTTTGTTTAGTTTGTTCGGTCTAAAAAAGATACAAACTTTAGGCATACAACGATTTTCGAGACAACCATCATTACCCAATACCCATTCAGCCACTTTATACCCTTATGGAAGCCACTTTATACCCTTATGGAACTTAGTAGACAAAAGGAAACAAGGCATATATGTATTTTCAAGTTCAAAATTAGCTACAAGTCTGCAAATTGTAATAAAGCTCAGAAATTTATCTTGAAAAATGATGGTTTTTATTTTTTATTAATATCATATTCTATGGATTTGACAATTTGACTATCTTTTGGCAGGTGAAGACTGTTTTTATAGATAGCCTGCCAGCTTCATGGGACGAGGGCCGAGTGCGGGACCTACTAAAGAAATATGGGGAAGTGGTGAAAATTGAGCTTGCCCGTAATATGCCTTCTGCAAGACGAAAAGATTATGGATTCATCACATATGGAACACATGATTCAGCTTTAACATGTGCTAAAAGCATTAATAATGAGGAACTAGGAGACGACATTAACATGGTTAGTTTTGTAATTTATTGTCTGGTTTGTAGAATGTTTTTGGAAGGAATGAAATCTGTCAAAAGAATTGGAATATGTAACGTGTTAAGTTGGTAGAAAATGAAATGGAATCGAATAATAAAAGTTAAATTATTTATAGATTAATTTGAAGAAAATTCTTTATTTTTATTTCTTTTAACATATATATTAAGTTACAAAAACTGTTCTTATGTTTACCGCTTTTGACCATGTTTAGTCCAAAATTGAGGCCTTTTCCAGATTTGGTTCATATTATAAAGTTTCATATTGATTTTGGTCCATGGAACCTTGAAATAAGGACCAAAATCATCATTAAACCTTATAATATAGACCAAAACCATTTAGGGGAGCAAAATCAATATGAAACCGTCTACCCATTACCTCTCCCCCCACTGCCGCCGCATCGCGCGGGGCCGCTGCTAGTATATATATATATATATATATATATATATATATATATATATATATATATATATATATATATATATATATATATATATATATATATATATATATATCACTACAAATAAAATGACATTTAATGGCACACAAAAAGAGTCACTAAATCCCAGAAAAGTGCCACTAAAAGCCCTCTTGGTAATCAGCGGCACATAAAAAAATGTCACTATAAGCGCTGCCGCTAAAAGCCTTTAGTGACACTTTTTTGTTGTGACGCTGCAGGATTTTCGAGTTTTAGTGGTACTTTTTTATATGCCACTATAGATTTTTGGGTTTTAGTGGCACTTCTTTATGCCACTATATGCTTGTTTTTTTGTTGTGTCAATGCACGATTTTTCGAGTTTTAGTGGCACTTTTTTTATATGCTATTATAAATTTTTGGGTTTTAGTGGCACTTCTTTATGCCACTATATGCTTGCAATAATAAAAGCCATTTTTCATACTTTTAGTGACACTTTTTTATGCCACTATACATTTGCTAAAATAAATGACATTTACATGCTTTTAACATCACATTTTTTACCACAAAAAGTCTATATTTAAAATTAGGCTAAATACACAAATACAATAAATGAAAAACACAATATCCTTGATTCAAATAAAAGTTTAATTGTCTAACAACAATATTGTCAATATTTGCAACACTAATGTCTTCAAAATGTTTCATAAATCTCAATGTTGTACCAATATCCCTCAAAACATAAATCTACCAAAGTAACTAGTCGTTGGGGAAGAAACACGAAACGTAATGCCATATGAACATTGAATTCTCTTATTGATCCAATTATGAACAATTTCCTAACATATAACCATAAGACATCACATAAAAACATGTAAGATTAGCTAATAACCATGAGTAATTTGAGTTGAAAGTAATTACCATTGTTATTATGGCTTTCAGATGTTGATCTTTGATTTCCTAGAGGAGAGTTATTAGGAACCATGGAAATGTTATCAGGAACCTGAAACGAATCAAAAATAATATTGTCAGTAACATATGGGGTAATAATATTATGATTAATTTATAATTAAGAAGTGTAGCGACCCATTTTGGAATAAATAAAATATAGCATCCTACTTTTAAAACATAACAAAAGGAGTTACTTGTAAATGGTGTAGAGACCAAACAAATAGTCTAAAGTTCTTAAAAATGAAAATAAGATATTATAAATAAGTTTTGATTTGGAATTACCTGCAAGTTGAAATTGTTAAGCACTCCAGATAACTTTGCATTTGGATTATGATCCTTGACGAGGTTGATGAGAATGCTTAATGCATTTTGTGTTTTGTTAGGTGAATATTTGGTTGGTGAATATTTTTCTTTTCAAAGGTTGGTGAAGCAATATTCAAATGGTTGGTGAATATGTTGAAAAACAACTCCACATTCACATTGATATATGTATATTATATACACACTCAAATGTATATAAATAGGGAGCTTCACTTGAGTTTTAGATGCACCACAACACACAATACATGTAAAAGATTGAGTGTGTATCTCTTGTAATCTCCTCAGTCAAATAAAATCTAGTTGTTGCCCGTGGATGTAGGATTGACACCGAATCCGAACCACATCAAATCCTTGTGTTATCTTTTGCTTTATTTTTGTGAGTTTGTGTGTGTGTGATAGTGTGTTTCCGCTGCGTGTACCCTGTCCGATTCCTAACAATTGGTATCAGAGCTTCGGGTTTTGGAGGAGGTCTCGGTTTTAGAAATTAGAGTATGCTCTGTGGTTGCAGTTTTGTCTGATCTTCCACATCAGAAACTAATTTCTATTAATCGTATTAAAGGTGTCTTGGTACTTTGAAGGGTACTGTTCTGTCACACACGAGTACAGTGAACGAACCGGTCAGGTCCGTGCCATTGTTGTGTCTGTTTCGTTGTCTCAATTTGTTTCTTGTTTGTCGTAATGGCTGAAGACAAGGTTGTAATCGAGAAGTTCAACGGTTCTGACTTTAGCTGGTGTAAAATGCAATTAGAAGCATTGCTATGTCAGAAAGATTTGGAGATGGTACTTGGAGACAAACCGAAGAAAATGGAAAAAGCTGCTGACTCAAAGAACAAGAAAGCTAAGGCGGTTATTACGTTGTCACTGTCAAAGAGCGTCGCTTTCAACATCATGAAGGAAACCACGGCGCGTGGTATGATGGATGCTCTGACGAACATGTATGAGAAATCCTCGGCGGCTAACAAGGTGTTCTTGATGAGGGAGCTGTTCACTACAAGTGTGAATGAGGAAGGCTCATTTACTGTTCACATTAACAATCTAAATTCAATTCTGTCTAGATTGTCATCTGTGGGAATTAAATTTGATAACGAGACTCAAGCTTCACTGCTACTAGCTTCACTACCTGATAGCTGGTCTGGAATAGTAACCGCTGTTACAAGTTCAGTGGGGACCAGTGGTATGACGTTTGAAGGGGTTCGAGATTTGGTTCTAGGCGAGGATACCAGACGCAAGAATCAAGGTGGCTCGTCTTCTTCTGAGTTATTTAATGTCATTCGCTTTGTTCTTAAACTTAATTTGTTTCTTGCGTTACCTTCTTTCAGGTTTTACTCATTTTGAATGTTTCAGCTTTAATCATGGAATTCGAAGATTAGGCTCCTTTTGTACGTGAATTAGGTGATTCAAATGCAACACCTACATTCAAGATCAAACAAACGTAACCATATGGTATTATGGTGAGGATATTAATAATTAAATCCAATAAAACACCACAAACAAGTATTGTTTCTGAAATATCAAACAGAGTACAAGACAAGTTTTGTTCAATAAATTGCAATAAAAGAAGGCCTGAAGGTCAAAGTAAGTAGACCGTGTAGAGTTTTTCTTGGTCAAGTAGATTTGATTTGGCAGTTTAAAGAGCTGACCTTTTGCTACTCATGTAGCTTATGCAAGAAACTGATTACATTTTCATTTGCTCTGTAAAAATTCGAGAACCAATATGTAAACAACTTAAAGATCACATGCACAATATAATCTTATATATTAGTGGCCAAATATTTTACCATCTTAGTCTAAAAACTTAAAAAGACAACTGTTCCTATGTAATGACAATGATAGGTTGGGATGACATTACAACATCTAATTGTTTTGGACCAACAATAAAACTTGACTGAAACAAAGACCGACTCATGATCTGCTTTCCAAAGACCGATTACCGATTCATATCGGGGTAAGAGCGACTGAATACTGCAAAACTGGACTACTTAGGATGCGTTTGGATGTGTAAATTTTCTGTTTTCCAAGAAAAATGAAAAGTTGGAAAACGCGTTTGGTTAATCAAATTTTCCAAAATTTTCCTACAAAATGAAAATTTTCCGTTTTCCAAAATTACATAGAACTTAGAAAACTCAAAATTATTGTTTTCCAAACTTTTTCTATTTCCAAAAATACAATACCTTCACACATATTCTACCTATCTCACCCATCCAACCCCACACCCACCCCCACCCACCACCCTACCCCACCCACCCACCCCACCCCTACCCTCACCTACCACCCCACTCCCCACCACCCACCCCCACCTTACCCTACCCAACACTACGCTACCCCTACCCACCCCACCCTTATCCACACTCCAACTACCCATCCCCACCCTACCCGACCCCAACCCTTACCCCACACCACCTACCCTAACCCCTACCCCTACCCACCTCCACCCACCTCCACCTACCCACCCACCCCAACCCCTTACCCCACACCACCCCTACTCTTACCCTACCCCACACCCTACCTACCTCCACCCACCCCTACCAACCTCCACCCCCACCCTACCACCCCTACCCTACCCCTACACACCTCCACCCACCCCCACCCACCCCACCCCTTACCCCTACCTACCTCCACCCACCCACCCACGCCTACCCACCTCCACCCACCCCACCCCCATCCCACCTCACTCCCGCCCCTTACCCACCCCATCGCTACCCCACCCTACCCCACCCACCCTACCCTCACCTACATATTTATACCCTACCTACCCCACCCCTACATTACCCACCCCCACCCTGTCACACCCCGATCTTTGGCGGAATCGATCAAGGCGTGATATATTGTTCAAAGTCTCATGACAACTATGTTATAATATGATTAGATTCAATTAAGTACTAAGTAGGCAAACAAGATCCACAACATACAAATACAAATTCAAATACAAACAACATTTATTACATCAAATTTAAATAGTGTTGTGGGTTTCTAAGGTATACCCTACTTTTCATCAACTTCATTCTTCAAATCTGCATCATGGGTAAAAACAGGTCAACTACGAGAGTTGGTGAGTAATCTAGTTTTATTAAAGAAAATTGTGAGTTTGAAATATTTATAATTTGAAACTTGTTTTCTTTGGAAGTCGACAAGCAAGTATTATTGAGATAACGGTTTATAAATCAAAAATTGATTAACAAATGATAACAACAACAATAAGTCCTCACCCTATATATACATATATATGTATATATATAGGATAGAGCATCTAACCATCATACACACTCAACCACGTGTAATCAATCACCTTAGCGTCCCAAGGCGGGGTGGTCAACCCAATAGCGATATTATTGTCCATAACGTACCTCAAGAATACGGGCATAGTCATGGAGATTAGACTAAAAATGGTAATGCACTACAAGTACATGTAGCGTAAACAAACAATAATTATACAAATAATGATTCACGTATAAATGTCTCAACAATGTCTCAATGGTGAAAAAATAATAAAATGAAGTTGGAACATATTAAAACCACATGATACACCCCAAAAGTATTAAAAATTATAAAATATGGGGTAGATTACTCACATTAGTCCAATAAGGAATGCGCGTGTTGTACGATAGACGGCTCGAGTCAAAATGTCGTAGAACCTAATATAATTAATAGTTTTGGCTTAGAAATCGATAAACGGGAATATAGTATTAATAAAAATAATTAGACACTTATTCTTATATTAGATGAATTAACAATAATCCAAATTTTGTTTTGAATATTAATGTATTCATATGTTAAATGAATTTTAAATTGAATTAATTACTTTGCTTAATTAATTTATATTTTCACTTTAGGCAAGATTTTAATAATTTCTTATTAAAACAATAACTAGTCAAATTATAAGTATTTACAGATTTTATATATTATAAAAAATTATTTATATGAAATAATCATTAAAAATGCATTTTTACATGCTTAGATATTTAGGAAAATGGTTTTAAATACTAAACAGTAATGAAACATTCTGAAATTATCAGAAAATCATTATTTTATAAAATAGTAATTACTGTAAAATTTTCATATTTTTCTTAACTGCTTTAGTATTTATTTAGTATTTTAATAATTAAACCACAACAAATTTCGGGAAAAATAATAAATGATTCCCAAAAATTCTGGAAAATTAACCATAGTTTTCTAA
Source organism: Cichorium intybus (assembly GCA_023525715.1). Classification (NCBI taxonomy): domain Eukaryota; kingdom Viridiplantae; phylum Streptophyta; class Magnoliopsida; order Asterales; family Asteraceae; genus Cichorium; species Cichorium intybus. Next base: position 130,754,014 of record CM042011.1, on the reverse strand, counting down.
CATTATATTGAGCCTACTGTAAATAGTTTGGATATTTTGGACTATGGGAATGATTTCTTATGTTTTTCATTATTAACTAATCAATAAAATCATAAATAATAGGAAAATATTAATAGCAATTCATTAGACTTTTTATTTATGATTAACATGTTATATATGATATTCTGATACGGTTTTATAATTTTTGGACATGTGTAGCTATTTATTATCAATTTAAACCATCAAATAATCATTAAATCAGGAAAAATAAGCAAACATTCTTACAAAAATCTGTACATTTTGTCATGGAGTCTTTAAAATGTTAATAAGGTGCGAAAAATATAAAATCTAGTTTTTAACATACATAACTATATTTTGCAATTTATTTATCTACAACAAAATAAAATACAAAATAAGCATCAAACAGTAATATAAATGCATGAAACCTTATAAATCCACTTTACTTAATATATGGGTTGTTCCAGAATTTTCCCAGAATTTAGTGACTGAAAAAGTATTTTATGTGAATTATTGCCCTATTTTATTGCAATAATTATAGTAATTCAATAAAAATAAGTTATTTTCTGAAAATTTCCAGAACTTCTTATTTTATTGATGGAATCCTGAGAAAAATCAGGTTTATGCATAAAATGAGTTTTAGATAGTTTGGTGGATTTAATTTGTTTCATTCATGAATTTGAGACTTTTAACAACATACCTTGATGAATGCTTCAAGAGGGATGAAGATTTGAGTATATTGGAGTGTTCTTGGCTGAAATATGAAGATTTCTAGGATGAATTTCGAGATTAAGAGTGAGAGAAAGAATAGATATGGTTTGAGTGGTGATGAGAATAATGTGTTGGGAGAAAAATGAAAGGAAAGATGATGGGAGGTGTGAGTGGGAGACAATGGGAATAAACTTTTACTTTTGGTGGTCTTCATAATTCCACACTAACACAAGCATCTTAAGAGTTTTATAAAATTTAATGTAGTGTTTATAAAAATAGAGTTTTATAAAAAATAGGTTATTATTTGATTATAACAATCTACTTTGATTTGAAGTTTAATTATAGCATTCAAGTTTGATTTTTTTAATTTCATTAGAGCATCATACTTTGATTTGATTTTAATATGGTATCATAATTTAATTTGATTATATTTATAACGTTATACTATGCTATATTGTTATTAACGTCAATTTATATCGTAGTGTAAGGGTTTTGATCCTATTAGCGTCAAGAAATCTCGAGTAGGGTTTATTAAATTTCCAATTGGGTTGGGTTGACCCGAATCCTTTTTAGGCGGATGTCTTCTTCCCGTACTCGAAGTTGGTGATAACCCGAGCGGAGGTCGATTTTTGAGAAGCATGAAGCTCCTTGAAGCTGATCAAAAAGGTCGTCGATCCGAGGTAACGGATATCGGTTCTTGATGGTTAATTTATTTAACTCCCGATAATCGATACACATACGAAACGAACCATCTTTCTTTTTGATGAAGAGAACCGGGGCTCCCCAGGGTGAAGTACTAGGGCGGATAAATCCCTTATCGGTTAATTCTTGGACCTGACTTGCCAATTCTTACATCTCGGCTGGAGCCAACCGATATGGAGACTTGGTTATGGGAGCAGCCTCAGGAACGAGATCGATGCGAAACTCTAGCTCACGTACTGGAGGGAGTCCAGATACGTCATCGAGAAAGATGTCGGGAAAGTCTCGTACAATCGGAATATCTTCGATCTTCCTTTCATTGACCTTTGTTTCCACCACATGGGCTAAGAAAGCCATGTATTCTTTACGTAGATATGATCGAGCTTGAGTACATGACATAAGACTAAGGTTTTTTGAATGAGTCTCGCCATAAATACAAAGACTTTGACCGTCGGCGAGAGGAATACGAATAAACTTCTCGTAACATACTATTTCAGCATGGTTTTGGGATAGCCAATCCATTCCCACGATGATGTCGAAGCTACCAAGTTTCATAGGAACTAAATTGACGGAAAATTTATGACCCCAAAAATCGAAAGTGCAATCTTGGATGACTGCATTGAGTGAAATGTATTTTCCATTGGCGACTTCTACGATAAAGTTTTCATCAAGAATCGTGCGAGGTGTGTGAAGTATGGGTTCAAATTCCAAAGACACAAAACTTTTATCGGCACCTGAATCAAAAAGTACTGACGTGTAGCAGTCATTTATGAGAAACGTACCATTTACGACCTTGTTATCGGTCTGTGCTTGGGTTGCGGTAATGACAAATGCTCGGCCTTTGGGAGCTGGAACCTGTATTGTTGGATTTGCCTGGGCTTGAGTGTTAATGATATTGACAAGCCTAGGACACGCGTTTCTGAAATGGGTGGGGTTACCACAGTTGAAGCATGTTCCAGTTGGATACCGGGTTTGTGTTTGCTGATTTGAGGGTAGAACGAATGGTCGCTGAGTTTTTGGTACACGGCATGTGTCCGCCAAGTGGCCATAGCGACCACAAATCGTACAAAGGCGACACGAGCTGGTGGACATATGGTGATAGTTACAATGGTTAGAGAGGGGGTCGTAATGCCATCTATGAGAAACACGCATATTGACTTGTGAGTTATTTGTAAATTAAGTTTGTAGACATTGTTGGGTAAAATGATTGTAAAACACTTGTTGGGCCATGGTTAGGAGTGTTGGGCACCTTTTGGGCTTTCCATGGGTACTAAATGTGAAGCATGTAGCAATTGCGTGGGCCCCCACAATACTAAGTTTTCACATGTTTTTCCCACTTCTAGGCCCATTAGAGAACTTAATAGTCCAATAAGTTGGCCATTTTGGAATGTATCCTTTCGGATACGTTTGATAAGGTCGGGTATTTTGATGGCTCAAAAGTAATGTGAATAACGCGCTTTGGCCTATAGGTTTGGGAACTCTCGCCTTTGGTCCCCAGGTAAGCAAACTGGTCCCTCGGTTGATTGGGATGTATATGAATGCTTACCTAGTCAGGACTTTCGGGCTACCGGCACCTCCCCCTTCCAGTTACTACGCGTCCATTACTTTGATCCTACCCAACTAGAGTGGATGACTTTTAATTTCCTATGAGCTCTAAGGAATATATATGTATATAAATTTTTATTTTGAAACCATTTGAGTATGTGTGTGATTTTAAGAGAAAGAGGAGAAAATTCACAAGTGTATGCACACATATAAGTGTCGGGAATAATACGTAAGCACATAAGGGAGCAATTAGCACACAAAGGTATTCCTAGGATTTTCTAAGTGCGAATTGCATGAAGTTGTGTGTGTATTTTATAAACTAGCATACGAGAGGACCCTAGAGGCTATAGACTAGGTTAAGGCAATTAACCTAATTCCCTATAGTCAAGGGCTCTGATACCAATCTGTCACACCCCGATCCTTGGCGGAATCGATCAAGGCGTGATATATTGTTCAATTAAGTACTAAGTAGGCAAACAAGATCCACAACATACAAATACAAATTCAAATACAAACAACATTTATTACATCAAATTTAAATAGTGTTGTGGGTTTCTAAGGTATACCCTACTTTTCATCAACTTCATTCTTCAAATCTGCATCATGGGTAAAAACAGGTCAACTACGAGAGTTGGTGAGTAATCTAGTTTTATTAAAGAAAATTGTGAGTTTGAAATATTTATAATTTGAAACTTGTTTTCTTTGGAAGTCGACAAGCAAGTATTATTGAGATAACGGTTTATAAATCAAAAATTGATTAACAAATGATAACAACAACAATAAGTCCTCACCATATATATACATATATATGTATATATATAGGATGGAGCATCTAATCATCATACACACTCAACCACGTGCAATCAATCACCTTAGCGTCCCTAGGTGGGGTGGTCAACCCAATAGCGCTATTATTGTCCATAACGTACCTCAAGAATACGGGCATAGTCATGGAGATTAGACTAAAAATGGTAATGCACTACAAGTACATGTAGCGTAAACAAACAATAATTATACAAATAATGATTCACGTATAAATGTCCCAACAATGTCTCAATGGTGAAAAAATAATAAAATGAAGTTGGAACATATTAAAACCACATGATACACCCCAAATGTATTAAAAATTATAAAATATGGGGTAGATTACTCACATTAGTCCAATAAGGAATGCGCGTGTTGTACGATAGACGGCTCGAGTCAAAATGTCGTAGAACCTAATATAATTAATAGTTTTGGCTTAGAAATCGATAAACGGGAATATAGTATTAATAAAAATAATTAGACACGTATTCTTATATTAGATGAATTAACAATAATCCAAATTTTGTTTTGAATATTAATGTATTCATATGTTAAATGAATTTTAAATTGAATTAATTACTTTGCTTAATTAATTTATATTTTCACTTTAGGCAAGATTTTAATAATTTCTTATTAAAACAATAACTAGTCAAATTATAAGTATTTACAGATTTTATATATTATAAACAATTATTTATATGAAATAATCATTAAAAATGCATTTTTACATGCTTAGATATTTAGGAAAATGGTTTTAAATACTAAACAGTAATGAAACATTCTAAAATTATCAGAAAATCATTATTTCATAAAATAGTAATTACTGTAAAATTTTCATATTTTTCTTAACTGCTTTAGTATTTATTTAGTATTTTAATAATTAAACCACAACAAATTTCGGGAAAAATAATAAATGATTCCCAAAAATTCTGGAAAATTAACCATAGTTTTCAAACATTATATTGAGCCTACTGTAAATATTTTGGATATTTTGGACTATGGGAATGATTTCTTATGTTTTTCATTATTAACTAATCAATAAAATCATAAATAATAGGAAAATATTAATAGCAATTCATTAGACTTTTTATTTATGATTAACATGTTATATATGATATTCTGATACGGTTTTATAATTTTTGGACATGTGTAGCTATTTATTATCAATTTAAACCATCAAATAATCATCAAATAATCATTAATAGCAATCCAGAATTTTCCCAGAATTTAGTGACTGCAAAAAGTATTTTATGTGAATTATTGCCCTATTTTATTGCAATAATTATAGTAATTCAATAAAAATAAGTTATTTTCTGAAAATTTCCAGAACTTCTTATTTTATTGATGGAATCCTGAGAAAAATCAGGTTTATGCATAAAATGAGTTTTAGATAGTTTGGTGGATTTAATTTGTTTCATTCATGAATTTGAGACTTTTAACAACATACCTTGATGAATGCTTCAAGAGGGATGAAGATTTGAGTATATTGGAGTGTTCTTGGCTGAAATATGAAGATTTCTAGGATGAATTTCGAGATTAAGAGTGAGAGAAAGAATAGATATGGTTTGAGTGGTGATGAGAATAATGTGTTGGGAGAAAAATGAAAGGAAAGATGATGGGAGGTGTGAGTGGGAGACAATGAGAATAAACTTTTACTTTTGGTGGTCTTCATAATTCCACACTAACACAAGCATTTTAAGAGTTTTATAAAATTTAATGTAGTGTTTATAAAAATAGAGTTTTATAAAAAATAGGTTATTATTTGATTATAGCAATCTACTTTGATTTGAAGTTTAATTATAGCATTCAAGTTTTATTTTTTTAATTTCATTAGAGCATCATACTTTGATTTGATTTTAATATGGTATAATAATTTAATTTGATTATAGTTATAACGTTATACTATGCTATATTGTTATTAACGTCAATTTATATCGTAGTGTAAGGGTTTTGATCCTATTAGCGTCAAGAAATCTCGAGTAGGGTTTATTAAATTTCCAATTGGGTTGGGTTGACCCGAATCCTTTTTAGGCGGATGTCACACACCCCAACCTACCCCTACCCCACCCCACCCTTACCTACTCCCACCCACCTCCATCCACTCCCACCCACCTCCATCCACTACCACCCACCCCTACCCCCCACCCACCCCTACCCACCTACATCCACCCCACCTCACCCACCCAACCCCTACCCACCTCCATCCACCCTCACCCCACCCATACCCCACCCACCCCACCTACCCTACCCCGATGGGGTAAGGGTGGGTGGTGGTGGATGGAGGTGGGTAGGTGTGGGTGGGTAGGGGTATGGTAGGGCTGGGGGTGGGTAGGAGGTGGGTAGGGTAGGGGTGGGTGGGTGGAGGTTGGTAGGGATGGGGTGGGTGGAGGTTGGTAGGGGTGGGTGGGGGTGAGTGGAGGTGGGTAGGGGTAGTGTACGGGTGGGGGTGGGTGAGGGTAGGGGATGGGTGGGGTAGGGGTGGGGTGGGGTAGGGTGGGGTAGGTTTATAAATATGTGTTATTTTATATTATTTTGAAGTAAAAAAATAGAAAATAAAAACTTACAAAAAATACATATCCAAACGCGTTTTCTAATTTTTAAAACGGAAAACGAAAACTCAATTAGATTAACCAAACGCGTTTCTACTGAAAATGAAAACGAAAACTCCACACTATTTTTCTGAAAATGAAAATGGAAAACGGAAAACAGTTTTCCGCAACCAAACGCACCCTTACAGTCTCTGTTATTTTCCTAAATTGCTCATATTTTCACCTTTAAAAAAGCATAATAACGACATTTGAGATTAATAATTTATTAACCATGAAATCTATAATTAATCATAAAGTTAATTTCTTTAATTCTATTGTTGTTTCTTCTCATAATTTATATTCAACAGGAATTAAATTATAAAGTAAGCATGGTATTTGCAATATATTAATAAATAATACAAATTTACATCCTTTTAATAATAAATGATAACATATTCTTAAATTATTTATATGACATGGTAATAAATTGTAAATTGCAATTTTTCAGAATTTGTATTAGCTTATTATATTTTTATGCATCAAATAAATATAATTACAATTGTGATCTTAAAATGGAAACTATAAATAAACCGAGCAATCATTAATTAATATTGAAAATTCTGAAATAATAATATAATATTAATAATAAAGTTATCCATACATATTAAAGTTTTAGTTTTTCAATTAATTGGACTCAAAAAACATGAATGTAATCGAATCGAAAAAGTAAAAAAGAAGAAAAGAAAAAAAAACTCGATTCAATTAACCTAAATATCATGATGATATTTGATTTTTAGTTTTTAATATATTGAACAACCCTATTGAGCAGATAATATTTGATTTAATCAAATAGAATCAACACATCAAAAGCTTATCCGTTCGATTTCATCTTATTTACGATGGTCTTAAAAGTTTTTGATTTTTATTCCAATTGTCTCAATTAAAAACTTCATCATTTTTGGCATTTTCTTATTGAAACCAACTCAAAACATTAGTACAATATATTTTTAATCTAAAATAACAACGTATTTTTGTTTTTAACACAAAACAACAATGTATTTATGTTGTTAAAACAAAAGAAGAAGCATACTTTTACTTTTAACTCAAAACGTCAAAGTAGTTTTACTTTTTTTTTAACTAAGCAACATACTTAATCGTTAAAATGAAACTCTTATATAACATGTTTATAAAATGAAACTACTCCCTACTCCTCCATATAAAAAACAAAGAAACCTCTGTCAGATTATACGTGCAATTTTCATAACATGAGAAATCCTTGTCAATGCCTGGAGCGTTAGTTAGTTTATACTTTCACCTTGCATTTGGATTATCTGAGCCCCTAAATAAAGATACTTCATCAAGTATGAAGGGTAAATGGTCATTTTGTCTTGTACAATGAGAAATCTTTGTCAATAGTACATGGAACTATAGTTTATTTTTCACCTTGTATTTGGATAAACCGAGCCCTAAATAAAGATAGTGCATGACGTAAGAAGGGTAAAATGGTCATTTTGTCTCTTAAAATGAGAAATTGTTATCAATACATGAAACAATAGTTTATACTTTTACCTTGTATTTGGATTATTCGAGTCCCTAAATAAAGATTGTGCATAAAGTATGAAGGGGGTAACATGGTAATTTTGTCTCTTAAAATCAGAAATGGTTGTCAATAATACATGGAACAATAGTTTATTTTCACCTTGTATTTGGATTATCTGATCCCTTAAATAAAGACACTACATGAAGTATGGAGGGTAAAATTGTCATTTTCTGTTTTGTTTAGTTTGTTCGGTCTAAAAAAGATACAAACTTTAGGCATACAACGATTTTCGAGACAACCATCATTACCCAATACCCATTCAGCCACTTTATACCCTTATGGAAGCCACTTTATACCCTTATGGAACTTAGTAGACAAAAGGAAACAAGGCATATATGTATTTTCAAGTTCAAAATTAGCTACAAGTCTGCAAATTGTAATAAAGCTCAGAAATTTATCTTGAAAAATGATGGTTTTTATTTTTTATTAGAGTAAATTACATGAATGGTCCCTGTGGTTTGGGGTAATTTGCGCGCTTGGTCCCTAACTTCTTTTTTTAACTCGGACGGTCCCTATTATCTGTTTTTGTTGCACGCTTGGTCCCTCACTCACTTAAAATGACTATTTTATCCTTATAAATTCTTTTTTAATTTTTGTTATTTATTTATTTTTTTAAGTCTAGAAAAAAAAATAATAATAAAAGAAACATCAAATCGCTTACTTCAAACCCGCTTGCGCATTCCCTCTGCAATCTGCATTCGACTTCAAAGCCCTAACGACAAACACTTGGAAGCTTCCTTCACTTCTCATAAAACCTCAAAAATGCATTCACCATATTCGCAATTTTGAAAGTTTCTTGTGATATTAGGGTTCAAAACAGCGGATCGAAATATGTCAATTTCCCCCTTTCTCGCTCCATAAAAGGTAGGGTTTTATATTTATATTGGTTTCGTTTAAATATATTTACTTAGATTTCAATATAAATGGATGTATTTTTGGGTATAGAAGTAGTTCGTGATCGACTAAGACGTCGTGTTCGTAACAACAACAATTACCACGAGAATAGTACTTAACGAGTACGAAAACGACGACTTTGAAGAAGAAAATGAAGGTTTGAACCAGAGATACGGTTATCAAAAGGACGACGACGAAGAAGAAGACGACGATGACGAATGTTAGAAGTGTGGGACCATAGGTATTTACAGTTAGGAAGGAAGAGTTTGAGAGGAGATGATTGGATTAAAGTTGCTGAAAAAGTTCTAGAGATGTGTAAAACGGAAATCAATGAAACAAAGTGCAGGATCATGTTAGAGACATTGATGCTATAACGATCTGTCCGCCATGGTTGATTGCTTAATTTGAAATCAACTGCTGAATTTTGGGATCATGATTGGGAACTGAAGACCACCCACTCTTTCCATCTGCCCGTCTCCCTGCAAAAAAAAAACCCTAGCGTACATCCCGTTTCAACCGGTTGTTTTTCATGCGAATCCCGATCCTAATCAAAAGACCACATCTTTTGTAGATTGCATCATCTGGGTTTTTTAGAATAAATTATATCTGGGTTTATTGTATCAACAGGAGGAGATCGAATATTTACAGAGAGAGAGAGAGAGAGAGTCCACTCAGGAATCAAGGGTGGGGTATGGGATTATTTTATTTTTCTTTTCTTTTTTTGAATTTAAAAAGAATAAATAAATAACAAAATATTAAAAAAAACATATAAGGGTAAAATAGTCATTTTAAGTCGGTCAGGGATCAAGCGCGCAACAAAAAAAGATAACAGGTACCTTCCGAGTTAAAAAAATAAGTTAGGGACTAAGCGCGTAAATTACCCCAAACCACAGGGACCATTCGTGTAATTTACTCTTTTTAATAATATCATATTCTATGGATTTGACTATTTGACTATCTTTTGGCAGGTGAAGACTGTTTTTATAGATAGCCTGCCAGCTTCATGGGACGAGGGCCGAGTGCGGGACCTACTAAAGAAATATGGGGAAGTGGTGAAAATTGAGCTTGCCCGTAATATGCCTTCTGCAAGACGAAAAGATTATGGATTCATCACATATGGAACACATGATTCAGCTTTAACATGTGCTAAAAGCATTAATAATGAGGAACTAGGATACGACATTAACATGGTTAGTTTTGTAATTTATTGTCTGGTTTGTAGAATGTTTTTGGAAGGAATGAAATCTGTCAAAAGAATTGGAATATGTAACGTGTTAGGTTGGTAGAAAATGAACTGGAATCGAATAATAAAAGTTAAATTATTTATAGATTAATTTGAAGAAAATTCTTTATTTTTATTTCTTTTAACATATATATTAAGTTACAAAAACTGTTCTTATGTTTACCGCTTTTGACCATGTTTAGTCCAAAATTGAGGCCTTTTCCAGATTTGGTTCATATTATAAGGTTTCATATTGATTTTGGTCCATGGAACCTTGAAATAAGGACCAAAATCATCATTAAACCTTATAATATAGACCAAAACCATTCAGGGGAGCAAAATCAATATGAAACCGTCTACCCATTACCTCTCCCCCCCACTGCCGCCGCATCGTGCGGGGCCGCTGCTAGTATATATATATATATATATATATATATATATATATATATATATATATATATATATATATATATATATATATATATATATATATATATATATATATATATATATATATATATATATATATCACTACAAATAAAATGACATTTAATGGCACACAAAAAGAGTCACTAAATCCCAGAAAAGTGCCACTAAAAGCCCTCTTGGTAATCAGCGGCACATAAAAAAATGTCACTATAAGCGCTGCCGCTAAAAGCCTTTAGTGACACTTTTTTGTTGTGACGCTGCAGGATTTTCGAGTTTTAGTGGTACTTTTTTATATGCCACTATAGATTTTTGGGTTTTAGTGGCACTTCTTTATGCCACTATATGCTTGTTTTTTTGTTGTGTCAATGCACGATTTTTCGAGTTTTAGTGGCACTTTTTTTATATGCTATTATAAATTTTTGGGTTTTAGTGGCACTTCTTTATGCCACTATATGCTTGCAATAATAAAAGCCATTTTTCATACTTTTAGTGACACTTTTTTATGCCACTATACATTTGCTAAAATAAATGACATTTACATGCTTTTAACGTCACATTTTTTACCACAAAAAGTCTATATTTAAAATTAGGCTAAATACACAAATACAATAAATGAAAAACACAATATCCTTGATTCAAATAAAAGTTTAATTGTCTAACAACAATATTGTCAATATTTGCAACACTAATGTCTTCAAAATGTTTCATAAATCTCAATGTTGTACCAATAGCCCTCAAAACATAAATCTACCAAAGTAACTAGTCGTTGGGGAAGAAACACGAAACGTAATGCCATATGAACATTGAATTCTCTTATTGATCCAATTATGAACAATTTCCTAACATATAACCATAAGACATCACATAAAAACATGTAAGATTAGCTAATAACCATGAGTAATTTGAGTTGAAAGTAATTACCATTGTTATTATGGCTTTCAGATGTTGATCTTTGATTTCCTAGAGGAGAGTTATTAGGAACCATGGAAATGTTATCAGGAACCTGAAACGAATCAAAAATAATATTGTCAGTAACATATGGGGTAATAATATTGTGATTAATTTATAATTAAGAAGTGTAGCGACCCATTTTGGAATAAATAAAATATAGCATCCTACTTTTAAAACATAAGAAAAGGAGTTACTTGTAAATGGTGTAGAGACCAAACAAATAGTCTAAAGTTCTTAAAAATGAAAATAAGATATTATAAATAAGTTTTGATTTGGAATTACCTGCAAGTTGAAATTGTTAAGCACTCCAGATAACTTTGCATTTGGAATATGATCCTTGACGAGGTTGATGAGAATGCTTAATGCATTTTGTGTTTTGTTAGGTGAATATTTGGTTGGTGAATATTTTTCTTTTCAAAGGTTGGTGAAGCAATATTCAAATGGTAGGTGAATATGTTGAAAAACAACTCCACATTCACATGGATATATGTATATTATATACACACTCAAATGTATATAAATAGGGAGCTTCACTTGAGTTTTATATGCACCACAACACACAATACATGTAAAAGATTGAGTGTGTATCTCTTGTAATCTCCTCAGTCAAATAAAATCTAGTTGTTGCCCGTGGATGTAGGATTGACACCGAATCCGAACCACATCAAATCCTTGTGTTATCTTTTGCTTTATTTTCGTGAGTTTGTGTGTGTGTGATAGTGTGTTTCTACTGCGTGTACCCTGTCCGATTCCTAACAATTGGTATCAGAGCTTCGGGTTTTGGAGGAGGTCTCGGTTTTAGAAATTAGAGTATGCTCTGTGGTTGCAGTTTTGTCTGATCTTCCACATCAGAAACTAATTTCTATTAATCGTATTAAAGGTGTCTTGGTATCTTGAAGGGTACTGTTCTGTCACACACGAGTACACTGAACGAACCGGTCAGGTCTGTGCCATTGTTGTGTCTGTTTCGTTGTCTCAATTTGTTTCTTGTTTGTCGTAATGGCTGAAGACAAGGTTGTAATCGAGAAGTTCAACGGTTCTGACTTTAGCTGGTGGAAAATGCAATTAGAAGCATTGCTATGTCAGAAAGATTTGGAGATGGTACTTGGAGACAAACCGGAGAAAATGGAAAAAGCTGCTGAAGATGCATGGAACTCAAAGGACAAGAAAGCTAAGGCGGTTATTACGTTGTCGCTGTCAAAGAGCGTCGCTTTCAACATCATGAAGGAAACCACGGCGCGTGGTATGATGGATGCTCTGACGAATATGTATGAGAAACCGTCGGCGGCTAACAAGGTGTTCTTGATGAGGGAGCTGTTCACTACAAGGATGAATGAGGAAGGCTCAGTTACTGTTCACATCAACAATCTAAATTCAATTATGTCCAGATTGTCATCTGTGGGAATTAAATTTGATTACGAGACTCAAGCTTCACTGCTACTAGCTTCACTACCTGATAGCTGGTCTGGAATAGTAACCGCTGTTACAAGTTCAGTGGGGACCAGTGGTATGACGTTTGAAGGGGTTCGAGATTTGGTTCTAGGCGAGGATACCAGACGCAAGAATCAAGGTGGCTCGTCTTCTTCTGAGTTATTAAATATCGGAAGAGGTAGAGGGAATAACAGGAATAGTGGGAGCAGTGGGAGTCGGGGAAGAAGTTCATCTAGAACTTGGAAGAATGTGAAGTGCTGGAACTGCCAAGAGGTGGGACATGTTAAGAGTCAATGTCCAAAGAAAGAATTGAACATTGCTGGTGCTGAGAGTGTGTCTGAGGATGATGCACTGATACTAAGTATGGAAAGTTCTGTAGACTCTTGGGTCATGGATTCAGGGGCTTCGTTTCACGCCATGGACAACGAAGAAACGATGGTGAATCTAAAAGAAGGAGATTTTTGGAAGGTACGATTAGCAAATGACGAGATGCTTCAATTAACGGGCATGGGAGATATTGATCTGGTTACTTCATTGGGAACTACATGGAACCTGAAGAATGTCAGGGTGATTCCGGAGCTGAAGAAGAAATTGATTTCTGTTGGTCAGCTGGATAAACAAAGACTGGAAGTAAGGTTTGGTGGTGGTACATGGAGGGTGGTCAATGGTAATTCGGTGATTGCTCAAGGTATGAAGCGTGGGTCATTATATATGGTTGAGGTACCTGCTGAGGGAAGTATGACCGTCCCCGTTAAGCAAGACAAAATCAGGTTCGCTAAATCTAGTGCTAAGAGAGTTCATTTTGCAAACATGAATTCTGGAGCCAAGGGGATGTTAGCTGAACGAGTCGGAAAGTCTAAACCATTCAGGGGATTTTGTGACAGTGGGAGCACGAGGTGTGTTTCGGGTACAGTTACAAAGAGCCGTTGGGTTTTGAAGACTAAGACTGGAAAATTCTCTCCTGTTGGAAGTTTGCAAAGTTTGGAGAGTGTTAGTGGTCCTCGGTGTATCTCTGGATCCGGTGGAGTGTCCAAGCCGGTTAAGACAAGGGATGAGTCGGTAGTGGTATTGAACACGGCTGAGTCGGTAGCGGGAATGGCTACGACTGAGTTGGAGCTTGTGGGAGCTTCAACTGGCCCTTCTAGTACTTGATAATGAGGGGTGGCTGCAACTAGGAAATTGACTAAGTTTAGCTTGTTCTTGGGAACTGGAAGCTTGGAAGACTTGTTATGTTAGGAGATTGATGAGAGATGTTAAAAATATTCAAGTGGGAGATTGTTAGGTGAATATTTGGTTGGTGAATATTTTTCTTTTCAAAGGTTGGTGAAGCAATATTCAAAGGGTTGGTGAATATGTTGAAAAACAACTCCACATTCACATTGATATATGTATATTATATACACACTCAAATTTATATACATAGGGAGCTTCACTTGAGTTTGAGATGCACCACAACACACAATACATGTAAAAGATTGAGTGTGTATCTCTTGTAATCTCCTCAGTCAAATAAAATCTAGTTGTTGCCCGTGGATGTAGGATTGACACCGAATCTGAACCACGTAAAATCCTTGTGTTATCTTTTGCTTTATTTTCGTGAGTTTGTGTGTGTGTGATAGTGTGTTTCCGCTGCGTGTACCCTGTCTGATTCCTAACATGTTTGAGCCAATCCATCCTTTAGTTGTTGTACAGTTTGCGGATTAGTAGAACTTGAAGCACCATTTTCTTTTGCAGATGGCATCCTTCCTACACATCGGATGTACCCATGTTTCTCAGGACCCTTAACTTTAAAGTAGTCATCATTTGAATAATCATCTTCGGTCCCTTGTGTATTTGTTGAGTCACTTGAAACATCTTGTAGGGAAGACTATACAAAAAAAACAAGTTATGATACAACTTATCATGAGAATACAAAACTACTAAGGTTTATAATTACCACAATTTGAGAACATTGTCATTAACAATACTTCCATCTTTACGGATATCACTAATTCGGTATATTTGTCCTCTTGTTGGGTATGTACCATTATTTTTTGTTGCCTACAACAAGGATTAATCGGTTCAGAAGCAAAATACCAAATATAATGAAATAACCAAAATAGTACATTTTCTTGAGCAAGTCGGGCAAATGATTTTGTCCCCGTGACATGAGGCTCTTGCATCTTCGAGCGACTCATTATTTTTACCTCTCATGTCCTCTTTGTAATTACAAATATTAACACATTAAATGTAAACAATGTTTGTTTATACTTTCAACGATAAACTATAAGTTACAAAATATTGCTACCTGATATTCTAGAGTGAAACAACGAACCACGAATTCTTTAAATTGATCTTGGTTCACTCGGCTATCCTTATCAGTTTGTTGTGCCACAATTTCATCAATCGTAAGTGTTGGATCAAAGGCACGTGCTTTTAATGAACCTTTCCAATGCCTCCACTTTTTCCCATGCTAAAAAATATCCATTTTTATAGCATTTGTTTCGGTCGGATGAATAACAAAATTTGACTGTTAGGACATGAATGAATTTTTTGGTATCCAAGTCCTAGACTAGACATCATTTTTTTCATTTGTTCGGTTGTTTTTGGCAACAAGTTTTCTTCTGGAAACAATTTTGATAAGAACTCTAGTAACATGGAAAAAGATTTGTTACTCCATAAATTAAGGCACTTCAAATGGTATAAATATACTACACAATATAACTTGGTATATTTGGCATTTAGATACATTTTTTCTTTCGCTTCCTTGAAGATATCATCAAACTTACTTCTTACATTGCCCGCCTGTTGACCATGATTCACATTAGAATCAGTCGGTTCTACTTGGATTCCACCAGCAAGATCATTCAATAATCCATGCATGTCATGGTGAAATACTTCTTCGTCCTCTGTATGCATAGTATTTGGGTTTGTAGTGGTTGATCCTTCCCCATGATATTTCCATTTAGAGTATTCTGGCCGAAAGCCCCAGCATATAAGATGGTCAAGAATATCTTCTCATGTGGAATAATACATATTCAAACAATGTGAACATGGGCATAATATCTTTCCATTAACGCTCGCTTTCTCAAATGCAAAATTTTTAAAAAAATGTACCCTGCTTATGAAAGGGTTACTAGATCTAGGTGCAAGATACATCCAAGATCTATCCATAGGTAATCCTAACAAACAATACAAAATCCATCGGTCAGTAATTTATTAGTCATACTGTGGTCAACAGTGGACTTCACAAATCATAATGACATATGACGGAATTTTCTGTTTGGTTTGTACATATGTTCAAAGAATTTGGAAGGTAAACAATGACATATGACAGAATTTTCCTTCTATTAGTTTCTTGTTAATGAAACTTATGAAAGTACTTGTAAGTTTTTTAAATGACCCTTTAATTAATTTCTCGTTCACAACTTTTTAAACACTAATTTTAGGTAAAAAAAACTAAGTTATACATTTTAGCAACATAAGTTTATCGACACATGACAGTAAATTATGAAACAGAGGGATGGGTTCAATGCAGAACCAAAATATATTGTTTAACTGCATAACCATATTTTTCACCGTTGATCTAGTTTTGATGATAAAGTGTATGATGGTCCATAACAGAAGATATTGAATTAAAGATACGTATCCTATATGTTCATCAATGAACATATGTTCATCAATGAACATATGGTCATACATGAACATTGAAATCGGTTCACTGTTGACATATCATCGTAAATAGCTAATTCAAAAGAATATGTTCATACATGAACATATGTTCATACATGAACATATGTTCATACATGAACATTGAAATCAGATCACTGTTGACATATCATCGTAAATAGCTAATTCAAAACCATATGTTCTTACATGAACATATGTTCATACATGAACATTGAAATCAGATCAGATCAGGAACATCGAAATCAGATCAGGAACTATGATTAACATTAAGAGACGCAGCATAAGATTTTGTACCAGTGGAATACAAAGTATTAACAGGAAGATCTATGTAGACATATACACAAATTCCCCATTCTTACTATTCAAGTCCAGCTTAAGGAAAATTGTCTTATCATTTGAAATTACTGTTGACAAAGGAAAACCAGAAACTTGATCCTTAACACTATACATTTTCATAGAATCCTTACCCAAAATCGTTTGATCATTTGAAGCTAGAAATTCAGAACCGATACCTTCTTTAACTTCTAAGGAACTCGTGAAAATTGGAACAACAAAACCTTCCTGTAAACCACGATCACTATTAGATTCCATAGATACCTCAACAGCCATCAATTCCAAATCCTTTCCAGCTTCATCGTTAACCATTTGAACATCATTCTGCACCTGATTACCATCTAAACCCAAAAAAATATTAGCATCAATCGACTTCAGATCCTTTCTAGCTTCATCGAAAATCATAACTACATCATCTGCTTCTGATTCTTGCCTAAATCCCGAAACAGTTTGGGATCCAAGATCACCTCACTCGACAAAACAACAAGATCATTTGATAAACCCTACCACATCATGCATGAAGATGACGACTTGCAGTGATTAAACCTAAGCTCATAAATGAACAAATGTTCATTGATGAACAAATGTTCATTGATGAACATATGTTCATTGATGAACATATGTTCATTGATGAACATATGTGAACTAAATCCACGTGAAATCGCTAAATCCTTGAAATTGAAGTCGTCATCACTAATTGAACTGATGGTTGATCTTGCTAATGACTTTGCTACTGATTGATAGCTATTTGGGTGAAATCGATTACTTGATCGCTAATCAGACGTGGTATTCCTTGATCGCTACGAAATATGTCACCAAATCAAATGTTTCGCCAAATCGTTTTGACCCTGAGTGATAATCATGTCTGTATTGCCAAACGTGATTGGTCTCGTTATACGATGTTTGGTAACCTCACTGGACTGGTTCATCTTGATTATGAGAGCCGATGCAATCGATTAAGGTTTAGGGTTTGAGTCGCTAGGTATAACACTTGAGATGAACACGGGTGAAGATGGTGACCGATTGGGTTAAAAACCCAATATACCCTTACCTAGGAATAATCCCCTGCACAAGGTGTATAATTTTATGGTGCATCTTTTTTAATCTAAGACGTTGATATAATGATCCAAGGGTTTTAAGGATGGTTCTGTGGTTAGGTGATTTAATTTTGGTTCTGCATTGAACCCATCTGATGAAACAGATATCAAACAAAGGGTTAAATATTTGCTATTTCTTGTATTTTACCCAAAATAAAATGAAGAAACCAACATATTACAATGTTAATAATGTCGTTTCAAAAGTCTATTTCAGCATTTTATTATAAAATTCTTGAGTTAATGGACGTAAAGTTCATTTTCCATCATTGTAGGATTTTGTGAATTTCAATGGAAACGAAACACTGAAATGGAATTGAATTCCAATTCCAGCCAATTCCTAATTTGTACATCTATGATTTGCAGGTAGAGAATTTGATTACACATAGGGATGAAATATTCTCTCGTCCCTAGAGGACATGGTTTGTCACAGAAAAAGAGAAAAAAACTTGTTGCTAATGCTGGAAAGGTAATATTTTCATTTATATTTAATTTCTTATAAAATAATATTGAAATTAATCTCATAATTTATATTTCAGGAAAAGGAAAAAGGTTCATAAAAACACCATGTTTTTTTGCTTTTTGTAGTGGAATCTGGAATTACATAAAACACCAGTTCATCATTAGACACATGAACCATTTAAGCCTCGATTTGTTTGAAACTATTTAAATTTACGGATCAAAAAAGAGATTACAGTTTCCAATTATTTACGGTTTCCATGAACTACTTCACTTGTATCGCTTTTGTGTCAATTACTATTTCCAATCAATTGACCAACTAAGGGTCCGTTTGGATGTGCTTATAAAACTGCTTATTGACTTATTGAGTTTTTGGAAAATTCATAAGCCATAAGTAAGGGTCTCCTTACTCATTAAAAACAACTTATTTGCCTTTACCAAAGGTAAATAAGCAGTTTTAAATAAGTAAGGAGGCCCTTACTTATGAGTTATGGCTTTTCCAAAAAGCCAATAAGTGAATAAGCAGT
Organism: Cichorium intybus; assembly: GCA_023525715.1. NCBI lineage: Eukaryota > Viridiplantae > Streptophyta > Magnoliopsida > Asterales > Asteraceae > Cichorium > Cichorium intybus. Next base: position 130,735,121 of record CM042011.1, on the reverse strand, counting down.
TTTTATAAGCACATCCAAACGGCCCCTAAATTTACGGATCGAAAAAGCAATTTCCGTTTCCAATCAATTGCCTAACTAATTTTACGGATCAAATTCTACTGCAGGTGAAACTATCGCTTACGATACATGGACACAAATCATATAAAAACATACATTTGAATCCTAAAAGCAATTAAGTGAATATAAGATGCCTATTTCGTTCAGTTAAGTGAATATATTTGGGGAAGAGATCATTTACAGCGAGAAATCAAATTTGAAAAACCCTTAATTTCGTTTTTTGATTCTCATTTAAAAGAAGATTAAATGAAGAGTGGCATTAACAATGATTCGGTCACTAATCCGTTGGCACTGATGGAAGTTTACTAATTGAAAAACCCTTAATTTCGTTTTTCGTTTTTCGATACTTTTTGGCACTGATTCAGTCACTAATCCCTTGCAAGATTGTTGATAGATATCTATATTTGAAGGAATGCAGATATGAGTAATATTAAACCCATTACTAACTAGAAAGGGGTAATTTCCATTGCTCAAAAACCATGTTTCGAGTAGTGTGTCCTCTAATTGGCTCCGGACCTTAAGCGTCGTCTCGTCTTGCAAACCTTGGCTTAGAGATCAGCCTTAGACGTGATTTTGGCCTTGGCTTGACGGCCTCAGCCTTAAGTTTAGCGTCAATTTGACATGCTCTGCGTTGATCTCAACCTTGGCCATGAGTTTGTCATTGGCTTGGCAGTCTTGACCTTGAGTTCGGCCTCAACTTAGTAGCCTTGGGCTTAAGCTCAGCCTTGGTTTAAAGTCTGGCCTTGAGTTCAACCTTTTATATAGTTAGTAGCCTAGCTAATGAACACAACCTTAGCTTAGGATTAGGCCTTAGTTTGGAAGCTTTGGCCTTACGTTTGGCGTTGGCTTGTGAAGCAAAAACAAAGCAGAACAAATATTTGTTTGAAAAGGATAAGTAACATTAATTCTAAGACGCCTATGAAAAGCTTACAAATTATCTTTATATAAAGGGAGCTAAACCTTTCACTAATCAATTAGTAAACTTCCATCACGGGAGTCACATTAACAACGTATATACCATGTCGAAAAGCTAACAATAGTTCCCCATTTGAAGTCATGTGTTCTATTCTTTAATCCTTTGATGCCAACCAACTCCTTGAACCCTCGAAAATAAAGCTACAATTTTAAAAAAAAACCAGAAACAACTTTTATTGTATGTGAGTGGATAATTGGGTAAACAAATATCCAAACGATGAAGGCAGATGACCTTTTGTTTGTCCTTTGTATAAGTAACGTTATAAGATAAGATTTATGACAAATTATTTTCTTCTTGTATCAAGACTGGACAATGATGTTATTAGGTGTAAAGGTTGAACAACCTTGTCAACAAAAGGAGGAAGAATTTCTGGATGATTGATCATTTTCAAAGCTTGCCTCTTTCTTTGATAATAAACTTTCTCATTTTCACACTAATTTATGTATATTATATACATTCCAAGATGTATATAAATAGAGGTTCAGTTGAAGAGATTAGATGTACCACACAATACAAAAACACAGAGCAATAAAACATTCCTAGTTATCCGCCGTGGACGTAGGTCATTTTTGGACCGAACCACGTTAAATTCTTGTGTTCTTAATTTGTGAGCAGAGTGTGTGAGTTTAGTGTTCGTATGCTAAGTGTCTCGATCCTAACAAGTGGTATCAGAGACTTGGTATAGCTCCAGAGAGTGATTTTCTGTTTTTGGGTCGAAAATTTTTTGTCTCAAAAACGATTTTGGTTTACGCCGTTGGAAAGGTCTCGTTCCGCAGATTCCGAAAATATATATTTTGGAATTTTTCGACCACTGGAAGACCTCCAAATCGCCGGTCAAACGTTCGCCGGAATAGTGACCGAAGAAACCAGATCGCCGGAGAAGACGACACTGTAGCGCCGGAGTCCGCCGGAGAAGACGACACTGTAGCACCGGAGTTTCGCCGGAGAAGACGATACTGTAGCGGTACTGTAGCGACACTGTAGCGGTACTGTAGCATATTTTGAAAAACAGTCCCTGAAGTTCCAGAAATTGCAAAACAGGTCCCTGGAGTTCCAGATATTGTAAAACAGGTCCCTGAATTTCCAGAAATTGCAGTTTAGCCCCTGAACTTTCAGAAATTGCAGTTTAGCCCCCAAACTTTTAGAACATTGCTGTTTAGCCCCCAAACTTTTACATAATTGCTGTTTAGCCCCCAAACTTTCAGAAAATTGCTGTTTAACCCCCTGAACTTTCAGAAAATTGCAGTTTAGCCACTGAATTTCAGAAAAATTGTATTTTCACCCTTAACTTCTGAAAAAAAAGTGCATTTTGTCCGTTAAAATGACAGAAGACGGTAAAATTAAAATTGAGAAGTTTGATGGTACTGATTATGGATTTTGGAAGATGCAAATTGAAGATATGCTGTATCAGAAAAGTTTGCATTTGCCTATGTTGGGCGAACAACCGGATGACATGTATGATGAAGATTGGAAGTTGTTGGATCGACAAGCCTTGGGTGTAGTTAGGCTTTCATTGGCAAAGAGTGTTGCCTATAACATTGTCAATGAAACAACTACTTATGGAGTATTTAAGGCTTTGTCCAACATGTACGAGAAGCCGTCCGCTTCAAACAAAGTGATCCTCATCAAACAGTTGGTTAACACCAAGATGAAGGAAGGCATGTCGGTTACCACTCACATAAACGAGTTTAACTCGATTATTTCTCGTTTAGCCTCAGTTGCAATAAAATTTGAAGATGAAGTACAAGCGCTCCTCCTTTTATCATCTTTGCCCGACAGTTGGTCAGGCACAGTCACAGCTGTTAGTAGTGCATCTGGCACTACCAAACTCACTTTCGAGAGTATTCGTGACTTGATTGTAAATGAAGATATCAGACGGATAAGCAATGGTGAGACTTCTAGTTCTAGTTCTATATTGCATACAGAAAGTAGAGGAAGAAAAAACGAAAGAGGACGTGGTCGAGGCAGATCAAAGTCCAGAAAAAGAGGACAGTCAAAAACCAGAAAAGACATTGAATGCTGGAATTGCAAAGAAAAAGGTCACTTTAGAAGCCAATGCCCAAAACCACAAGCTGAAAAGAAAGAAGTAAATAATGTATCATCTGAAGAATCAGGAGATTTTCTCATATGTTGTGTTGAGAATTCAGCAGAATCCTGGATTATGGATTCAGGTGCTTCTTTCCATGCCGTCTCATGCCCAGATATGGTCAAGAACCTACAAACAGGTGCTCTTGGCAAAGTTCGTTTGGCTGATGATCAAGTGCTTGATATTACAGGCATGGGAGACGTAGATTTGAAGACCTCCTTAGGAACCACGTGGACATTGAAAGATGTCAGGGTTATTCCAAACTTAAGGAGAAAGTTGATTTCAGTTGGTAAGTTGGATGATGAAGGGTTTGATGTTCACTTTGGGAGTGGACAATGGAAAGTGATCAAAGGCAACTTGGTGATTGCCAAAGGAAAGAAGAAAGGCACTTTATACATAGTAGAGATACCTAGTGATGGTGTTCATGTCGTAACCACAAATCCGAGTCCATCTAATTTATGGCACCAACGACTCGGACACATGAGCAATAAGGGATTGAAGATGTTGGCTCAGAAAGGGATGTTTCCAGACTTGAAGAAAGTTGAAACTGAATTTTGTGAATCTTGTGTTCTCAGGAAACAAAAGCGGGTTACTTTTGTAAAGACGGGGAAGACACCGAAAGCTCAGAAGTTGGAGCTTGTTCACTCGGATGTATTTGGACCAACACCAGTTTCATCCCTAGGAGGCAAAAACTACTATGTAACATTTATCGATGATTCAACACGCAAGGTATGGGTCTATTTTCTTAAAAATAAATCTGATGTATTTGATACTTTTAAGATATGGAAATCTGCTGTTGAAAATGAAACTGATTTGAAGGTAAAATGCCTGAAGTCGGATAATGGTAGTGAATACATAAGCAAGGAGTTTGTTGACTATTGTGCCAAGCAAGGGATAAAGATGATCAAGACAGTCCCAGGAACCCCTCAGCAGAATGGTGTAGCTGAGAGAATGAATATAAGTCTGAATGAAAGGGCTAGAAGCATGAGGTTGAATGCTGGTTTACCAAAGACATTCTGGGCTGATGCAGTTAACACTGCAGCCTACTTGATCAACCGTTCACCGTGTGTTCCCTTGGATTTTAAATTGCCGGAAGAAATGTGGCAAGGGAAGGAAGTAAGTCTCAAACACCTAAAAGTCTTTGGTTGTACTGCTTACAGTTTGTTAAAAGATGGTGACAGGGATAAACTTGATTCAAAGACCAAGAAGTGCACATTCATTGGTTATGGGTCAGACGAAATGGGGTACAGGCTTTGGGATAGTGAAAGCAGAAAGATAATCCGAAGCAAGAATGTCACCTTTAACGAAGCTGAGTTATATAAAGACAGAAACAACAAAAGTCCAGAAGTTCAGAAGGAGTATGTTGAGTTTGAAGGTGTTGGAAAGAAGAAAGAAGCTCTAGTCGAAATCCCTGAATCTGGGGATGATTCAACTGACAGTGGGAGCTCAGGGGATAATTCCAGTAATGATTCTGAAGATGAAGAAACTAGTCCTCCAACTCCAGAATCCCCAGTCACACCTCAAGTTCAACCAAGAAGATCTTCCAGAGTCATCAGACCACCACAAAGACACTCACCATCTGTCAACTACATTCTTTTGACAGAAAATGGTGAACCCCAGTGTTACTCTGAAGCTAAGAGGTTAAAAGATTCATTGCAGTGGGAGCTAGCAATGAAAGATGAAATGAAGTCGCTTGAGAAGAACAAGACCTGGCTTCTAACGAAGCTTCCATCCGGGAAGAAGGCTCTTCAAAACAAATGGGTTTTCAGGGTCAAGGACGAACATGATGGTACCAAACGGTACAAAGCAAGATTAGTAGTCAAGGGCTTTCAACAGAAAGAGGGAATCTATTTCAATGAAATATTCTCTCCAGTAGTGAAGATGACCACTATCAGACTTGTTCTCAGCATTGTAGCAGCAGAAGGTTTGCATCTAGAGCAGCTAGATGTCAAGACAGCTTTTTTACATGGTGACCTAGATGAAGAAATTTACATGACACAACCAGAGGGTTTTCAGATTAAAGGCAAAGAAAACTTGGTGTGTAAATTGAAGAAGAGCTTGTATGGTCTGAAACAAGCACCCAGACAATGGTATTTGAAGTTTGATAACTTCATGAGAAGAGTTGGTTACAAGAGATGTGACAATGACCATTGTTGTACATCAAGAAGTTTAAGGGTTCTTCTATCATTCTACTACTCTATGTAGATGATATGTTGATTGCAGGCTCAGACATGATAGAGATCAAGAAGTTAAAGAAGCAAATGTCTGAAGAATTCGAGATGAAAGACTTGGGAGCTGCAAACCAAATACTCGGGATGAGTATTTTCAGAAACAAAGAAGATGGCTCTTTGACACTCTCTCAAGAGAAGTACATTGAGAAAGTGTTAGAGAAATTCAGCCTTAAAGATGCCAAGATCAGAAGCACACCTTTGGGAAGTCACTTTAAGCTTTCTAAAGTTCAGTCACCCAAATCAGATGAAGACAAGAAAGAAATGGCTAAAGTACCTTATGCATCTGCAGTTGGTAGTCTCATGTATGCAATGGTATGAACGAGACCAGATATTGCACATGCAGTGGGAGTTGTTAGTCGATTTATGTCCAATCCGAGGAGAGAACATTGGGAAGCAGTTAAATGGCTGCTAAGATATTTGAAGGGGACTTCAAAAGTGGCATTGCATTTTAAAGGGAAAGATGTCATTCTGAAGGGTTTTGCAGATGCAGACCTTGGTGGTTGCAAAGACTCATACAAAAGCACTACCGGGTATGTCTTTACAGTGGGAGGCACTGCAGTAAGTTGGATGTCTAAACTCCAGAAAAGTGTTGCCCTTTCAACCACAGAAGCAGAGTATATGGCAGTTGCTGAAGCAAGCAAAGAGCTTATATGGTTAAAGAACTTTCTCGAAGAACTTGGCAAGGAACAAGTTGATTGTACATTGTTTTGTGATAATCAAAGTGCAATACACCTTGCAAAGAATCCTGTCTTCCATTCGAAGACAAAGCACATACAGCTGAGATATCACTTCATCAGAGAAAGAATTAATGATGGTACTCTGAAGTTGAAGAAAATCAAAGGAACTGAAAATCCAGCTGATATGTTGACTAAGGTTATTACCTTAGAGAAGTTGAAGCTCTGCATAGCTTCAACTGGCCTTCAGGATAATTGAAGAGAAGGCCAGGGTAACTAGGAAGGAGCTAAGATCAAAAGTGTTTTTTTTAATACACAGTTGAAGCACAGGTGAAGATTGTTCCGTGGCTTCAAGTGAGAGAGAGTGTGTATGTTTAAGGTCCGTTGCAAGATTTGGATGGCAGAGAAAGACTAAGTTATCCAAGCCTTCAAGTGAGAGATTATTAGGTGTGAAGGTTGAACAACCTTGTCAACAAAAGGAGGAAGAACTTCTGGATGATTGATCATTTTCAAAGCTTGCCTCTTTCTTTGATAATAAACTTTCTCATTTTCACACTAATTTATGTATATTATATACATTCCAAGATGTATATAAATAGAGGTTCAGTTGAAGAGATTAGATGTACCACACAACACAAAAACACAGAGCAATAAAACATTCCTAGTTATCCGCCGTGGACGTAGGTCATTTTTGGACCGAACCACGTTAAATTCTTGTGTTCTTAATTTGTGAGCTGAGTGTGTGAGTTTAGTGTTCGTATGCTAAGTGTCTCGATCCTAACGGATGTTAATTTAAAGTGTACACTTCCCCTTGCAACTTTTAGTGTTTGCGAATGGAGTAAAAGTCGAAGAGAAAACATCTTTTAGACGTTGTGTTCTTTTGTAAAAGTAAAGCTTTTAAGATAATACTTTTAATATATATTGCAAGCACAAAAGTGGTCTTGGAGAAAAGATTGTCGGCACATTTAAAAATGTAGTTATCTTATAAACCTGTTTCGGGGAAGATGTTGTATTCGGTTGGGGATAGGAAGCTGGTATCAAGAATCTAGTTGTACATAACTTCTAGTTGTCGTTTTGTGTTTGTTTAATTTTAATTTCATTTGTTGATTTGAATTGCAAATTTTCACTTAAAATCTTATACAAACAAATGAACAATACTTAATTGGAGAAAGAAAGAAACATGACCTATGATGAATTCAAATGACCTTTTTTGTTTGTCTTTAATTTAACTGTTTGTGAGATTTTCTTATGATCGTTCAGGTAATAACCTCTATGAGTGTTAGAACTCGTTGTGTAAACGAAATGTTCCATCTTTCGATTTTCTAACAAACTAGAATGTAGTCCTTTAGAGTTTAGAAATTATATCGAAGACATCATCTGGTAGGCCAAATCCGCACTAATTAAATTGTAATATTCTAATCACACACCATTATTAATCTCAATGTCTTTAAAATCAAATGATCCATTTTAAGTTGGGACCGTAGCACGTGAGGCACATCAATAAAGCACTCTAGAGAATCTATAAATCCCGACTTAAAATTCACAGGTTCAAGCACCCTAGAAGACTCGAGATTTCCTGTCAAAATATTTTTATGAGCCCCACAAATTATGTGTAAAGATTGCCAACTGACGATCTACGTATCTAACGAATCCATTTACAACAAAGATTTAAAGGTAAATACTGACAAAATTTCCAAATGCCCCCTCCATAAAGGCTGCTCTTCAACTGTATAAACTTCCATTCATCTTTACAACAATAACTCATCTCTCTCCTCAAAAAATGGCCACCGCAATTCACATCACATGCACCGCCACCATTGAAGGACGATTGTCTAACGTTTCTGACAGTACATCAACTTCTTCAGTCTCCGACCAGGAAGAGTGCATCAAAAGTAACAGCACCTGTGTACGCCGGAGCCGGAAATGGAGGAAGCTCATGAAGAAGGTGGTTGACGGAAGCAAAAAAAGCATATACGGATCTTCGAAGCCTCTAAAATTCCGGTATGATGCTGTTAGTTACTCTCTGAATTTCGATGAAGGAAATCATGATGAAGAATATTATTCGTATGGATCTCGATGATCTCAGGTTTTGGGTTAATAGTCGTAAGATCAAAGAAAGTAGTATTTCATGTACAGAGCTAGTATGTGTCAGAAATTTAAGCGAGTATAGTTAGGTGTGTTGAGGCGGAATGTAAAGGGTTAGTTTATTTAGATAATATTTATCGTTAAAGAAAAACAAAAAGCTTGTGTATCCAAAGACAAAGTCATCATTTAACAAAATAACCATAATTTTACTGCTCATATGAAATATAGCCACCTATAATGCACTTGGCTCATTCCGAATTTATGTGATGCTATGGTCTTCACAATAAACTAATTCCAAATGAAATAGATGACAAATTAAAAATATATTGTTAACTTTTTGAATTTTTTTTATTTATTGTTCAAAAAGTCATTTCGTTACATAGACTAATTTCATTGAATCATTACGAAATCAATGTCTATTCGTGTTAAAGGTAAAAAGAAAAATACTTATTTTATTATGAATATTCGCCGTATGTATCAATATTTTGGGATTTCTTCTTAAGATTATTGGTTTATGGAATAATTATTAAAATAACCAGAAAAACAACAAAATATCACATAATAATTAACCAACTCTTAGAGATTTATCACAAAATGTTCACAAAAAAGTTTACAAATTTTAAATTTATGAAATTGCTTTTCTAGCAAAACATAATTTCCTGAAAATGTAGCAATATTTTTTATCTCGTGAAATATTTTCACAGATAATACGATGACCTTTTTAATATTTAGGTTCTGTAAACGTTGTGCTAAATTCCAACTTTTTTGAATTGTATAGATCCTGTTTATTTTAACATTACTATATAGATGAATTGCAAGCCAATTTCTAGAAGCTTTTCGGGGTAGGGGGTTTTGGGATTTTTAGTGGGGTGCTACCTTTTGCCCTATTCCCGGCTGCCACGTTCCCGCGTTTCTGCTTCCTCTCCATCCGCCACCTCCTGTCTGCTTCACCGTTCCCGCCACCTCCTGCTTCGTTATCTGATCCCCATCCACGGGTACAAACACAAAGGCAATCAAGCGAACAACTTCAAATACCGATCCAATTTTTGTTTCTTTCTCTGTTTCTTCTCCAGTTCCTGGATTACGCCGCCATGACAGACCGCCTTCCACAACCTGCTTTGCTCACCATCAGCCTCCGCACCACCCAACTCCCTCACCGTAAGCGACCACAGACTTTTGAAGACGAAGAGGTCACCACCCCGAGGAGTTTAAGAAAGCCCTAAAAAGCCTCTCGAAATTTTTTTTTCTGGTTTCTCTTTAAATCTTTCAATCAATCTGCAAATAAGGTGTGCAGATCCCTACTTTTACTCTAATTTAATCTTCTTCATTCAGTTTTATGATTACTCGATCTGTTGTTGTGTGTATAGACGAGATTCCAATTCGTAATTTCACCATTACGGTTCCAATTCTTCTGAACTTGTGAGGTTATCAGGTTAGTTTTTTGGATTTTTTCTGATTTCTTTCAGATTCTCAAGTTCTACGGTTCTGAACTTCTGATTTGTCATTTGTGAATCGTGAAACCAGGTTTGGATTCTTTCTGATTGACTGATTCTGAAGTTGGATGGTAGTTGATTTCTGAAGCTCTACTGTGATTTTACCCGAATCATTACAATCTTTCATCATCTTTTCTTTTTACTCCGTGTGGCCTAAGAAATTTTTGTAAAATAATTTGGATGGCCGAGAAATAGTTTTTTAATGTTAGAAGTAGGAAATTTGCTTTTTTAATTCCTTAAACGACCTCACATGGCCAGTAGTCCAGAACATATTATGGCAAACGGTGAGTTTGCTTTTTGAATTCCGTTAAATTTTGGAATCAAAATCAAGTCAGCAAAATACGGCAAAAATTACGTTATATGGTCCCGAAAAGTCTAAATTTAAGGGTGAATTTGAAATAAATATGGTCTAAATTCATGAGACGTTTCTTGGGTTACTAAATCTGAAATCGGTCAAAGAAAGCTATAGAAAAGTATCTTTAGTATTATTATATACTGAAAGTGTTAGGATCGAGACACTTAGCATACGAACACGGAACTCACACACTCAGCTCACAAATTAAGAACACAAGAATTTAACGTGGTTCGGTCCAAAACTGACCTACGTCCACGGTGGGTAACTAGGAGTTTTATTTCTTGGTGCTACTCTGCACTCTCTCTGTGTTACATGATGTTGTGTGGTGCGTGATCTAACTAGCCAATGCATCTTTTATATATACATTTGAGTGTGTAATAAGTCAATGTGAACAAAAGAAATTTTTCTTCAACAAAAAATGGGCTGCCAACTCCATTTGAAAAAATCCTTCACCAACTACACTTTCAAACTCTTCACATTCACCAACTTTGACAAACCACAAGAGTGGCTTCACACTCAACAATCTCCCACTTGAAGCCACGGAACAATCTTCACCTGTGCTTCAATTGTGCATCTGTATTTCTGTAAACTCCTTCTTAGTTACCCCCGACCTTCTCATCAGTTAACCTGAAAGGCCCGTTAAAACTCCTAAGAGTTTCAACTATGTTCGTCATGACTTAAACTGCCCTTGACCCGTTCTCTGTCCCTATCGGCTTCCACTGAAAACGAACTACCGAATCCTGGAACAATCTGAGAACAAACAACAACACTCTCCATATTTAGCAAGTTATCAAAACCGGAGAGACTTTTACAACTGAAAACTGGTTCTAAATCCACTGTCGTCCTGGACCTATGATTGAAACACGACCTATGCTCCCACTGTTGCAAAACCCTACAACTGAAACAATACTCTGTGCTCTTATTGCCACAATATCCTTCGACTGATTTTTCTGAACCTTTCCATGCTCGTTCAACCTGAATCTTCCCTTGTAGCTCTAGGCTTCCTACTTGCAAAAGGTCACCCTCTTCTGCCCATGAGATTCTGTTAACCGGACTTTGTTTCTCTTCTGAACTGGGACGGTCACTCCCTCTGACGGTAATCCGACCATATACAGCGAACATTCATCGTTCACAAGTCTTACCTTTCCAAAGCCTCCAACTTTCAGATTCTGCAGTGCTTCACTGCTGTGGGTAGCGTGAAATGAAGCACCAGAATTCTTGACCCAAGAGTCTTCACTGCCTTCCACTGAGTCCCAATGCATCAAACCCACACACATTCTCAGAAGCAGAATTTCCTCTATTTGGACATCGACTCTAAAGAATGTCCACACCTCAACGTCATTAATAACACCGAACTTTTTGATCCCGTGATTACACCTAAGTCTGCTGATTTTCTAATCACTGCTGGATCTACCGAAAACGGATTTTCTCTTAATTACTTGATCTGTTCATCCCATGATCTGTTCTTGAACCCCTGAAACTCTGATCATCGCTGGATTTGTCTGAACGTCTGATCTTCTGTAATTTGGAGGTCTTCCGACGCTCAAAAAATTCGAAAAAATATATTTTCGGAATCTGCGGAACGAGACCTTTCCAACGGCGTACACCAAAATCATTTTTGAGACAAAAACAATTTCGACCAAAAACAGAAAATCACCGTCTGGAGCTATACCAAGGCTCTGATACCACTTGTTAGGATCGAGACACTTAGCATACGAATACGAAACTCACACACTCAGCTCACAAATTAAGAACACAATAATTTAACGTGGTTCGGTCCAAAACTGACCTACGTCCACGGTGGGTAACTAGGAGTTTTATTTCTTGGTGCTACTCGGCACTCTCTCTGTGTTACATGGTGTTGTATGGTGCGTGATCTAACTAGCCAATACATCCTTTATATATACATTTGAGTGTGTAATAAGTCAATGTGAACAAAAGAAATTTTTCTTCAACAAAAAATAGGCTGCCAACTCCATTTGAAAAAATCTCTACCAACTACACTTTCAAACTTTTCACATTCACCAACTTTGACAAACCACAAGAGTGGCTTCACACTCAATAGAAAGTTTAATTTGGTTATGATATGCAGGTGGTTTTATGTTTGTAGAATGTTTTCGAAGAACTGAAACCTGTTAAAGAAACAATTGGAAAAGTCCCAAGGCCAACAAGTCCCTAAGTTGTTATAACATGTTGTACAGTTATATTGAATATGGAGGTCTGGATTTATCTTCAATTCCAACACAATCGGAGTATCTAAATGTTGATAATGTGACAGCCACAACTACAAGTCACAGAAAATGGAACACAAGCGTAGAAAGATCATATACATTGGTTTGGTATGCAAACCACCTTAAGTCACAAGATAAGAAAAAATTTCACTATCTTTCTCATAATGCTTCTTATAATCATATTCAGTACCTTGAGGAGAAGTATCATGCACATTCTTTGTTGCCTCGTGGCCTTCATAGAAGGGCAATTAATTACCAGGCTGTAGATATTGTTTCTGCAAGCATACAACTTCTGCAAAATCTATATGTTTTGGTGAGTAAGAAGCTATGTTAGAAACTCTATTGAAAATTGCTTTCTTAATGTTAATGTTGCATATTATTTATTATTAGACCGACTTGCAGAAGTAGATTGAGGAAAACGTTGGTTCTGATGCAAAGCTTTCATAGTTACAAAATCATTTCGGTAAAGGCTTTACAGGTACATTCAACATGATTTTTTTGCCACATTATTCAGAAAACTTGATCTAAATAACACATAAAGAAAGGGCTAAATTAAAAAACACAAATAATGAAGGGCTTTGTGATTTTAACGTTGCAGCATTTGAACGGTTGCTAAAAGATCATGCTGGAAAATATGCGACAGGATATGATGTTTTCTTGGTGTATCGTTTTTCTCTTGAATGATGCACAATATGCATATCTACAATCTTTCCCAATTAAACCTCAATAATAATTAATTGTATATGCAAGCTGACTTGAGTGTTGTTTAAAGTTGTTTTAACTTTTTGCAGGCTGAAAACAGAATCTTTAGTAAACGAAAGAACTTTCAACTCAGCCCGTACGTAGCACGGGCTCAACCTAGTTTTCAGTAAAACCAAACATCAAACCATTAAGAATTTTCATTAAAATAATTATTATAAACACTACTTTGTAGGGGGTTAATCACATAAATACAAAAGGGAAAGCTGACATTAGTTGGTAAGTTGGGGCATATACTACTATCACTCTTCTTTTCTTATATTGAAAACTAGTTACGTTTGAGGGGGGTCGTGCTTGAAGGATAATTTGGGAATATCTTCTAAAAGATACAATGTTATAATTGCCTAGATTTCTAAATGTATAATGGCTTGTAAGAAACAATGGAATGTACAATGCTATCATAAATAACTAATGTAAATGGAGAAGTTGCAACATCTAGAAGTACTATGTTGCAAGTTTCGTCATGTTCTGGTACTTGATTATCAACTCCTCCACCAATACCTACAAAAGTAATTAATGTTAAATGGAATCAAATTGATTTCAATGAAACCAGCCAAATATAAGAGGAAAATACACTTCATGATACTTAAAAAAGAATCAAAGATTAAGGCAAATATTTTCATGATAGGCATCAAATGCACACATGTTACAAGGATATGATCTCTAATATACCAATACAGGAATAAAGGTCAGAGTAAATTACAAATTTGGTTACCATAAGTCACAATATCTACTGGGCCTTCAACTCTGAATGTGTTCTTAACTCGTTGAGTGAATAATAAATGAGAACTCAAAAGGGAAAAACCAGTTCACAAAAAGCATACATGATACAACCTTTGAAAAATTATGGAACATGAACACATACCGTCAAAGTTCAAGAATAGCATCCTAAGCAAGTCTTTTCCATAAAAATCAACAAAAACGTAGCTGGCACTTTATGTTGTAACCTACATGATGCACATTTATCAACGATAACAACTTAATAAAATGAAACTTTAATCATGTAGTCATAACACCTAAAGGAGTTGAGTGATTAATTTTCTAACTTGCCTCTAAACGACCAATTTCTCTTTCTCTAGCCCTCGGGTCCAAATTACCAATATAGACATGTCACATCATCGATAACTACCTGTCAAGATCATCAAAGCAGATCATTGGTTTGGGTGTTCGCAGAAATTGACATTTTGACTATAGTTGAAAATAATATCCAATCAACCAAGACATAAGCTCTAATTTCTCATATTTCATCATATTTAAAGTTCTAGTAAAAATAAAACTAAATTAAGGACCTACTGGAAGGCCACAAAATCCAAAACATGAATAATAAGCTTGAATTGAAGAACTTTGCATCAAGATTCACCAAATCAAACACAACAACTAATCGATGCAAATATACTAAAAGTACATAATAAAATAAGGAAAATTAGTCAAGGGAAATTACCATTATTCCATAGAGAAATTACCTACTCCTTTGTATAGTGGTGGGAGAACTATATTTTCTTGGCGGAATATCGCTGCCAATTAATTAAAAGTTGTGTGTTAATAGCATTGACATACCAGAGGAAAAAAAACTTCTTATTTGTATTTTGAATCCCTTTTTCGAAACAAACTCAACGATACCTAGAAACTTGAAATATTGAAATTTGCTCTACCCAAATCAGGTCCACATGACATAATTAATTATAGGATAGAGAATCGAGCATCATGAAGATCAAAATCGGACCTTTATCGACCCATTTGAATTTAAAACATGAATATTGGAAAAAAAACTCAATATCGTGAGCAACATCATCGTACTCAACAATCCCATCGTAGAAGTCGGTAACGATGAGGACATAGTCAACGGTTTCCTTACCGAAATCACATTCTCAACTTCTTTAAGCCTCAGTAAACCATTGTTGAGGATTCACCTTTTAAGGACACATACAAAAACGACAATGATGCGGTTGTAGTCAATCCTAAAAAACTCATCAATTTGATTGAGACATTTTGTCAAACACTTGGAGGGCTTTGTGAATGAGGAAGGGGTGTATGGATGTGGTGGCATCGGTAGCGGAGGAATAAGAAGTATCGTATGAGGGAAGTCGTCAATGCAAGCAATAGAGAGACAGAGGTCGAAAGAATTACAAAATTCAAAGGTTGCTGAATGGAGAAAAGAAGAGTGGAACGATGGTAAACCGTGCTAAATCACCAATGCTTTTCGCTAGCAAATCTGTATAAGAAAAAATGATTCCTTTTGGAGAAAAGAACATGAAAACGTATGAACCATTTCGAGATGAGATGGCGATGATAGAAAAGAAAATGATGGGTTAAGAACTTTATGTCGAGTGTCGACATGAATACGCGTACAAAAAAAGAAGGCGGTGGATCGAATCTATTGGTGGAGTAAGCGGTTGTAGAATGCTGTTCTCAAATACGAAGGAGACGGTGACACGTACTATCGGTTTTTACGTCCCAAAGGAAAACATTTACGTGAACTTCACGCTTAGCACCATGGCTTCCCCATTTCTTCAGCTAGCCATGCCAGGTGTACCTCTCCATAATCAAAATTATTCTTCTAAATTGAGCATAGTTATAGCCTTATGCTTCTTATTTGCATGTGTAGCAGCTGAATCTACCAAGGCTCGTTTTCTGGCCGGAAAAGCATAATGGTATGTAGGAAAAAACTAAAAGCTGAACACGTAAGTTCGGGTAGAAAGATGTAGAAACACATAAACTGAAAGAGAGTAGCTACCTTTTTTCGATTGACATCCAAGGGGATGAAGTCCGTTGAACACGACAGTTAGATCAATCAAAAAGACCCCCTAAAAGCAATCATAAACTGAACATTAGTAGACGACCTGATAAAATTTTATAAAAATGGACTATGATGCTAAGGTTTTTATGTTTTCATGATCTTAATCCCAAAACAGAGCTGACATAAAAAGCACTTAAAAGAGGTCAAAGGAGAAGGAAACTACCTTTCCATGTTCTACCAGGATAAAAGAGTATTTTTTTACTTGTTGCAGAAGAATGATCCACTAATCATACAATTTGTATCCAAGTACAGCAAAGAGCTGAAACAGAAAGTACAAATACTGAGTCAAGACATACCAAGCGGACAAAGGTCAAGCTACCAGAAGTGATGGCCCATGGTATGAATACAATGTGAAGCGAGGAAGTTGACTCTCACCACGAAAGTTTAGAATCTACCTGTTCTTCCTAACGACGTTTGATTTTGATTTATATAAACAATAGAATATGGTTTGTTTTATCAATTCCTGATGTGTCAACCTCATAAAAGCATCCTCTTAATTTTGGAGAAGCAAGACTTATTTCTCATCCATCCTTGCTTAATTATTTTGGTTGAATCTAAAGCCCACCGGCTTTTGTATATCATAATGAAATTGTAAACATCAATTTCAAGAAAGTATGGAATTGTGCGAAACTTTTACAAAATATTTTAATCTGGAGTGTTTGTGTGTACACGCGTTAGACATATATAATAACGTAATAACGTTGATAAAACAACAATATGTTGTGTTTATATTAAGCCAACAATCATATAAATATTAAACGTAATATTAACTTAAAACAAAAAAACCAAATTGAGATTACAAAAATCATTATTCTCTCTCACGATGACTAGGGTTACGCTGTTGTACGGTCTCCGGTGCCCTGGGGGAGGGGGGGCTATTACGTACCGTTTTCCTATTAGGAAATCAAGGAGAACAAGTTTAAAGCATCCAATGGTAATCAGGGAGGATTGTGAATGGAAGATCGGGAATAAAACGGATAATATGGATCAAAAGACATTCGATAAGATGACTACAACATATTATGTGATGAAATTTCCTAATGACTTGACCGCTGGAGATTTGTGGACAATTTGCAAGAAGTAGGACAAGGTTGTCGATGTCAATTTGGCCAAAAAATTGTTGAATCTTTATAGGATGGTGCATTTGCTATTTCTGAAAGTTGAGAATGAAAAATTATCGGAGAGTTGATTGTCTTCGATATGGGTATAAAATCACCATGTGTTTGTCTCGGTAGCTATTTTTTGAACACGAACACGACACGACATGAAGTTGGATTTTTTTCCATGACACGAACACGAATTCCAATTTCGATTTCGTCCCAATTTTATTTCGTGTCGTGTATTTTTGTCGTGTCGTGTCACATTTTGCCATCCCTATCTAATTTCTGGTCAAATGATCCAACAAAAGGGCACATAAAACGGATGTTGAAGTCCATCAGTTCGGGGGCAAGAGTTCTTCTGTTTACTCAGTTTTATATTGTAATAGTAACACCAATGAAACATAAGAATCAAATGAAAAATATCGATTCTTTAATTGATGTTATAAGTAACTTTATTGAATTTAGGAATGCTCATGGATACAAGATTGAAGGATGTAGAAATGATAGTGAAAAACAATAAACATATTGGTGCTCAATGGTGTTAAATGAACACGTTGTCTTTTAAATTTATGTAGTTCCAAAAGCATAAGGAAGAAGGTAGGTGAAGGATATTTGTACAAAACAAGGTATTAATGTTCTTGGTATTTAGAAGACAAAGATGACACAACTTGACATATTTCTAGTTAATCTAATATGGGATGATTTTCAATTTGATTATGTGGTGGATCATGGGTATATTTTAGATTGAGTTCATTTGTTTTATAAAAAATTGAGAGTGTTATGTATTGAGAATGTTCTTATTCGCGAAGGAGAATGGGTTAGTATTTATTTAAAGTGTTTTCTTGTTAAGGTTTATATATACCCCACAAGATAGACAAATAAAGAAAGAAGTGTGAAATTATCTTATTTCCTTTATGAATCGTCATCAAGGAGAGTATATTGTTTTTGGGGATTTTGTTGTTGTAAGAAGTTTCTCAAAACGACATGGCAAAAACTTTTGCAACTATTAGGCTAGTCGGATTAACGATTTTATTAGGAAGTTGAGCTTCATGATGTGGCGATGGGTGAGAAGAAATTTACTAGGGTTAATTCTCAGTGTACAAAGACGAGTAATGTATTGTTGATAGATTTCCTAGTACTTCTACTTTGGTTCTTACTGGATTGTGGTGAGATCATTGTCCTATTGTTTTAAATAAATAAAATGTTGGATTATGGCCGTATCCCATTTAAATTGTATGTTTGTGGCTCTCGTTGGATAGGATTGAAAACTTTGTTCAAGAGAGTGGGTTGAGAAAGATGATCTTCTTAAAGGATTTGTAGACCAAGATTTAGCCAACACCCCTTCAATATCAATACAGGCTACCCTCTTATTAACATCAAAATCTCTATTTTAAGGCAATATGTTTTTAAACTTATTCTGAGAGTACATCATATTTACGTCCACTAGTATCAACGAGTGATCCTCAGTGCTTAAACGTCCCTTATAAATAATAATTGTGGGCTCATTACTCTCTTTAGTAGCACCCGTATGTCCACCTACTTCACGAAACACCGAAGCATAAGAGTGTCCGTAATTCGACCCAAGAAGATTCCTTTGAACCATCACGATTTTGGTAACTTAGCAATGTCTAGCGGTGGTTTAGCACCTCGAGCAAATCCTGCCACATTGGTCGACAACTTCAATCTCCTTATTCATATTGTGACAAGTTCGCTAGTAGAAAAGGCTTTTCAAATTTTTAATAAACGATTAGCTACATGCAGGTCCATACTTAACTATAACGTTTAGATGTCTTGCATGATTCACATATAGTGAAGTTTGTGGTAAAATCAAATACGATCTCATCCATAAATAATATTGATAACTAAGTGTCAATTATTTGCGAATAATAAATCCAATTATTATTAGTTAGTTATTGAAGTTCGTCCAAGAATTAGATTGATTGTTTGCCACCAAAACTATTATAAAGAAGATAGAATGAGACTGTCTCATTGTTGGACAAATAAAAGACAGAACATAAAATAAAAACAAATTGAGATCGTGAATTCATGACTTGTAAGACTACATGGAAGAAATTTGGTCCTTAAACATTTTTACTCTTGCTCGTCGGTTATAAACTATGAATGTAAAACACAAGGATTTAATACAGAATATTGTTTGTTCCAACAGCTATGAAAGAACCGATAAATGCAAAGCAAATACTTTAAAACCGAACGAATGTTAGATCGCATGCTTGCAAATAACAAAGAAAGAAGAAGACGGGGAGATCATGATTTTTGGGTTGTGGAATACGACTCTAAGAGGATTGTATTTATACGAACACGAAACCATAGAACCCCCCAAAAAATGAGGACCGGTGACAAAAATCATCCTCTCACTGGCCGTTACGTGTCATGCATAGTGGATCTTTATCCACAGTTGCTTGCTCCTCAATCAGCACTTTCTCGAGGCTATGTGTCATGTAGAGTAGATCCTTATTCGTTGTTGCTTGCTCCCCAAATGACACTTTCTGGACCTTACTACAAAGTCAATAGAAGGTCAATTCTGATTGGGTTGGTCTTACATGTTCCGACTCGAACCTTGCTAAAAATAAAAGTTCATCATCTCCCCGCAACCATTGCAGCCTGCAAAATGCGCATATATCACGTCATTTCACAGACCTCACGTCCAAGGCCCAGCTCAGTGCACATGTGGGTTTGACCTATCCCTTAACCTCTAGTAAAACATTTAAAGGCTTAACGCTAGGAAGGCCTTAGAAACCCTTCCAAAGTTTTTCCACCCATCTATGTGGACAGGGAAAGTAGCAAATTTCTAGTTCCTTTTATTATTTCTGGCCGGAAATTCGTTACGAAAATACCATGCGAATATTTCTAAGCCATACACTCTCGTTCGAATCCATACCCTAACGTGATCAACATCAAGAAACACACCTAGCAGCAAGAAAGATAAGAAGAAACCATATGGACGAAGTCGGAAGGACACCCACCGGTGTCTGCACCCTCCGTATGCTCCAGAGAAAAGGCCATCGATTAGTCAAGCGTCATGATGATCTCAATCTCCCATATCACCATGGATAGCCGTAGATGTTTTCTGGTTATGTAGCAATCACTGCAAAATCTTTCTTTTTCTATTAAACTACTTTTTTTGTTAATTTGTCTTTTGGTTAACTGTTTAGAGTATTTTGTTATGATCGTTCAATCTATGCTCGTTCTCTAAAAGAAATGTTCCATCTTATAATTTTAGAAAAAACTAGAATGTACATAGTTCTTTGGAAATTAAATCAAGGACATCATTTGGCAATCCAAATTCGCACCAAACAAATTGTAATATTCTAATGAGACATCGATATGAATCTCTTAGTATTAAGATAAAGAAAATCACCCTTAAGTTAGCACGTGACGCGCATCAATAAAACACTATTGATAAACTATAATTCCCGACTATACATACCCTTATTTATAGTTAACTAGGTTATAAGCCCCTGTTAAACACGGGTTTACAACTTAATTTTGGCGTAAAAGGGTTTGGTTTTTATATCACATGGTATATATTTTCTCATAATAGGGTAATGTACTTTGATTTACTTCTATTGATAGTAACATCTTTTGGTTTTGAATGTTAAATCGCAATGCACTTTGGTTTTATTCACGGATGAAACTTTCAATTATTCGTATAGCCATTCTCAAATACGCAATCAAGATTAAGTAGTTAAACCATTCACACATTAAGTCAAAATACTCAACACAAAATATTGGGTTCCTTCCACAAATAAAAATATCTCATTCAAGTTTGTTAAACCTTTCAGATATCATATCATAATACTTACTAATTATAAAATCCACAACATAAAACCATTGCCAAATTCAATAAAAGCATTCAAAATTTTAAATTTAATCAAAAACAGCCGCATGCCCTGGGAGCATAGTTGTCAACTCGTGACTCGAAATCCAAAATTTTGAATCGTGACTTGATTCGTAACTCGACTCGTAAGAGTCACGACTCAAGACACTAAAAATTATATACAAAATATTATATATAACATGATGTATAGAAAATATAACTATCACATTTACTAATATGTATAATTATTAATTTAGTGAGGATATGGTGAATGAATGTGAAAATACAAAGTCTAGAACCTTTCAATTATTAGGTTTGCCTATTGACGTGCTCAATGGAATAAAAGAACAATAAAAAGTTAAGAAAAATAAAAAAACCACTAAAAACACTAATGTACAGCTTTTACTCTTGGGAACCACCATCTTGGGAACCACCATCTGAAAAAGTTTTCCCCCTTTTTAGCTTCACAACTAGAAAAGATATGAAAAGAAGAAAACAACATAGAAGCACGAAGAAGACTCACTCTCACTCTTACACACACACAAACACACACACACACACACATTCTTTCTCTCTCATTGTAATGTCCATTTTTTAAAGTTTGCATCTGATTTGTTCCTTAACCCCAACATGCTTCGAAAAGTAAAGTAAGTTTGCATCTGAATTTTGGGGCGTAAGTCTATGTTTGGTGTTTAACTCTTGTATTTTAAATGTTTGGTGGTTTGTCTCCTGATGGTTTGCCTTAGTTCCTTTTAAGGCTTGTTTTTTCTAATAAAATTGTTTGTTGGCCGTTCAAAAAAAAGTTATTAACCACTGGATAACCCAATTACCTGTTGGATCATGATATTACCTGGAGGATACATGACTCTTCCGAGTCACGAGTTGGCTCGACTCGGTACGAGTCGGTCAATGAATCGGAAATTTTGACCGAGTCAGATCCAAATCTGAGTCACACTGCGAGTCGCCTCATTTTAGGTTACAAATGACTCGACTCGTGACTCGTACGAGTTTGACAACTATGCCTGGGAGTAGTTGGCTTGCATCAGCAGCATCACCCGGGGGTGGTTGGCTTGCAGCTGCAGCAAGCTTCGTCTCATGCCTGCAAAGAGTTAAGTTTCAAATCATCATTCGTTCCTTATAACACTTTATTCGAACAAAACTTAATGAAATAAAAAGAAACCAAGCCTTACGATTTTCGAATACCCTAGGTATAAAAGGTAATCTTCCTTGTTTGTTTCATTTCATAAGAATTTGTTTTCCCAAAATTAGAACAAAAGAACATTATTTTTGATGAAAATTGTCAAGGTGTATATCAATACCATCACTTATTGTTTTTTAATTTAGATTTCTTTTCATTTTTTCCAAAACTATTTTGTATTTAAAACTTTTTATTTTAGTTTCTTGAGTAAACTCCAAATTTGTACTTGTTAAAATGAAGGTATTTGAAACATTTGGTCAAGAAGATGCTCAAAGCTTATGTAGCCCGAACTCCGATATATTTATGATGAACTCTAAAAATTCAATATATTGATTTACTGACATGCAAATTAATAAAAGAGTGAATGAGTTAGGGTAAAATCAGTAAATGACCAAATAATGGTTATTTTTTGTAGACTTGAAAAATAATATGGTAGAAAAGTGGAAGTTGCCCTTATTTCAAAAGAATCCACTTTAAAATAGACTTATGGGTAAATGCTTTGAAAACATGAAATACATTGGGCAAATAAATAATGGCTAATATTATATATTTTTCAATCAAACAAATAATAATTCAACTTCCCCAAATTAACAACTTTAATCGGAGGTCAAAATAGAAACTTGATGGCAAAATGGCTAATATGAAAAGCACAATGAAGCAAGTTAATAATTGTGCGTAAGTTTGTCTAAAATAAGAAAGCGACTTAGGTTTGCCAAAACACTTATGATTGTCAGTACAAAAACATGAATCACTTTTATATTGAGTGCGTCTTTCGTTCCTCTTGTTCATATTTTCTTCTACAAACCGAGAAAGAGAACTCGATCCAAGTGAATGCAATAAATTTAGTCAAATGATAAGAATACATGAGAAATTTGATTTTACAGCATTGGCTAATAATACATTATATGGGTCCCTTGAAGACCCATTACAATCAAGGCTTGAATAACCTCCCTCTACCACTACATTATGAAGTGGTAATGTATTCTGGTAACTTTAAGCATGCATTCCCACGGCATGATAAGAAGCCTTTTATAATAGGAAAGTAAGATGACAACAACAATAAAATGGACAATTGTGCTCTTACAATGTAAGTGTTCTCTTTAAAAGCCAAAACCACAATGTACCAGATAAGAAAAATCATAAAAAACGTAAAAGATATAAGAATATTTCGAACTTACAACTACACCATCCTTATTGCTCAAAAGATATCTGGGAGATGCAAGATGAAAGCCAGTCAGCAAAAAATGAATGAACCTTGGAAATGGTGTAAAAGATAGAAGAATTAAGCTATATGGCAATGGATGTAGGAGTGAGAGCGTGGATTAGAAAAAAAAAGAAATATTTATTTGTTCTTCCCATTTCCCCAGGTCTTCATGATCTTCTCAAAGATATTTTAAGCATCATTTATCCATGTAACATGTAGATTTCTTTTTGGAACCACAGCCTCAGGCCCGGTCCTGAGGGAGGTCAACCCGGGCGACCGTCCAGGGCCCATGCCTCTTGGGGGCCCAAAATTTATGGGCTATGTTATATATATGTATATAAATCAGGTGTATTATTTTATTTACCTAAATAATGAAAAATGTTTCCTAAAAAGCATTTATCCGGAAGTGAAAAAAAAGGAAAACCCCAAATTTTTTATTGTACTTGTGACTTTGGGGGCCCATTTATTTCTTCTCGTCCCGGGCCCAAAATATGTTTGGAACGGCCCTGCACAGCCTTAAGGATTGTAGACACCAACGAAACTTAACTGGAATCAGCACCATGATAAACCTAGCTTCTCAATCAACTGGAGCAATGCAATCCGACCATAAACGTAGCAACAACGAGTTGACTTGAGATGTGAAAATAAATCAAAGACAGCACTATGAGCTTTGAACCTTGAAACAGCACGCACCCTTAGCATTCTAGAGCCTGGATGAAAAAAATTACAACACCTGAAACTGGAATTTTGAATCATATATTTAACCTTTAATCTTCTTTTTCCACTTACAAACATCATGTATCCACTCCTTTTGTTGTATTATTCTTTGTCACAATTACCAATTCATGGGCACATCCCCATACCTATTAATATATGCAAAAGATGATAGTTTTTTCAAATAATATCAAGAAACGTACTATAAAGATAACCTTAGTGGTTCATACTCAGGGGCAATCAATAAATAGACTATTTTTACACATACCAGGTACAATCCCAACCTGCCATGGATAAACATAATGTAAAGATAACCCTTGATTATAAACCTATAACATATTCCCTTAAACGTATACTTTAAAAGTTCAAAGTACGTTCCTTTAAATAGAAATTGATTGAAAGTTCGTTCCTTTGTTACCTTATCTAGAAAATTTCCATGCCTTCACATCTAATTGCATATTCTTGTTCTGCAATGTGTACCTTTTTCCCTTCACCAAACCTGCTAAACATATTAAGATCATAAAGACACTGAAAATTTATCAACAAACAAAAATCCAAATCTGGACAAAAGCTTGAAATTCCCAACAACTTACAACCACAAACAAAGAACTTAATTTAGACCAGAGCCTGAAAAGTCAAAAACCCCTGATGAAAAAGCAAAAATAAAACAAAAATTACTAAAATTACAAAATACAAAAATGAAATCAAATACAAATTGCAATATTTAGAAGATTTAGAGCATGAAGAGTGGTACCAGTAGGAATTTGGACATCAAGAGCTTCTCATCATCTTCACCAACGGTTTTCCTGATCATGAAGTTTCCTATTTTGATTTCAATCGAACCAGTCAACAAACTAAAAACTTTCGTGTTTCTGATTATAGAGAGAAAATGAGATAAAGACAATGATTACAAACACTACAAGAAAAGTCCTTGTTAGTGACCAGTTTTTTTGTGACGACCTGAATTTTTGTCACTAACAACATCATTTAGTCACCATGTATTAAGTCGTCACTGAATTTTGGTAATGTTATAAATTTAGTGACTAATATTATGATGGTCACTAATTAAAAGCTTAGTGACAAAAAAGGTGGTCACTATATGGGAGAATTAGTGACCAAAAAACAGTGGTCACGGTATGGAGAATTAGTGACCAAAAAACAGTGGTCACTGAATTTATAATTAAAAAGACTAAATTAAGAATTAGTGACCAAAAAACAGTGGTCACTGTATGGGAGAACCAGTGACCAAAAAACAGTGGTCACTGAATATTTTTTTAGACTACAACAAACAGTAAAATAAAATATATATTTTTTCAAATTTTATTACACATATTAGTGACAAAAAGGTGGTCACTATATTGGAGAATTAGTGACCAAAAAAAGTGGTCACTGAGTATTTTTTTGTTTTTAGACTACAATAAACAGTAAAATAAAATAAGTTTTTAGACTACAATAAAGCGTTGACCTTCCTTCCTGTATTAAAAGAATCATCTTTGACTGTTGAGATAATCATAGAATTAAATTAAATGATAGTCACAATATTAAAGAGTTAATGACGAAAATAGTAGTCAGTAAATATTTTTCATGGTGTCTACAAAACATTTTTTTCAGAATAAAATTAACTAAAATAAATTATTTTCCAAATTAAAATAAAATGATTATTTAATCAAATAATGCTAATAGAGTTTAAATAAAAATAAAACTAATAAAATTATTATAATAGTCACTTTCTATTGATTAAAATCAAAAAATAAAATAAAATTAAAACTTTCTATTGATTAAAATCAAAAAATAAAATAAAAATAAAATAATTTAATGTTATCAGTGACAAAAAAGAGTGGTCACTACATATCACAAGCGATGTCATTGTCTCCTCTCAATATGACCCACTTACCCATCCGATTTTACCTGTAATCCAAACCTATAATCCGACCCAACCCAAAATCCTACCCTAAACCTAACCCTAACCCGTTTTCACTCATCCCTCTCCTCTCTTTCTCTCCCGATCTAACCCGTTTTCACTCCCGATCACGTGAACGAACTACTCTCTTCCTCAACCTTCTTCTCCGGTCGTCTACAACCATCCACCGCTGCTTCTCCTCACCGCCGATCACCGGATTTATCCATCGGGACTTCAAAATGGAAAGACTTAAACCTAAATTCGTCCTTCAAGTCTATCGCGACTTCGCCGCCACCGGATTTATCCATCGGGACCGACGCATGGCCTGCCGTTTGTGCCGCCATGGAGTACATGGATTTTGACCGCGACGGCGATGATTCACTCATCGAATCCTCCTCCTCCGCCGATGATTCCTATTGAGTCAGCTCACTTGATTGCCTCTTACCTGGTAGACATCGGCCGCATTCAATTCAAAGATGTATGTACTCATTTTACATCTCTACACGGTAGTTTTTATGTGTGATTGTGATCAGTATGTGGAGTAATCAAGTTGTAGTTCTTTTTGGTACATCAGGACCTCGTATACTAGTAATTAAAAATTGAAGTTTGAACTTTGTTTGATTTACAGATGTTAGGAATTTACCGTAGTTTAAGTTAAATTTCCGATGAGGAAATTAGGTTGTTCAAGCTGAAAGCTGCTGTGACTGATTTTCAAACTCAGATTTACTTTGCATAATTTTTCCGTTTTAACGAATTTATATACTTCTAATTGTGTCTTCTGAACCGAATCAGTCATAGGACATGATCAAGGTGCTATTAAACTAAAACTTTAAATGTTGTTGATTTATTGAATTTAGGGCGTTTTACAGTGGTCTAATTTTGCTTTTTATAGGAAATTTGATTGTTCGAGTTGAATGTTACCGTTGATTGATCGAGTAAAACTAGTTTTTTGCTGCATAAAACGAATCTATATGTTTTAAGTTATCCATTCTGAACTTAATTGAACATAGGACAGGATCAAGGTGTTATCCAAATTTGCTGATTTACTAAACTTAGGGCTTTACGGTGGTTTAGATTTGCTTTTTCGTGAAAGTACGACTGTTTGACCTAATGGTACTGTTGACTGACAGAGCAAAACTATATTTCTTTTCATAGTTTTCTTTTTAATGAATTTGTATACTTTCATTTATGTATTCTAAAATGAAACACTCAATATAAGACGACATCTTTGCTTACTTTAAGTTCTGAAAATCTTATAGTCATCTTTGAATGACAGTTAGTATCACACACTCTTTCAGTTATCAGTATAATCCCCCATATGCTAGGAGTAAAAGCTTATGAATTATGCAACTAGACAGAAGTTATTTACGTATAAAAAAGTCTTGGATGTTATATAAAGGTGATAGAAAGTTTGATTCAAAAGAACATGCTTAATCGCATACAAGAAAGAAGCCACAAGATTGTATTTTTTTAACTTTACAAAACAAAAAGGTGGAAAATGTTGCTTTTTGTTTCCCCCTTTTTACAAATGGATTCTTTAGACTTTTATATAATCTAATTCTTTTCTTAACATCATTTTCATTGGGTATTGCAGCTGAATGCAGAAAAAAGTCCTTTTCAACGAACACATGCTGGCCAGGTGGATATTTGACTTCATACATCTCTGTTTTTAGTTACTTCTTGAAGTTTTCATTAATGAGATAATTTTTTTTTTAATTTTGCTTCAATGAATATTAAAAGATGTGGAAAATGGCGCGGAAATTGCGTTACTTTAAAAGACCAAATGTCAAAGGCGTTCTCACACCCACACCAAAAACTGAGACACAAGGTGATATCAATCTGGATGACTTAGAGGTATATATAAATTTTGTGAAAAACCATGAAAAGTATTTTTAATTTTTAAGGAATTGACTATTGTTAACAATGGTTAATTTTAGGTAATTTTATCAATTCCTTAAACATTATTGCAGATTTCGGCTTTTAACAATGACGAGTAATGCTTCAAATTGAGAACATAAAGCTACAAAACCACCTCCAACCCCTTCTCCTTTGCGTAACTCCAAATTCTTTCAGGTATCGTCTTCCTGTCGGATTCATAAACTTATCAATGTTATGTTTTCTTGTTTATAATCTTTTTTCTAAACATCAAATTTATAATGCTATGCAGTCAAACATGAGGATCTTGGTTACTGGTGGTGCTGGATTTATCGGGTCTCACCTACTCGATAAACTGATGGAAAATGAAAAGAATGAGGTATACTTTTTTCAACTATGTGTGCCAAATCTTTTAGTATTATACATTTATACCACATGAAATTAATTTTTTCCCATATTTTTTATCATATCAGGTAATTGTTGCTAATAATTATTTCACTGGCTCAAAGGACAATCTTAGAAAATGGATTGGCCATCCAAGATTCGAGCTTATTCGCCATGGTAATTTCATTTTATATGCCCATTTGGGTATCCAATAATACAAATAGTTCTTGAATATCTTCATATATAGTTTCTATAATATATCCATAAATTATATTATATACTTTTGTAGATGTGACATAGTCATTGCTAGTTGAAGTTGATCAAATATACCATCTTGCATGCCCTGCTTCACCAATCTTTTATAAGCACAATCCTGTAAAGGTACTTATAAATAAATAACATCATAATAATATGTATTTTCATATTATGTCACAACGATTATAAATCAGAACTTATAAAATGAGTTACATGTAACAGACAATAAAAGCAAATGTGATTGGCACCCTAAATATGCTCGGTCTTGTAAAGCGAGTCGGAGCAAGTTTCAATTTTTTATTTTATTTTTTTAAAGAGTTTTCTAGTAACTTTATATTTTAACTAATTTTATGAAATTTATTTTTACTTTCAGAATTTTGCTTACATCTACTTCAGAGGTAAAGTGTGAATAATGACCATCTCTTTAATGGTTGACCAAGTCAACGTACAACAATGACCATCTCTTTAAATCTCTGATTTATTATTATTATTATTATTATTATTATTATTATAGAAATAAGAATCGCTCAGATTTTTAACACGTATGGACTCCGGATGAATATTGATGATGGGCGTGTTGTGAGTAATTTTATTGCTGAAGCACTTTGGTAAGTCTTTAAATTTATATTTAAATATTCAATTACTTAACATGTGAATGGACTAATCTTAATATATTAGCATGTGTTATAAATTTTTGCAGTGAAGAACCTTTGACTGTTCAAGCACCAAGCACCTGGAACACAGACTCGAAGTTTCTGTTATGTTGGTAATTAGAAAAGTAAATTTGATTAATTTTTTGGTTGCTGGTGGTCAAACGTTGACTTTTTTTTGCAGGTTGATGGTCTTATTAGGTTGACGGAAGGGGAGAACACTGGACCGATTAATATTGTTAATCCGGATGAATTTAGAATGATTGAACTTGCTGAGACATTTTCATTTCTTTTGGTTCTTATTACATTGATTATTACATATAGAATGCTATGTTGTCATTGATATTATGGTTGTTGACGATATGTTTCATTTTAGAAATTGCAATGTTGAATGCTATATGAGTTGGGTTTTTATGTATTGTTTCCCGATTCACATCTTGTGTTTGGAAAAGAATCAGAATTGGTATCGGAATCGGAATCGGAATCGGAATCGGAATCAGAATCGCAATCGGGATCGAAAGAGGCAACCCAAATGTTTTTTTTTTTTTTTGTATTTTCATAATTAGTGACTACTTTTTCTGGTCACTAACAAAAATATGATCAGTGACAACTTTTCTTGGTCTCTAACAATTAATAATTAGTGACCACATAGTTGGTCACTAAATGTAGATCAGTGATGATTTTTAATTCTTAGTGACTAATTTTAGTGACAAAATAAGTCGTCACAGATATAGTGACTACTATATTTTGGTCATTATCTAGTGATCACTTATGCATTTTGGTCACTATTTTGATTAGTGACGGACCTATAGTGACGAAAAGTGACGACTGGAATCTTGGTTACTAATCATTTTAGTGACAAAATTTTCTACTGTTAGTGACCAAATCATTCTTGTCACTAATTAAGAATTTTCTTGTAGTGAAAATGAAAAGAAGATAAATATCTCTTAATCACAGAAAGAAGTGAGAGATAGGATAGATCAACAAAACCTACCGAGTGGTTTTGATGCCCTAAATTGAAAGCGTAATTGATGCCCCAAATTGAAAACTATTATTGATGCCCTAAATAAAAAGGGTAATTGAACAGGGCAACATGTTGTAAAATACGACGGATCCGAATTGACTTTAGACAATATTAGCTCAATGCGGAATAGGATCAAAATTATCAAACGGTAATAATCACAACAAAATACGAATGAAGTAAATAAAATAGAGACACGAGGATTTACGTGGAAAACCCAAATCGGGAAAAACCACGGGTGGAGGAAGCCGAGAACCAATTCACTATATTTTGTCGTGTTTACAAAATATTTGAAGAATATAAAAAATACAAAAAGTTTATAAAACTCTTATGTATTTACAAGAGAAGAAATTGGATGTGAGAGATGTGTTTTGATGTTTTTGGTGTGGTTTGCATCAATGATCTTCTAACCTATTTATACTAAAATTTCTACATGTCATTTAAGAAAAAATGGCTCATATGTTGAATTCTTTACAAGCCACATTTGAAAATTGATTAGCAGCCATTTGAAAATAAGTGTTGCAGCTACAACTTTGAACATCATCTTTAGCAGCCATTTGGAAATAAGTGTTGCAGCCACATCTTTGACTAACCACATGGCTTTGAAGGCACTTTCCACAATCTCCACCTTGACTTCAAAGTCAGTAAAACTTGTATACCCATTTGGTAAAACCAACAACTCTTCAAACTTCAAAACTCCATAAGAAACTGGAATCACCATATTAAAAAAATTGATCCTGAAAAATGAAATGCTTCCTCCACCACGAGCCTATCAGGATCAAATGTGATCAGAAACACCCACCAAATCCAAACATGTTTTGAACTTGGCTATTGGAAGACTTTTAGTGAACATATCAGCAGGATTATCATTGGTGTTGATCTTGTTTACCGTAATTTCGCCTTTAGCAATAACATCTCTGATGAGGTGATAACGAACATCAATATGTTTCGTTCGATCATGGAACATTTGATCCTTTGTCAGAAATATTGCACTTTGATTGTCACAAAAAAACAGTTTTAACGGATAACTTGTTTGAAAGCTCACCTATCAACCGTTTCAACCAGAGGGCTTCTTTCACTGCTTCCGTAGTAGCCATGTATTCGGCTTCGGTGGTGGATAACGCTACGGTGGACTGTAACTGCGCTTTCCAGCTAATTGCGCAATCACCCAAAGTAAACATGTACCCTGTAATCGATCGTCGTTTATCCAAGTCCTTTGCATAATCGGAATCCACATAACCAAGTACTCCACTATCGGTTTTGCCAAACCGCAGACATAAAGAGGAAGTACCTCGCAAGTACCGAAAAATCCATTTAACAGCAGCCCAATGCTCTTTTCCTGGATTCGCCATGTATCTGCTCACCATGCTTACCGCATATGACAAATCTGGACGTGTACAAATCATAGCATACATAAGAGATCCTACAGCGCTGGAGTATGGTACCTTTGCCATGTATGTTATATCTTCTTCGGTGGTAGGACTTAAGGCGGATGATAACTTGAAGTGGGCTGCGAAAGGAGTGCTGACTTCTTTTGCATCATGCATATTGAAACGGTGCAGAACCTTCTCAATGTAGCTTTGTTGACAAAGGTATAGAGTTCTTGCACTGCGGTCTCGCACTATTTCCATTCCTAGAATTTTCTTGGCAGCACCCAAGTCCTTCATATCGAACTCAGCATTCAACTGGTCTTTTATCTTTTGAATCTCCTTTATATTCTTCGCTGCAATTAACATGTCATCCACGTATAAAAGTAGATAGACCATTGAGCCATCGTCACACTTCTTGTAGTAAACGCAGCTGTCGTAGGTGCACCTTTTCAGCTTGTGACTGGTCATAAATGAGTCAAACCTTTTATACCATTTTCGAGGAGATTGCTTGAGGCCATAAAGAGATTTCTTTAATTTGCACACGTAGCTTTCCTTTCCAGGAGCTACAAAACCTTCAGGTTGTTGCATATATATCTCTTCCTCAAGCACACCATTTAAGGATGTTGTAGTAACATCAAGTTGCTCTAACTCATAGTCACGAGAGGCAACTAATCCTAACAAGACACGTATTGACGTGTGTTTCACAACCGGAGAGAAAATTTCGGTATAATCAATACCTGGGATTTACTGTAGCCCTTGGCTACTAAACGAGCTTTGTACCTCGGTTTGTCACCGGGATGAATAACCTCCTTCAACTTGTAAACCCATTTACATTTAACTGTCTTCTTACCCTTTGGAGCCACAACGAGATCCCATGTACCATTTTTCTAAAGAGATTCCATCTCATTGTGCATGGCAACCATCCACTCACTCGAGTTTTTAGAATGTATGGCTTCGTTGTAGCTTATAGGTTCCAAAACAGATTCTACTTCACTTGCAACGGTAAGAGCATATGCGACAAAATTTACTTGAGCATACCTCTTTGGAGGTACAATCTGTCTGTGTGGTCTATCCCTTGCAATGGATGGGCTCGTAGGTTGAGATGGAGTTGGAATGGTCTCATGGAGAGTAGTATGTTCACTGCTTGAAGGTTGAGACACTGCAGGAACCTCATGAGTCATATCGGTGGAAGAGTTAAAAGATAGCTGCACCTCCAATTGTGCTTTGTCTTTTTCTCCCAATTTTTCATCTTCTTTGGTCTGAACGTTGGTTGTTGAATGGAGCATAGCTTTTTCATCAAAGGTCACATCTCTTGATGTAATGACCTTCATAAGCTCTGGGCTCCATAATTTGAAACCTTCCACTCCTGTCTTGTATCCAATAAAAATGCACTTAATGGCTCTTGGTTCTAATTTGCCATTATCAACCCGTGCATATGCTGGACATCCAAACGGTATTAATTCTGTGTAGTCAGCAGGCTTACCAGACCATAGCTCAAACGAAGTCTTCTTTCCAATAGTACGTGAGGGGGAGCGGTTGATAATATAGCATGCGGTGGAAGCTGCTTCGGCCCAAAAAGACTTTGGTAGCTTCGAGTGAGAGAGCATGCATCGGACCTTCTCCATGATGGTGCGGTTCATTCTTTCTGCAACGCCGTTCTGCTGTGGTGTGTGGACTACAGTGCGGTGACGTGTAATCCCTTCCTTACGGCAATAGGAGTTGAATTATTCTGAGCAGAATTCCAGTCCGTTATCGGTGCGAAGGTATTTTACTTCAAAACCGGATTGTTTTTCAACTAACACTTTCCAATCCCTAAAGGTTGAAAATACTTCTCCCTTTGTCTTTAAGAAGAACGACCATACCTTCCTGGAGAAGTCATCAATAATAGTGAGCATATAAGAGGCTCCACCTTTCGATGTAACCTTTGCTGGTCCCCATAAATCCGAGTGTATGTAGTCGAGTGGTCCTTTTTTCGTATGTTTGCCACTGATAAAACTTACTCGCTTCTACTTTCCGAACACACAATCTTCACAGAATTCAAGCTCAGTTGATTTATGCTCCCCAAGTAACCCCCTTCGGCTTAGTTCACTCATACCGTGGTATGACATATGACCGAGCCTGAGATGCCATAGGCGAGAATGATCAACATTGGAGAGGGATTTAGAACTAACCGAGGCTTCGCCAGAAATAACTTGTCCGTCCATAATGTAAAGGTTCGCGGATCTCCGAACTCCTCGGATGACAGTCGAACCGTCTTTGAAAATATGGACCTTCCCGTGTTTGCCGACAAACTCGTAACCTTTCTTCTCAAAAGTACCGAGGGATAGTAAATTTCTCCTAAGACCGGAGACATGCTTCACATCTTCAATTGTTCGAACAACACCATCGAACATGCGGAACCTCACTGTACCATGTCCAATAATACGGCACGAAGTATCGTTGCCCATCAAGACATGTCCTTGGTTAACATTTTCATATGTATGACAAATACTCCGATTGGAGCTCATATGAAAAGTACATGCTGAATCAAGAACCCACTCGCTCATGGTAATTAAACCGAAGTCTGAAACGGATAGAAGCTCGCCATCGGAACCGGTTTCGGCTACATCAGCTTCTACGGTAGTACCTGCTGGTTTACCATTCATGGTTGCCTTCTCCTTCTCCTTGTTTCTCAACTTGTAACATTCATCGATCAGATGTCCCTTTTTATGACAATAATTACAATATTTGCGCTTGCCTTTGGACTTAGATCTAGATCGGTTTTGTGAAGAATTACCTCTCTCGTTGGGTCTCCCTCTAATGTTGAGACCTTCGGCTTTTGAATCGTTGCTGCTGCCACTAATAATCTGCTTCATCTTTTCTTTTGAATCAAGAGCGGTCATTATCTCATTCAAGACAAGTGTGTCTCGACTATAGATAATGGTATCACGAAAGTGATCATAGGAATCTGGGAGTGATGATAATAAAAATAGCGCCAAATCTTCATCTTCATATTTGACGTCCATATTTTCCAGATTTCCTACAAGCTCTTTAAAAGTAGAGAGGTGATCAGATAAAGAACTTCCCTCGCCCATCTTGAGGTTGAAGAGTCGTTGCTTCAGGTGTAGCTTGTTTGGCAAGCTTTTCGTCATTAATAGATGTTCGAGCTTTAGCCAGAGAGTCGACGCAGATGTCTCTTTCAGTACATCTTGGAGAACGTCGTTGGATAGATGCAGACGGATCTGCGACGACGCCTTCAAATCCTTCATTTCCTTTTCTTCAGTCGACCAAGTTGCCGACATTTTCTCCATTCCTAAAAGTGCTTTGTGGAGATCCATCTGAATGAGAATATCTCTCATCTTTACCTGCCACAGCAGAAATCGGGTATTCCGATCCAGCAGCGGAATATCGTATTTCACCGATGCTATGCAGTTAATCGCGCCGGTATAGCGCCGGTATCGCGGTTCGCGGTGGTCAGCATAATCGCGGTTCGGTTTAGCGGTGGAAAATAGCGGTACCGATAAAATCGCCGCTATTTTCCGCGATTTATCGAGATTTACCGCGATAATTAACCGCGATTTACCGCGATAATCCGTGTGGAGGATTTTCATGAAGAAGTGAATGGTTTGGCCGATGATGACTTGGATGTCGATTAAATTTGAATTTGATACTTTGACATTTTCTATATTAGAATGTTATGTTATGTGACTTATGTATTAAATTAAACCTTATGTAAAGTTTTTTGAATGACTTTATGATATTAATTCTACTAGTAATAGTCTAATATATAAATTCTACATATTACTAAAAAAACCGCTATATCACCGCTATACCACCTCGAAAACCGCAAAATGAAATATCGGTAGGTTACCGCGATAACGGTTTTGACCGCGATAACTGCATAGCACCGAAGACATGATTAATTACTTGATAAAATGACCCCGACAAGCTAATATCAAAACCCGGATGCTCTGATACCAATTGTTGTAAAATACGACGGATCCGAATTGACTTTAGACAATATTAGCTCAATGCGGAATAGGATCAAAATTATCAAACAGTAATAATCACAACGAAATACGAATGAAGTAAATAAAATAGAGACACGAGGATTTACGTGGAAAACCCAAATCGGGAAAAACCACGGGTGGAGGTAGCCGAGAACCAATTCACTATATTTTGTGGTGTTTACAAAATATTTGAAGAATATAAAAAATACAAAGAGTTTATAAAACTCTTATGTATTTACAAGAGAAGAAATTGGATGTGAGAGATGTGTTTTGATGTTTTTGGTGTGGTTTGCATCAATGATCTTCTAACCTATTTATACTAAAATTTCTACATGTCATTTAAGAAAAAATGGCTCATATGTTGAATTCTATACAAGCCATATTTGAAAATTGATTAGCAGCCATTTGAAAATAAGTGTTGCAGCCACATCTTTGACTAACCACATGGCTTTGAAGGCACTTTCCACAATCTCCACCTTGACTTGAAAGTCAGTAAAACTTGTATACCCATTTGGTAAAACCAACAACTCTTCAAACTTCAAAACTCCATAAGAAACTGGAATCACCATATTAAAAAAAAAATTGATCCTGAAAAATGAAATGCTTCCTCCACCACGAGCCTATCAGGCTCAAATGCGATCAGAAACACCCACCAAATCCAAACATGTTTTGAACTTGGCTATTGGAAGACTTTTAATGAACATATCAGCAGGATTATCATTGGTGTTGATCTTGTTTACCGTAATTTCGCCTTTAGCAATAACATCTCTGATGAAGTGATAACGAACATCAATATGTTTCGTTCGATCATGGAACATTTGATCCTTTGTCAGAAATATTGCACTTTGATTGTCACAAAAAACAGTTTTAACGGATAACTTGTTTGAAAGCTCACCTATCAACCGTTTCAACTAGAGGGCTTCTTTCACTGCTTCCGTAGTAGCCATGTATTCGGCTTCCGTAGTAGCCATATATATATATATATATATATATATATATATATATATATATATATATATATATATATATATATATATATATATATATATATATATATATATATATATATATATATATATATATATATATATATATATATATATATATATATATATATATATATATATATATATATATATATATATATATATATATATATATATATATATCGGTCACAAGGCCCTGATATGCTTGTATTAGGCACAATGTGTCTTATAGTAGTATGTTTTAAGCATAAACATGAAAGTATGAATCACACAAGCACACACATATTCATTTATTACTTATTTATTAGCATATTTATCGTGTTTATTATTTTAATATAGGCCTCTGTCACCGATTAGTTCATTTCAATATGAACTTGGACTTTACTGGTACCCTCTTGAAGCTCTTGTTATCAATGTGGAGTTACAGGTACCATAAAGTTTCTTACTTTTCAATTGTTTAATTGAATCTTTTATCTTTCTAATGTTACATTTTATTTTTACAGCGCATTTAAGACCATATGTTCTTGGTTTTCAACTAGTGTATTTTATATTGATATAGGTACATGTAAATTTCACATTTTATGGAATGTTGAGTGATTAAAGCATGATATACTTGCAGGTATACAACCATCCAATGTCTTGGGCCTGGTATACAAAGTAGATTAGTCGGTCAGCATTGTTTTGAGTCTTGCTGCATTAAAGGTATATGCTCAAATTTTTATTTTTTTATACAATCAAAATTGCTTCATATTCTTTGAATAAAATATGGAGTGAATTTTTAAGGTATGGTACTACAATATTTGGTTTACATTGTGCATGTAGACACCCTAAACACTCAGTTTTGAGGGTCAAGGTACATTTTTGGATGAAATTGAGGTATTCTTGATTATGGCTTAAAATGTTATTAATTTTGCAAAATTATGATGTTATGTGTTGTGTATTTGGATTCTAGAATGCTAATTTTTCTACCCTTCTAAATATTCCATCGAGATGAAAAAGATTGTAGAAAGGCAAGTTTAAAATTTTTGATTAAATTACGTGTCTGGTCCTGAGTATAGTTGTTTTTTGAAATATTGGTCCTATTAAGTGTTCCCTTGTAATTTTGGTCATTATATGAGGTTTTTGTAACATTTTTAGTCCATGTGTAAAGTAAAATGAAATGTTTTGGTTCTTTAGTGTAGCTGATTCCTGCGATTTTGGTCCTAAAATTACTTGGAACAGAGACCAATAACCTCAAAGAATGACCAAAGTTGCAGGAGAAATCTTTTTGGGACCAAAATTGCAAAAATCGACTATACTTAAGGACCAAAATTGTAATATACTCCAAACTTTCTTATCCAAGTTTTAATGGGAATAAAGTTCAATTTGTAAGGTTTTTGGTCCATGTTCAAATTCAAATGGTTGCTTTTGGTCATTGAGTTTTACTAATTTTTGCAATTTTGGTCCCAAAATGTCATATTACTTGGCATGTGGACCAAAAACGTTACAAAAACAACAAATAAAGACCGAAGTTGCAAAGAAAACTTTTTGGGACCAAAATTATAACTATACTCGGGGACCAAAAATGCAATTTACTCCAAACTTCTTTACCCAAACTTTAATGTACTAGTTGGAAGGACTAGCAATGTACTTCCATTTATTTGTCTGTTACATGATCCTACTATTTTTTAAACTTATTACAACATTGTACATTGAAAAATCTACCTAATTATAACAATGTCAATCGCACTACTCTAATTAGCTAGATTTTTCAAAAGTGTAATTTCCTAATAAAAAATTAATGGAAAGTGCAACGTTATGATTGGGTAGACGTCTTAAACTACAATGTCATAATAAGAAAAAACGAAAGTAGAATGGTGTAATAGAAAGAAACGAAAGTAGGATGCTATAATATAGAAATAAACGAAGTAGGTTGCTATTTGTTTGCATTTAGCCCTATTTAGATCATATGTTTTTTCTCAGATTGTGAGATTTCAAGATAAGCAGCCCCATCAAATTTTCCTTGAACCAAAAGGTAGAAATGCACCTGATCTCTTATTTTATTATGTATCCAATTTTCAATAATAAATTTTCCGAAAGAGGCTTATTTATATACTTACTTATTTGTAATCTTGTAGGCTTTTCAACCGGCTTACCGGAAAGATTCCAGTTACCACTTTAGAGTTTGACGAAAAAAGTCAACATGTTGGAGTTTGATATTTAGATGAGTGTTGATAATTTATATAATTGGTTTTTTTTGTTTTTAGGATAGTGTTCCGTTGAAGAGACTGTTGTCGGCCGGAATATTAGATGCCAATTCTCATATTCTAAACAATTTATGTTAGTTGTTGTAATTCATGTGGTTTATTAAATGATAATGAAATTGTTAATATATTTAAGTTGGGCTTTTTGTATTGTTTCATGATCGGAATCTTGTTGTATTTGAAAAAGAGTTGGAATTGGAATCGGAATAGGAATCAAAATTGAAAACAGAAGAGGCAACCCAAATGTCTTTTTCAAATCATCATTGTATAATTTTACAACAACCCAAATGTTTTTATTTTGTAATTCCATAATTAGTGACTACTTTTTTTGTCACTAACAATAAATAATTAGTGACCACTTTTTCTTGGTCTCTAACTGTAGCTAATTAGTGACCATATATTTGGTCACTTAATTTAAAAAAGTGTGACGATTGTCCGTTGTTAATGACTATATTTAGTGACAAGCTAAGTTGTCACAGATACAATGATTGCTATATTTGGTCACTATTGAGTGACCACTTACAATTTTTGGTCCCTAACTGATTCAGTGACGGACCTATAGTGACGAAAAGTGACGACTGGAATCTTGGTCACTAATCAATTTAGTGACAATTTTTCTACTGTTAGTGTCCAAATCTTTTTGGTCACTAAGTAAAACTTTTCTTGTAGTGAAACTAATATATGCATATATACGTGTATGCACATATGTACATATGTTCTATCCTAACAACTAAATATGATAAATAATAAAAGATTATATATTATATTATGCTAATTCTAAAAAAAAGGTAAACTGTATCATCTAAACAACCCAAGTCGTCCCGTCTCAAGACCCACATAGGATGTCAGTCACGGAACATTGACGATATTTTGAGTGTGTCAGGGTTTGAGTGGATAATTGGGTAAACAAATATCCAAATGATGAAGGCAGATGGCCTTTTGTTTGTCTTTTGTATAAGTAACGTTATAAGATAAGATTTATGACAATTTATTTTCTTCTTGTATCAAGATTGGACGATGATAGGAAATTTAAAGTGTATAATCGCCTTGCAACTCTTAAGTGTACGCGAATGGACTAAAAGTCGAAGAGAAAACATCTTTTAGACATTGTGTTCTTTTGTAAAAGTAAAGCTTTCTGATAATACTTTTAATATATATTGTAAGCACAAAGTGGTCCTAGAGAAAAGATTGTCGGCACATTTAAAAATGTAGTTATCTTATAAACCTGTTTCCGTGAAGATGTTTTAGGGATAGGAAGCTGCTATCAAGAATCTAGTTTTACATAAGTTCTAGTTGTCGTTTTGTGTTTGTTAAATAAATTTTTATTTCATTTAATTTGGTGATTTGCAAGTTAAAGAATTGCAAATCATAAGTATATACTAATTAAGAGGGAAATTTAGGAAAATGTGTATTTTTGTCATTTTCTAAATTTTTAATTTATAAAAATGGTTCCTTAATCTATAGAAAATTTTAGAAAAGGTTCTTATATTTTGTAAGTCATTTCTTAATTGCAACTTTATAAAAATGTCTATATGGTTTATAAAGTTACAAAATGGCCCTTATTTAATAACAAATTTACAGCAATAGTCATTTTGTTTCAAAAATGTTACCAAAATTGTTTTGTGTTTCAAAGAATTACAAAAAATTTCCCGCCTAATTGAAAATTTTCAAGAATTGGTCATTGTTTTTATAGATGTCTCACAAATTTATAGAAATAGTCTGTCTAATAGCGATTTTATAGACATATTCTTTGTGTTTAACAAAAATTACAAAAATGGACATTATGCAAATGACCTTTTACAAAAAAAGTCGAAAATATAGATTTTAATAAACTCGCCGTAACGCGCGGGCCATTTCACTAGTTTTCACCTAAAATCTTATACAAACAATACTTAATTGGAGAAAGAAAGAAACATGACTTCTGATGAATGAAAATGACCTTTTTTGTTTGTCTTTAATTTAACTATTTGTAATATTTTCTTTTATGATCGTTCAGGTAATAACGTCTATGAGTTGGAACTCGTTATGTAAACGAAATGTCCATCTTTCGATTTTCTAACAAACCAGAATGTAGTCCTTTAGAAATTATATCGAAGACATCATTTGGTAGGTCAAATCCACACTAATTATATTGTAACTAGTGGGTATCCCGTGCGATGCACGGGTTCCTTCAGTTCTGTAGGTGGCCCAGGTCGCTGAGTGGGTCGGGGTGTGTCGGGACATACTTTTACAGGTATGTGTTGAAATTGCCGCCTCTAAGTTTATGCACTCGAATCAAGTAGGACAACGGGCATGACAGTAATTTCATATAACTTTTACGTGAAACAAAGTGAACGTATCATGGAAACAATTTGAAAAAACATATGTATTTTTTGTCCTTAATAGCAACGTACTTTGGGTTTTTGTTTTAAAGTAACATTGTAGTTTGTTAACTCTGTTAAAAAACAGATTCACCAACCAACTTACATTGGTGTTTTAAAACAAAATCCCAAAGTACATCGCTGTTATGGAAACAATTTGGCAAAACAGAAAATATTTTTTTAACATATCTATTTTTTATTGTTAATAGCAACGTACTTTGGGTTTTTGATTTAAAATAAAATTGTACTTTGGTAAATCTATTAAAAAACATATTTACCAATGTACTTTGGTTTTAAAAAAAAAAAAAAAAACCCAAAGTACATCGCTATTATGGAAACAATTTGGAAGAACAGAAAATATTTTTTTAACATATCTATTTTTTCTCCTTAATAGCATTGTACATTTGTACTTTGGATTTTTGTTTTCAAATAGCGTTGTACTTCGGTAAATTCGTCAAAACATATTCGCGAATGTACTTTCGTATTTTAAAATAGAAACCCAAAGTACATAGTTATTATGGAAACAATTTGGAAATACATAATTTTTGAACATATCTATTTTCTTTACCCTTAACAACATCGTAATTTGGGTTCTTCTTTTAAAATAGCAATGTAGAATGCAATTTTAAAATAAAAACCCAAAGTACATTGCTATTATGGAAACAATTTAGAAAAACAGAAAATATTCTTTAACATTTCTATTTTTGTCCTTAATAGCATGGTACTTCGGTTTTTTTAAAAAAATAGCATTGTACTTTGGTAAATCCGTCAAACACCAGATTTACCAATGTACTTTGGTATTTCAAAACCGAAACCCAAAGTACATTGCTATTATGGAAACAATTTGGAAAAACAAAATTTTTTAACATATCTATTTTTTATCCTTAATGACATTGCACTCTAGGTTTTTGTTCTAAAATACCATTGTACTTTGGTAAATCTTTTAAAAACAGATTAGCCAATGTACTTTGGTATTTTTTACAAATACCCAAACTGCATTGCTATCCATTTTAGGCACCACCATGATGTTATTAATAAGAAAATTAATATTTTATGAACATTGAAGAGCAATGTAACATACCCATTTGTTTTAAATCACTTTGAAATTGCAATTGCAGGTTTGCCAATGCAGCCCTTGAGCTTGATAACAACCTTTTTAGTTTCTGAAAGATGAAAATAATAGAAAATGAGTTAGTGGATTACTTTTTTGATGTAATTTTATGAAACTGACAAAAAGGAAATCATACTAGTCGCTTATTTTCTTGTACACGAAACACCTGCAAATGATTGCAATTCCCTTTGCGATTTCCGGATATGAACGAAGGTGATGAAGTTTCTGAACTCGTAAATGATGCACTACCTTCTTTGGTTATTTCTTTCATATTAGGATTCAACTTGAATTGAAGTTGTTCTTCCAAAGTAGTTGAGAGGATTTTACTTAACGACTTAATGGCATCCTGTAAAACAATAATTCAAACTCTTGAGAGGATCTCTTTTAAGCATTTTGCCGAACACTTGTCATGCTTGGTCAACGTTTCCACACCTCCGCAAACCTACAGAGAAACAGAAGCCTATATAGATGATACATACACAATAACCTAATATTTACAAGAGAGACAGTGAGACACGTAGATTGTTTACTTTAGTCATCAATCCAACCATCAAAAATCATAATAAAAATTGATTTTAGGTCATACCAACCCTAATACACAAAAATTATAATTACGATCAATTCCAGGTAAAACCATGGATTTAGAGTACTAATGAAAAAATATATACCTGATAAAAATATCACCTCTTCAAGGTTCATAGCCCAAACAAAATCAACGATTCAGCGATGTTTTAAAGGACTGTCATTTACTGTGAAGCTGTTCAAAATGAGCTATTCTTTCCTGTAAATCCATGAATTAACAGTTAACCAACAAAAATGTAAACCAATATTTAATCTGCTCCGCCAAGATCTAGGATTAGAAGAAACCGTGGAAGAATGAGGAACTACTAATAGAATTTAGTCACCTACCATTTTGATGTCGTCGTTCTTTGTCCCTCATGTGCTTATTGGGTCGTCAGTCGTTGCATTCAGTGAATCGCACGATCTCGCACCCTCACTTTGTTTTGATGTTCCATTGCGAATAGAAGACAGCAAGTTACCATCTAAATTCTCTTTTGCGTCAATCATACAATCAGCTAAAGCCTTAACAATCGTATCTATATCAAAGTTACCAAAATCATGAAAATTATTAGCAATCAATCAAATTAAATAAATAAGGAAAGAATCGGTAAGCAAACCTTCAAGTTGCTGGACATCGTTTTAAGATGGAGATTGCTTTTCACGATTGGCGGACAAATCTAATTGTCTGTTCGATTCCAAAATCGAGTTGACTTGACGGTTCTTTTTGATCTGTTGGTTGCAAAAGCGGTGGTCGATGGTCGCCATTGGAAGGTGCAACGATAGATAGTCTAAAGCTTCTGTACATCCCAACGTCCCAAAGATCGGGAGTCGATGTCTATGTCGGTGAGTAGAGAAGAGACGGTCCTCGTCACAGAATGAAACCAAAAGCAAACCTGATTAGCAACAACAATTCTTCAATCGAAAGGAACCGGAACAAAGATGAAGCGGGTGGCGAAGAAGTGGGAGAAACAGACGAAAAAGATGAAGCGGTGGAGCAAAATAAAGAAACCAGGTGGCATTCGGATCCAAAAAGGACCCGGCGCAAACCAAGGTTACCGAGCGAAAAAAAAACAACCCCAA
The DNA here is from genome assembly GCA_023525715.1 of Cichorium intybus. Lineage (NCBI taxonomy): Eukaryota > Viridiplantae > Streptophyta > Magnoliopsida > Asterales > Asteraceae > Cichorium > Cichorium intybus. The sequence goes on along the minus strand of CM042011.1, from coordinate 130,691,538 downwards.
AAAAAACGTTACACCGGATGCAAAAAAACACGCAATTTAAATATAGATATAAATATTCTAATTTAAATTAGCACGTGAGGCATATATCAATAAAACACTCCAGACAAACTATAAATCCCGACTAAAAACTTAGCTTTATTTGATAAATTATCCGCTTCCAATTAACATTTTAAATTAAAATATTTTAAAATTCACAGGTTCAAGCACCCTAGATGACACAAGATTTCCAGTCAAAATATATTATGAACCCCACAAATTATGTGTAAAGATTGCCGACTGACGATCTAAGTATATATCTAACGAATCCCTTTAATTACAACAAAGATTTAAAGGAAAATATTGTCAAAATTACCAAAAGCCCCCTCCTTCACCACCTATAAAGGCTGCTCTTCAACTGTTTAAACTTCCATTCTTCTTTACAACAAAACAATAACTCATCTCTCTCCTCAAGAAATGGCCCCCGCAATTCACCTCACATGCACCGCCACCATTGAAGGACGATTGTCTAACGTTTCTGACAGTACATCAACTTCTTCAGTCTCCGACCAGGAAGAGTGCACCCAAATTAACACCACCAGTGTACGCCGGAGCCGGAAGTGGAGGACGCTCATGAAGAAGGTGGTTGAAGGAAGCAAAAAAAGCATATACGGATCTTCAAAGCCTCTGATATTCCGGTATGATGCTGTTAGTTACTCTCTGAATTTCGATGAAGGAAATCACGATGAAGAATATTATTCGTATGGATGTCGTTGATCTCTGGTTTTAGGTTAATGGTCGTAAGATCAACGAAAGTAGAATCTCATGTATAGAGCTAGTATGTGTCTGTAAACTATGATATCAGAGGGATCTATTTACCCCCACTGAAGATCAACCATAGTCAATATGTAATTTAGGTGTGTATATAAAATGTTGTGATTTCTTGTTTTAAACGAGTATTATTGCATCGGAAGTTCACGAGATCTAATCATCAAATTTATAAAAAGATTTCGTCAGAAATTTATCAAATTATATATATTCGATTAAAAACCAGGGTTAGTTTATTAGGTCAATATTTATCATTAAAGAAAAAACAAAAACTTATATAGATTCAAATATATATTAGAGAAAATCACAAGACAAAGTCATCTTTTAACAATATAACCATAATTTTACTTCTTACATGAAATATAGCCACCTATAATGAAATCGGCTCATTGCGAATTTATGTGATGCTATGGTCTTCACCATAAACTATTTACAAATGGAATAGATAAGTAAAGTAGGGCAATGTTATAATAAGAATGACAATTATTGTGTTACTTTGTAACCAAATCCTGGCCATCGGATTTCATTTTCGTAACAATGAAAAAAACACATTCTTAACAGAATAAGTTTTTGACATAATGAGTTCTTACCATTCTTAAAAGAATGAACTAAATTTTGTACATTCTTATAAGAATGTGTTTTAAATGAGTGGTCCAGATTGAGTTTCAATGTTACATAATAATTGTATGGATATATTTGATCCAAGCCCAAGTAAAGTATTTTCGCAATCGGCTCATTGAGATCGGTATCTATTTCGTGTAAAATGTAAAAAGAAAATATTTATTTTGTTAAGAATATTTGTCTTCTCTCGATACTTAGTGATTTCTTCATAAGATTATTGGTTTATAGAATAATTATTTAAATAACCAAAAACCAATAAAATATTATAGAATAGTCAACTTTTAGATATTTATGTCAAAATGTTCATCGAAAAAAGTTCGCAAGTTTTTAAATTTGTGAGATTGCTTCGAAAAGATGTAGACATTCTTTATCCCTTGAAATATTTTCGCAAATAATACGCTGACATTTTTATTATTTGGGTTTGGTAAACGCTTTACAAAATTCCATTCTTTTAATTGTGGAGATCTTGTATATGTTAACATTTTAAATAAAACCAAACAAAAGACTATTAACAGTTGTTCCTTAAATTTATTATTGTAAATACTGGTTCCTTAAAATTATTATTGTAAACACTAGTTTCTAGGGGTTAATCACAGAAATACAAAAAGGGGAAGATGAAACTAGTTGGTAAGATAAAAAATATACTACTATATATATCACTCTTACTTTTTTGTATTGAAAATTTTTTAAGCATTTCAAGAACGTATGGAATTGTGTGCGAAATTTTTGCAAAATATTTTAATTTTAAGTGTTTGTCTGTATACGCGCTAGACATAAAGACGTTGGTAAAACAACAATATATTGTATTTACAACTTATAGTAAGTCAACAATCACATAAATTTTCAAGTTAATATTAACTTAAATCAAAATAGCACGTTAAGATTACAAAACTCATTCATTCTCTCTCACGATGATCAGTGTTACGATACTATATGGTCTTTTTTTTTTTTGGGGGGGGGGGGGGGGGGGGGGGTTTCGGTTTACGTAAATCACGGCGAACAAGTTTAAATTGGGAATAAAACAAATAATATGGATCTAAAAGACAGTTGATAAGATGACAACAACGTATTATGTGATGAACTTTCCTAATGTTTTGACCACTGGAGATCTATGGACAACTTGCGTGAAGTAGGATAAGGTTGATGATGTTTATGTGGTCAGAAAATTATTGAAACTTGGTAAGATGTTTGCATTTGCTAAGTTTCTGAAGGTTGAGAATGGAAAATTGTTGGAGAGTGAATTTTCTTCAACATTGCGAAAAAGATACCATGTATTTTCCTTTGTAGCTAAGTTTTATCGGGAGGACAAGACTTCAATGAAATCTAACAGGAAATACATTGGAAAACTGAATGTAATGAATGGGAGTTCGAATATGAATGGTGGAAAGCAAGCTAATGGTGTTTTTATGCTACTGTTGTTAGTTGAATGAAACAACTGACACTCGAGCTGAAGGATGTGCTGAGAGTGATCTTAAGTAATATAAGGGTGTTTTTTTATGAATGGTGTTTTTTATGCTACTACAAACTTTATTACTATAAACAATATTACATGGGTGATCTTAAGGAATATAAGGGTGTTGTTATCATGCCTAACCTTTGAAGAATATGTAAGGGTGATCTTAAGGAATATAAGGGTGTTGTTATCATGCCTAATCTTTGAAGAATATCTAAGGTAAAAGATTTTCTTGGGGTGGAGATCGATTACCTTAGGGGAACATGGGTGTGGATTGAATTTCCAACCACCGACTCATGTATGGATTTCAAGAAACATGAGTGAATAAATAAGGTATTTAAAGATATAAGTTTGGTCCCTAAGAAATTTGTAGTAAAGGAAAGAATGATATGTTTGGAGGTTCGAGGATTCCCATTATATGCATGGACCTCAATGGATTTTAAGAAGAGAAATCTTATATCCTACTAAATTTTCCTCCTACTCATCCTCCTAACCATTTGAAATGATGACAAATGTCATATTCAATAAAATTAACAATATTTTTAATCCACTTGTCATTATTTCACATGGTTAGGAGGATAGTTAGGAGGAAAAACTAGGAGGATATAAAATTTCTCTTTTAAGAAAGTAGTGGCATTGAATGGTATATATGGTGATGTTCATTGATAATGACTTGTAAGATCATATGAGACGTGGGAGACTAGACCACTCATTCAGATATTGGAACACTATTATGGTGAGTATTAATGATAAAGACTTTCCTGTTATACTCAGAGAAATTTTGTCTTGGAGTATTATCGTTTAAAAGTGAAGAGGATGGGCCGAACTATGATGTACAAGAATGCCATCAAGAATATGAGAATCGTGAGGTAAATGAAGAGAGGAATTTTAGTAAGAATGTGGATGAAGAAATTCATGCTGAGAAATAATTTGTAAAACTTCATGGTGTGTGAATGAACTAGAAAAGGAAGACGATGGAAAGGATAATAACTTTGTGGAGGGGTATGTTGAAAAAATGTTAAGAAAACTAGATTACACTCTAGATCGGATATGCATGTGTCTTCGAAAAAAGAAAGGAGTTGATAGTGTGGTTTGGTTGATGATAGGGTAGAGGTGGTCGAAGTTAATAAAAGACCATAAGATAAAGAAAAAGAAGTGGATTAGGCAGGCAGCAGGCGATGCTCATGAAAAATCTCAGTAAGTGTCACAAGAGGTTAATATGGCCTGGGGAATCTGGTAGTTCACAAATAAGTCCAAAACCTCTGGGTTTTAATAGAGAAAGATTTCATTCGCCAATTGTGTCAAAAGCGTCTAATTTTCCAGTTAAATGATTTAGCAAAAGGCTACAGAAAAGAAAGGATATGTTGAGATCCACGGGTTCGGGTGGCAGGAGCTCTTTAGTACACATAGTTTTTTTCTTGTAATATTAACACCAATGAAAAGCTTCGTATTAATTGATGTTATAAGTAACTTTATTGAACTTGGGAATGCTCATGGATACAAGATGGAAGGGTGTAGTGATGATACTCAATATATATATATATATATATATATATATATATATATATATATGAGAAATTATATATCATCCTAAATTTTCTTCCTAACTATCCTCCTAACCATGTAAAATAATGACAAATGTCATATTCAATAAAACAAATAATATTTTAATACACTTGTCATCATTTCATATGATTAGGATGATGGTTAGGAAGAAAATTTAAGAGGATATAACATTTCTCTCTCTCTCTATATATATATATATATATATATATATATATATATATATATATATATATATATATATATATATATATATATATATATATATATATATATATATATATATATATATATATATATATATATATATATATATATATATATATATATATATATATTGGGTGCTCACCAGTGTTAAATGAACATGTTATCTTTAAATTAATGTGGTTTCAAAAGCAAAAAAAGAGGGTAGTGTTGGATTAGGTGTCTAAGTCATGACTTATAATTTGTATTTATCATATTAATAGAAGCAAAGTTCATTTGGGTTGCCATCATGGCTAGAGGTTTGGTATAGAGTTCAGTAGATAGAAAGGTTGATTTATTAAATTTTTAATAAATCAATAGAAATAAAATAAATAGTTTATTAATATATTAAAGTGATAATATATTAATTAGAAACTATATTAATTAATTACAAATTAATCTAGAATTAATTGGATTTAATTTAGTGATTAATTTAATTAATTAAAGGAGAAGGGACTGGTTTTGTAATTACTCAATAGTTGAGTGATAACTGGCCTGGTGGTGGTGAAGTTGGCGAGTTTATGGAGGAGCCTCCATAAATCTCGAAACCCTAATTAGGGTTTAAGGAGGCTTGGTCTATTTGATAAAAGGCTTGTCAAAGTTGGGCTCCTCTAGGGTTTTGACTGTTACCACCTAGAGGCTATAAATAGAGCTCCCTGGGGAACCCTAATCCTGCGCCACCTGTTACTCTATCTCTCTGGAATTCTGTGTTTCTCCTCTTGCATTGGGTGTGATCTCATTTGAGGCATGACAATTGTGCTGCTAGCTTCAAGACTAAAATCAAAGGTTGGTTTTTTCTTATCTAATTCTTTAGAAATTAATTGTTGGCCTTTAGGTTTTGTTATATGTTCATTATTAGAAAAACATAGATCCTTTTCTTGGTTGCATGTGAACTTAGGATTATTAGTTCATAGATTGCAGAAAACCTTTTAGTGGTATCAGAGTTTTGGCTGTTTTTCTGATTGAATTGCTATAACTGCTTATTTGATAAAGGGTTTTTTGCGAAAATTAAACCCTTTATAAGGCCTTGTCGATTTGTGGCTAGGGTTTTAGAAACCCTAGCCTCCACCCCCTTATCTGCGAAATTGGCTACTAGGGTTTTGCAGGTTTTTTATTTTTGGTAATTATGATTAATTAATAAATGGAAACCTTAAACCCTTTGCTTGTAATCTTCGAAAACTAGGGGTTTAAGATAGGTAAATTAATTTGATTAATTTGTGATGCCTATCTATATTTAATTAATTTAATTAATCGTTTAATTAAAAGATAAATTAAATCAGTTAAAGGTTTAAATTTAATTTTAAAATTAAAGAGTTAATTTTTCAAAAATTAAAAGATTAAACCAAAAATATTTTAAAAGTTTAAAATATATCTTATATGTATTAAAATTAATAGTTAATATTACATATATAAGATAAATTGGTTAGTCATACCGTTAGTAGACCTCATTCACAAAACTGACCTATAAAGAGGGTATAAGGAGACTGCCTATAAAATGGTAGTCTAATGGGTGTCCACTCTCACCCACCGCTCTCCTGGTCAGTGGAGTGTCGTTAGCCGAACGGGTTTGATAGGACCGCTTATTTCTCATTAAAAGTATAATGCTATTATTGAAAGTACTAGAACATTTCATAAAATACTTTAGGAAAAATGTGAATTGATGCTAATCCATGAAATTGCACATTGCACTTTATGAAACATTGGTGGAGCGTGTGTGGTTTACCGGCACACCAGTAGGGGTTCATAAAGAGTTGCAATGAGTTTCTCAATCTTACCATTGTTGATGGAGCGTGTGTGGTTTACCGGCATGTCAATTAGAGATGGTAATTGACTTTCAGAGTACCAAGCTAATTTGCATGGTTATTCACATCTAGTTTGTGATCCTCGGTATCCCAGTCACAAACAGTGGAGCATATCCGAGATTAAACATGCTATTGAATAGTTCAATAAATCTCAAAAGAACTAGGAATTCCATTATAATATGATTATCTTCCGCGATGGAAATCGCTGAATCGTCATTCGCCTACCTTCATAAAATTTACAATTAGATTACGGCATCCCTCTTCTATATTGTGAATCGTTATAGTTGGGTCCTAGCCTTATTATTATATTGGGTTAATATTAAGGATTACATATATCTAATTAAAACCACCTTCTTTTATAGATGTCTTCCGCTGACCAATCCGTTCCCCACTCAAACTCCAGTAACGTTGCTTCAATCCTCTCGTTGTATTCCGAAGTGACATTAGATGGCACTAACTACAATGATTGGATCAGAAACATAAAGATGGCTCTGAGGTTTGAGAACAAAGAGTATGTTCTGGAAACCGAGCTGATTGAAGTTGACCCCGACACAGGTACTCCCGAGGAAGTTGCCTCATACCAAAAACACTATGATTATGCGACCAAAGTGGCCTGCATCATGATTGCTACCATGAAACCCGAATTGCAAAGAATCTATGAGGACTACTGGCCTTTCGAGATGCACAAGGACCTTGGGAAAAGTTCTGTAAGCGAGAGCGTGTCGAGAAGTGCGAAGTGGTCAAAGCCTTCACGAACGACAAGCCAAAGGACGGAGAGTCTGTCTGCACTCACGTGCAAAGGATGCAAGGTTACGTGGATAGGCTTAGGAAGCTGGGTATGCCTGTCGATGAGGAGTTGGTCGTTCACATAGTGCTTAACTCCTTACCGAGTTCTTATTGAAAGGTTTTCCACAACCATGAACTAAATAACCTAAGTTCACATGCAACCTATAAAAGATCTATGTTTTCTTACTTTGAACATGTAACTAATTCCTAAAGGCCAAACAAAAAATTAACTAAAAGAATAAATCAGAAAACTAACATTTAGTTTTAATCTTGAAGCTAAGCAGCACAAGTGTCCTGCCTCAAATGAGATCACACCCAGGGAGCCAGAGGAAGGTCACGAAAATTCCAGAGAGAATAATAGAATGAGCACTGATAATGAGGTCTAGGGTTCCCTATTTATAGGGAAACAAGAAACCCTAGCCGTCATCAATTTTCCGGATTATACGTATGCGCGTCGCGGCCTTTACATTGGCGCGTCGCGCGCCGCAATTCAACTATTGAATTTGTACGACTTTAATCCTTGACTTCCTGATTAATCTAATTAATGCCACAGAAATTAATCCAATCAATTCCTGATTAATTATTAATCAATCAATATAGTTTCTAATTAATATATTATCACTTTAATATATTAACAAACCATATCTTTTATTTCTATTGATTTATTAATTCCATAATAAACCAACCTTTCTCTCTACCGAACTTTCTACCAAACCTCCAGCTATGAGGGCAACCCAAATGGACTTTGCTTCTATTTAATAGGTAAATATAAATTATAAGTCATGGCTTAGACACCTAATCCAACAGTCTCCCACTTGGATAAGTCTATGACTATAATTGCCAATTTAACCTCTAATTAATCAGCAAACTGTAGCTTCCTAGAAACTGCTGCCGAACTCTGACCTAGTCAGTTCTGTCCATAGATAAGTGATCAGATGATCCTCCGTCCAACAAGATATTTTCAGACATGAGACATGGATTGAGATCAATCTCTGTCTGACATACTGTTTCCCGATTTCCGATTTTGCTTATGATTTTTAGACTTCTAATTGAACGAATCAATTTAGTCCTGGCTGGCCAGCGCTTCAGTCAACTTCAAAATCATCGAGTGGCCAACAGATATCTGTTTCCTGTCTGGGTCAAGGGACGAATAAGCTTCGACTAATATGTTATATCTTTTACCCGACAAATCACTCACAACAGCACGTTTTATAACACCGAGTTACCGATGCGTTTTCGTACTATCAATGAACAACCGCCTTGCAAATTATAACTCATATCTCTCAACTTTAAGACCATAAGATATTATCGTCTCAACATTGCTCGTGATATAATCCATGAAGCAATCCATTGAGCGCGGGTTTATCCAATACTCAAATCTCCATTTCCAAGTACTCATGAACGTTGCAGCAATCTTATTGCTATGTCTAACTCCTTAGACAATCTACAAACCCATTCATGACAGTCTTCCTTCATACTTACTCCCTAAGAGTATGAACGACTGTGGATATTTGAATAATCCAATTATTCAGGAAGTAAACATAAAATCTGACTGGAAGCTACTCCTGCTTATTACCAAGTCTCCACGAGGTAATCACCAAGTCGGATTTATCATAACTATTATCGGTTTCTTATTCTCTTTTAAGCTTTCAATTCAAGCCTTTTATATCTATGTCTATGACCTTTTCACTCTTTCTATGTATCCAAGTGTCTAACACTTATACACTTTATTGCAGATGGTCCTATCGGATACTCTTCCGATTATATCTCAATTTGTCATTTTGTCATTCTCTCTCACAACTCCATTCCGGTGATGTGTACCGTGACTGCCCATGGTTCTCGGGTCTTTAGTCTACACGACTATACCCTAAGACAATTTTGAGGTGTCATGATGTGCCGGTGAACCACACGCGCTCCATCAGAAACCAACGAAATTCTTTAACCATGAAGTCCTATAGCACCACGTCCTGGTGTAACCAATTACTGATTTGAAACTCCTTTCAAATCGTTCACCCTAATCATTTCCCAATGATTTCTCACGTGTGTTCAAAATCCAAACAGTACTCTTAGCCAGGTCATATCCTGAAACTAACTTACCATGCTCTAAGCATCAAGTCATCAGGGTATGTTCATAACACTTCTGATTGGTCCAAGAGGCTCGAGGAACCTGATGTAATCTCATTCCAAGCCGTTTCAAAATCCTAAGATTACCAATAATCCTTGTGTCATGATTTCCGGAAACCATTTCCTTTCGGGGACTCTTTCTTATGCATCTTGAATCCCATCAAGATCATATTCTCAACGGCTAAGTCTATACTGTCAGTCTCATCTATCCGATAGATGTCTGTGAACTACGTGAGTGTGTTGCACCTTCTTTGTTTCTTTTATGCCAATTCATTACACTTTGCAATGACAGGAAACTCCATTCCTGGGGTTATGCATCTTGAATCTCATCAAGATCATATTGGCAGAATTCTGATCTATCTAATAGATGTTCACAACCACCTGAGTATGTTGTATCTCTTAAAAGTCTTTCATAGCGAACTGTTTCTTAACACCAAGTCATTACACTTTGTAATGATAAGAGACGTTTCCTAGAACCAGTATGTAAACCACATACAATGATAGCAGATAACAACGATACTCCCACTAGCTTTGACACCGTTATATGACTCTTTCGGACTATTCACAAAATCCAGAACTTATGGCACATTTTGCGAAACCGAAATCCAAACCTTTCCAACATATTAAAGGAAATCTTTCAGACTATTCACAAAATCCAAACCTTTTGGCCTATTTTGAGAATCTGAATATCCTTTCTTGCGAGATGCCCATGGGACGAATCTCGGGGCCATGTACCTTTTGTAATGGCATGCTCTATGTGAGTCCATATTAGTGTGCCGGTAAACCACACACGCTCCACTAACGACTCACACTATGCCACGCAGAATCATCTCGGATTACATCTTCTATTGAGAGTGCTTCTCTCAGAATCAATTGCTTGGCTCCAAGTGATGACTCATTCAACCAGATGTTCTGTAAGTACATTTCTATGTTCCCTTCTTTTGATGATTCAATTACTCCCACTGGTTCCTAGACCAGTTGTAAAGATCAATCAAACTGTCACATAGACTGTGTCTCGCGGTAAGGTTCTCTTATTTGGCAGCAACTGGGCTCACCAATGCTTCCAGCAGTCAGATTACTTATCCGTACCATCTTTAGTGTTTTACCACTACCCGGTATATCACCTAAATCATAGCTCCTTATGACAGTGACAATAATTACTGGTCAAGCGAAGAGAGGGTATGTCAGGTTTAACAGGAATCTAATTCCTGGTCAAGTCCCAGTGGTGACTAAAGGTTCTTTCACTTGGCTAATCCCTGAACTCATTCAGAATTATTCTTACTCCCACTGTTTCCTTAGAACTTGAGTTCTTTCTAAAAGTACTCTTCTTCCAAAGGATAACCGGAGTGGCCAATGAAACGACATTGCTGATCAGCTTCAGGCTTATCATGAGATTCAGACGAATGCTACATGACCATGGACTTTCTATGTACTAGTGGGACGATCCCAGCTTTATATTTCAGACAGTGTCAACATAACCTACTTAGTCTAAGATGTGGTCGGAATATGGCTTCTGCGGTCTGACTGGTTGAATATTCAATTCATTGAAATATTAGTCGGAAATGTATCCAGTGTATCTTATACACTGAGGATCAAACTATTTCGATCAATGCTCCATCATCTTCCCTAAGACACATTATAACCATTAGTGTTCTTGGAAGAGGATAAACCGTGAAACATTTTCTCAGTCTATGTTGTTACTTAGGTTCTGTTGATCTTATGCTTCCTTTGAAATCTTTGAACACTTCAAGGTTCCAATCAATCGCTTATTCTGATAAACGAAGTCATATTTGTCAAACCATTTGGCAAATATCATGAAGCATAACTAATCGTGTTCTGTTCGAAGATTCGAGCAATACACAGCAACCTATGTGTCTGTTGCTCAAAATCTTAATACCTTTACAGTTCCATGTAAATTTATGACTTTGTTAATATCGTTCAAGACATGCAATCATCACCTGACTCCAAGTCAATTGATTCCAAAATCCTATCCATTGGATCTTTGGGTGATGCATTTCTTGCAACAACTGATTTTATTAAGAACTCAATTCATCATGTAACTCTAAGTCAAATGATTCCAAAGTCTTGTCCAACTGGACCTTTGGTTGAAGTGATTCTCATAAAATTCACTTTAACAATCATAAGGAACACAATTCATAAATCCAATCCCATTGGATGTATCAACATTCAAGTTATTACCATTTACGTCATCAACACATTCACACAACATTTCGAGGACAATTAAAACAACCATGTTTAAAAAAAATATTTCATTAAACCATAATTATCCTCAGAACAATGTACAATGCGAATCTATGTTAAATGTATCTATAAACCAATAACAAGAACAAATATCTAGCTTAACTCCAAAAAATGCACGAGCTCCATATCCAATCTGAATATGCTCCTGTGCGACAACATCCCGCATCCTACAGAGTCCGTGCATACAGAGCAAATGTGAGAAACACATCCTGTATCAAGGAAATGAGGATCAGGTATTCTGAGTTTTAAGATATTACTGAGTTTTCCAAACGGTTTGGCTTTAGAGCATTTTTCCAATCTTTCTGTGACTGTGTCCCACCTTATGGATTCCCAGTTTGAAACATCGAACAATCGGTCCAGACGATCTGGATCATTTCTTGATGCACCTTAATACTGGACTCAATCATGAAGCAGCTGAATTAATAGAACTATGCTTCTCCATGAACGATTCATATAGAGTCGACATTGAATGCACTTCCACGATTGTCTTATGGGCTAATAACGTAAAAACCACTGTAGTTTGACCAAAATCCGGTTTAAGCACTATATTTTTTTTTTGTTCTAAAAAAACCACTCATACTTTCAAAAAAATCACTCATATTTTCAAAAAGATACATTACGACCATTATAACAAGTTAAAGTCATGATTGTATGTGGTCAACTTCAAACACTTCTTACCCACGTCGCATTCAAAATTTAGTGAATTCACTTGGACACCGTATGCATTTACAATGTGGCCGAAGAGCCGCAGTTACCAAAACCAAAATCACATGTAGATAACCTTATGTATCATTTTCACTGTAATGAAGTTCCAATATTTGTTTAAAATGTTGATATTAAACTTTTCACATAACCTTTCGATGAAAAAAATATTAAAAGTTATAAAATAAAATGAATAGTGGTAAATATGATTTTTTTTTTGAAAGTATGAGTGGTTTTATGGAACAAAAAGAAATATAGTGGTTAAACCGAATTTTGGTCAAACTACAGTGGCTTTTATGTTATTAACCCTTGTCTTATCCGGTTACCCTTTCTGTTCATCTGGATGAACAGATCAGCGAGTTGAGCTAATGCTTAACTCCCGATCACAAAGGGAAACCAGGTTTATACTGTTTGCCTATGTATCCCTCAATCTCGGGAACACGCAAACTGGTGCTACTTCATTCTAGCTTGCAACTTCAAGCTCTTTGAAGATCCTAGTTCGTTCCCTTTATTCAACCAGTTCACGGAACCTTTCCTGAACTAGCTGTGCTAACTTATCAGACCCCAGGAATTCTAAATCCCTGCGGAACTCGGGGTTAATGATCAATATCATAAGGCAACGAACTTCCTTGGACTCAATAGTCAAGGAGTCATGCTCATCACAAGCTGCTGTGTGATGCCATGTTTGGGAGCGGACACTCAGTTTGATATGGTTCGCCAGCAAAACTAAGAACTATTCTCTAATTGCCAAACCATATCATATAGTCAAGGCCAGTCAGCCTTACCATATTTAACAGGTGCTTTCTGAAGCTCTCATAAATGGGTGAAGGAGGGGAAGGAGGAGAATGACACTTTCTTCAGACATATATAAAATTTGAATTTATTCGTTTAATTCATCCTTTTAAATAATTACCCAATATACATTATTTAACAAGGCTAGGATCCAAAATACCCCAACTATGCTGTGAAGAGGGATGTCGTAGTCATAACACAGTGGTCATTAAGGTAGATAACTTTTATCAATTTCAGTCTTATGAAATTCCTAGATCTGTGAGATTCATTGAACTGTTCAATGGCATGTTTAATCTCGGATATGCCCCACCGTTTGTGACTGGGATGCCGAGGATCACAAACCGGGTGTGAATAACCATGCAAATTAGCTTGGTACTCTCGGGGTCCATTATCATCTCAAATTGATGTGCCGGTTAACCATACACGCTCCATCAACAATGATAACACCCGAGAAACCCATTGCCACTCTTTATGAACCCCCATTGGTGTGTCGGTAACCCACACACGCTCCACCAACGTTTCATAAAATGCAATGTGCAATTTCATGGGTTAGCATCAAATTCACATTTTTTCTAAAGTAACTAGATTGGGAATTCTTGTACGGGTTCTAGTACTTTGATCATTATACTTTTAATGATTAAGCGGTCCTATCAAAACAGTTCGGCTAACGACCCTCCACTGATCAGGCGAGCGGTGGGTGAGAGTGAACACCCATTAGACCGTCATTTTATAGGCAGTCTCCTTATACCCACTTTATAGACCAGCTTCGTGAATGAGGCCTACTAATGATTTGACTAACCAATTTATCTTATACATATAGTATTAACCTTTAATAATATATATATAAGATGTATTTTAAATCTTTTAAAATATTCCTGGTTTATCTTTTAATTTCCTGAAATTTAACTATTAATTTCAAATTAAATTAAACATTTAAATTCGATTTAATTCATCTTTTAATTAACTATTAATTAAATTAATTAAATCTAGATATTTTAAACCTTTTAAAATATTTTAGGATTTATCCTTTAATTTTCGAAATTTAACCATTAAATTAAAATTAAATTAAATCCCTTGAATTATCCTTTAATTAAACAATTAATTAAATTAATTCAAATGTAGATAGGTTTTTCCAAATTAATCAAATCAATTTAAATCTATCTTAAACCCCTAATAATCGAATTCAAACAAACTGGGTTTAAGGATATCCATTTAATTAACCAATTAAAGTTACCAAAAAATAGAAAGCCTTCCAAAACCCTAATGCCTATTTTCGAAAAATTACCAAGGGGTGGGGAAAAGGTTTCTAAACCCCAAACCCTAAATCCATATCAGGCCCAAAGAGATTTATAAACAATAAACCCTAATTAGGAAAACTATTACAGCCATTCAATAAGAAAACAACCAAAAGCTCTGATACCACTGAAAGGTTTTCCACAACCATGAACTAAATAACCTAAGTTCACATGCAACCTAGAAAAGATCTATGTTTTCTTACTTTGAACATGTAACTAATTCCTAAAGGCCAAACAAAAAATTAACTAAAAGAATAAATCAGAAAACTAACCTTTAGTTTTAATCTTGAAGCTAAGCAGCACAAGTGTCCTGCCTCAAATGAGATCACACCCAGGGAGCCAGAGGAAGGTCACGAAAATTCCAGAGAGAATAATAGAATGAGCACTGATAATGAGGTCTAGGGTTCCCTATTTATAGGGAAACAAGAAACCCTAGCCGTCATCAATTTTCCGGATTATACGTACGCGCGTCGCGGCCTTTACATTGGCGCGCCGCGCGCCGCAATTCAACTATTGAATTTGTACGACTTTAATCCTTGACTTCCTGATTAATCTAATTAATACCACAGAAATTAATCCAATCAATTCCTGATTAATTATTAATCAATCAATATAGTTTCTAATTAATATATTATCACTTTAATATATTAACAAACCATATCTTTTATTTCTATTGATTTATTAATCCCATAATAAACCAACCTTTCTCTCTACCGAACTTTCTACCAAACCTCCAGCTATGAGGGCAACCCAAATGGACTTTGCTTCTATTTAATAGGTAAATATAAATTATAAGTCATGGCTTAGACACCTAATCCAACACTTATGACCAGTTCACACTGACGTATCATTTGAACAACACGCAGACCTCTTTGGCTGAGTTGCATGTCATGCTTCAAACTACTGAAAACGGGCTGAAGGGTAAAAGTGTACCCTCAGTGAGCCAGCCTGTCTTGGCAATTGGCCATGACAAAGGAAAGAAAATGAAGGGCCCTCCCAAGCAGAATTGGAGGGAAAAGGTTCAAGTTGGGTCGTCCAGCAATGGCCCGAGAGCCAAGTCTTCCGGCATTCCACATGTCACGAATCCCAAAGATGCCGACTGTTTTTATTGCAAAGAGAAGGGTCACTGGAAAAAAAGTTGCCTAAAGTACTTGCAAGACATTAAGGATGGCAAAGTGAAGCCATCACAAGAAGGTACTTACACTATATCTAAAAACTCATCATCTTTCTGTTCTTGGGTCCTTGACACCGGATGTGGTTTTCACATTTGTTCTGATTTGCAGGGCCTAGAGGAAAGTAGGGAGGTGGAGCACGGTAAATTGAACCTGATCATGGGCAATAGGCGAATGTCACTTGTTACCAAGATCGGTGTCTATAGATTAGTGCTTAGTAATGGTGTTAGTTTAGATTTACAAAATTATTTCTATTCGGCTAATATGGCTAGATACATAATATCTTTTCATGCATTGTTTAGACAAGGTTTTCATTATACTTTTGATAAACTGAATGGTTCGATTTCTGTTTTTAAAAATGATGTATTTACTTTTGAAGCTTTGCCTTGTGATGGTGTGTATGAAACTGTGATGTGTTTTGACAATTTAGGAAATAGTGTGTTAAATATTGATTCTTCTAGTGGTATAGAAAAGCCATGCTTGTGGCACTGTCGTCTTGGGCACATCAATAAGAAACGCATCGCCCAAATCCAAAAGGATGGAGTGTTGGAATCATTCGACCTAAAGTCGGATGATATATGCGAATCTTGTTTGTTTGGCAAGATGACAATATCACCTTTCAAAGGGTCTTTTGAAAGAAGTGAAGGTCTGTTGGACATCATACACACATATGTGTGTGGTCCCTTTAGAACAACCACAAAGGATGGTACGCGGTTCTATATGACCTTTACTGACGATTATAGTAGATATGGGTATATCTACTTAATCAAGCACAAGTCAGATACCATTGAAAAGTTCAAAGAATTCAAAAATGAAGTAGAGAATCAATTGGGCAGGAAGATAAAGATGCTTAGATCCGACAGAGGCGGTGAGTATCTTAGTATCGAGTTCCTTGAATATCTAAAGGAATGTGGAATAGTTTCACAGTTGTCACCTCCTAGAACACCACAGTTGAACGGTGTTGCTGAGAGGCGAAACCGAACCCTGTTGGACATGGTTCGTTCCATGATGAGTCGAGCTTCTCTCCCAATCCATTTCTGCGGGTATGCCTTAGAGACTGCCGCCCATATCCTCAATCTTGTCCCAACTAAGAAGGTTGCCAAAACACCTCATGAGATGTGGACGGGAAAAGTTCCCTCGTTAGAACATATCAAGGTCTGGGGTTGTGAGGCTTTCATGAGACGAGAGACTCAAGAAAAACTCGCAGAAAGAAGTGAGAGGTGCATATTCATCGGATACCCAAAACAATCTTTTGGATACTTGTTCTACAGACCAAGCGAGGACGTGGTTTTTGTAGCGAGACGAGGAGTCTTTCGCGAGAGAGAGAGCTCATATCCAAAGAGGACAGTGGGAGTACCGTTGACCTTGAAGAAATTCAGGAGTCATCCGATGATGGAGCCTTAGGAGAAACTAGCAACCAACAAGAGGAAGAGGTTCCTGTTGGTCCGACAGACGTTTCATTACCTCTTAGGCGTTCCGGTAGAGTTAGCATGCCACCCGAGTTTTATGGTTTCCATATAACTACGGATGGTGACACGTTTGTCAGTGATAGGACACTAACAAATTTGGATGAGCCAGCTAACTACCAGGAAGTAGTGGCGGGCCCCGAGTCTGCCAAGTGGAAAGAGGCAATGGACAGCGAGATCAAGTCTATGTATGACAATCAAGTTTGGAACTTGGTTGACAATGTACCGGGTCGAAAGATAGTCGGGTGCAAGTGGATCTTCAAGAAGAAGACCGACATGGATAGAAAGGTACACACCTTTAAAGCTCGGCTGGTTGCAAAGGGATTCACTCAAACCCCGAGGGTTGATTATGATGAGACCTTCTCACCAGTAGCCAAAATTAAGTCTATTAGGATAATGCTTGCCATAGCTGCATTTCATGACTATGAAATTTGGCAGATGGGTGTCAAAACCGCTTTTCTCAACGGGAAGTTGACTGAGGATGTTTACATGAATCAGCCAGAGGGTTTTGTAGACACAAAGCATCCTAATAAGGTGTGTAAGCTTGAGAAATCAATCTACGGATTGAAACAAGCTTCTCGTAGTTGGAATCTTTGTTTCCATGAGAAAGTCAAAGAGTTTGGCTTCTCTAGGAGTGAAGATGAGTCATGTGTATATGTCAAGGCTAGTGGGAGTATAGTCATTTTTCTGGTGATGTATGTTGATGACATACTGCTCATGGGAAACGACATTCCAACCTTGCAAGATGTTAAGTCTTGGCTTGGGAAGTGTTTCGCCATGAAAGACCTAGGAGAAGCTGCCTATATTCTCGGGATAAGAATACTGAGAGATAGAAAGAAAAGGCTAATAGGACTTAGTCAATGTACATATTTGGAAAAGGTACTAAAGATGTTTAGTATGGAAAATTCCAAGAAGGGAGAGCTGCCTATCCAAAGTAATACGAAGTTGAGTAAGACTCAAAGCCCGAGTACCGATGAGGAAATAGCTGAGATGAGTCAGGTACCTTATGCTTCGGCAGTAGGGTCGATTATGTACACTATGACATGTACTCGCCCCGACGTGTCCTTTGCTTTGAGCATGGTTAGTTGGTACAGGGAAACCCTGGTAGAGCGCACTGGATAGCTGTAAAGAATATATTCAAGTATATGCGAAGGACGAAGAACATGGTGGTAGTCCTTGGTGGCAGTGATACCTTAAAAGTGAGTGGATACACAGATGCCGGATTCCAGACAGATAGAGACAATGGTCGGTCTCAGTCGGGCTGGGTGTTTCTTTTGAATGGGAGAGCGGTCACTTGGAAAAGTTCTAAGCAAGAGACGGTGGCTGATTCTACGTGCGAATCAAAGTACATAGCTGCGAGTGAAGCGTCAAAGGAAGCGGCTTGGCTGAAGAACTTTATCGGTGACCTTAGAGTAGTCCCGAGTATTTAGGAGCCCATGGAACTGTTCTGCGATAATGAAGGAGCGGTCGCTTTGACAAAGGAACCGCGAGATCATGGAAAGTCCAGACATATCGATAGAAAGTACCATTACATTTGACATAGAGTAGAAGAAGGTCACCTCCATGTGAAGAGGGTATCATCTGAAGACAATCCTGCAGATTCCTTAACAAAGGCTCTGAGTAGGATCAAGCACAATCAACATGCTACGAGCATAGGATTGAGAGATGCTATTAGTTTTTGTAATTAGATAGTTTTGAAACTTGTAACAATATAAATGTAATTGAATTTGGCGATTTAATAATAGAGATTTATTAATGAGTATTGTTTACTGCTTTTGTCGATTATTTATCATTGTGTTTCATTTTACATGTTTACTTCCTGAGTAATTTGATTATTCAAATGTCTGACAATGCCTAGTAATATCAAGTATTTTAGTCGTTGTTGAGCCCTATTCTTGTTGAAATTATATCATATATACATTGGTATTCTCACTTTTTGTGTCAGTGCTTGTTTGCAAAGAAAAGATATAAACAGGGGTTAAACGCGTATAAAATGAAGAAGTTTGAAGATAAAGTCAAAAGAAGTCGACAGGACACGCGCGTCGCGGGTAGGCATGTGTGTGCGACGCGCCACGTCAAGAGATGAGGCGGTGGAAGAAATTCAAACCGCGAGAAAACGGGGATAAGGCACTAAGCGTGCCGCGGTTATCCGATATGCACGACGCGGGTTCTAATTTTCCACAAGTATAAATAGAGGCCATTAGGTCGAATTTCGGAGGCGAAGATCAGACCCTAAGGTGGACTTACGGCGACTTTGACTCAAGTTTCAAGATTTCAGCCACCCATTGTGGTATTTTTATGTTTTCACTCTATTTTTAGCTTTAGTTTAGTTGTTTTAAGCTTGTAGCTTAGTGTTTTTGGGTGTGACAACCATTAGCATTAGGTTAAAGTTTCTAAATTTCGTTGTTTACTGTTTTGAACCTTCTGGATTGGAGTTTAATCAAGTTAATCATTCAGTTCACGTTGGTTTGCATTATTTTCCTTTATTTATGCCTTATTGCTTTGGATGCTTTTGGATTGATCTTGTTTGTTTCTGATTCTAAATCTTACTTCTGATTTTAGTAAGCAAGCTAGGGTAGGTTTTAGTTTAAGTTTCATTTACTTGATGCTTTGTTTTGGACTTGGTTTGGATTTGTGTTTTTGGATTGTTTTTGGGAAAGTAGAAGTTAGTCCCTCCGGCTGTAGCGTAACACTACAGTTGGCAAGCTATCGTCTTAACTTAACCACGAAACTCCTGTGGATCGACCCTGACTACCATTGTACTAGTGAGAGTGAGGTATTTTACTATTTTTGACCACACGACGACCTAGGCATGTCAATGTCCACAGTCGCTCATACTTTTAGGGAGTAAGTATGAACGAAGACTGTCATGAATTGGTTTGTAGATTGTCTAAGGAGTTAGACATAGCAATGGGATTGCTACAACGTTCATGAGTACTTAGAAATAGAGATTTGAGTATTGGATAAACCCGCACTTAATAGATTGCTTCATGGATTATATCACAAGCAATGTTGAGAAGATAATATCTTATGATCTTAAAGTAGAGACATATGAGTTATAATTTGCAAGGCGGTTGTTCATTGATAATAAGAAAAGGCGTCGGTAACTCGATGTTACAAAACGTATTGTTGTGAGTAACTTGTCTGGTAAAAGATATAAGCATATGAGTCGAAGCTTATTCGTCCCTTGACCCTGACGGGAAACAGATATCTGTAGGCCTCTCGATGATTTTGAAGTTGACTGAAAGTGTTGGCCAACCGGGACTAAATTGATGTGTTCAATTAGTAGTCTTAAAGTCATAAGCAAAATCGGAAATCGAGAAACAGAGTATCGGAACAAGATTGATCTTAATCCATGTCTTGAGTCTGAAAGTATCTTGTTGGACGGAGGATCATATGGTCACTTATCTATGGACAAAACTGACTGGGTCAGAGTTGGGCAGCAGTTTCTAGGAAGCTGAGATTTGTTAATTAATCTGAAGATAAATGAACAATTAAAGTCATAGACTTTTCCAAGTGGGAGAACTGTTGGATTAGGTGTCTAAGCCATGACTTATAATTTGTATTTATCTTATTAATAGAAGCAATGTCCATTTGGGTTGCCCTCATGGCTAGAGGTTTGGTATAGAGTTCAGTAGAGAGAAATGTTGATTTATTAAATGTTTAATAAATCAATAGAAATAAAATAAATAGTTTATTAATATATTAAAGTGATAATATATTAATTAGAAACTAGAAAAAAGGCCTTTAATGACACGCATTGCGTGTCATTAAAGGGTACAGATGACACGCAAATGTATGTCAAGGAAGCCCCTGTCATAAATGACAGATGACACACATTTGTGTGTCGTAAATTTACGACATACATTTATGACAAACTTTTACGACTTACAATGTAAGTCATAAATTTTTTTTAAAACTAATAATCTCTCTCCCTCAATCTCCCTCCCCCTCTCTCTCTTTCTCTATATATATATATATATATATATATATATATATATATATATATATATATATATATATATATATATATATATTAGATTTACTAGTATTAATTAAATCACATTAAACTTAATATCATCCACTACCACATTATCATAATGTTGTATGTCATACAAAATAAAGAACATTCTAAATTTGTCAAATTAGTGTTTGTCAAATACAAAATACGAAAGATAAGGAATTTAAAATCGTGTTTGTCAAATAATAAGCATAATAACCATCCGTCCGCTAGCGCCAACCCGTCCAATTTCCCTTGTCCTTGTCCAAATGGCTTGGGTTACCTGTTAATGGAAAATATACCAAAGATTAGGATTTTAAAAGAATTTGAAAGTGAAATATTTTACATCCAAAACTAGAGATTGAAGATTTTTCCAAAAATGGAAAGATAAATAAAATCAAAGTAGGTCCTTACCGCACACACACAATCGGGGTGTGTGTGTGTGTGTGTTAATGGACAATATACCAAAGATTAGGATTGTGTGTATGTGTGTGTGCAGTAAAGGACCATGTCTGTAACTAAAAAGTTGGATTCACAACCACAACTACAAAATAGGATGCTATAAGGGACCAGGTATGTAATTTTTTTGCCAAAATTGCATACACCAGGTTTGTACTTTTTTGTGAGTTTTTTCTTTCAAAATGAAGTGGTTTTGCATAAGTTGGATGAAATAAAAATAGAGTTTTCAAAGTATTTTTCTATAATGGTCCTTAGTTAAAAAGTAGGATGCTAAAAGAGACCAAATCTGTAATTCTACTTTTTTTTTTTTGCCAAAACTGCATACACCAAGTCTGATTATAATGCTATCAATACCAAAACTGCATACACTAGGTCCAATTCTAATGCTAAAAGATAATTCTAAAAACATTTACCTGTCCCGTATCATTCTTTGATAGCAATAGTTTCCATTTCAGAAAATTGTGCTGGGAGTCAACTTATGTAGTCAAGCGTAAAACCTACATGTAAATGATTTTACAAGGGGTGTAAGACTGCATCAGATACGATAACCTGCTCACAAGGGTATTTTTAAGCCTTTCTTTCCATTCTGCTACCTTATATTTGAACAAACCTTCTCACATTTTGTCATTGAGAAGATATATGTGATATGAGATCAGTGAACTAACCTTTTCTTTCCATTCCAGAACCTCAGATTAACTCAAATTAAGGGCCAAAAACAATTGAAGGTTGATATGAGATCTGTGAAGATTTTAAGTACAGAGTAAGAGTAAGAGTAAGTATGTAATACAAAACTCAAAGAAAAATTACCATGAAATCCATACACACACACCTAAATACATATTTAAACATATGCACATACATATTTAGGGAGACATAAAGAACGACCTCAATGATGGAGACCAAGTGTAGCACCCGAGGTCACTTGTTAAAGCGGTGGTGGGGCGACGATGCATTGGTTATGGCAGGAAACACAGAATAATAAGAATGAAGATAACCAGAGAAACAATTAATGAGTACTTCATAGCAGCGATCAGTACCACAAATAATTTCACGAACACATTATACGGATCCGGATCAAACAACGATCGTTCCATTTTAAATTGAACCGCCGATATGAATCTATACAGACAATGTAGGAGGTTGACGAATCCAAATGATGTCGGAGCTTGACGAAGTCCGACGATGTCGAAAGCGGCGGTTGACGATGCCAGAAGATTCCGAAAGTGGCGGCTGAGGAACAATTGTTTCAGATAAATTAGAGAAATTGGCCGAGGAAGCTTACCGGAGAAAACAACTGACGAAGAAGTTTATCGGAGAAAGCAACTGAGGAAGGCGGAGGAAGCTGGCAGCGGAGGCGGAGGCGGAGGCGGACGCAGATGCTATGGAGTCGGGAGACGAAGAGAAAAGAGGGTTGAGAAAACCTGATTTGAAATTGAGCAATATTTTTTTGACCTACATATCGTGAAATACAAAAATAGTCGGGAAGCGGGAGCGGAAATTAAAAAGCGACACTTTTTTTTAAGATGACATACAAAAACACAAAAGCATCACGCGTGTTTTTTTTATTTTCATTTATGACATTAAAATACGACATACATAGATGTATGTCGTAAATCCTTCAGATTTTATAAAATATGACATTATTTTTATGACATACGTTTTTGTGTGTCATAAAATTAGTGTGTGTCATAGTTCGTATGTCATTAAAAGCTGTTTTTCTAGTAGTGAACTATATTAATTAATTAGAAATTAATCTAGAATTAATTAGATTTAATTTATTGATTAATTTAATTAATTAAAGGTGCAGGGACTGGTTTTGTAATTACTCAATAGTTGAGTGATAACTGGCCAGGTGGTTGTGAAGTTGGCGAGTTTATGGAGGAGCCTCCATAAATCTCGAAACCCTAATTAGGGTTTAAGGAAGCTTGGTCCATTTGATAAAAGGCTTGTCAAAGTTGGGATCCTCTAGGGTTTTGACTGTTACCACTTGGAGGCTATAAATAGAGCTCCCTAGGGAACCCTAATTGTAACAGCCCGTTTCCCGATTCCTTATTTTCAGTAAATTTAGTATTCATTTTAACGAAAAAATGAATATTAATGTTAATAATATAAATTAATAGCAATAATGTCAATTATTTTGGATGCATTTTTTTTTAAAAGAGAATAAATATATTCTTATTTAGACGACGATGTGTAGAATTAAATCGCGGTCGTTTCGAATAATAATAATAATTCTTAAATATCATAGTTGAAGACTTGAAAAATGACTTTTTGTTTAAATGGGATATTAGAAATTTAGTGATCAAACTTAAACGGCTAGAGTTGTCAAGCTCCATTCTTCAATGTAACCCACGTGAATTTTGTGTGGCTGTAGAAATTTTGTGTGATTGAATTCCTCTCCCATTTTGTCAAACTCTACCTGCTTTGATCGTTTTCTTTTTCTCTCTCTCTATCTCGTTTTCTCTTGTCCCTCCGGGTTTTCTTTCTTCCTATCGGGATCGAGCAGCTGCAGGGGGGGGGGGGGGGGGGGGGGTTCCCGCTATCTAGTTGTTGCTGCTGCGTGAGGGTGTGTGGAGATAGATGAATCATGTGAAGGTGCTCGTGATCTAGCATAGGAAGGCTGCAGGTGGTCGGGTAAGTTGTTAAAATTTGTTTTCTTCCTTTTATGTGGTTCTAGCCGATAGTCATCACCACCACACCCCACCGGGGGGTGTGTAGGTGTGTATGTGCGTGCGTGGTGCTATATTAAGTTCTTCCCCTGGTTTTGGTGTTCTAAGACCTTGATCCAAAGATCCATCTATGAGATTCCATGCCTTGATGTTGTTATTAAATTTGTTACACCCAAACACATCATTGTGTGTGTGTGTTTTTCTGTTGTTTATAGCAATTCTAGTTAATACTACCTTGTAATCTGATCATTGTGGTGTCTTTGAGTTTGTTTCAGACCCTATAGGTCTTAATGGAGGGACTTAATGGGTTTAGGACCAAAAAGCCTAAACTCTAATGTCATTTTTGAGATTTTCGTATTTTTCACTGTTTTGGACCTGTTTTAAAAAATTCGTGTAAAATCGTGTACTTGCCCATTTGGGATGAGCCATACATTTCTGGAAAGGTCTGGGTGTGTAGTTTCTTGGTCCAGAAGCCCTTGGACTAACTCAGACATTAAGTCTAGTGAACATTACAATCTTCACTGACTGGTCCAGGGCTGTGACGAACAGTGAATTTTGAATTGTAAAATTCATAAGTGGTAGTAGGAGAACCATTTAGGGTCAAGGTCAGTGGGAAAAGTTCAGTAAATGTGTCTAGTTTGTTCACACCAAATTTGAGAACCCAATCCCTTTTGATTATCATTCTTGGTTAATATCTTTGAGGGTAGGTCTTGTGACTGTTTTTGTAATTTGTGGTGACTTGGTAGATTTTTCATCTGCAAATGGAAAATGAAAATGACCTGAGGTCAGGCCCTGTGACCTTGTCCTTGGGTCTAGTTTACCCATGATTTTTATTGGATTTTATGTTTAAACTCTCATTGGTTTAATATTACAAATCTTGTCGTGGGTCTAAAAATCAGCTATGCTGTCAAGTATTCTTTTGTGGTTTTTGGTCTTGGTTGCGGCATAGAGTTCGTAGCGGGTGTTTGGTCCTATATATATATGCTTATTAAAGATAATTAATAACCTCAATGATGTATTTATAAGGTAAAGATAGGATATGGACTCGGTACGTATCGGGTATCGGGAAAATACGTATATACTTATATAATTTTAAGTAATAAATGTAAACGTTAATTCGTTCTAAGCAGTACCACGTGGAATGTAGGTTCGGGAAAGAAGAAGAGTTATTGAGTATCACGTGCTTGTGTGTACGACCTACTTCTACGTATCAGGTGAGTATTATGTGGATTTTCGGGTACATAGCAAAATGAGTTTTATTCAAAATGTTTTGGAGTCAAAATGGTTTTATGACTTTAAAAGTATTTTATGAAAAATATGCTTATAATGTGTACAGAAAGAGAATCAGAAATACAGTGAACTGATAATGTAATTGGCCCATGATGATGAGTTGCTTAGTATCCGGATAAAGACCACGGCCTGCTGCGGTAGGGGTGGCAAAAAGACACTACTGGGATGGTACCTCCCGTCGCGAAGTAGTTGTCTTACCTTGATAGATGAATCCGTTTCATGCTACTGAGGAAGTAGTTATACGGGTGCGTCTCGTATAAAACCTACGGGTGCGCTCGTAGGAATGTACCATCACAAAATAAGGAATACCTATGGGTGCGCTCATAGGAAATGAAATATTGGAAATTTAAGGAATAATATTATTATTGGAAAACTGTTTTGGGTCTAAACCCATAATGCTCACGAGACATTATGTCTCACGTATATTTTCTTTAAATGCTATGTACTCAGGTAAGCAGGAGGGGTGGTAAAAGAGTCAAGTGTGGGACCGTAGATTCCTATGTATAAAGCGTGAAATAAACGGTTAAACTCTGGTAATGATACAGATTGTTAATACCCCGTTTGTATAATCAAATGTTTTGTATTATGAATTCTCTGTAAAAAAATGGTGTGAAATTGGGGTGTTACACTAATCATGCGCCACTTGTTACTCTGTCTCTCTGGAATTCTGTGCTTCTCCTTTTGCATTGGGTGTGATCTCATTTGAGGCAGGACAATTGTGCTGCTAGCTTTAAGACTAAAATCAAAGGTTGGTTTTTTCTTATCTAATTCTTTAGAATTTAATTGTTGGCCATTAGGTTTTGTTATATGTTCATTATTAGAAAAACATAGATCCTTTTCTAGGTTGCATGTGAACTTAGGATTATTAGTTCATAGATTGCAAAAAACCTTTCAGGTAGGTGATAATTCTTTATACAAAACAAGGTATTAATGTTCTTGGCATTCAGAAGACAAAGATGACACAACTTGACATGTTTGTTGTTAAGATGATGTGGGGTAATTTTCAATTTGATTGTGCATATAGTAGTGCATGTATTGGATTGTAGGTATATTTTAGAGTGGGAATACTTTATTTTATAAAAAAATAAGAGTGTTGTGTATGGAGAATTTTTGCAGCTATTAATGATTTCAACTTGGAAATTGAGCTTCATGATGTGGCGATGGCTGTGAAGAAATTTACTTGAGTTAATTCTCAGTGTACAAAGACGAGTAATGTATTATTGATAGATTTAATAGTATTTCGACTTCGGTTCTTACTAGATTGTGTTGGGATCATTGTCCTATTGATTTTAAAAAGAAAATGTTGGATTATGGCCCTATGATATTTATGTTGTTTGATTAGTGACTCTCGTTGGATGGGATTGACAAAGTTGTTTAGGACATCTGATCTTCACAATGGTTTTTTGATACCAAGATTTAGTCGGTAACCCCTTCATTATCAATCCATGCTAACCTCTCATTGACATGAAAATATCTATTTCAAGGAATTATGATGTGAAAATGATCTTGAAAATACACCGTATACTGCTACCCATAATTCTCCAAGATACCTCAAATCAGTGTCATCAAACACCTTGTTGTTTCAAATCATTGTAAGTTGGGGAGGTATCAAAACTCCTTCATACGACACACTGGTGTCGATGAGTGATCCTTAATGCTTAAACGTCCATCGTCATCACAATTATGGGCTCATCGTTATCCTGAACAGTCAGTGCATGAAGGACTGAAGCATAAGAGTGTCTATAATTCGACCCAAGATGATTGGTCTGGACCACAATGACCAACAATTCAATCTCCATATCCATATCACGCATAAGTTCACCACTAGCAATTTAACATTGTCCATCTTGATGAACCAAACAAACACAAAGGGTTTTACGATTTTTTATGCACGTTTAGCAACAAGCACGTCCATAACTTAACTATAACATTTACATGTCGTCATTAATTCACTTGTAGTGAAGTGCGTGGGAAAATGTTGTAAATCAATATCGAATCGTTAGTAAAATCAAATACGAACTGATCGATAAATAATATAGATAACTCAGTGTTAATTAGTCGCAAATAATAAATCCAACTATTATTATTTAATTACCAAATTTCCTCCAAAAATCAAATTAATCCTTCATGACCAAAACTATTTATAAGAAAAGCAGAATGAGACTATCTCATTGTTGGAGAAATAAAAGACAAAACAAAAATTAAAACCAACCTAAGATCGCGAATTCTTGACTTGTAAGAGTGCAAGGAAGAAATCCTATCATTAAAGGTTTTTACGTCACCGTCGACTGTAAGCTATCAACCTAAAACCCTAAAATTTAATATGGAATATCGTTTGTTCCAGCAATTATGGAAGAAGAATAAGTGCAAACCAAATACTTGAAAATCGGAAGAATGTTTGATTACATGCTTGCAAATAACAGAGGAAAAAGAAGAAAAGGGAGTCTCGATTTTTGGGTTGTGGAATACGACTCCAAGAGGACTGTATTTATACTAATATAGGACCAGAATCCCCAAAAAAGGAGGACCGATGACAAATGTCATCCACTTACATGCCACTACGTGTCACGCGGAGTGATCCTTATCCGCAGTTGCTTGGTTCCTAATCATAATCAACACTTTCTGGAGGCTATGTGACACGCAAAGTGGATCCTTTATCCACAGTCTTTTGTTCCCCAATCAACGCTTTCTGTAAGCTTCCTGGACGTTATCCATGATGTCAAAATGTGGTCAACTCTGACTGGGTTGATCTGACAAGTTCCGACCCGAACCCAGCTAAAAATAAAAGCTCCTCACGACATGCAAAATGCACCTAAATC
Organism: Cichorium intybus; assembly: GCA_023525715.1. NCBI lineage: Eukaryota > Viridiplantae > Streptophyta > Magnoliopsida > Asterales > Asteraceae > Cichorium > Cichorium intybus. The sequence continues at coordinate 130,663,216 of CM042011.1, read as the reverse complement.
ATGCCATTTCATAAACCTTGCGGCGATGCCCTACTCAGTACACATGTGTCCATTAACGTTCACTAAAATCTTTGAAGCGTTAACCCAATAAAAGCCTTAGAAACTCTTCCAAGGATCTTTCCCTTATCTATATGGGATAAGGAAACTATTCAACTTGCTAGTTCATTTAATATTTCCAACAAAAAATTTCGTTACAAAAATACCATGAGAAATATTTTGAGCCATACTCTCATTCGAACCCATAACCTAACGTGATCATCATCAAGAAACACAAACCATAGCCGCAAGAAAGATAAAAGAAAATTGATAGGCATAGTTAGAAGGAATGTCGCCGACATTTGCACCCTCCATAGACAAGGCCATCGATTAGTCAGACGTCATGATGATCCACTACTAAAAAAACATGCCTTTTCCTAGGAGTATATTCTTCGGAAATTCCTAGGAAGATGATGTTTCCGAGGGAATTCCGAGGAAATAGATTTGTGGGAAAAACCCTCCTAGGAAACATGGGGCGAGGAATTTCCGAGGAAAAACTTTTGTCGGTACTCCCGAGACTTTTCCTACAAAATAAATTTGTTGGGTTTTCCGAAGAACTTTTTAGAAAATGGTTTTCCGATGAATTTCCTAGGAATTGGGTTTCCGAGGAATTTCCTAGGAACTGGTTTTTCGAGGAATTTCCTTGGAACCGTTTTCCGAGGAACTTACTAGGAAATGACTTTCCGAGGAATTTCTTAGGAAATGTTTTCCGAGGAACTTCCTAAGACATTCCGAGGAAACATGGTTTAACAATCGTTTAAACCACAATTATCCATTACAAAACAAGTTTTAATAATAGTCTAAACCACAAACATAATCGGAATGTATAAATAGTAGAAATGTTTACAAAATAACCTAAAGAGCATTCGGCGGATCCGGCGTGTTGTCAGGAGGGTTATTACCATGGCGTTTCATGAATTCGACCATTCCAGTCATTTGGGCTTCTAGTTGTGCTTGTTTTGCTTCCATTTCAGCTTGCTTTTCCTCTAACTCCCGAACCTAAAAAAGTTAAAACAAACATATATAAATTACTAACACAAAAATTAGTAAAAGGAAGTATATATATTAAGATATTATAATTAATTTACCAATATTGCGGATGTACATACATTTTCTTATTCACAATAGCAACGTATGATCATTTTTTACAACAATGTACTTTACATTTATTGATGTCCTCTACCACTAGCTCGTAGTCAGCAGATGTCGACATATTCCCTTGGGACGATGTCCCTGTGACAACGAAATGAAGATCTGAACCTGCTATCCCATTTATCGATGTCCTCTACCACTACATCTCCCTTCTTGTGATCGCACCCACAAGTCAACATCACCGCCTTCAGGATACTAACTTGGATCCTCCACATATCTTTCGATCAAGGCACTAGCATATCTCTCCTACAATTTATTAAAAAAACACGATTGTTATTATTGTACCAAAAATCTAGATGTTAATTATCTAAAAATGACAAAGATAACTTACATATACTTCCCTAGCACTCGGTGAACAAAAATCCAACCCTTCAATAGTATCATAATCTCCAGACTTGAGTTTTTTCTTGGCCTTAGCTGTAAGATGAGTTTTTTTGTTGGAAATTTCCTACACATTTCAAGGGATTTTAGTTCGTTTTTTGTTCTTCGAGGTTCAAACTTTTTTTTCGTTCCGTACTTTTTACAACTTCAATATATATTAGATACTTTTATTTTATTAACGTATATCGTACTATACACATTCGTACGTACGTGTTCACCATCAAATGCCGTTACTTAAAACATTACAATTGATGTTTTGATTAACGAGATTCAATAGTATACATGTACGTATATATGGGTATAATACGCATGATTTGGTGAGATAAAAGTATGAAATATATAACAAAGATGTACACAATATGAAACAAAAAAACAACCATTAAACCATAAAAAATGAAAAACAAATTTATTATCCTAGTAATTCGCTCGAAATTTCCTACACATTTCCAAGGAATTAGTGACAGACATTGAATTGTGTAGGAAATACCTAGAAAATTTTCTACACATTTCCAAGGGATTTCCTGGGATTTTAGTTCGTTTTTTGTTTTTCGAGGTTCAAACTTTTGTTTTTTCGTTCCGTACTTTTTACAGCTTCAATATATATTAGATAATTTTATTTTACTAACTTATATACGTAGTAGACACATTCATACAACGTGTGTACCATCAAATGCCATTACTTAAAGCATTACAACCAATGCTTTGATTAATGGGATTCAATAGTATGCATGTACGTATATATTGGTATAATACGCATGATTTGGTGAGATAAACGTATGAAATACATAACAAAGTTCTACACAATATAGAACAAAAAAAACAACAATCAAATCTTAAAAAGCGAAATACAAATTTATTTTCCTTCGAATTCTCTTGAAATTTCCTACAAATTTCCAAGGAATTAGTGACGGACTTTGAATTGTGTAGGAAATCCCTAGGAAATAACAAAATGTGGAGAAAAAGGATGGTTTGAACCTTAGAAAATAAAAATAAAAAACCGAATTTTGTTTCTAATAATGATTAAATTGTGTTTAAATAAAAAAATCTAACATTTTTCTAGGAAATCTCTCGATAGTTCCAATAAATTTCCAAGGAAACTTAATAATAATGGTTTTTCCTCGGAAATTCCTCGGAATTACCGATAAATTTACTAGGAAATGTATTTTCATATGTTTCCTAGGAAATCTGTTGGAAATGCGTCAAAACTACCGAGGAGTAATTGTTAGTAGAAAATTTTGGTAAGAAATGCCACTTTTTTCTAGTAGTGATCTCAATCGCTCATGTTATCTAATAGGTGCATATATTTTCTCATCAATTAGCAATCATTGAAAAAACTTATATTTTCATTAGAATACTTCTTTTTGTTAGGGTATTGTTAAATACACCCTAGTTTACTACATCCTAATCCAAACAAAATGGAATGATGTATATTAACCTCCAATAATTTTTAAAAAATAATTAAATACACTAAATAAAAACTAGTCAAAATCTACAATAGAGTATATTTCAAAACTAGACCGGAGTATATTTATAAAAATGTCTTTTTGTTAATTTGTCTTTTATTTAAATGTCTAGTTTATTTTCTTATGATCGTTCATTCTATGTTGGTTCTCTAAACGAAATGTTCGATCATTCGATTTTTGAACAAACTAGAATGTAGTTCTTTGGAAATTATATCGAGGACAATACGCCAAACCCGCACTAATTTTAATGGGATATAGATATTAATCTCTTAATATTTAAGATCGAATAATCAATTTTAAGTTACCACGTGACGCGCATCAATAAAACACTGTTGATAAACTATCAATCCTAACTATACTTAACTTTATTTAGTTAAATATCTACGTCAGATTACGAAAGAAAGTCTGAATGATGACTCAAGATTACGAACCCCACAAATTATGTGTAAAGATTGCCGATTGACGATGCATGTAACTAACACCTTTCCACCAAATATTTAAGGATAAATTGCATAAAAGTCACTAACTTTTCTAATTTTTTCGATTTTGATACTGTATTTTGAATTTTTACAATTAAGTCATTGTGTTTTCAGAAAATTGCAATTAAGTCATTATGTTTTCCAAAAAGTTGCGAAAATGACCATATGATAGGATGGCAACAGGTTACCAAGTCATATGGTCATATTTGCAATTTTTTAGAAAACATAATGACTTAAAAGCAAAAATAAAAAACATAGTGTCAAAATTTAGAAATGTGGAAAAGTTAGCGACTTTTATGCAATTTACCTTATGCAATTTATACAACTTAATCACTTTACATACCTCATACCGTCATATGTGTCCAAAAAAGTAATTTTGTTGTTACCTTGGATAGTTTACCCCAAAAACCCAAAAAAGAACAAAAAAAAATAAAAAATAAAAAATCAAAGTTCAATGCTACTTGTGATAAAATTGCTTTTTGTCACAAGTAACATTGAACTTTGACCAATGAAACAACAAATTTACTTTTTTGGACATATATGAGGCATGTAAAGTGATTATGTTGTATAAATTGCATAAAAGTGACTAAATTTTTCAGATTTCTAGATTTTGACACTACGTTTTTTATTTTTGCTATTAAGTCATTAGGTTTTCTGAAAAATTGCAAATCTGACCATATGACCTAGTAACCTGTTGCCATCCTGTCATATGGTCATTTTCACAACTTTTTGGAAAACATAATGACTTAATTGCAATTTTCTGAAAACATAATAACTTAATTGCCAAAACTAAATTTGCAGTGTCAGAATCAAGAAAATTGGAAAAGTTAGTGACTTTTATGCAATTTACCCAATATTTAAACATACATGTTCTAAAAATTACTAAATGCCCCTCGTTCACCAACTATAAAGGCAGCTCTTCGTCTGTTCAAACTTCCATTCATCTTCACAACAAAACAATAACTCTCTCTCTCTCTCCTCAAAAAATGGCCACCGCAATTCACCTAACCTACACCGCCACCATTGAAGGACGATTGTCTAACGTTTCTGACTGTACGTCAACTTCTTCATTTTCCGACCAGGAAGACTGCACCCAAATTAACAGCAGCAGTGTACGTCGGAGCCGGAAGTGGAGGAAGCTCATGAAGAAGGTGGTTGAAGGAAGCAAAAAAAGCATATACGGATCTTCAAAGCCTCTGATATTCCGGTATGATGCTGTTAGTTACTCTCTGAATTTCGATGAAGGAAATCAGGATGAAGAATATTATTCGTATGGATCTCGATGATCTCTGGTTTTAGGTTAATGGTCGTAAGATCAACAAACGTAGTATCTCATGTACAGAGCTAGTATGTGTCTACAAACTATGGATATCAGAGGGATTTATTTACCCCCACTGAAGATCAACCCTAGTCATCATGTAAGTTATAGGTGTGTAAATAAAATGTTGTGATTTATTGTTTTAGACCGTGATTTATATTTTGATGGGTATTATTTCATCGGAAGTTCCCGACATCTCAATCATCAAATTTATAAACGTATTTCAACAGAATATATATCCGATTAGAAACTAGAGTTAATTTATTCGGACAATATGTATCATTAAAGAAAAACAAAAAGCTTGTACAGATTCAAATATATATTAGAGAAAAACATAATATATACAAGTCATCCTTTAATCAAATAACCATAAGTTTAGTGTTCACGTGACAAAAAAGCACCTATAATGCAATCAGCTCAATGCGAATTTATGTGATGCTATAGTCTTCACAATAAACTAATTCCGAAAGAAATAGATAATAAATAATGTATTTTACAATATGAAATTAGAAAATATATTGTTAATCTTTTGAAGGTTTTTCTTTTTTTTTTTTTTTTTTTTTGTGTGTTTTTATGACAATTATCGTTGAATATGTCTGCTCGTAGCATGCATAAAGTAATTTCATGATTGACTCTTTACGAGATCGGTATCTTTTTCGTGTAAAATGGAAAAAGAAAATATTTATTTTGTTAAGAACATTTGCCATCTCTCGATGCTTTGTGATTTCTTATTAAGATTATTGGTTTATCGAATAGTTATATTTAAATAACCAAAATCCAATTTTAGATATTTATGTCAAAATGTTCAGCGAAAAAAGTTTGCAATTTTTTTAATTTCTGAGATTGCTTTTCTAGCAAAACATAATTTCGCAAAAATGTAGCAACATTCTTTATCTTGTGAAATATTTTCACAGATAATACATGACATTTAAAGGGAAAATGATTTATAAGCAATAATTATCTATTGCTTTTTTTCACATTTAATTATTTTTTTTATACACAACTGATCATTAAATTTCATAAAATGTTCATATTACACTATTTTAACCGGGAATCATAGGTAAAAGCTTACGTGGCATTAGATGACATCTACGTGGAAAATGAAAGGGTAAACGTTATATTGGTGTTTTATAAGAACAATTCATCAAGGGATCCCATTAATCAATTGTGCCCTAGATCGTATTCGAACACGAAGAAATCAATGGCATCTTCTTCTTCTACCTCTTCCAGACGACCCGAAGAATTCCATGTTGATCATCCTTTTGGTTGTGGGTTACCATCTCGAGTGAGGATTTCATGGACTGAAGAAACCTGGAAGGAAGTTCCCAGTGTGCCTTAACTCGATGGTAAATCAATTTTTTTCTTTTTATTGAACATTCTTTGTTTATTCTTCTCCATGTAACCAATCTGTTTATTCTTTGTTTATTCTTCTCCATGTAACCAATCTGAGCTCGTTTTCCAATGTTGAAACTTTCAGGGTTAGATTGCATGCATCATTTTCGTCCTTCTTCTCAGTCGTATTAGACTAATACGATTGAGAAGAAGGACGAAAATGATGCATGCAATCTAACCCTGAAAGTGTCAACATTGGAAAACGAGCTCAGCATATGCAAAATGAAGATGGAAGAACAAAATTTTGTTGTTAGACATCAACTAGAAAACCTGGAATGGAAAATATTTAATTAAAAAGTTGTTTTGTTTATGTTGTTTGTGCTTTTGAAAGATTGAACTAGAATGACTTAAGTCTGATGTTGTCATTGTATTAGCTAGGAAAGTATGATGTAGTAACCGAGTTTCATAAGTAATAGAAATGGTATGTTTGACAGAATGATGTTTGTGTTGTTTGTGTGACAGATTTCAAGAAAGTATGATGATGTAATTGTATTAACTACGAAAGTATGGTGTTATAAGTAATAGAAATTGTATGTTTAAAATAATGATGTTTGTGTTGTTTGTGTAAACTAGGATGCTATAACAGATTTAAAAATGATAGTAGGTTGCAATAACATATTGAAATGCAAACTATGCTGCTATAACAAATTCGAAAAACATAGTAGGTTGCCATAGCATATTGAAATGCAACTGTGTTGCTATAACAGATCCAAAAAAGATAGTAGGTTGCAATAACATATTGAAATGCAAACTATGGTGCTATAGCAGATTAAAAAAATAGTAGGTTGCTATAATAAGACCAACACTTTGTCTTCCCAAATTGTGGTATTACAAGACCAACAATTTGTCTTCCCAAAAAACATCACAAGACCAACAGTTTGTCTTCCCAAGAAAACATAATAAAACAACATCAATGCAACTTCATTGGGTCGTAGGCACTGCTTCCTTCTTCCTTCGAGACATTCCTCTTTAATGCTAGCTTTGTTATTCTTTTAGAGTTTTTCCTCATGTTCTTCACCACTTCTAGTTTAACATTGGAAACATCTTCATATTCCAATTGAATATCAGTAACATCTTTAACATCTACTTGAACATCATTAACATATTCAACCTCTACTTGAACATCTGGAACACCTTCAACCTCTACTTGAACATCTGGGACACCTTCAACCTCCACTTGAACATCAAAAACATCTTCTACTTAAACTATACATGTATAAGGAAAAGTATAGTCAGTGAATTAACAAAGGGAAAATCAATGGAATTTTAATGCTGAAAGTAATAATTATTTATATCAAAACGAAAATTAATGAAATTCATATGATATGGTGCAGTCTTTAATGCTGAAAGTAATATTTATTTTCTTCATCAAAATGAAAATCAATGGAATTTTCAAAATAAAAACGTAAAATATGGTCAATCGGTTGTAGTAAGAAAACCACAAATGTTTAAATATAACAGAAATTCAAGTTACATCCAAGGATTTAATATTAGCGTTTCAATTAACAAATTTTTATTAATGTTTACATATATACCTTATTATGTTAACGTTATAGTTTGAAAAAGCAAATTAGGAAAGGGTAAATGCATAAAAACCCATCCAATTACAGTGGATGTTTAAAAAAACCCTCAAGTTATATTTTTGTTTAAAGAAACCCTTCATTTTTGTTTTACCTATCAATTTTAACCAAATCAAAGGTTTTACTCCACTTATGACTTAACCGGTCGAGGCAATGACTTGGAAATAAATTTTCATACGTGGAATTAAAGAGGTTACGTGGAAATGTAATTAGGGTTATATAAAACTCTTTTACGCGTACACTTCATACAGACGAGTTTTGAAGAGACGATCGTAGCTTCCGAACCCCTGATTCGAAAGGTTTCATCAGAAAGATTTATTTCTTCATTCTTTGAGGAGAGGATCATAGCCTTCGACCCCCATAATTGAAAGTGATAACTGGTAATACAAAATCGAATCCGTGGAAAAAGCGACAGATCGGTAGCGGCAACAGTAACATCACGGTAATGGCTTCATCAGTTTCAATTTCTTCCAATTGGAGTAACAACCAGGTAAAATAGAGACATTCTACTGAAATAAACGATTTATGTCGATGTCATTTGAAAGTCAGAATTTGGAAATCGACAATCCCTAAGAACCCAGGAATACGATTTAAAAAGTGTTGATATTGGGTATGTTTTTAATTTATTGCAATTAGATCATTCATTAATATTGTACTTACCCAGTTCCTCTATCAATGTTCAGGGTTCAAGCAAAGATGGCAACTTTTTTATTAGGTTGATCCGGAGTTGAATGAACATTATAAAGGTTGAATGAACGAACTAATTGCTGAATCCAAGGAAAAATCGACAAAGAATGATGCCTTTTCCAAGATGAAGATTTTGGTTAAAGTTATATATAGTTAATTGGCAATATTGTTTGTGTTTGTTGTAGTTTATCGTTATGCTATTGTGTTTTGAGAGTTGTATAAGTGGTTTGATAGTTATGTACCTGTGATCAGTTTTAGTTTTAAGGTTTGTTATAGTATTGCACTTTCTAATTTGTGCTTTACAAAGCAACCTACTTTGTAATTTTCCCGGATTACAGAACCTTGAGTTAGCATCATACTTATCTGATTTTAAAGGTTGTAGCATCATAGTTTTGTCTTTGTAATTTAACCGGTTTAAGCCAAAATCCAAATGGTTTATAAATGCACCGATTTGAGTTAGCATCATACTTTTCTGAATTTAAAGGTTTTAGCATCATAGTTTTGTTGGATTAGGTGTCTAAGCCATGACTTATAATTGTATTTATCTTGTTAATTGAAGCAAAGTCCATTTAGGTTGCCCTCATAGCTGGAGGATAGATGTATAGTTCAGTAGAGAGAGAATGATTGATTTATTAATTGTTTAATAAATCAATAGAAAATAAATATATGGTTTATTAATATATTTACGTGTTAATATATTAATTAGAAACTATATTAATTAATTAAGATTTAATCTAAATTAATTGGATTTAATTTAGTGATTAAATTAATTAATAAAAGGTGCAGGGACTGGTTGGTATTTATTCAATAGTTGAATAACTGGCCAGGTAAAACCAGGGACCAAAGTTGGCGCCACCCTGGAGGCTCCTCCAGGGTTTGGCGAAACCCTAACTAAGGTTTTGGGGAGCCTGGTCCAAGTGGCCAAAAGCCTTGTCTATTTGGAGGCTTTCTAGGGTTTCAGGTGTAACCCTAGGAGGCTATATAAGGAACCCCCTGGGCACCCTAAATCACACGCCACCTTCTCCCTCTGTTACTCTGCTGGACTGATTTCTCCATAGCTTGGGTGTGACTTGCATTTGAGGCAGGATTCTTTTGCTGCTTGCTTCAAGGATCTTAAGATCAAAGGTTGGTTTTTCTCAATTAATCTTTAGAATTAATTGTATCCTTTAGGCTTAGTTTATTATCTTCATAGAAGAGAACATAGATCTTATTAGGGTTGCATGTGAACCATAGGAATTTTTGTGTTCATTGCTTGCATAGAAACCCTTCAGTGGTATCAGAGCATAGGCTGTTTTCTTATGAATTGATATAAACTGCATGAACTGTTTGTGCCTAAGGGTTTTGTGTAAAAATTAAACCCTTGGAAGAGGCCATCATCGAAATCTAGGCTAGGGTTTCCTAACCCTAGCCGCCATGCCCTAATGGACCCCCCTTGGTTGCTAGATTTGCTTGCCATAAAAGTATGTTGTTATTTTTGGTAATTGGAGTAATTAAATAACTTGAACCTTTCTTTTTGGCCTAATAATTTCGATCACCATAGGGACCAAGATAGAATATTAATTTGATTAATTTGATAAATTCTATCTTAGATTTAATTAGTTTAATTAATTGTTAATTAAAAGATCAATTAAATCGGTTTAAAGAATTAATTTAAAATTTTTCAAAAATTAGTTAAAATTTGCGAAAATAAGAAGAATAATTAATTCTAAAATATTTTAATAAGATTAAAATATATCTTATATATTTATGATTAAAAGTTAATACTTATATATAAGATTAAATGGTTAGTCTTACCGCAAGTAGGCCTCATTCACAAAACTGTCCTCTAAAGAGGGTATAAGGCGACTGACTATAAAATGTCAGTCTAATGGGTATTTACTCTTACCCACCGCTCTCCTGGTCAGTCGAGTGCCGTTAGCCGAACGGGTTTGATAGAACCGCTAAGCCTCTTAAAAGTATAATGTTATAATTGAAAGTACTAGAACCTTGAACAAAAACCCAATCTAGTTACTTTAGGTTAAAAATGTGAATTTGTGCTAATCCATGGAATTGCACATTGCTCCTTGTGGAACGTTGGTGGAGCGTGTGTGGTTTACCGGCACGCCAACTGGGGTCCGCAAAGAGTTGCAATGGGTTTCTCGATTTTGTCATTATTAACGGAGCGTGTGTGGTTAACCGGCACGTAAATTAAAGATGACAATTGACTTCGAGAGTACCGAGCGAATTTGCATGGTTATTCACACCCGGTTTGTGATCCTCGGCATCCCAGTCACAAACAGTGGGACACATCCGAGACTAAACATGCCATTGAATAGTTCAATGTGTCTCAACAGATCTAGGAATTTCATAAGATGAAATTGATAAGTGTATTATCTACCTTAATGACCATTATGTTGTGATTACGACATCCCTCTTCACATCATAGTTGGGGTATTTTGGGTCCTAGCCTTAATAAATAATAAAATGGGTAATTATTTAAAAGGATAATTAAACTAAAAAAATTTTATTTATTGTAGATGTCTGAATCAAGTGTCTATTCTCCTCCCTCTCTTCCTTCACCCATTTCTGAGAGCATCAGAAAGCACCTGCTAAATATGAAAGGCTGACTGGCCTCAACTGTAAGGAATGGCTTCGCAATTGGAGACTGGCTCTCGGCATTGCTGGCAAGCTACATCTCACCGAGTATCCGATCCTGGTTCCACCGAAACAAGTCATCATAAAGAGCCTTTATGATAAGCATGACTTATTAGTTGATGAATCCGAAAAGATTCGTGACCTCATGCTATTGACCATTGACCCCGAGTTCCGCAAGGATTTTGAATCCTTGGGGCCATATGAGTTAATGCAATCGGTTAAGGAAAGGTTCCAAAAACCGATTGAAGAGGAACGAGCTAGGATCTTCAAAAGACTTGCAGAGTGTAAGTTAAAAGAAGGAAAAGATTAAAATATTTTGAAAGTTTTAAAATAATGTAGTGGGAAATGTAGTAAAATTCCAAGAGTTTGGAGAAAAATGGTGTAGAAGGGCAAAATGGTCATTTGACATCCAAATGACTTATAAGTAGGAAAAATATGATTTTTGGAGCTAATATGTAACGAAATAAAAATATTTGTGTTTGTGGGTAAAAGTGTGAGAAGTAGAAGTTGGTGTGATAAAAATTATGTTCGTGAGGGTAATTTGGTCATTGTACCATAAAAGGGTAATTTGGTCATTTGACCATGTGAAGGACCAAATATATAAAAATATTGTTTGCTTGTGGCAAAAATATAAGAAAAGAAAGTTTTATGTGATAATATGTGATAAAATTGCCAAAAGTTCAAGAGATAGAACTTAGGAGCTAAAAATGTAAAACCTGAAAATATATAAGTGAGAAATTAAGTCATAATATTCATTAAAATCAGAAAGAAGTTCTGGAAAACTCCTCTCAAGAGCCGTGAACAAGGTTTCACGAAGAAGAACAAGATTGAAGTTGGAAGACTAGATATTTACACTTGGAATTGGTTATTCCAAGCAATTCAAGTAAGAATTCCTTAAGTTTAGCAAGTTCTTTCAAGTTTTGTTGGGTAATCTTCAAATTCAATTTCTGAGTTTTGAAGATGAGGGTAATCTAATGAATTCATACACTTAAGCTAGCTCAAATCAACACAAGAAACGAATTTCTAACCAAAAATTGTGGTTGAATCATGGTTTTGACTCTTAGCTCAAGAACCCTAGAATTTGGGGGTTTATGATCAAGTTTGATTTTCGAATGGAAATTTGTTCTATGTTGTATAATTCGTAGAAAAATCATACGCTGTCCAAATCAGGTGATTCCAGTGCCCATGGTTTTGTCTCGATGTCTTTTTAAGTTTATCAGTTGGGGTTCAGACCTCATTCAGTCGTTTTCCAGGGTTTTGAACCCGATTTTCCTGAGTATGATTTCTGTATCCAGTTGTGTTGTGAAATTCTTGTAAAATCGTGTGTTCACTGGATTGTTCTGAAATTTTGTGTGGAGAAGAACCTTTTCATGAGCCATACTCGACCAAGAGGGATTGACTCAGTTCATTGTTTTGGATTGGACTTTGGTATGTGCAATCCGACCTCCACAGATTGGTTGCTGTACACCTAGGTCAACTTGTGGAATTTTTAATTCCCAAATGGTTCATATTTTAGGTCTGAAAATTTTAGGGAAAGTCCATCCCCATGTCTAATATGTTCCATCCAGAGGGCTTGATCCAATTCCATTAGGAAGCTGGGGTTCCAATGCCTTCTCTTTGACTGAACCAGAATTTTCGCTGTGCACATTGTCCTTGTTGCACGATTTTTAATTCTCAGTTAGCTTATGATTTGAGTTTGATTTTTGGATGAGAGCTTTATCTTCATGTCTAGTGTAACTCATCCAAAAGGCTTGACTTATTTCCTTTCAGAAGTCAGGTTGTTGGACAAATCTTGTCAACCTATGCTGAGTTGTGACAGAAATGTTGCTGCTCATTTCCTTCATATTGTATGATTTTTAATTCTTAATTGGTTTGTCTTTTGGGTCTGAATTTCGGAGGGTAGTCTCTTGGTTATATCTAGTATACCTATGTAAGAGGGTTTTACTTGATTCCATTCCCAAGTGGAATGGAATTGGTGATTCCTCCGTTAATCCAGATTTGTGACAGATTGCACTGTCAATCTTGTTACTTATTTTCTAAGGTCTTAGAGTGTGATTCAAGTCTCGGTACCTTCTCGAGACTTGTCATGTATTGTGTCTACTTTTCAGAATGTTTGAGTTTGTGTCATTCGGGTTTCTGAGTTGGGAGTTATGGTCAATTCTTTGACCATGCGTCTTAGATATCAAAATCTAAAAATGAGTAAATAATGTGATATTAATCTATTACGATGTAGATTAAGAGGTCTTTAATTGTTACTAAGTCCTAGCTTGTATTAACTAGAATGTTAAATGAACTCCTTAGGTATTAAGGAGTAAAGTTGAAGGAAAGGAAAACACAACGGGAAGAAGTGATTCTAGTTAGACTTCTCTAACTAGACAATGTGAGTACATGCAATATTTTTACCCATTTTGGGGTACATGGCAAGTAAGTATATCAATATTTCTTATAAAATTTCTATATGTGAAGTTATATGCAAGAGTATGATTTCTAACTTGTTTGTGAAAGTTTAATACTATATTTGAAGTATGTTTTTGGCATATGAGTCAATTATATGAAAGTATGTTTGGAATATAAGTCATATATTTCTAAGTATGAAAAATGTTTTGATAGTATATTTTGGTTATAAACCAAATATGTTTAAAGTATGAGTACGCATATAGCCACAAGATGTTTGGAAAGTATGTTTTGTTTATAAATTATTATGTTTTCAAGTATGAATGAGCATATAGCCATAAAATGTTGGAAAGTATGGTTTGACATAAAGCCTAGAATGTTATAAAGACGTGTTTAAAATACATGATTTATATGAGATGAAAGTTATAAATTGGCATTTAGCCATAAAGACAGAAAGTGATGAAGTTTGACATTTAGCCACTATATATGTAAGTAATGTTCAAGTAAGCAAAAAGTATTTTGTATGACTGGTATTTGTAGCAAGCAATGTTGGTAAGGGAACCATGCCGTGTTCCACCTACCCGGGTTAGGTATGGAGTCTACTGGGAAAAAATCCCCATCGCGAAGTAGATTTCCTAAGCAACTTCTACTGGTGAGGATTGATCTGTTCTTTCTAACTGTAGAGACTTGGGGTATCACTTCTGGTGATTAAAGCCTTAAGTATAAAAATCCAGCAAGTTTATAATACCAGTCAAAGAAAGTAAGAAAGATGTTATTTTTGCAAAGTATATTATGAAATGATTTTGAAAAGTAAAGAGTTATAGTATGTTATTACTATATAGTTTTGACAAATGTGTATGTTATGAATTTTATTAAAAGGTTGGAAAAAGAAGTTAAATGTTTGAGTCTAAAACTCATGTAACTCACGAGACATTATTGTCTTACGTATTCTATGTTTTGCCATGTATTCCAGGTTAAAATGATATGCTATAATTGGATGAAGCTTAGCTGGAGTGGAGCTTGAGTTAGCTCCTATCTTGGACTCAAGGTTTAATCCTTTCTTGCTTACTATGGTTAGTTTTGGTATGGATTTGTAACACCCACTGTTTTTTTAAACATGTAAATTATCGGTTTTTGATAAACTGTATTTTTGTATTCAAGTATTTATACGAAAAATCATAGTATTTGCAAACAGTAGAAATGGGGTGTCACAAGTTGGTATCAGAGCCATAGTTTAAGCGAATTAGGATTGGATCGTTCCACTCCTAGGCTTAAACTCATGCTATAGGAAAGTTAGTTCATGAAGGTATGCTATATGATGTCTTAAATGACTAAGATATTATGCATCACTTAATATATGCAAATATATAACACTAAGAAATGTTAAGCTAACGCTTTGATTGAGCAAAACAAAATTTTACTGTTAGGAAAATTGTAAGTTATTTTCCGTAATTGTCTATATCTATTAAAGATTATGTTTATGAGTAGAAAGATTTCTAGTATTGATCACCATGTATTTATAATGGTGTTATATGTTAAAGGAACCAGTGACCCATGAAACCTTGTGGTAACAACAGAATCAATATGTATAGGTGGTTATGGTAATATGGGCCCGTATTATCATAATCACAGGATATGTATTGAGACTGGTGGAATCGTAAAGGAATTATGGTAATCTGGTGGGTAAGGGTTTTGAAGAAAGTAGTAAGGATAACATAGGAGTTATATGCCTATGTAATAAGAACAAGTAAGATTATAAGTATTAAAAGATAGTGCAGTGGATATATACCACTTAGTATGGTAAAGTAAAAGAAATCAATAAGATAGTTAATACTCCTTAGACAGGTTGAAAGGCATTAAAGTATATGTCTGCAGAGTCGAGAAAAAGTATGAATAAGAGCAACTTAAAGAGGAATTAAATTCCTCAACCAAATGAATGAAATAAAAGAAGAAATACCAGTAATGAAAGAGTATAACGAAGTATGTTAACTGAAGAAAAACCAAAACAAACTGACGAGAAGTTACTACTTCTGAATGTGAATAACAGGTAAAAGTGTTTCATAATTGTGAGAAGTGGTCGGTACATGGTTAATAATTATGAAATGTAAAGATACGTGTATGAGTGTACATATATGTTTATATATGTGAAAGAAAGAGTAAATGTGAAAATTATATAATATAAAAAGTGAGATAATGTATTTGACAAATAACTTCAAAATACAAATGAACGAAAGATAACGAGAAAATAAGTGGGTGTTGTGTACCACCTAAAGGTATATAAGAAGCGAGTCCTATATGAAATATGAAATATATAATACTGTAAAGAAAGGTATGGTGTATATCTCCTTAAGATATGAAAAAGTAAAGAGTGTAAAGAAATGAAGTTTAAATGAAAGAATAATGTGATGTGTTAGGCATGTAGCCTTATGACACATAAAGAGAAATGGTAAAAGATACAATGAAAGAAACTTTGGGTTTAAAACCTAAAAAGATTATAAGTAAAATGTATGAGATGCAAAGATCGAATGTCTATAAAAAACGATGGTGGTAACTTATATAATTATGAAAGTAGTGTATGCTTAATAAGTATGATGAGATAAAACAAGTAATTGTTGGGTCAGAAATGCAAGTCTTTATGGAAGTATTATTATGATGCAGTTGGGGGTGAACGGTAAAAGTTATTTTTGGCTTTAGCCAAAACAAGTAAATGCTAATGAATGGAAAAAGGTAAAACTTAAGTTGTCTATGAAAGTAGTAATTTAATTTTGTTTGAAAAGTAAACGACAGTTAAAATATGTTAGCTATATTTCTTCTTAGTAAAGAAGAAAGAATGTAAAGGAAGAAAAATATATGAAAATAAAGTTTAATGAATGCAAGATAAGTCTAGATGGTAAAGTGGAACATTATTCTAAAAGAATGGTTAGAACGTCATGAAAAGTGTAATAAGTATGAAAAGATGAATTATCATACATAAAATGTATGAGATTTGATATATTATTTGAAAAATCAAATCAATTACGGTAAACAATTGAAAGACCGGTAGAAAAAAGAGTAAGTAGGAGATAAAGTGCTAAACTGAGCACTAGTGTGAGAAATAAGAACTACAAGAAATTACTAAAACATAAGTAATAATATGATAATGGTACACGGGGTACCTAAGAATATAAGAAGTGTACTCATGAAAATACTATAAGAAAGCTGAAAATGAAAAAGACATGATTATATTAGTAAGTGTAATGAGTAAATGAGACCGAAATCTCACAAATAATAAAGGAGGATGAAAGAAGCATTTAAATTGCCAACATGTCAAAATTGTGAATGTATTATAAATCGAAGTGATATAATGTATGTCTTAATGAAAGTAATACATATAATGTACAGGAAATGAGTAAGAAGTAGATGAAAATGAAATTTCATAAATTGAGAATTAAGAAATGAAAGCAACAATTGAGTCATTAATAAAAGCTAAGATGTGAAAGTAATATATGTACTAAATGGTACGGGATATGTATTTATAGAAAATAATACATGTAGATTATAGAGTGGAAAAGATAGTAATTTATAGTGAACGTATGAAAGCTAATAGGGATTAAAATGAAGTATATAATTAGTAATTTAAATGTCAATAGTAGAAAATAAGGAAGTTGACAGAAATAATAGGTCAATTTCAACAGCAAAACTGTACAAATCTACCAGGCCAAAAATTATGTATCATAAATAGAAAGAAACCTACGGATGTCTAGTTTCTAAAACAAAAATTGGTACATCATTTTGACTTTTCTAGAGTGAGATATGCAAATTCTCGTGTGAGGTGTACTGTTTCGACAGATTCTATCCCAAACAGAAAAGTGAGGATGTAAAGTGTAACGAAAGAAAGAGAATACTTACCTTATAAATGGTAATGAACCGGAAGTTGTTAGTAGTTAAAAAGAAGAACAAACTTGAAGTTTAAAAAAAATTGCTTAAGAAAAATGTCCACTAAGGGACAAAATTTTACAATAAAAGATTTAGTGTATTTATGAATTTTGTATAAATACAAATTATGTTTAATTGTATTTGGAAAAAGTTTTATAAGTAAAGAATATGATTAATATAATCTCATGAAGTTTTGGTAAACATATGAGAAGGATTACAAAGTAAGCTGCTATTTTTTATAAGAAAATGAAAGTATGAAATCACTTTGTAAAATAAGCTTTATTAAAAGATTTATATATGAATGAAATGAAGTAAAAAGAGATGTAATGAGAATATGGGATGGGTGAGTTCCTGAGGAAATGAAGCAGAAATATGAAACACCTTATGAGAAATTCAAAGAATTATTCAGAAGGAAGAGACTATGTTAATTCCTCATAAATAATTGAAAAAAAAAACCTTTAAAGGTTGATTAAAGAACCAAAAACAATTATAGAAGGAAATACTAAAAAAAAAGATAAAAGAATAAAGAATATGACTATGTGTTGATAAAAGGAAGTATTTACTAGGAACTAAACTTTGGCTGAGAGCCTTTGAAAAGAAGGGAGAAGTGATCCCTTAACTTAGTAGTTGTGTGATGATTCCGAGGACGGAATCCCAATAAGGGGGAGGTAGTTGTAACGACCCAAAAATCTTGAATTTATATTCGAGAAAATACTCAAGGAAAAGATTAAAATATTTTGAAAGTTTTAAAATAATGTAGTGGGAAATGTAGTAAAATTCCAAGAGTTTGGAGAAAAATGGTGTAGAAGGGCAAAATGGTCATTTGACATCCAAATGACTTCTAAGTAGGAAAAATATGATTTTTGGAGCTAATATGTAACGAAATAAAAATATTTGTGTTTGTGGGTAAAAGTGTGAGAAGTGGAAGTTGGTGTGATAAAAATTATGTTCGTGAGGGTAATTTGGTCATTGTACCATAAAAGGGTAATTTGGTCATTTGACCATGTGAAGGACCAAATATATAAAAATATTGTTTGCTTGTGGCAAAAATATAAGAAAAGAAAGTTTTATGTGATAATATGTGATAAAATTGCCAAAAGTTCAACAGATAGAACTTAGGGGCTAAAAATGTAAAACCTGAAAATATATAAGTGAGAAATTAAGTCATAATATTCATTAAAATCAGAAAGAAGTTCTGGAAAACTCCTCTCAAGAACCGTGAACAAGGTTTCACGAAGAAGAACAAGATTGAAGTTGGAAGACTAGATATTTACACTTGGAATTGGATATTCCAAGCAATTCAAGTAAGAATTCCTTAAGTTTAGCAAGTTCTTTCAAGTTTTGTTGGGTAATCTTCAAATTCAATTTCTGAGTTTTGAAGATGAGGGTAATCTAATGAATTCATACACTTAAGCTAGCTCAAATCAACACAAGAAACGAATTTCTAACCAAAAATTGTGGTTGAATCATGGTTTTGACTCTTAGCTCAAGAACCCTAGAATTTGGGGGTTTATGATCAAGTTTGATTTTCGAATGGAAATTTGTTCTATGTTGTATAATTCGTAGAAAAATCATACGCTGTCCAAATCAGGTGATTCCAGTGCCCATGGTTTTGTCTCGATGTCTTTTTAAGTTTATCAGTTGGGGTTCAGACCTCATTCAGTCGTTTTCCAGGGTTTTGAACCCGATTTTCCTGAGTATGATTTCTGTATCCAGTTGTGTTGTGAAATTCTTGTAAAATCGTGTGTTCACTGGATTGTTCTGAAATTTTGTGTGGAGAAGAACCTTTTCATGAGCCATACTCGACCAAGAGGGATTGACTCAGTTCATAGTTTTGGATTGGACTTTGGTATGTGCAATCCGACCTCCACAGATTGGTTGCTGTACACCTAGGTCAACTTGTGGAATTTTTAATTCCCAAATGGTTCATATTTTAGGTCTGAAATTTTTAGGGAAAGTCCATCCTCATGTCTAATGTGTTCCATCCAGAGGGCTTGATCCAATTCCATTAGGAAGCTGGGGTTCCAATGCCTTCTCTTTGACTGAACCCGAATTTTCTCTGTGCACATTGTCCTTGTTGCACGATTTTTAATTCTCAGTTGGCTTATGCTTTGAGTTTGAATTTTGGATGAGAGCTTTATCTTCATGTCTAGTGTAACTCATCCAAAAGTCTTGACTTATTTGCTTTCAGAAGTCAGGTTGTTGGACAAATCTTGTCGACCTATGCTGAGTTGTGACAGAAATGTTGCTGCTCATTTCCTTCATATTGTATGATTTTTAATTCTTAAATGGTTTGTCTTTTGGGTCTGAATTTCGGAGGGTAGTCTCTTGGTTATATCTAGTATACCTATGTAAGAGGGTTTTCCTTGATTCCATTCCCAAGTGGAATGGAATTGGTGATTCCTCCGTTAATCCAGATTTGTGACAGATTGCACTGTCAATCTTGTTACTTATTTTCTAAGGTCTTAGAGTGTGATTCAAGTCTCGGTACCTTCTCGAGACTTGTCATGTATTGTGTCTACTTTTCAGAATGTTTGAGTTTGTGTCATTCGGGTTTCTGAGTTGGGAGTTATGGTCAATTCTTTGACCATGCGTCTTAGATATCAAAATCTAAAAATGAGTAAATAATGTGATATTAATCTATTACGATGTAGATTAAGAGGTCTTTAATTGTTACTAAGGCCTAGCTTGTATTAACTAGAATGTTAAATGAACTCCTTAGGTATTAAGGAGTAAAGTTGAAGGAAAGGAAAACACAACGGGAAGAAGTGATTCTAGTTAGACTTCTCTAACTAGACAAGGTGAGTACATGCAGTATTTTTACCCATTTTGGGGTACATGGCAAGTAAGTATATCAAGATTTCTTATAAAATTTCTATATGTGAAGTTATATGCAAGAGTATGATTTCTAACTTGTTTGTGAAAGTTTAATACTATATTTGAAGTATGTTTTTGGCATATGAGTCAATTATATGAAAGTATGTTTGGAATATAAGTCATATATATTTCTAAGTATGAAAAATGTTTTGATAGTATATTTTGGTTATCAACCAAATATGTTTAAAGTATGAGTACGCATATAGCCACCAGATGTTTGGAAAGTATGTTTTGTTTATAAATTATTATGTTTTCAAGTATGAATGAGCATATAGCCATAAAATGTTGGAAAGTATGGTTTGACATAAAGCCTAGAATGTTATAAAGACGTGTTTAAAATACATGATTTATATGAGATGAAAGTTATAAATTGGCATTTAGCCATAAAGACAGAAAGTGAGGGCAATTATGTTACAACCCAATGGAATCAGTATCCATTCAACTTGCTAAATATTCCTCATGGAATTAAATATACAATTACAGTACATGAAACTCGAACTGGACATATTTTATTACAAAAATACTAATCAAATTAAAAATATTATCTGAATTATATTTACAATTACAGTACAATTTTTTTTACCAAATCAATTGTTCTACCAAATCAAGTCAGATGATCATTAGCAGACTTCGATTAGCTTCGTTTCCTGGTTTCTTCGTCGAACTTTAATATCCAAGTGGAGCAATTGTGTTACGTTAATGGAATTAGATAATTTGTTGAACCGGAAATTGATTTTCGATGCCCAGGAAGTCGATTACCTATCCTGCCTTCGGATTCCTCTGCTGGATGTCGATCATCCTTTCAGGATTTGTCTACGATCAATTACGATTATACCTAATTACTGTGTTAATTAACTTTCAATCTAATAACACGTAGCATTCAACACATGCCAACTCATTAAGTTATTCCACGTATTCAAACTTTTATTTTTTGTTGTCCACGTAATGTATTTTTCCGGTAAAATGGTGCTTTAACCTGCTACTTAGGTAAATTTAAAAGGTAAACCTTAATAGGTTGTGTTTTTTTAAACACAATTATTTTTAAGGGTTTTTTTGTATATCTCCAATAATAGATGGGGCTTTTCTGCATTTAAAGACACGAACTCTTGCAATATGTATAAAAGGATTTTTCTTCGATTATAGTTTGTGAAGTTATTCAAACAAAAGACTGCATCCATGGTACCAATTAAAAGGTGGAGACTTTCCTAATGGGAAGTGATTCGTACACAACAATTTTTCTACGTATACAACAATTCATGTTTTAAGGGTGTTGTACATTATGCATAAAAAATATCAAATTGTTGTATATGGAGAAAAATTGTTGTGTACCTTTTATTTCCCATTTTTATTTTTCATTTTGAAACTTTAAGTTAATAACTAAATAACAAAGTAATGTTTTCAAAAGATTGAATTGACTATATATTTATATATAACTTAAACCATTCATTATATGAATATTTTACGGGAAAGCTAGATTCCTAAAAGATATTTTTAGAACAATGGAATTGTGTTTTTAACCATCAAATTTTATTTTTAATCATTCATTGGTTTTTATGAAGTTTACCTAACTTTTATTACCCGAAATCTACTATTGTATGTATGTACAATTGTACATGTACGAGTGATTTGTATTTACGAGTTTATATTTTATTTATAATTTTTTTTAATGACTTGTTGGAAACTGAATATGACTATATTGTTTGAGAAATTACTTAAAGAAATTTCATGAAATTATATTCGAAAATCATAAGTTACGTTAAAATGCAAATAAAATGAAGAAAAATAGTGGTATTTTTTATCAAAAAAACTTCTTTAAAAACAAAATCTCATTTGATGCAAAATAAAAGAGGTCAGCCTAATTACCAAAACTTTACAAAATTACATCCTAAAAGACTACATTTGTTAAAACATTAGAAACAACGATGACTTTTGACAAAAAGTTACGTGATTTCTGACAGTTTAGACCAGGGACGGACGCAGGATTCAAGGACACTAGTGGCACAATTTTTTTTTTCCGAGCATACATAATAAGAAAAATGAATTTAACCTATGAATGCGATGCATTTTCGGGTCGGGTCAGACATATATAATAACACAAAAAAATAAAACATACGATTGCTTCTCCTCCTTGTCGATTCCTTTTGGCTTTTTCTTTTCGGTATTCCAAATTTCCAATAATCTAATTCCACCTTTGTTTTCCTAATTCCTAGCCAAGTGATTTTAATTAAAGTGTGGCCTATTGGGTTGTGGCTATTGGGCTAAACCTTAACAAATTACAATTGTGTGGGTAGCCCAGTTTTTTTGGATTAATATTAGCCTAGTAGCACAAAATTAATCTCTAGTGGCACTACAATACAAAAAAAAAAAAATTTCCGAAAAATTAACACTTCCGAAAAAAAATCGAGTAGTGGCACGGGCTACCCCGTGCCCCCTTCATGTCCGCCACTGGTTTAGACACATATCTTTATGATGCCAACCAAGGGCGGAGCTAGAATTTTAGAATAGAGATGGCTTATAATATTACTAACATGTTGCGATTGCAGGTCATAACGATATTCTTTTTGTTTAAAAAAAACATTAATGGTTCTTATCTTGCTCATGATTTGTCCTATAGTTATATGAAACCAATCATAATAATACTTCTAAATACAAATTATGTCGTTTTAAAAAAAAATATACTAATTACAATTAAAGCAAACTAAATATATAATAGCTAATAAGAAAATACACCAATTACAATTAAAACAAACTAAATATATAAAAAAACATACCAATTACAATTAAAACAAACTAAAACTATACCAATTAGAATTAATATATAATAGCAAAGTATGAGACAATGAACGATGAAATTAAATATCGTAATTAGGTTATCTTAGATAACTTTTCAGTTGAGTCTTTACTATCAATAATAATATTTCAAACAAGAAGAAGTAATCTCTTCATTAACCAATGTAATGTGGAACAAAAAAAGTAATCTCTCAATTAAAAATAATAAGGGGGGCAAGAGTCTTGCTTCCTTATTGTCTCCGCCCATAATGCCAACATCAAACCACTTTGGCAATCCAGTTGTTTAAAGTTAAACCAACAATATCAAGTCGATTTGGTAATATTAAAAAGAAATTTGATCTTTAGCATTGACACTTTTATTGCATTTAACTCATACGCCGTCAATTTTAATGCATTTAACTCATACGCCCGGAGTAAGGGTCAACACAAGAAAAGTTAAAATTCGTTTTAATAAACAACTCTCTAACTTATTAACAACCCCATTAACATTGTTAAATGCTTTCTATACTAACAATGTCCTAATAATGTCTAATGATTTCTATATTAACAATATGCTAACAATTTTAGTAACTCAAAACAACAACAAAAATTCAATATTTTAACAAAAACACCAATATGGTTTTATTTTCAACCAAAACTTACTGCATACTTTTATTTTAATTTCAAAAAACTAATGTAATTTTATTTAACCCAAAATAAGATGTGTTTTCCTTTTCACCTAAAACACCTCATAAAAAAACTAATCGCCAAACGAAAGATATTCACTGAAATTAAATGGTAGTTGCCGCCTCATTGCGCAAGTACACATCTACTATATATATATATATATATATATATATATATATATATATATATATATATATATATATATATATATATATATATATATATATATATATATATATATATATATATATATATATATATATATATATATATATATATATATATATATATATATATATATATATATATATATATATATATATATATATATATATATATATATATATATATATATATATATGGTCGAGATCATGAGAGAACCTAAAAAACCCTAAGAACTTAGGAACTTTTTTTCTACACAATATTTTTCAAAAAAAATAGCACCCAATTTTTTTAATATATGCGATTAAGAGATTTTCAAAAAAAAATTCAAAAAAATGCATATTTTATTTTTTATATGCATATTTATATAAAATTCACGGTATATGCATATGTATATGCATATGCATATATATAAACTTTTTTTTCAAATTTTTTTTTAAAAATGACGGAATAGGACCGTCTAAGAGATTTAAACAAAAATTTTCAAAAAAAAGCATTTTTTTTCATATGCATATTTATATGTATATGCAGATAAATGTGCATATGAAAAAGAAATAAAAAAAATGATTTTTTAAAATTTTTTTTTTTTAAATCTTCTAGTCGCACAATAAGGGTTTTTTTGGTATATTTTTTTTTGAAAAATATTGTGTAGAAAAAAAGTTCATAAAATGGGTTCTTAGGTTCCTAGGCTTTTTTAGGTTCTCAATTGAACTTTACCATATATATATATATATATATATATATATATATATATATATATATATATATATATATATATATATATATATATATATATATATATATATATATATATATATATATATATATATATATATATATATATATATATATATATATATATATATATATATATATATATATATAGGAATAGTTCAAATGAGAACCATTAAAAGAATATATATATATATATATATATATATATATATATATATATATATATATATATATATATATATATATATATATATATATATATATATATATATATATATATATATATATATATATATATATATAGGAATAGTTCAAATGAGAACCATTAAAAGAATGAGAACTAATCTTAGCCATTAAATTCTTTTAGTTTTGATCAATGGCCAAAAACAAACAGGGCATTATAGTCATTTGAGAGTCTTAACATAAAAACACATTCATTATATTGTAAAATCAGATCTGCAACACCATCTAGATACAAACTCTCTCAAATCTCCAAGAACACCCATTCAAACCTCAAGACTACAGCTACCACCGGCCGCCACGTGCCACCTGCCACCACCGCTTGCCGCAGCCGCATGCCGCCACCTCCGCCACCGGCCGCCGTCGCCGCCATCGCTGAAATCGTCTCCTCCACCGTCTCCTCCCTAATTTATCATTGTCTTTTTCATGCAACTCTACTCCGACGTTCAGAACTACACATTCCGACACCATATCTGTAATTTCAACCTTTTGATCTAGGATTTTCGTCTCCAGATCTACCATCTCTACCTCCAGATCTACATTCTCCACCTCCAGATCTACATTCTCCACGTCCAGATCTAGGAGTTCTGGCGAGATGAAAGGAGTTCCGGCAAGGAATCACAACCAGCAGTTCTACTTAACCTCAGATCTACCACCGGAGTTGCAAAAAGTCGGCAAAAAAGAGGTCAGGCGGTCGATTTACACCACTACCGTCGTCCGATGCACCACCGGCATCTCCTTCTTCTCCTGTCGATGTGAGAAACCACAACCACATCGAATATGTTCCAGCACCACCACATGAGATCAGATCCAAAACTGTACACCAGGTATTTGATGAAATGCCTCTATGAATTTCTATACTTTAAATGTTTCTATTAAACTGTGAATATGTATTTTAAACTGTGAATATGCGTATTAAACTGTGAATGTTTGTATAAAATTTGAATGTTTTGTTATATTAAACTATGAATGTGTGCATTAAACTCGTCACCACCATCGCCAACACAACTGATGGCAGCTCCACCACCAGTTCCTCCCTTCCCCTGTCGCTCCCTCCTATCATCGTTAGAAATTGTGAAATTGTGTAAAAGTAAATGTATTAAACTGTGAATCAGTGTATGAATGGGTATTTAAACTGTGAATGAATGTATGGCTGAAATGCATTAGGCTATGAAAATGACGATTTTGCCCTTTTTTTACCCAAAAAGACAAAAAAACGGGATTTTAATCAGATCCGTTCATTTTTTTTAATGATGTGCTAAGATTAGTTCTCATGGTTCTCATTTTTTTAATGGTTCTCATTTGAACACTTTCATATATATATATATATATATATATATATATATATATATATATATATATATATATATATATATATATATATATACATATATATATATATACATATATATATATATATATATATATATATATATATATATATATATATATATATATATATATATATATATATATATATATATATATATATATATATATATATATATATATACATTCATAGGTATTCTTGGATTTTCGACAAATGGACTTAAGAAGTTAGAGAGTTATGCTCTAACAACAGCGCGTGATCTTTTAATTAAGCGCGTGTTAGGCGTGTTTACCTAGAGAGTCCGTATTGAACAAGAAAACTAGATTAGTCATTAAAATGGACTGTGTCCCATTCCACGTTTTGGACACGCGTATTCAACTGCTACCACCGTCTCTCCTTTTCCCAATATACTGTCACACCTCCTCCTTGCTCTCTCCCACCAACGATACTTCCAGTCGCCTCTCTATTGAAAATTCCCCTACCCCTCTCTCTAACATTCTATGAATAAGAAGTATCTCGTGTTTCCTTCTTCTCTCGGTTGATGCTTTTCGTTTTCCTTTCTGAAATACTACCAAAGGTCGGTGTGGGATATTCAGAATTACAGTTGCTAACGTATGCTTCCCCTGTTGTATTTCTACGGTTTTCTCGGTACACAAATCCTATTCCACCTTCTTAGTTATCAGTTTTCACAGGTATTATTGTAACTTCACTCCATCTAACCCACTTTTTTCTGATTTTGTTTTTTCCTATCTGATGCGCAATCAACTCTAGAAAGAAATTGTTGCAATTTCAGGAAATCTCATTTTCAATTCAGTAATTCATGGGTTTTGTAGGTTTTTTCCTACGAGGGAACTAATTTGAAAAAAATATATCATCCTTTTATTCTTTCAGGAGCGTTCTGTTTGTTTGAAGAGGGAGTATCAAAGTGTCGTACGTGTTACCGGGTATACTAATTTTTTTTTTGTGTATTTTCGTCCTTCCATATGATAGACCTTCATGTGTTTCTTTTATAGATGTGTGTGTATTCAATCACGCTCTCTTCATCACTGATAAATGTATCATTTTAATTTCCTGGTAATTCGAGGTCTCTTTCCCACTTTTTCTCTAGGAGATGTATGTTCATATTTTGCTTGTGCAGAATCAGACTCAACGGTGAAATGTATATTTGTCACATGCTTCTAGCTTCTGGGGTTCCCCAATGGCACGTCCTTTTCGTTTGAAATGTTGAATTCCACTATCTATTAGTTTCTTTACGGATGATTGTTGTAAGAAAAATAAAATACCGTTATCGATAAGCAAATCATATCCTTGTGCAATTAGGCCTGGAGAGGTTGGTAACTGACTTTCATTTTTTATTCTTTAAAATTTATCTGCAATATGTTGTTAAACAGTGATATTTTGGTTGCGGTGTCAACTGGATAAATAATAGATCGTTTCATGGGTTAGTGGGTTGATATATCTTGGCACTCAATGTGTTTGATGAAATGTCCCAAAGGATCAAAAATTCTTTTGAAAGGGAAGCGTGGTAACTGTGTGTTTGTTTATTGAACGAAAAAATTTAAAATTGAGACTTACATAAGAAAAATTGTACAGTAACTTATAAGATGTTTTGAAGAGCAATCTTGGCTCCAAAGGCATCATTAACATTCAGTTTTTTGTTATGTCTTCATAAATTCATTGTCATAATTTTTTTTCCTTTATTTACTTTTGACTACTTATTTTATTTGCTATACTTTGAAAGTGGTTAGTGCTTAGTACTCTTGACTACATATTTCATAAATTACATTCACAGGATTGTTTGTGGAGCTAGGGATATCAAATTTACCGAGGATGCCAACACTTTATTGAAAAAATGGTTAGTTGTTGTAAAATACGACGGATCCGAATTGACTTTAGACAATATTAGCTCAATGCGGAATGGGATCAAAATTATCAAACGGTAATAATCACAACGAAAATACGAATAAAGTAAATAAAATAGAGACACGAGGATTTACGTGGAAAACCCAAATCGGGAAAAACCACGGGCGGAGGAAGCCGAGAACCAATTCACTATATTTTGTGGTGTTTACAAAATGTTTGGAGAAATATAAAAATACAAAGAGTTTATAACTCTTATGTATTTACAAAAGAAGATATGGTTTTTGGTGTGGTTTTCATAAATGAGTTTCTATCCTATATATATAGCAAATGTTTGCATGCCACTTTGGAAAAATTGATTCATTTGAACAAGTTTCCTGCATGCCATTGTTGAAAAAATATTTCTTCACGTGGGCAGCCTCATTTTTGACTTTGTTTAGCAGCCATTGTGAAGTCATATTCCACAATCTCCACCTTGACTTCAAAATGGAACAAAACTTGTATACCCATTTGCTAAAGCCAACAACTCTTCAAACTCCAAAATTTCATAAGAAACTGCAATCACAATATAGAGAAAAATTGATCCTGAAAAAATGAAATACTTCCTCCACCACGAGCCTAATCAGGCTCAACTGCGATCAGAAATACTCATTAAGTTCAAACACAGTTTGAACTTGAATATTGGAAGACTCTTATTGAACACATCAGCGGGATTATAATCTGTATCGATCTTTTCTATGACACAATCACCTTTTTCAATGATATCACACACAAAATGATAACGAATATCAATGTGCTTTGTACGGTCATGAAACATCTGATCTTTACTCAAGAAGATAGCACTTTGATTATCACAGAATACTGTGGTAACCTTTATTCTATCATCGAGTTATCTAAACAATCCCTTTAACCAAATATCTTCCTTAACTGCTTCTGTAATCGCCATATACTCTGCCTCTATAGAAGACAGTGCAACTGTAGACTGTAACTAGGCTTTCCAACTAATAACACAACCGTTCAGTGTAAACACATACCCTGTAATGGATCTTCGTTTATCCAAGTCTTTGCCAAAATCTGAATCAACATATCCAACCACCCCAGTGTTAGATTGTCCATAGCGTAGACACATAGCAGACGTACCGCATAGATAACGTAAGATCCACTGTACTGCTTTCCAGTGTTCTTTCCCTGGGTTCGCCATATATCTACTAACCATGCTAACTACATAAGCCAAATCAGGGCGTGTGCAGATCATAGTTGTTGGAATACGATAACATAAAACAAACGCAGCGGAAACAGAAATCTTAATCGTATTCAACCAAGATCACAGAATCATGCACACTTCTGTAACTGTAAAATCAAGAGGGTTCAAGACATACCTTTTAAATCTCAGATCTGATTTTGTTAGGATGACGAGAGCCCAAAGTAGAACTCCTATAATGTAATCGCACCCAAGACAACGATCCAGCACCCGTTGATGTAGTATATACCTTTGCTTGAAGTTTTAGCACGTAATACCTAGGGTTTTGAAAGAAATCGGCCGTATACCGAGGGTTGGGAGGAGAGTGACGAAAATTAGGGTTTTGGCAGCCCTTACAACTCAGATCTAGGGTTGTATTTATAGTGCTCCTCATCCTTATCCCTTCCTTTGTGGATATTTCACTTTAGTCCTTTATCCTTATTAAGTTTCTAATTAATATACCTTTACTTTGGTATATTAATAAACTTAACCATTAAGTTTCTAATTAATATACCTTTACTTTGGTATATTAATAAACTTAACCCCTCAAGTTTATTTTCGATCTCTTTTAGCTAAATCGTCTCTTGCGTGTAACCCAAAAGGACCCTAATATTTATAATAATATTACCAACTTGTTATAACGATGGGCATATAACCAACAGTCTCCCACTTGCACTTGTTATAACAACTGTATAGTCTAATATTCATTAACCTAGTAAGGTGTATGTCATCCTAGACAAATGCCGTGTTCATCTAATGAAACAGCCCTTAGGCAAGTGATCAAATATTCCTTTGTTCTACAAGATATCCATATGAACGTCTGACATGGAATTCTGTCAGTCTCAAACATTCAAGATTATGTTTCCCGATAGAGATTTGTGATGACCACAACAAACTGCACTTATTGATTCTATATCAATTCAGTTCGAGTACGGCCGTACATTTGCTGTCAACACCAAATCATCGAGGGGCCCACGGATATCGCTTCTCCTGTTAGGGCAGAAGGAACAAATACACTTTGACTACACGGACCTCGCCCACTCATCATGTCATATCTGGCCATTCTCTGTATGGCTGCCAGTTACGGACAACGTTGGAGAAAACCAAGACATAACAGACTGCAGGACTAAGAATCAATGCATCTCCGCTTGAAGAATATAAGATATTACCATCTTAGAATTACTCGTGACACATTCCATGAAGTAATCTCTAAGTACAGGTTACTCCAATACTTAATCCTTATTAAGTACACATGAGAATTAGCGCATCTCTATGCTATGTCCATCTCTATGGACAATTTACTAATTCCTCATGTCAGCCTTGAATCAATACTTACTCCCAAAAGTATGACCGACTGTGGACGTTTTGAATAATAAAATAATTATTCAGGAAGTCAATAAAACATGCAAAATTGGAACACAATGATAAACTGATGAAATGACTGCCTTCATGCATATATTAAGTTCTCCACATAATAATCTTCAAAACAAATAGAGTTTCACATTGCTTGAGTTCCAAACACAAATCAAACTAAATTAAATACACTTAAACCAACTCATTTGCAAATCTAATGCCCATCGACCTAGTATGAGAATCATGCTTGGCCCGAGATAACGGTTTAGTGAATGGATCAGCAAGATTATCTTCTGATGTAACTCTACTAATCGTGATGTCTCCTTCTTCAACGAGCCTCCGGATATAATGGTACTTCCGGTGTATATGCCTTGTGCGCTTGTGAGCTCTGGGTTCTTTCGCCAAGGCGACTGCACCCTCATTGTCACAGAAGATCTCAACTGGACCATCAATGCTAGGAACAACACCGAGATCCCTGATGAACTTCTTCATCCACATGGCTTCCTTTGCAGCTTCATTAACTGCAATATACTCAGCCTCTGTTGTCGAATCAGCTACTGTTTCTTGCTTGGTACTCTTCCAAGTTATTGCCCCACCATTCAGTAAGAACACGAATCCTGACTGCGAACAGGAGTCGTCTCTATCAGTTTGGAAGCTAGCATCACTATAACCACTTACAGTGAGTTCTTCCATGCCCCCATAGACCAAGAACACTTCCTTCGTCCTCCGAAGATACTTAAGAATGTTCTTGACTGCGGTCCAATGATTTTCACCAGGATTGGCCTGATAACGACTCGTCATACTCAAGGCACAAGAGACGTCAGGCCTTGTACATAACATGGCATACATGATCGATCCCATTGGTGAAGCATATGGGATTCGACTCATTCTTTCTCGTTCATCACTTGAACTAGGACATTGGTCTCTACTCAATGTCATACCACGTTGCATAGGCACGAATCCTTTCTTGGAATCTTGCATCTTGAATCTTTTCAAGATTTTGTCTATGTATATACTCTGGCTTAAACCAATGAGTCGCCTAGATCTATCTCTATAGATCTTTATACCAAGTATGTATGCCGCTTCTCCCAAGTCTTTCATAGCGAAACAATCCCCAAGCCAAGTTTTAACACTTTGCAACATTGGGACATTGTTTCCTATAAGTAGTATGTCATCAACATACAGCACAAGGAAGACAACAGCACTCCCACTAGCTCTGACATATACACATGGCTCATCTTCACTTCTCGAAAATCCAAACTCTTTGATTTTCTCATCGAAGCAGAGATTCCAGCAGCGAGATGCTTGTTTGAGTCCATAAATCGACTTCACAAGTTTACACACTCTATTGGGATATTTGGACTGTACAAAACCCTCTGGTTGTGTCATATACACATCTTCTAAAAGTTTTCCGTTAAGGAAAGCGGTTTTTACATCCATTTGCCATATTTCGTAGTCATAAAAGGCTGCGATGGCAAACAATATCCTGATAGATTTAATCATTGCCACAGGTGAAAAAGTTTCCTCATAATCAATCCCTTGGGTTTGAGTATAACCCTTTGCCACCAGTCTGGCTTTATATGTGTGTACTTTTCCATCCATGTCTGTCTTCTTCTTGAAGACCCATTTACACCCAACTGTTTTAAGGCCAGGTGTTTGATCAACCAAGTTCCAAACTTGGTTATCATCCATGGATTTCATCTCGCTCTCCATAGCCTCCTTCCATTTGGCAGCATCTGGGACTGCCATTGCTTCTTGATAGCTGGTAGGTTCATCGTCATCTACCATTGAATCATCACCTTCAGTAATATGTAAACCATAAAATTCAGGTGCATGCCGTACTCTATCAGATCTCCGGACAGGAGGTGGAGGTATGTCAGATTCCCCAGCTGTACTTGGCTGAGGCTCAACAGGTTTTTCAACCTCTGATTGAGAGCTAGTGCCAACATCAGGTCCTTTATTGGTTGGTTCTTGAATTTCCTCAAGATCAATTTGGCTCCCACTGGCCTCTTGGTATATCAGTTCCCACTCTCGGAAGACTGCCCTTCGTGCAACAATCACCTTGTTTTCAGATGGTTTGTAAAACAAATACCCAAAAGAACTAGCAGGATAACCAATAAAGTAACACCTCTCTGATCTGGGTTCTAGTTTGTCGATGGCTTCACGACGGATGTAAGCCTCACAACCCCAGACTTTCAAATGCGCCAATGAGGGTTTAGTCCCATTCCATATTTCAGAGGGTGTCTTGCTGAACTTCTTAGTTGATACAAGGTTCAGGACTTTTGCTGCAGTCTCCAAGGCATAGCCCTAGAAACTGATTGGAAGCGTAGCACGACTCATCATGGACCAAACCATATCAAGTAATGTTCGATTCCTCCTCTCAGCTACACCATTATGTTGTGGTGTTCCAGGAGGAGTCAACTGTGAAACAATTCCACAGTTCCCCAGATGATCGTAGAATTCTTGACTAAGATATTCTCCACCCTTGTCGGATCGGAGGATCTTAATCCTTTTGCCCCGTTGATTCTCTACTTCGTTCTGAAACCTTTTGAACACCTCGAAGGTTTCAGACTTATGTTTAATCAAATAAACATACCCATATCTACTGAAGTCATCAGTAAATGTGACGAAGTACCTTTCTCCATGTCTTGTGGCTGATCTGAACGGTCCACACACATCATTGTGTATGAGGTCCAACAGATCCTTGCCTCTTTCAAAGTTCCCTGTGAATGGCGCTTTTGTCATCTTGACTAATAAACAAGACTCACATACATCATCAGACTTGATGTCGAATGATTCCAAAATCCCATCCTCTTGGAGTTTGGCGATGCGTTTCTTGTTTATATGGCCAAGTCGACAATGCCATAGACATGATTTATCCAATACACTTTTGGATGTATCTGAATCAACATTTAAGATTAAGCTATTATTTCTTCTAATGCTCACGATAGTTTCATAAATAGCATTTGTAGGACATGCTTTAAAGTAAAGACAATCATATTTGAAAACTAAAATATTTCCATTATCAAAACCAAAATCAAAACCGTCTCGATACAAAGCACTAAAAGAAATAATGTTTCTAGCCATTTCTGGCGAATAGCAACAATCTAATAAATTAATAGAAAATCCAGTAGAAAGCACGAGCTCGTAATCCCCAATCCTCTTGACAGCAGCCGTATGTCTGTTGCCCATGATCATGTCAAGCTCCCCATGCCTTAACTTCTTACTTCTTCTTAGTCCCTGCACATCAGAGCAAATGTGAGTACCACATCCTGTGTCTAGGACCCATGAATTTGTAGTAGAAGTATTATGGAGTTCTATCATGTATATACCTGAGGTACCA
This sequence comes from Cichorium intybus, assembly GCA_023525715.1. NCBI lineage: Eukaryota > Viridiplantae > Streptophyta > Magnoliopsida > Asterales > Asteraceae > Cichorium > Cichorium intybus. Next base: position 130,629,189 of record CM042011.1, on the reverse strand, counting down.
AACACTTTGGGCTTGATCTTCTTGATCTCCTCCAGGTATTTAGGGCAAGTTCGCTTCCAGTGTCCCTTTTCTCCGCAGTGGAAACAAATGGCCTCATCAGGGTTTGGTGACGGCACTATCATAGAACCAGCCTTGCCCTTGTTGCTAGGGTTGGAGTTGGGGTTACCAACTTGGCCCTTCCCTTTGCCTTTAGGCTTCTTGGCTTTCCTTTTCTTGATTACCCCTTCCCTGATTGCCAATACCGGAGCCGTGGAGCTGGAGTTCTTAGATTTAGACATATTTGCCTCGGCAGTTTTTAGCATGCCGTGTAACTCCATTATGGTCTTTTCCAATCCATTCATATTAAAATTCAGTGTGAACTGACTGAATGTACTGCTCAGCGAGTGGAGGATGATATCCGTAACCAATTGCTGAGCGATCGGAAATCCAAGTCGCTCCAATCTGTCAACGTACGCTTTCATCTTAAGCACGTGTGCACTGACAGCGGTTCCCTCCTGCTGCTTGCAATCTAGTAGGGAGATCATAGTGTCATATCGTTCCTGTCTAGCCTGCTCTTGGAACATTTCCTTGAGCTGGTCGGCCATGTCGAACGCCCCAGCGGTCTCGAAACTCTTTTGGAGTTCCGGAACCATGGTTGCCAACATGAGACAAGCAACCTCATCCGACTGATCTTTATGCTTTTGCCAAGCATCCCTAACAGCTCTAGTTGCATCATCAGCTGGAGCCTCAGGAAGAGCTGTGTCCAGGACCCATTCTTTCTTATCATACCGGAGGGCGATCCGAAGGGAACGCATCCAGTCCAAGTAGTTGGATCCGGTCAGCTTATCCTTAGAGAGGAGTTGCATTAGTGAGATATTTGTAGCCGAATTCGAATTTCCATTTGTGTTTGGAGCCATCTATACGAAAAGTAGATTTAATTAGTTTGATTAATCCTTAAAAAAATTAATTACCCAAAACAATAATTTTACTTAAGGCTAGAATCCATATTTCACTTCTGGTGGTGAAGAGGTATGCCGTAGTCACCCCCAAAAGTTATTTAGGTAGGCAATACTCTTTGCCAACTTCAATCTCTATGAAGCTTCTAGATCTTCCGGGATTCATTGAATCTAATCAATGGCATGTTTAGTCTCATCATGCTCATCCTCTCTCCCGTGACGGTATGCCGCGGATCACGGGTTTGGATGGTAAATCGACCACGAAGGACCCACGTGACACCCGGCCCATGATTCATGAGTTATCGCGAGTATCACATCATTTTGGCCGAGTCCAATCCGACGCGTTGGCTATAGCACTTCCCACGCCGGAAGGGCTCGGTTAAATGTGTGGTTCTTTGTGGGTAGCATGAGATTTACATTTTTATAAAACGGGATTTTGTTTCGTTTTTGTTAAAACATTTTAACCTTTTAATTGGCATAAGGATCAATTTAAACTTCTAAAACCGGTTTGAAATTGCCAATTTGACTTTTGAAAAATTCTATTAACTTTTAACAAATTTTTCTTACTTATGTATTTTCTGTAATACTTTTATCTTGAAACACTGTTCTATCAAACTCTTTCGGTAACTCCACTCAATAAAATGTGACAGACGGTGAGGGTGGTAAGCAATGAATGCTATTTAAAAACCGACCTTATTAGGAATCAAAGAGACCTCCTTCAACCTTCTACACATTTAGAGTAGGTGAGCCTAGTCACGGTCTGACCAATGTTTTTATTTTAAGTTATACATATAGATACAATTCTAATATATATATCATTTAAAATTTTAAGTATTCTTTGAAAATTATGTTTAACTATTAATACTATTAAACACGCAAGGATGCAGTGTTAATAATTAATTTAAACAATCATTCATTAAATTTTGAAGCATTTTAAACTTTGTGTTTAGCTATTAATCCTATTGAGCAAGCAAGCATTCTATGTCAATGATTAATCTAAACAATCATACAATACTAAAATCACCATTTTATAACAAGAGAACTGATTTCAGAAAATAAAACATCACGACCGCCGCGACGCGAAACACGAGAAAACGCGACGCGGTAATCAAAAGAAACCGATCATGACAAGAACGACGCGGCGTGGAACACTAGGAAACGCGACGCGGCAAAACCCTAATGATCGTAACTTTAGAAAAACCCGCGACGCGATATTTCAAGTACCGCGGCGCGGACGTCGATCAGATTCGATAAATCAGAAAAAAACGATTTTTAACAATTTTAATCGAATCAAAACAATACAAAATCATGATAAAGCTACTCTGACACCACTGTTGGAATACGATAACATAAAACAAACGCAGCGGAAACAAAAATCTAAATCGTATTCAACCAAGATCACAGAATCATGCACACTTTTGTAACTGTAAAATCAAGAGGGTTCAAGACATACCTTTTAAATCTCAGATGTGATTTTGTTAGAATGACGAGAGCCCAAAGTAGAACTCCTCTAATGTAATCGCACCCAAGACAACGATCCAGCACCCGTTGATGTAGTATATATCTTTGCTTGAAGTTTTAGCACGTAATACCTAGGGTTTTGAAAGAAATCGGTCGTATACCGAGGGGTGGGAGGAGAGTGACGAAAATTAGGGTTTTGGCAGCCCTTACAACTCAGATCTAGGGTTGTATTTATAGTGCACCTCATCCTTATCCCTTCCTTTGTGGATATTTCACTTTAGTCCTTTATCCTTATTAAGTTTCTAATTAATATACCTTTACTTTGGTATATTAATAAACTTAACCCCTCAAGTTTATTTTTGATCTCTTTTAGCTAAATCGTCTCTTGCGTGTAACCCAAAAGGACCCAACTATTTATAATAATATTACCAACTTGTTATAACGATGGGCATATAACCAACAATAGCATACATCAAAGATCCAACAGCACTAGAGTATGGTATGCGTGCCATGCACTCCATATCAGTCTCAGTAGTAGGACTTAAAGCGGATGATAACTGGAAATGAGCTGCAAAATGTGTGTTGACAGGCTTTGCTTCATGCATATTAAAGCGTCGTACTTTCTCAATGTAACCCTTTTGAGAAAGATGCAAGATCCTAGACTTCCTGTCACGAACAATTTCCATACCTAAAATTTTCTTGGCAGCTCTTAAGTCCTTCATTTCAAAATCAGCTTTCAACTGGTCTTTTAATTTCTGAATCTCCTTCATATCTTTTGTTGCAATCAACATGTCATCCACGTACAAGAGTAAGTAGATCTTTGAACCATCGTCACCTTTCTTGAAATAAACGCAAGCTATCATAGGTGCACCTGTTGAATTTGTGACTGGTCATGAAAGAATCGAACCTCTTGTACCATTGTCTAGGAGACTACTTGAGGCCATAGAGAGATTTCTTCAATTTACATACGTAGTCCTCCTTGCCAGGAACTACAAAACCTTCAGGTTGTTGCATGAAAATCTCTTCCTCAAGCTCACCATTTAGGAAAGCTGTAGTAACATCTAGTTGCTCCAACTCATAATCATTTGAAGCAACTAACCCCAACAATGCACGAATAGAAGTGTGTTTGACTACTGGGGAATAGATGTCAGTATAGTCAACGCCTGGAATTTGACTGTAGCCTTTAGCTACCAACCGAGCTTTATATCTTGGTTTCTCATTCGGGTTAACAGGTTCTTTGAGCTTGTAGACCCACTTGCATTTAACTGGCCTTTTCCCTTTTGGAATAGGAACTAAATCCTAAGTACCATTTCTTTGCAAGGATTCCATCTCATTATGCATAACAATCATCCAATCACTTGAGTCTTTAGATTTGATAGCCTCATCATAATTTAGAGGCTCCGTTTCCGACTCAATATCATTAGCAACAATAAAAGCATAAGCAACAAGTTCAGCTTCAGCATACCTCTTTGGAAGAACAATTTGTCTTCTCGGCCTATCTCTTGCAATGCTTCGAGTAGTAGCTTGTGGTTGTGAACTTGTTGTTTCTTCAACAACGACATGCTCATTTGGCGAGGAAGACTCTTGTTGCTCAACTGGACTCGGAATGGTGACAGGTGAAGTAGGAAACTCCACCTCCATTTGAGCTTTCTCTTCATTTGCTTTTGATGATGCCACTGTATCTTCTGTAGAGTCGGAAGTTTGATGAATCATAGCAGACTCGTCAAAAGTAACATCTTTTGAGATGATGATTTTATTTAGATCATTGCTCCATAACTTGTAACCTTTAACTCCTGGATTATAACCAAGAAAGACACATTTAAGTGCTCTCGGTTCTAACTTCCCATTGTCAACTCGTGCATAAGCTGGACATCCGAAAGGTTTCAGATGTGTATAATCGGCAGGTTTCCCGGACCATAACTCATACGGAGTTTTCTTTTCGATTGCTCGTGACGGTGATCGGTTGATAACATAGCAAGCAGTAGAAGCAGCCTCCGCCCAAAAGGACTTTGGCAATTTGGAATTTGAAAGAATACATCTGACCTTCTCCATAATGGTGCGATTCATCCTTTCGGCTATACCATTTTGTTGAGGCGTATAGACTACCGTGCGATGTCGAGTAATGCCTTCCTTTCGGCAATAGGCATTAAACTCTTCTGAGCAAAACTCTAGTCCATTATCCGTACGAAGATACTTTACCACCAATCCTGATTGCTTTTCAACCTGAACTTTCCAGTCTCTGAAGGTAGAGAAAACGTCTCCCTTATGTTTTAAGAAGAAACACCACACCTTCCTGGAGAAATCGTCAATGATAGTGAGCATATAGTTAGCTCCACCTTTAGAAGCAACTCGATCTGGTCCCCACAAATCCGAGTGGACATAGTCGAGTGGTCCTTTCGTTGTATGTATACCACTTGCAAACCTCACTCGTTTTGCCTTGCCATATACACAGTCTTCATAGAACTCCAAATCAACAATCTTTTGTTGACCAAGTAAACCTCTTCGACTCAATTCTGACATGCCTTGAAAACTCATATGGCCTAGTCGAAGGTGCCAAATACGGGACTGATCTGGATCAGAAAGAGACTTTGAAACAACAGCAGCATCACTCGAAATTGTTTGCCCGTCAAGAAAGTAGAGGTCTGAGGTTTTTCGACTGGCTCTCAATTTGTCGGAACCATCTTTGAACACCCTGAGAACTCCACCTTTACCGGCAAACTCGTATCCTTTTTTATCAAAGGAACTAAGAGATAACAAGTTTCTTCTGAGGTCAGGGACATATCTAATATCCCCAATGGTTCGGATAACGCCATCAAACATACGGATTCTGACTGAACCATGTCCAAGAACTGGACATGTAGTATTGTTACCCATCAACACATAGCCCTGGTTAACCTTTTCAAATGTGTAAAACCAACTTTTGTTGTGACACATATGAAAAGTACAACCAGAGTCGAGTATCCAATCACCAGTGGAATCCAGTTTATCTGAATAAACTGTCAAGAGTTCTCCAATACATTCGACCTCTGCTACATCGGCTTCACCCGAAGTGCTAGCTTGTTTACCATTTGCTGCAGCTTTCTCTTTTTCTTTATTCTTCAACTTGAAACATTCTTCAAGCACATGTCCCTTCTTGTGACAATAGTTGCAAAACTTTCGTTTGCTTTTTGACTTGGATATGGTTCTGTTGGAAGATTGAGAAGTTCTACTTCTCTCTGTTGTTCTTCCTCTAGCATTCAAACCTTCGGCTTTAGCATCACACCACTGGTAATATGCTTCATCTTCTCTTTAGAATCCAAAGCTATAAAGACTTCATCTAAAACAAGAGTTTCACGACTGTAGATGATAGTATCATGAAAATGGCTATAGGATTCGGGCAATGATGACAACAAAAATAAAGCCAAGTCTTCATCTTCATATTGAACATCCATATTCTCCAAGTTATTTACTAACTCTTTGAATGTAGACAAATGTTCAGCTAGCGAGCCTCCTTCAATCATCTTGAGATTGAACAACCGTTGCTTTAGATGCAACTTGTCGGTAAGCTCTTTGTCATCAATAACTGCTCCAACTTCAGCCAAAAAGCAGCCGCCGACGTTTCTTTTAGAACATCCTGTAAAACATCGTTTGACAAGTGCAAACGAATTTTGGATAAAGCCTTCAGATCTTTCATCTCCTTTTCTTTTTCGGTCCATGTATTGAGCATCCTTTCGAAGCCCAAGAGCGCCTTGTGTAAATCCATCTGAATGAGAATATCTTTCATCTTTACTTGCCACAACGGAAATCGTGTATTTCGATCCAGCAGCGGAATATCGTATTTCACAGAAGACATGATTAATTACTTGATAAAATGATCCCAACAAGCTAATATCAAAACCCGGATTCTCTGATACCAATTGTTGTAAAATACGATGGATCCGAATTGACTTTAGACAATATTAGCTCAATGCGGAATGGGATCAAAATTATCAAACGGTAATAATCACAACGAAAATACGAATAAATTAAATAAAATAGAGACACGAGGATTTACGTGGAAAACCTAAATCGGGAAAAACCACGGGCGGAGGAAGCCGAGAACCAATTCACTATATTTTGTGGTGTTTACAAAATGTTTGGAGAAATATAAAAATACAAAGAGTTTATAACTCTTATGTATTTACAAGAGAAGATATGGTTTTTGGTGTGGTTTTCATAAATGAGTTTCTATCCTATATATATAGCAAATGTTTGCATGCCACTTTGGAAAAATTGATTCATTTGAAAAACTTTCCTGTTGAAAAAATATTTCTTCACGTGGGCAGCCTCATTTTTGACTTTGTTTAGCAGCCATTGTGAAGTCATATTCCACATTAGTGCTTAGTACTTTTTGGGTGAATTTATTTTGATAACTATTCTCTGCCGCATTGTATATCAATGTCATAAGATCTACTAATTTAAAATAAAATCAGGAAGTGTATTAATCATTTAATGTCATAAATGAATCTACGAACTTAAAAGATTGTTTTTAGTTTGATTTATGTCGTTAATATGTGTAATTGCTATTTGGATCATGCCAACTTTGGATTGTAGTTTAATGATTTTAGAAATTCAATATGCTTTGGTTAGTTAAATTTGCCAAGCGAGCTTCTTCATCAATGATGGCTTAGGAGTTATCATGGGGTCAGGGGATTGATTAAATATCAGGCATGTAATAAGTCTCTTGGCGATCAAAATTTATGATGATTTATCTGGTAATATGTTTAGACAAGGATATGAATTTGTTAGGTTAATTTTGTGTGTATATATTTGATTACCTTTTTCTTTTTGATAGCATTTTGGTGGGGTTCTTTGGAGTTCCCGAGAATCATCTTGGCCAGGAAAGTCATGGTTTCCTTTGCCCTTCTTGACATGTAATATTTTCTTTCACAGAACCTCAAATAGATGGGGATGAAGATGTAAAATCACGATATTATCTCTTTCATTAATCATAGGGATCACTTTTTTTTTAATTTATTGTCGTTTAGTTCCCTTTAAGAGAATGTCATGTTTACTCAAGACTCCACTTCTGATCAATTCACCACACAACTTGCTGCTTTATTATGAATCATAATTGAGAATTTTATTGCTTTAGATGTCAGCTATATGAGATTTTAAAGCTCTTTAAATATACATGTTAATACTTCTATATATCTTTATAATGTTTTAGGTTTGAAACACTAAATCTATGCATGAGTCTGATATTCAAATCCAAAATCTGATGCTGCCATTTACCTGGTACAAGAAAGTCATTTAGTGATGATGGAAATATGTCTATGTGATGAAGAATCACCATTTGGCTGTGAAAAGAACTTGGGTTACATATCTAAGTTCATTTCTTTTTATTACCATCATTTTACTTCTCTGCTTCAACAATACTCTTTGTCCATGTTGATATTTGTGAAGAAAATACTAAAATTACTTTTCGTGGGCCGTGCTTAGCACGGCCTTCAGAAAGTACCTAGTATATATATATATATATATATATATATATATATATATATATATATATATATATATATATATATATATATATATATAGGATCGAATGTAACTTCACAAATATTGTGTAACTTTGTAACTAAATATGGATCAATCATTTTAAATCCGGACAGGCGCATAATAGTAATTGACATATAAATCAATTAATTTTAAATAAATAAAATTTGATATATCTAGTAACCGACTCCTATAATTACGAAAACTGATTTTTTTCCTGAATTCTGATTGGTCCACACAGTTACAAAATAATTATGAGTTTTAAAATAACATATATATATATATATATATATATATATATATATATATATATATATATATATATATATATATATATATATATATATATATATATATATATATATATATATATATATATATATATATATATATATATATATATATCAAGGTTGTAAAAATCGCTTGACGGTCGAGTGGCGTTAAGAGATTAATTGGATTAATTGGGGATTAATCGGGGACCCTAAATTATAAAGGAATTCATTTACAAATATAAAAATATAACAAAATAGCAATGTTTGATTCATTTATTCCAAGATACACATCAAAGATTATACATTTGTTTGTTTTTATTCTTTAATATTGATTTTTTTTAGTTTTCTTGAGTTATTAGAGAGTGTTTGTGTCGTTATTTAAAAATAAGAAAATAAATAATAAATTAAAAAATTATAAAAATGACCGCCAAGACCGATTAATCGGGCCGCCAAGGCCGATATTTGACCGATTTTTGCAGCAAACCGTTAAGCTGACCGATTAGGCCTAATCGTAATCGGTTGAAGACCGCCAAGCGATTAATCGGCCGCCAAGGCCGATTTCTGCAACACTGATATATATATATATATATATATATATATATATATATATATATATATATATATATATATATATATATATATATATATATATATATATATATATATATATATATATATATATATATATATATATATATATTAGAGATAAACATCTGGACTTTTCCAATACGTCCACCGCTGTCCTCTCCCCTTTGATATCCACCCCCGCTTTTCTTCCCAAGTAGTTATTACCACCGCTTTTCTTCATGCTAGAGACACCTGTATCGCTACAACTGATTGATTGGGATAGCCGGTATCAATATCATCAATGAGATAAGTACAAGACCTTTCTTTCCTTTTCTTCTACTCAACACACTCTAAATTCTCGCTTTGCTACTGCCTTCAATTTTGGATCTCAGCATCTTTTGGTTCAATAATATGTAGCAAAGGAGAAGTATATGAGTGTGCGATATGTACCACAACATCGTCTTCTTCCTAAAATGGCTTATTTCCGCCCTACCCCTTCCCACCGTCCTTCAACACTAAGATAACGAGTGTGAGGAGAAGGTGATGAGTCATCGGCTTTTTTAGCCCTCAAATTGAAAGATGCCCGTTTAGGTTTCTCCACAACATGATGGCGTGAGTAGTAGCTTCCTTCAAAACTCCTTGCCACCTCCTATTATCTTTCATGAGTCTATCATGCCAAAAAAATGATTCCCCTTATGCGACACCTCCTGCCCACCTTCCTTCCTACCTGTTCCTTTGCGGCCATCTCCTGCTTCATTTAACATTTTGGAATTGCCACATCCTACTTCTTTTTCGACCCAACTAGCCACCTACTACTTCCCTTTATCAGTATATGTTCACTTTTAATATTTCTCAAATAAGTATGTCATATATCCAACCATACTTAGTCTTCTACTAAATTTAAACAGTGATTCACTATTCAGAACATAACTATTGGTCATACCTACTTTGTTCAAAATATAAAGAACATAAGAACGAAAATTCTTGAATGTCATTCACAACCACATATTTACAAACTTCCAAAAAATTCAATTTTTTATCCTTTCCAATGCATGCTTTGCATGGATCCCTTTGTCATTTTTCCTTTATTTCACATTATGATAAGGAGCTATTAGTTGAACTCTCATTTACTTTTTAGTTTTAATATCAACAACATGTTTTTCTCTTAACTTAACCATCATTATCATTTGATCTGGATCAAAACATATACCATATTTCTATTCGATAAAAAACTAGAATATTCAAATTGCATACCATAAACTTGAATAATTCATGAACTTTTTCCTTAAATACTTGACAAAAGCCAACGTAAAAAATCAAAGCTTGAAGCTACTTTAATCGATTATTATTTGTATGTAGAATATTCTATTAGAATAATATTCTATATTATTGTTGCCAAAAGAAACCAAGAAGATCTTGTACACTACAAGAAAAAGTATGAATAGCTACGAAAAGTTTCTACGGAATCAAAATCCGTAGCTATTTTGCTACGGAATATGCTACGAAATGACTGGACATAACAAATTTGCTACAAAAATGGCTATGAAATTGTATTCCGTAGCTAAAAAGTGAATAGCTATGAAAAGTTTCTACGGAATCAAAATGCGTCGTTATTTTGATACGGAATATGCTACAAAATGACTAAGCATAGCAAATTTGCTACAAAAATGCTATGAAATTGTATTCCGTAGCTAAAATGTGAATGACTACGAATATTTGCTATAAAAACAAAGTTTGTAGCTAGTTTGCTATAGAATTTGCTACACAATCACAACGCGTAGCTATTTTGCAATGCATTTTACTACAAACCAATATTTGTAGCAATTCTACTACGAAATCTGCTTCGGAATCAATGTTCATAGGTATTTTGCTACACATTTGCTATAAAATCATAATTTGTAGCTCTTTTGCTGTATAATTTGCTAAGGATCAACGTACGTAACTATTCTGCTACAAAATTTGCTGTTGAACTGAAATTCGTATGTAATTTGCTACAAGATTCGCTACAGTATCAAAATATATAGTTATTTTTGCTACAACATATAAAATCCGTGGCTAGTTTGCTACAAAATTTTCTACGAAACCAATACGTAGCTATATTTCCACAAAATTTTCCAATAAGAAATTTCAAATGCTTTGGCTTTCCAGGTAACATTCAGACCCGTTAAACAATCCCGAAATACCGACAAATAACTGTTGGCTTTCATAAAATTGTTTGTCCATAAAATCTAATGTTTTATAAACATCACGTATTTGTTTGCTTTTTAGTCAAAATAATTAGTTTAATTAAATAGAATAAAAGTATTATTTAATAGAATTTTATTGAATAATAAGTATATGATTATCAAACTTAATTAATTTTGTTTTTTATACAACAAAAACGTGTTGTATTTAATTAGAAAAGAATTGGGGAAAAGTCTTTCTCGTCAACGTATCTCATCATATCTCATCCGTGTTCTTTCTCGTCAACGTATCTCATCCGTGTTCTTTCTTCAACCATGCCAAAATCCATAGAAAGTAATATGTGCTTTTCTTACCGACGACTACAGTTTCCACTGGCGCTCGATTGACATTAGCTCCGTCCAAGTTCTGACAGTCTTGTTTCTGATTCACGACAGTCGATCGAGCTTCTCCATCTCCGACGTGAACTCCGGTGTCTCCCTTCATCACCACCAAGCCATCGATTTCAGGTAAGTTGCTGATTTGATTTTTTCTTTCTGATTTTATGAGTTAGTGATTGAGAATTTCAATTTGAAGATATGCTTTCTGAGTTCTGTTAATCAGATGCGATCATGAAAATTTTTAGTTTTCAAATCTTGAATGAGAAATTGCTTGTATAATATGATATGTAGTGTGTTTTCCTATCATCTCAAATCGAAGTGTAAAGTTTCAGAAACCCAAACACAATATACCAGTTTATGTTCTCATTTTCCCACCTGACTGCCGACCTTCACCACTGATCATTGGAGGATTGATGTTGCTGCTACCGACGGACTGCATCTAATCTTCGATTCTTTAGTTGGGTTTGTATTTCATCAGTTTTTCGGTGGCGGTGACCCAGGCTCTTGTTAAAGCTACCTCTTCTGGTTTAGACCAAGATCGAATCATCATTTGTACGTTAGCTGCCATTTTTTTAGAAATCTAAAATAAAATATTTAGAAAGAAAGGTTGAGAGAATAGTATGAAAGGTTGAGAGAATAGAGTGAAAGATTAAGAGAAATGTGTGATTTTGTTAATGGGTACAGGGTGGTATTTATAGAAGTGGGTAAAAGGTTTAATTTTTAGTATTAATTTTTTTACATATACCGCAAGATGGGGCGGTTTCACCATCTCCCAAATGAGCCGAACCCGATGGAGAGGGGGCGGCGGTACCGGCGGTACCACACCCATTTTTTCCGAACCCGCAGCGAAACCGATTACTACACCGGCTACCCTTATTGGTTATTGTGGGTTATAGTCTTATAGACAATGACTTTAGTATCTGTACCTCTAGTATCTCTATCTACTACCATAAAAAACAAAAACAATAAAAGTTACATAAGTACCTACATTATAGACATGATGAAATACTTAAATACCCTTTTTAAATCTATTTTTTAGAATCATAAAAAAATAAAGGTCATAGAAAAGAAATATAGGTTCCTAGAATCACAATGGACCAAAATAACCCCAAGAGCTTAATAGTAAATGATTCTCACTCTTTAATTTGTTAAACGAGTGGGTCCCCGTGCTCCGCACGGGTTCCTTTTCTTCTCCTATAAATTTGAGCGAGTGTTTAAGGTGAAAACGTTTGGGGCCGATCGGTTTAAGTCCTTCGGTTGTCGTTTTCCTCTCGATCGTATTCTTTTGGGGTTTTCGTTCTTGGGTTTTTTTTTCTTCCACGTTTCGTTCTTGGGGTTCTCAAGCAATCCCAGAAGTGACATCTCAGCCACCATAAGGAGATTATATATAAAAAGTAGACCTCAGATAACATTATTTCATAGAAATATGTTGCTATTATTGATAAAAAATAAAGTACATTGTCTATTTTAATAAAAAAAGTAAAGTACATTGCTATTCCTTACACTTAACTTACTTTTTGAGATATGGTGAATGAAGTCTTCTGAAGTCATCAAGAACAACACCGTAGTTGTTCATTGTATTTGGTCGCATAGTTGATAATTTTGTTTCGACAATCCATTTTTCAAGAGTTTCAACCTAATGAATCACAAATAAGAAAAATCCATTTCTATTTTTTTACTTAATAGCATTGTACTTTGGTTTTTTTTTTAATGGCATTGAACTTTGGTAAATCCGTCAAACAATAGATTTACCAATGTACTTTGGTATTTCAAAACAGAAACCCAAAGTACATTGCTATTATGGAAACAATTTGGAAAAACAAATTTTTTTGACATATCTATTTTTTTATCCTTAATGACATTGCACTCTAACATTAATGAAAATATCATTATAATATTAAAAAATATATAGAAAAAGGTTATATATATATATATATATATATATATATATATATATATATATATATATATATATATATATATATATATATATATATATATATATATATATATATATATATATATATATATATATATATATATATATATATATATATATATATATATATATATATATATATATTTCAAAAGCTTGAAAGAAAAGTCGTTACTAACCTGTTTTAGTATCAAAAGTAGTTCCAGTCTTCGACCAGCAGTATCCACAGGAAATAATACATTCCCGTTGCCTCTTAAAGTGTTTAATATAGCATCTGAAATATCCAATCAGATAACAAATTCATAGAAAAAGATACCATCAGCTTGCATATTCCAGTGTACAGATGATATTACTTAAACAGATATAGTAAAAAAATTAATTACCTATAAAGAAAGAAAATAATACCTCTAGCAAACGTAAAATGAGTTTTTTTTAATAACTGGAAACTTTTTATACTTATCTAACATGATACTGTTGAATTCCAAGTTTTATGCATTTAGCATGATGGTAGAAAAGCAAAATGACATAGCAACTTACAAAGGTGGAAGATCCAAAGCTTTGGTGATGAAGTCAAGAATAGGTCCTCCTTCTTTAACGACTAAATGCTCAATTGTTGGTTTAAAATTCTCGGTAGGGCATGGAAGCAAGCGATCATATTCTACGTGACTGGAAAAAAAAAGAGTTTGAGTATCAAAAAACCAGTTAGCAAGCATCAAAATTCTCAGCAAACAGCAAATTAGTTCATAATCTAATAATTATCGAGTAAATTTTCTATATCAATACTTGCGTCTCACTCCTGTCATGAACTTTGTATAACTTTAGTAGATGGAGTGTACAAGTAGTTATTGGAAATGACCTCGCGAATAACGCATACATGCTTTGTGTTTTAGTACATGCTTGGAAAATATGCAAGGGGAATGAAGGATACCTTTAATTTCAAATTGGAAGTAGATAAAGTCGAGGTAACGGAAATAGAAGACGCAGAATGAGATGCAAAGGCTCTGCTACTGTTTTTCTAGGAAAAACTCAAGTCGAAATCCCAAATCGAACAGCTAAACGTCTTGCCTATGTGGCGGTGACGATGGCTGGTGGCCACAGTAGTTTTACTTTTATTAAAAACTAAGATATGAATGTTGGAGTAAAGTTCAACACTTCAGCAGAGAAAAATTGTAAGAACAAAATAGGCAACGTAAATGGGAACCTGGTGATTGAACTCAAATCAAAATCTGACACACAATTAATTGAAATCCTGACACCAAAATGTGGGTCAAGCATTTTGACAAACAGTTGGAGGGTAGTACCGAACACAAGAAGAGATGCCAACAAAACTTTTAACACCTTATTGCCCTTAAACACCATCTCTTTAAATGGTTATTGGGACAAACAGTCAAGTATATAGAAAATCGATCATGTAATTAAGCAGAGAGAGAACCAACAATTGTGTACTTAGCTTTGAATTTCTTTTCCCAACCAGGAAGAATGCCCAACTCCTTTTCGGTTAGTCCATCAAGATATCCAATAACATCCTCATCGTTCTTGCTCATCTTGGCTAGGGCTCTGCTCAAATCTTTACCGGCAAACATGGCGTAGGAGCACATGTGGAACCTTGAGAACCGTCAACATTGTCAACCTTACAGACTTCAAGCAAAGAATGAAGGGTATATTAGGAAATTATTGTATTTTGTTTAATTATGTTGTTATAAAAAGTATTTATGAAAAAAAGAAAGAAAACCCGTGATTATATCATGAAATCACTATAAAGATTCTCACTTTATTAACAGATTGATAATAAAGATCGATAGAATATTAGAATAACAATACTAACTGATAAAATTTTACCTCAAGGGAGATGTTTGGGTAGTATGATGCATTCATAATATAGAGATCGGCACAACCTAAAGGAATCTCACGAAACGTCTCATCACTACCACAAGAACAGTTTGACATGTCCAAGGATTCCACAAGAGGACATGATGTTACTGCTGATTGAATTGCAGCGTGTAGAAGCTTATGACAAGTTGCTATATCAAGATCATGAAGAAGAGGGCAGTTTAGTACAGCGTGTGCCATGCTGGTTCGTTTCAATGACATTGTCAAAAGTTGGGGAAATCTGTAAGAAAGATTTCAACATTTATATCATGCAGCCATGTTTAAATTATTAACGGGTGTAAAAGTAGACTATCACCTGACAGAAATACGGACCACGCCACATTTAACAATCAGAATGTGTCGCAAAGTATCCTAGTATATGGGTATCTCTTAAATGCCATTACCAAGAATAGCATCAGTCACAATCAAACTCTTCAACATAGTGCAATCAGTAAAAGCTTGAAAGAATGTCTCCCCTAATTGTCCTTTTCCCAAAGTTAAGAACTCAAGGTTTCTGAAAATAGTCAAAGGAATAACCTGTTAACATTACAATATATAGAGAGAGATGGTTTTTAAGTAATGAACAGTGATTACTTTAAGGAAGAAATTGCTTGGATGACAAGTGTGTAAATAGCAGGCGACCCGTGAAAGTTTACTTGCGTAGCATTTGAATACCGATGACACATATCTTCAACTGAAAAGACAAAATATTAGTTTACTTGTGTGGCATTTGGATATAGGAAACATATATTTAAGAAATTAATGATTTTCTGCAGAATTTGACAACATAGACTAAAGCCATCTTACATTGTTGTGGAGATATATTCTGGTTTTCAAAGTTTAAAAGCCTCCAGAAATCTTCATGTGCACTATCCAGGCGCCACTATCAAAGAGAAACCCTTACGAAATCAAGCGGGGTGAAGAATGCACAACAGCTATAGACTTTCTATTGAAATTCACATGGAAGATGAGGGGATTCTTACCAAGCATAATTAAGCAAGAATCAACGACAACCCTACTACATTGAGGAGACCATATAGCCGATCAATTTGGGGCAAATTGAATTTCGACAGCAATCATGCAGGTCTGACGCGTCTGTCGAACCCTATGGTCAGTCGCAATTGAAAACGAAGGTCGGACGAAAGCGAATCAGTCTTTAGTCACTACAACCGACCCCCGCCACCACCACCAGCAACCGCCGCCGGCAGCGTCGGTTTTCACTGCTCCGACGCCTTCAGCGACGGGTTTCGCTGCTCCGACGTCTTCTCCCTTCGACGAAATGCACAGAAAGAAATCATATAAGAAATCGGTGAACATGCCTTCGATTTTTCGCTTGAGCTGGATGTGAGGAGACGCGGAGAAGGAGGAATGGGAAGGTGAAGCGGTGGGCAGATAATGTTAAAGCGGTGACAACGTTACAGATTAAAAAAAACGAAGCCCAAAAAAAACGTAACATGGAATACCAAAAATTACGGGAATTAATATATAGATAAATACTCAAATATGTATAAAGTAGTTAGACAAAACATAACATATATCAATTATTAGAAACAATATGTTAAATCGTAATTGTAATTTGTTATTTTAGCTAGTAATTATTTCTTTGTCATTTCTCAAATTTTAGTTTTTAATCGTTAATTTATTTGTTGTTTATTAACATTTAGTTAATGTTGTTAGTCAGTGAACATAACATTAACATGATATAATAGAACGTGATTTGGCCCCTAATTCTAGTGCTTGTGTTCCGCCCCTGCCTGTTGGAGTTAATCTGTTAATCAGATGCTCAGATGCGACACAGGTAGTGTGTTTTCCTGTTGGAGTTCATCTGATAACAAAAAAAAAATTATAGGATTCGCTTGAAAAGGTGTTGAGAGAATTGAAAGTTACATAATCTGAATATGTTATAATAGAAGCCTAAAATTCATAAAGTATGCATGAAAGCAAGACTAAAATACTAATCAAATCCTTAATTCACGACATTCCATTAATGTGTGTGTATACGCAGATTTTAGAAATGGACAATACAAATAGGGACTGGATGTATGAAAGACTAGATGAGGACGGATATTTTTCTCCTATTTTCACTGAAGGCTTGAAGACTTTCATCGAAGTTACTTGTAGTCAACGCAGTTTCATGGATGGAAATAACATTAAATGCCCTTGTGTAAAATGCCGTAACCGAGCATATCAAGAAATTGAAGTTGCAAAGTATCACTTGGCTAGGTTTGGTTTTATTTCGGGCTACCGTTTATGGGATAAACATGGAGAAATATCAATAGGCAGTACTTCATTAGGGATGGATGATCCAAATACTGGTTTGAATGAACAACATGAACCCTCTTTGAGGGAAATGGTTATGGATGCTGCGGGTCCTGATTTCATAACAAGAATTCATGTTGGGGACCCAAATCCAGAAGATAAAAAAATTCTTTGATATGCTAGGCGCTGCTAACAGAGATTTGTGGGACGGTTGTAAAAAAGTAACACAACTGTCTGTTGTGGCTCGATTGTTAAATATCAAATCAGAATATCGCATCCCGGAGCAATGTTTTGATGCAATTTTCAAACTAATGAAGGTTGGGTTACCAGAGGACAATACCATGGTTGGTAATTTATATGAGACAAAAAAGTTGATACAAGCAGTTGGTCTACCAGTGGAATTGATTGACTGTTGTCGATTTAGATGCATGTTATATTGGAGGGAAGACAAAGATCTTGATAGATGTAAATTTTGTGATGCACCGAGCTATAAGATTTCAAAAAACACATCCAAGTGTTCGCTTGTACCTTGGTCTAGAATGCATTATTTTCTGCTGACTCCGAGGTTGAAGAGATTGTACGCTTCTCAAGCAACAGCCACTTCCATGCGATGGCACGCAGAGGATCATGGCGATGATGTTGGAGTTATGTGTCATCCGTCTGATTCTGAAGCTTGGAAGCACTTTGATGCCATTCACCCTTTATTTGCATCTGAAATACGTAATGTTAGGTTGACCCTATGCACAGATGGGTTCCAACCCCATCTCGGGGGAGCAATATTCCTGTTGGCCTATTATCATTACACCTTATAACTTGCCACCGTCTATGTGTATGAAAGAGCCTTACATGTTTCTAACTACAATAGTACCTGGACCTAAAAACCCTAAAACAAAGTAGATATTTTCCTACAACCTATTATTGCAGAACTTAAACAATTATGTGAAAAAGGCATCTTAACTTTTGATGTATCTTTGAAACAAAATTACCAAATGAGAGCCGCTTTAATGTGGACAATTAACGACTTCCCGGCATATGCAATGTTATCGGGTTGGTCAACCGCAGTAAAGTTAGCATGCCCACATTGTGGGAAATATTCACAATCATTTCGTCTTAAAAATGGTCAAAAGATGTCATGGTTTGATTGTCATAGAAGATTCCTTAAATCTTATCACCCGTTTAGAATGAATAAGAGCAAATTCACCAAGAACCATATAGAGAATAGGGGTCCTCCTCTAATTATGAATTGCACGGAAATTTTAAGGGAAATTGAAGATTTTGGCTTGTTAAAAGTGACAGAAGTTAATGCTGAAGTAGTAAATACATCATGTGGCAAGAAGGTTGGATGTGGTTGGAAGAAAAAAAGCATCTTCTGGGATTTGCCATATTGGAAAACAAATCTTATTAGACATAATCTTGATGTTATGCACATTGAGAAAAATAATTGTGAGAATTTGTTGTACACTATAATGGACGTTAAGAAGAAGGCAAAGGACAATGCAAATGCAAGAGCTGACTTGAAACTCATATGTAACAGAAAAAGGTTAGAAAAAAATCAAGTTACAGGTCAGTATCCAAGAGCACCTTATGCATTAGAAAAGGAACAAAAGAGAGTCATATGTAAATGGGTGGAGAGTTTGACTTTCCCAGATGGTTATGTTTCAAATCTAGGGAGGTGTGTAGATTTGAGCACATATAAACTGTTTGGAATGAAAAGTCATGATTGCCATGTTCTTATGCAAAGGTTGTTGCCAATTGCGTTTCATGAGATGTTGCCAAGAAAGGTGTGGGAAGAAATTACCGAGTTATGTATTTTCTTCATAAGTTTAGCTGCAACAGTTATCAGTATTGAAGACATGAAAAGGATTGAAGCTGAAATTCCAATAATTCTTTGTAAATGGAGGAAATCTTTGTCCCTGGTTTTTTTTACTCGATGGACCATTTACCTATACATTTTCCATATGAAGCAAAAATAGCAGGACCTGTGCAATATCGATGGATGTATCCATTTGAGAGGTTAGTTTTGTACTTCGTATTGTATTTCAATATTGTTCAATGTTGGTTAACATATTAACTATTGAAATGTAGATTGCTCCATCAGTTGAAAAAAGATAGCAGGACCTGTGCAAATCTCCTCATGCGTATGGTTATTGGTGCTGAGGTTCTTTAGACATTTTCCCTTGTTTGTTGTCAAAGGCTCATGCGATGTGTGGGTTAAGGGTGTTGATGCTCTTGGACATTTTTTCCCATGATTGTTCTCATAGTCTCCTTAGTTTTTGGTCTTGCTTTTGGGTGATTTGTCAGTTCCGGGCAATTGCCCCTGTTATTACCTTAGGTAGTCATATATCAATAATACCCATAATACCATTGTTTTCACCCAATCAAAGCAATAGTTGACCTGCAATAAAAAAATCTTGTTTTCACAGTCAACATTAATGTGTCTCATTCGACTATTATGCCAAATATATCGACATTCACAGTCAACTAATGCTTTGATTGTATTCACCTAAAATCAGATCTCCCAAACATTATTTATAGGTATTTTTTTATTTATGCAATCTTTTTTGATACCCATAATACCCTTGTTTTTTTACTGTTGTACCAATAATTACTGTGTATGTATGAGTTGAGTTGTTATGTCAATGTTATTGTGTCTGATTGTGTCTACGTGGACCATAAATTATGTGTGATTGTGTGGGTATTATATAAATTTGTTTGTATTACAGGAAATATGTCTTCAAAAGGGCCACACAAGACAATGCACAAGCTGTTACAAAGACGTACCAATGAAGCGTCTCCACATGCATTGTTTGGTATTCTATCAGCCTCGTCGTCTACACCGGCATCCATACCTGCATGATCTACCCTCTACAGTTTGGTACCATATCGTCCCCTTTGTCTACCCCTACATCCCAAATGGGATTCACGCCAACAACATCTACCCCTCTGCAATTTGGTACTATATCAGCCCTATTGTCGATCCTTAAATCGAGAATGACATTCACACCGACATCGTCTACCCCTCTACAATTTGGTACTTTATCAGCCACATTATTGAACCCTTCATCCATATCAGAGCCATCGTCTACCCCTCTACAGTTTGGTGCTTTATCAGCTACATTATCAACCCCTTCATCCATACTAACGCCATCATCTACCCCTTCATCCACACCAACATCATCTATCCTATCATCTATACGTGCATCATCGACACCGGTTGCCAGTGAACATGATACACAACTAGATGAACGTTTGAAGGTTGAAGGATGAGCAAAGAGGTAAGTTATAATAGTATTTGTTTTTCATAAATCTTTTGAAGCGTTTTTAATAATTAATTGTTATCTACATTAAATGATTTTGTTTTGTTGGTTATTGCCTTCATGTAAATGTTCATCCATAATTTATTCAACATTCAAGGATAAAGCAGATATAGGTGGACATAAGTGGACAACGTTAAGTGAAGAGAAAAAAAAATTTATTGGGAAGAGTTTTCAAGTAGATGATCTATTATAACACGCTTTTTCAAATATTAGGCAAACCGTGAATTTATAATAACCCAAGTGTATATTCTATATTGTAGAAAAATTGCTATTGGGATGTTTCAATTCACAATTCGGTAGAGGCTGCTTGGGAAACGAAGGCCAAGGAAAGATATGGTCAATATATATACAACATGAGGTCAACAAGTAATTCAACCCGTAAAAGGCCACTTCACATAGAAGAACAAATTTGGACGGCTTGGAGTGCAATATCGAGCTCTGAGGACTTCAAGAAAAAGTCCGAGCAAAATAAAAGAAATAGGCATAAAGTTGTAGCAGATGGACAACCCCTTACCTACGCATAATGGTGGATCGGCTACTCATTAACAAATCGCTATTGATTTGGTAAGTATTTTTTAACGATTAATAGGATTTTTTATAGCAACTAATTTTGATTTGATTTGATGAATAACTTTCTTAGGTATTAAAGCTTTTAAGTATAGATTTATTTATACATCTTGTGTTGAGTTCTGGTTTTTTTGTGGTAATATTGTAGGAGAAACAATTGGGAGAACCTCCGTCATTGTATGATTTGTTCATGTATACTCATATCAAGAACCATGATGGAAAGACATTCATAAACGACAAAGCGAAACATGTTCATGTAAGTTTAATCGTTTTTACAATTATTTGATGATAGTAACTTATATATCTTGTATCAATTGTATTGTAATCAACAATAACATTGTAGGAATTTTTTGCGTCTCGTCGTGCAGACTTAGACCTAATAGGAGAAGAAGTTGATGAGAATGAGTTGTTTTATAGCGCTATTGGAGGACATGATCGTAAAAAAAGAATTTACGGACTTGGTTTATATGGCAAAACCTTTTTTCCAACAAATTCCTCCGAAACATCTACTTCACCAAGTACAAATTCAGAAAAGCCTCACCTCGAGATGAAAATCCAAAAACTAGAGGAAATTGTAGAACAACAGCGGATCAACTTGAATGATGTGAGGAGCATCATGGATGAAATGAGAAGCAATGACAACAAGTGATATATTTCTTATTGGATGTTTTTCATGATTTTTAGCTACATTTGATGTTTTAAATAATTTGGTTAATCTTTGGACAAAGTAGGATGATATTGAATGATATGGTCTTTTAATTCAGGGTTTATGTAATTTGTTTAATTATTTGCATTCTTATATTGTCTTTTTGTTAAGAAAATATGTTCAAAACAATTTTGTAGCGATTTTCCTACATATTTTGCAACGGAATTTAGTTCCTCACCATTTTTTGCTACAAAATCCATTCATAGTTATTTTGCTATCGATTGTGCTATAGAAATCTTCCATAGGTATATTTTTATGTAATTTGCTACCTAATTTATTCTGCCACATTTGTAACTGTATTTATGTTTCTACGATATTATTCCGTAGTTTATTTGCTATGAAATATTTGGTACGGAACAAAGATCATAGCTAATTTGCAACGACAATTTTGCTACTGACTTCGTTCCGTCGTCTTTTTAACCATAGTTAGTTTGCTATGATATATTTCGTAGTTCATTTGCTATAGAATAAGGTGGTAGCTAATCTACTACGAGATAGTAGCTACAGAATTATGTTATAGTTAATTTGCTACAAAATGGCAGCTACAAAAGTAGATCACAGTTAAATCGCTATCCCTTTGCTACCGAAAACTTTTGTAACTAAGTTACTACGGATGGGCTACGATGTTTCTCCATAGCTAAATAACGACGGTTCTTCTACGAAAGTAGTTTGTATTTAATTCGCTATGGACTTAGTACGTAACTAAATTCATAGCGCATTTGCTACGGATGCCGTAGTTAAGTTTTAGCTACGAAGAAATCTGCTACAGAATCGATCCGTTTCTATATTCGTAGCTATTCATGTTTAGCTACGGAATTTCGTTGTTTAATGAAGACATTTTGCCGTAGCTATTTCGGTTTTTTCTTGTAGTGATAATACTGAAATCATATTGCTTCAATCAATATCTTTTTGACTTTTTCCTAAAATCAACCAAAGCTTCAATCTGCTTTGATATAGAAAATAAACTTATAGTGTTGAAACTCACATTGCTTCAACTAAAAAGGATTACTGATCAATGTCAAATCAGTTTGTGTTGCTTAAAACTTAGCATGATTATCACTCTTAGATTTCTAATTCATCAAAAAGATGATTTGTCACCAACTTCTGATTCATCAACGAAGATAGCTTCAACTTCTGATTCATAATAGAACATGATCTATTATGAAAATTACATAAACAAAAATTTATAGAATCAAAATTTTAGTTAGAAAAATACCTTTGATTTTCAATAGAATTTCTTCATTATGATGAATCTCTGAAATTTCTTATCTAATTAAGATCAAATTTCTTATCTAATTAAGATCAATCCCATGTGTTGGATTTGATTATTTATCTAACTGGAGCTTACAAAGATGAAATCAATCTCTTATTGAGTAGAAGCATACAACCATGAAATTATTGATGAGATGGTGATATGATCTGAGCACGAAGTTGAAATTGTGATTTCCGATTTCCTTACAATCGTGGATTTCTGTTACGCCTTCATCTTGGAAAGCTGTAACTTTGCCCTAACCAAGGGATCAATTATGTGTTTTAAAAAATGACAAAATTGCCTCTTCGTGTTTAATTAAGGATGATAATCTAATGTAATCTGATTCACAATATCATAATCGATCAAGGGCTGCAAGTTGGTCCTTGTGTCTCATAAAATAGCTTTGTTTAAATGAACACACACACACATACACACACACACACATATATATATATATATATATATATATATATATATATATATATATATATATATATATATATATATATATATATATATATATATATATATATATATATATATAGGGTCCGAATCCGGTGAGGACTTCAATTTTGGTGAGGACTGCTAGGACAATTCTCGTCCACTTATTTTCTTAAGGGCAATAACGTCAAACGTAATTATTGGATTTGACGTAATCGTATGCGGCGCTCGTCCATGGAACGTAATACAGACTCGAGGATATAATCATATGTTACTCAAGTCCGTACAACATAATTTAGCCGGGTTTTTTTTTATTTTTTTCGTTTTTATTATTTTTTTAAATATCATTTTTATTTTTTCAGTTTTATTTTAGTTTTTTTTTTCAGTTTTTTGCTTTTTTCGTTATTTTTCCAGTTTTCTTTTTTTTTTTTACTTTTTATCGTTGTATATTTTTATAACTCGTTTTGGATCATAACGAGTTTTGGATATTGGATCATAACTAATTTTGAATCTTGGATCATAAGTTTTGGATCATAAAACATATTTTAGTTTTAATATTTTTGGATTATGCATATTTTTTTGCAATTTTGATAAGTTTTGATTCATAAAATAATTAGTTTATAATAGTTTGAATCATAAAACATATTTTGATTCTTAATATTTTTGGATAATATATATCTTTTTGCTATTTTGATGAGTTTTTACTTAAAAATATATAAATGAATACTTAAAAAACGTTTTTTTCAAAAAATTCTTTTTGCAAACTTATTAATATAATGTCTATAATGATCCTTTAAATTTTCATAATTTTGGAGAAATTTTTTTTTATTTTTTATAAAAATAAAAAATAAAAAATATATTTTTTTAATATTTTTATGATGGTGCTTGTTTTGTAGAGAATTAAATTTTCAGAATTTTGGTTTTTTCAGATTTTCTTTTACAAAGAAAAAAAAAAGTTAAGGCCCAAAAAACAAAGTTGGTGGAATAAAAAAAACCCAACAAACAATATTGTGACAAGTGTCGCAATAGGGTGGTGTACTCGATCAGATTACTATATTACCCTTCTTAATTTGTTTTATCCACCTATTAGTTTTAATTTTTAGACAACTAGCCCCTAAGTTTTTAAGATGTGTCAATTTTTTCACAATGAATCCCAGCCACCCATTTTTCAATATTAGAGGTCCAGATTTGTCCTCACAGTCCTTACCGAAATTGGGGTACTCACCCGATCCTGATTATATATATATATATATATATATATATATATATATATATATATATATATATATATATATATATATATATATATATATATATATATATATATATATATATATATATATAAACTAATTACCATAACAATACTTACGACTAACAGTCTATAGAAAAGTATATCTAAATTCTCATGTCCACCTTTTTGATTGAATCCCATATGATTCTAATTGATATGATCTTATATTTTTTACAACTTAAAATCATAAAAATATTATATTTAAATTTGACGTAAAATATTTTATTTTATAGTTAATTTTTTTAAGAACAAATCAAACCTAATCCTATAAAACTACACACCTAATCCACATATATTTAAAAAGAACTTAAAAAAGAACTAGGTTGTAGAACTTAAATCCTTAACCTTAAGAAGGAAGGGCAACATTTGATACCTTATATCCTTAACCTCAAGTAAGGATGGCAACACTTGATACCGTTAGGCTAAAATTATTTGATTATTTTATATTAATAATAACAAAACATATTTTTAATGATCTATATCAACATTTTTATTACACAAATAATTCATACAACTTGCAAATATATAGGAAATCCATAAAGTTTGATATTGCTTTTGTCGCCCGTCTCCCAGCCTTTGGATGATTGCATTTATCAATGGTGATACACATATTGAAAGTCTCATTCATTCTAGTTCATTAATCCTTTTAAAAAGAAATAGTAATTAAATATTAGGTTAGTGTTTTTGGAAACGGAAATATTAGGTTAGTATAACTTTATGAATTTGGAGGTGATTAGCGTTGCATAATGATTGGTGTTTGTGACTACCTGCTGTAATACATTTGCTTTGATGACAAATTCCTATTTTATTTTATGCACAATTTGGTCATTTTTATATCATGTTTTGTAATTTGTTAAGTCTTATCAAACATCATACACAAATTAAATTTTATGCAGTCCCATCCAATTTCATCCGATCCTGTTGATGTCATATATATCAAACATTATATCAAAGAGGCATGATTCATATCTAAAATGATAATCAAAATCTTATTCATAAGATATAGTTGGTTACTCATATGTGAACTTATAAATTTTAATAAACAAATATACTAAATAGACTTTAATCGTCAAACGAGTGGTTGATGTAGAGTTCTTTATGTAAAACATGAACTTGTAATCAATATACCACATCCTAGTTTAATACTCTAAATCTCTATATCATTCAAAAATCTTCAATATTACATATACTTTAAACTTGTAATCGCAATCTATAGTTTATTACCATAACAATTTTGTCATCTAAACGAAACATAACAAGGACAAGGGACACGTTTTTTTTTTTTTTTCCTGGAACGGCAACCGGGACAAGTACCATATATTGCATACATGACATGACGAGGGACAAGTCTAATACTACTATAAAAAGGACTTTTATTGACAGACAAACAATGACAGACATGTTTTTATGACAGACAAATAAGTCTGTCATAAAAATTATGTCGTCTATTGTTAAAATTAATGATCTATGACAAACATAAACTTCCGTCATAAAATCATGTCATCTTTTAGGAAAATTCATGACATACATACTTGTTTATCGTGTTTTTTGTCATAAAATCAGTTTAAAAAAAACACGCGCTACAGTATATTATTTGTCTGTATACCGCCACCTTATTACTTTTCCCCTTCTTCCCTAAAAATTACATGATCCCGCCTCGTTTTCTTTTCCCTCCATCTGAAAAATTAGCCTCCATCGATGAGCCCTAAAATCATTCACGTATCAGTCGATTTCACGATTTATCCTTCCCGCTCAAAATCACGAACATCACCACCGAATCCATTTTGTGATTCCAGATAATCACGAACATGTAGACAGCGACAAGTTAATCTAGTTGATAAATCGTAGCACCAGTACAGCAGCCGGCGATTTAGGGCTTCCAATCGCTTAATCAATCGCCGCCTCTAGGTCTTTACTCGGTATGTACCTGCACGCTTCAGCACTCACAGCCTCTGAGTCCTTACTCTGGTATGGTGTTTAGAGCATCACCATCGCTTCACCATCAACGCCTCTCTATCCTTACTTTGGTATCTTGTTAACACATCATCACAATTGCTTCACCATGGCCGCCTCAGTCCTTACTCCGGTACATACCTGAAAACTCGATCGACTTTTGGTAACACCGTCATCTAACCTTCATCAATTTCATAGTCGTTTTCGTATAATATGATCGACATCGTTAATTTTTGTTGGTTTTAGATGTTTACTTCATGAGATATTACATCTGAATCCTGCAATTTTGTTGATTTTATCTTTGGATATGATAGCCGTTTTCGTATAATATGGATTCTACTTCAATGTTCCTCACAATATTCCTCACAAGGACATATAGGGAAAGCCAACAAGTTCATTCAGGTAACAAAGGGGATACTTGTCCATGTGTCTACTAGGATTGAATCTTAACTACCACAACATTTTCACACGATCTAATAAAATCAATCACATTTGGGAACTCAAATCCCGTCTGTCATGCATTTGATTCAAAAGCCAAATATGGACATGATTTACTAATTGGATTAAACTCAGGAGATGGTACCAAACTACCAATTACCACATTTCTTGCAAATGGATTTATTATTTATAGATATTTCCTTCACTAAAGTAATCACCTTTTTCACTTTTAGTTTTTAATTTTTGTAGTATACTTTGTATCCTTGAGACTACTATTACATGATGTTGGAAAGAAACTAGTTGGTGCCCATCATTACAACAAAGATGGAACACTTAACAACATGTAACTAACATATCAAATGAAAATTATGAAATACAATTTTCTTTTTTGCCTTTTTGACCTTATAAACCAATGACCATATTTATACAGTCGATGTATGAGTATTTCATGGATACCCAAACGTGAAGATGCTTTTGTTGCTGCACATGCTGATGGAAACTTGTATGTTTATGAAAAGGAAAGGATAAATTTGAACAAAATTTCTTTTTTTGGTGGTTTTTATTAAGCTTTTATTTACTACCCTGATTTAATTTTGACATATTTAGAGTAAAGATGGTCCTGGTGATTCTACATTTCCTGTAATCAAAGATCAAACTCAATTTTCTGTTGCACATGCATGTTCTAGTAAGGTACATCCTCAAATTTTCTTGATATTATGAGAAATTTAATATTTAATTATTTATTAAAATGGAACAGAGCAACTCAATTGCCAGATAGCATACATGCCAAGGTCCTATCAATGCCATTGCATTTTTAGCAGATGGAAGACATTTAGCAACTGCTGGAAGAGATGGTAAATTACCGATATACCCTCTGTAATAGTTAATTCAGTAATTTTACTCATTTCCTACCATTTTCATTTTCAGCTTGATGTTAGATGTATCTCTGTTTATTCAAATGTTTTGGTTCTTAAATAGGGTTAAATGCACATTTAAGCAACAATGTTTCACCTTTTTTCAATTTTTGCAATGGTACATATCATTCGTCATGATATCTATGAATCAAGATCATCATTGCAAGATATCTATGCTGAAAGAATGGAAAAACTTTTTGCATCTTTTGTGGTACAACAATGCCATGTTGGAGAACATGTCAACAAATTTAGACTTCATGAATAAATTATGCAACATGTTGGACAAAACCAGTTGGCTATAAAGGAAACAACAGATTTGAATGGAAGCTCTGATGATGTGATTGGTGAAAATTTAAAACTAAAGACAGAATTGGAAAGGAAAAATAAAGCTGAAAAAGGAAATTCATTGTGGAGGTTCTTCAGTACAAGAACAGTTCTTATTTTCTTTAGAAGGGATTACTTATGTGAACAAGTTAATTCTTTACAAGAAAAGCTTGAAATGGCATACGCCATAGCTGATGAAAATGAAGCTATTGTTGTAGAAGCACCCCAGGCAATCAATTATCTTGACATTTAGTGTGGATTTTATAATTTATATTTACTCTTTACCATTTTCCAGGTGTCAGAGGCAAACAAGATTTATGCTGAACAAAAGGAAGAGGAGATTAGAATTCTGGAAAATTCCGTTGAAGAACTTGACAGTATGACAATTCCTAGTAATATGAAGTATTTTAGTTGTTGTTAGGCCCTATTCTTGGTGAATTTATATCATAGATACACTGGTATTTCTCACTTTTTGTGCTAGTGCATGTGACCAAGAAAATGTTAAAAACAGGGACTAAAAGCGGACAAAATGGAAGAAGTTTGGATCAAGTCAATATCAGTCGAATGAACACGCGCGCCGTGGGAAAGAAGGCATGCGCGTTGCGCCACGCAATAGATCAGGAGATTCAAAAAGCGAAAAAACGGGGATAAGGCTATACGCGCGTCGCGGCTTTAGGATTTGCGCGCCGCGGATCGACAGATTTCTCAAGTATAAATAGAGGTCTTTAGGTCGGATTTTGGAGGCGAAGATCGAACCCTAAGATGGACTTAAGGCTTCTTTGACTCAAGTTTCGGAATTTCAGCAACCATTCTTGGTATATCTTATGTTTTTACTTTTAGTTTAATGTTCTTTAGTTTAAATTAGCTTCTAGCCTAGTGTTTCTAGATTGTTCAGACCAGTAGCTTTAGTCTAGGGTTATCTATTTTCGAGTTTCAGTACATTGGATCTTTTGTTTTGGTTTATAATTCAAGTAATCATTCGGTTTATGTTTTTATTGCACTTTTTAGCTTTAATTGTGTTTGGATGTGTTTTGAATGCTATTAGATTATTGTTTGCTTCTGGTTTCTAAATTTGGTTTCTGATTTCAGTAAGTATTCATAGTCTAGGATTGGATTTGGTTTAGTTTAGTTGGTGCTTGAATTGGATTTTGGAACTTGCTTTGGAATTGTGTTTTGTGTGATTTTTGGAAAAGTAGAGTTAGTCCCACTAGCTTTAGCGTGACACTAGAGTTGGTAAGCTATCATCCTATCTTGACCACCATACTCCCGTAGATCGACCCTTGCTACCGCTATACTAGTGTGTGTGAGGTTTATTTTCTTATTTTTGACCGCATAACGACCCAAGCATGTCAAATTTTGGCGTCGTTGCCGGGGAGTTGTGATCTTAGGATAAGATGATCTGTAGGGAGCTGTTTTCTGATTTTTGGATTTAGTTTTGATAATTGAGTTTAGTTAGTAATTTTATTCTGGTCTTGGCGGTCATTTTGCATTAGTGCATGCGTACCCGTCGGGGTGGGCATACATCTTCCTTGTTTTTTGACTCTGAAATTGAGCGAACCGCACGCAATAACCGTGTGCATAGGCGTTATGTTAATATGAGTCCTAGTAGTGTAGTCATAGAGGATGTTACCAATGAGCCCTTGGGCGAGGTAACGGGGGAACACCAATTATACCCCCAGTTTCTGAATTTCATGTGGGAAGCACAAGTGCTAGTGGTGGTGCGGTTTTAGCCCCCGTACTAGTACCATCATGCACTCAGCCTGTAGTCCAACCTTTAAGCCAACCTATTACCAACCCGCTAGGAAACCCCGTGTCTGTTGCGATGGCTTGGGGAGCGCCGACCCGAGATGGAAACCCATTACCGTGACAACAGATACCGGTTTCACACTCACAACTTTCACAACCATTACCATCATAATACCAGCAACCCATTTTTAAACCACAACCCGTTATTCAAACTATACCACCACAGACCCAAACCCAACCACCACCTGAAATTCAACCTCAGCAGCCACAATACCAGTACCAAGAAGCAGACCCAGTTTATGACAAGGAAGACAAGGGTGTTGGATTAGGTGTCTAAGCCATGACTAATAATTAGTATTTACCTAATTAATAGAAGCACAGTCCATTTGGGTTGCCCTCATAGCAGGAAGTTTGGTAGAAAATTCGGTAGAGAGAAAGGTTGATTTATTATGGGATTAATAAATCAACAGGAATTAATTATATGGTTTATTAATATATTAAAGTCATAATATATTAATTAGAAACTGTATTAATTAATTAGGAATTAATCTGGAATTAATTGAATTTAATTCAATGATTAATTAATTAATTAAAGGTGCAGGGACTAAAACTGTAATTATTCAATAGTTGAGTAAGTGACAGTGGGAGTGACCAGTGGATTTCGATTTCTATATATGGTATATAGAAATTTCAAAATTAATATAATATAGGATAAATAGGAGTTTGAATTATAAGATAAAAGGTTTATCTTATTTGAATTCAAAAGGGTTTATCCTTAAAGCTTATCAACTGGTCATCTGGAAACTATAAATAGGGATCCCTGGGCACTCATTATTTTCGCCACTTTTCAAGACCTCTCTGGAATTTTCGATCCCCTCTCCTCCTAGCTTGGGTGTGACTTTCATTTGAGGCAGGATATTTGTGCTGCTCAGCTTCCAAGAAATAAAGGTTGGTTATTCTATCTTGATCTTTAGATTTCTTATTGACCTCTAGGTTTTTTGTTATATGTTCAATAGTATAAAACATAGATCCTCATAGGTTGCATATGAACTTAGGTTATTTAGTTCATGGTTTGTAGAAAACCTTTCAGTGGTATCAGAGTCTGTTCTTGTTTTCTTGTTGAATAGTTATAACTGTTTAGGGTTTAAAGCTTATAAACCCTAATTTTTGTTTGGATCGAAATCTTGGATTAGGGTTTTGGAAACCCTAATCCCCCCCTTGTAATTTTCGAAAAAGGCCTTTTAGGGTTTTAGGAGGCTTTCTATTTTTGGTAACTTTACTTGTTTAATTAAAATGGATAACCTTAAACCCAAATTGTTTGAATTCCAAATTTAAGGGTTTAAGATAGGTTTAAAATTAATTTGATTAATTTAGTAATACCTATCTACATTTGAATTAATTTAATTAATTATTAATTAAAAGATAATTCAAAGGATTTAATTAATTTTTAAAAATTTGCGAATATTAAAGATAAATCCGAGAAAAATATTTTAAATGTTTAAAATATTAAGATTTAATTATTTTAATTAATTGTTAATTAAAGGATAATTGAATCAGATTTTAAATGTTTAATTTAATTTTAAATTTAATAGTTAAATTGGTAAAATTAAAAGATAAACCTGGAATATTTTAAAAGGTTTTAAAATACATATTATATATGTTATTAATTGTTAATACTATATGTATAAGATAAAATCGGTCAGTCAATTCAATAGTAGGCCTCATTCACGAAGCTGATCTATAAAGTGGATATAAGGAGGCTGCCTATAAAATAGCGGTCTAATGGGTGAACACTCTCGCCCACCGCTCGCCTGATAAGTAGAGGGTCGTTAGCCGAACAGTTTTGATAGGACCACTTAATCATTAAAAGTATAATGATCAAAGTACTGGAACCATTTACAAAAATCCCAATCTAGTTACTTTAGGAAAAATGTGAATTTGATGCTAACCCATGAAATTGCACATTGCACTTTATGAAACGTTGGTGGAGCGTGTGTGGTTTACCGGCACACCAATGGGGGTTCATAAAGAGTGGCAATGGGTGTCTCGGGTGTTATCATTGTTGATGGAGCGTGTGTGGTTTACCGGCACATCAATTTGAGATGATAATGGACCCCGAGAGTACCAAGCTAATTTGCATGGTTATTCACACCTGGTTTGTAATCTTCGGCATCCCAGTCACAAACGGTGGGGCATATCCGAGATTAAACATGCTATTGAACAGTTCAATAAATCTCAAAAGAAACTAGGAATTCCATTTATAATAAGACTATATTTTCCGCGGTGAAATTGGCTGAATCGTCATTCGCCTACCTTTATAAAATTTGCAAATAGACTACGGCATCCCTCTTCTAGTTTGTAAATTGTTATAGTTAGATCCTAGCCTTATTTTATATTGGGTTATTATAAGGACCGACAAGTATCTAATTAACCTTACCTTCTTTTATAGATGTCTTCTGCTGATCAATCTGCTCCCCACTCAAACTCCAGTGTTCCCTCCTATGCAGTTAATCGCGCCGGTATAGCGCCGGTATCGCGGTTAGCGGTGGTCAGGATAATCACGGTTCAGTTTAGCGGTGGAAAATAGCGGTACCGATAAAATCGTCGCGATTTACCGCTATTTACCGCGATTTACCGCGATAATTATCAGCGACTAAATTTGAATTTGAATTTGAATTTGATACTTTGACTCAGATGTCGATGAGAATGTTATGTTATGTGACTTATGTCTTAAATTAAGCCTTATGTGATTTTTTTGAATGACTTTTATGATATTAATTCTACTAGTAATAGTCTAATATATAAATTCTACATATTACTAAAAAACCGCTATACCACCGCGAGAACCGCAAAATTAAATATCGGTAGGTTACCGCGATTACGGTTTTGACCGCGATAACTGCATAGGTTCCCTCTATCCTCTCACTGTATTCCAATGTTCAATTGAACGGGACAAACTACAATGACTGGATTAGATATATCAAGATGGCTCTGAGGTACGAGAACAAAGAGTATGTTCTCGAGACCGAGCTTGTCGATATTGACCCTGAAACTGCTACTCCCGAGGAAATTGCCTCGTAGCAAAAACATTCTGATGATGCGACCAAAGTGGCCTGCATCATGATCGCCACAATGAACCCCGAATTGCAAAGGATATACGAAGACTACTGGCCCTTTGAGATGCACAAGGAGCTTGCAGAAAAATTCTGCAAGCAAGAGCGCATCGAGAGGTGCGAGGTGGTCAAGGACTTCACGAACAGCAAACCTAAAGATGGAGAGTCCATCTGTACTCATGTGCAAAGAATGCAAGGTTACGTGGAGCGGCTTAGGAAGCTAGCGATGCCTGTAAACGAGGAGTTGGCCATTGACATTGTGCTTAACTCCTTGCCAAGTTCTTATGACCAGTTCAGGCTGGCTTACCATTTGAACAACAATCAGGCTAACCTGACTGAATTGCATCGTATGATTCGAACTGCTGAGGACGGAATGAAGGGTAAAAGTATACCCTCGGTTAATCAGCCCGTCTTAGCAATTGGAACTGGCAAAGGAAAGAAAAGGAAGGGCCCTCCTAAGCAAAATTGGAGGGAAAAGGTTCAGGTCGGGTCGTCCAGCAATGGCTCGAGAACCAAGTCTTCTCACATTCCTTGTGTAGCCAATCCCAATGAAGCCGACTGTTTCTACTGCAAAGAGAAGGGCCATTGGAAGAGAAGCTGCCCCAAATACTTGCAGGATGTCAAGGATGGGAAAGTAAAGCCATCGACAGCAGGTATATACACTATCTCTAAAAACTCACCATCTTCTAATTCTTGGGTCCTTGATACAGGATGTGGTTTTCACATTTGTTCTGATTTGCAGGGCCTAAAGGAAAGCAGGGAGGTGGAGCACGGTAGACTGAACCTGATCATGGGCAATATGAGATCGTCCCCTGTTACCAAGATCGGCGTTTATAGTTTAGTGCTTAGTAGTGATGTTAGCTTAGAGTTATTTAATTGTTGCTATTCGCCAGAAATGGCAAGAAACATTATTTCATTTCACGCATTGTTCAGACAAGGATTTCAATTTTCTTTTGATAATAAAATTGGTTCGATTTCTGTTTTCAAAAATGGTATTTTGATTTTTACTGCTTATCCTTGTGATGGTGTGTATGAAACTGTTGAATGTGTTGACAATTTAGGACATAGTGTAAATTATATTGATTCTACTAGTGGTGTAGAAAAGACATGTCTGTGGCATAGTCGGCTCGGGCACATCAGCAAGAAACGCATCGCCCAACTCCAAAAGGATGGAGTGTTGGAATCATTCGACCTCAAGTCGGATGATGTATGCGAATCTTGTCTGTTGGGAAAGATGACTAAATCACCTTTCAAAGGGTCTTTTGAAAGAGGTGAGGGTCTGTTGGACATCATTCACACGGATGTGTGTGGTCCATTCAGATCAACCATAAAGGATGGCACGCGGTTCTACGTAACCTTTACTGATGATTTTAGTAGATACGGTTATATCTACATAATCAAGTATAAGTCAAACACCTTTGAAAAGTTCAGAGAGTTTAAGAACGAGGTAGAGAATCAATTAGGCAGGAAGATAAAGATGCTCAGGTCCGACAGAGGCGAAGAGTATCTAAGTATCGAGTTCCTAGACTATCTAAAGGAATGCGGAATAGTTTCGCAGTTGACACCTCCCAGGACACCACAGTTGAACGATGTTGCGGAGAGGCGCAACTGAACCCTGTTGGACATGGTTCGTTCCATGATGAGTCGAGCTTCACTTCCCATTCACTTCTGGGGGTATGCCTTAGAGACTGCCGCCCATATCCTCAATCTTGTCCCTACTAAAAAGGTTTCTAAAACACCTCATGAAATGTGGACGAGGAAAGTTCCCTCGTTGGCACATATCAAAGTCTAAGCTTGTGAGGCTTTCGTTAGACGAGAGACTCAAGATAAACTCGCAGAAAGAAGCGAAAGGTGTTTCTTCCTTGGTTATCCCAAACAGTCCTTTGGATATCTATTCTACAGACCGAGCGAGGACGTGGTCTTTGTAGCTAGACGAGCGGTCTTTCGAGAGAGAGAGCTCATATTCAAAGAGAACAGTGGGAGTACCATTGATCTGGAAGAAATTCAAGAGTCATCAGATGACGCAACCTTAGGAGAAACTAGCAACCAACATGAGGAAGAAGTTCCTGTTGGTCCGACAGATGTATCCTTACCTCTTAGGCGTTCCGGTAGGGTTAGCATGCCACCCGAGTTTTATGGGTTCCATATAACTTCGGATGGGGACACGTTTGTCAGTGATAGGACACTGATAAATTTAGATGAACCAGCTAACTACCAGGAAGTAGTGGCGGGCCCTGAGTCTGCCAAGTGGAAAGAGGCCATGGATAGCAAGATCAAGTCCATGTATGACAATCAAGTTTGGAACTTGGTTGACAACGTACCGGGTCGAAAGACAGTCGGGTGCAAATGGATCTTCAATAAGAAGACCGACATGGACGGAAAGGTACACACTTTCAAGGAAAGACTGGTTGCGTAGGGCTTTACTCAAACCCCAGGGGTTGACTATGACGAGACCTTCTCACCAGTAGCCAAGATAAAGTCTATTAGGATTATGCTGGCCATAGCTACATTTCATGACTATGAAATTTGGCAGATGGACGTCAAAACTGCTTTCCTTAATGGAAAGTTGACTGAGGATGTTTACATGAATCAGCCAGAGGGTTTTGTCGATGCAAAGTATCCCAATAAGGTGTGTAAGCTTGAGAGATCAATCTACGGATTAAAGCAAGCTTCTCGCAGCTGGAATCTTTGTTTCCATGAGAAAGTCAAAGAGTTTGGCTTCTCTAGGAGCGAGGATGAGTCCTGCGTATATGTCAAGGCTAGTGGGAGTATAGTCACCTTTCTGGTGCTGTATGTCGATGACATACTGCTCATGGGAAACGATATTCCAACCTTGCAAGATGTCAAGGCTTGGCTTGGGAAATGTTTCGCCATGAAGGACCTAGGAGAGGCTGCCTATATTCTCGGGATAAGAATATTGAGAGATAGGAAGAAGAGACTAATTGGACTTAGTCAAGGTACATACTTGGAAAAGGTACTGAAAATGTTTAGTATGGAAAATTCCAAGAAGGGAGAGCTGCATATCCAAAGTAATGCAAAATTGAGTAAGACTCAAAGTCTGAGTACAGACGAAGAAATAGCTGAAATGAGTCGGGTACCTTACGCTTCGGGTGTAGGATCGATCATGTACGCTATGACGTGTACTCGCCCTGACGTGGCTTTTGCTTTAAGCATGGTCAGTCGGTACCAGGGTAACCCTGGAAGGGCGCATTGGATAGGTGTGAAAAATATACTCAAGTACCTGCGAAGGACAAAGAACATGGTGTTAGTCCTCGGTGGCAGCGATACCTTGAGAGTTGAAGGATATACAGATGCCAGTTTTCAGATGGATAGAGACAGTGGTCGGTCTCAGTCGGGCTGGGTATTCCTTTTGAACGGTGGAGCAATTACTTGGAAAAGTTCCAAGCAAGAAACAGTGGCTGATTCTACGTGCGAATCAGAGTACATAGCAGCAAGTGAAGCGTCAAAGGAAGCGGCTTGGCTGAAGAACTTTATCGGTGACCTTGGAGTAGTCCCGAGTATTCAGGAGCCCTTGGAACTGTTCTGCGATAACGAAGGTGCGGTCGCCTTGACAAAGGAACCGCTAGTCCATGGAAAGTCCAGACATATCGACAGAAAGTACCACTACATCAAACATAGTGTAGAAGAAGGTCACCTCCTTGTAAAGAGGGTATCATCGGAAGATAATCCTGCAGATCCCTTGACAAAGGCTCTGAGTAGGATTAAGCACAATCAGCATGCTAAAAGCATTGGATTAAGAGATGATATAAGTTTTTGTAATTAGATAGGTTATTAGAAACTTGTAACAATGAATTGTATTTGACTTTTGAGATTTAATAATGGAGATTTATTAATGGTTTACTACATTTGTCAATTCTTTATCATTGTTTTTCATTTTCGCATGTTTTACTTCCTGAATAATTGGATTATTCAAATATCCACAGTCGCTCATGTTTTTAGGGAGTAAGTATGAAGCAAGACTGTCATGAATTAGTTGTAGATTGTCTAAGGAGTTAGACATTGCAATAAGATTGCTGCAACATTCATGAGTACTTGGAAATAGAGATTTGAGTATTGGATAAACCCGCGCTCAATGGATTGCTTCATGGATTACATCACGAGCAATATTGAGACGATAATATCTTTTGATCTTTAAGCTAAGACATATGATTTATGATTTACTAGGCGGTTGTTCATTGATAATACAAAAACGCATCGGTAACTCGGTGTTATAAAACGTGTTGTTGTGAGTAATTTGTCTGGTAAAAGACATAAGTATATGAGTCGAAGTTTATTCGTCCCTTGATCCTAACGGGGAACAGATATCTGTAGGCCTCTCGATGAATTTGAAGTTGACTAAAATGGTTGGCCAACCGGGACTAACTTGGTAGTCTAAGAGTCATATGCAAATCGGAAATCGAGGAATGGTGAATCAGACCAGATTGATTTTATCCATGTCTTGAGTCTGAAAAATATCTTGTTGGACAGAGGATCATCTGATCACTTATCTTTGGACAGAACTGACTAGGTCAGAGTTTCGCAGTAGTTTTTAGGAAGCTTAAGGTGCTGGTTAATTCGAGGCTAAATTGGTAATTATAGTCATAGACTTATCTAAGTGGGAGACTATTGGATTAGGTGTCTAAGCCATGACTAATAATTAGTATTTACCTAATTAATAGAAGCACAGTCCATTTGGGTTGCCCTCATAGCAGGAGGTTTGGTAGAAATTTTGGTAGAGAGAAAGGTTGATTTATTATGGGATTAATAAATCAACATGAATTAAATATATGGTTTATTAATATATTAAAGTAATAATATATTAATTAGAAACTATATTAATTAATTAGGAATTAATCTGGAATTAATTGAATTTAATTCGGTGATTAATTAATTAATTAAAGGTGCAGGGACTAAAACTGTAATTATTCAATAGTTGAGTAAGTGACAGTGGGAGTGACTAGTGGATTTCGATTTCTATATATGGTATATAGAAATTTCGAAATTAATATAATATAGGATAAATAGGAGTTTGAATTATAAGATAAAAGGTTTATCTTATTTGAATTCAAAAGGGTTTATCCTTAAGGCTTATCAACTGGTCATCTGGAAACTATAAATAGGGATCCCTGGTCACTCATTATTTTCGCCACTTTTCAAGATCTATCTGGAATTTTCGATCCCCTCTCCTCCTAGCTTGGGTGTGACTTTCATTTGAGGCAGGATATTTTTTCTGCTCAGCTTCCAAGAAATGAAGGTTGGTTATTCTATTTTGATCTTTAGATTTCTTATTGACCTCTAGGTTTTTTGTTATATGTTCAATATTAGAAAACATAGATCCTCATAGGTTGCATGTGAACTTAGGTTATTTAGTTCATGGTTTGCAGAAAACCTTTCAGAGGGATGGATGCCCTATCATCCAGTCCAACCACAGCAACAATGGAACCGAGGTCGGGGACCTCCGAGGAGATTTCAAAAACCCCAGCAACAACAGGGACAACATTATTACAACAATGAGCATCATAACGGTAACTTTGTTCGGCCTTTATATTTTGCTCAACCGAGAGGGCAATCGGTTGCATCACACTTCCAACCCAGGGTGTATGATGATGCTTCGCCCATATACTTTCCTGAGAATGTTGAAAATCAAGTAGAAATTAGGCCGCAACTTCTAGGCATATTACCTGAATTTAGGGGCTATAAACAAGATGATCCTTATAATCACCTTTACGAATTTCTAGCCATAGCCAATGCGAACACCCCTAGAAATACAAATAGGAATACTTTTAGGTTAAGATTGTTTCCCTTTACTTTAAAGGACAAAGCCAAATATTGGTTTACTTCACTCCAACCTAATAGTATTACTACTTGGGAGCAACTGAAAGCCAAGTTTCTGCAAGAATTCTATCCGGCTAGCAAAACCACGGAGATCAGGCGAGCCATTCAGGACTTCCAACAGAAGCCAGGCGAAGCATTCCATGATGCGTTTGATAGATTAAAGGAGCTTCTGAGATCTTGCCCACATCATGATGTGCCGCGGTGGCAGCTCATGAAGATATTTTTCGACGCGGTAGACCTAACAAACCAGGCCATGATTAATGCATCATCTAGTGGTACAGTAATGATGCAGGAGCCAGATGACGCTTGGCGATTCTTAGAACAACTCAGCAATGGATCGAAAGCAAATTTTTCTGCTAGGAAGCCTGTGAGTACAGCCGCAGCAGTAGGTGCAGATGCTGACTGTAAGAAAGAAGTGAAGAAGGAGATTGGAGAGTTAAATAGGAAATTCGATAGGTTGATGTCTACTTTGCAGAATGGACCACAAAATCAGCAACATGGCAATCAACAAGGACAAAGGACACAAGAAGTTAATCAAGTTCACGGTCAAGGTCAAGGACAGTATAATAATGGACGACCTTACAGGCCTTACAACCAAGGAACTCAAAATTTCAACAACCAGTCCTATAACAATAGACAGAACAACTACCAAGGACAACCCTTCAATCAACCTAGACAATTTCAGCCTGGGAATAACGGTGGTCCCAATGGGAGTAACAACAGCAATAGGGGGCCGACCAATGCTAGTAACAATGCCCCGGAAAGCCAGGAGAACATGATTGCCAAAATGTACGAGCTTGTGAATGCTAGTCAGTAGCAAACCCAAGCGAATGCCAAAGCTATTGCCAATATGGAAAGGCAAATAGCTCAGACGGCTGAGGATCAAAGGAAAAGAGACAGTGGCAAATTACCAAGCAGTACAGAGATGAACCCAAACCATACACAAAGGGCAGGAAAAGAGCATGTGAATGCTGTTGAGACTAAATGGAGAAAGGTCACGGAGGAGGATTTGGTAGAAAAGGAAAGTGAAAGTAAGATTGAAGAGATTAAGGAAAAGAGTGAGGAAGGCGACCAAGTTAAGAAGGACAAGGAAGTCCAGAAGGATGAGTAACCAGTTGTAGCTAGTCTTAAGCAGAAAAAGAAGGATAAGAGGTGAAAAAGAAGTAGGAGGTGCCTAACATACCAAGTGGGGCATCGATCAACCAACCTCTATGGGATGAATTGAAGAATACACCAGAGGATACAAAGATTCTTCAGGAGATATGTAAGAAGAATGAGAAGTTCAAAGTGCCAACGCCAGAAAAGGTGAGATTGACCGTCAAAGAAAACGAGGCTCTGTTGGGGACATTGCCTAAGAAAGAAAGAGATCCCGATTCACCATTGATCACTGTCACGGTGGGTGATGTTATCATTAGAAATACCTTGCTAGATTTAGGAGCAAGTGTCAATGTGCTGCCAAGATACCTTTATGACAAGTATAAAAATGAGGAACTGGAACCCGCAAAAACGATGTTACAGTTGGCGGATCAGTCAACAAAGGTTTCTCGGGGTAAGCTAACAAACGTGATAGTCAAGGTTGGCGACTTCTTTTATCCTGTATATTTTCTGGTGATGGAGTATGAGAGTTTGGAAGACGCGCTTGCGTTAATTTTGGGACGTCCATATTTAGCCACAGCTGGGGCTGTAATGGACTGTAAGACTGGAGACATTGACATCTCTTTCGGGGCAAGGAAACATAGGCTGAACATGTTTGGGTGCCCGATATCGTTGCCACCGGGGTATGACGACAAGTATTTGAACAACAGACCGCTTATGGAACCAAGGGAAAAGGATAGAGGTAAGAATCAGGTTCAAGGAAATGGAAGTGATGAAGAAGAAATTTTGTGGGAAGCAAAAAGACATTCATTGGCAACAGTGGACAAGATGCAGCTTTTAGATATGCTTGAAATGATGGAGTTGAAGCACCAGCAATATGAGAAGGACACACGATGTAGGGAGGCAAAAGTTTTCCAGATTCTGGATGCTCAACAACAATGGATCAATCAAGTGAGCGATCATATAACACAGCTTACCACATTGCTAGCAACATTGGTCCATGATTTTGCACCTGAGATGAAAAGGATAATACCACCAGAAGAAAGGGAGGAATGATGAGCAGCACGTCTGGCTGAAGACGTTAAACTTAGCGCTTGTTGGGAGGAAACCCATCTGTAAATAGGTTAGGTATAGTGTTTTTTAGAAGTAATTAGGAAATATCATTGGAGGCATTCGTGGTACGAGGCAAGTATCGGGTCAAACGAAGAACTTTGGAGAATTTAGAAGGAACGGCGCGGCATGGAGTAAAGCGCGACGTGGGTTCGCAGTGTAACCCGATGCGCAGGGGTTAAATTGGACACGCGTCACGTGGATTACATCTACGCGCGTCGCGGAATTTGATTAGACGAAAACCGCCTTTATAAGGTACGTCTCCCTCATCGCACGACACACAAACACATATGACGCACAGAGACAGACGGGGAGCATACTTTCACTTGCCAGGGCTGGGACAGGCTCATGGCTACTGCTGAGGACGTGGTGTACAAGGAGCTCGTGCTCGAGTTCCTTTCGACTTGCCGATACACGCCGGCATCAAACGAGCCACGAGCCCAGCTGGTCCGATTTAGGCTGGGAGGTGAGAGCCGGGAGTGCAACCTCCACGAGTTCGCCAGACGCACTGGGATTTATACGGATCGGGAGGTGAGAAGCCTTCATTTTGCACCCTTCTTCCGTGCTTGCATCAGGGGACAGCCTCAATAGGATGCTAATGCGGTTATCTGGGCAGCGATGTCCAATGTTATGTTTGAGGCTGGGTCGGCCAAGGAGAGCCAGCTCCGCGACCTACTCCACCGGTTGATGCACCGTATCGTATCCACTTTTGTCATGCAGAAGCGGGGATGCGAGAAGGTGTCTGAGGAGGACATGACCTACTTGTGCGTCCTCTCCGATGCCAGCAGGTTCCTCAACCTGCCTTACGAACTGGTGGTTTCATTGACGACCCGGGCAGCGAGTGTATCTGACAGCAGCCCCATGACCGGCAGGCACTTGATCACCCGCCTGGCCCGATCCTACGACATTTTGATGGCTGAGGCCATAGCGAGGCGGCAGCGACGGAGAGTTGATCCACCCGTTCAGCCCCAGCCACCACCGCAGTTAGCAGACGTGTTGACTGCCGTACGAGATTTGGGCGAGAGGATGACGGTGCTGAAGGAGCAGCAGGTGTGGATTGGGGAGGCACTGCTTGAGGTGCTTTCTCAGTCTGGACGACGCCCGCGACCTTTCCCTGTCAGAGTTCACGATGACAAGGCTGGTCCCTCTGGGACTTAGAGGATGATTGATGTATTTTTCTTTACTATCTTTTGAGACATTGTACATAACTTATTACTATCTTTTGCTTTATCTTTTTTATGTTTGTTTCTTTTTTGCATTTAATGTGTTTGTGAGTGTTGCATATGAATACCAAATGGAGTCTACTGAGGAGTTGTTTCAAGCAAGTGTGGGGTCATTGTACCCCTACACTTGCTATTTCACCGGCGTGTTTATTGTTGCGCCACAACTCCTGAAAATCTGAATCGTGAGAAGTTCGTGTTTTTGTATCCTGTGACAATCAAGTTCCAACAAGCAGTCAACCGTCTAAAGGGGTAACTCTTTCTCCCTTATTCTGAAATAATTTTATGTACAACGGGGACGTTGTACGGTTTTAAGTGTGGGATGTTGTGTAACATCCCAAAATTTTAAGGTAAATTTAAAAATTTTTAAACGAAAACTTCAATATAAG
Source organism: Cichorium intybus (assembly GCA_023525715.1). Classification (NCBI taxonomy): domain Eukaryota; kingdom Viridiplantae; phylum Streptophyta; class Magnoliopsida; order Asterales; family Asteraceae; genus Cichorium; species Cichorium intybus. The sequence continues at coordinate 130,586,101 of CM042011.1, read as the reverse complement.
AAAAGCCACTTAATTAATTTTCATAAAATTCCATAACTTTTAAGTTTAATGAAAACACCCCAGGATTAACAGAAGTTAACGAAATCTCAATATAGCGGAATATTAATTCAAAAACAGTTCTCCAATGAAGCAGCACAGTGTATACACGTCACGCCTTGCCATCCATGGTACCTGATGTACCTGAAACAATAGTTTATATAGGGAAAGGGTAAGCACGAAGCTTAGTGAGTTCCTCAAAATAACATACGATCCATCACATAACATACAACACATCATAACCATTCATATGTCTGTGAGACTCGCGGGCTATCCCTGTTCCGCTTAAGACTCACGAGAAATTCCCGTTCTTGTCTTATCGCTCGCAGGCTTCTCCCGTTCCGTCTAATGACTCGCAGGCTATTCCCGTTCCGCCTATTGGCTCGCGGGCTATCCCGTTCCGTCCACAAACAATCATTTTCATAGCAATAATTCATACAATTATCATAACAGGTAAGATCACCTTAGTCTAACATATCTTCCTTCCTACGCATGCAATATCACCTATAGTATAGTGAGAAGACTCACCTGATTATAGTTGACTATATCGTTTATCTTTCTCGGCTTTGTATTTCCTTCAACTTTAACTGTTAACATAATAAGAAATCTATCATTTCTTAATCCTTAACTATATTATAGTCGCATCATTAAACCCTTCAATAATTCCAATATGATACTCCATGATTTATCAAGTAAAGAACGGCCAGGTAGAAGATTAGATGGGGTGGCAGGATCCTTTCAGCATTTTAGCCTTTCGGAAAATCCAACAACCAGATCTCAAGTAATCGGCCTAGTCACCGTCCTCGTAAGTAAATCAATCGGTATTATATTCGGAAATTACGAATTGTTATAATAACGACATTTTAAGGTTTTTGTTTACTATTGTTAGAAATTAGTATAATATAACATATGTTATACTTATTAAATATTCTATTTCTTAACACAAAAACTATTTTACAATACCTAATTAAGCTATAGAAAAGTTTGTAGTTACCTTATGACCAGTCGTCGGAACCTATAACTTCTTCGCTAGGCTTTTGAGCTTCCTTCCGCTCACTTCTTACACTCTAGTGCTTAGAAACCTCTATATATTGGATTGAGATTTGTTGGTGTGGTTTATGAGATGTTTTGGGGGGTATTTATACTTGAATTCTTGAATAAAAAATGGCATGACACTTTTGACAAAAGATTTTAATAATATAATTTTGTTGAAATTAAAGGCCTTCTAGAATCAGTCTGTTCAAGACTGGTTTAGCCGATCTTAAACCCATTAAATTCACGTTTTTATTTGATATTCAGAAAATTCATCTCAATACCTTTCCAGGGATGTATTTTACGTATTTATACGATTTTTCTATGATTTATTATGAATTTTTGAAAACAGACTATCTAATCTGTCAATTCCGAACTAATCAGTAAAGATTGCATTTTTTATCATAGATAATCTCATTTTCAAGCTTACTATTATTTTTGGTAATTGTACTAGACTCAATTTGTAAACTTTGTGCATTGGTTTGAGGTCCAAACAATTTTCCTAGAATTAATTATGATTTTTCTAAAAACGACACAAAATGCTGATTTTATATGAAAGTGTAACTAAAGTTTTTCTTAGCTTTATAACTACCAAAAATCATATAATTCCTAACACTCTTATTTTAAGTATATGTTATAATCAGGATACGGGTCTTACAAGTCTCCCCCACTTATTTGGATTTCGTCCCGAAATCCGCATTCTCGAACGCCTCTATGTATTTCCCATCGAGTCCTTATGTTCTTCAAAAATCCTCCTCATCTTATTGTCGAACCTTTACAAGGTTTCATTATCTTTCCCTTCAACTTTCACATGTCTCTGTAATAATGCTTAAGGTCCTATTATTCTCATTCACTCCATACTTCTTTTCTTCTAGTTACTCTAGATGTAAAACTCTAACTGTTTCTCACAGTCCCACACATCAACTTGACCGGCTACTTTCTACAGTACATATTTAGTACTTTCTAATATTCATGTATACATAGTTAACCTAGTTAACTTGCAACACCTAATTTTTAACACTATTTCGTATTTATATGAATTCGCATATTTCAACACACATTTGTCTCAATTCAATATTTTCTTTTAAATACTTTTTGGCTAAATAATTCTACATTTGTAAAATCTCCAAAGATTTTTGTTTTACCGAAAAATATAAAATTTACATCATCTTTCGTAAGTTCTTTTTTTTTCTTTGAAGTACTGAACACTCTTTAAACTATTTCCATTATATGGAGACATAAAATTTTGTTTTATTACAAGAATCTCTTTATTATCTCGTTCTCACCAGAGTCAAGCAGGGAATTTTGAAAAAATGTCACTTGGGGTAGTGAAAAGTCGCATCTACTGTGGTTAGTTTGAATTTCGGTAATTAAAACGTGAGGTGTCCTTTCGGTTCCGTGTGACCTTTCGGTTCCAGCTGTAAGATACTATATATACAGGTATGTAGTATCATTCATTTTCAGTCTCGTCCTCTCTTATCACTAGTTTGTTCATAAACGAACTCATATTTAAAGTTAAGTCATGGAAAACAGATATTCAATGGGCGATCTGTCGAACCCTGGACCTGGTTTTCCGCAAGGAGAGGGTACTTCAGACCAAGCATTCTTAATAGAGTTCGGTATCTCTAACATTCTAGACATCTATCATCCATACTTCAATTATCTTTCTAATGTTTTGTTTGATTTTGAATTATGGTACAGTCTTCCAGATATAATACCAATAGAGCAACTCCACAGTGAGCCAGAAATTTTTCCCGAGCTGAACATTAACTCAGAAGATCCGGTGCATGCATCTTTAGACTTTGTACTTGATCAGACTCCATACCTTCTACCAGGTTAAATTCTTTTAAATGATCGCTTTTATGAATATTCAGTTTTTGTTTTATCATCTGACAATTGTTATTTGTAGACCCACTTGTGGATGATCTATCTGACTACAATCCATTCATCGACGTACCATCAACGAGTAATGAGATCATCCCCATGAATCAAGGATTCATGACTGACATTCAGAATGAAAGTCAATTACAAACAACTCATAACATCAATATTGAAATAAATCCCGAGCTTGGGGTTGGTTTTCAATATCAAAATCACCTTCAGGTGATTCATAGGAACTTAGAAGGATTTCAAAATCCTGAGTCCATGATTGAAAACGTACAATTACCACCGATAGCTACCGATTTTAATGAATCAATGTCCATATTTGGTTCAGAAAATCAGGATCATGTTCAAATGATCCAGAATGATAACAATACAATTGGATTTGAATCTTCTAGTTCAGAAAACATAGCAGGTGGCAGTGGAAGAGGTTTCAGACATTTATTAAGTAGGGAAATAATAGCTGAACACTTTAACGAACCAATTGAGAAAGCTGCGAAGGAACTCAACATTGGAACGACACAATTAAAAAAACGCTGTAGAGAATTAGGTATCAATCATTGGCCCCAACGACAACTTACGAGTTTGCAAACCCTTATTGATCGTGCTGAGGTAAAGAACTACATTTTTTTAATTCCTTTATACCATAAGGTTGAAATTACTAAAATTATTTGTGCCACAGGAATTTGGTAATGAATTTATTAAGGCAACAGAATTATCGGGAGATTTAATACCCAACCTAAAAAAGGAAAAAGAAGCGATAATTGAAGGGTCACAATCGGGTCTAACAGACGGCACAAAGAAGCTAATACAAGCTGCTCATAAGGTTGTATTTAGGAAAAGAAAATTTCTGGAAAAGGGGGAAACTTCATCAAGAACTCATACACAGCAGCAATCTCTGCCATCTAACTCTGGTATGAGTAGTATTAATCCTGGTTTACTTGAGCCTAGGAGTGAGGATAATTTTGGAGGCTTTGTAGGCGACCTAGCCTGGTTTCCTCCTTCTTATAGCTATCCCCAACTGGTTCCGAATTGGAATCCTTCCTCATCACTTCCCTACTTACGCACTCCCCAAACGAGTTGATTTTTAGCCCATAATCATGGGGTTACGGGTTCCAACCCTATTGAGACCCCATACCTTGGAGCTCCTCCTCCAATAACCGGAAGCATACCCCTTCCAAATCCTCAAGAAGGTACAAGTCAACGTAATGATGACAAAGAGTGGAGTGTAGAAGATCTTTTCTCACATCTTTCTGATTCTCCAGTTTAGGTTAGTAGTTCTGTAAACGTTTCTTAATGTATTAATATAAAGTTATAGTAATGAATTAAATATATCGACGTGTTACTATAATTTTAATGATTTCATCGATTCAATATAATATTCATGTTGTTCCCTTAATTTCGTATTCCTCCCCCACTTGGACTAAAGTTCAAGTCTGTTTATTCGATTTATAATTTTTTTTTACGAGCCCTTACTCTCTCGAACGAAAAACAAGCCCACTATGCTCAGCCAACAACTTGCATTGGGGCAAACACTATCTCAATAAACATGTTTCGATAATGTAAAGATGTTTACATCAACCACCATATGTTACTCATCCGCTTGCGACCCTAGTCAACACCTCTATCGTCAGTTACCTCAATCACGAGTGAGTGATCCAAACTCTCAACCCACACGACCCGCTATCATCTCAGGCGCCGCTTGCACCTCTTTGACCGTGAGTTGGAAAACTCACCCTTGCATCCTCTAGTCCCTGTCTGACTTGTGCGCCCATTAGTTGCATGAAAAATAGCTACCACAATAGCATTTTGGCATTCTCCCTTTCAACAGTCTTTAAGCTCAGTAATTAACTTAAGCATGATCGGTCCAACCAAACTGGTATGATCGCATCTTAATTGTTCCTACTGAACCTCACAATCAACATTCAAAAATTGAATGAATAAAAGTTTACCACATTACACTAGCATTTAAGTTAATTATGCCAGACACTCACATATTCAGCTCCTTGGATCCTTCGTGACGAACTCCCGACTCGAATGTGGATCCTGTGCTTTCGATAGTAGGAGCTCTACTACTACCTTCCACACCTATCCATGTTCGTTCCAAGACCCGTCTCGAAATATCCAATTCGCTTCTTACCGATAATTTTAACACATATGCCCTTACAAGGCATATGTCAACCCTTCTAGGAATACTTGGAATCCCACCCCACCCTGCTATTCTAACTAAGACGGAACTTCCTCCAGTGATGACAGGTTGTTTCGCGAACGTAGTTGTATACAATATCGAACTAAACAGTCTTTCAAATAAGAGAATCTTCCCTAAGGCAACAACCAAACAAGGAACATGCAATAAGGTCAACTCACACATTCTATGACTATTCAGTCCATATTGTATACAACTTAATGGAAATCTCTAAGCAACCTATCGGCACTAGCATACAGTTCTATTAGCAAATAGCAGATAATAATACAACAGTATGTGATCTCTACCAGGCATTTCAGCAAACATATACCATATGTTTTTTTTAACATCCACAATATTAAATACTTAACCCTTTTCTCATACTGGCGTCGGCTGGCGGTACACACTGTGTCTTCAGTTCACCCTTCATAAAACATACTTCTTTCGTATAAATGTTTTAAGAAAAATCTTAAGCCTCAACTTGAGTCCAGAACTCACTAAGTGAGCCTGATTCTCTCAAGCTGTGCTCTGATACCAACTTGTAACATCCCAAAATTTTAAGGTAAATTTAAAAATTTTTAAACGAAAACTTCAATATAAGAAAAGCCACTTAATTAATTTTCATAAAATTCCATAACTTTTAAGTTTAATGAAAACACCCCAGGATTAACAGAAGTTAACGAAATCTCAATATAGCGGAATATTAATTCAAAAACAGTTCTCCAATGAAGCAGCACAGTGTATACACGTCACGCCTTGCCATCCATGGTACCTGATGTACCTGAAACAATAGTTTATATAGGGAAAGGGTAAGCACGAAGCTTAGTGAGTTCCTCAAAATACCATACGATCCATCACATAACATACAACACATCATAACCATTCATATGTCTGTGAGACTCGCGGGCTATCCCTGTTCCGCTTAAGACTCACGAGAAATTCCCGTTCTTGTCTTATCGCTCGCAGGCTTCTCCCGTTCCGTCTAATGACTCGCAGGCTATTCCCGTTCCGCCTATTGGCTCGCGGGCTATCCCGTTCCGTCCACAAACAATCATTTTCATAGCAATAATTCATACAATTATCATAACAGGTAAGATCACCTTAGTCTAACATATCTTCCTTCCTACGCATGCAATATCACCTATAGTATAGTGAGAAGACTCACCTGATTATAGTTGACTATATCGTTTATCTTTCTCGGCTTTGTATTTCCTTCAACTTTAACTGTTAACATAATAAGAAATCTATCATTTCTTAATCCTTAACTATATTATAGTCGCATCATTAAACCCTTCAATAATTCCAATATGATACTCCATGATTTATCAAGTAAAGAACGGCCAGGTAGAAGATTAGATGGGGTGGCAGGATCCTTTCAGCATTTTAGCCTTTCGGAAAATCCAACAACCAGATCCCAAGTAATCGGCCTAGTCACCGTCCTCGTAAGTAAATCAATCGGTATTATATTCGGAAATTACGAATTGTTATAATAACGACATTTTAAGGTTTTTGTTTACTATTGTTAGAAATTAGTATAATATAACATATGTTATACTTATTAAATATTCTACTTCTTAACACAAAAACTATTTTACAATACCTAATTAAGCTATAGAAAAGTTTGTAGTTACCTTATGACCAGTCGTCGGAACCTATAACTTCTTCGCTAGGCTTTTGAGCTTCCTTCCGCTCACTTCTTACACTCTAGTGCTTAGAAACCTCTATATATTGGATTGAGATTTGTTGGTGTGGTTTATGAGATGTTTTGGGGGGTATTTATACTTGAATTCTTGAATAAAAAATGGCATGACACTTTTGACAAAAGATTTTAATAATATAATTTTGTTGAAATTAAAGGCCTTCTAGAATCAGTCTGTTCAAGACTGGTTTAGCCGATCTTAAACCCATTAAATTCACGTTTTTATTTGATATTCAAAACATTCATCTCAATACCTTTCCAGGGATGTATTTTACGTATTTATACGATTTTTCTATGATTTATTATGAATTTTTGAAAACAGACTATCTAATCTGTCAATTCCGAACTAATCAGTAAAGATTGCATTTTTTATCATAGATAATCTCATTTTCAAGCTTACTATTATTTTTGGTAATTGTACTAGACTCAATTTGTAAACTTTGTGCATTGGTTTGAGGTCCAAACAATTTTCCTAGAATTAATTATGATTTTTCTAAAAACGACACAAAATGCTGATTTTATATGAAAGTGTAACTAAAGTTTTTCTTAGCTTTATAACTACCAAAAATCATATAATTCCTAACACTCTTATTTTAAGTATATGTTATAATCAGGATACGGGTCTTACAAGTCTCCCCCACTTATTTGGATTTCGTCCCGAAATCCGCATTCTCGAACGCCTCTATGTATTTCCCATCGAGTCCTTATGTTCTTCAAAAATCCTCCTCATCTTATTGTCGAACCTTTACAAGGTTTCATTATCTTTCCCTTCAACTTTCACATGTCTCTGTAATAATGCTTAAGGTCCTATTATTCTCATTCACTCCATACTTCTTTTCTTCTAGTTACTCTAGATGTAAAACTCTAACTGTTTCTCACAGTCCCACACATCAACTTGACCGGCTACTTTCTACAATACATATTTAGTACTTTCTAATATTCATGTATACATAGTTAACCTAGTTAACTTGCAACACCTAATTTTTAACACTATTTCGTATTTATATGAATTCGCATATTTCAACACACATTTGTCTCAATTCAATATTTTCTTTTAAATACTTTTTGGCTAAATAATTCTACATTTGTAAAATCTCCAAAGATTTTTGTTTTACCGAAAAATATAAAATTTACATCATCTTTCGTAAGTTCTTTTTTTTTTCTTTGAAGTACTGAACACTCTTTAAACTATTTCCATTATATGGAGACATAAAATTTTGTTTTATTACAAGAATCTCTTTATTATCTCGTTCTCACCAGAGTCAAGCAGGGAATTTTGAAAAAATGTCACTTGGGGTAGTGAAAAGTCGCATCTACTGTGGTTAGTTTGAATTTCGGTAATTAAAACGTGAGGTGTCCTTTCGGTTCCGTGTGACCTTTCGGTTCCAGCTGTAAGATACTATATATACAGGTATGTAGTATCATTCATTTTCAGTCTCGTCCTCTCTTATCACTAGTTTGTTCATAAACGAACTCATATTTAAAGTTAAGTCATGGAAAACAGATATTCAATGGGCGATCTGTCGAACCCTGGACCTGGTTTTCCGCAAGGAGAGGGTACTTCAGACCAAGCATTCTTAATAGAGTTCGGTATCTCTAACATTCTAGACATCTATCATCCATACTTCAATTATCTTTCTAATGTTTTGTTTGATTTTGAATTATGGTACAGTCTTCCAGATATAATACCAATAGAGCAACTCCACAGTGAGCCAGAAATTTTTCCCGAGCTGAACATTAACTCAGAAGATCCGGTGCATGCATCTTTAGACTTTGTACTTGATCAGACTCCATACCTTCTACCAGGTTAAATTCTTTTAAATGATCGCTTTTATGAATATTCAGTTTTTGTTTTATCATCTGACAATTGTTATTTGTAGACCCACTTGTGGATGATCTATCTGACTACAATCCATTCATCGACGTACCATCAACGAGTAATGAGATCATCCCCATGAATCAAGGATTCATGACTGACATTCAGAATGAAAGTCAATTACAAACAACTCATAACATCAATATTGAAATGAATCCCGAGCTTGGGGTTGGTTTTCAATATCAAAATCACCTTCAGGTGATTCATAGGAACTTAGAAGGATTTCAAAATCCTGAGTCCATGATTGAAAACGTACAATTACCACCGATAGCTACCGATTTTAATGAATCAATGTCCAAATTTGGTTCAGAAAATCAGGATCATGTTCAAATGATCCAGAATGATAACAATACAATTGGATTTGAATCTTCTAGTTCAGAAAACATAGCAGGTGGCAGTGGAAGAGGTTTCAGACATTTATTAAGTAGGGAAATAATAGCTGAACACTTTAACGAACCAATTGAGAAAGCTGCGAAGGAACTCAACATTGGAACGACACAATTAAAAAAACGCTGTAGAGAATTAGGTATCAATCATTGGCCCCAACGACAACTTACGAGTTTGCAAACCCTTATTGATCGTGCTGAGGTAAAGAACTACATTTTTTTAATTCCTTTATACCATAAGGTTGAAATTACTAAAATTATTTGTGCCACAGGAATTTGGTAATGAATTTATTAAGGCAACAGAATTATCGGGAGATTTAATACCCAACCTAAAAAAGGAAAAAGAAGCGATAATTGAAGGGTCACAATCGGGTCTAACAGACGGCACAAAGAAGCTAATACAAGCTGCTCATAAGGTTGTATTTAGGAAAAGAAAATTTCTGGAAAAGGGGGAAACTTCATCAAGAACTCATACACAGCAGCAATCTCTGCCATCTAACTCTGGTATGAGTAGTATTAATCCTGGTTTACTTGAGCCTAGGAGTGAGGATAATTTTGGAGGCTTTGTAGGCGACCTAGCCTGGTTTCCTCCTTCTTATAGCTATCCCCAACTGGTTCCGAATTGGAATCCTTCCTCATCACTTCCCTACTTACGCACTCCCCAAACGAGTTGATTTTTAGCCCATAATCATGGGGTTACGGGTTCCAACCCTATTGAGACCCCATACCTTGGAGCTCCTCCTCCAATAACCGGAAGCATACCCCTTCCAAATCCTCAAGAAGGTACCAGTCAACGTAATGATGACAAAGAGTGGAGTGTAGAATATCTTTTCTCACATCTTTCTGATTCTCCAGTTTAGGTTAGTAGTTCTGTAAACGTTTCTTAATGTATTAATATAAAGTTATAGTAATGAATTAAATATATCGACGTGTTACTATAATTTTAATGATTTCATCGATTCAATATAATATTCATGTTGTTCCCTTAATTTCGTATTCCTCCCCCACTTGGACTAAAGTTCAAGTCTGTTTATTCGATTTATAATTTTTTTTTACGAGCCCTTACTCTCTCGAACGAAAAACAAGCCCACTATGCTCAGCCAACAACTTGCATTGGGGCAAACACTATCTCAATAAACATGTTTCGATAATGTAAAGATGTTTACATCAACCACCATATGTTACTCATCCGCTTGCGACCCTAGTCAACACCTCTATCGTCAGTTACCTCAATCACGAGTGAGTGATCCAAACTCTCAACCCACACGACCCGCTATCATCTCAGGCGCCGCTTGCACCTCTTTGACCGTGAGTTGGAAAACTCACCCTTGCATCCTCTAGTCCCTGTCTGACTTGTGCGCCCATTACCTTATGACCAGTCGTCGGAACCTATAACTTCTTCGCTAGGCTTTTGAGCTTCCTTCCGCTCACTTCTTACACTCTAGTGCTTAGAAACCTCTATATATTGGATTGAGATTTGTTGGTGTGGTTTATGAGATGTTTTGGGGGGTATTTATACTTGAATTCTTGAATAAAAAATGGCATGACACTTTTGACAAAAGATTTTAATAATATAATTTTGTTGAAATTAAAGGCCTTCTAGAATCAGTCTGTTCAAGACTGGTTTAGCCGATCTTAAACCCATTAAATTCACGTTTTTATTTGATATTCAGAAAATTCATCTCAATACCTTTCCAGGGATGTATTTTACGTATTTATACGATTTTTCTATGATTTATTATGAATTTTTGAAAACAGACTATCTAATCTGTCAATTCCGAACTAATCAGTAAAGATTGCATTTTTTACCATAGATAATCTCATTTTCAAGCTTACTATTATTTTTGGTAATTGTACTAGACTCAATTTGTAAACTTTGTGCAATGGTTTGAGGTCCAAACAATTTTCCTAGAATTAATTATGATTTTTCTAAAAACGACACAAAATGCTGATTTTATATGAAAGTGTAACTAAAGTTTTTCTTAGCTTTATAACTACCAAAAATCATATAATTCCTAACACTCTTATTTTAAGTATATGTTATAATCAGGATACGGGTCTTACATGTTGTGGACGGTCGAAAGAGTTTTTGAAATTTTTGCGGGAAATGAGTAATTTTTAAAATTTTTAGAAAATTTTCAAAATTTTTAATAGTTTGTAATTTTGAAACGAATAGTTTTTGAGTGTTATAGCATTGGTATTTTTCGAGAAATACTATTTAGTTGTTATCATGCTATCTGTTTAGTCAATTAAGTTGAGTTTTAAGAGTTAGAAAATTTAAGATTTGGGATATTTTAGGATTGGGATTCAGGAAGGAACTGTTAATCAGTTGCCTTTGTTGTTCGAGCCGGTAGGTCTGAAACGGGTGGCCTCGAAAAAGGCACTTATGCACCTTACCACCTAAGATCATCTGGTTTGGGATGGTATTTCTGAAAGATCGTTACACGGACAACATCGAAAGTCATGGACAATTCTTTAATGGACTTTAGAATCTGAGTGAGTACGTGCACTCTTGTGGACAGAAAATTTGTAATCAAGGGTTCTTTAGAAAGCCATGAATTCCAAAGAATATTCTGATTAGTTTTATCAAAATCATTTTCAATCTAATTCTGGAAACAATCAACTTTTAAATTGAACACGTTCAAAAATGTTTGAGTCTTTGTTAAAATCTGTTAAAAAACTCTCTTGCTTGGGGACAAGCAAGGCACAAGTGTGGGGTGTTTGACAACGCCTAGTAATATCAAGTATTTTAGTCGTTGTTAGGCCCTATTCTTGGTGAATTTATATCATAGATACACTGGTATTAATCATTTTTTGTGCTAGTGCTTGTGTGCAAGAAAATGTTAAAAACAGGGACTAAAAGCGGACAAAATGGAAGAAGTTTGGATCAAGTCAATATCAGTCGAATGAACACGCGCGCCGTGGGAAAGAAGGCATACGCTTCGCGCCACGTCATAGATCAAGCGATTCAAAAAGCGAAAAACGGGGATAAGGCTATACGCGCGTCGCGGCTTTAGGCTTTGCGCGCCGCGGATCGACAGATTTCTCAAGTATAAATAGAGGTCTTTAGGTAGGATTTTGGAGGCGCAGATCGAACCCTAAGGTGGACTTAAGGCTTCTTTGACTCAAGTTTCGGAATTTCAGCAACCATTCTTGGTATTTCTTATGTTTTTACTTTTAGTTTAATGTTCTTTAGTTTAAATTAGCTTCTAGCCTAGTGTTTCTGGATCGTTCAGACCAGTAGCTTTAGTCTAGGGTTATTTATTTTTGAGTTTCAGTACATTGGATCTTCTGTTTTGGTTTATAATTCAAGTAATCATTCGGTTTATGTTCTTATTGCACTTTTTAGCTTTAATTGTGTTTGGGTTTGTTTTGAATGCTATTGGATTATTGTTTGCTTCTGGTTTCTGAATTTGGTTTCTGATTTCAGTAAGTATTCATAGTCTAGGATTGGATTTGGTTTAGTTTAGTTGATGTTTGAATTGGATTTTGGAACTTGCTTTGGAATTGTGTTTTGTGTGATTTTTAGAAAAGTAGAGTTAGTCCCTCTGGCTGTAGCGTGACACTATAGTTGGTAAGCTATCGTCCTATCTTGACCACCTAAGTCTCGTGGATCGACCCTTGCTACCGCTATACTAGTGTATGTGATGTTTATTTTCTTATTTTTGACCGCATAACGACCTAGGCGTGTCACAGTACCATAAATGTATTGGAGAAAAGGGTTTGCTTTTATGATTTTAATATGAAAAATTTCAAGAATCTGTTGGGTTTTTTCTTATAAATTGTACATTCCTTTAATTAGGTGAATGAAATGGACGAAGAGCTAGAGAGACTACACAAGATAAGAGATTCACTGGAAGTAAAACTCCAATCACTAAACCAAAGACTATCTACTGTTGAAAGCTTTAGAGACTATATGTATTCTGATAACAGTAATCTTGATCAATATGAGTATCAAATTTCAAGGTTTGAATGATTCTAGACTCTTATAAAAATCTCAATGAAACTAACTTTTTTTAAATTTAATTGGATAACGGTATATTTTTATCTCAGGAAACTACAAGAGGCACATGCGCGTATAAAAGATCTCGAAGATGAAATAACAGAACAAGAAAACGTGGTGAGAACATTTAAACTAAAAAAAATCTGAAAATCATCACATATTCGTTTGCATGATTCATTTTGTGTTGCAGCTCAAGCAATGTAAGAGTACATATCTGAAGTTGTAATCGATGCAGAAGCTCAAGCCTTTCAATATCAACAAAAGGTACAAAAGCATCTGACCTTTTTACCAAATATAACAATATTACACAAAGTAAAATAATATTATATTTAATTTTCATTTAAACATTACAAGTCGTTGGAGGAAATGATTAGTTTAATGAAGACAGATTCATCAAAGTCTAGCTTAGTCCAACAAATGAATACGGAGAAGGATCAAGAAGTATCATTGGTCAAGACTCGTCTACAGGAGCTAGAATCAGTAGCATCAAGTCGACAAAAAGAGGTTATTCTAATTTATAATTAGATAATTTCTCTTACACAGAGTTGAATGTATTTCTGAATGATAATGTAAGTTATGTTTATAGATATGTATGCTAAACACTAAACTAGTGAAGTAGCTTTTTGTATATTCATATCTTATTGTGTATTATTGATGTATTAAATGTGATTTAGTTTGATTATTAAAATTGGTACAATATATATATATATATATATATATATATATATATATATATATATATATATATATATATATATATATATATATATATATATATATATATATATATATATATATATATATATATATATATATTAAAAAAAAGTAAAATCATGACAGACAAATGTATGTCGTAATTGTGTATCATAAAGGTCTGTCACAAATTTACGACGGACAAATGTATGTCATATGAGATTTATAAATGTTTGTCATATTTTTAAAGTTACGACAGGCATTTTCCGTCATAAATGTATGTCATAAATGTCTGTCGTAAATTTGTGACAGACAAATGCATGTCATCTTTGATTTATGACAGGGCTTTCAATGACAGACATTTGTCTGTCATCTATGGCTATTTTTTACGACAGGCATTGTCTGTCATGAAAATAATTTTTTCTAGTAGTGTCTCTATGGCATACATCCAATGATCAGCTAAGAAGACGAACAATCCCATGAAGCATCTTCAGCACACATTTGTGTGTGTAAATATGCCATCGTATGTGCTATCTAAATTTGGGAATTTAGTGAAAACTTAAATTCAGTGTTGTTTATCATTTAAAGGCTAATTGAACAAATTAAAAAGTTTACAAGGTATAAGGAGATAATGATTTTTCGAAGAAATCAAGATTAGCTGTATGTTTGAATTTGACTTCTAATTTGTCCAACAGTTGTAACTTAATTTAAAGCTGACTATTTCTTGCTAAGATATAATACCATGATGAAAAGTTAACACCACTTCCACATTTGAAGTCATGTATTCTACTCTTGAATCCTTTTCAAGCCAACTACCTCCTCGAATCCTTGAAGAATAAAGATCAATACTTAATTCCAATGACAACTTTTCTTGTATGCAAATGGATAATTGGGCAAACAAAGACCCCAAAAGACGAAGGCAAATGGCCTTTTTGTTCCTATGTCTTTTGTAAAAGTAACGTTATACGATAAGATTTATGACATGTATCCAACAAACTAACTTCTTCTTGTATCAAGACACTGACGTAAATTTAAAGCGTGGTTTCCTTTACAACTTCTAGTGTATGCGAATGGACTAAAAGGTGAAGTGGAAACAACTTTAAGAATCTATGTTCTTTTGTAAAAGTAGAGGTTTTAGGATAAGATTTTAGTTATGTATTGTAATCAGAAAGTGAACTTGTTTCAGGGAAGATGTGGATTTCATTTAGCCGTTTAGGGGTATGGTATCAAGTTGGGTGTCATTCGTTCAGTTTAATCCAGGTTTGGTTGATTCAAATTGGTATAATCTGTATTTAACAACTTTAAATTAACCATAACTAAACCAAATAAGGATTGATTCAATCATAACCAAATCAAAGAGTTCTAATAGTTGGCTCTCTAAAATATCAAGAGTCGATCTGTACATTAATTTTTGTACTTTTTGTTCATTATTGTTTTTAACAAGTTCAGGGTAATTTCTACAATGCCATAGACCATGTTCATCGGTAGTTAAAAAGAAAATAAGTAAAACAGTCGAACATGTTAAATGTTCATCGGCAGTTAAAAAGAATGATAACGGCTTAGAGGATTTTTTTAGAGGAAAGCACGATGCATGACGATAAATTTGGTTCGGGCAGTGAGAACACCGAAGAAACTTCTGTGTAACACCTAGGAAGCTTTCTGGAAAGAAAACAAAAAAGAAGAGCCTACCGGATTAGGCTTTCCTTAGATATTTTATATCTTTATGGCAAATCCTATCGACTTCATTTTGGTGATATGAAACTAATGGAAGCCGAATTATCCACTTGCATGCAACAATCCAACCATACTTCAAAAAAAAAAAAAAAGAAAGTTAGTGTTTTAATTTATTATAAAAATAGTTAGAAATAACATAAAACTAAAAACATATATTACATTTATTTGAAAATAATTACTAATATTTAAAATTATAATCATGGTTGAAATTAAAAATGGTCGGTTATGTTTTAAATTAACTAATCATAACAAATACTAAAATTAATACTGAAAAAGTATTAGATCTTTTATTCATGCATAACCCACATGTATATGTTATTGAGGGGGTGTTTGGGATTGCTTATGTGAAGTATTTATTGACGTATTGTTGTTTTGTATTGGGAATAAAGAGTTTTAAGTGTTTAGATAGGAAGATTTCAGAAGCACTTATTGACTTAAATAAAGAGTTTTCGCTAAGTTACTTAGCCCTTATCAAAGGAATTTTTGATAAGTTATTTCCTAATTATACGCATAAGCACCATTTACCAAACAATAAAAAATAACTTATTAACTTATTACATTTTGGTACCGGATAAGTTAAACTAAACATTTTTTTAAACTTCATTTTAACACCGGATAAGCTAATAAACATTTTTAATAAAACAATAAGTTCTTTTAAATAAACAATCACAAACACCCGTTGAGATGATCCACGTTTATAAAGGCTATCTAAGTTAACTAACTATAATAACGTTGGATCTAAAACTTAATCAAAATGCCAAATTAACAAAAACTTGACAAGAACTCTTTCTTAATAATGATTTTTTTCAAGCAAGTAGTTTTTAATTAATACAAAATAATAATAGTGATATATAACATAAAATTAAAAATCATATTACGTTAATTTGAAGAAATGATTAATATTTGAAATGATAATCATGATCAAAATTAAAACTTTTCTAAATAATTTAAATTTAAATTTATTAATCAATAAAATAGTTTAAAATAATACTAAATCAAAAAATATTATTTAATTTCATTTAAAGTCAACTTAATATTGATACCATTGAGATGATTTAATTCTCCAATATGTCTATGTGAATTGATTAGCCATAAAACTAGTTAAAATTAACTAAAAAATATATTTATTTTGTTTTCATGTGCGACCTGCGAGTAAATGCTATTGAGATGATGTGGTTTGAATATGTAACGCCCGGTCCACATACAAACAATACCCAAAAAAAATTCATTTACAAAACACATATACATCATATGTAACACCCCAACTTTACATGACGGGAATTAGCAAAAATATGACATCATTAGCCGTGATGTCAATCTCCAACGGAAATAAAGTCCAATTTTTCGTTTTTAAAATTATAACACAATTCAACTAATGGGGTTACAATTAGAAACCATAAAAGCACTAAATAACATTATATAAACGGTATACCATATACACATCTAGTTCCTTGCTTCCCTTTTGCTAATCTCACAGATATCCAGTCATAAAAGATATCTATCATGCAGACATTGGTCCGACCGACTACCTGGCATACTATCAAACGATTTTTACAACCTTGGTTTATATATATATATATATATATATATATATATATATATATATATATATATATATATATATATATATATGTATGTATGTATGTATGTATGTATGTATGTATGTATGTATGTATGTATGTATGTATGTATGTATGTATGTATGTATGTATGTATGTATGTATGTATGTACGTACGTACGTACGTACGTACGTACGTACGTACGTACGTACGTACGTACGTACGTACGTACGTACGTACGTACGTACGTACGTACGTACGTACGTACGTACGTACGTACGTACGTACGTACGTACGTACGTACGTACGTACGTACGTACGTACGTACGTATATATATATATATATATATATATATATATATATATATATATATATATATATATATATATATATATATATATATATATATATATATATATATATATATATATATATATATATATATATATATATATATATATATATATATATATATATATATATATATATATATATATATGAAGATTTTGGTTGGGGTTTGAAACAAACAAGGTGGTATATATGCAATTGTTTTATTGTATATATACTTTTTGTATTGAACTATCTGTTATATTGCGTAAGTTAATTGTTTATAGTTTGTCCATTAAATAGCTTTTGGATATCTCATATCTCTGAGTCTCTGGTCCTCTATTTTTATTGTTCCTGTTCTTTTCCCGCCATCCTAAGTGATCCAGAGCATACTATTTACCATTCTTTTTTATAAACCTTAATAAATAGGTACGTTCTAACAGAACTAGATTACAAAAGAAAATTTCAAAAAGGCAACTAAACTCCCATTCAAAATAAACCCCACAAACTATGTGTAAAGATAGCTTGCTGACGATCTTACGAGTAACGACTCCTTTACACAAAATTTTAAAAGTAAATTTCCACTCTCAAAATTACGAAACAGCCCCTCCCAAATCAACTATAAATATTAAATACTGCTCTTTATCTATTCAAACTTCCATTCATCATCACATCAAAGAACAACTATCTCTCTCCTCAGATTATGGCCACCGCAATTCAGTTCACCTGCAACAGCAGCATCACCACCTCCAACATTGAAGGAAGGTTGTCTAACGTCTCCGATTGTACGTCATCTTCTTCAGTCTCCGACCAGGAAGAGTCCACACAAATAAACACCAGCAGTGTACGCCGGAGCCGGAAGTGGAGGAAGCTAATGAAAAAGCTGGTTGACGGAAGCAAGAAAAGCATTTATGGATCTTCGAAGCCTTTGATATTCCGGTATGATGCTGTTAGCTACTCACTGAATTTTGATGAAGGAAATCACCAAGATGAATATTATTCGTATGGATCTCGATGCTCTCAAGTTTTAGGTTAATGCGTGTAGGATCAACTAAAGTAGAAACTTGTACATGAGATTATGAGTGTGTCTATAGTTTAAGTGAGTCTTATTTCGTTTATGTGAATCAATTTAGAGATTGTTGATGCGGATCCACGGACAATGGATATTAGAGCAAATTACCACCATCGAAGATTAACCCTAGCCATAGGTATAAAAGCGAAAGAGATTGTCAATATGTATTTTAGGTGTGCAAATTATAAAATAGTGATTTCATGTTCGACCCTGCAAAATATATTGAGTAATTCTGTTGACACCATTTTATATTCTATTGACATTTCTATGCCCCTAGGAAAATCACAAAGTTGACCACTTCCCAAAAGAAACTAATGTTTTATCATATTTTAGTCCAAAACGATAATCAAATTTACAACTGACAAATTACGAAATGTTTTACGAGTTGAAAGATTAATTGATCTCTACCAGACAGAAAACTTGAAAACTAATTAAAAATATAAGATTTAAAAAAAATCCCTAACACATTCAATTTCGGTCGTCCTCATTCTAGCTCCATCTCTCTCCATATATCTTCATCTTGGTTCACTTTTAATGAAGAGAAAGGCAACATTCACAACATATCGTTTTTAATCCTATATATCGCTTCAATTTGTTTTTTAGTCAAAAAATTGTCCCTACAAAAAATTTAAAGCATTAAAAATAAAATCTTTTTGATAAATAAAATATTTGTTACAAAATTATAGAAACAGTGTTAGTGTATCCCACATTGGTGCGACACGGTATTATAAGTGTGTGTATATATGTTTGAGTCTCCCCTCTATCTACAATGACTATTTCGGAGAGACACTATTGGACTCCACATATATTTACATGGTATCAGAGCCGACATCTCGCACCCTGTAACCTCATCGAGCCTATGTCTCTGAGGGGAAGTGTTAGTGCATCTTATTACGGATATGGATCCGGATCCATTGGGTCAACATAAATCTAGATAATTCTATTGTACGCATAGTCAAACTGTATAGTCAAATAGAAAAGATTAATTCCTATGTATTCTCCTGTAAATGTAGACCTACCTAACTATGTACTCAGCCTATATAATGTATATACGATATTGAATAAAGTCAAGCATTCAACAATTCAATTTCCCTTTATATGGCAGCAGAGCGAAATCGGCTCCTAAGAGCCTAATCGATCCAAACCCTAAAACCTTTCTTCCACTCATCCGTGTCCACTATGTCTTCTATAATTGAAGTCACGGCTCACACCCACTTCCCTATCAAACTCACAGTTACTAACTTCCCTGAATG
The DNA here is from genome assembly GCA_023525715.1 of Cichorium intybus. Lineage (NCBI taxonomy): Eukaryota > Viridiplantae > Streptophyta > Magnoliopsida > Asterales > Asteraceae > Cichorium > Cichorium intybus. The sequence goes on along the minus strand of CM042011.1, from coordinate 130,566,363 downwards.
GTGTAAACAAGTTATGGCTACTCTAATAGGCTTAGGTCTCGACAACTTTGTTGATGGATCTGAAGAAGCCCCGTCAAAACTCTTATCTACTGATGCCACCAAACCCAATCCGGCTTATCGACCATGGTACCGCCAGGACCAGATACTACTTGGTGCCTTGCTTGGAAGCTGCTCAGACACAATTCAACTGATTGTTTCTTCGGCGGAAACCTCTCGTCAAGCTTTCAAGAGGTTGACCGAAAGCTATGTGAGTGTCTCACGATCTCGCATTATCTCACTCAAATCCAGACTTGCTAATAATCCCAGAGGTTCTCGTCCGGTTTCTGAATTTCTTTAGGAGATGAAAATGATTGCTGATGAATTAGCCTTAGCCCAAAGCCCCGTAGAGGAAGAAGACCTAATCGTTCATATATTGGGTCAACTCGGTGACGATTACACTCACATCTCTGCTGCACTCAAGGTCCGTGACACCACAATTACGTTCCCTGATCTCTTTGATAAACTTGTGGATCATGAGAGAACTCTCAAGGAGACTCAACAATCACCTATCATAGCCACTGTCAACAATACGCAAAAACAACCAAGTCGATATACTTCCGGTTCATGCATTGACAACCGATCCTTCAATAAGTTCAATAACTCAGGAGCACGATCCAATCACTTTCAGGGTATATCCAACGATAACAACTTTCCCTAACGTGGTAATCGAAACTCAACTTACTGTCAATTTTGCAATATTCGTAGTCATGCTACTAAAGACTGCAGAAAGCTCTCCCGGTTTCTCAAAGAAAACAATATTACTCTTTCCATGACATCAACTTCTCCAATAGTCAACACCTCTTCAGTAGTCAACACCTCCGCAGCACCATGGATGTTCGACAGTGGCGCCTCTCACCACGTAGCTTCCAACCCTGCATCATTTCACACCCTCTCGGAATATGGAGGGCCAGATGGAATCGTCCTAGGAAACGGTAACTGTCTTCCAATATCTCATACTGGTCACACCACCATTCCTACCAAAACTCGATCATTGAATCTGCTGTCACACCCCCGACCGAGGCGGCGGAACACGTCGGGCTGTGCGACTAAGTTCTTGGATCACAGGCAATTGAATATACAGTACAAGTACAACAATAAACCAAAGGATAGTTGTATTTCATCTTGAAGTTTGAATACATGGTTCTTACAAATAATAATAGTAGAGTACATTAAATGCCTTAACAGATATAACAAAACTAGGTTGCCTGAAATCCGTGAAGATTTCCATCTTCTGAAAGTCTCATTGATTTTCTGAGAATACATGTAGTTTTGAGGGTCAACACAAGGTTGGTGAGAGTTACAGGTTTTATGCTGAACACAGCACTAATACTTTTAAAATAACTAAAAGTATTCCTTTTGTAAGTATAATCATACTTGTAAATGAGTTTGTAAAGAGTTGCTGAAAATCGTAAGTAATACCATACTTATAAATGAATTGTATAGAGTTTTTGAAAACCATAAGTAATACCATACTTATAAATGATATGTACGTTTATGAGAAAACCATCAATGCGTATAGTTGAGTCCTATAACCGAGCTATTCGACTGAAATGTACCCCCCTACAATGCTTCATGGACGTCGTAGTAATGAAAAAGATAAGTATCACCTACATCGATTTGCAAGTCGAAGTTGTAGCTAACAACCATACGTGGGAGTGTCAACCCGTATAGATCTATACATATGTATCTCGCTCTGCTTGATTAACGGTTATAGTAGTGTGGGGTCTAGGTATTTCTACTTAGTTATGAATAGTGTCTCACTATCTAAGCCATTGATAAATGTAGGATAGACAAGTCTCATCCCAAAATGGTTTTTGTTATAAAACCCAAGTATGTTGATAAGTATATACATAATAGTATACAGTACTCGCTTATTGAAAACATTTTATAAAGCTATAATAACATTTATAAAACTTGATATGAAATTGGTAAATGTTTATATTGCACATGTATTCTCCCCCATAATATATAAAAACATAGACAAAGGGGCCGTAACACTCACATTTGAAGCGTGAATTCAGTTTAGATATAAGAACGATCGTGTTTGAGAAGCACCGCGAAATAACTCCACAAAACAACAAGGTTTTGTGCGGCGAAGTGATGGTGCGACGGTAGTGGAGCGATGGCCAATGGTGGTGGTGTTCTTGGCCAAAAGGAGAGCAATTGGAGAAAGAAAGAAAAAGCTAGAAGCTTTGGTGAATTGGTGAAGAAAAATGAGATGCAAAGCCTCTTATTTATAGTCTCATGGAGTAGTTGGGGTTGGTGAAGGTGATGTCGTGGATGACAGAATTCGTGCGCAAGATCCCGATGTCTAATAATTTTTTCGAGACCGGATAATTGTCGAGCCGAGTGCACCGGTTTCAGAAACCCAAACGGATTTATTTTTCGAGTTGTAGAACACTGGGAAAACGTGTTTAAATATGTGCGTTCGATTATTCGTAGCATCCAGCGTAGCGTTTGACTTTTATAAATATTTTTGCTAAAAATATTTCGAGTATGGAATCCAATAATAGACCATAGTCTGAGTCCAATAATGTTCTCGGAATTTCCATATGAGGTGCGCAAGTGCCTCAACGGATCGAAACAATTTATGTAGTTAAATAAAATCAGTGTTACACTGGTTTGTTTTCTTATAACAGTCGTAACTTTTGCCTATGAGCTCCGTTTTGAATGTTATTTATATTTCCGGAACCAGGGAAACATGTACTCTGAGGTTAGATTGCTTGTTTTGTTTCACAAATGATTAATACTTATTTTTAGTTTTTCAGACGTATTAACTAGGGTTTCAGTTTGTGCTTGAGATATTCCATTATAGGAAGTAAGATTTTATCTCGTATTTTATTTTAATCGTAATGACACTATATTTTCCAAAGTATGTATTGAAGCTCAAAAGGTTTGGTTATAAAGAGGTTTGCGGTGAATTAACTGTTTATAGTTCTAGATATAAATTTCCGGGATGTCACATTACCTCCCCGTTAAAGGAATTTCGTCCCGAAATTATTTCGTAACATAACACTTCTGCTCGATCGTGTAGAAGTCACACGGGTCGTGTTCTAGTTACTGTAGCATCCAGTAGCATCAAGTAGACTTACACGGGTCGGGTTTCAGAGCACGGGTCGGATTTTTAAAAGTTAACGATGCTAACTTTAAAGGTTGGTGTCGCTAACCTGCTTCAGTAGGGTTATTTGGACAGTTTTCCTCATTTACCCCATTTACGAACCAAAATCCTCCTAGGTTATTTTCATAGCAAAAGGTGCGAAATTTGGTCATTTTGATCAATGATTTTTTGTAGTAAAAGTTTGTGGAGGTTGGATTTAACACCCGAAATGCGTTCTCTAGTTCTTAATTCACAAGGTTAGTTATTTTGAGTTTTAGGGTTTCAAACTCTAGATGTCCAAATCTGAAAGTATGCTTCGATTCATCTCATGTGTTGTTAGTGGATTGCTAATATATGTTGTATTGAGTCCTCGTTGCGAATATTGTGATGTTTTAACGGTTGATTTGGTAAAACCGTGAAATTGGGGGTTTCGGTTTGATAGCATATGATATTCACTAATTGTGATTTGTATTAGCTATTTATTTCTTAATCATTTGAGTTAAGTATTCTGGAAATGCCTGAAGATGTTTAAGATATGATATGTGATTTCATTTTACAGTTGATACTCGTAGGATGGAAGGAAGTACGTAAGATACAGGTGGACCACGAGATGCACCTATGCCAGGTGAGTAGTTCTAATTCATTATTTATGATTATATTATGATATAATTGAATTAACTGAAAATCTTAATTGATTAAGATAATCAATTTGTACGAGTTATACAAGGTTGAGAATTTCCTATTATAAACGATTACTTGGTGTGATTGAGAACTCTAAGTGACTGGGATAATTAAAGAGATTGAGATCCATGATGTTTTGTTTTAGTAGTCGTTGAGAAATGATGAAATGATTTACTAAGTCTTAATTATTTTCTCATTGAGCTTAGTTAGCTCATAAAAATGGTGATGTTGTATGTATTATGGGTGACAGGGGCAAGAAGATTGTAGAGGGATGAATGACTTAACTTGGGGCAAGACTTTTGGACTTTTTGTGAACTATGGCATGCTCTTTTGTATAGTTTTGTAAAAAATGGTCTTTTGTAACCTAGTTTTGGGACATATTTGTATTAAGTAATCGTGTTTATGATAACTGCTTGTGCTTTTGTTTCTTAACTTTGATTACATTATTAAACACTTTTGGTTATTAGAGTAATTGTTGGTGTAATTTGGAGATAGGAAAATGGGAGTTACATGGAGGGATCCACATGTATCCCTTCCTTGCTGACTCCGTGTCCTAAGAAATCCACCTTTCACATCAAAATTCACATTTTTAAATAAGTACTGAAAATTCTTTGAACTATTTCCGCTATTAAGAGATATACATTTTTTATTAAAAAAAAGTCTTTTCATTATCTTGTCCTTATCAGATTTAAGCAGCGAATGTTGAAAAAAATGGCACTTAGGGTAATGGAAATGTCGCACCTACTATAGATGTTTTGAATTTCGGTAGTAATAATCGGGGTTGTCCTTTCGGTTCTAGCTGTAAGATATTATATAAACGGGTATGTATCATCATTTGTATCTAAGATTCTTTTCAGTATCATTTTTTTTACTACTAGTTTATTCTTATATAATCTCAGATTTCCAAATCGAGGTATGGAAAACAGATCTCTTATGGAAAAATTTTCAGACACCGAGTTAAATTTCTTAAGGGAAGAGGGTACCTCCCTATCGTTTAATCAGATACCTCAACTGGAGTTTGGTAATTATAGTATCCTAAACTCCTTTTTATTTCTTATTCCTTTCTTTATCGTTTTGATTTTTGTTTTAAATTATGTGAGGTATAGATTTTCCAGATATATTACCGCTGGATCAACTTCAAGAAGATCCTGAAGTTTTTCCTCTGATGGGTATTCTCCCTGAAGATCCACTGCCTTTAAATGAAGACATTGCTGTTGGGCAATCTCAATATATACTTCCAGGTTAAGTCATTTTGTTAAACTTTATGTTTGTTTTGCTTGATTATCTAACATACGTTATACACAGATCCATTCGTAGATGATCTTACTAATGATAATCTAAGCATGAACGTGCCTATACTGCATAGTGGAGTAGATATAACAAATCAGGGGTTTCTAACTCACATTCAAAATCAGGATCAAATACAGTCGATCCATGATGACACTATCGGGTTCGCTTCAGCGAATCCTGAGTTTAAGGGTGGTTTTCAATATCAGGATCACCTTCAGATGATTCAAATGAATCTAGAGGGATTTAAAAATCCTGGGTTCATGGTTGAAAATCAACCATTACTACCGACAACAAGTACTAATTTTACTGAACCAAAGTTTATCTTTGGATCAGTAAATCAGGATCATGCTCAAATGATCCCGAATTATAATAGTACAACCGCATTTAATTCTTTGAGTCAAAGAACCACAGTAATTGGCAGTGGAAGTGGTTCTAGACATGCGTTGAGTAAGGAAACAATATCCATGCATTTTGACAAGCCCATTTTGCAAGCTGCAATGGAACTCAACGTTGGATCAACACAGTTGAAGCAACGCTGTAGGAAGTTAGGCATCAAAAGTTGGCCTCGACGACAGATTAAGAGTCTACAAACTCTTATTAACCATACTCAGGTTAAGAATAGTATTTCTTTCTCCACAATTTTAATACCATGAGATTGTAATGACTGAAAGTATTTATGCAACAGGAATCAGATAATAATCCTAGTAGAGTAGACGTAATACTTGGTCTAGAGAACGAGAAAAGAGCAATAGTCGAGGGTTCCAGTTCGAAGATAACTGATACCACAAAAAGATTGAGGCAAGCTGCCTTTAAGGCTGTTTACAAGAAAAGAAAGGTTCAGAAGAGAGAAGAAGCTTCATCAGGGACCCATACACAGCAGCAATCTCTACCTTCTGTTTCTGCTATGAGTGGTTTTAACCATGATTTTCTCAAGACCATAAGTGAAGAGAACCCAGAAAACTTGGCAGGTGACATAGCCCGCCTTCGGCTTTCAGATTGAATTTCTACCAATATTAGTTTAATGGAACTGTTGGTAGGAATGATGGTAGGTTTTCGATAATAGTTATTGGTCAGGTATTATCAAAATATCATGTTGACTGTGCAACGATAGGGGTAGATAAAATGTCTAAATGTATGGTTTTATAGTATTATAAAATATTCCTATAGCAATTTAGCTTTATATTCTGTTTTAGAGTTTCTTTGTATATGATTCTTGGTAAGTTGTTATACTTGTTGTTCACTACGACTATTTCTAAGTACATGTTAGTCATACCTTGAACCAATACAGTTGATCAAGCTCTATCTATCCTAGGTATGATTACATAATTACCTAGGCCTAGTCGTAGTGTTCAACTCATCTTATTACTTTTGTATTATTCTGGTTATGACACTGTTCTAGTATGTATGTACTTATACTTTATACTTTATAAAAATATCATTGTATGTTAAAAGTATACTTTGTACGGAATGTTTTAGAGAGTTTTAGTCTCGTTGTATTTATAGTTGTATACAGTGTTCTCATCGCGGGTCAGAGTATATATATAACTCCTATATATATTGTTGGTGGGGCTTGCAGTATTATTAGTTTTTATTTTGTACCTCAAGACTATCAAATAAGGATCGGCTAGATGAGAAGTACCGGTGGGCAGGATCATTTTGGCATTAAAGCTGTTCTGAATCAAAACCCAAGCGATAGTTCAAACTAGACACCTCACCCGTAAGTAGTCGAGAAGTAGTGTAATTAATAATAATACTTTTATTAGAAGCCTGTTGCTATAGTTGTATTCCTCTTTCGAGGATACGAGTTCTCTATAGCCAATTTAGCTCTGATACCATTCTGTCACACCCCCGACCGAGGCGGCTAAGTTCTTGGATCACAGGCAATTGAATATACAGTACAAGTACAACAATAAACCAAAGGATAGTTGTATTTCATCTTGAAGTTTGAATACATGGTTCTTACAAATAATAATAGTAAAGTACATTAAATGCCTTAACAGATATAACAAAACTAGGTTGCCTGAAATCCGTGAAGATTTCCATCTTCTGAAAGTTTCATTGATTTCCTGAGAATACATGTAGTTTTGAGGGTCAACACAAGGTTGGTGAGAGTTACAGGTTTTATGCTGAACACAACACTAATACTTTTAAAATAACTAAAAGTATTCCTTTTGTAAGTATAATCATACTTGTAAATGAGTTTGTAAAGAGTTGCTGAAAATTGTAAGTAATATCATACTTATAAATGAATTGTATAGAGTTTTTGAAAACCATAAGTAATACCATACTTATAAATGATATGTACGTTTATGAGAAAACCATCAATGCGTATAGTTGAGTCCTATAACCGAGCTATTCGACTGAAATGTACCCCCTACAACGCTTCATGGACGTCGTAGTAATGAAAAAGATAAGTATCACCTACATCGATTTGCAAGTCGAAGTTGTAGCTAACAACCATAGGTGGGGGTGTCAACCCGTATAGATCTATACATATGTATCTCGCTCTGCTTGATTAACGGTTATAGTAGTGTGGGGTCTAGGTATTTCTACTTAGTTATGAATAGTGTCTCACTATCTAAGCCATTGATAAATGTAGGATAGACAAGTCTCATCCTAAAATGGTTTTTGTTATAAAAGCCAAGTATGTTGATAAGTATATACGTAATAGTGTATGGTACTCGCTTATTGAAAACATTTTATAAAGCTATAATAACATTTATAAAACTTGATATGAAATTGGTAAATGTTTATATTGCACATGTATTCTCCCCCATAATATATAAAAACATAGACAAAGGGGCCGTAACACTCACATTTGAAGCGTGAATTCGGTTTAGATATAAGAACTATCGTGTTTGAGAAGCACCGCGAAATAACTCCACAAAACAACAAGGTTTGGTGCGGTGAAGTGATGGTGCGACGGTAGTGGAGCGATGGCCAATGGTGGTGGTGTTCTTGGCCAAAAGGAGAGCAATTGGAGAAAGAAAGAAAAAGCTAGAAGCTTTGGTGAATTGGTGAAGAAAAATGAGATGGAAAGCCTCTTATTTATAGTCTCATGGAGTAGTTGGGGTTGGTGAAGGTGATGTCGTGGATGACATAATTTGTGCGCAAGATCCCGATGTCTAATAATTTTTTCGAGACCGGAGAATTGTCGAGCCGAGTGCACCGGTTTCAGAAACCCAAACAGATTTATTTTTCGAGTTGTAGAACACTGGGAAAACGTGTTTAAATATGTGCGTTCGATTATCCGTAGCATCCAGCGTTTGACTTTTATAAATATTTTTGCTAAAAATATTTTGAGTATGGAATCCAATAATAGACCATAGTCCGAGTCCAATAATGTTCTCGGAATTTCCATATGAGGTGCGCAAGTGCCTCAACGGATCGAAACGATTTATGTAGTTAAATAAAATCAGTGTTACACTGGTTTGTTTTGGCTTGTTTTCTTATAACAGTCGTAACTTTTGCATATGAGCTCCGTTTTGAATGTTATTTATATTTCCGGAACCAGGGAAACATGAACTCTGAGGTTAGATTGCTTGTTTTGTTTCACAAATGGTTAATACTTATTTTCAGTTTTTCAGACGTATTAACTAGGGTTTCAGTTTGTGCTTGAGATATTCCATTATAGGAAGTAAGATTTTATCTCATAATTTATTTTAATCGTAATAACACTATATTTTCCAAAGTATGCATTGAAGCTCAAATGGTTTGGTTATAAAGAGGTTTGCGGTGAATTAACTGTTTATAGTTCTAGGTATAAATTTCCGGGATGTCACATCTGCAAAATGTTCTATTTGTTCCAAAATTACGCAACAATCTCGTTTGTGGCTAAACTTTGCAAAGCTAACCAAGTTTCTGTTGAATTCTTTCCCTTTCATTTTGTGGTTAAGGATCTACGCATGGGGGCGTGCCTAATGCAGGGAGTGAACATCAATGATATCTATTATGCAGCCATTCGTTCTCTACGGAGTCTTCCTCAAATAAACTCAACCAGAGCATCATCCGGATCCATTCTCTCTTGGCATCACAAGCTTGGTCATCCATCAATCAAAATCTTGAAGCTACTTCTCAGCAACTTAAATTTAGATTTCAATAAAATGTTTACTAGTTCATTTCATTGTGATGCATGTTCAATTAACAAAAGTCATAAGCTACCTTTTGGTGGCAATTCGTTTAATGTCTGTAAACCACTTGAACTCGTTTACTCTGATGTTTGGGGACCGGTCCAAGCATCTAATGATGGTTATGTTTATTATGTTATTTTTATTGATTATTACTCCAAGTATACATGGCTGTTTCTGATGAAAAGAAAATCAGATGTATCTGCTCTTTTTCCCCAGTTTAAATCTTTGGTTGAGAAGTTCCACAACACTTCTCTCATCTCCTTATTCACGAATAATGGTGGTAAATATGTGGCTCTTACTTCATATCTTCAAGAACATGGTATCTCTCATTTCACTACCCTACCGCATTGATGTATCTCACATTGGTGCGACACGGTCTTATAAATGTGTATATATGTTGCAGTGTCCCCTCTCTCCACCAGGGCTCTTTTAGAGAGACAATCTTGGACTCCATATATATTTACAAGCAGTTTAACGACAATATTATAGTTTTAAAAAAACTTTCGTAATTGGAAAATAAAATTTATTTTTATACAAAATTTCATTATTCATCATTGTAGTTTACAAAAAGTCAGACATTCAGTCACTACTTTTTCTTGTTTTGCATATAGTGTCTGCTATTTCAATTATAGTTTCAATTTGTTTTCTGGTGGATCTTTAACACATGTAAGTGATTTTTCATCCTTTTTAATTACTTTTTCATTTTTACTAATTTACAATATATATTAATGTTAAACTACAAGGACCCTGCCATGTCCACCCTATCCCATCCACTTCCCATTAGGGTGGACGAAATAGTCAAGGCATCGTTCGGGTTCAAGTCTGCGTTGAGGGCGGTACTGCTAGTAACGAGATGCTATCAATTTGATCATTACATCGCCTTGTGTGGGTTCGTGCTTGATGAGTTGATTAGGATGGGTATTGGGTTCACCATCCCACCCGCACCCACTCCTTTTCACTAAATTCTTTTTTAATTATATATATATATATATATATATATATATATATATATATATATATATATATATATATATATATATATATATATATATATGTATGTATGTATGTATGTATGTATGTATGTATGTTTAGGTTTTTATTTTCCTTATTTTTAGGTTTTTTAACTCTTGTAACCGTGTGCTTTTTAATTTAATGTTATTTGACTTTTTAATCTTTTTATTGCATTTTAATATTATTTGGAATATTAAATTAATTAATTAATTTAATAATAAAAAATATGATGTAGCATTGCGGGTTCGGTGGGAATTGCTTCCATGGATGAAAAATTGTGAAAGATACGGAAAGATGAATGTGAAAGGAGAGATGAAAAATTGATGTGACAAGTTGAATGGGAGGGAACTACCCCCCCCCCCCCCCCTTCCCCACCCTTCCACTCTTTTCAATTGCCCTTCACCAATACCCCACCTTCTACCACTTGTTCCCGATGTCATATTAATAAGTGGACAGACATATCATCATTCATTTGTAAAAACATCACAATAGGAGTGCTTTTTATTTTTCTTTTTAAAGGTTCTTTGTAAATATTGGCTAGTTACAATTGGTTAAAAAGCTATGAGTCTCACATATTAAATGAAAAAGCTCTTGGCTAGAGCTTGTTAATTAACAAACTCATGTAAAATACTTTGCACCACTACCGCCACCTTCTACCACTTGTTCCCGATATCAGATTAATAAGTTGAAAGACATATCATCATTCATTTGTAAAAACATCACAATAGGAGAGATTTTAATTTGTTTTTAAAGGTTCTTTGTAAATATTGGCTAGTTACAATTGGTTAAAAAGCTATGAGTCTCACACATTAAATGAAAAAGCTCTTGGCTAGAGCTTGTTAATTTACAAACTCATGTAAAAAACTTTGTATTTAAAAATCTCTCACTATATCTTTTTCATTTTTCAAGAGCTTTTTGAGTTGAAAAAACTCTTGAGAAAAGTCGCATTGTGGATGCTTTAATCACTAAACTAAAAAGCCGCATTGTAGATGCTTTAATCACTAAACTAAACACTCAGATCTACAAAAAAATTAAGCAAAATCACTTACTTAGATCTACAAAAAAATAAGGAAATTTTATTTTTATACAGTGAGAATCCAAAATTTTTTTTTAAGAAAATCTGAAAGAATGTATACCCCTACACGTCTTCCTCTTTGGATTAAAAAAAGCCTTATGTTAATCCAACATTTGCCTCCATGTATTCAAATTAAAGATGAAATATTTAACTAAAAGAACCCTAGGATATAAGAATTGAAACTTTTTCTTGAATTGAAGGGTCTTGATAATCAATGAAGCCTAAGGACCATTAATTTGTCAAGAAAATAGATATTGATAACTATTGATGTTGTAGATACACAAAAGACCCATGGTAGAGGCGATGGTGGTCATGGCAAGGGTGACAAATAGATGAGTGTTGTCTATGGAAATTAAAGTTTAGAAGAAGGAGAAACTGCTTCACTCAATCAATGTTGAGGTCGATTTCATTGTCATAATCACCGCTCTCCTTTGAGCTCTAACTTGTGTTTTAGGCCTTATCGACTACTAGAAAAGAGGGTTTCAAAGACGGATTAGAGAGAGATGATAGTATAAAATTAGACAAATAGTGAGTTTGATGAAATTTTTGTTGTTTTGTGATAAGATAATAGTTGAAGAGAGAAAATACGGTTTTGAAAGAAGAGTATCAAGTGATGAATGACGAGTGCAAGATAATGAGGCAAGTGGGGAAGAGGTTGAAGGCAAAACTAAGTCAAACAAAGCTTTATTTTATCTTGTTGCTCGGGTTTCGTATTTTAGATTCAACTTGTTTCTCTTTTGTGCTTCTACTCTCTTGAAATTCGTGCAAGATAAAGTACGATGCTATTACTCCTAATTTTATAAGTTTTGGATGACCCTTTTGCCCTTTTCTGGATATAAATCTAACGTGAGTAACACGTAATCATGTAATGTTTTATTTTCTTTAAAAACTTTTGAATTATGTAATCGGTTGATGAATATAATTTAGGGTTTTTTGTTTTAATTATCATATAATTTTGTATTCGGTTTTTGGTGTTTATGACAAATTAGTAACAGAAATATTGGAAACAGTGACAAAAAAATGGAAATCTGAAAATTGTAATTTGCGACGGATTAGAGATGGAAAATTTCGTCGATAAAGCAGTCGCAAAATGGGCACATTCAGCTAATGTAATAGCTTATTGCGAGTAGTATACCGTCGCTAAATTCGTCGCCAACCAAAAAATAGTTCGTCGCTAACCGTCGCTAAATCCGTCGCAATCCCAAAGCAGTCCATCGTAAATGCCTCGCTAACAATTTAGCGAGGGATTAGATAGGGAAATTTCTGTCTCTAATGCCTCTGTTTCTAGTAGTGATCGTAGTAGCTTTTTGTGCTTGGTTCCATTGTAACACGCATCATTCCAAATTAGGGTTGCTTCATCTGCCAACCATCGCTCCATATCTTATGGCCTTTTTGGTCATTGATATTAGAATAAAATTGAAGAAGACAAACATCCATCATCCTAAGAATAGAAGAAAAGGGAGGGAGGTCGTGGGCTAGGGGTGAGCATGGTGCGGTACGGTGTGGTTTCAGTAAAATACCGTTACTGTTACCGCGAAGTGCGGTAATTGGAATTGTAAAACCGCACATTGTGGTAATTATTGCGGTTCGGTAATGCGGTAATGTGGTAATTCGGTACGGTTTTGGTAATCACCGTATAATGCTATTGGTGCGGTTTCTTGAAACCCATAAATATTAAATTAACACTTTTCAAACAGGAAATAAACCAAACTAAAATGCAGCAAACATACAACGTTCGAATGAGTAGCAACCAACTAAAAAAACAGCGTCAGAGCGATCCCGACTTGACAAGTAAACGCTCGAGCGTCGAGCAACTAGGGCAAACTGGCAAAGAAACTTCAGTTTTTTCGTCTTTATTATGTTCTTGGATCCCGCTTTACGCTTCAGCCATTTGCCGCTTTGTATCAAATTATAGAATATATTATATTTATATTATATATATAATAATTATTAACATGTAAAATAATGCAGTGCAGTGCGGTAATTTCGGTGGAGTAAAGACCTCTGAAACCGTACCGTACCGAATAAGTTTGGTTTTTGGGATTCTAAAACCACAGTTGCGGTTGTTATATCGGTTTCGATAATTGCGATTATTTCGCTAATTCGGTTCGGTTTTTGCCGTGGCCAACTAGAAATTTAGGGGTATGTTCTTATTTGGGGCTTGAGGTGGGTCAAGTGTGGGTTGTGGTTTATATATTAACTTTTTTAATGAAAATTATAAAAAATATACAATAAATTAAAAGGAGTAGAAAAGTCATTTTAGACACGTAAATAATTCAACACATAAGAAATTCGATCATGGGGTTCATTTGCGTAAAAAAGGATAATGTAGAATGCATTGACTTTTTGTAAACCAACTACCAATCATAACTTTTTTTATATTTAAGGTTTTTTTTTATTGTGTAACATTTATGAATTGTTCTAGAATCTTGAAATGTTGTAAATTTAGTGTTCATTTTGACTCTTTGTATAATAATGACTAGGTATGCTTTGAGGTTTGTTCTAAGTACGATCCATAAAGAGTAATTTGTGTATTTCGGTTCATCAGTATCTCTGAATCTAAAAATGTATGCACATTGCTATTGTAGGTAAGAAATTCTAATTATCAGTTAAAATATCAACTATCTTGCTATTATTGGTAATAAAACAAAAGTATAATTTATTTTAAGTAAATAAATGAAATTGCATTGCTATTACCGATGAAACTAATTAAGGTACTTGTTTGCATTTTCAATCATAATTTAATATTGCATTTTATATATAAATTATAAAAAAAGCTTTTTCGATACTATATTATAATAAATACTAATTAATATTATAAATATCTTATAAGAATGTGTTGCCATTTGTATTCATGATAAAAAGATGGCTAAGTAACGAAGTAGAAACATAGTTTTATTTGTTTGTTTATTACAAAATGTATTTTAAAATTTTTCTATAAAGCATTGTACTTTCAATACTATTATATCTAAGACATTGTACTATGCCAAATCTACCCATTTGTAACATTTTAGTTTTCATTATTTTTCTTGTCAGAACATAGTAGCAAGAATAATCTACCAAATTTAGCAATGAAGATAAAAAAAATCATTTAAATTCTAGCAATGATGGTATATCATATAGAGGCTCTCTAATGATCAAATTGCCTTCTTTTTTCTTCTTCTTTTCATTTGAAAAATTAAATGGTAAATCACACCAACTAAGGGTGTGTTTGGCAAGATCATAATTTTTAAGATGTCTGAATTGATAAGAGGATCTTAACTTTTAAGATCTCAAAGTATAATATGTTGTTCGGTTAGAAGCTCTTAATTGTTATAAAATGACCATTTTACCCTTCAGCAAATTTGCAAACATCTTAGCATTTTAGCAAAATAACCAACGTCAAAACCAAATTTCATAAACAAAATTTCACTAAAATCAAACCAAATTTCAGATGAGAATGACAAAATAACATCACATGAGAAGCATCATAACCCGAATTCAGCAAGAACATCAAACAGTTGATTTCTGCAAGTAACAAAATAACAAAATTTCACCAAAATCTGCAACATAACCCGATTTCTGCAAATATAACGAACACCATAACCGGAATTCAGCAAGAACATCAAACAGTTGATTAAAATTCTTAGCAAGAACAGCAGCAATGTCACATGGAGAAGAGATGGAAGTCGAGAGAGGTTGTGGTGTTGCCGGAGTTGGGGAAGAAGGCAAGAACGGCAGCAATGTCAGATGGAGAAGAAAAGCACCAATTTCAGAAGTGAGTCGTCGGAAGGAGGCAACAACAGCAGCAATGTCGCAGAACAGTAGCAGCGGCGCCGACATTTGGATCGTCGGAAGGAAGCAGCGGCGGAGGGGGGATGAAGGAGAAAATATATAATCGGTGGTCAGGAGATCGGAAGATAGCAAGATTCCCATTGTAAATCCGATCGTGAAGAAAGAAACAGAAGGGAGACGGGATGATGGAGAAAGAGAGGCGGGATGATGAGTAGGGTAAAAGTGGAATGCATGTCTCTTATTTTTGTTCAGACGGTCTTGATATCTGATCCAGTAAGTGGCCCTTTTTCATTTAAGAGGTAAAAATTAATAGACAAACAAACCCTCTTAATCTTTCTCATTCAGATGTTCCCTCTTAATAACTCAATTAAGTGGTAAACAAACAGGGCCTAAGTGACCCATGCCAACTTGCCTCACAGCCTATGTGGGAGTTTAATTTTGGAACAATGGTGATATTTTGAGTGTGCCAGCATGAGAAGTATCATCATCATAAGTTGTTGGACTAATCCTCCATGAAAGAATCTGCACGTACACATACGTTTTAGGATATTTTCTTAATATCTTAAGAGTTGGGAAGTTTAATTTTTAACAAATGGTAAAAGCAACAAAATATTTCTAAAAGGGCACAAAAACGGATGTAAATGAACCTAATGCAGGTTGCCTTAGGTTGCTTGTGCAGCAAATGGAGACCATTCAAGGACTGTGTTCATGTTTGTTGATCAATCATCTTGAGAGTCATATACAATCTTGGAGATATTAAAATAAATCGACAATCAAATGACTTTAGGCATGAAAAAGATATCTCAATATTTTATTTCATTCTAATTGATTGGTTACATTTTAGTCCTCCAAACAACATTTTACAAACCAAATAAACTCAAATTTTTTGTGATATTTTTGGAAAATAGGTTCCCTTCAAAATAAAATGTCACTCATTTTAAATATTATTGTTCGTTGTTATAAAGTATTTGCTGTTGTGGGGTAAGTGTATTACCTCGTTCCTTATTTATAGCATCAGAATTTGGTGATCTGACCCTTGCATGCTTGACTAGCCAATTTTCAACGTACAAAGATGTTACAACATATGTTTCACCAATTTTGGCCATTTGACATGAGAAATGTTTTCACGCATGGAAAGATTGAACAAAAAAACGATGCTAAAGAACTTTAGCTCAAGAGTAATCCTTTTTAGCACACACAAACTATATAAGTAGTTCAACAACATATGGCCATATGATAGATTTTAGAAGTTAAGAGGATAGAGCAATTGAGCATACTTATTCTCATTAACTTTGGCAACCACAAGTGGCAAGTGTCATATAAATCATAATTTATCTTACAAATGTTGGTATACCTACATTGAAACAAAAATTATTAAAATCATTTGGGATGGCACTACAAAAGCATTATAACTTATCTTCAGAATCTTGAAGAATGTATAAAAAATGATTATATTATTGATACTATATATCCTAAAATCTGTTTGAAATTCTAGGTCAATATAAAAATAACACCTATGGTGGTTGTCAAGGCCAACAAAATCAATACCCTAATTCTCTAACACAAAATAGTATCTAGTGGAAAACAGATTGAACCGTAGAGACTAATTCAACTTGTAAATCTATGCGATCAATTCATAAAAAGATATTTTAAAACAATGTAAATAAAAGGGAGGGATTTTGTTTTCTTAAGTTAAAAATGCAAATAAGAAAGGTAATTAACAAAGTGATGTGAAAATTTAATATAATAATTCAACAATTGGGAAAAGAGTTAATATTGGGATTTCATCTCAAAGTGCAATATCTTCATTCAAATCAATTTTCCTATAACAACTCAAAACCTTGAGTTGTTAAGATTCTTCTTAATTGGTAAAGACATTAGAAAAGTTCTTAAAATCCGTCTAAATCAAAATTCGAAATCAAATAAGCATTTGGTTTAAATAAGTTGACTAACATTACAATTTCAAGAATCATCAAATCTAAAGGAAGCCAAAAGCTAGCACTTCTACCCTATAGAATGAAACTTCATGATTTTGAAATGAAATAATGAGCATTCATAAAAATCATTTGTTACTAACTTGATTTGAGAACGAATTATGTAACCCACAAATCAAATAACCCCCACCTACTTGATCTCATGACTAAAAGCATTAGAATAGTTTAAACATTCAAACAAAGTTTCATTCATGAATTAACAAAGATTCATGAACCATTCAAAGAATAACTAATTGTTCAAGATGATTCACCCAATATTGACTAGTAGAGAAAAATTCCACATATGTAAAAGTGAAAGATAATAGATTAATTGTACCCAAGATTAAGATGAACCACAAGATGTATGTTCTTGATCTTCCAACATTTTTAAGGCTTCAAAATCCTCCCAAGAACATATTGAAACCCTTGTTTTCTTCTAGGGAAATCTTCCCCGAAAATTATGGTCTAAAGCCCCTTCAAATAGCAGTCACAAACAAAGTGACAAAAATTCCCTTAGGACTAGACTGCGTTGTCTGTAGGTATAAATTGAACTCAACCAAGTGAAAATAACATGTTTATTTTTCGACTTTTGTCACTGGTAGTAAGTTGTTACTTTATTGGGGATTTTAGTTGTCTCTTGCACCAGATTTCTTCACCCGAAATTAGCCCAATATTTGGCCCAAACTCCACAATCCAAATGACATTAGCCAAAATCCAACTCCCATGGTCCAAAAATGCATCCAAGCTCCATTTTTCTAGCCTAGGTAGTTCACAAAATTTCCACACAATCTCCTAGTTTTCTAAAAATCTAAAATTAAACACAAAGACTAGAAAGTACTTGATATAGTGATAAAATAAAATATTTATGCATGAGGATTTAACTAAAG
The DNA here is from genome assembly GCA_023525715.1 of Cichorium intybus. Lineage (NCBI taxonomy): Eukaryota > Viridiplantae > Streptophyta > Magnoliopsida > Asterales > Asteraceae > Cichorium > Cichorium intybus. The sequence continues at coordinate 130,548,406 of CM042011.1, read as the reverse complement.
CGACCAAAAATATGTTAAAATAAACTATAAATATAAGTAAATAAAATGCACCTAATAAATCACCCCAAACTTGAATCTTTCCCAGTCCTCAAGAAAGATGAGAACGAGACAAAAAAAATTCACCGGTTATAGCTTGCCAAAAATCGTGGTAATTAAAGTCTTCATGATACTCATCGGTGGTTTTAATAGTGTTTTGTGTGGGTTTCCCCGTAAGTTCATTGGCGGCGTGGTTAGTAAGGGACATGTGTTGATTAAATGGACTAAAGGACGCCACTCCTTGCTCATCATCTTGATGGAATGATGCAAGAAATACGCAGGTGATAATGTTAATTGTGTCAACATCATTGTCAAGGAAACGCTCCCATCCGATGTTCCAAAACAAAGCATGTACTCCATCCCGGACACCAAGTGAGACGAGGCAATCATTGCCCAAAAATTTTATGGCTTTGATCATTCGATCAGGTGAGGAAACTTCTTTCAAATTTTAGTGGTCAGATCACTCTATGAACTTGATTGGTGGTTCACTAGAGGATTGTCCATATTTTCACGAGGGTTCGGTTCGGCTCGTGACGAGCCGACCTCGAAAGCGCTTTAACGGGACGTTGACATGGTCCATACAACATAAAAAATACACTAGAACAATATACATATAATTTAAGAAAACCAACTAAAATATTACGATGGAAATGCAAAAAGTAATAAAGTTAGAGAGTGAATATACCCTCCACGCTGTAGATATGTAGCGTCTAAGACAAGCTGTTACTTTTTCCGACCCACCGCAAGCTTAAAATCAGTTATGTATAGCGGACTTTGGTAGAAAATGTGAAAAATAATGAAATCCAATGATAGCGACCTCGTTCAACCACAAATTTGTGACAAAACTGTCGATTTGACCCACGAAGATGAAGGAGAGGTGAAACTCATAGAAGGCTCGACGTTACTTACTAAAAAATTGAAAAAAAAACAGATTTTGCGATTTTCCGGCAAAGATTTAGGCGAGATTAGCGAGATTCTGGCCGAAAAATGGTAGAGTGAAGAAAATGTAGTAGTACAACTGTAAGACCCTATTCCCCAAAAGTCAGGTTTCGAGTTTTGAAGAGTCAAGTTTGCAAAATAAAAAGAGAACAAAAAGAATGAAAACTGATAATTTAGACATTAGCGCCGCTAACATGAAGGTTAGCGACGCTAATGTGTCCTCGCATCGATATCTTGCTTTTTCCGCATCGTTAAGTTGCAAGGCTAGTTGGTGGATTCGCACGATCTTATTAGCGACGCTAATTTGGGTATTAGCGGCGCTAATGTCGCTGTTTGGGCCAAAACCCTAGAATTTAATGCTTCGGCCATATATAAAGGAACCCTAACCCTAGGACAGCCGCATTTTCACACTTTCAGCTCCAAAAAATGCCATTTTTCCTCTCTAAACTTCTTGGATGAGTCTTTAGGTGTTTTTAGCCTCTTTGAATGGATTTTTGAAGTCTTAACGATGCTTGAAGGATGGTAGTGTTTCTAGAAGTTGTTTCTCTCGAGTGAAGCTTCACAGATCTGCATTTATCTGGACCATTGTGGGTAACGTTTTTGCTTTTTTGATTTGTTAAGGTTCTTATGATGTTTCTGGTGAGATTTTTTGGTTTGAAATGATGTAATGGTCCTGTTGATGATTGTCCATGGTTGGAAAGGATAAAGTTTGGAACTTTATGCATTAAGGTTCGATTTAGAATCATTTCACTTGTTTAGAGACTAAGCCAAACTCTCTTTGGTGGTTTACTTGAAGTTGTGGACCATTTTGGAATTAGATCTGGTTATTGGACTGGCATGATTATGTTTGGATGTTAAAGTTAGGATTTTTATGGACTTACGGACTGTTTGGAAGATCCCTGGAAAGATTAAGACATTGGTTGAATGGATTAAGAACTTAATGGACAAATCTGGACTGTTCATAGTTAGCGACGCTAACTGGAGGAGTTAGTGGCGCTAACTGTGCGTGTTGACTTTTGTTTACTTTGACCTTTAACCTTTGACTTTTTGACCAATTTGACTTTTGTTCAAACTTGAGGGTTTTGGATGCCGGTATTATGGTTTTATCTTGTTCAGGACTTAGGGAGTTCTAAGTGGAGTTTACCCTTGATAGGAAGTGCGTATTGTCGGGATCTGAGGGCACTCGCGTAGGGTGCTGTCTAGCTTAAGGTCGCGAATCAGGTGAGTCTTCTCACTATGCTATGGGTGACGTTACATGTGTAGATAGCCTTTATTACTTTGTGTAATAATGTGATTATTTGTGTATGACGATGATTTCCGGCAGATCGGGGGAAGCCCGAGAGTCGAGGACGGATCGGGGCAAGCCCGAGAGTGTCACGATGATTGCCGGCAAAAGCCGATGACGATCATGTTTATGTGATGGATCGTGTGACATATTTTGGGGAACTCACTAATCTTTGTGCTTACCCTTTTGCCCTAACTGTTTTTCAGGAACTTGCTGGCTTGAGCTTGGAGCACGTCGTACCGCATCTGAGGATTTCAACGAATAAGTCTCCCGCTGGATAATGTTTTTAAATGTTTTGATAAATACGTTTTACATGTTTAAATACTAAGTTTGGAGGTACTGAGTTGGTTATCAGTGAGGATTCTTCAAAAAGAAAAATTACCAACGTTTAGTCGGACGCGACATGGTTTCCAACTAAACCTTGGATAAACATATAAATTTGAGACTTCATTAGAAAACTCACATCATTCGTTAACATGAAATGCTAACGAAAATGTCAAAAACACGCTAAAAATTATGTTTATTGGATTTCGAAAGAATGGATGAGTATCCATTCAAGCTTCATTGTAGTCAGGGGCATCCAAATGTGTATTATTGAGGATACCTACATCGAAACCTTCATATAAAGGTTCGAACGATACCCGTGGACCTTGGATATCTTTCCTGTATCTACACTATTAATCTTCACGGCTCCATGATCGAATGTCTTGACTACAAGGAAAAGACCCGTCCACCTAGAGCGGAGTTTTTCGAGAAATAATTTTAGACGTGAGTGAAACAACAATACTTTTTGTCGTGGAACAAAATGTTTTCAGGTCATAGACTTGTCTTTGAAGGCCTTGGTTTTCTTTTCGTATATCCTCATGTTCTCAAAATAAGCGTTCCTCAACTCTTCCAATTATTTCCAATTGCCGCAGTTGCAGTTTCCTGGTGCCTTCTCACTTCATCAATGTCGAAATTACATTTCTTAACTGCCCAAAAGACTCGATGCTCTAAAATTGGCGCTTAATTTCTACCAACCAAGCTTCAAATGGTAGACATCTTCACCAAAAGTCACCTACAACCACTCTTTGAGCATTTTAGATAAAAAAAAACTTCAAGTTGCTCTCGAGGCCAGAAAATGAGGAATACAATCTAGAAGATCTGGTCAAATGGTAGAAGAATCTATGGATTCGTCAGGAATAGATAGTTGTTGGCTGGACATACGAGTCACAACCGACCTGGAAGAGGAGGGATCAACGACGGAGCCACTAGCTACTAGTTGTAAAGAAAGGACAAGACCACCGTTCGTACATTTCTACTGGTCCAGACATTCAAATAGCCGACGAAAGACCGTCTCCTACTAGTTTGCTTAAAGGGGGTATTAGTGATATATCTCACAAAATCTACTAGTGATATTATTTTTCGTATATGTTACGAATCTTGTTATATGTATTTATCCTTTCTTATTTTATAGTCTATATATTGATAATAATATGTCCTCTAGGACCTCTACAAGTGTAGATGATTTTATCAAACCTCATAATCATAAACCAAAGTGTTGATTTTAGGCGGCTAATAAAGTTGGATTCAAAGCTTCAACTGAGTTTATTATTGGTTGGCAATCGTGTTATGTTTTGGGTTGACGGATCGTGGGTGGCACGTTGGAATACACAACCAATATAACTAAATGTGTTATTAGCTTCAACATGAACCTAAATAAGTCAAACATGACACGACCTAACCCTTACAATTAAACAGGTTGGAGGTTTGGTGGATTAGAAACACGGCCCATATAATGTCTTCACATATTCATATCGCGATCGCCTTATGATCCGAATGATATTCTTGATTTCTATATTCAATTGTCATTTAGACATTTACTTTTTAGTTCTCTAGTCATCGTAAGAGACATATTCAAACAACAAATATTTTTTTTAACTAATATAATTAAACGGATTGATGAGTCGATCGGCAAACTCGACCACCAACCTGAGCACGGTCCATATAATATACGTGTTACACGAGATAGCGCGATAATTACTCAAACTCATTTAAGCTCAACCAAAACTCATTTGTGTGTGGAGAATTGTCACCCCTTATTTATGGGTGATATTCTCATTTCATAATTTGGAAATCACGAATACTAAAAAGTACAAGGTTTATCGAAATTTTTGGTCCCTTAAAAGTTCTAGGTCGACGAAGACGGTGGCATAAGCCGAAGCCAAAGTAATCTTTCACATCTATGTATTTTAGTAGAAATATAAGTTATAAGATAAAACAATGAAGTATATCCGATGAACAAATTCTCTCATATCAAGACTAGACGATGAAGTTGGTCAAAAGCATAATTTCCTTTGTGACTTTTGTTGTATGAGAATGGATAATGGGCCAGACAAAGGCCTAAAATCCCTAGACAAAAGACGTTTTTGCTTTCATGTTTCTTTTTGAAAAGTATACGTTATATGGGATAATAGATTTGATGAATACCGAAAATCATGAAATTTAGTGCTTTAGAGATGATCCGAAAATGACAATTTCTTTATCTTTTGTCGACAACATGAATCTTTGTAACAGCTATATTACTTTTTAGGTTTAAAATACTTTTTAAGAAAAAAAAAATAAATAATAAATAAAATACAAAATAATAAACAAAATGGTTAATTGAGAAGCAAAATAATAGTAAGACGTTTCAAATACAAATATGCAAAGAAAATCCTAATATATTTAGATTAAATAATTAATTTGGTTTAAGATATAAAACTAGGGTTAATTTGGTAAATTGGAAAAATAGCTAGTATTAGACCAATACTTAACAAGACTAACCTCTAATGGACCAAGATTGTTAGAAACTTTCCCGGTAAGAGTTAGCTATGTGAAAGGATGGAATTGTTAGTCATTGAAGTCAATTAGTGGTTAATATGGAAAATAGAAAGTTGACGGGCCTGAATAGACGATGTGCATAACTTTAGAATTATCCATCTTTCATATTACCATTTTGAAATTCAAATCCTTTTGAGTCAGAGAGATCCATGGCTATTTTTGAATCTTTAGTGAAGATTTAAATAAGATTAAAAGTGGTAGTTGAAGATTGGAATATCAGAGCACCTTATTGTATATATAGGAGGTATAATCTCTCTTCTTCTTCACTTTTGAGCACCGTTAGATGTGTTTGAGTTATGTTTTAAGTTAGTTTTAGTTAGGGCAATCTGCAAAAAAAGTCATTAGGTTACACAAAATCTTGATTGATTTTGATACTGTGTTTAACTTTTTTTTTTCTTTTTTGCAATTAAGTCACTAAGTTTTATAAACTATTGCAATTTTGACCATTTGACCGGTCAACCCGGTTGCCAACTGACTTGACATGGTGGCGTTTCAGTATCTGATGACGTCATACTGACATGATGATCTTTTTTATTTTAGCTAAAATTTTCTTTTATTTTTACTTATTTGACTATAAAGACAAATGTAACCAAATTAACAAAGTCACTAGTATATAAGCCATAATTACCACTTCTACTAAACATATATTTCACACTTTTAACATAATTATTAGTAGATAGTATATACAATCAACATATATCATCTTACTTTCGAATCAAATTTTAAAAGCATGCTTTGAATTTCTTTCTATAATTATCATTATATAGTATATGCAATCACTATATATCATCTTATTTCAAAACATTGTATTTATATTCTTAAAAACTAAATAAGATCCTTTATCACTTATAATTATTGTTTTAAATCTTACTTTTCAAAGAAACTATGGTCATGTCGGCGCCATGTCAGTACCACATCGTTAAAAACTGACACATTGTCATATTTTGTCAGATGACAACATGTTTGACCGATCGAATGGTCAAAATTGCTACAAATTAGAAACCTTAATGGCTTAATTGCCAAAAAAAAAAGATAGTGTCAAAATAGAGATTTTGTGTAAACTTGGTGACTTTTATACAATTTACCCTTTTAGTTACTAAATATGTTCTTAGCATTGCTAACTTGATTTTGAAGATAAATTATTTTTTAAACTTCAAGACCCTAATAATGACGAAGTCCGATTTTGGAACTTTTTCTTATAGATTTGATGTTGTTCTAAGCTTACTTTGATGTTTCTAACATTGTTTAAACTACAGAATCCACCATTTGTTTGTAATTATGCTTAATGATATAGTGAAGTTATTAAAGTTGATTTATGACTTCTATGTAACTTTTCAAGCTTATTTTGTGATTTATCTAGTTGAAGAATCCTAAGAACTCTTTGAAATATGTTGATCTTAAGTCATTAAGTTTATTTCAAACCCTAATGTTGATAATCTATAATTATTAAGAACTTTTGGCGGCACACTAGAACTTATGGAACTTCATTTCAATATGAACAACTTTTGAACGTTTGAAATCGTATAGAGCATCACTTTTGGACTTTAGATCTTGGCATAGTTATGTTTTTGGAAGATGAGTACTAAAATTCTGGTTGTGATCTAATGTTATACTAAGTCATAACTCAATTTGATATCCATATGTCTCCTATAGATCAAGATTATGGTTTTGTGATTGAATGAAGATGATAGATTCAATTGATGCTTTAGACTTGGTCTTTGTATTTAAAATGGATTAGATCATTTGGATATCAATCTATGAAATCAAACTAAACTAAAGTTATCAAATGAAACTAATATATGGAGAGTAAAAAAGAATTTTGGTTGTTTCGAGTGTTTAAAGAAAACTAACATGCATGTGTTTTTAAAATATTGAACTTGAACTCATGAATTTATTTGAGCTTACGGATCATAGTTTAATGATGATTTAAATGATATATATTAAGTTTATTAATAAGTTACTAGGAGTTATTGCACCTTTAGAAGGTCTTTGGAGTTTCTATGGAAGGTTTGGGATCAATGGCATCAACATAAAATACCCTAAATGGACAAATCATATGCATTTAGCCTTCTTGGGCATTACACGACCGTGTAATATGCAAGGCGTATTTTACATGGCACGTGTAATGGTGTATATGTATAAAAATAGAAAATGTCATAGCATTTGCATATGAATTCCAAATCAGGTCCATTTTCTCATATGTTCTCTTTAGAAGAGAAATAAAGTTTATAAGGATTTCCTAATTAGTTGACGTGAGAATTGTTGGATTATGATGATTTTCAAAATAAAATTAAAAAATTGGGCATATGAAGCATGTATAAAAGCAGTCATCATAATAACATTGGATCTATGCTCATCAAACTCTTGCAACAAATATTATACATAGAAGGTTAGTATGATTTCCTTTAATTGATATCAAGAACAAGCCCAAAGACCCAAAGCAGAGTCTTTCTATTGTTGTTGCATCCTAAAGCTTCAATAAAGCAAGCTCTTCAAATCCTTCTTCTTTATTCACCAAACAATGTAGGAACACCTTCATTGGAAGGGTATTAACGATGTTAAAAGAAGGTAAAGGTAAGGAAAGATCGGAGAACAAAATTTGGGTTCAAGGCTAGACATTTACCAAGGGTTTCAATGCCTTATATACTTGCACAAACCCTATGGTTTTTTTTCTACATGTTTGCTCAATTATAGTAACAATACAATAACTCAACCTTTAAACCTTTATTGCATACATGATCATTCTCTTTCAATTTCTCGTTAAACCATTAATTAATAACAAATAAAAAATTCATCATTTTATTTATTTATTCATGATTTTTAGATTGAGCAAATTGTAACCATATAGGTCTATGTAATTATTAATTTTTTCACTAAGTTGTTGTGATAGTAGGCATATTTCAAATGGAATCCCACTTGCACAAGTCCAAAAAACTGTATAGTTATATCGCATTATTGTTTCGAATATTTCGAGTGATATTAGAGTACTCTTAATCAATAAATCGATATAAATTAGCATAATATATAAAATTTACTTGGAAAGTGTATCTTTGTAGAATTTGCTGGTTATCAAGAAAAAAGAACAAAAGATGGAACATAATTGGAACATGGAAAAGAAATATGGGACTGCTGAGGATAAAGATGTTGTTAAATGACGATCATGGTGCTAAACTCTTAATTCACGGCACTATGGTGCCATGATCACGACACAAACACAAGATAATATTCGTTTAATATTTGTTAATAAAATTGTTTCCCGTGAAATCACATATGTATTCCACCAATATAAATAAGGGCGTACAACACATAGGGTTACAAAGGACGTGGGCTAGACAACAATGGGCCTTATATACAATAAATATGGGCCTTATATACAATAAATAAATGTACTAACCATCACCCTGATGGCCTAGTGGATAAGGCTTTGGACTCTTTCTCTTCCCCCATAAAGAGGTTCCAAGTTCTAATCCCACTCCCTCCCTTTCCCCATAGGGAGTGTTAGGTTTCAATCAGGGGATGGCCACTGGCCACCTCTCTACCCCCGTAGGTGATTGACCCGGACCACCCTGCTGCCAGGTATGCGTGGGCCCCGAGGTTGCTTCATCAGGGTCATCCAAAGGATGGGTCGGGTGGGGTCCTCGGTTATCAAAAAAAAAAATGTACTACAACAGCCTATACACAAATACCGCTAACATCCCTCTGCAGTCGAAACGGGAGGTCTGGGACGGACGTTCAGACTGGATCTGAAGTCGAGAAATAACGAAGATGGGAGCCCTTTAGTAAAAATGTCAGCATACTGAGAGGAGGAGGGGACGTGAAGGACACGTATTTTCCCTATGGCAACCTTGTCTCGTACAAAATTAATATCAATCTCAATATGTTTGGTGCGTTGATGCTGAACGAGATTGGTGGATAAGTATACTACACTGACGTTATCATAGTATACGAGAGTGGCGGAAGGAGGTGGAAAATACAACTCACGAAGAAGGTTGCGAAGCCAACTCTTCTCGGCAACGGCATTTGCAACGCCTCGATACTCCGCCTCGGCACAAGCTGCCCGGGAAATGGTGCCTTGCCTCTTGGATGACCAAGAGAGAAGGTTCTGACCAAGAAACACATAGTAGCCAGATGTGGAGCGCCTAGTGGTTGGGCACCCTGCCCAATCAGCATCAGAGTAGGCCTTTAAACTGCATGAGGAAGAGGCATAGAGCTGTAAGCCATGGTCCATAGTGCCTCGGAGGTATCTAAGAATACGTTTGAGTGCTGTGAAGTGAGGCTCTCGCGGATCATGCTTGTAGAGACAAATCTGCTGGACGGCATAAGCAATATCTGGTCTGGTGAATGTCAGATACTATAAAGCACCTTCGAGGCTCCGCTAGAGAGTCGGATCTGAAACAGGAGGGTCGGTACTGTCAAATTTTGAAGAGGTATCAATAGGAGTGCGAGCAGGTTTGCAATTAATCATTTTTTCTCGCTCAAGGATCTCGGTGGCATATTTCTGTTGAGACAAGAACATGTCGTCGCGATCTCTGGTGACAACAATGCCAAGAAAATAGTTTAGAGAACCCAAATCAACCATAGCAAACTCGGAGCGTAAAGTGACAATAATCTGATGTAAAAAAGTTGTGGAGGAGACAGTCAAGACAATGTCATCGACATAAAGAAGTAGGTATGCTAACTGATCACCCTGTCTGTAAATAAACAGCGAAGAGTCGGATCTGATGTTCGTGAAACCAACACGACTGATAAACTAAGCAAACCTATGGTACCACGTCTGAAGAGCCTGCTTTAGGTCGTATAATGACTTCTGAAGAAGACAAACATAGCCCGGCAGAGATGGATTACGAAAACCCGGCGGCTGATGTATATAGATAGTCTCCTAAAGATGTCCGTGAAGAAACGCATTCTTCACATCCAACTGATGAACAGGCCAGTTGTAAGAGATGGCCAGAGTAAGAACAGTCTGGATAGTAGCTGGTTTAACCACCGGGCTAAAAGTGTCATCGCAATCAATACCGGGTTGCTGACTACGACCATTGGCAATGAGTTGGGCCTTGTAACGGGACAAAGATCTATCTACATTATGTTTCTTGTTGAACAGCCAAATACAGCTGACAATATTAGCATTAGGAGGCCGAGGCACAAGTACCCAAGTCCCGTTAGAAATAAGTGCATTGTATTCTTCTTTCATAGCATTAAACCAGTTTGGATCTCGAAAGGCTTGAGAGTAGGTTCGCAGAGTGGGAGAGGAGGAGGTATCTGTGTGAAGATTGAGTTTTTGAATTGGTTTGGTGATGCCATGTTTAGCACGAGTGGACATGTGGTGGGTATTTGAAGGAGCAGGTGGAGGGGGTTTGGGAGTCATTTTCGATGGTGGTAGGTGGGAGCCGAGATGAAGTATGACTCTCGGTGGGTGAAAGAGGATTAATGACAGTCTGGCTGCCTGATACGGATGAAACCGAGGGGTAGGGATGGGCAGAATGGTATTAGAAAGGCGAGTCGGATCATTGAACATGTTTCGTTGGTGTGCATGAGTGAGAAAGTCATAGTCTCGAGGATGATTTGGTGTCATAAAGCCAAATGGAAAAACCGATTCGTCAAAGATGACGTGTCGGGAGATGATAATTTGTTTGGTGTGGAGGCTAAGACAACGAAAACCTTTGTGATAGGACGGGTAACCAAGGAAGATGCACGGAGTGTAACGGGTTTGAAGTTTGTGGGTGGTATTTAAATGGGGGTAGGAAAGACAACCGAATATGCGAAGGTGTGTGTAAGTGGGTTGTTTTTGAAAAAGTTTATGGTAGGGAGTGTCATTTTTTAAAGTGGTAGAGGGAAGTATGTTTAGAAGGTGAGTAGCCATATGAAGTGCTTACACCCAATATGTCGGGGGAAGGTGGGCTTGGAATAAAATGATACAGACAATGTTGTTTATCGTGTGAAGCATGCGTTCAGATTTACCGTTTTGTTGGGATGTGTATGGACATGAAAAGCGCATGTGAATGTCATGGGTGTCGCATAATTGATGAAATTGTTGGTTGTCAAATTCTTTTACATTGTTACATTGGAAATTTTGGATTTCAGTGTGGAAATGATTTGTGATATAAGCACTAAAATGTAAGAATTTGGAGAATACTTCGGATTTTTGCCTAAGAGGATACACCCACAAAAAGTGAGAAAACTGATCAAGAAATATTACATAGTATTTTATTCCACTATGACTTTGTAGAAGAGAAGTCCAAATATCATAATGAACAATTTGAAATGGAAACATAACATCAGTTTTAGACAAATCAAAAGATAAACGAACATGTTTTCCAAGTTGACGCGCATGACATAGAGAAGGGTAATCCTTTTTATTATATGAAATAAGCTTATTGGAAAGTAAATGTTTGAAAACTTGTTAACCGGGGTGACCGAGCCTTTTTTGCCACGTGGAAGTGCTGACACCAACGAGAACTTGAGGAGTTGGAATGGTAACGGGATAGAGGTCGCTTGTGCTATCACATCGGAGGAGGGTTTGACGAGTCTGGTAGTCCTTCACAGAAAAAAAAAATTCATCAAACTCGATTGTGCATTTATTATCACAGGTAAAACGATGTACAGAGATAAGATTTTTAATAATTTGACGGGTGATGAGAACATTTTTTAAAAATAATGTGCGAAAAGGATTGGAAACGAGAGTGGCGTCACCCGGTAGTAACCGGAATTCGAGATCCATCATTACTAGTACGGAAAGAATATTTTTGCACTTATCTCTAGAGGATTTAAGTATACCTGAGTTAGCGTGAAGGTGTGTGGTTGCACCGGAATCCATGTACCACTCCGCATTTCTCGGGTCTTGGAGAGTCATGGTGCTAAATGCTTGCGGTAAAGTCATTTGTTGATCGAGCGAACCCGGAGACTGAAAATTCTACCAAGCCGTGGGCTGTCCAGCCATAAAAGCTTGCTGTGGTTGGGCTGGAATAGAACGCCACGTTCTTTGCTGTTTTGGGGCAGTAGAAAAAGAATTGACCATTGGGCTGTGGTTGGAGTTGGCAAGAGCCCACCAATATTAAAAAGATATCGTTGATTTGGCTGCTGAGGAGGGTACGCAACCGACCAAGGGAACCACCTCCAGCCAGCGCCATTCGAAGATTGTAGCGGAAAATTGGTGCCGCCAACACGTCGATGCCCCCGATTGTTCCTTCTGCCGCCGGTTCACCCCCTCTGCCGCTGCCACGGTGGTTTCGGCTATCGCCCCTTCCGAAATTGTGTCCTCCTCGTGAAGAATTAGAGTCACGTGTTTGATGAGAAACGTTTAGAATAGTGGGGAGGATGCAGTGTCATTATGAGAGGCAGTGAGGAACCTATTTTGATTGTGAAGCATACGTTGCTCTTCGACAGCTAGCATCGAGCACATCTCGATAAAAGAAGGAAACGGGAGGTGGTGACGGATGGTAGTGGCAATGACATTGTATTTTGGGGAGAGGCTGTTGATGGCGTAGTTTACCAAATTTTTCCCCAGGACGGGTGCTTCGATGTTGGAGAGAAGATCGAATATGCTTTTGATTCGAGTGCAATATTCAAGAATAGAGGAGTCTCCGATGCTGATGTTACGTAGCTCGTTATCAAGTTCCATTGCTTTTGCCTCATTATTGTCTCGGAACAGAGTTTCAATGGTTGTCCAAACTTGATGAGCGGTTGAGTCGTTTTTTAGAATAGATTGAAGGATGGGTTGAGTGAGGGTGCCATATAACCATTGCTTGACAACCGCATCAACCTTACACCATTCCGGATCAGCGGGTTTGTGTGAGGAGCCATCGAGATGGTCGAAAACCGACTAAACAATGTAGTGAGTTTTGAATAGTTCCCGCCATGAATCGTAGTTGAGACGATCCAAGTGGAGAATAAGGGGAACAAATGACTTTATGTTGGTGATCCCGTAGATCTTGTCGGTAGGAATCGACATGTAGAAGAATATGAGAAGAAAGCAGAAAAAAAAAGGCAGGAAGAAGGTAGGGCCGACTAGGGTATCTAGAGGCCTGATACCATGTTAACAAAATTGTTTCCCATGAAATCACATATGTATTCCACCAATATAAATAAGGACGTACAACACATAGGGTTACAAAGGACATGGGCTAGAAAACAATGGGCCTTACATACAATAAATAAATATACTACAACAGCCTATAAAAATACGACTAACAATATTGGGGTATTAGTTACCTTTGCGACAGTATATACGATTTTCGGGACGCGATCTACTCTTGGATAAGAACTCTATAAATAGCTGATTTCGGCAGTATAGGGCATCACCCATCAATCATCCACATAATTCTACCCACACACACACACATCACACCAGTACTAGTACTTTAGAGGGTTTCCAAGACCTTCCTTCACTCACATACAACCCTAATTGGGTTTCGAGCCTCATTTCGGTGTTTTTGCGGATTCCTAAGTATCGAGATGACCCTAAGCATCTTCATTCTTTGAGTTACATATGACGGGGAATCATTCGGCTCCTAGATCGGGAACATCTCCCAGATCTAGTCAAGTGAACGTTGAGGTTACATTGTTTTGGGTTTTGAAAAATTGTTGAATGTTTATTGTTTATGAATTGAAGTTTCTTTTTGGTTTTAGTTATGAAATCTGTTTCGTTCATTAACAATTTTTGTTATTTATTCGTAATGAAAAGGCTAAACCCTTTGGATAGGGGTGTGCATGGGTCGGTTTAGGTTGGTTTTGGGGTAAAAATCGAACCCAAACCGATCAATTCGGTTTTTGGGTTCTAGAACCCTTTGGTTTCGGTTTTTAAGTGGGTTCGGTTTCGGTTTCTAAAGTCAGTTTTGGGTCGCTTTCGGTTTCAACCCATGGGTTCATGGGTTTTGGGTTGGAACCTAATTTCCAACAATTATAAAAAAATTTATAAAATTAATAATCACATTCTACCAATTATTTTTAGTAATCATTTACATGGAATAAGAATTTGATACATTTTTATGCACTTAACTCAATAAGAAATAATGTAGTTATGTAACATTTGACGTATTCAAGTGCATATTCTAGCAGTTATTAGAAACTCGGAAAAAGATATGCAAAAATAAATAAACACACGTCAATCTATATTATCGATGCATCTTACAAGTGTCATTAACTTGACGTAATCAATACCCTAACAGAGTACAATACTTATCAAATATTAATAATATATTAAATATTTTTGGGTCGGTTATGGGTCGGTCCTCGATATTGGGTCGGTTTCGGTTTTAGTGGGTCGGTTTTGGGGGGTGAAATCAAACCCAAACCGTCGGTTTTTGGTTTTGGTTTCGGTTTTTGTTGGTTTCTCGGTTTTCGGGTTCAGTTTTGCTCACCCCTACCTTTGGGGTTACTTCCTGGAATGTTGATGGTAAAATGATAAGCGTGTTTTGACTATTACCTTTGTTCCAATCGATTTTAATTGTCATTTATTTTTAAATAATGATTTTTAGTATGTTGATTAATTAGTCGGGTTTCAAAACTATTTGATTTTACAACTAAGATAGTCTATTGGTCATTTACTAATCGTTTCGAGTTCATTGGGTTTAGGAATTAAGATGATCGATTGAATACGTATACACTATGTTGAACTTGTGATTTTCATTAAAAAGTTGTAATTGGTAAGCGTAAGACATGATATTGGTAAATCACTAATTGTGCCTAGTCCAAGTAAAAGTAAGGAGTAAGACAATTAGCCGAGTAACATATTGTGTGCCGAAAGTTATGAATTGCAAAAATAATTAACCTTAGTTATGTTTTCATAATTAAATTGTAACTTAAGGGAGATAAACACGTGAGTCTCAATTACCGATACTGAACTGAAACTACCTTGTTTTCTTTATTGATAAACCAATTTTCATTTCAATTCTTGCAATTGCACTTCAGTTCTTTCTTTTATCTAACTACTCTAACACAAGAATTTGAGAATGAACTCCCTGTGGATTCGACCCTTACTTACCCTATCTATTAGTGGCATTAAGACTATTTTTGACCGAGTCAACGACCTCAATCATATAGATGAAATCAAAAAACTACATAGGCTACGTCTCCCAAGAGAAGCATTAATAATATAATCATAAGGTATGATACAACCCTTGGTACGAGATCAAGCACCCTTTTGTTCAAAATATGATGATAAACTTAACACCTGGGATGTTGTAAAATGTTCAATATTCTGTTTCTCGATATAAATTTGTGGTGAACTTAAAGGAAAAATGCATAATTGATACAATATCAATTCAGTCTGAGTATAGTTATACATTTATTGTCAGCTCTGAATCATCGTGGCACATGGATACCTCTTCTACCATGTTTCAAAAGGAACAAATAAAGATTGAATATATAGATATTTGATCATTCATCATATCAAACCTATGTGTGCAACGGTTAGTTTCCTATTATGAACAATGTTGGAGCACGTCAACGTGTAAGAAACTACGAATTAATCCTTTGTATCTCTATTTCGAAGGACATAATATATTACCATATTAAATTTACTCATGACGTATTCCATGAAGTAATCTCTAACTAAATGGTTTTCCAATACTTGATCTCTATCAAGTAGTACCTGTGAGTGTTAGCCTCATCTCTATGTAATATCAATCTCTAGGGATAATGAACGAACATCTCACATTAGTCTTAGTCAATACTTCTTTCCATGAAAAATGATGGACTGTGGAGATTTTGAATAAACTAGTATCGAGGGAACTTAATAATCATCAACATCTATGATTGTAATAATGTGAATGTTGTCTCAACAAAAAATGAACATCGAGTGATCGACCTTAGACTATTTGAAATCGATCTTAGTAAGTGCATTTGTAAATTTTTATACCAATTCCTTAATGCCTGTCGCAACACGTATATGGACTTTTGTATACTAAAAATAATCAAAAAAATCAAAAAAATAAAATTAAAAAGCACACCATTGCCAAAATTAAAAAATAATTAAATAAATAAAAAAATAAAATCTAATTTAATTTAATATTTAAAATAATTTTAAAAAGTAATAAATAAAATAAAAAGACAAATAACATTTAATTAAAAAAATACACCATTACAAAATTTTAAAAAACAACCCGAGAACGATAATAAGATCATAAATACGGGAAACTGAAACATAAATATAATAACTTAAATAAAGTGATTTTTCTCAACCCTTAATGTCACATCATATTTTTCTATATTAAAAATAATTAAATAAATCAAAAAAATAAAATATCATTTAATTTAATATTTAAATTAATTTTAAAAAGTAATGAATAAAATAAAAAGACAAATAACATTTAATTAAAAAAGCACACCATTACGAAAATTAAAAAAAAAACTCGAGAACGATAATTTAGATCCTAAATATGGGAAATTAAAACCTAAATACAATAAGTTAAATAAACAGTCGATCCAAAGTAGGTATGTAGGTATGCTCGATGTAGTCAACAAGATCAAATTAAAGTCTTTGGTGAATTCATGCATCGCGTAATTCCGGAATCATATCCTTATTAATTTCTACATCAGTATGGAGATCGACATCATATACTAGATATATAGCAGCACATTCATCTTGCAGGATCATGTTGTGTAATATAAGGCAAGTGTACATGATATCTTTACATCGATCAATATCGGTGGACGGTGCACAATGTTTGATAATAGTCTATCTTTGTTTTAATACTCCAAACTCTCGTTCGAAGTCCCTTTTTGTCGCTTCTTGGGCCGCCTTGAAACGTTTCTTTTTTGGGGTAACAGGTGTGAAACTGATTTCACAAATGTGGCCCGGTTAGGGTATATTCCATCTGTAGGATAGTACCCATGCTTGTATTTTCCCCGTTCAAAACAAATGAACATTTTGGTGCTTTTCCAAGAACGATATCATTAAATAGTGGTGATTGGTACAAAACGTTTTAGATCGTTGTTGCCCCCCGGCGACACCAAAATATGAATTTCATATCCACAAAACTTGTGACGCTACTACTTTAAGTATCAATGTAGGATACTTTGTGATCACCTCTCGTGTACTGGCTTCGCAAAGCCATTAGACAACTCCTCCAATCCTAATGTATACAATCAATGCTACCCAGCATACCAGTAAATTCATGTCTAGATTCCTGTGCAACTTACAACAGTTGAATGTCTTTGGATGTTGGTTTGTGTATGTACTCCGCACCATAAGAATGAATAACACCATAATAGAAGTTGTAAAGGCATTCATGTGATTTTCGTTCCGACATATTCAAGTACCTATAGTGAATCGGGGGTGCTTCCACCCCCTAATTGATGTACCGCAGATGTGCATTTCTGCAATACAGTGGAACCTTTTTGCAAATTGACATCATAAGTTGTTTGAAAATATGGAAAGTTTTTCCATGTTCCCAACAATACGCAAAAACAATCTTCTACTCGTCCGAAACTTATCTCTAAAATTAACATCCCCAAACTTTGAATCGGGAACAAAATAATCTTCCATGATCTGCTTCTTTGCAGTTTCCCGATCTCGGTGGAGATAAATTCTTGAACGACGAGTGCTAGAACTTGCAGTATCTGCAAACACTACAAGTGCAGCTTGAGCAACTGTCACGTAAAGAATTGCATAATTTGTTGAATCATGCGATTACTATGAGTGCACACTACGTTCATCAACTATTTTGTTGCAGATATACGAATCATAATTATTAGAAGAAGACATTTCAATTTAAAAATTGAAATGAAATTTGGATTTATAGAGGAGAGGAATGTGTGATTTTTGAGTGGGGGGGGGGGGGGGGGGAGGGTTTAAAAGATTGAATATTGAGAGAAAGAGAAAAAAAAAAGGAAATGTGTGATCGTTGAAGTATGAGAATGGGGTATTTATAGGGGTGGAGAATAAAAAATTGTTTTAGATTTTTAGTCTTTGTTTATTAAATAAGCAAAACCCAAACGGGTTCCACAACCTGCAACACCACCATCTTTCGCCAACCCTCATTCCCCGGTGCAGTTACACTGTCGGTGCCGGTGGCCCCGCCTACGAACCCACGCCATCCCGCCTCCATCTATGCGGCACTCCGCCTGGCCTTTATAATAAAGTAAAATGGATTTTGGCTCGACATGGCTATTACTCGAATGAATTTATTTAGAGTATATGGTGAATGAGCTTGACATGGAGGAAAGCAAAGTTTTAGAAATGTGTGCTCAACTCTACAAGAATTACGGAACTACAATAATGGACGGTCTTAGGGTATGTTCATTCCTATAATTAAAGTGCCTCAAAGTTATTTTCTTACATAAACAAACTTAATGTGTTAATTAACCATTTTGGTAAAGCTCGGTGTAAGAATATGTTTACTTAATTTTCTTTCTTTGATCAAGATCAAACATATTAATCATTTTTATGGAGATATTGCATGTTTGCACCGGGACATTTCAATGATTGTCGTGGGCATATGAACAATATGCCAAGTGCAAACAGGTTGCAACTTTCGTGGGGAAATGAAGAACTTGGAGAACTTAAAAAAAAATATATGTATTTGATAGACATGTTGTGCAAGATAGGTCAGAGTTGGTATCAATATCTTCGGTTATACCAGCGACATTACACAGTTCAGTAGTTATTGGATGATATTATTATTGATTTATTTTAGTTGTTCTCACTCTATGGTGGTATACCTTGCAGTGGTTTATCCATGGCTTTATTCAAAATGAGGTTAAACTTTAAATAACGCAAGTTTATCTGTCGTCATGTGACACACCAATGTGGAGCCCAACTTAGTCCTATGCAATGTGGAACTTTCGGATTTCCGCTTTAAACATTAGTCCAAGTCGTATAACATATTGCCTGATCATGTTGATGATATATTACACATAATAATATGATGACATATTAAATGCCTGTTAGGTAAAACTTTGAATTCAAAGGACGTTGGTGAAGATTTTAGTTTTTCAAAAATGAGGGGTAGAATTATATATATTTTATACATTCTCAAGCCTATAAATATAGGCATTCACTTGAAGGAAAATGCACCAACAATTGTAAATTGTAATCTTATTGAGTTAATAAGATTTCTCTAGTTGCAGCCCGTGGACGTAGGATTTGCACCGAATCCGAACCACGTAAAAATCCTTGTGTTCTTCTTGCTTTATTTTCGTGAGTTTGTGTGTGTGTGATAGTGTGTTTCCGCTGCGTGTACCCTGTCCGATTCTTAATAACCGGTATCAGAGCTTCGGGTTTTGGATGATGTCTCGGTTTTAGAAATTAGAGTATGCTCTGTGGTTGCAGTTTTGTCTGATCTTCCACATCAGAAACTAATTTCTATTAATCGTATTAAAAGATTTGTCTCTTGTTTGTCGTAATGGCTGAAGACAAGGTTGTAATTGAGAAGTTCAACGGTTCTGACTTTAGCTGGTGGAAAATGCAATTAGAAGCATTGCTATGTCAGAAAGATTTGGACGTGGTACTTGGAGACAAACCGGAGAAAATGGAAAAAGCTGCTGAAGATGCATGGAACTCAAAGGACAAGAAAGCTAAGGCGGTTATTACATTGTCGTTGGAAAGGAGCGTCGCTTTCAACATCATGAAGGAAACCACGCCGCGTGGTATGATGGATGCTCTGACGAACATGTATGAGAAACCGTCGGCGGCTAACAAGGTGTTCTTGATGAGGGAATTGTTCACGACAAGGATGAATGAAGACAACTCAGTTACGATTCACATTAACAATCTAAATTCAATTCTGTCCAGATTGTCATCTGTGGGAATTAAATTTGATAACGAGACTCAAGCTTCACTGCTACTAGCTTCACTACCTGATAGCTGGTCTGGAACAGTAACCGCTGTTACAAGTTCAGTGGGGACCAGTGGTATGACTTTTGAAGGGGTTAGAGATTTGGTTCTTGGCGAGGATGTCAGACGCAAGAATCAAGGTGGATCTTCTTCTTCTGAGTTATTAAATATCGGAAGAGGTAGAGGGAATAGCAGGAATAGTGGGAGCAGTGGGAGTCGGGGAAGAAGTTCATCTAGAACTTGGAAGAATGTGAAGTGCTGGAACTGCCAAGAGGTGGGACATGTTAAGAGTCAATGTCCAAAGAAAGAATTAAATATTGCTGGTGCTGAGGGTGTGTCTGAGGATGATGCACTGATACTAAGTATGGAAAGTTCTGTAGACTCTTGGGTCATGGATTCAGGAGCTTCGTTTCACGCCATGGACAACGGAGAAACGATGGTGAATCTAAAAGAAGGAGATTTTGGGAAGGTACGGTTAGCAAATGACGAGATGCTTCAAGTAACGGTCATGGGAGATATTGATCTGGGTACTTCATTGGGAACTACATGGAACCTGAAGAATGTCAGGGTGATTCCGGAGCTGAAGAAGAAATTGATTTCTGTTGGTCAGCTGGATAAACAATGACTGGAAGTAAGGTTTGGTGGTGGTAAATGGAGGGTGGTCAATGGTAATTCGGTGATTGCTCAAGGTATGAAGCGTGGGTCATTGTATATGGTTGAGGTACATGCTGGGGGAAGTATGACCGTCCCCGTTAAGCATGACAAAATCTGGTTCGCTAAATCTAGTGCTAAGAGAGTTCTTTTTACAAACATGAATTCTGGAGCCAAGGGGATGTTAGCTGAACGAGTCGGAAAGTCTAAACCATTCAGGGAATATTGTGACAATGGGAGCACGGGGTGTGTTCCGGGTACAGTTACAAAGAGCCGTTGGGTTTTGAAGACTAAGACTGAAAAATTCTTTCGTGTTGGAAGTTTGCAAAGTTTGGAGAGTGTTAGTGGTCCTCGGTGTATCTCTGGAGCTGGTGGAGTGTCCAAACCGGTTGAGACAGAGGATGAGTCGGTGGTGGGATTAGCCACGGCTGAGTTGGAGCTAGTGGGAGCTTCAACTGGCCCTTCTAGTACTTGAAAATGGAGGGGTGGCTGCAATTAGAGAAATTGGACTAAGTTTAGCTTGTTCTTGGGAGCTGGAGGCTTGGAAGACTTGGTTGTTTTAAGATTACTGGAGTTGGATGACAGTAGAGAAAGACTACGTTGTTCAAAATCTTCAAGTGGGAGATTGTTAGGTAAAACTTTGAATTCAAAGGAAGTTGGTGAAGATTTTAGTTTTTCAAAAATGAGGGGTAGAATTATATATATTTTATATATTCTCAAGCCTATAAATATAGGCATTCACTTGAAGGAAAATGCACCAACAATTGTAAATTGTAATCTTATTGAGTTAATAAGATTTCTCTAGTTGCAGCCCGTGGACGTAGGATTTGCACCGAATCCGAACCACGTAAAAATCCTTGTGTTCTTCTTGCTTTATTTTCGTAAGTTTGTGTGTGTGTGATAGTGTGTTTCCGCTGCGTGTACCCTGTCCGATTCTTAACAATGTCATGTCTTTATTTGAAGCTCAAATCATGCTGATGTATATCTTACATCTTCACAATCTTATTATACTTTATAAATAGCCAGGATCCAATAAATGATGCATTTCATGTAATAATCTATACAATCAACCCGACCAAAGGACAAGTATTACCTGAGTTTTAACGGTTCAGATGGTCGACCTTGATAAAAGCCCCCGTCAAAAGGACGTATTTGCTTATGTTTTATAAAAGTCCATATAGGAGGATAAGACTTCTGACGTGTAATCTCACCGATAAAACATTTCCATTCACCAAGTGGTTTTTGAATATTGAATACCAAGTATCCGCACATGTGCGAAATTCTTTCCATGTAAATTAACAACTATCTCTGTATCCGCATCCAGTTTTTAAAAAATTTAATAGTTTTCAATTTTTAATGAAAAATACAAATAAAATTTATATTTTTTTCACATGAGTATAAGGTTTAGGTTTTTATTTCAAACTATGACTATATTTGGTAGACGAGCTAGAAATATAACCACTAGTTTAAAAGCTTTTATCTTTTAAAAGTTTTTGACCTTTAGTTACTAAGGGTAAAATCAAAAATTTCTATTTTTTTTAAACCCTCAAAAATTTGGAGGGTGATTTGAGTGGAGAAAATAAATAAATAATAGATTTTCCTTGCCTTCCTTTTCCGTACATAAAAATTTCATACAATTTATAACTTATTACATAAAATGAAACTCGAAAATGCGTTTTTCACTCCTAAGTCCTAATCCTCTCTTTCATTTCTTAAAAAAGCTCGAAAATATATAAGGTGTTATACACTATAAAACTTCTACCATTTACCTTCCTGCTACCGGTTAATTTTGCAAAACATACATATAGTATTTTATAAAACTTATTTTTAGAAATATATTATAATAATCTTCTACTTTTTCTTAAACTATTATGCAAATTGTTATTTGTTAAAAAAACGCTAATAAAATAATGGGCTACATTACAATTATAAAAAACAAAAAGAAAAAAAAAACAATAGCATGGTTAAGTTGTTTTATCGATAAATAATGATTTTGTTACATTAAATGGTAAAAAAGAAAAAATATATATATTTCATATCAAACAACTTTGTATTTCAAATAATAATTAGAGAAAATAACTAAAATAGTCTAATTCCTTAGGGGTTTTCCTCAAAATAGCCAAAAAATCGGACAATTTCCCAAACTAACCAAGGAAAACGCAGGCAAGAGAGGCCATCTGCGTTTTCCTCTGCTCCCCTGCGTTTTCCTCCTTCTTTTTCCTCCCCTGCGTTTTGCACTGGTCCCTGCGTTTTCCTCCCCATTGGCTGCGTTTTCCTCCATTTGTTCTTAGGATCTTGGTGGTTCATGGGTTTAGTTGTAATTTTTGACCAACTTTGAACACTCGTCATTTGTTCATACGAACTCGGATTGAGTTGAAGTTTTTTTTAACGTGAAGTGTATGAGTAGATGTGTTCACAAACATGATTAACAAAAATTTTTGATGTCGGAAAGTGTTCCTTTTGAACCTCTAAACAAGGTTGTCGGTAAAGTTTAATAATTATTTGTCCAACTTTGAACCCTCGTTGTTTGTTCATACGAACTCCGATTTACTTGAAATTTTTTTTAACGTGAAGTGTAATACTAGATGTGTTCACAAACATAATTAACCAAATGATTTGATGTCGGAAAAATTTAATTTTTGAAGGTCTAAAGAAGGTTGTCGGTAACGTTTAATTATTTTTTGTCCAACTTTGAACGGTCGTAGTTTCTCCATACGAACTCCGATTTACTTGAAAATTTTTTTAACGTGAAGTGTATTAGTAGATGTGTTCACAAATATGATGAACCAAATTATTTGATGTCCAAAAGATTTACTTTTTGAAGGTCTAAAGAAGGTTGTCGGTAACGTTTAATTATTTTTTGTCCAACTTTGAACGGTCGTAGTTTCTCCATACGAACTCCGATTTACTTGAATTTTTTTTAACGTGAAATGTATTAGTAGATGTGTTCACAAACATGATTAACCAAATTATTTGATGTCCGAAAGATTTACTTTTGAAGGTCTAAAAAAGGTTGTCGGTAACGTTTAAACAAAGACAAAGACAAATATGATAAAAGCACATCCTAATCAAGAGGTTACATGATAATAGAAACATGAGAAACATACGCAATAGGTCTAATTACTATCACATAAATCTGGGAAATCAAGAGGATATTTTTTTCTCTGCAATCACCCAATTGTTTTTCCTTTTCATTTCTTTGACCTTAATTTGCAGCTCCAGCTCGCCCTGTTCAACAGCCTCCTTTTGTTTTTGCACCCAGATAGTTGCTTGTTTGATATCTTGTGTGTCTTTTTGACCCATTTTATTTTTTTGACAACCTCTTCCTGCATTTCTTCCAACTGTTTTTTTTGCTGCCTAATAGATTTGTTTTGAGATTCAATCTCCTCTTCTTTCTGTATAACTAGTTTTCTAAGGTCTTCAGGCATGAGCCAAGGTTTTCATTGTCGGTCTGAGGATGAAGCAGACATATTTGGGCTACGATATTTTCGATGAGTGAAAATTGTTTGGTGTGAAGATTGTTAAGGTGAAATAAGGTACATATATAGGACATTTAGAATGGGTTGGTAGGTGGGAAATAATAATACAGGGGAAGGGGTTGATGTGACCATTAAATATAAAGATATATAGAGTACTGAGATACAAACAATAAACGACAAATGACTATTGAGACCCTAAATACCAACCTTGAAATAGAAATAATTAATACCTACGAAATTCATACTTAAGAAAATATATTAGATAATACAAAATAATAAAACTAATCTTTAATTTGCCACTCAGGAAACTCATATGGATAGTTTTTTTCATATTAGCTACCCAAATCTTTTTTTCGGTAATTTCTTGACCAAGTGACAATACATTATCCATCTCTCGATCAATGTTTGCTTTAGTTGTCTTAATCCATTTCTCAGCTTCTATTACTTCTTGTTTTTTTGAAGCTATCCAAATTTTTTTACCGTCAAGTAATCTCCGTTGACCCTCTAAGAATTTTGTATCTTCACTGATTGATTGAATTTGTTTGTCGACTTCAGAGGCGCTGTGAAGGAGAATTCTTTTCATTTCCTCTAGCATCCTATCATCAATAGTAGGTGGAATTGTTGATGTAGAAGGAGCCTTGCGTTTTTCCAATACCCGTTTTAACTTCTGAGATTGACCAGACATGTTTACAAAAAAAATTACTAAATTTAATTAATCGTGTAGATGTGATACTTGACATGAAAAAATTAATTTATATAGAAATTAGGGAAATCGCATGTCTTAGTTTGACTACGAAATAAGTGGGTTTGACTGCGAAATGCAGTGAAATGTCATGTCCATAGGGTACTCTACAGTGTCTTGTAATAGGGAGCAGTGTCTTGTCTTGTCAACGATATTTTCTGCATACTGAAAACGCAGCCCATCTAGAGGAATTCGCAGCCCATCTAGAGGAAAACGCAGCCCATGGGAGCCCGTATAGTGTCCATGCAGTGAAATGTCATGTCCATAGGGTACTCTACAGTGTTCTGTAATAGGGAGCAGTGTCTTGTCTTGTCAACGACATTTTCTGCATACGAAAAACGCAGCCCATCTAGAGGAATTCGCAGCCTATCTAGAGGAAAACACAGCCCATGGGAGCCCGTATAGTGTCCATGCAGTGAAATGTCATGTCCATAGGGTACTCTATAGTGTCCTGTAATAGGGAGCAGTGTATTGTCTTGTCAACATGATTTTCTGCATACGGAAAACACAGCCCATTTAGAGGAATTCGCAACCCATCTAGAGGAAAATGCAGCTCATGGGAGCCCATATAGTGTCCATGTAGTGAAATGTCATGTCCATAGGGTACTCTATGGTGTCCTGTAATAGGGAGCAGTGTATTGTCTTGTCAACATGAGTTTCTGCTAGTTTGACTACGAAATAAGTGGGTTACACT
Source organism: Cichorium intybus (assembly GCA_023525715.1). NCBI lineage: Eukaryota > Viridiplantae > Streptophyta > Magnoliopsida > Asterales > Asteraceae > Cichorium > Cichorium intybus. Next base: position 130,522,945 of record CM042011.1, on the reverse strand, counting down.
AACTAATGCAGTGAAAAGTCATGTCCATATGGTAATCTATAGTTTTTAGCAAAAGGTAGGATGTGTAGTCAACAGTAATCGAAATGAGTAGGATATAAATACGTGGATATCTCCATACTTTGTAATCAATCAGTTTGCATTTCAATTATTATCCAAAATGAGTACATCAACCAAGCAACACAAACAAAGCTTTACCCGCCTTCCCCTCTTCTTCCATAACCTTCAAATTGCGAATCCACATACAATCACTAGCATAAAGCAAGATGCCCATAAACGATTTGAATTTTGTTTTATGGCTGTAGGATGTGTCGTAAGTTGTTATTCTGATAATAATTTTAATCTAATGATCACAACTCTATATTACTAACATTTGTTGTAAACCTTTTTGTAGATGCATACATTCCTTTCTACCACCCTACCAGTCATTTTCCTGTAGTGCCTACCATTGAATGGACCATACGTCCATACAATGTACGTAGCGGTCTCGGTAGATGGAAACCATCAACCTCTACCAATAGCAATCGGTCTTGGAATCTCAGAAGCGTTATATTCGTGGACATGGTTTCTTATGAGACTACATGAATGCATTAGAAATGCTAGAGAAGTTTCTTTCATTACCAAATTGTCCAATCACTTAGACGTCGCCCTATTTCAGGTGTTCCCACACTGTTACCATGGATATTGTTGCAAAAGTGTGTTTAAATATTTTGTTGATAGAATGCCAATCTTCCAAGAATGTCCACATATTTTCTGGCAGACTTGCAAGGCTTATGAATTACGTCAATTTGAACCGAACTTTGCTATACTTAGAGATGTTTTGGTCCAACACGGGGGCCAAGATATAATGACCTGGTTTGAAGGTATTTCTCAAGAAAAATGGGCACGGGTGATGTTCCCTAATTTCCGTTACAACATACTCTCCATAATAATGCCCGATGAGATTCGTTGGGTCTCTGCAGCTCAGCAAGATTTACCAATAATATCACTCCTTCGGTCTTTCTTTGACATGCTGCAACGTATTTATGCTGATCGCGGTGCTTTAGGAGGTTAACAAATATTATTTAATTATATTTGTGTGTAAGATACTTTGACTTATGCTAATTTCCTAATGATTTGTTTCAGGCATGCTTCATCATGAACTCACCCCGTATGCAGAGAACATACTTTATAGACGAATGCGCAAGTCTGAACCATGTGAAGTAACAGAATTATACAACACCGAGTTTTTTGTCCGTGACTTCACGAAAACATATCTTGTTAACCTGCGTGAACACACTTGTGATTGTGGAAAATTTAGGAGTTCTGGTATTCCATGTCGTCACGGCCTGGCTGCGTATCGAACCTATATGATGTTATAGGAGGATTTTAATACGGTGAACATTTATTTCACTACGGCTGCATATAGAGCTGCATATCAAACGGAAGTGGTGCAGGCTGTACCCCCTCAAAGTGAATGGCATGTACCTATCAACATGCTGGATGTTTTACCCCCTTTAGCTTTATCTTAAATGTTTTCCCCCATTAGCTTTGTATTAGATATGTGACCTTTGTGTTAAAAGTATTTCGTTGTTTCATCAAATTATTGCGTTGTTGACTAAATGTTGGGTAACGTCATTTTGTTACTTCATGATTGCAAAAGTATGTTTACCTGTTGGATCTTTGATCTCCACTCCGATTTTTCCATCGATTTTTCCATTGTTTGATCCAATTATTGCGTTGTTGACTAAATGTGAAGGACAACATAGAAATTGAAATTAGAGTCCAACGACGTTACACACATTAGGGAAACTACAAGATGGTTCAGTAAAGTCATATAAGGATTTACTTTACTACCATTACACAAGTCATCACCGTTATATGGTAATTAGACTTTATAAACTAGTATGGCTACAAAAAGCATCCAACTGAGCACTAGGACGATCTTCAAATTTCGATTCTCGAGTTGAAGCCTTCTTAGTTCTCGACCCACCCATTAAACCCACAGTTTAGCATCTGTATTAATGATATTACAGCAAAGGTTATCATATAGTACGATCATATTATAAAACATAGGTGGGTTCGATATTATAATATTACCTTGTTACTACAAGCATAAAACTGTCTTCCTGGGTTTCTGCTTGTATTCGACACACGTATTAATGTAGGATAACCGCAACAACCGCATGTTCTTGCCATTTGATGTTTTGTTGATGCAACAAACTCAGATACAACATAAAGATACGCGTTAGAGCATAAGAGCACACCTTTATATAGAGATAAAAAGTGGGAAAGATACAGATACAAACAAACCACTCTACCTAGATCTACTTAATTGTCACATCAACTGTCTAGTATATAGACTGCGATTTGCTTTAATTGGAATAATATAATACATAATATTAATTACTAGGCCACAAATTTGGGAATTGCAACGGATACATTGTTTTTTCACGGTCGATAAAATCTCCCCTTATCCTACTAACATCCGCAATACGATTTTTTTTTCTTCCACAAGTTTAGTAACTTCTTGTTCAGTTTCCTCAATCCAACGTTTAGCATTTTTTAGCTTCATAGACGTATCTTTAACCCAAATTTTCTTTTCCTTCAATTTCTCACAAAGGAGTTCTATACGGTCATTTAGAATCCTTGTTTTTTCTAGGTCTCTTTTGTTTTCTTCTTCTGCGCGTGTCATCGCATCAAATATATAGTCAGACATTTTATCTGGTAGTTGATCATTCATAGAATATCCTGGCTGACCTGGGCAGACATCGGGAAAAGGGTTAATATCTGAACAAATGTAACAATCCTCATCCTCACAATGCCAAGTAGCATCTTCAGAAGAACTCATAATGTAACTCCAGAAATGCTAACTAGCTTGTAACAGTATTTATAACTCTATACAACATTGGCTGCGTTTTCGTACAACATTGACTGCGTTTTCGTACAACTTTGACTGCGTATTCATATAACTTTGACTGCGAAGTTGTATAACTTTGACTGCGAAGTCGTACAAATTTGACTGCGTATTCGTACAACTTTGACTGCTAAGTCGTACAACTTTGACTGCGAAGTCGTACAAATTTGACTACGTGTTCGTACAACTTTGACTGCGTAGTCGTACAACTTTAACTGCGTATTCGTACAACTTTGACTGCATAGTCGTACAACTTTGACTGCGTATTCGTACAACTTTGACTGCGAAGTCGTACTACTTTGACTGCATAGTCGTACAACTTTGACTGCGAAGTCGTACAACTTTGACTGCGTATTCGTACAACTTTGACTGCGTAGTCGTACAACTTTGACTGCGTATTGGTACAAATTTGACTACGAGATTCGCTGTCATACAAACTATATAAATGAGTTCATCCCAGGAAAAATATAAGAATTACGGAGTGAAATTCAATCTAAACTATATTACACAATGAGTTCATCCCAGAAAAAATATTTTGTTCTAGTGTGCACCGGTGGGAATTGGTCCACAGTTGATGGGCAAGCTACATACGTTAGCCCAAACCATAAGAATTACGGAGTGAAATTCAGTTCTAATATAAATTTTGATGATTTTGTTTATTGGTAAAATCAAAGGCTGGTTTGGATGCTCAATCGAATGTAAGATTATCAATTCAACATCCAGAATATAAATATGTTATGGACATAGTTGATGACAATGATATCTTGCATTTGATAGAAGTTATCGAAGGTGTGAACACCATCATTCCTATTAACATTGTTGCAGATGATGACGAGATTCTAAGTAAAGCCCGGTTGAAAACATCATAAGAAAAGAGGTCCAGCGGATTTGGGAGCAACAATGTCCCATGTAATATTATGACCACCAACAATGTTCCAGAAACCGTCTTCCAAATAGGAATCCACTATGTGGAACCTGAAAATTTCAAGTACGTAGGAGATGCCGAGATTGGTACTTCTGCAGATGATTTTGGCAGACAGAATATGATGAGTAATGCAGTGACGGCTGATCAAAAAGAGTACGATGAAGGTTGTGTCCTTCTAAATGATGATAATCTAGCACCAAATGTGGATCCCGTGGAAGGTGATTTACGTTTATCAGACTTGGAAGGAAGTGATGGTGACGAAGGAGTGACGGCTGATCAAAAAGACGACGAAGGAGTGTCGAATGATCATCAACACATTCGGTTAAGAAGCACATTGTTATACGGTATGCCATAGCCGCCGCCATGTCCTGTCCCATCAAAGATAAAAACCCCATCTTACAGCCACCACCCATCACAAAAGATTAGAGTTTTCCAATCCTACAAAGACAAAGACGCTATGAAACTTGCAGTTGGTGTAAAAAGTATAACCGAAGGCTTTCAATACAAAATTAGAAGATCAACAAAAACAAGGTATGAGGCTATTTGTTGTCAAGATAACTGTACTTGGAGCTTTACAGCTACATCAGAAAAAGGCGGTGACGGCTCATTCCACTGCACTAAGATTGTTGACGAACACACGTGCTCGTCCTCACAACTCAACCCAAACCATCGCCAAGCAAACAAGAAAGTTTTGGGTCATCTGCTATCTGAGGTTATGGCTGCCAACCAAAGTAGGGTATATCGTGGCAACGACATAATGCGTGATATCAATTCAAAGTACAGAATTGATATTAGTTACAAACAAGCATGGAGGGCAAAACAATATGCATTGTATTTGTTAAGGGGTGACCCAGCGGAATCCTTCACAAGACTCCCTGTGTATTGCTACAACTTGCAAAAGCATAATCCTGGAACCGTAACTTCAATCAGAAAAGATGCTGACGATCGATTTCAATTCATATTTATTTCATTAGGCTGCGCTGTAAGTTTTGTTTTACCTAATCAATTGCACAACCACTATACGAATGTAACCGTAGAATTAACAGAACATACTTTTTGTAGTTACATGCTTTCCGCAACTGGTGTAGACCTACATTGGTGGTAGACGCTGCCTACCTCAAGGGCGACTTCAAGGGCACCATGTTATTGGCAGTTGCGATGGATGGTAATAATCAAATATTATCGGTAGCATATGCAATATGTAAGAGCGAGTGCACAGAAACATGGTCTTGGTTCATGGAAAAATTGCACGATTGCGTTGGCGACATGGGATCTCTTAGTTTCATATCTGATAGACATGCGGCAATAGCCGCAGCCATTGAAAACATTTTCCCGACCTCGCATCATGGAATTTGTGGTCATCATTTATATTCTAATGTAGTGACCAAGTTTGGATCCAAGAAAATAATCAAATCGTTCTTTTGGGGGGCCTGTAAAGCATATACAGTTGAAGAATTTAATGATTGGATGCAAAGGATCCACGATTATAAGCCTGAATTGTATGCATACTTGGACAGGGCAGGTCCAGAAAAATGGGCTCGATCTAGATTTGAAGGCATGCGGTATAATCTTATGACATCCAACAGCGCCGAGTCCATAAACGCACTATCCCGATATGCCAGAAAGATGCCAGTGCTGATGCTCATTGACTTTTTTCGAACAACAATGCAGCAATGGTATTTTGAACGCCGCAATCGTGGAGGTAAGAGTTATCTCATTCATCATACAGTAATAACGTTGTCGTATTTACTTTGAATCCAAAATATTGACCAACTAACTTGAATTTTTTTAGCTGATATAAAATCAACACTAACTCCATGGGCGGAAGCAAAGATTCGTAAAAGAATGAGTAAAAGCAGCAACTGGATAGTCCATCCAATTTCAAATTCAAGATTCCAGGTTGTAGACTTCCTTAGGGATGGGATTGTTGATTTTGCAGAGTCAACATGTTCATGTCGTAAGTGGCAACTGTCTGGCATACCTTGTGGCCATCTACTAAGAGTTTTAAACAGCTTAAACCATGGAGATTGTACTGGATGGGTGCACAATGCGTATCAGGTTGTGTTTTATAGAAAGACGTACGACTACATTATCAACCCTCTACCCGCCCCTTGTGATTGGGAGACACCAGACGATTTGATTTTTGTGAGACCCCCTGTGATGGACAGACGTCTACCTGGAAGACTAAGAAATACGGATCGTATTCCGTCACAAGGTGAGGGTCCAATAATAAAATAATGTTCTCGTTACCATCAAAGGGGTCACACAAGAACTACATGTCCTGCGTTAGTTCCAACCCGTAAACCAAAAGGATCAAGCAAGCGTCGTGTTTCAAACAGTAAAGGGAAAACGACCATAAGAGGGGACTCTAGTAGCATGTCACAGAGTGAAGCAGTTTATCCTACCGTGGATTTGAGCTAAATGGGGGTTGAATTATGTTTACTATTACGTTATTTATAGGTTGTAAAACCAGTTTCATGGAATCATCTTTGGTTTCTACTCTATAGAATGAAAACTTATACTTCATTTTACGTAATTATTATAACTATATAATTAATAATAGTCATTTGTCAGACGACTGCATAAAACAGTGGCGATATTAAACAGTTGAAACGACAACTCAAGCTTTAATGCAACACACTATTCTATGTACTGTAATCTATTCTATGTACTGTAATGAGTTATCATCAATAGTGACAGCCCTATCTAAAAGAAACTGGCAAGATGGAATAGTTGAAACGACAACTCATCATGTCATACAACGTACTACCCTATATATAGACTAACTTCACACCGATTTCATTCATTCAGTAACTCGTATTGATCAATGGATCACCAAAGGGGTTCCTCAAGCAGAGTTGTAAGCTATCATAATTCTTTTACTTTGTTAAATTCATTAAATCTTCTAACATGTGAAAATAGTTTTCACTGAACTGTTTTTCTATTTTTATATCAGGATACAACCGTCGATAATGTCTTACATAATGGGTTGACAGATCTCGACGAATGTATAAATAGATTGGTTGACACTCACGTGCTATTGATGACCAGGGCTTTTCGCCATGTCCAAGATCAATTGGAGGAATTTGATTACCAAATAACACGTATGATACCAAATGAGCGTATAAAGGTAGCGCATTATAATTTGCAAATGCTTGTGATCCAAATGCCTGTAGATATTCAACGTTTTATCTCAACAATGTCAACAATCAATCAATTATCTGGGCCTAAATCTACTTTACAAGACCCAAGTGAAATTCTCCGTAATGCAGTTTGTCTCATTCAAGAGTACACCAGTCTGTTTGAATGTCACAAAGACACTGCCCGCTTGCACCTATCTCAAATTCTTCCGCAAAACCTTTGTTTATGTTTATGGTATCGTCGTATTTTATATGTATTTTTAGTTTTTATGAACGTTAGCAAATGACGGATGTCAGGTACTTTCTATGACTTTGTATTGTTTATTTCGTGTATAATGAAGATTTCTATCTAAAATGTTTTGTAGATGCAAGTTTTTTGAAACTTATAATGACATAAATACTCTAAATTATAACATTGAAATAAATCGTCTACAAATTATTTTCACATACACCGTCTAATAATAACTTGAACGGGAACCCCAAAAAATACGACCCATACGTTCACGAAACACCCTAGCTGCGTAATCTGTGGGCATATAATCTGCGTCCCCTGTACAGGAACCTGAACCCAAGATATAACATACTCTAACAATAAACAAGACTAAACCGCACAATCTCTTAATGGCCCGAACTGTTGAGGCACCCATGCTTCCATGATGAACTCCAAATCAACGTCTCTTCGATTACCAGATGCCACTTTTCTCCAAATTCGAGGTTTAGCAATAGAGAAGAAATTTGAAGGCATAATACACCAGTTGTCTCCTTGAACCCACTTCTCCAACAATAGTTGGATCCAAAGAGTAACATGCTGCAAGATAAAACAAAATTTGTCAAATTAATAACATTAATAAACTAACAAATACTAATTTTATAGTTTAAGTTAGTACTAACCATGTATTGCAACCATCCATTGCTGTCTTGACCCATTAGTTCTCGCCAAAATACCATATCAAATGGTACGCTAATCAGTCTATGTTTAACCAACAGTTTTGGACTTGCAACGACATACTCATACGCAAAATCTTGACCATAAGGTACATATGGCTCAAGTATGAGGCCCGTCCTAGGCTCTTCACGAACCGGCTTTCGTCGTCGCTGTTTGACTGTTGAATCTTTGATCTACAAAAGTAAATTGTATATTAAATTCAACATTAAACCGTAAACATATTGTCTAAAACATAAACAAATACAATACCTACGTAAAAGGACTCTTAAAGTACTGGGAAGGCTTTCTTTGTCTTACTTTGAAACTTGGTGGCGGAACTTCACTCACAGTCACCTCATCATCGTCTTCACCATCATTCTGGTTTTCATAATTTTCTTCATTGTCGTGTCTCGGTGTCTCATTATGATAAAATTCCTGTCATATAAATTTCATTATATATATATATATATATATATATATATATATATATATATATATATATATATATATATATATATATATATATATATATATATATATATATATATATATATATATATATATATATATATATATATATATATATATATATATATGTGTGTGTGTGTGTGTGTGTGGGTGTGTGTGTGCGGTAGAATATTAAACAAATTTGATTTTACCGCTCCATCCCAAGTTTGGTTGACGGGATCAAAGAATTCGTCATACATGCCCCTTTCCTCCACAACCTCTTTTTGCTTTCTTATTGTATCTAGAATTTTCTCTTCAAGTTCAACAAACTTTTTTGTAAAATTTTTCTCAACTCTCTTTAAAAGTTTGTTAATAAAAATCGGCATAATAGGTTCTCCTTTGCGACGACCTGAGCCTAACGGCCCTTCACTTGAGCAAGATGTGCTCGACGATGACATATCTTGTTGCCTAAAGTCATCGCAAACGTGTGAAGGAATACGCGGCATACATGAAATAAAATAATCCACATATGAGGTATAATATTCTGAATTTGTCTCCTCTCTCGTAAGCCTCATACGCAAATTTGGGGGTGGATTATTTTCCTGCACATATGAACATTCAAATTATATATATAAATATATAAATATATATAAATATAAATATAATATATATATATATATATATATATATATATATATATATATATATATATATATATATATATATATATATATATATATATATATATATATATATATATATATATATATATATATATATATATATATAAACTAACCATTGTCCGTGTGTAAATAGTTTCTCCTCTCTCGTAAGCCGGTATGGTTTCCCATATCCAAATCTATGATAAAAACTTAAAATTATATGCAACTTTCATCAAAAATTTAAAATTATAAATGGATATGAATAACCTGAAACAAATTACCTTAAACAGATATGAATAACCTGAAACAGACATCCTTAATTTTGCTCGGGGAGCCAGCAAACTCTCGTGAGTTTCGATCTTTGTGAAAACTTTATTTAACTCTCGATATTCACCCTCCCAAATCTGAGTCCCCCAAGGATATCTGATAGACATAAAAATGTTATTAAATTTAAGTAATCTATTATATTTCTCTTTTATAAAACAAATTAAATATTATTTACCTGTTAAAATCGTCAAAGTTTTCCACCACCGAAAGCCATTCAACGGTTACTTTTTCATTTTTTTCTCGTCCATGGTAACCGGCTGTAACAATGTATAGCAATACACACCTAGCGGCGTCCTCGTCGGATAGTCGACGAAAACGTGGTTATAATATCACAGTGTGTAGATCACCCGTTGTCAAATTCTCAGGTTTCATCCCGTCGCCGAAAACGCGTTGCACAAATGTTGATTGGACCTTCTTCATTAACCATTTAGATCCGGCAACCCGACCGAATTTTAATCCCGTTATCAAACAGAATTCTTCGGATCCATACGAGAGGTAGTGGTTTCCCAGTAAGAAATGAAACCGTCCCTTTCGGTCGTTTTCGTTTTGGGGCCGGATCTCGTGCATCATCATATAACTGCACAGTAACGGGTCCCCTTTCGCAACAGAAGCATCGCCATGAGGCGCGAAGACGGTGGTAGCGAATATGGCCTGTTGCGGTGGTGTTAGACGATCTACCACCTCCCGTATCTTATTTCCCGTGCCTTTCAAATTAATTACCGCTGGCGTTGTCTTATAAGCATGCTGTAAATGTCGGTAAAAACAACGTTAGTGTGAATCATTAAGGTTTTCGGAAAAAGAAAACGACCATCTAGTAGCTACCGGGCATCAGCTGGGTTTTGCTCAGAGGAAAACGCAGCTAAGGGCCTTTTCTGCGTTTTCCTCTGAGCAAAACGTAGTTGATGGCATTTAGCTGCGTTTTCCTCTGGGCAAAACGCAAAGCATTGCGCAGCTAAGGCCCTTGGCTGCGTTTTCCCTCAAGCCAGCTGCGTTTTCCTCTGGAGTACTCATAAACCCAGTTTTTTATGCATCGAAAGCTTGTACATTGCGCAAAATTTTTTGTACATTCAATAATCTATCATCTAAAACGATAAAGTAATACATAAAAAACAACATGAAGTTTGAGACTTACGTGTTTCCATGAGGAGAAATCTTGCGAAGCCATTTCAGAGCGTTTCTCGTTTACGGGATCGAAAAATTTAACGTTTTTTTCCCCGGGTTTATATACTTGGACTGATGGGTGGGTAGCCTATGAAAACGCAGCCCACTATGCCCAAAACGCAGCCCAAAGAAGCAAAACACAGCCCGTAAGCGGCCCAAAGGAGCAAAACGCAGCCCGATTGAGGAAAACGCAGCCCATTAAGCCCAGCTGCGTTTTCGTTGGTTATTTTGGGGATATCCTTGATTTTTGGCTATTTTGAGGAAAACCCCTAAAAGATTAGGCTATTTTAGTCATTTTCTCTAATAATTATTGGTTTGGTAAATTGGAAATAATGATTATTATTTTACATCCTTTAAAATCATAATATAGTTAAATTTGTATTATCAGAATACCAGGTATGAAAAAACGTAAAATATATCACACAAATGTCAAGTTTTTAATATTACAAAGTTCATTCCATTGATGATCAAACTATATATTTCTAATTTTTTTTCAAAATTTTCGAGGGGTATTTATAATCACACCTTCAAGCACACCTAAACAATAAAATAAATTTTAAATTTCATTGATAATTTAGTCAAAAGACTGTGAGCCCCAGAAACCATGTGTAAAGATTACAAACTGACGATAACAACACGGCCTTTACACCAAATATTTAAAGCTACACATCCTCATAGCTACTTTAAAATAGTAAAATTACCAAAAACCCCTCCTACACCTACTATAAAATATGCTCTTCGTTGATTCCACTTCCATTCATCATAATCATAGCAACAAAGAATAACTCATCTCACTCCTCAAAAATGGCCACTGCAATTCACTTTACCAGCACCACCACCACAGAAGGACGATTGTCTAACGTCTCCGACTGCACGTCATCCTCTTCAGTCTCCGACCAGGAAGAATACACACAAATAAACACCGGCAGTGTACGCCGGAGCCGGAAGTGGAGGAAGTTCATGAAGAAGGTGGTTGAAGGAAGCAAGAAAGGCATCTATGGATCTTCGAAGCCTTTGATATTCGGGTATGATGCCGTTAGTTACTCACTGAATTTCGATGAAGGAAATCATTCTGATGAATACTATTTGTATGGATCTCGATGATCTCATGTTTCAAGTGGATGTTCGTAAGATAATTAGATCAACGAATAGGATGATTCTGTACAGCGGTGTTAGTAGTTTAAGTGAGATTTATTTACTCATGTGAATCACTTTAGAGTTTGTTAACGTGGATATGTAAAACAATGGACATTAGAGAAATTTACCCCCATTGAAAGATCAACCATAGCCACAGGTCTGTAAAAGCAATACGGATCATCCATATGTATTTTTGAAGTGTAAACGAAAATTGTAAAGATTTTATATTCTACTGTGCAGTTTATGTACTGTTAAAGATGATACACAGTGACTATTTTGGATTTCTTTCTCTAATTTGTAGTGGTCCTGTATCTTGTGACTAGTAAATACAAAATTGCTACTTTGTTTCCCGAGTAAATTACATAAATGGTCAAATTTGTCCATAACATTTTTTAGCTCCGATGGTGGTTTTTTTTTCTCTCTTTTGGTCATGTGCCGACTTGAAACCACCATTATGCCTTTAAATATATCACTTTAACTTTATTATTATTATTATTATTATTATTATTATTATTATTATTATTATTAGTATTATTATTATTATTATGTATCAAAACTGTTAGGTGAATATTTGGTTGGTGAATATTTTTCTTTTCAAATGTTGGTGATGCAATATTCAAAGGGTTGGTGAATATGTTGAAAAACAACTCCACATTCACATTGATATATGTATATTATATACACACTCAAATGTATATAAATAGGGAGCTTCACTTGAGTTTTAGATGCACCACAACACACAATACACGTAAAGGATTGAGTGTGTATCTCTTGTAATCTCCTCATTGTTAAATAAAATCTAGTTGTTGCCCGTGGATGTAGGATTGACACCGAATCCGAACCACGTAAAATCCTTGTGTTATCTTTTGCTTTATTTTCGTGAGTTTGTGTGTGTGTGATAGTGTGTTTCCGCTGCGTGTACCCTGTCCGATTCCTAACAACTGGTATCAGAGCTTCGGGTTTCGGAGGAGGTCTCGGTTTTAGAAATTAAAGTATGCTCTGTGGTTGCAGTTTTGTCTGATCTTCCACACCAGAAACTAATTTCTATTAATCGTATTGAAGGTGCCTCGGTCCTTTGAAGGGTACTGTTCTGTCACACAAAAGTACTATAAAAGATTTGTCTCTTGTTTGTCGTAATGGCTGAAGACAAGGTTGTAATCGAGAAGTTCAACGGTTCTGACTTTAGCTGGTGGAAAATGCAATTAGAAGCATTGCTATGTCAGAAAGATTTGGACGTGGTACTTGGAGACAAACCGGAGAAAATGGAAAAAGCTGCTGAAGATGCGTGGAACTCAAAGGACAAGAAAGCTAAGGCGGTTATTACATTGTCGTTGGAAAGGAGCGTCGCTTTCAATATCATGAGGGAAACCACGGCGCGTGGTATGATGGATGCTCTGACGAACATGTATGAGAAACCGTCGGCGGCTAACAAGGTGTTCTTGATGAGGGAGCTGTTCACTACAAGGATGAATGAGGAAGGCTCAGTTACTGTTCACATTAACAATCTAAATTCAATTCTGTCCAGATTGTCATTTGTGGGAATTAAATTTGATAACGAGACTCAAGCTTCACTGATACTAGCTTCACTACCTGATAGCTGGTCTGGAACGGTAACCGCTGTTACAAGTTCAGTGGGGACCAATGGTATGACGTTTGAAGGGGTTCCAGATTTGGTTCTAAGCGAGGATATCAGACGCAAGAATCAAGGTGGCTCGTCTTCTTCTGAGTTATTAAATATCGGAAGAGGTAGAGTGAATAATAGGAATAGTGGGAGCAGTGGGAGTCGAGGAAGAAGATCTTATAGAACTAGGAAGAATGTGAAATGCTGGAACTGTCAAGAGGTGGGACATGTTAAGAGTCAATGTCCAAAGAAAAAATTGAACATTGCTGGTGCTGAGAGTGTGTCTGAGGATGATGCGCTGATACTAAGTATGGAAAGTTCTGTAGACTCTTTGGTCATGGATTCAGGGGCTTCGTTTCACGCCATGGACAACGGAGAAACGATGGTGAATCTAAAAGAAGGAGATTTTGGGAAGGTACGATTAGCAAATGACGAGATGCTTCAAGTAACGGGCATGAGAGATATTGATCTGGTTACTTCATTGGGAACTACATGGAACCTGGAGAATGTCAGGGTGATTCCGGAGCTAAAGAAGAAATTGATTTCTGTTGGTCAGCTGGATAAACAAGGACTGGAAGTAAGGTTTGGTGGTGGTACATGGAGGGTGGTCAATGGTAATTCGGTGATTGCTCAAGGTATGAAGCGTGGGTCATTATATATGGTTGAGGTACCTGCTGAGGGAAGTATGACCATCCCCGTTAAGCATGACAAAATCAGGTCCCCCTAATCTAGTGCTAAGAGAGTTCATTTTGCAAACATGAATTCTAGAGCCAAGGGGATGTTAGCTGAACGAGTCGGAAAGTCTAAACCATTCAGGGGATTTTGTGACAGTGGGAGCATGAGGTGTGTTTCGGGTACAGTTACAAAGAGCCGTTGGGTTTTGAAGACTAAGACTGGAAAATTCTCTCCTGTTGGAAGTTTGCAAAGTTTGGAGAGTGTTAGTGGTCCTCGGTGTATCTCTGGATCCGGTAGAGTGTCCAAGCCGGTTGAGACAGGGGATGAGTCGGTAGTGGTATTGACCACGGCTGAGTCGGTAGCGGGATTGGCTACGACTGAGTTGGAGCTTGTGGGAGCTTCAACTGGCCCTTCTAGTACTTGATAATGAGGGGTGGCTGCAACTAGGAAATTGACTAAGTTTAGCTTGTTCTTGGGAACTGGAAGCTTGGAAGACTTGTTATGTTAGGAGATTGATGAGAGATGTTAAAAATATTCAAGTGGGAGATTGTTAGGTGAATATTTGGTTGGTGAATATTTTTCTTTTCAAATGTTGGTGATGCAATATTCAAAGGGTTGGTGAATATGTTGAAAAACAACTCCACATTCACATTGATATATGTATATTATATACACACTCAAATGTATATAAATAGGGAGCTTCACTTGAGTTTTAGATGCACCACAACACACAATACATGTAAAGGATTGAGTGTGTATCTCTTGTAATCTCCTCATTGTTAAATAAAATCTAGTTGTTGCCCGTGGATGTAGGATTGACACCGAATCTGAACCACGTAAAATCCTTGTGTTATCTTTTGCTTTATTTTCGTGAGTTTGTGTGTGTGTGATAGTGTGTTTCCGCTGCGTGTACCCTGTCCGATTCCTAACAAAAACAAAATCCTAAGCCTAACATTGTACCTCTCCGATACCCGGGGCTTTCATCTTATGCGTCTTCTCCCATACCCAAGATTCACCTACGGCCATCTTTATCACCGCGTCTCCCCTCCCCTTTCAACCCACTTACGCTTTCTTTGTCATTGTATCCTTTCAACCATTGATATCGGTGCTTTGTATGATTTTAACTTTATTCGTCATATAGAACGGCCATTCGTTGGAGACTTGACTACAAATGTTGTTGGCTACAAAATGGATGCAATGGGAGAAAGGGGGTTACGAAGAGGACAGTGGACAGGGGGATTGGGTGATGGTGTTTACCATGGAAGTCGAAAGAAAAGGGGGGATTGGGTGATCATATTTCATCTCTCACGTTCCTTTATTTTGTTTCGAGTATGATCCGCTTTCAAGAGGCAGACATTGGTGAATTGTCGGAGTGTGTTAGTGACTACCTAGATTGGTTCTGCAAAACCCAGACTTGTACGGAAAACCAGATCAGTGGCTTCCTCGATTGGTTATGTGGACAATGAAGGAAGAAGATGAGGAGGTGGGCGTTGGAGTGTGTTCGTGGTGCCGGTAGAGTCAAAGAGACATGAGATCATCGAGGGGGTGAGAGTTATGTGAGAGAAAATAACATGCTACTTTTATTTTTAACCAAAAAATAGCATCATCATAACTAAATTTGTAAGACAAAAATTTTAAGCTAAAAATAGCATGCTAGTTTCATTTTTAAGCCAACAATAACATGCTACTTCCATTTTTAAACGAAAAAATAGCATGTTACTTGCATTTTTTAAGCCAACAACAATATGCTACTTTTAATTTTATGTAAACAAAATAGCATGAGAGTTTCGATTTTAAGCCAACAATAATATGCTACTTTTAATTTTGAGTAAAAAATAGCATGTGACTTTCGATTTTAAGCCAACAATAACTTGCTACTTTTATTATTTTAATAAAAAAACGCCATACAATTTTCGATTTTAAGCAAACAATAGGATGCTACTTTCATTTCTAAGGTAAAAATAGCATGCCATTTTCATTTTAAGCTAAAAATAGCATGCTACTTTCGTTTTTATGCCAACAATAACATGCTACTTTCATTGTTAAGCGAAAGGATGCTACTTACGTTTTAAGCAAACAATAACATGCTACTTTCATTGTTAAGCAAAACCTAGCACGCTACTTACGTTTTTGAATCTTGTTTGTAGTTTAAATTGTAAAAATCAAAGTCCAATCATTTCTAAAACACAATATATTAAGATTACATAAAATTGGCCGACCTTTCCCTGCCGATACGATGCATGGTTTGAACCGACTGTATTACTTGATTCGATCATGTGCACTTGCAAGTTCCCGCAAAATAATGATTAAGTTGGAACTTAAGAGATAAATGTTGCAATCTGATTCATGCGAACAACCAAACTAGAAGTAATATCGTTTGTCTCATTGATAAATTTTCATTTTAGTGATTCGGGCAACATAAAGTCTTAACTTTTTTATCCAATTTGTAAATATATTACATTAAAACTGCAGTTAATAGCTTCTCGTAACTATTTCAACACAAAGTTTGACCATAGACTTCATGTAGTGTAACATCCGTGTTTTGGGCCTAGGAGTTTTGGGCTTAAACCGACAAAATAAAACTTATTTTGTAAATAAAGAAAAACAAATAAATGAATAAATTTAATATTTTATTATATTATTATATTGTGAATCAATGAGCCAAATAAAGTTCTAAAGGACGTTATGAAGTTTAAAATCTATTTTTAAACCAAATATGAGAAATTTTGTCCTAAGGACTAAAACTGTCAATTTGGCCAAACTTACCCTAAGTAGACTCGGATAGTGAAGAATTTAGAAGGAGTAGAAAAATTATGAAGGAATTGATCTAGAAACTTAGAGTAAGTTAAATAATTGTTTAAGTTGATATTAGTGACTAAATTGTGAAGAATTTTAGTATAAGGGACCATTTGTGTCATTTAGGAAAACTAAGGGTTAGTGTTGACCTAGAGAATGACTCAAGTGAAATGCATATTTATATTGGGGGCATATATATGAATATGGAGACTTCTAATGAGAATAATGGACTTTTGGGGTGTTGGGTGAAGAACGACCAATCTATAGGGACTAGTTTTGCCAATTGTGAAAGATATCAAGTTTTTGATAAGGGTTTCCCCCATTTTAGCCACAATCACGAAATTAGAGAGGGGAGAAGAGGGAATGGCGATTTTTCTTGGAGTTCTTGAGAGATTTGAGCTTTGATTTGATGATTCTTGCAAGCCTTAAAGTTTCCTAGCAATCTAAGGTATAAACCCTTCATCTTCTAGCTTTAGATTCGAGTTAGGGTTTGGGGTTTTGACCCAATTCGAGATTTATGGTGGGATGAGGTTATTCCTATGATTCCCCAAGGTTTATTTGACGTTTCTAAGTTGTGGGAGTCTACATTCAATCCATGGATGCTCTAGATTCAATTACTTGGTTGAATTGGGTGTTATGAACCCTAGAAATTAGGGCTTTTGTGATTTGTTGAGGAATCTAGAAATTGGTGTGTGAATATAGTGGTTTTGGATGATGGGATTCATTTCTAATGATTTCCTAAGGATTCCAACCCTTGAATTGTAATCTTAAACCTTGAATCACTAGAATATGAGAAATTGGGTGTTGAAATGGGTTTTATTCATGTAGATGATGATTGAATCTCTTGTTTTAATGTATGAATGGATTATTTGCATCAATTTGATGTAATGGTGGAGTAATGATCATTTCCTAATGATTCCATGGAATGGAGGAAGGAATCTCCACTTGTAATCATCAATTGATGGAATGGAATTGGGTATTCCATGTTTGGAGGCTTTGGAGTAATGTTTAGATCACAAGTTGAATTGATTTATTTGGATGATCTTGGGTGGTTTAAATGAGTATAATTATGTTTAAATTGAAGTTAAATCATGTCCTTTGGATGTCCATAAGGCTGGGAAAGTGTTAGAGCTTGATTCGGGTCAAAAATGGGTGAAAAGGACCAAAAATCGGAGCTACATCAGACTGTGCACGACCCGTGCATGATCCACATGAACCGTGTGGATGGGTCTGGACTTTCTTGTCAGATCTGCACGCCTCGTGTCAAATCTGCACGACCCCGTGCAGCTGGTCTGGCCAGAATTTGCAGTTTTTGGGTTTTGAGCTTTATGGTTTGGGCCTTGGGTCCTTGTTTTAATGCCAAACTTTAGGGATGTTTTAACTAAGATTTTCCTTATATTAGAGAGTCAAAGACTTCATTTTAGATGATGGATGATTGTTCCTTCTTAGTTCAAAGAAGTAATTATAGTGCGACTTTTAGAAGAATCGAGTATGATACCTTCCATTCTTGTCTTGTAGGAAGGAGATGTTTTGTTATGACTTGGAGGTGAGACTAAGGACTTGAGCTAGCACTCAACTAAGATGATTTGATGGATGGGATGATGTCTAGGAGAGCCTCCAAATGCATCAACCTTATGTGGAGTTAGTGTTGACTCGTCAGTTGACCTTGGGTGAGTTTACCGGGAGTACACATCCTTCCAACTATCTTTTGTGTGTGTTGTCAATTACTTTTCATGCATGATATTATGTGCAATATGTTATATGATTACTACTTGTGTATTGCATGAAAATGAGTTTTCTAAAGATGTTTTCAAATAAAGATGATGATGATGTTTTGAAAGATGTTTGAGCATCCTAATTGTGCACTGCATTGCATATAGGATGGGATTGACTGAGTGAACCTTATGATGACCTTAAAGATGTTTAATGATGTTTGGCTGAAATAGCCACCTTTATGATGTTATACCCATGTAGAGGGCCTTTTAGGCTGGATAGCCACCCTCAATGATGTCTTGGGATTGTTTCCGACAATAGGAAACCGCATGAGGGAGTTGCTAACTGTAACGCCAAAACTTATTTTATTATGTAATTATAATAAAAAGGGCAAAATGGTCATTTTACCTCAAAAGGGTAATTTGGTCTTTTTGACAGAAAAGGACTTGTTTGGTAATAATATTTTGAGTCTTGGACTTAAAATGTTATAAAAATATGATTTTGCCATTAAAATTTGTAAATTGTGGCCAAACTTTAAGAAGTGCAACTTCAAGGACCAAATCGCAACTTTTGGAAGTATATAAGAGAATAGTTGTGCAGAAATTTGGGAGTTACGGGAGAGTCTTGTGGCTGATTTCTGCAGAGGATTGAAGGAATTCTTGAAGGCTTGGAACTTGCAAGTTGGATTATAGCATTTACAAGGGCATAATTGGAAGATTTGGAGGTAAGTTCTTCAAGCTATAGCTAGTTGTTCTTGAGGAGTTTTGTAAAACTCAAAAACTGCAATTACAGTTAAGATTGAGTGTTTTAATTGATGAAATACTTCCATTAAGTCATGCTAGTAAGAGCTTAACTTAACAAAATGGAAGTAGGTTGTTATAATTGATCAAATTGAAGATTTGGGGTTGTTAGAACTAAGAACCCTAATTTTTCATATGGGTGATTGAGTGTATTTTGATGGTTAAAAACCTTGTAAAAATGTAAGGTTTTAGCCTAGGAACAAACCCCAAGCGATTAAGAACAGAAATAAGGACTTAATGGACCAAATCTGCAAGCTACAGTGCATAAATCGCGACTGGCCAGGAGGCCTGCCCAGGCGCCAGGCGCAGTGCGCCCAGGAGCCAGGCGGGGTGCGCCCAGGCGCAGTGCGCCCTGACCCTGGCGCAGTGCGCCTCCAAGGCAGTAGCCAGGCAGGAACTTTGAAACGCTAACTTTTGCTTGGCTTGTCCGATTAAGCTCAAATTTGAACCATAGGCTCGTTATGGTCTAAAAAGTTTGGGAAAATTTTTAGATTGAGTTTTCGACCCCTCGGGGGCACTGTAGACCAATCCGAATGCCTCGGTGAATAGTAAAATTCATATAAAGTTAGTAAACGTAAAGTTTATTAACTAGGCATTGTTAATAACGATATTGTATTGAACTCTATTGCATTAGAGTTAATTGAAATGATATATTAACCTATAATCATTGTGAAATAATGGAATTATAGGTACGGGACAAAATCTTACGGAATACATTACAAGTCAAGAAACGACGAAAGCTAGTGGTAGCAAGCAACAAAGTGAGTAATCTTGATTATATCTAGTATGATATATTGGTGCAGCCTTGTTGGCTAAGATTACTATCGTTGATATTAAATGGTGCTGTCTTAGGACCATGATTTTGGGTTATTGAACCCGAGATGGTGCGGCCTTCGGGCTATGACTCCGGTGCGGCCTTCGGGCTATGTCTCCGATGCTTGGTGCGGCCTTCGGGCTATGATCTTGGTGCGGCCTTCGGGCTATGATTTTGGTGCGGCCTTCGGGCTATGATATTCGGTGCGGCCTTTATGGCTATGATTACGGTGCGGTCAGTGATGACCATGACTTTTGGGACAGAAATTGTTTAAGAGTTTAATTGTTGTTATTCTCTTGTATATGCTTATCTGATTGCTTGATTACTCATTGGGCTTTGTAGCTCACAGTTTATTTGATATGTCCCTGCAGGTGAGCGTGACCCTGTTAAAGGAAAAGACAAAGTCCGTGACTGAGGATTTAGAAACTGAAGTGACACCTCGGCTTAAAGAATGTATAATATTTAAGTATTGTACTTCGTGATACTCTTGTACTCGTAATTTGTTAACTAATACCCCTTATTAGGTTTTATTTGTAAAATATGTGGTTTGAAAAATGAAAAATTTTTGGGGTATTTTTGGTTAATAAGTCGGGTGTTACAAGTTGGTATCAGAGCCGTGGTTTAAGTGAACTAGGTGTCTTAGACTAGATTCCTGGACTTAAACCTTGAGAGAAACACTGATAAATGGACTGTTAGATATATATAAGTTTGTTATTATATATGTAATCTAACGGTTTGCTGAAATTTTGAAGTATGAGAAATACACGAAGCAATCCCACTGGTGCAAATTTGCGTGGAACCTCAAGAAGTGGACCAGCCCGTTCACGTGGCTCTGTGGGACGAAGAGCAAGAGCACCAGTTAGGGAACCGGTGGGACAAAATCCACCTGATATTCGGGCGATAGTGGAAGAAGTGGTTAGGCAAATGATGCCAGCACTATCGAATAACCCTAACCCGAGTGGCAATCCTAACCCGAGTACAAATCCGGATCCTACTGAAGAGGCTGCAAAAAGTGTTCATGACAGGCAGCCAGAAGATGAAAGCCAGGGAGAAAGTCGTGCCCGGGCAGTAAAAGAAACTCAAGGTGGAGAAGCCTCGACAAAGAAAATTGGGTGTACTTATAAATCCTTCCTTGGTTGTAAACCAAAGGAATTCTCGGGGACAGATGATCCAGTCAATGCCATGGAATGGATTATGCATATTGAGAAGGTGTTCCGAGTAAGCAAGTGTGCGGATGATGATAAAGTGGAATTTGCCACGAACCAACTTACAAGTGGCGCACTACATTGGTGGCAAACCTACTATAAATCACTGGATCTTGATTCGTCCCAATCGATACCTTGGGAGCAATTCAAGACAAAGTTCAATGAAGAATATGTTGGATTAGGTGTCTAAGCCATGACTTGTAATTAAACTTTTATCTTATGGTTAAAAGCAAAGTCCATTTGGGTTGCCCTCATGGGTGGAGGAAAGATAGTTCAGTAGAGAGAATAGTTGATTTATTAATTGTATAATAAATCAATAGAAAATATATATATGGTTTATTAATATATTTAAGTGCTAATATATTAATTAGAAACTATATTAATTAATTGAGATTTAATCTAGAATTAATTGGATTTAATTTGGAGATTAAATTAATTAATTAAAAAGGTGCAGGGACTGGTATGGCATTTATTCAATAGTTGAATAACTGGCCAGGAAAACCAGGGACCAAAAGTGGCGCCAACTTGGAGGCTCCTCCAAGGGTTTGGCGAAACCCTAATTAGGGTTTGGTAAGCCTGGTCCAAGTGGTCAAAAGCCTTGTCCAATTGGAGGCTCCTTAGGGTTTCAGGTGTAACCCTTGGAGGCTATAAAAGGAACCCCCTGGCACCTCATATTCACGCCATCTTCTCTCTGGATTTACTCTGCTGGACTGATTCTTCCATCACCTGGGTGTGACTTTCATCTGAGGCAGGATAATTTTGCTGCTGCTTAAAAGGATCATAAGATCTAAGGTTGGTTTTTCTTGATTCTTCTTTAGAATTGAATTGTATCCTTTAGGTTCTTAGTTCTAATCTTCATAGAAGAAAACATAGATCAATATTAGGGTTGCATGTGAACCTTAGGTTATTTTGTGTTCATTGATTGCATAGAAACCCTTCAGTGGTATCAGAGCTAGCTTGTTTTCTTGTGATTTGATTATGAACTGCTTGCATGATCTTGGCCTTGGTGTTTTTTGCGAAAATCCACCCTTGGTGGCCTTGAATGTTGACGGCTTGGCTAGGGTTTCCTAACCCTAGCCGCCATGCCCTAATGGTCCCCCTTGATTGCTTGATTTACTTGCCATAATAGTATGTTGTTATTTTTGGTAATAAGATCTTATAAAATAACCTGAACTTTGCTTGCCTGGCTTGTTGATTTCGAGAATCACTAGGACCATTGTAGATAAATTAATTTGATTAATTTGGTAATATCTACATTAGATTTAATTAATTTAATTAATTGATTAATTAAAGGCAAATTAAATCTGCTTTAAGAATTAATTAAAATTTTCAAGAAAATTAGAATAATTTGAGAAAATTAGAATTTAATTAATTCTAAAAATATTTTAATAAGATTAAAATATATCTTATATGTATTTATGATTAAAAGTTAATTTAATACATATAAGAAAATTGGTTAGTCTACCGCTAGTAAGCCTCATTCACAAAACTGTCCTATAAAGAGGGTATAAGGCGACTGACTATAAAATGTTAGTCTAATGGGTATCTACTCTTACCCACCGCTCTCCTGGTCAGTCGAGTGTCGTTAGCTGAACGGGTATGATAGAACCACTAAGCCTCTTAAAAGTATAATGCTATAATTGAAAGTACTAGAACCCTAAAACAAATCCCAATCTAGTTACTTTAGGAAAATGTGAATTTGATGCTACCCCATGAAATTGCACATTGCACTTTATGAAACGTTGGTGGAGCGTGTGTGGTTTACCGGCACACCAATAGGGGTTCATAAAGAGTGGCAATGGGTGTCTCGGGTGTTATCATTGTTGATGGAGCGTGTGTGGTTTACCGGCACATCAATTTGAGATGATAATGGATCCCGAGAGCACCAAGCTAATTTGCATGGTTATTCACACCCGGTTTGTGATCCTCGGCATCCCAGTCACAAACGGTGGGGCATATCCGAGATTAAACATGCTATTGAACAGTTCAATAAATCTCATAAGAAACTAGGAATTCCATTTATAATAAGATTATTTTTCCGCGGTGGAATCGGCTGAATCGTCATTCGCCTACCTTTATAAAATTTGCTTATAGATTACGGCATCCCTCTTCTATGTTGCAAATTGTTATAGTTGGATCCTAGCCTTATTTTATATTGGGTTATTATAAGGACCGACAAGTATCTAATTAAACTTACCTTCTTTTATAGATGTCTTCTGCTGATCAATCCGCTCCCCAATCAAACTCCAGTGTTCCCTCAATCCTCTCACTATGTTCCAGGGTTCAATTGAACGGGACAAACTATAATGACTGGATTAGAAACATCAAGATGGCTCTGAGGTATGAGAACAAAGAGTATGTTCTCGAGACCGAGCTTGTCGATGTCGACCCCGAAACTGCTACTCCCGAGGAAATTGCCTCGTACCAAAAACATACTGATGATGCAACCAAAGTGGCCTGCATCATGATCGCCACAATGAACCCCGAATTGCAGAGAATATACGAAGACTACTGGCCCTATGAGATGCACAAGGAGCTAGCGGAAAAGTTCCGCAAGCAAGAGCGCATCGAAAGGTGCGAAGTGGTCAAGGACTTCACGAACAGCAAACCCAAAGATGGAGAGTCCATCTGCACTCATGTGCAAAGAATGCAAGGTTACGTGGAGCGGCTTAGAAAGCTTGCGATGCCTGTACCGGAACAGTTGGCCGTTGACATAGTGCTTAACTCGTTGCCGAGTTCTTATGACCAGTTCAGGCTGGCTTATCATTTGAACAACAATCAGGCTAATATGACTGAGTTGCATCGCATGCTTCGAGTAGCTGAAGACGGGATGAAGGGTAAAAGTGTACCCTCGGTTAATCAGCCCGTTCTAGCCATTGGAAGTGGCAAAGGAAAGAAAAGGAAGGGCCCTCCTAAACAAAATTGGAGGGAAAAGGTTCAGGCCGGGTCATCCAGTAATGGCTCGAGAACCAAGACTTCCCAAATTCCTTGTGTGGCCAACCCCGATGAAGCAAACTGTTTCTACTGCAAAGAAAAGGGCCATTGGAAGAGAAGCTGCCCCAAATACTTGCAGGATGTCAAGGATGGGAAAGTAAAGCCATCGACAGCAGGTATATACACTATCTCTAAAAACTCACCATCTTCTAATTCTTGGGTCCTTGATACAGGATGTGGTTTTCACATTTGTTCTGATATGCAGGGCCTAAAGGAAAGCAGGGAGGTGGAGCACGGTAGACTGAACTTGATCATGGGCAATAGGAGATCGTCCCCTGTTACCAAGATTGGAGTTTATAGTTTAGTGCTTAGTAGTGAAGTTTGTTTAGATTTATTAGATTGTTGCTATTCGCCAGAAATGGCAAGAAATATTATTTCATTTCACGCATTATTCAGACAAGGATTTCATTTTTCTTTTGATAATAATATTGGATCTATTTCTGTTTTCAAAAATGGTATTTTGAATTTTACTGCTTATCCTTGTAATGGTGTGTATGAAACTGTGAAATGTGTTGACAATCTAGGACAAAGTGTAAATTATATTGATTCTACTAGTGACGTGGAAAAGGCATGTCTGTGGCATAGTCGGCTCGGGCACATCAGCAAGAAACGCATCGCCCAACTCCAAAAGGATGGAGTGTTGGAATCATTCGACCTTAAGTCGGATGATGTATGCGAATCTTGTCTGTTGGGCAAGATGACTAAATCACCTTTCAAAGGGTCTTTTGAAAGAGGTGAGGGTCTATTGGACATTATTCACACGGATGTGTGTGGTCCATTCAGATCAACCACAAAGGATGGCACGCGGTTCTACGTGACTTTTACCGACGATTTTAGTAGATACGGTTACATCTACTTGATCAAGCACAAGTCGGACACCTTTGAAAAGTTCAAAGAGTTTAAGAACGAAGTAGAGAATCAATTAGGCAGGAAGATAAAGATGCTCAGATCCGACAGAGGCGGAGAGTATCTAAGTATCGAGTTCCTAGACTATCTAAAGGAATGCGGAATAGTTTCGCAGTTGACACCTCCCAGGACACCACAGTTGAACGGTGTTGCAGAGAGGCGCAACCGAACCCTGTTGGACATGGTTCGTTCCATGATGAGTCGAGCTTCACTTCCCATTCACTTCTGGGGGTATGCCTTAGAGACTGCCGCCCATATCCTCAATCTTGTCCCAACTAAGAAGGTTGCGAAAACACCTCATGAGATGTGGACGGGGAAAGCTCCCTCGTTGGCACATATCAAGGTCTGGGGTTGTGAGGCTTTCGTTAGACGAGAGACTCAAGACAAACTCGCAGACAGAAGCGAAAGGTGTTTCTTCATTGGTTATCCCAAACAGTCCTTTGGATATCTATTCTACAGACCGAGCGAGGACGTGGTCTTTGTAGCTAGACGAGCAGTCTTTCGAGAGAGAGAGCTCGTATTTAAAGAGGACAGTGGGAGTACCATTGATCTGGAAGAAATTCAAGAGTCATCAGATGACGCAACCTTAGGAGAAACTAGCAACCAACATGAGGAAGAAGTTCCTGTTGGCCCGACAGATGTATCCTTACCTCTTAGGCGTTCTGGTAGGGTTAGCATGCCACCCGAGTTTTATGGGTTCCATATAACTTCGGATGGGGACACGTTTGTCAGTGATAGGACACTGATAAATTTGGATAAACCAGCTAACTACCAGGAAGCAGTGGCGGGCCCTGAGTCTGCCAAGTGGAAAGAGGCCATGGATAGCGAGATCAAGTCCATGTATGACAATCAAGTTTGGAACTTGGTTGACAATGTACCGGGTCGAAAGACAGTCGGATGCAAATGGATCTTCAAGAAGAAGACCGACATGGACGGAAAGGTACACACTTTCAAGGCAAGACTGGTTGCGAAGGGCTTTACTCAAACCCCAGGGGTTGACTATGACGAGACCTTCTCACCAGTAGCTAAGATAAAGTCTATTAGGATTATGCTGGCCATAGCTGCATTTCATGACTATGAAATTTGGCAGATGGACGTCAAAACCGCTTTCCTTAATGGGAAGCTGACTGAGGATGTTTACATGAATCAGCCAGAGGGTTTTGTCGATGCAAAGTATCCTAATAAGGTGTGTAAGCTTGAGAGATCAATCTACGGATTGAAGCAAGCTTCTCGCAGCTGGAATCTTTGTTTCCATGAGAAAGTCAAAGAGTTTGGCTTCTTTAGGAGCGAGGATGAGTCCTGCGTATATGTCAAGGCTAGTGGGAGTATAGTCACCTTTCTGGTGCTGTATGTCGATGACATACTGCTCATGGGAAACGATATTCCAACCTTGCAAGATGTTAAGGCTTGGCTTGGGAAATGTTTCGCCATGAAGGACCTAGGAGAGGCTGCCTATATTCTTGGGATTAGAATATTGAGAGATAGGAAGAAGAGACTGATTGGACTCAGTCAGGGTACATACTTGGATAAGGTACTAAAGAGGTTTAGTATGGAAAATTCCAAGAAGGGAGAGCTGCCTATTCAAAGTAATGCGAAGCTGAGTAAGACTCAAAGTCCGAGTACAGACGAGGAAATAGCTGAGATGAGTCGAGTACCATACGCTTCAGCTGTGGGATCGATCATGTACGCTATGACGTGTACTCGCCCTGACGTGGCTTTTGCTTTAAGCATGGTCAGTCGGTACCAGGGTAACCCTGGAAGGGCGCATTGGATAGCTGTGAAAAATATACTCAAGTATCTGCGAAGGACAAAGAACATGGTGTTAATCCTCGGTGGCAGTGATACCTTGAGAGTTGAAGGATATACAGACGCCAGCTTTCAGACGGATAGAGACAGTGGTCGGTCTCAGTCGGGCTGGGTATTCCTTTTGAACGGTGGAGCAGTGACTTGGAAAAGTTCCAAGCAAGAAACAGTGGCTGATTCTACGTGCGAATCAGAGTACATAGCAGCAAGTGAAGCGTCAAAGGAAGCGGCTTGGCTGAAGAACTTTATCGGTGACCTTGGAGTAGTCCCGAGTATTCAGGAGCCCTTGGAACTGTTCTGCGATAATGAAGGTGCGGTCGCCTTGACAAAGGAACCGCGAGATCATGGAAAGTCCAGACATATCGACAGAAAGTACCACTACATCAGGCATAGGGTAGAAGAAGGTCACCTCCTTGTAAAGAGGGTATCATCGGAAGATAATCCTGCAGATCCCTTGACAAAGGCTCTGAGTAGGATTAAGCATAATCAGCATGCTAGGAGCATTGGATTAAGAGATGATATAAGTTTTAGTAATTAGATAGGTTCGAAACTTGTAACAATGTATTGTATTTGACTCTTGTGATTTAATAATAGAGATTTATTATGGTTTACTACTCTTGTCAGTACTTTATCATTGTGTTTCATTTTGCATGTTTTACTTCCTGAATAATTGGATTATTCAAATATCCACAGTCGATTACACTTTAAGGGAGTAAGTGTGAAGTAAGACTGTCATGAATTGGTAATAGATTGTCTAAGGAGTTAGACATTGCAATTGGATTGCTGAACCATTCGTGAGTACTTGGAAATGGAGATTTGAGTATTGGATAAACCCGCGCTCAATGGATTGCTTCATGGATTACATCACGAGCAATGTTGAGACGATAATATCTTTTGATCTTTAAGCTAAGACATATGAGTTATGATTTATTAGACAGGTTGTTCATTGATAATATGAAAACGCATCGGTAACTCGATGTTATAAAACGTATTGTTGTGAGTGATTTGTCTGGTAAAAGACATAAGTATATGAGTCGAAGTTTATTCGTCCCTTGACCCTAACGGGAAACAGATATCTGTAGGCCTCTCGATGATTTTGAAGTTGACTAAAATGGTTGGCCAACCGGGACTAAATTGGTAGTCTAAGAGTCATATGCAAATCGGAAATCGAGGAACAGTGAATCAGACCAGATTGATTTTATCCATGTCTTGAGTCTGAAAATATCTTGTTGGACGGAGGATCATCTGATCACTTATCTTTGGACAGAACTGACTGGGTCAGAGTTCAGACAATTAAAGTCATAGACTTATCCAAGTGGGAGACTGTTGGATTAGGTGTCTAAGCCATGACTTGTAATTAAACTTTTATCTTATGGTTAAAAGCAAAGTCCATTTGGGTTGCCCTCATGGGTGGAGGAAAGATAGTTCAGTAGAGAGAATAGTTGATTTATTAATTGTATAATAAATCAATAGAAAATATATATATGGTTTATTAATATATTTAAGTGCTAATATATTAATTAGAAACTATATTAATTAATTGAGATTTAATCTAGAATTAATTGGATTTAATTTGGAGATTAAATTAATTAATTAAAAAGGTGCAGGGACTGGTATGGCATTTATTCAATAGTTGAATAACTGGCCAGGAAAACCAGGGACCAAAAGTGGCGCCAACTTGGAGGCTCCTCCAAGGGTTTGGCGAAACCCTAATTAGGGTTTGGTAAGCCTGGTCCAAGTGGTCAAAAGCCTTGTCCAATTGGAGGCTCCTTAGGGTTTCAGGTGTAACCCTTGGAGGCTATAAAAGGAACCCCCTGGCACCTCATATTCACGCCATCTTCTCTCTGGATTTACTCTGCTGGACTGATTCTTCCATCACCTGGGTGTGACTTTCATCTGAGGCAGGATAATTTTGCTGCTGCTTAAAAGGATCATAAGATCTAAGGTTGGTTTTTCTTGATTCTTCTTTAGAATTGAATTGTATCCTTTAGGTTCTTAGTTCTAATCTTCATAGAAGAAAACATAGATCAATATTAGGGTTGCATGTGAACCTTAGGTTATTTTGTGTTCATTGATTGCATAGAAACCCTTCAGAATATTGCTCGGAAGTAGCTATTCAGAAGTTGGAGGATGAATTCTTGCACCTGGAACAGGGTTCCCGATCTGTTCAGGAATATACTCTTAGCTTTCTGGAGAAAGCTAGGTTTGCGGAACACCATATCTACACTGAAAAGAGAAAGATCGACAAGTAAGTTCGGGGGTTGACAACCCGAATTAGAGAGATTGTGCAACCGGTGAAACTAACTACTTTCCGGCAAGTGGTGGATCGAGCCACAGAAAGAGAAACAGAATTGAAACGACAAGAAGACGAAAAGAAAGTTTTGGAGACAAAACGAAAGGCGGAAGACCAAGGTTGGACGCCTCAGAAGAAGTCGCAACAATCCGGTTCTAAGGGTAAAGCTCAAAGAGACGATAGAAAGTGGTGTGAAAAATGCAGAAAATGGCATTCCGGGAGTTGCCGGGTCAACACTACATCTACAAGTTGTCGAAATTGTGGAAAACCGGGGCATGATGCTTACAACTGTCGGGCGGAACGTAGGTGTTTCCAGTGTGGAGCTACGGATCATCTTCGCCTGAACTGTCCCGAGTTGAAGTCTATAGCGATCAGTGATAGACCCAGGATTGAACAGGGCGGGAAGAAAGAAGAGCCGAAGAACACGGGACGACCGATAGCCTAGCGAGCTTTCCAGATGACTGTGGAAGAAGCCCGTGAGAAGACAGATGTGGTGACAGGTATTTTCACTCTCAATACCATACCTGTATATGTTATTTTTGATCCGGGAGCCACTCACTGTTTTGTATCGGAATCTTTATTGCCTCGCCTGAATGTACCTTTAACCCCGATGGATGAAAGCTTAGAAGTAGCTATAGCAGACGGCCGTTATGTCTGGGTTTCTAAACATATGGAAGGTTGTCAGCTTAAAATTTACGGGACCACTTTCCCTATAGATTTGAAGCCGATGACTACCAACGAGTTTGGTGTAATTGTGGGGATGGATTGGTTAGCAACGAATTATGCTAACGTGGATTGCAGAAATAAAAGTATTACAGTGTTATCACCGGAAGGGGAATGGATGAAAATTCAGGGTGAACGACCTCGGTTAAGAATGCCAGTTATCTCCTTTGCTCAAGCTCGAAGCTGTGTCAATAAAGGAGGGATGTCCTTTTTGGCTTATGTATCGATAGCTCAACCAATTAAAGTGGGGGTAGCGACTGTGAATGTGGTGAACGAGTTCCCAGATGTGTTTCCAGACGAACTTCCAGGGTTGCCACCAGATCGACAGGTTGAGTTCACGATTGAACTGATTCCGGGAGCTGCTCCTGTTGCTCGAGCTCCATACCGTTTAGCACCTTCAGAGATGGTGGAACTGCGAAAGCAACTGGAAGAATTGTTAGACAGGGGTTTCATCAGACCGAGTACATCGCCTTGGGGAGCCCCTATTCTGTTTGTCAAGAAGAAAGATGGGTCAATGCGCATGTGTATTGACTATCGGGAACTAAACAAGATCACGGTGAAGAACAAGTATCCACTCCCACGAATTGATGACTTATTCGATCAGCTACAAGGGGCATCCTACTTTTCAAAAATTGATTTGAGGTCGGGTTACCATCAGCTGAAGATACGGGAATCTGATGTCCCAAAGACAGCTTTTCCCACACGATACGGTCACTATGAGTTTTTGGTGATGCCTTTCGGGTTAACCAATGCTCCAGCCGTATTCATGGATCTCATGAACCGGGTATGCCGACCGTTCCTTGATACCTCGGTGATAGTGTTTATAGATGACATCTTGGTGTATTCCTGAAGCCAAACGGAACATGAAGTGCACCTGCGACAAGTATTGGAGTTGCTTCGCCGAGAAAAGTTGTATGCTAAATTCTCCAAGTGTGAATTCTGGTTAAGAGAAGTCCAATTCCTTGGCCATGTAATCAATGCTGAAGGGGTGAAAGTAGATCCAGCAAAGGTTGAAGCCGTGATGAAATGGGAACCGCCTAGAAGTCCCACTGAAGTGCGAAGTTTTCTTGGTTTGGCAGGCTATTATAGAAGATTTGTTGAGAATTTCTCCTCGATAGCTGTTCCGTTGACCAAGTTAACCAAGAAGGGTGAAAAATTCACGTGGGCTGAAGAGCAGCAAGAAGCATTCCAGAAATTAAAACAAGCTTTATGTGAAGCACCGGTGTTAGTACTACCACAAAGCGGAGAAGAGTATGTAATCTATAGCGATGCTTCAAGAATCGGCCTTGGGTGTGTTTTAATGCAAAAAGGTCGAGTCATAGCATATGCGTCCCGCCAATTAAAAGATGCTGAAAAGAAGTATCCAGTTCATGATTTGGAATTAGCTGCGGTGGTTCTAGCGTTGAAGTTGTGGAGACATTATTTATACGGTGTGAAGTTTGTCATTTACACTGATCACAAGAGCCTGAAGTACCTCTTCGACCAGAAAGAGCTTAGTATGAGACAACAAAGGTGGATGGACCTGTTGAAAGACTTTGACTGTGAAATTCAGTACTACCCTGGTAAGGCGAATGTGGTGGCAGATGCTTTAAGCCGAAAAGAAGCTCCTCTGAAAGTTACATCCGCGTGTATGGGTGTAGTGAGCCGGTTACCAGGATTGATTCGTTTGGCACAAGAGGAAGCGTGTAAGCCGGAGAATGTAAAAAGTGAAAGAATGGTTGGATACTTGAAGCATCTGGAAGAAAATGCTCAGAAATTGAAGACATTCAGAGGACGTGTGTGGGTCCCAAAACAGGGAGAGGCGCGGAAATTACTTCTGGAAGATGCCCATTATAGCAGATATGTAGTTCATCCGGGCAGCACTAAGATGCATCGGACGTTAAAACCGATGTATTGGTGGCCTGGAATGAAAAGAGATGTTGGAAGATTTGTGGAAAAATGTTTGACTTGTCTGCAAGTTAAGTCAAACCATCAGAAACCGTATGGAGCAATACAGCCATTGCCGATTCCAGAGAAGAAATGGGACCATATTACCATGGATTTCGTGACAAAGTTGCCGCGGACACCGCGAGGTTATGATTCTATATGGGTAATTGTGGATCGATTAACCAAATCGGCTCAGTTCATACCATATAAAGAGAAGTACAGAGTAGATCAACTGGCGAAAATCTACATTGATGAGGTAATATGTCGGCATGGATTACCAGCATCGATTGTGTCGGACAGAGACAGCAGATTTACTTCCCATTTTTGGCAAAGTCTTCAAGAACAATTGGGTACAAAAGTACTTATGAGTACCGCATATCATCCACAAACCGATGGTCAGAGTGAAAGAACGATCCAAACTTTGGAAGATATGTTGAGGACTTGTGTCATAGACTTCGGTTGAAGCTGGGAAGATCATTTACCTTTAGTGGAATTCGCGTACAATAACAGCTATCATTCCAGCATTCAGATGGCCCCGTATGAAGCCTTGTATGGAGCACCGTGTCGTACTCCGACCTGCTGGACTGAAGTTGGGGAAAAGCCGTTGGCTGGACCCGAAATTGTAGCACAGACCGAAGAAAAGATCAAACTGATACGCGAAAATTTGAAGGTAGCTCAGAATAGACAGAAACAGTACGCGGACAAACGGGTGAAACCGATAGAATTCCAAGTAGGAGACATGGTAATGCTCAAAGTATCACCTTGGAAGGGCTTAATTCGTTTTGGGAAGAAAGGAAAGTTGAGTCCTCGTTTCATCGGACCTTTCCGTATATCCCAAAGAGTTGGAGCCGTGGCGTATCGATTGGAGTTACCTGACGAACTTCATGGTATACATGATGTATTCCATGTGTCCCATTTGAGGAAAACGTTGTTTGATAAGTCTCAACATATACCTCTTGCTGAAATTAAGGTGGATGAAAAGCTGAGATACCCGGAACAACCCGAGCGGGTGCTAGACCGCAAGACAAGACAGCTGTGAAATAAGAAGATCAGCATGGTGAAAGTCCTTTGGCGTCATCACAAAGGTTCCGACATGACATGG
The DNA here is from genome assembly GCA_023525715.1 of Cichorium intybus. Taxonomy (NCBI): domain Eukaryota; kingdom Viridiplantae; phylum Streptophyta; class Magnoliopsida; order Asterales; family Asteraceae; genus Cichorium; species Cichorium intybus. The sequence continues at coordinate 130,489,957 of CM042011.1, read as the reverse complement.
GAGACCGAAAGTGAAATGCGGGAGAAATACCCTCAACTTTTTGTATGATTTCGGGGACGAAATCTCTTAAAGGAGGGGAGAATTTGTAACGCCAAAACTTATTTTATTATGTAATTATAATAAAAAGGGCAAAATGGTCATTTTACCTCAAAAGGGTAATTTGGTCTTTTTGACAGAAAAGGACTTGTTTGGTAATAATATTTTGAGTCTTGGACTTAAAATGTTATAAAAATATGATTTTGCCATTAAAATTTGTAAATTGTGGCCAAACTTTAAGAAGTGCAACTTCAAGGACCAAATCGCAACTTTTGGAAGTATATAAGAGAATAGTTGTGCAGAAATTTGGGAGTTATGGGAGAGTCTTGTGGCTGATTTCTGCAGAGGATTGAAGGAATTCTTGAAGGCTTGGAACTTGCAAGTTGGATTATAGCATTTACAAGGGCATAATTGGAAGATTTGGAGGTAAGTTCTTCAAGCTATAGCTAGTTGTTCTTGAGGAGTTTTGTAAAACTCAAAAACTGCAATTACAGTTAAGATTGAGTGTTTTAATTGATGAAATACTTCCATTAAGTCATGCTAGTAAGAGCTTAACTTAACAAAATGGAAGTAGGTTGTTATAATTGATCAAATTGAAGATTTGGGGTTGTTAGAACTAAGAACCCTAATTTTTCATATGGGTGATTGAGTGTATTTTGATGGTTAAAAACCTTGTAAAAATGTAAGGTTTTAGCCTAGGAACAAACCCCAAGCGATTAAGAACAGAAATAAGGACTTAATGGACCAAATCTGCAAGCTACAGTGCATAAATCGCGACTGGCCAGGAGGCCTGCCCAGGCGCCAGGCGCAGTGCGCCCAGGAGCCAGGCGGGGTGCGCCCAGGCGCAGTGCGCCCTGACCCTGGCGCAGTGCGCCTCCAAGGCAGTGGCCAGGCAGGAACTTTGAAACGCTAACTTTTTCTTGGCTTGTCCGATTAAGCTCAAATTTGAACCATAGGCTCGTTATGGTCTAAAAAGTTTGGGAAAATTTTTAGATTGAGTTTTCGACCCCTCGGGGGCACTGTAGACCAATCCGAATGCCTCGGTGAATAGTAAAATTCATATAAAGTTAGTAAACGGAAAGTTTATTAACTAGGCATTGTTAATAACGATATTGTATTGAACTCTATTGCATTAGAGTTAATTGAAATGATATATTAACCTATAATCATTGTGAAATAATGGAATTATAGGTACGGGACAAAATCTTACGGAATACATTACAAGTCAAGAAACGACGAAAGCTAGTGGTAGCAAGCAACAAGGTGAGTAATCTTGATTATATCTAGTATGATATATTGGTGCAGCCTTGTTGGCTAAGATTACTATCGTTGATATTAAATGGTGCGGTCTTAGGACCATGATTTTGGGTTATTGAACCCGAGATGGTGCGGCCTTCGGGCTATGACTCCGGTGCGGCCTTCGGGCTATGTCTCCGATGCTTGGTGCGGCCTTCGGGCTATGATATTGGTGCGGCCTTCGGGCTATGATTTTGGTGCGGCCTTCGGGCTATGATATTCGGTGCGGCCTTTATGACTATGATTACGGTGCGGTCAGTGATGACCATGACTTTTGGGACAGAAATTGTTTAAGAGTTTAATTGTTGTTATTCTCTTGTATATGCTTATCTGATTGCTTGATTATTCATTGGGCTTTGTAGCTCACAGTTTATTTGATATGTCCCTGCAGGTGAGCGTGACCCTGTTAAAGGAAAAGACAAAGTCTGTGACTAAGGATTTAGAAACTGAAGTGACACCTCGGCTTAAAGAATGTATAATATTTAAGTATTGTACTTCGTGATACTCTTGTACTCGTAATTTGTTAACTGATACCCCTTATTAGGTTTTATTTGTAAAATATGTGGTTTGAAAAATGAAAAATTTTTGGGGTATTTTTGGTTAATAAGTCGGGTGTTACACTAACCCTCATGAGGCTAGTGTGATGGCCACTAGTCCTAGTTTTGCCTATATGCGGATCGGGTGACATGCTTTGTGCGTGTCATTCGTGAACTTACGTAGGTGCCATTGTGGTGAGTTGGACTTTTATGAGATGGACATGGGTTTGGGATAGTTGCATCATGCATTGCATTTGAATATCATAACTATCCCGAGTGTGGTAGTTCACTTGCCTACTCGAAACGGGTCAACCTCGGGTAAACTCACTAGGCATTTCAATTGCCTAACTTATTTTGATGTGTACTCAGGTTGAGGAGTTTTAGATGACTTAGAAGAGCTGGATATTTAGAAGGCCACGGTTTGTGTGGTATCATTTAAGCTGTGTAATGGTATTTGAATTGTTACAACCTCGCTATTTTATAAGCTAAAATGTTTTATCTAAAATGGGACCAAACGATGTTTTCCGCAACTTAAACCTAAATTATTTCTCATTAAACCTCATGTGTTTTAAAATGGTTTTGAAAGAAAATGACTTATTTGAAGATGTTGAAACTAAAGTTTTCATTAAAGGATGATTTTGTTGAATAATGATGATAAACGATATGTTAAAATGATGTTTTATGAAAAGCCTTAAGCGGGGTGTTTCATGTAGATTGGACCAGACTTACTGTAGCTACCTAGGTTTGTTGGCTATTTTGTATCATATTGATGATAGACGATCAAAATTTGACATCACTGTCACGCAAATTGTGCACTTAAATTATTGTGCTTAATAAATAATGGTTTCTGATTCTTTTAGTTTTACTTTTTATTTGCAGTTTATATTTGGGTATTGTTTGTAGAGGAACATTAGTGCATGCATATAAGATACATTAGACACAAATCACTTTGTTATCCAAAAACTAAACACATGGCTTGATCGAACCGAGCCACAAGACGAATACTAAACATGATGAAATTGGATGATGTATCGACAGAAAATGCAATTAATGGACAGGAGGACACAGACAACATTCCCCTACCAACGACTCCCCAAGTACTAAACAACCACAACAACGTGAATACCCAATGCCACAATGCTGGCGATGAAGGAAATGGAGACCACAAACGGTGGTAATTAGAAAAATCAAGGTAATTATGGTGGAAACGTGAAGTACAATAACTAGAACGATCAGAACTTCAACATTGATGGAAACCAAGGTTACGACTGTAGATTTAGATACCAAGGGGTAACATGTACCGGGGAGGGGGATTCCAAATGGTGGATTCAGTAATGGTAATAATAAAGACTACAATGGTCATTATTACAATGAAGGTAACTCTAATCAATTTCATAATCTTCACTTTCTGTAGCGAAATAGACAATATGTGGCTTCTCACTTCTAGCCGGGAGGGTGTGATGATGCATCGCCTATCATCTTTCTTCCTGGAAGGAAATGATCACCACACGGAAATTTGACCACATACAAGTTTGTCCTAATACGATAAATAGAGGCTTTAAAAATATTATCCTTACAATCTTCTCTATGAGCAACTTGTGATTACTGACGCAAACATACCATGATGAACAAATAGAGATTTCTTTAGAATCTATTTATTTCCATTTACATTGAAAGAAAAAGCTAAATATTGGTTTACATTACTTGCTCCCACTAGTATTACTACTTAGGAACAATTGAAAAAAGATTACAAGAATTTTATCCTGCAAGTAAATAAATGGAAATAATAAAAGCCATACAAGCTTTCACACAAAAACCCCAACAAAGAATTCCATGATGCATTCAACCCTCTCATGGGATTGGACACAGGGAATTGTTAGAGTTGTGTCCACATCATGAGTTTCCTCATTGTCAATGATTTTCTTGCGCAGATAGGATAACACTGACGATGTAATATTTTTATTAAAATTTATGTGTCTTTTGTACTTATTATTGTACATTACATATTGCTACGAATTTTTGAATTAAAAAAATCCTACATGTTGATTTTCTATGAAATTGTTTTTTGCTACGAAATTTTTGATACATAAATATTCCGTGGTTGTATTGCTACACATTTGTGATTAAATACATATTTGACTTTGCTACAAATTTGCCACATAATTAGTTAGCATTTAAATTTGCTACGGTTTAGTCTCTGGTTAAGTTGCTATGGATCTGCTACGAAATTAGCCTGTAGTTATTTTTTATGGATTTGCTATGGAATTTGTTCATAGTTAATTTTCTACAAATTAGTCCGTAGTAAACTTCCTAGGGAAATGGTTATGTATTCTGTAGCAAATGGTTAGCTACAAAGAATTTAGTTATGAAATTGTTTCATAGCAAATTCCATACATATTCATGTTTTGCTAGTGAATTTAAGTCTTTAACTATGTAACTTTTTCGTAGCTATTTTAGACTTTTCTTGTAGTTAAAACTTACAGCTTTCTCTTATTTTTATAAATAAAAGTGAATTTTGTTAAAACCTAGATGAATCAAAATTCACTATAAAGTATGTAATGCACGAAACCGCTTTCATAATGTTGATATTAATGCATGCAAGTATCAAACTATTTTATTAAAAATAAAGATATATTATAAAAAATATATTTACTAATGTCTTAATTCATGAATTATTAAAACAATTAGATAAAAATTTTAGATCAACTAAGCCGGACACGTACATTTTTTTAAAATCGATTAGAAATTATACAGTAGACCCATGTGTAGCAAGAAACTAGACGAATGCCAAAGTCACAAGGTTACAATATCACAAATAATTAAATGGAGATAAACACCAATTAGCCTGATTGGAGTCCCTTTTCTTACCCCTATACTTGAACCCAACAAACACCAAAGTGATTACATTATCTACAATCTTGATAGGTGGGGTGAAAACTTTGTTGAAAACCTAATCGTTTCTCGTCTTCCTTATACACCACAAAAGCCTATAACAGATTCCCAAAATTAGTATTCTTTTTTCAGCACTGTTCCCAAGTATAATCTTCGACGTAGTAAAAGGGTTGAAGGGAATAATGCACCACTTGAAGATCCGTCAAATGTCTTACACGCATATGGGCAACCAATTAGAATAGGGTCTACAGTCTCACAACCATCAGGATGTAGCAATCTATCAAAGGGAGGTTTACACCTCTATCTCAAAGCGCAGGAATTCTTCCAAGCCAAGTTCTCCAAACAAAAGATGACACTTTTAAACGGTACAATGTTAATCCAATTGAAAAAAAGTCATATGAGATGGTTAGCTTGGTATTTATGAGTCTTTGCATCAAATCTACTTTCTAACTCCCCTATAGATCAAGGTTGAAATTCTATTAATCTTTATGAGCTTTAAGATTAAAAGTCTCAACCGTTGAGAAAATATGCACGGATTGTTGGGTCTCAATTGGGCTACTAGGTAATTTTTCTAGGTCCAAGTAAATACATTCAAGGCTTAGCGTTGCATCAATATGCTTCTTTCTAAACGGTCCAGTAAGTATAAATATGCAAAACTAGCTTGCAATGCGTTGTCCCCAACCAATCATCCTTCTTGAATAATATATCATCACCCTTGCCAATATGATAGGAAAAGTATAGGCCTCGGAAATATGTCATGTCGTGTCGGGTTAAAATATTATTGTGTCATGTCATGTCAACCCGTTTTTTTTCGTGTCGTGTTCGTGTCGGGTGTAGGATTTAGGGTTTAAATATTGTAAATGTGTCGTGTCGTGCTCGATTTAAACACTAAATAGCTTGTATGTGTTGGAGTTGGAGTGATGGAAAAGAAAAAGTGAAAAACAAAAAGGAGCAGTAGTTTGAGAGTTGAAGGGATGAAATTCATAATAAGATTTGAGGAGGGACGACATGGTAGAAGGGAGTGACCTACTGTGATTGTGGAGTATGAGATTATTAATAAAAAACGTAAAACTGAAAATACGTCTCGGCTGAGACGCATGATTAGTGACTTCCAAATTAATAATAGCTCAACCTAAAGTTTTCTTTTACCTTTGTTATTGGTTTTAGAGTCGCTCAATTTACCTAAAGAATTAAACAAAGTTGCATACTTGCATATAAATAAATGGGTCGTTTTTGTTTCATTTCCAAGTTGAATGTTTGGACCCTAACCGTACTCGATTAATTTTTGTGTCGTGTCATGTCAATCCGATTATTTAAACATATTGAAATCTTTTACTTACACCTGTTTATTGGCATGTCAAATTCGTATTGTGTCGTGACTTACCATCCTAGAAAAACCGTTACCGTAACTAAAGCCCATATTTTCCATATCATCCCTTGCGTTCCCGATATTTACCGCACAAAATTGATGACGACTTATTTTACTTTTAAAATAATAAGTGGTGTTCAAGTTTTAACGGTTGGAATCGACTTCATAAAAGCTCTAGTCAAAAGGACTTATTTGCCTACTTTCTATAAACGTTGAAATAGGACGATAAGATTTCTGACGCATGACCATGTCACTGATATACTCACAAAGAGGTTTCTGAATCTTTAAAGATTTTATATTTTTATTCACAAAGGGATTGTTGATATTTTATAATATCTTGAGTAAATTACAATTTTGGTCCATGTGGTTTACATAAAATTTCATTTTTGGTCATCTTTTTGGATTTTCACACTTATGGTCCCTGAACTTCACTTTTTCTTACACTATTGGTCCCTTGGCCAGGTAAAAAGACCAATATACCCTTTCTAATTTCTTTTTCTTTTTTCTTTTGAGACATTATTATTTTGGAAATTAAAAAAAAATAAAAAATATCCTAAACCCCCCACCCCCACCCCCACCCCCCCCTCTCTCTCTCTCTCTCACACCACGGTCTGGGTTCTTATCACAACGTTCTTTTAGATCGTACATACATATGGTCTTTGAATTTGTGATCTCTCTCGTTTGGATCCTCCATTGCTCCAAGGATTAATTTCTCGGCGAACTCCATGATAAACGACATCTTTGTAAGGTCTTTCAGAAAGAAACTGGACCAAACAACATTTATTTCACTGATCGATTCAAGATTTAGGCTATTTTCAAATCAACAATACATTGTTCAACAATCGATTGCTGCTGTTCCTCCTTCTGGTTGTGGTGGGAATTTGGATTCTTCAAACGACGGCAGCGGTGGAACCCCAAATGCGGATTCATCTGCTAAGAAAAACAGAGGACGGCCCATGGGTTCTGGGAAGAAGCAATTGGATGCTTTAGGTATATATCGATCTTCCCTGCCCTTCCCTTGCTGTCCGCCGGCCGACGAGCACCACCGATCGCTGGAATTTTGCGCTGGCGGTGTTGTTTTTGCGACTTCCTGCTGCTGTCGCCGGAGGCTGCTGCTGCAGCTCCTTCTCTTCTCCTGTCTGCTCGGAAAACGAGGCCTAGACTTGCCTTTCTTCCTCTTCTCTCGATCGGGTCACACACACTAATGTGTGTGTCGATTTCTCTTTGCTCCCATGCGTTCCCGACTCTCGATCTCTCTCTCTCTCCTTCTGATTTTGTTTTTGGACGTATATTGAAAAAGGGGGAACACGTGTTTGGGGTTTTACGCAGGTCACATAAAAATGGCTACTTTTTATTTTTATTTTTAATTTTCAAAACAATAATATCTCAAAAGAAAAAAGAAAAAGAAATTAGAAAGGGTATATTGGTCTTTTTACCTGGCCAAGGGACCAATAGTGTAAGAAAAAGTGAAGTTCAGGGACCATGAGTGTGAAAATCCAAAAGGATAACCAAAAGTGAAATTTCATATAAACCACAGGGACCAAAATTGTAATTTACTCTAATATCTCATATAAAGGAAAGACATGTCTTCACAGCACACTGTGCATAAAAGTTCTTATTTAATCTTTTTAAATAACTACAAAAATGTGTTATATATTTTTAATTATCACTATATTACTATAGAAAACATGTTTTTAATAATATAACATAATCAACTTATAATGTTTTAACATTTTATGTAAATTGTTAAAAAGAAGAACAGTGAACCAGTCATATAAAATTTTAAAAGTCAACATCTTTGTTACACTAGCTTATAAATTACATATTATACGAGTAATTTTACGTAAAAAAGTAACTCACCTGAAAGTTTTGTTACCTTAATTGGTCAAAAAGTAAATATTTCATGTAAAACAACATAGTTCGAAATATTAACTGTCCATTTAAAGTCCTTGATGGTAAATCTTTATTATTATTTTTTTCATTTTAAATTTTAATAATCGGATTTGGATTTAATAATCAGCTGATTATAAAGGGCCCGATTATGGAATATTATATTATAATTTCAATTTTAGCGTGATCACACCTTCAAACACACCTGAATTAAAAAGAAATCCTATTGATAATTTTATTCAAAATATTGTGAGCCCCATAAACCATGTGTAAAGATTGCAAACTGACTAGCAACACTAAAATTACCGAAAAGCCCCTGCTATACCAGCTATAAAATCTGCTCTTCATCGATTCCAACTTCCATTCATCATAACAACAAACAATAACATATCTCACTCCTCAAAAATGGCCACTGCAATTTACCTTACCAGCACCACCACCACAGAAGGACGATTGTCTAACGTCTCCGATTGTACGTCATCTTCTTCAGTTTCCGACCAGGAAGACTACACACAAATAAACAGCGGCAGTGTGCGCCGGAGCCGGAAGTGGAGGAAGTTCATGAAGAAGGTGGTTGAAGGAAGCAAGAAAAGCATTTATGGATCATCGAAGCCTTTAAAATTCGGGTATGATGCCGTTAGTTACTCACTGAATTTCGATGAAGGAAATGATTCTGATGAAAACTATTTGTATGGATCTCGATGTTCTAGGTTTTAATTTAATGCTTATAAGCTAATGAATAGGATGATCATGTACAGTGGAGTTAGTGTTTTGGGAGTTTAAGTGAGTTTTGTTTACGTATTTGTATCAATTTAGAATTTGTCGATGTGGATATGTAAATCAATGGATGGTAGATAGATTTACCCCCATTGAAGCGATACAGATAATCGATGTTTATTTTAGAAGTCTTAATGAAATTAGAAGGTCTTATAGTCGACTCTCTGGTTTATATATATTGTCTGAAGATGAAGCACCGGCCGTTACTATTTAGGATATTACTGATGGATGTAAATGTGGATGATAGACCTTGATTTGCATTTGAATGATGAAATATATGAATTCATGTTTTTCTTCAGATATCTGTTGTGACGATGTAAAAGTATTGATATCTAGTTTATTTCAATTTTAGTTAATTATTTAACACGAATTACTGATACCGGTTAAAATAATTAACATTTTTTCTTTAAAGTTATTAATTCCTTGATCATTTCATATTGTATTCATTGTTTAGTTTGGTTAATTTAACTAAAACAGACAGAAAATGATATAATTAGTTAGATTTCAAGACTATAAACACATTCTTATATAAATGTTCGAGTAAATTACAATAATGGTCCATGTGGTTTGCAAGAATTTTCAATAATGGTCCAACTTTTGAAAAAACCTCGATAACGGTCCAAATTAAAGATTAACTTTCAATAATGGTCCAAAAATAAATAAAAATAAGTAAAACGACTATTTTACCCTTTTTAATTTCTTATTTATTTTTATTTTGATGTTTTATTTATTTTAGTAATTAAAAAAAAAAAATACCCCACCCCACCCCCACCCACATATCTCTCAACGTCTCTATCTCTCTCATCTCTCTCTCATCTCTCTCTCTCTCTCTCTCTCTCTCTCTCTCTCTCTCTCTATCTCTCTCTCTCTCTCTCTCTCGCACGCACATATCTCTCAACGTCTCTATCTCTCATATGTTGCACTGATGATCGAAATCTAGGTCGATGTCGGTTTCTTCCTCCTCTCATCTGTTGGATTAGGTGTCTAAGTCATGACTAATAATTTGTATTTACATAATTAATAGAAGCAAAGTCCATTTGGGTTGCCCTCATAGCTGGAGGTTTGGTAGAAAGTTCGGTAGAGAGAAAGGTTGGTTTATTATGAGATTAATAAATCAATAGAAATAAAAGATATGGTTTGTTAATATATTAAAGTGATAATATATTAATTAGAAACTATATTGATTGATTAATAATTAATCAGGAATTGATTAGATTAATTTCTGTGGCATTAATTAGATTAATCAGGAAGTCAAGGATTAAAGTCGTACAAATTCAATAGATGAATTGCGGCGCGCGGCGCGCCAATGTATAGGACGCGGCGCGTGTACGTATAATCCGGAAAATGGCTGACGGCTAGGGTTTCTTGTTTCCCTATAAATAGGGACCCCTAGACCTCATTATTTGGTGCTCATTCTATTATTCTCTCTCTGGAATTTTCGTGATCTTCCTCTGGCTCCCTGGGTGTGATCTCATTTGAGGCAGGACACTTGTGTTGCTTAGCTTCAAGATTAAAACTAAATGTTAGTTTTTCTGATTTATTCTTTTAGTTAATTTTTTGTTTGGCCTTTAGGAATTAGTTACATGTTCAAAGTAAGAAAACATAGATCTTTTCTAGGTTGCATGTGAACTTAGGTTATTTAGTTCATGGTTGCGGAAAACCTTTCAGTGGTATCAGAGCATTTGGTTGTTTTCTTATTGAATGGATGTAATAGTTTTCCTAATTCGGGTTTATTGTTTATAAATCTTTTGAGCCTGATTTCGATTTTGGGGTTTAGGGTTTTTGAAACCCTAGCCCCTTCCCCATTCTTTTTCGATTTTCCTGGTTAGGTTTTTAGGAGGTTTTCTATTTTTGGTAACTTTAATTGGTTAATTAAATGGATAACCTTAAACCCAGTTTGTTTGAATTCGATAATTAGGGGTTTAAGATAGGTTTAAATTGGTTTGATTAATTTGGAAAAACCTATCTACATTTGAATTAATTTAATTAATTGTTTAATTAAAAGATAATTCAAGGGATTTAATTTAATTTTGATTTAATGGTTAAATTTCAAAAATTAAAGGATAAATCCTAAAATATTTTAAAAGGTTTAAAATATCTAGATTTAATTAATTTAATTAATAGTTTAATTAAAAGATAAATTAAATCAAATTAAAGGTTTAATTTAATTTGAAATTTAATAGTTAAATTTCAGGAAATTAAAAGATAAACCAGGAATATTTTAAAAGATTTAAAATACATCTTATATATATTATTAAATGTTAATACTATATGTATAAGATAAATTGGTTAGTCAAATCATTAGTAGGCCTCATTCACGAAGCTGGTCTATAAAGTGGGTATAAGGAGACTGCCTATAAAATGACGGTCTAATGGGTGTTCAGTCTCACCCACCGCTCGCCTGATTAGTGGAGGGTCGTTAGCCGAACAGTTTTGATAGGACCGCTTAATTATTAAAAGTATAATGATCAAAGTACTAGAACTCGTACATGAATTCCCAATCTAGTTACTTTAGAAAAAATGTGAATTTGATGCTAACCCATGAAATTGCACATTGCACTTTATGAAACGTTGATGGAGCGTGTGTGGGTTACCGGCACACGAATGGGGGTTCATAAAGAGTGGCAATGGGTTTCTCGGGTGTTATCATTGTTGATGGAGCGCGTGTGGTTAACCGGCACATCAATTTGAGATGATAATGGACCTCGAGAGTACCAAGCTAATTTGCATGGTTATTCACACCTGGTTTGTGATCCTCGGCATCCTAGTCACAAATGGTGGGGCATATCCGAGATTAAACATGCCATTGAACAGTTCAATAAATCTCACAGATCTAGGAATTTCATAAGACTGAAATTGATAAAAGTTATCTACCTTAATGACCACTGTGTTGTGACTACGACATCCCTCTTCACAGCATAGTTGGGGTATTTAGGATCCTAGCCTTGTTAAATAATGTATATTGGGTAATTATTTAAAAGGATGAATTAAACGAATAAATTCAAATTTTGTATATGTTTGAAGAAAGTGTCATTCTCCTCCTTCCCCTCCTTCACCCATTTCTGAGAGCTTCAGAAAGCACCTGTTAAATATGGTAAGGCTGACTGGACTTGACTATATGATATGGTTTTGCAATTAGAGAATAGTTCTTAGTTTTGCTGGCGAACCATATCAAACTGAGTGTCCGCAACCAAACATGGCATCACACAGCAGCTTGTGATGAGCATGACTCCTTGACTATTGAGTCCAAGGAAGTTTGTTGCCTTATGCTATTGATCATTAACCCCGAGTTCCGCAGGGATTTAGAATTCCTGGGGTCTGATAAGTTAGCACAGCTAGTTCAGGAAAGGTTCCGTGAACTGGTTGAATAAAGGGAACGAACTAGGATCTTCAAAGAGCTTGAAGTTGCAAGCTAGAAGGAAGTAGCACCAGTTTGCGTGTTCCCGAGATTGAGGGATACATAGGCGAACAGTATAAAACTGGTTTCCCTTTGTGATCGGGAGTTAAGCATTAGCTCAACTCGCTGATCTGTTCATCCAGATGAACAGAAAGGGTAACAGGATAAGACAATCGTGGAAGTGCATTCAATGTCGACTCTATATGAATCGTTCATGGAGAAGCATAGTTCCATTAATTCAGCTGCTTCAGGATTGAGTCCAGTATTAAGGTGCATCAAGAAATGATCCAGATCGTCTGGACCGATTGTTCGATGTTTCAAACTAGGAATCCACAAGGTGGGACACAGTCACGGAAAGATTGGAAAAATGCTCCAAAGCCAAACCGTTTGGCAAATTCATAAATATCTTAGAATTCAGAACACCTGATCCTCATTTCCTTGATACATGATGTGTTTCACACATTTGCTCTGTATGCACGAACTCTGGAGGATGCGGGATGGTGTCGCACAGGAGCATATTCGGATTGGATCTGGAGCTCGTGCGGTTTTTGAGTTAAGCTAGATATTTGTTCTTGTTATTAGTTTATAGATACATACGACATGGATTCGCATAGTACATTGTTCTGAGGATAATTCTGGTTTAATGAAATATATATATATATATTTTTTTGAAACATGATTGTTTTAATTGTCCTCGAAATGTTGTGTGAATGTGTTGATGACGTAAATGATAACAACTTGAATGTTGATACATCCAATGTGATTGGATTTGTAAATTGTGTTCTTTATGATTGTTAAAGTGAATTTTATGAGAATCACTTAAACCAAAGGTCCAGTTGGACAGGACTTTGGAATCATTTGACTTAGAGTCACATGATGAATTGAGTGCTTAATAAAATTAATTGTGGCAAGAAAGGAATCGCCCAAAGATCCAATGGATAGGATTTTGGAATCAGTTGACTTGGAGTCAGGTGATGATTGCATGTCTTGAACAATATTAACAAAGTCATAAATTTACATGGAACTGTAAAGGTATTAAGATTTTGAGCAACAGACACATAAGTTACTGTGTATTGCTCGAATCTTCGAACAGAACACGATTAGTTATGCTTCATGATATTTGCCAAATGGTTTGACAAATATGGCTTCGTTTATCGGAATAAGCGATTGATTGGAACCTTGAAGTGTTCAAAGATTTCAAAGGAAGCATAAGATCAACAGAACCTGAGTAACAACATAGACTGAGAAAATGTTTCACAGGTTATCCTCTTCCAAGAACATTAATGGTTATAATGTGTCTTAGGGAAGATGATGGAGCATTGATCGAAATAGTTTTGATCCTCGGTGTATAAGATACACTGGATACATTTCCGACTAATATTTCAATGAATTGAATATTCAACCAGTCAGACCGTAGAAGCCATATTCCGACCACATCTTAGACTAAGTAGGTTATGTTGACACTGTCTGAAATGTAAAGCTGGGATCATCCCACTAGTGCATAGAAAGTCCAGGGTCATGTAGCATTCGTCTGAATCTCATGACAAGCCTGAAACTAATCAGCAATGTCGTTTCATTGGGCACTCCGGTTATCCTTTGAAAGAAGAGTACTTTTAGAAAGAACTCAAGTTCTAAGGAAACAGTGGGAGTAAGAATAATTCTGAATGAGTTCAGGGCTTAGCCAAGTGAAAGAACCTTTAGTCACCACTGGGACTTGACCAGGAATTAGATTCCTATTAAACCTGACATACCCTCTCTTCGCTTGACCGGTAGTTATTGTCACTGTCATAAGGAGTTATGATTTGGGTGAGATACCGGGTAGTGGTAAAACACTAAAGATGGTACGGATAAGTAATCCGACTGCTGGAAGCATTGGTGAACCCAGTTGCTGCCAAATAAGAGAACCTTACCGCGAGACACAGTCTATGTGACAGTTTGATTGATCTTTACAATTGGTCTAGGAACCAGTGGGAGTAATTGAATCATCAAAAGAAGGGAACATAGAAATGTACTTACAGAACATCTGGTTGAATGAGTCATCACTTGGAGTCGAGCAACTGATTCTGAGAGAAGCACTCTCAATAGAAGATGTAATCCGAGAGGATTCTGCGTGGCATAGTGTGAGTCGTTAGTGGAGCGTGTGTGGTTTACCGGCACACTAATAGGGACTCACATAGAGCATGCCATTACAAAAGGTACATGGCCCCGGGATTCGTCCCATGGGCATCTCGCAAGAAAGGATATTCGGATTCTCAAAATAGGCCAAAAGGTTTGGATTTTGTGAATAGCCTAAAAGATTTCCTTTAATATGTCGGAAAGGTTTGGATTTCGGTTTCGCAAAATGTGCCATAAGTTCTGGATTTTGTGAATAGTCCGAAAGAGTCATATAACGGTGTCAAAGCCAGTGGGAGTATCGTTGTTATCTGCTATCATTGTATGTGGGTTACATACTGGTTCTAGGAAACGTCTCTTATCATTACAAAGTGTAATGACATGGTGTTAAGAAACGGTTCGCTATGAAAGACTTTAAGAGATACAACATACTCAGGTGGTTGTGAACATCTATTAGATAGATCAGAATTCTGTCAATATGATCTTGATGAGATTCAAGATGAATAACCCCAGGAATGGAGTTTCCTGTCATTGCAAAGTGTAATGAATTGGCATGAAAGAAACAAAGAAGGTGCAGCATGCTCATGTAGTTCATAGACATCTATCAGATAGATGAGACTGACAGTATTGACTTAGCCGTTGAGAATATGATCTTGATGGGATTCAAGATGCATAAGAAAGAGTCCCTGAAAGGAAATGGTTTCCGGAAATCATGACACAAGGATTATTGGTAATCTTAGGATTCCGAAAGGGCTTGGAATGAGATTACATCAGGTTCCTCAAGCCTTTTGGACAAATCAGAAGTGTTATGAACATATCCTGATGACTTAATGCTTAGAGCATTGTAAGTTGGATTCAGGATATTGCCTGGCTGAGAATACTGAATGGATTTTTGAACAGACGTGAGAAATCATTGGGAAATGATTAGGGTGATTGATTTGAAAGGGTTTTCAAATCGGTAATTGTTTACACCAGAACATGGTGCTGTAGGACTTCATGGTTAAAGAATTTCGTTGGTATCTGATGGAGCGCGTGTGGTTCACCGACAAATCATGACACCTCGAAATTGTCTTAGGGTGTAGTCATGTAGACTAAAGACCCGAGAACCATGGGCAGTCACGGTACACATCACCGGAATGGAGTTGTGAGCACTAGTACAAAATCGCACATTGGTCACACTTGATCGAAAAATGCCTGCGACATTTTAAAAAAAAAGTGTGGCCATAGGGCACTGATGAAATTTCGAGAACGTTTATGGCTACATGTAAATTAGTTTGTGTGACCATATTATGGAGAAACAAAACAATGACCACACTTATTTACAAAAATGTGACACTCATTTGTTACACTGGACTTAAATGTGACTAAATGATACAATCACCCACATTTACCGTTTTAAGAATGTGACATTTATTTTATTAGAGATTATAGATACGTAATGGTCACATAAGAAAATTGTACATGTGACTGTGTGATTGTGCAATATTGGACACATCAAATCTAATGTGTCCAAAAACATAACAAATATGGCCACATCAAATATAATGTGTCTAAAAATATAACAAATATGGCCACATCAAATTTAATGTGTCAAAAAAGATAACAAATATGGCCACATAAAATAGTCGTGTGTCCATAGGATGTTGTTTATTGGTTACATATTAAAAGTAAGAAAAGAAGTCGGTTTAAGTGGTTTATTGTCATATGCATTTTTATTACATGTGTCAAAATATTATCAATTGTATTGGAAAATTTAAATATGTGTGACTGTATGTATGATTTGGTGAGGGTAGAATTAAAAAGCGTGTCCATAGGTAAATATAGTTGAATAAGAAAACCATTGTTTGGGTAGTCTACGTATTTTATGTTCATTGAAAGTGTGACTATTGATATGTAATTGCCATGTGTTTTGTGTTATGTTATGTCCAAAGGTAAAAAATTGTCATCATAAAAATTTAAAATGTTTATGTAGGTATGTAATGGTGACTAATGGGTATTATACATATTTTATGTTCATTGAAAGTGTGACTATAGATATGTAATTGCCATGTGTTTTGTGTTATGTTATGTCCAAAGGTCTCCATTGGTATTATGATCACACAAAATACCAGCAATAACATTAAACTTCAAAGGTCTCCATTGGTATTATGAGCACACAAACCAAAAAGAAATGGCTAAGTAGATAAATTTTATTACATAGAAAATACTAGAAAATTGTTGTATGTAGAACAATTAACGAAAATGTTTAAAGAAAAGGGGTAATTCTGTCAAGTTGATGCGTAGTCACCATATGGATTAGTTAATAGCATGCACAATCAAGGGAACTTGTAAGAAATGGTGTAATGTATTTTCTGCAAGTGAATGGATTACGTGTCCCCTGCATCAACTTGTTTGCCCTTTGCCTTCTCCTTCTACAAACAAAAGTAATTGTTTAAAGCATGAATTTTATACAAATGTAGAGTTGATATCTGATATATGTAAACATTAGGCTATGATGAAGGTACACATACCTTACGTATAACAATACCCTGACAATCAGTACGAAAATAATCATTTTCCTTATGCAAGTCAACTGGTTGTAGACGTGGCAATATATCGTCATTTTTAGGACAAACTGTAGTACTAAATTCTTCATCTACATCATCGTACGCATTTCTGTAATTCTTGGGAGGTGTTTCGAAGACAATAGATTTTTTGTGATCGATTGGGTCTGCCACGTAAAAGACTTGTTGTGCTTGTGACGCTAATATGAAGGGATCATCCTTATGGCCCAACCTTTTTAGTTCCACAAGTGTGTACCCTAGTTTATCCTTCTTCACCCCATTTCTACTATCTACCCAATCACACTTAAAAATAGGAATTCTTCTGAAATTATAATCTAATACCCATATCTCTTGTAAAACACCATAATAAGTGTTTTTAACATGGGTAACAACATCTTTGGAAATGTGTGTGTCTGTTGCAACAACGCTAACACCACTGTCTTGGTAACCTTTACATTCTCGACTGTTTGTACGAAATGTGTATCCATTGATAGCATATACATCATATTTCAGTACATTGACGTTTGGTTTATTTGAAAGCCAATCAACAGTCACTGGTACACTATCTTTGCAAACTTGTGACTCTCTATATACTTGAAAATTAGAAGAAGGTGGGTAGTAAATAGCTACACTTAATTTGTACAGATAAACACTGTCACCAAATTCCTACCAAAATTGCCCAAAATTGGCAAATACCTACAACATGCATAGTACATTGCTATAACAGGTAAAGAAAAGGTTCGGGTGCTGCATCCAACATGCATAATACATTGCTATAAAATGTAACACATACATAAAAAAACAATGTACCTCGTGTCGTAACCAACTAGCAAACGTTTTAGTGTGCTCTTGCTGGAGATGATTTTGTTGTTTACTAGGGTATTTGTTTTGCAAAAATTGCATGTGTCTCCTGGAAAAAAGTTTAAAGCTTTAGTGTAAAACTACAAAAAAGTATGTAAGCATAGACAAAACAAAAACTTACATGATGTACGATTCCACTTCAGATGTATTTTGCAACACAAAGAAATGTGCTTTCTCGAAGAGGTCTCGACAAACTTCTGTTGATTTAGGAGCCGATATAGGAGTGCCGTCTATTGGAGAAATAGTATCATCATGAAGTCCACATGTGTTATGTGTGTCATGTGGTATACCGACCGTATCCATGCTTCTAAAGAATTCACTAAAAAACTCAATCGTCTCTTCTGCAACATTCCCTTCCACAATGCATCCTTCCGGTCTATTTCTGTTTCGTACGTGTCCCTTTATAACCTTCATAAACCTTTCGAATGGGTACATCCAACGAAACAAAATTGGACCACATAATTTAACTTTCCTAGTAAGGTGTACGGTTAGATGAATCATCACATCAAAAAATGCTGGTGGAAAGTGTTTCTCAAGAAGGCATAAGGTCACACATAATTCTTCTTGCAACCTTTGGAGTTCATCCACTTTTATTTCTTTGCTACATATTGTTTTGAAAAAGAAACAAAACCTGGTAATAGCAATTCTTGTTGGTGCATGCTTCATAGGTCTAATTGCGACAGGCAGAAATTGTTGCATGAGCATGTGATAGTCATGTGACTTAAGTCCGATCAGCTTCCTGTCCTTCAAACTGACCAAACTAGAATAATTAGAACAATACCCCTGTGGAACTTTCAAGTTGTATAAAGTTTCACAAAACTTGTCTTTTTCGTCTTTCGTCAGTGTGCATGCTGCTGGGGGAAGTGTGGTATTATTCCCTTCTTTATTAGGATGTAACTCTGGTTTTAAATTAAAATGGACCAAATCCAAACGTGCTTTGTGACCATCTTTCGTCTTATTTGGAACGTCCAACAATGTTCCAATTATACTTTCCGCCACATTCTTTTCAATATGCATAAAATATATGCAATGTTGGATCGAATTGTAGCGCCAATACCTAAGACATCTATACCATATATTAAATTTCTTCCAGTAAGGGTCTTGTTGTTGGGAAAGCTCCGAACTATCTACGTGCTTTGCTTTTCTCTTTCTTTTTTTTATCTTCCCACCCCTACCGCTCGAAGTATGTTGGACTTCCCGATCCTTACCATTAGTTACCCTTCCCCATTTATTAATTACAAATTTTACCTTGTTATATATTTCCTCCCCAGTCAAAGGTTCTGGAGCAAGTAAGTGCTCTTGCTCCCCTATAAATGCCTTTTTCTGTTTTCTAAACGGGTGATCATACGGAAGATATCGCCTGTGCCCGGCGTAACATTGCTTATTTGATTCTGGAAGTCTAATACAGTGAGTTTGTTCTCCACACACAACACAACCCCTGAATCCACTGTGAGGACAACCACTTAACGTACCGAGAGCAGGGTAGTCGTTAATCGTCCATAACACAGCCGCACGTAGAGTAAACTTCTCTTGTGCATATGTATCATAAGTCTCGACTCCCCGATCGAATAATATTTGCAGATCATTGATCAAAGCGGCTAGGAAAACATCAATATCGTTTCCTGGTGATCCTGATATCAATAATGAAAGCATTATAAACTTTCTTTTCATACACAACCATGGTGGTAGGTTGTAGATGACAGATAGAACAGGCCATACACTATGATGTCTAGTTCCGCTATTCACATCGACCCCGTCAGCGGAAATGCCTAGCCTTAGATTTCTTGGTTCGATCCCAAAGTCGGGAAATTTGTCATCTAAGGCAGCCCATGCGGTTGAATCTGCCGGGTGACGCATAACATCGGGTTCCACCTTTCTTTCGGTTGCGTGCCATGTTAATTCTTTCGCTGTATTTTTAGATTGAAACAGTCGTTTCATTCGTGGAATAATTGGAAAGTACCACATTACATTTGCCGGTACGTTTTTGTAAATTTTATTTTTTTGTTCATCCACCTTCCACCTAGATTTACCACAATTTGGACATTCTATCAATTGTTCATACTCGTGCCTGTACAGCATACACCTGTTTACACATGCATGTATTTTCTCATACCCTGAACCCATTTGTTTCAATGCTTTCTTGGCCTCGTATGTACAACTATACATTTCGTTTCCTTCTGGTAACATACGTTTGAGCAAAGCTAATAATTCGTTAAAGTATTTATCAGAAACTCCATACTTACTCATTAGGTTGAGCAGTTGTATGATAGCAGATAACTTTGTGAAGTTCGGACACCCTTCATATAGTGGTTTTTCGGCATCTTGTAGCATTTCTCTAAACTTAGTAGGGTCGTCCATAAAATTTTCTTCTGCAGCTTGAACCAACTCTTTGGTTTCTGCAGCATCTGTTGGGTTTTGGTTTGTTGTATCCATGGAATCCTCAAGGTATGTAGTGTCCATGCCAAAGTCTTCATCAACAATATAAGGTAAAGGTGGTTCTTCTTTTTCTCCATGATATGTCCAATTTGTGTATGTTTCATCAATTCCATGAGTGAATAAGTGGTCATCTACCACTCGCACAGAATGAGGGATGTGGTTGACACATTGTATACATGGACATGAAATTTTTATGGTTTTTTTGGCATGTAAAGGATCGATGTTTTTACTAATATAGTAATTGTTTACTGCATATTCCAAGAATGCTTTAACTCCATTTATATAACGTGATGTGTTTCTTTTGGCTCCCATCCAAGACTTGTCCATCATGATGCCTCAAACTACTACTATCATCGATTCACAGAAAGTGACAAGAAAATGTAAATTGAGTTAGATATACAATACATCAGGTGCTTTAAATAAACCCATTAACTGATATCATAGTTGTTGAATGTGTCATTTGTTTTTCTTTATGCATTGTTAAAAGAGGCGTTCTGTCGAGCAGTTGGTGTGCATACACAAACCAATTGTAAAAAATTAAATGAATGATATGTAACTGTAATCCACGTTTAATTTGAATAAAGCATGTACATAAGTTTCTGAATAATCACCAATTACATACATTTGTGTGTTGCAGGTTAATTGTAAATGTATTTCCAATCGTGTAGTTAGTCTAGTTAAACGAAATTGCATATGGGAGAGGTTTACCTGTTGCAATAAAATTTCCAGATGCAATTGTATTCGAAACGTCCTACGACGATGATTAAAGGAGAATCCTTGGAGTACAATGAAATAAGTGTGGACAAGGGATTACGAACATAGTATTCAGTTAGGTTTAGATCGTTGCAATGTTTATTTGATAAGGGGGTGGCTCACGTATGCATGTGTAATCTTACCATAGGTCGCGGGTTCGAGCCTGCCTTCACTTATTTTTTTTTTGAAGTCTACTACATGGCGCCTTCCATTTTTTAATTATTTTGTATGAACTTTGTTTAATTTTTTACAACTTTAGCTATTACCATATTATATTTTCAAATTAGGTCCACAATTGTTTTCTGAGGGTAAAAGGGTAATATTCGGTAGGGCTTCCCTATAAGCACGTTACTTTCACACAATTCAATTGGCAACTGTTTGATCAATTCACACAGGAGGACGCCGGTACCCTCAAGTCGCAAACGGTTCAATCAACGTGAAATGGTAGTATGTCGATGTGGAAGTCCAGCAATCAAGGTGACTTCATGGACTGATCTAAACCCAGGTAGGCAATTTTGGAGTTGTTCAAGGTTAGGAACGAAATGTGGGTTCATAGGGTGGGCAGACCCTCCAATGTGCCGTAGGGCTGTTATCGTGATCCCAGGTTTGCTTAAAGCAATGAACCGGTTGGAAGCTAAAGTCTGGAAGATGAAAATGTTATTAATTTGTTCTTGGGTTTTCTTTTTGGGTTACTATGTAATGTTGTAGTATTTGGAATATGTGGAAAATATCGTATTTTAGGATTACCCTTTAAGTAATATGAATCTGGTTTAAATTGATTATTGGTTTTTGTATTGAAACAAACAATTAAATAAATGCAAACCAGTATTAACTTGTAATGCATCTACATTCAATAGTGTTGATGGGATAACATAATCATTATATTGTATTCGTGTAGAAGAGTAAATGTTTTTTGGTAGAAAGCAATTGTACCCTTTCGCAATGGACATAACCAACAATTAATGTTATTAATTACAAATGTGAAATCTTATCTACCCACTGATTTCTAAATCTTATAAAGGCATGAGAAGGTTCAAATGTATATCCATATTCAGGAAATTACGGTTAATAAAAACAAGAGAAAAACTATGAAGGGAATGGAACTACACTTCATGCTCAACAATCTGATCCGTAGAGCCGAAGTTACCAAAAAAATGATCAACGATGTTGAAATGAAACTAGAAAGAGACATGGAAGCCAAAACAGGTATGTTGGATCAGTTGGTTGAGAGGCCTCGATATATGAACTTTGTGAATGGGAAAAGGGCGATTGATGAAGGGAAGTCGCAGACTGCAACTATGTTGGAGATGCTTTACAATCTCCAGGAGTCACTGGAGGCAGAGATTGAAGGGTACGAGGAGATGAAGAAATTGATTCAGTTTGCGTAGGGAAACCTGGTTGTCTTTTGGAAAGGATCGATGTTGATATGTTGTTTTTGTCTATGATTTACTTTCTGTTCTGCTCTGGTATGTTGTAAGTATTTGTTTAGGTTGGTATGTTTTATGTTATCGTATGTTGGTCATGTATTGAACAAAATATGGTGAAGTTTGTTGGTATTAAAAAAATTTTCGT
The DNA here is from genome assembly GCA_023525715.1 of Cichorium intybus. Taxonomy (NCBI): domain Eukaryota; kingdom Viridiplantae; phylum Streptophyta; class Magnoliopsida; order Asterales; family Asteraceae; genus Cichorium; species Cichorium intybus. The sequence goes on along the minus strand of CM042011.1, from coordinate 130,467,487 downwards.
CATATTTATCCCAGAAAACACTCAAAAGTTATCATCAAACCCATAACAAAAAGATTCACAAATTCACAAAGTCGACATAACATTAAATATTTATACAAAATGGTCCATAATCAAAACATAGATATATATATTTATATAACATTGCATACGAACCTATTCCTTAAGTAAATCCTCCACTGCTTCCACTTGGAATTTCATAGCCATACTAACCTGTTCCATCTTCTGATGAAAACCCTTACATGCATCGATTTCTTTGTGTATGCTTTGAAGACGTTGATCGTAGTAATTGGTGGGAATGTTCTTCTTTATTGTAGATTCCAACATGTAGTCCCTAAAAACACTCGTGTTTCTAGATGGGATCGTAAAGACTTCATATTGATCCTGGCTTCATGGATCTTGTCCCTTTATTCATCGGCGTACTCTCTTGCGTAATCACGAACCTTTCTCGCAATATCAGCGTCCATTGTGGTTTAGGGGTAGAAGTGTTCTAGAGAGATAATATGGAAGTTTTAATATTTGATTGGAAAACCGTATCTATCCCTTTTGAAAAACCAGTATTTATAATATAACTTAGGAATATAATAACAGTTATTAGAATAGTATACTAACTTAAATACGGTATGTATTCCAATATACAACTACAAAGCGAATTAAATGCTAACTATAATATAACTTAGGAATATAAAACCGTATCGATAACTTAAATACGGTATGTATTCCAATATACAACTACAAAGCGAATTAAATGCTAAATCATCATAACGGTTATAGTAATACGGCTAGCCATCTCATCAGGCGTCTTGCAGTAACTGCTCCATAACGTCATCCATCGGTATTATACACGCGTAAACTATCATTATATCTACATGACCTAAGAAGTTATTATCCCAAGTAAAAAATAACTTTTATATTTATTTGGAAACTGACCGAAAACCAACTTTACCTTTATAAGGCAAACGGTTTGACCATTATCGATCACGTATCACAATTCATATCTTTCTGACACACAGCATTCATGGCTTCGTCTTCATCAAAAATACAAGCCAAAACATCTGAAGTTAGCAAGGAAGGAATCGCGTCTTCATCCAAAATACAAGACAATATCTCTGAAATTACCAAGGACGAAATCGAACAACAATATGAAACCATAGGAAAGCAATACGTTTGGGCAAACGAAACAAGAGATTTAATCGAACAAGAAGTTGACGATCAATATGATCTACTCCGGGCAATTCCTCGTCTCCCCCAACCCCTGAGAGAGATATGCTGAAGAAACTAATACGAAGAAACCACCAAGCCATGGACATCTTGACCGAACTCATAGATGAGTTGGTTGAAACGATGAATGAATGTGAAAGTCTCCTTCAAGTGAAAAAAGTAAGAACTAAATAGGATAACATACTTAGAATTTTGTTCAGTGTTTGATCATGTTTAATTTCGTACTTTTTATTTTTGCATATATGTATCATCATGTATAGATTTGATGATACTATATATTGTGTTATAACTATTCCGTATCTAATATATTATGCTTATGTCGATGTTCATTGTTAATTTGATGTTTGATTGTATACAAACGTTATTCTCGATGTTTGATCTTTTTCATTAACAAATTTCTTAAAGAAAAATGGGGTAAGGCAATCAGCCGCAGGGCACAATGCATACGTATGGAATACGATCAGTATGAATTACTTAAGGACCAATTTTGTTACAAATATAAGCTGTGATATAAGTTAAAATATGCAAACATGGATTGAAATTAACATATTCAGGCCTACAATGGACCAAACATGTTAAATGCAACTCAAATCTACTAAAAGATATAAAAACAGGGACCAAATATGTTAAAATATGCAAACATGGACTGAAATTAACATATTCGGGCCTACAATGGACCAAACATGTTAAATGCAACTCAAATCTACTAAAAGATATAAAAAACAGGGACCAAATATGTTACAATATGCAAACATGGACTGAAATTAACATATTCGGGCCTACAATGGACCAAACATGTTAAATGCAACTCAAATCTACTAAAAGATATAAAAACAGGGACCAAATATGTTAAAATATGCAAACATGGTTGACCATAACCTTTGACAACCCTTCATGGTTGACCATAACCCATCACAACCCTACCTGGTTGACCATAACCCATCACAACCCTACCTGGTTGACCATAACCCATCACAACCCTACCTGGTTGACCATAACCCATCACAACCCTTCATGGTTGACCATAACCCATCACAACCCTACCTGGTTGACCATAACCCATCACAACCCTACCTGGTTGACCATAACCCATCACAACCCTACCTGGTTGACCATAACCCATCACAACCCTTCATGGTTGACCATAACCCATCACAACCCTACCTGGTTGACCATAACCCATCACAACCCTACCTGGTTGACCATAACCCATCACAACCCTACCTGGTTGACCATAACCTTTGACCACCCTTCATGGTTGACCATAACCCATCACAACCCTACCTGGTTGACCATAACCCATCACAACCCTACCTGGTTGACCATAACCCATCACAACCCTTCATGGTTGACCATAACCCATCACAACCCTACCTGGTTGACCATAACCCATCACAACCCTACCTGGTTGACCATAACCTTTGACCACCCTTCATGGTTGACCATAACCCATCACAACCCTACCTGGTTGACCATAACCCATCACAACCCTACCTGGTTGACCATAACCCATCACAACCCCACCTGGTTGACCATAACCCATCACAACCCTTCATGGTTGACCATAACCCATCACAACCCTACCTGGTTGACCATAACCCATCACAACCCTACCTGGTTGACCATAACCCATCACAACCCTACCTGGTTGACCATAACCTTTGACCACCCTTCATGGTTGACCATAACCCATCACAACCCTACCTGGTTGACCATAACCCATCACAACCCTACCTGGTTGACCATAACCCATCACAACCCTTCATGGTTGACCATAACCCATCACAACCCAACCTGGTTGACCATAATCCATCACAACCCTACCTGGTTGACCATAACCCATCACAACCCTTTATGGTTGACCATAACCCATCACAACCCTACCTGGTTGACCATAACCCATCACAACCCTACCTGGTTGACCATAACCCATCACAACCCTACCTGGTTGACCATAACCTTTGACCACCCTTCATGGTTGACCATAACCCATCACAACCCTACCTGGTTGACCATAACCCATCACAACCCTACCTGGTTGACCATAACCCATCACAACCCTTCATGGTTGACCATAACCCATCACAACCCTACCTGGTTGACCATAACCCATCATAACCCTACCTGGTTGACCATAACCCATCACAACCCTACCTGGTTGACCATAACCCATCACAACCCTACCTGGTTGACCATAACCCATCACAACCCTACCTGGTTGACCATAACCCATCAAAACCCTTCATGGTTGACCATAACCCATCACAACCCTATTTGGTTGACCATAACCCATCACAACCCTACCTGGTTGACCATAACCCATCACAACCCTACCTGGTTGACCATAACCTTTGACCACCCTTCATGGTTGACCATAACCCATCACAACCCTACCTGGTTGACCATAACCCATCACAACCCTACCTGGTTGACCATAACCCATCACAACCCTTCATGGTTGACCATAACCCATCACAACCCTACCTGGTTGACCATAACCCATCACAACCCTACCTGGTTGACCATAACCCATCACAACCCTTCATGGTTGACCATAACCCATCACAACCCTACTTGGTTGACCATAACCCATCACAACCCTACCTGGTTGACCATAACCCATCACAACCCTACCTGGTTGACCATAACCTTTGACCACCCTTCATGGTTGACTATAACCCATCACAACCCTACCTGGTTGACCATAACCCATCACAACCCTACCTGGTTGACCATAACCCATCACAACCCTTCATGGTTGACCATAACCCATCACAACCCTACCTAGTTGACCATAACCCATCACAACCCTACTTGGTTGACTATAACCCATCACAACCCTATTTGGTTGACCATAACCCATCACAACCCTACCTGGTTGACCATAACCCATCACAACCCTACCTGGTTGACCATAACCTTTGACCACCCTTCATGGTTGACCATAACCCATCACAACCCTACCTGGTTGACCATAACCCATCACAACCCTACCTGGTTGACCATAACCCATCACAACCCTTCATGGTTGACCATAACCCATCACAACCCTACCTGGTTGACCATAACCCATCACAACCCTACCTGGTTGACCATAACCCATCACAACCCTTCATGGTTGACCATAACCCATCACAACCCTACTTGGTTGACCATAACCCATCACAACCCTACCTGGTTGACCATAACCCATCACAACCCTACCTGGTTGACCATAACCTTTGACCACCCTTCATGGTTGACTATAACCCATCACAACCCTACCTGGTTGACCATAACCCATCACAACCCTACCTGGTTGACCATAACCCATCACAACCCTTCATGGTTGACCATAACCCATCACAACCCTACCTAGTTGACCATAACCCATCACAACCCTACTTGGTTGACCATAACCCATCACAACCCTACCTGGTTGACCATAACCCATCACAACCCTTCATGGTTGACCATAACCCATCACAACCCTACCTGGTTGACCATAACCCATCACAACCCTACCTGGTTGACCATAACCCATCACGACCCTTCATGGTTGACCATAACCCATCACGACCCTTCATGGTTCACCATAACCCATCACGACCCTTCATGGTTGACCATAACCCATCACGACCCTTCATGGTTCACCATAACCCATCACGATCCTTCATGGTTGACCATAACCCATCACAACCCTACCTGGTTGACCATCTACCCTATACAAATAAATGGATTTCAATTAAAATACAATATTTGGTAGATAACCGTGCAACATAAATCAGGTCTTGTAGAAAGTCAATTATTTTTTTAATAATATATGATACATATTTTCTTCTTATATAATTAATATGAATTATATTAATTAACTTGTATATATACTAATATTATGACACTTTTACTTATATATTTTTACTTATTTCAGATTTGGGTCGGATCACCTCCTCTCACAATTCAATTTACCCGGCCCTTTCGAACTTCTACGCCTAAACCTAAATACCTAATTCATATATGGAAGGTGCAGATCATGAATGGATCGTGCAGATCAACCTCCCCCAGAAATTCGAGTAATGACCTTGATTTTCGGGGCTACCATGGATTCTAGTCTCACCTTTGGAAGGGTTTTTTTGTTCCAAATCAAGGCGGGAAGTGTTTATCATTGTGACCGCCAAAACTCGAAATTTTTATGCCATCGATCCTTTTATTTCCGAGATATTGGGTAACAAACTGCAATTCATTCCACCATTGTATCGAATTTATATTCTTTCTGGCGAATTTGGCTTCATACTTATTTTATCGGGTAATTCCTGCTCTCAATCTGCTGTAAGTGTAATGTTTTCTTATATTAACTATTGCTTTTGTTTATAATGTGAATCTTTCTTATTGCTATGATTGGCGATTCTCACAAATTGCATGTTTTTTTACATAAAGAATAGGTGGGCTTGTTGCACACTAACTGTTTGTTGAAATGCTACTGAAAAAAACACAACTTTTTACCATACATTGATCATGTTGATCTCTAACTGTTTGATGAAATGCTAATGGCTATTTTCTATGTGTATTTACAATTACCTTAATACTGGTCATTTACTAATGAATTTCATGATTTTAATTGCATGTTAAGTGAAGCGAAATGGATGTCAACAACTTAGTGCCTGAAGATACACATCATTTTGATGATGAACTTCATCATGATGATGAGGAATTCATTTATCATTCTGAACAAGAAGTTGGAGAAGAATACACTACGGACTCTAATGGTGGAGAAGACAACAACACTCTCCCTCAAGTTGGAGAAGGGATGGATGCAGACCATGATGTTGGATCGGATAGCAGTGCTGACTACAATAGCAACACAGACTCTGAGAATGAAATCCAACTCCCACGTCCTCCAAGGCCAGATAGGAAGAGGGGCATGACACGATTGCCAAAGCTACGCACAGAGTACAGCATATCTGGTGGGAAAAGAAAACATGTAAAGTTTGATGCAATGGGTAGGTTATATGGGAGGAATAGGCAATTGTTTGTTAGCTACTTGGGAGATCTTGTCCGACAGAAGGTGGGAATAAGTGTTTATTCGTGGAAGGATGTAACCCTAGAAGTCAGGAACAAACTATGGGAAGAGATTACAGTTAACAAATTATCTTACTTACTTTATATTTGATATACTACTTTTTTATCCCTCCTAATGATTTATATCCACCACTAACAATATGTAACTACTCATTGTAGCGTTTTTTTGATGTTGAGGAGACTCGAAGAAACTTTGTGATGAATAGAATGGGTATGCTTCTACGAAATTTCAGAAGGAAACTGTATGCAAACTACATAAAGCCTAACTTACAAAATCCTAGGAAGCTAGCAAAAATCCCCAGATGTTATCGTACCCTAATAAAGGAACAAGATGCTTGGGACAACTTCGTTAATCACACACAATCTGAAAACTTTAATGTTAAACTCCTATACCTTTTATTATACATCTAATTATCCTTTACTTTCCAAGTATGCTAATTATATCATATGGCAAAAATTGTTACTTGCAGGATTTGTCACAAAGGACGACTGAAGCACGAAAGAATTCCAAATATACTCATCGGATGGGAAGAAGGGGATATACCACTTTAAGAGAGAAGCTGGTAAGGTTCATCTTTTATACATATATGTTATGGTAGGGTACACAAGTATTGGTAAATATTGTTTATAACATAAAATTTATTTCTTCACCAAGGTTGCAAACAATGTCATTGCAAAAGATGAAGAGCCCCCAAGATCATTAATGTGGCGTAAAGGTCGTGAAGATAAAAAAGGTGAAATTCCGGATGATAACGTGAAGGAGAAGGCGGATCAACTAGTAAGTTTTATATTTTTTATGATACTTATAATATTTTAATTTCTGTCATCTATATTATAATTACTTTATGCATACAAACATTGTCTTCAGATGGAACATGAAAAGGAGATAAAAGATGGAAATGTAATCCTTGAACCGGGTACAGATGCGATGACCTTAGTTTTTGGCTCGGAAAAGGGTCGCTTTTTAAAGGGTGTGGGAACGGGAGTGACTGCCACTACATATTATAATGTTCCTCGCAACAAAGGATCTGCTAAGGAGGAAATTAAGAGCCTAAAAAATGCAGTGCATGCTGGGAAAATTGCAATTGAGAAGAAAGATGCTGAAGTCAAGGCTTTATATACAAAGGTTGATGAACAATCAAAACAAATGCAGCTTGTTTTAGCTCATCTTGCTGCCACGGGAGTCAAGCTTCCAGATCTGCCTAAAACATCTGTAAGTCAACTCCCATAACTACATCAGTTTTCAATGTATTTTTAATCTCCTTTTGTCATATTAATTATCACTTTTACATAATCTTGCCTAGGATGTTTCAATTGACAATGTGGCTGAATCTCAAGTAACTGCTGACATCAACAGATCTCAACAACCAAGACATGAACCATTAACACCCGTATGCCATTAATCATTAATTTAATCCCATTATACACTTTGTCTGTAACATTATTTATTAAATAATTTGGAACTTCTGTTTTTTCAGCCAATTACAAAGACAAGTAAACAACCTAGTGAGAATAACGATATGTCTGCAATTGTTTATACACCATCACCATCTTCAACACCAGTATGTATCATATATCATGTACTATTTTGATTATCTTTGCCATATCTAACATAATTTGGTTTTTTAGGCAATTCTTAAAAACACCAAAAGAGTTACTGCCCCAAAAAGTTCAACAACAAATCCTGAATTACCAGCAATTTCAAAAAATAATTCAATTTATGAGGTAATAAATTTTACACATTGTCTACAATTATGTTTTTTATTTACTAGTACTCATGTCAATAATTATTGCAGCCAATCAAGTGTTCTCTATCGTATCCTGATAAGAGGAACATTGTTGCTCGTGGTGAAATTCACTTATCAAAACAACCACAAACAATTCATGGAGTGCCTTTGCAACAAGACTGTTACAAAGTGTCGATTTTAGAAATGGTCAAAAAGGATTCATATTTACCTTATGAAACTGCTAACATGAAAACAGTTGAGGATGCATATAAATCTTTTGTCCCATGGCCAAAAGACCTTGTGAAACCTGCTGCAAAGGTTAGTTTATTCACTAAACTTGTTTGTATATTACTATACTATTTCCTTCATAAAATACTCTAATAAGTTCTGTACATAATCCGTTTTGTTACAATGTTGTTGATATAGGAACCAAATGTTTTTCCAGTTAAAGTTAATCTACCCGTTGTGCAACCATCTGAAGAGACAACTGTTTTCAAGTCTGTTGTGAAAGAAGCTGCCAAAACAGATGACACACCAGCTCAAGATATACCAGTTGCCAAAGATGTTGTCAAAAAGTCTTGCAAATCAGGTGTCAAACCAGATAAAGAGAATGTACTTCAAAGCTCACAGAAGCGCAAGAATTACATACCCAATGGGATGCTTGCAAAGAAAACAAGGATGCGTTCCCTCAACATGAAAGACTAGTTTCAATTAAGTATTTATTACAATAGTTGTTACAAACACTTATGTTTAGTTATTTTATTTGGGTATCTAATGTACAGAATGTCATTTGAATTATTTATAATATCATATTCTTTTTTATTATCCTTGCCTTTTGGTTTATGGTTACTTTTAGTGGTATTGTATATATGTCTCTATAAACTAGTTTTGGTCACATTAGATATATTGTCTGTATGACTAGATGCTACCAAATTGTCACTTTTAAAATTACATACATGTCACCATTTAGTAAACATGGTCATGTTCATCGTAATTAATTATCACCAAACATACCCAATAGTCTTAACAATCCTCTAATTGTGTGACAAATTACTAGTATAACGTTTCATAGAATTTACTTGTATGTCACCATTCTTTATATATAGTCACTTCAATATTGACATTGTATGTCTCTATAAACTTGTATTGGTCACATTAGATATATTGTCTGTATGACTAGATACTACCAAATTGTCACTTTTAAAATTACATACATGTCACCATTTAGTAAACATGGTCATGTTCATCGTAATTAATTATCACCAAACATACCCAATAGTCTTAACAATCCTCTAATTATGTGACAAATTACTAGTATAACGTTTCATAGAATTTACTTGTATGTCACCATTCTTTATATATAGTCACTACAATATTTAAATAGTGTGTCTCTATAAACTACAATTGGTCACATTACATATATTGACTGTATGACTAGATGCTACCAAATTGTCACTTTTAAAATTATATACATGTCACCAATTAGTAAACATGGTCATGTTCATCGTAATTAATTGTCACCAAATATACCCAATAGTCTTAACAATCCTCTAATTGTGTGACAAATTACTAGTATAACGATTCATAGAATTTACTTGTATGTCACCATTCTTTATATATGGTCACTACAATATTTAAATAGTGTGTCTCTATAAACTACAATTGGTCACATTACATATATTGACTGTATGACTAGATGCTACCAAATTGTCACTTTTAAAATTATATACATGTCACCAATTAGTAAACATGGTCATGTTCATCGTAATTAATTGTCACCAAACATACCCAATAGTCTTAACAATCCTCTAATTGTGTGACAAATTACTAGTATAACGATTCATAGAATTTACTTGTATGTCACCATTCTTTATATATGGTCACTACAATATTTAAATAGTGTGTCTCTATAAACTACAATTGGTCACATTACATATATTGACTGTATGACTAGATGCTACCAAATTGTCACTTTTTAAATTACATACATGTCACCATTTAGTAAACATGGTCATGTTCTTGGTAAATATTTGTCACCAAACATAACCCAATAGTGTCAACAATCTTCTAATTGTGTGACCAATTACTAGTATAATGCTTCATTGAATGTACTTGTATGTCACCATTCATTATATACAGTTACTACAATATTGAAATTGTGTGTCTACTTACGCTTTAACGCCACAATATTAGACAAAATTGATTGATTTTGGAACAAATTTGTCGACTCAATGGTCACACTTGTATGATACCGCCACACTTTTTCATGGCATACGGACACAATATTATAAAGTGACCATATGAAACCTAATATCGCAAAGCCTATGGCAACATTTTCAGTGGAAAAAAAAAACTTGTCACCAAACGCATATGGTCACGTTTTTTCGGTGTGACCAATGTGCAATTTTGTACTAGTGGAGAGAGAATGACAAAATGACAAATTGAGATATCATCGGAAGAGTATCCGATAGGATCATCTGCAATAAAGTGTATAAGTGTTAGACATTTGGATACATAGAAAGAGTGAAAAGGTCATAGACATAGATATAAAAGGCTTGAATTGAAAGCTTAAAAGAGAATAAGAAACCGATAATAGTTATGATAAATCTGACTTGGTGATTACCTCGTGGAGACTTGGTAATAAGCAGGAGTAGCTGCCAGTCAGATTTTATGTTTCACTTTTGCATGTTTACTTCCTGAATAATTGGATTATTCAAATATCCACAGTCGTTCATACTCTTAGGGAGTAAGTATGAAGGAAGACTGTCATGAATTGGTTTATAGATTGTCTAAGGAGTTAGACATAGCAATAAGATTGCTGCAACGTTCATGAGTACTTGGAAATAGAGATTTGAGTATTGGATAAACCCGCGCTCAATGGATTGCTTCATGGATTATATCACGAGCAATGTTGAGTCGATAATATCTTATGGTCTTAAAGTTGAGAGATATGAGTTATAATTTGCAAGGCGGTTGTTCATTGATAGTACGAAAACGCATCGGTAACTCGGTATTATAAAACGTGCTGTTGTGAGTGATTTGTCGGGTAAAAGATATAACATATTAGTCGAAGCTTATTCGTCCCTTGACCCAGACGGGAAACAGATATCTGTTGGCCACTCGATGATTTTGAAGTTGACTGAAGCGCTGGCCAGCCAGGACTGAATTGATTCGTTCAATTAGAAGTCTAAAAGTCATAAGCAAAATCGGAAATCGGGAAACAGTGTGTCAGACAGCGATTGATCTCAATCCATGTCTCATGCCTGAAAATATCTTGTTGGACGGAGGATCATCTGATCACTTATCTATGGACAGAACTGACTAAGTCAGAGTTCGGCAGCAGTTTCTAGGAAGCTACAGTTTGCTGATTAATTAGAGGTTAAATTGGTAATTATAGTCATAGACTTATCCAAGTGGGAGACTGTTGGATTAGGTGTCTAAGCCATGACTAATAATTTGTATTTACATAATTAATAGAAGCAAAGTCCATTTGGGTTGCCCTCATAGCTGGAGGTTTGGTAGAAAGTTCGGTAGAGAGAAAGGTTGGTTTATTATGGGATTAATAAATCAATAGAAATAAAAGATATGGTTTGTTAATATATTAAAGTGATAATATATTAATTAGAAACTATATTGATTGATTAATAATTAATCAGTAATTGATTAGATTAATTTCTATGGCATTAATTAGATTAATCAGGAAGTCAGGGATTAAAGTCGTACAAATTCAATAGTTGAATTGCGGCTCGCGGCGCGCCAATGTATAGGCCGCGGTGCGCGTACGTATAATCCGGAAAATGGCTGACGGCTAGGGTTTCTTGTTTCCCTATAAATAGGGACCCCTAGACCTCATTATTTGTTGCTCATTCTATTATTCTCTCTCTGGAATTTTCGTGATCTTCCTCTGGCTCCCTGGGTGTGATCTCATTTGAGGCAGGACACTTGTGCTGCTTAGCTTCAAGATTCAAACTAAAGGTTAGTTTTTCTGATTTATTCTTTTAGTTAATTTTTTGTTTGGCCTTTAGGAATTAGTTACATGTTCAAAGTAAGAAAACATAGATCTTTTCTAGGTTGCATGTGAACTTAGGTTATTTAGTTCATGGTTGCGGAAAACCTTTCATCATCGTCATTGTTCAGATTTCATGTCGCCTTCACATTCTCAATCGTCATTGTTTAGATTTCATGTTGTCGTCACCTTCTCTGCTGCCTTGCCTCTGCCGCTGTCGTTAGACTGAGCACCATTGTTGCCCTAGAATTATCGACGAGTTATTGAGCACCAGCCTCTGCATCGCCAGCACCACTATCGCCCTCCCCTTCAGGTATTAAACTCGTCCTTAATCAGTCTGATTGAAATATGAACAAATGCCTCTACATATCCGCTAAAATCCATCAACTATCCTCTCGCCTACCATCTCCGCTAGAATTGATTTTGCTTATTCTAATGGGATTACGTATGGAATACCACGTCCAGGTCTTATCAAACACCCCCGGGTATTTGTTACAGTTGAAGGAGGCTTATTGAGGTTCTAATTGAGTTTTGATTGGAAGTTTTTTGTCCTAGTGTTACTTAGAAGCTTTTTTGGTGCTGCTTTAGACGAAAATAACCCTTGGCTTATTATACCATAAGGTAACTATGTTTATCCAGTACTCTTAAGATACTCTGTTTCACAATTTTCTGGGTAGTTATTAAACACTTCAAACCAATGTCAATCCAATCATAGATAATTTTATCAGGCGTCCTTTCATCATCTACGGCGACAACTACTACCGAAAAAACTCCCCTTCCTTTCCTCCCGCGTCAACTGTTACCGACAACAGTTGGTGAGTCGACTCACTATGAACTGATTAGAACCGAATGAAATCAGAGATTTGTTGAAGGTTAAATGAAATCATCGACTCACTTGGAATTTCACACTTTTGAATTCTCATCAAGATTTCTTTCTTAATTGATTCTGGGTCGAATTCCCCAACTAAAATCGGATTCCTTTTCTTTGATTTTGACATGATTTCCGTAACCCTTTTTGCGTCTTCGATTCTCTGCTGCGCTGATTGATTTAAACTATAATTTCCCGATTGTTGTAATCTTGGATTCAAATAAAGATTCGTCGGAAGCACAGAAGACGTAGTAGTGGGGAAGGGGATGTTGTTGAACCTCTGGCTGAGGGAACAAACCCAGGAGGGAGGGAGAGAGAGAGAGAGAGGGGGTGGGGGTGGGGTGGGGTATTTTTTTTTTAATTACTAAAATAAATAAAACATTAAAATAAAAATGAAAAAGAAATTAAAAAGGGTAAAATAGTATTTTTACTTATTTTTGGACCATTATTGAAAGTTAATCTTTAATTTGGACCATTATCGAGGTTTTTTCAAAAGTTTGACCATTATTGAAAATTCTTGCAAACCACATGGACCATTATTGTAATTTACTCTAAATGTTCAATTAAACATGAAACTAAAGAAGTACTAAAATACAACGGTCAAAATTGCAATAATAGAATATCCAAGTATTGTTAGAGATAATGGGGCCATATATTTGGCGGGCGTCCACCTTCGTCAAAGTGTCATTTGAAGAAAAAATATTTTACGTCCATTTTCTTTAAGAAACCAGTCGACATGCACATAATATAGTAAACATGACGAAATTGGATGATGTATCGCTAGAAGATGTAATTGATGGACATGAGGACACATACAACATTCCCCTGACAGTAATATATAGTTTGACCCTAACCCAACTCGTTTAATTATCATGTCGTGTCGTTTCAACCATTATATTCTCGTGTCGTTTTTAGGCATTGTAAATATTGTGTCACTCTAGATTGAAACATTATATAGATTGAATGAGTAAGAGTTGGGTAGTGACGAATTGGTCATAGGGAAGTGACCGAGTATGAATGTAGAGTATTTATTAACGAGAAAACATATAACTAAAAATAAGTTTCGACCGAGGCAGCGAGGGGGATATTTAGTGGCTTCCGAATTACAATTAAACAACTCAACCTAAAGTTTTTTTACCTTTGTTATTGGTTTTGGACATGCCTAGTTTACCTAAAGGAATTAAAAGAAATTACATATAAATACACGGTTGTTTTTTACTTCATTTTCAAGTTGAATGTTTAGACTCTAAGTTTATCCGTTTAATTTTTGTTTTGTGTTGTATTGTATCATTCCTTTTAATTAGACGGATTGGAATCTTTTTACTTAAATCTGTTTATTAGGATGTCAGCTTTGTATCACGTCAACAATTACCAACCTTAGAAAAAATGTTACCGTAACTAAAGCCCATCTCTTCAATGTCACCCCCTGCTTTCGGGATGATATTATTCCACACACCGGAATATATTTTTTCGCCATCTGCTCCATAGGTTTCCTATCGAGATTGGAAGTTCCTCTTGTAAAATCATGCTTTGATCAAAACATATTTACCGCATAAAATTGATGACGACTTATTTTACTTTTAAAATAACAAGTGGTGTTGAAGTTTTAACGGTTGGAATCGACTTCATAAAAGCTCTAGTCAAAAGGACTTATTTGCCTACTCTCTATAAACGTTGAAATAGGAGGATAAGATTTCTGACGTATAAGCATGTCACTGATATACTAAGAAAGAGGTTTCTGAATCTTTAAAGATTTTATTCACAAAGCGATTATTGATATTTTATGATATCTTACATAAAGGAAAGCCATGTTGCCCATGTCTCCACAGTACACTGTGCACGAAGGTTTTTATTTATTTATTTTTAAATAACTACAAAAATGTGTTATATATTTGTATCACTATATTACCATAGGAAACATGTTTTTAACAATGTAACATAATCAACTTATAATGTTTTAATATTTTACGTTAATTATTTTTTCGTTTTGTATTTTAGTAATGAGATTCGGATTTAATAATCAGCTGATTATGAAATATTATATTCTAATTTAAATTTTATATATCCCAATGAGCGTGATCACACCTTCAAACACACCTAAATTAAAAACGAAAATTTATTGATAATTTTCTTCAGAGTACTGCGAGCCCCAGAAACCACGTGTAAAGATTGCAAACTGACATAGCTATTAGCTACTCTAAAATTACCAAAAATCCCCTCCAATAGCAGCTATAAAATCTGCTCTTCTTCGATTCCAACTTCCATTCATTATAACAACAAACAATAACTTATATCAGTCATTAAAAATGGCCACTGCAATTCACCTTACCAGCACCCCCCCACCCCCCCCCCCCCCCCCCACACACACACACCACAGAAGGGCGGTTGTCTAACGTCTCCGATTGTACGTCATCTTCTTCAGTCTCCGACCAAGAAGAGTGCACACCAATAAATAGCGGCAGTGTACGCCGGAGCCGGAAGTGGAGGAAGTTCATGGAGAAGGTGGTTGAAGGAAGCAAGAAAAGCATTTATGGATCATCGAAGCCTTTAAAATTCGGGTATGATGCCGTTAGTTACTCACTGAATTTCGATGAAGGAAATGATTCTGATGAAAACTATTTGTATGGATCTCGATGCTCTCAGGTTTTAATTTAAGGCTTGTAAGCTAATGAATTAGGATGATCATGTACAGCGGAGTTAGTGTGTTGGGAGTTTAAGTGAGTTTTGTTTACATATTTGTATCAATTTAGAATTTGTCGATGTGGATATGTAAACCAATGGATGTTAGATAAATTTAGTCCCATTGAAGCGATACATATCATCGATGTGTATTTAGAAGTGTTAATGAAATTAGAAAGGTTTTATACTCTACGCTTTGGTTTATATCTTGTTTGAAGATGAAAGTTCTATACAGCCTTCGGACCATGAATTACTTCGATATTATGCCAATGTTATCTTATTTTCACTAAAATTTCCAGCTACTTATATACCCAATCAAAAGTGATAAAGTTCGATTAATGATCATGAAATATTTTGAGATATTGCTGATGCATGGATGTATATGTGGATGATTGGCCATGATTTTCATTGATGAAATATGTGAATTCATGTTTTTCTTCGGATAACAGTTGTGACAATCTAAGACGTATTGATATCTAGTTTGTTTCAATATTAGTCGATTATTTAACATGAATTACTGATAACGGTTAAAATGATTAACATTTTTTTCTGTATAGTTGTTAGTTCCTTTATTATATCATCCTGTATTCATTGTTTATTTTAGCTAATTTAAGTAAAGCAGACAGAAGATGATGTTAGGTAAATGAAGACTTGAATAAGTCCAATTCAAATATGGTGGGTAAAAGAATGAATTATTTATTCATTAAGTTGGTGAAAACAATCTATAAATAGCCTTCATGTTCACCATATTTCATGTACCACAACACAAATAAACACAGAAGCAATATACATTCCTAGTTATCCGCCGTGGACGTAGGTCATTTTGGACCGAACCACGTTAAATTCTTGTGTTCTTAATTTGTGAGCCGAGTGTGTGAGTTTAGTGTTCGTATGCTAAGTGTCTCGATCCTAACAAGTGGTATCAGAGACTTGGTATAGCTCCAGAGAGTGATTTTCTGTTTTTGGGTCGAAAATTTTTTTGTCTCAAAAAAGATTTTCGTTTACGCCGTTGGAAAGGTCTCGTTCCGCAGATTCCGAAAATATATTTTTTGGAATTTTTCGACCACCGGAAGACCTCCAAATCGCCGGTCAAACGTTCGCCGGAATAGTGACCGAAGAAACCAGATCGCCGGAGAAGACGACACTGTAGCGCCGGAGTTCGCCGGAGAAGACGACACTGTAGCACCGGAGTTTCGCCGGAGAAGACGACACTGTAGCGGTACTGTAGCATATTTTGAAAAACAGCCCCTGAAGTTTCAGAAACTGCAAAACAGGTCCCTGAAGTACCAGAAGTTGCAAAACAGGTCCTTGAAGTTCCAGAATTTGCAAAACAGGTCCCTGAAGTACCAGAATTTGCAAAATAGGTCCTTGAAGTTCCAGAATTTGCAAAACAGGTTCCTGAAGTACCAGAATTTGCAAAATAGGTCCCTGAAGTTCTAGAATTTGCAAAATAGGTCCCTGAAGTTCCAGAATTTGCAAAACAGGTCCCTGAAGTTCCAGAATTTGCAAAACCGGTCCCTGAACTTTCAAAAAATTGCAGTCAGGTCCCTGAACTTTCTGAAAATTGCAGTTTAGCCCCCGAACTTTCAGAAAATTGCATTTTAGCCCCTAAACTTTCTGAAAATTGCAGTTTAGCCCCCGAACTTTCAGAAAATTGCAGTTTAGCCCCTGAATTTCAGAAAAATTGCATTTTCAACCTTAATTTCTGAAAGAAAAGTGCATTTTGTCCGTTAAAATGGCAGAAGACGGTAAAATTAAAATTGAGAAGTTTGATGGTACCGATTATGGCTTTTGGAAAATGCAAATTGAAGATATGCTGTATCAGAAAAGTTTGCATTTGCCTATGTTGGGCGTACAACCAGATGACATGTATGATGAAGATTGGAAGTTGTTGGATCGACAAGCCTTGGGCGTAGTTAGGCTTTCATTGGCGAAGAGTGTTGCGTATAACATTGTCAATGAAACAACTACTTATGGAGTATTTAAGGCTTTGTCCAACATGTACGAGAAGCCGTCCGCTTCCAACAAAGTGTTCCTCATCAAACAATTGGTTAACACCAAGATGAAGGAAGGCATGTCAGTTACCGCTCACATAAACGAGTTTAACTCAATTATCTCTCGTTTAGCCTCAGTTGCAATAAAGTTTGAAGATGAAGTACAAGCGCTCCTCCTTTTATCATCTTTACCCGACAGTTGGTCAGGCATAGTCACAGCTGTTAGTAGTGCATCTGGCACTACCAAACTCACTTTCGAGAGTATTCGTGACTTGATTGTAAATGAAGATATCAGACGGAGAAGCAATGGTGAGACTTCTAGTTCTAGTTCTATATTGCATACAGAAAGTAGAGGAAGAAAAAATGAAAGAGGACGTGGTCGAGGCAGATCAAAGTCCAGAAAAAGGGGACAGTCAAAAACCAGAAAAGACATTGAATGCTGGAATTGCAAAGAAAAAGGTCACTTTAGAAGCCAATGCCCAAAACCACAAGCTGAAAAGAAAGAAGTAAACAATGTATCCTCTGAAGATTCGGAAGATTATCTCATATGTTGCGTTGAGAATTCGGCAGAATCCTGGATTATGGATTCAGGTGCTTCTTTCCATGCCGTCTCATGCCCAGATATGGTCAAGAACCTACAAACAGGTGCTCTTGGCAAAGTTCGTTTGGCCGATGATCAAGTGCTTGATATTACGGGTATCGGAGACGTAGATTTGAAGACCTCCTTAGGAACCACATGGACATTGAAAGATGTCAGGGTTATTCCAAACTTAAGGAGAAAGTTGATTTCAGTTGGTAAGTTGGATGATGAAGGGTTTGATGTTCACTTTGGGGGTGGACAATGGAAAGTGATCAAAGGCAACTTGGTGATTGCCAAAGGAAAGAAGAAAGGCACTCTATACATGGTAGAGATACCTAGTGATGGTGTTCATGCCGTAACCACAAATCCGAGTCCATCTAATTTATGGCACCAACGACTCGGACACATGAGCAATAAGGGATTGAAGATGTTGGCTCAGAAAGGGAAGTTTCCAGACTTGAAGAAAGTTGAAACTGAATTTTGTGAATCTTGTGTTCTCGGGAAACAAAAGCGGGTTACTTTTGTAAAGACGGGGAAGACACCGAAAGCTCAGAAGTTGGAGCTTGTTCACTCGGATGTATTTGGACTAACACCAGTTTCATCCCTAGGAGGCAAAAACTACTATGTAACCTTTATTGATGATTCAACACGCAAGGTATGGGTCTATTTTCTTAAAAATAAATCTGATGTATTTGATACTTTTAAGATATGGAAATCTGCTGTTGAAAATGAAACTGATTTGAAGGTAAAATGCCTGAAGTCGGATAATGGTGGTGAATACATAAGCAAGGAGTTTGTTGACTATTGTGCCAAACAAGGGATAAAGATGATCAAGACAGTCCCAGGAACCCCTCAGCAAAATGGTGTAGCTGAGAGAATGAATAGAACTCTGAATGAAAGGGCTAGAAGCATGAGGTTGAATGCTGGTTTACCAAAGACATTCTGGGCTGATGCAGTTAACACTGCAGCCTACTTGATCAACCGTTCACCGTGTGTTCCCTTGGATCTTAAATTGCCGGAGGAAATGTGGCAAGGGAAGGAAGTAAGTCTCAAACACCTAAAAGTCTTTGGTTGTACTGCTTACAGTTTGTTAAAAGATGGTGACAGGGATAAACTTGATTCAAAGACCAAGAAGTGCACATTCATTGGTTATGGGTCAGATGAAATAGGTTACATGCTTTGGGATAATGAAAGCAGAAAGATAATCCGAAGCAAGAATGTCACCTTTAACGAAGCCGAGTTATACAAAGACAGGAACAACAAAAGTCCAGAAGTACAGAAGGAGTACGTTGAATATGAAGGTGGTGAAAAGAAGAAAGAAGTTTCAGTTGAAATCCCTGAATCTGGGGATGATTCAACTGACAGTGGGAGCTCAGAGGATGAATACAGAAATGACTCTGAAGATGAAGAAACCAGCCCTCCAGCTCCAGAGTCCCCAGCCACACCTCAAGTTCAACCAAGAAGATCTTCTAGAGTCATCAGACCACCACAAAGATACTCACCATCTGTCAACTACATTCTTTTGACAGAAAATGGTGAACCCCAGTGTTACTCTGAAGCTAAGAAGTTGAAAGATTCATTGCAGTGGGAGCTAGCAATGAAAGATGAAATGAAGTCGCTTAAGAAGAACAAGACCTGGCTTCTAACGAAGCTTCCACCTGGGAAGAAGGCTCTTCAGAACAAATGGGTTTTCAGGGTCAAGGATGAACATGATGGTACCAAACGGTACAAAGCAAGATTAGTAGTCAAGGGCTTTCAACAGAAAGAGGGAATCGATTTCAATGAAATATTCTCTCCAGTAGTGAAGATGACCACTATCAGACTTGTTCTCAGCATTGTAGCAGCAGAAGGTTTGCATCTAGAGCAGCTAGATGTCAAGACAGCTTTTCTACATGGTGACCTAGATGAAGAAATTTACATGACACAACCAGAGGGTTTTCAGATTAAAGGCAAAGAAAACTTGGTGTGTAAATTGAAGAAGAGCTTGTATGGTCTGAAGCAAGCGCCCAGACAATGGTATTTGAAGTTTGATAACTTCATGAGAAGAGTTGGTTACAAGAGATGTGACAATGACCATTGTTGTTACATCAAGAAGTTTAAGGGTTCTTATATCATTCTACTACTCTATGTAGATGATATGTTGATTGCAGGCTCAGACATGACAGAGATCAAGAAGTTAAAGAAGCAAATGTCTGAAGAATTCGAGATGAAAGACTTGGGAGCTGCAAACCAAATACTCGGGATGAGTATTTTCAGAAACAAAGAAGATGGCTCTTTGACACTCTCTCAAGAGAAATACATTGAGAAAGTATTAGAGAAATTCAGCCTTAAAGATGCCAAGATCAGAAGCACACCTTTGGGAAGTCACTTTAAGCTTTCTAAAGTTCAGTCACCCAAATCAGAGGAAGACAAGAAAGAAATGGCTAAAGTACCTTATGCATCTGCAGTTGGTAGTCTCATGTATGCAATGGTATGCACGAGACCAGATATTGCACATGCAGTGGGAGTTGTTAGTCGATTTATGTCCAATCCGGGAAGAGAACATTGGGAAGCAGTTAAATGGCTGCTAAGATATTTGAAGGGGACTTCAAAAGTGGCATTGCATTTTAAAGGGAAAGATGTCATTCTGAAAGGTTTTGCAGATGCAGACCTTGGTGGTTGCAAAGACTCATACAAAAGCACTACCGGGTATGTCTTTACAGTGGGAGGCACTGCAGTAAGTTGGATGTCTAAACTCCAGAAAAGTGTTGCCCTTTCAACCACAGAAGCAGAGTATATGGAAGTTGCTGAAGCAAGCAAAGAGCTTATATGGTTGAAGAACTTTCTCGAAGAACTTGGCAAGGAACAAGTTGATTGTGCACTGTTTTGTGATAATCAAAGTGCAATACACCTTGCAAAGAATCCGGTCTTCCATTCGAAGACAAAGCACATACAGCTGAGATATCACTTCATCAGAGAAAAAATTAATGATAGCACTCTGAAGTTGAAGAAGATCAAAGGAACTGAAAATCCAGCTGATATGTTAACTAAGGTTGTTACCTTAGAGAAGTTGAAGCTCTGCATAGCTTCAACTGGCCTTCAGGATCATTGAAGAGAAGGCCAGGGTAACTAGGAATGAGCTAAGATCAAAAGTGTTTTTTTTTGGAATGCACAGTTGAAGCGCAGGTGAAGATTGTTCCGTGGCTTCAAGTGAGAGATTGAAGAATTGTTGCAAGAATTGGATGTTAGAGAAAGACTACGTTGTTCAAGCCTTCAAGTGGGAGATTGTTAGGTAAATGAAGACTTGAATAAGTCCAATTCAAATATGGTGGGTAAAAGAATGAATTATTTATTCATTAAGTTGGTGAAAACAATCTATAAATAGCCTTCATGTTCACCATATTTCATGTACCACAACACAAATAAACACAGAAGCAATATACATTCCTAGTTATCCGCCGTGGACGTAGGTCATTTTGGACCGAACCACGTTAAATTCTTGTGTTCTTAATTTGTGAGCCGAGTGTGTGAGTTTAGTGTTCGTATGCTAAGTGTCTCGATCCTAACAGATGATATGATTAATTAGATTTCAAGACTATAAACACATTCTTGTATGAATGTTCAATTAAACATGAAGTGATGAAACTAAATATACTAAAATACAACGGTCAACATTGCAATAATATAATATCCATGTACGGAAAAGAGAATGAGGCCATGTATTCAGTGGGTGTCCACCTTCGTCAAAGTGTCATTTGAAGAAAAAATATTTTATATAGTTTTTCTTTAAAAACCTAGTCGACATGCACAATATAGTTTCATGGTTTTATATCATAAAATATGGTTGAAAGTAGGGGTATTTTTTGGTATCGGACGGGTAATGGATCGGATCGAACCAGTTGGTATCAGTTGCCTTTTTGAAGCCTTAGTTAGGCCCTGTTTGTTTACCTCTTAATTTGATTATTAAGAGGTAAGCTCTTAATCTGATAAATTCAGACCGTTTGTTTATCACTTAATTTTTATCACTTAATTTGAAAAACACCTCTTAATTTCTCAGACTTTAGGATACATCTGTTAAAAAAAAAAACACGCGTGTTCCAGATATAGCCTAACCATTTACGCCTCCAACATATCACGCCTCCACATATCGATCGGGAGAACCGATCTTCTCCTACCCTTCTTCTCCGATCTTCTCCTACCCTTCTTCTTTCCGCCGGCGACGAAGCTGCTCAGTTCCTCCGACGATGACGTTGCTCAAGTTCTCCACGACCTCGTCTCGCTGTTGCTATTGGATTCGCAGGTTCGTTTTTTGTCCACGAAATTGTCATATTGCTCGATTTTTGTTGCTGAAATATGTTGATTTTGCTGAAATATTACTGAAATTGCTGTTAAAATTGCTTGGTTTCTGATTTTGCTGTTAAATATTACTGAAATTGTTGTTGATTTTGCTCGTCATCTTCCTATTTTGCTCGGTTTCTGATTTTGCTGTTCAAAACAAACTCTAAGTTCTTATTAATGGTTTACTTTTTCGTCTTTTTCTTTGGATTCTTCTACTTTTAGAGATGATTGAACTCTCATGGTCTAGTTGGGAATTATTTGTTGGTACTAATCCAATCCAATTTCTAAAACTTGGTAATTGTTTAACTGTCTCAGGTTGGAAAAACTTTAAATGAAAGAAGATGGAATGCTGCATTTGATAAAGATGGTCGTTTGGATATAGCTGCTGTTCTTAGGAGGATACAAAGAGGGGTAAAGTGTTTCTTGTAGATTCACAATTTTTATTTGAAAAAGAATGATAATTGACAGTCCATAAACCATCGAATTTCCAATTCTATTTGAACTTTCAAAATATGGATGTAGCTGTGCTCTTAGGAATACAAGAAGGGTATACTGTATAGTAATATTTTCTCTTTTTTCTTAATCAATCCAGGGCATTCATCCATCAATTAAAGGGGCGGTATGGAAATTTTTGTTGGGTTGTTATGATCCCAACAGTACATCCCAGGAACGAGAAGAGCTCAAGAAAAAGAGGTGCTACTACACTACTACTGTCAGCTAAAATCTCTTCACATAACATGTAGAAGGAGAAGAGGGTGATGGTCAACACGTGCATGATATGGAATGGGGTTCACAAGCCAATGAGTACATGAGTAGTTTTCGTGATTAGATTACGAATCAATTTGCATGAAATTAAACTTGTAGGATTTGATTGAATTTTCATATGTCGTTGTGGACTTGAAAGCACATATGTTTGATTTGGATTTTTGTTTGATATGGATTGATGTTTAATTTGACTTTATGTTTATTTCAGATTTTATATGATATTTTATACTATTTTTAACATTATTCAAGAAGTTGGTTCAGTTCATTTATAAAACAGCAGCATTTATTTAGAATAAAATAATACATAAGGGTAAAATTGTCATTTTTTTCATTCAGCACAGCAATTAAGAGGTTCCAATCAAACAGCATGTTAACAATTCAGCTATTAACAATACAGACACTCTTAAACTCTCAAACATCTTAAAAATCCAGATCTTAAAAATTAAGAGGTTGCCAAACAGGCCCTTAGTATCAAGTATCACAACGTATCAGTTTTGCTCGATAGATGTATTTTGGTACTATATTAGGACCCAATCAGACTAAATTGGTTGGTATCAATTTTTCTCATATGAAAAAAAATGATTTTTTTAAATTTGTTTTTTTTAAATCTCTTAAACGCTGTATATACGTCATTAAAAAGTGTTTTGTTTTGAAAAAAAAAAGGTTTATATATGCATATATGCATATACATGTGAATTTTATATATGCATATGCATATAAATATAAAAAAATTTTGAATTTTTTTGAAATTTTTAAATCCATTAGTCACAGCATTTAAAAATTTTGGATGCAATGTTTTTTGAAAAATATTGTGTACAAAAAAATTCCTAGGTTCTCTTACTTTTTTAAGTATCAATATAACTCGACCATATATATATATATATATATATATATATATATATATATATATATATATATATATATATATATATATATATATATATATATATATATATATATATATATATATATATATATGCAAAAGTTCAACAAATGACTAATATAAACCATGGTACCAAGGGACTAATTTCATCCACACGATTGTACACTTTATGGTGGACGTGCATCTACCGGATTATAAAAAACTCACTTTGTTTTTTTTTTTTCGTTTTTTTAGTTTTTAGGGCTTATTTTTTATCGAAAAAAAAATCTGAATATATAGAAATTTATAACTTTTTATCCTCTACAAATAGAGATCCATATTGATATACAAAAAATGATTTTTTTTTTCGAAATTTCCGCTAGTTGAGATTCACATGTAAATCTGAACTGTTATTATGTTCACTGTTGACATTCACAATGACATATGATATTGTCATCTGAATCTGAATAAAATTTTATGTGAATGTTAATGGAATTAACTTTATGAATCATAGTATATTCATTATAAATGATTAAAATATTGAATTGTTAAAATTTTTCTAACTAAATTAATCATAGTAATATTTCGAAGTATATTTAAAATACCATATGATATTGATATGTGAATCTGAATAAATTGTTGTGTGAATGTAAATTATTTATATTGTGAATCAGAGTAAAATCATTATAAATGGTTAAAATGTTGAAGTAGTAAAAAACTTCTAAGTAAATTCTCAATATTATATGATTTTGATATGTGAATATGAATAAGTTTTCATGTAAATATGAATACATCCACTTGTGAATAAATTATATTACATATAAATGGTTATAATATTGAAGTAGTAAAAGTTTTAAAAGTAAAATAATTACTCATATTCAAATTTTTACACTTCATATTCAAATTTTCCGATAGTTGAGATTCACATGTGAATCTGAACTGTTATTTTGTTATTCACTGTTGGCATTCACAATAACATATAATATTGTCATGTGAATATGAATAGTTTTTTGTGTGAATGTAAATGGAATTACCTTATGAATCATAGTAAATTCATTATAAATGATTAAAATGTTGAAGTATTAAAAATTTTCTAAGTAAATTAATCAAATTTATATTTCAGAGTATATTTAAAATACCATATGATATTCATATGT
The DNA here is from genome assembly GCA_023525715.1 of Cichorium intybus. Taxonomy (NCBI): domain Eukaryota; kingdom Viridiplantae; phylum Streptophyta; class Magnoliopsida; order Asterales; family Asteraceae; genus Cichorium; species Cichorium intybus. The sequence continues at coordinate 130,442,259 of CM042011.1, read as the reverse complement.
GAATCTGAGTAAATTTTTTGTGTGAATGTAAGTAAATTCAATTGTGAATAGTAAATTCATTATAAATTGTTAAAATGTTGAAATAGTAAAAAACTTTTAAGTAAATTCTCAATACTATATGATATTGATATGTGAATATGAGTAAACTTTCGTGTAAATATGAGTAAATCCACTTGTGAATCAAGTAAATTACATATAAATGGTTATAATATTGAAGTAGTAAAAGTTTTAAAAGTAAAATAATTTCTAATATTCAAATTTTTATAGTTCAGATTCACGTTAAGAATCTAGACGAGTTGTACTTATGAAAAAAATTATTTTTTTGGGTATTAATATGGATGTCTATTTGTAGAGGACAAAAAATTATGAATTTTGGTATATTCGGTTTTTATTTTTGAAAGAGGATATTGTCGAAAAATTAAAAAAACTAAAAAAAATGAAGTGGGTTTTTGTTATAATCCTCTACGAGCTGTACTTATGAAAAAAAATTATTTTTTTATATCAATATGGATGTTTATTTGTAGAGGAAAAAAAATTATGAATTTTGGTATATTCGGTTTTTATTTTTGAAAAAGAATATTTTCGAAAAATTAAAAAAACTAAAAAAATGAAGTGGGTTTTTTGTTATAATCCTCTACATGTGCGTCGATGTAAAAAATTTACAACCTAATTTTTAGTCGTTGATGATTTTGATTCCGACGATCGAGATTAGTCCCTTGGTACCATGGATTATTTTAGTCCATTGTTGAACCCAACCATATATATATATATATATATATATATATATATATATATATATATATATATATATATATATACATATATATATATACATATATATATATATACATATATATATATATATACATATATATACATATATATATATATATATACATATATATATACATATATATATATATATATATATATATATATATATATATATATATATATATATATATATATATATATATATACATATATATATATATATATATATATATATATATATATATATATATATATATATATATATATATATATATATATATATATATATAACTGAAAGATTTTATATCAACACAAGTTAGCAAAGCTAAAAAAGAATTACATATTATGATGAATCACATGATTTTTACACCGATCTATTGCATAAGTATTGAACTTTCTATTTCTACTTTTAAACCAAAGAAACGGGTATTCTAAGAGAATATCTGTAAAATGGCGGGATCTATTTTCCAAGAGTTGACGTCAAAAACCACTTTGTTCCTTTAAGTCTAGAGTAACCAACACAAGGTAATAATTATGACTTGAAGCCATATACAGTCTTTAAGCTGCATATTCGTTGAGGAGAGCCAAATAATAAGGCCGTGAACATCCATAACATCGAGAACATCAATATTGCACCAAAATTTCAGAAATCTCTAAAGCCCAATGAAACTTCACACTTAAGGAACAAGCAAATTTTCAGAAATCTCAATGTTCAAAACATAGCTACTCCTACTATCCTTAGCAATTATTCATTTTCCTTTTGTGTTTTGAGTGTCTATTACTTCTTCGATGTTTATAGAAAAACCAATAAAGAAAACTAGTGTCTAATATGAAATTTGTTTAAAATAATACAATATACACTTTATTGGTTTTGGTTATACGATATTGCTATGTCATTGTCATTTACAATCAATTTTTGTTGACTTTCTTACCCAATCTTGGATGCAAACCAAATCTTCAATTATCGTTGTTAACTATTTTGTTTGATATGTATCTAGTACACGATCGTCCATGTTAAACGCTGACTCGGGTGCCAGGGTTTGAATTCGTATTGCAAAAATATATGACAAAATATATAAAAAATCCACATATGATAAAAATAAGTAGAACTTATATTAAATAATTGCAAATTATCAGCATAATGATAAAACAATAAAATTTTACCTTTGGCCATTCTAGATACAATTGACAAATACGCGACATTTTGTTTCTTCTACTGCTTGAGAAGTTCCTAGTGTAAGTAACTTTATGCTATTTAAAGTACCTCTTTAACTCTGTCTCATTTACAACCTAATCATTCACTTCACCATGAGAAAGTCACCTAGAAAATCATTATTGTCATCACGAGAGACAAAATCTTCATTCTTTAGAGGAAGAATGCAACTCCACATTATCAAAACTTTTTTTTGTAAATAACAAACAAAGCTTCCATTTTAGTTTAAATTTCCTAAACCATAGCCTCAAACTTCATGTCAATTTCTTCTTTTGACATGGGATTTGTTTATTTTGATTTGTATGTGATCATTTTCCTAAAAGCATGTGTGAGAAATGGTGATTTTATGGTTGGATCCAACAACCCCAAAATACATGATGTCATTAAGCTTGTCTAGATTTCCCCCCCCCCCCCCCCCTCTTATTTTTTGTATTTAAGGAGCATCACATTTACTATATAATGCAAATTCACTTTCATTTTCCACACCCTTATATTTTGTCTACATCTATAATTTCCTTAAAAAATAGATGTGCTAATAACTTCGAACTTTCAAATACAAGCGCTGTTTTTTTTTGCGTGAATCTTTCAAGAAAACCGAACACTCAGACTAGATCATGAGCATAAATATGATCTTCAACTCCATACTCTCCAAAAATGTCTATTAACTCTTTGGCTATTTTCACCACGTAATACGTTGAGTTCCACCTTGTTGGACGATCGCCACATAAAAACTTGTACTATTCGACTCCATAATATTTCATATACTTTTTAAACCTCAAGATTCTTTATGCAAATTTCTAATATACATAACAGTTTTTGAACACATTTTACAGGATAATTAGTATCTTATATCCCATGTTTCACAATAAGATTTAAAATATAAGCCATACATCAAACTTGAAAGTGTTTGCCATCATCATACAATTTTTTTTGAACCGATAAATATTCTATACTTATCCTAATATTCTCCTATCCTACTCCACCTAATCCCCTAGTGGGATTTGAACCCAGGACCTCAAGAGGCCGGGCATACACCTTTGCCGCTGGACCATAAGGTCTTTGGCATCATAATACTAATTTTGCAACTTTTTTTTACCAAAAACTAAATTGCTTTATCATTAGAAGAAATGTTGTCCAATGTCATAGTCATCACATTCTTTATACCCTATCTATGTGTACACTCTCATAAATCCCACCCCAAAATTTCCCCCTTATGGATGTCAATGAATCTAAAATTAATGATGTACATCACCCAATCCTTAGCTATAAACTAGGTCATAAGAACCATTTAGGAGACCCTTTGACACGATGAAGTCCAAGTGTCCATTGTCAACTGAACTGTGTTAGTCGGACTATAGAGGTAAGCCAACAATTTCATTGTTTCTTCAACGTAGTATTTGCCAACATCTTTACTCACCTTATGACGTGATGGCAAAGTAAACCTCCCATTCAAGGCACTAGTGTATCCAACAAAAAAACTTCATTTTCAACTAGTTTGAAAGGCAATTCACCTACAACAAACAAGTTCAATAAATCTTTTTTTGGTCCTCGTATCATCATGTTTCCATGTTTGTATGCAACCCTCACCGCTAGCTTCTTTTTGTAAATTGTAAATTTCATTGCTTTTTCATGGAAATATTATTCGGTTTCTTTTTACTATTTGGGACATGTTTTTTGAGACCGGAGGTTCCGTTTTTTTATGGATCCACTTTAAGTATCGTGTCGCAATACTATGCCTGTGTTCTACTTCATATTATTTTGCTATCATCGTCTTACCAAAGTGTTTCCAACAACCAACCCTCTCTTTTACGTTCTTTGGTTGGTCGTTTCCGTTTCTTTTCTTCTGGCACATTGTCCTTTATTTTGTTGACTGGATATGCATCCGATGACCACATAAGGGGTGTCCACAATATATGTTTCGTCCTCTTGAAGATTGAGATTACAATCATTAGGGTTTAAAATCATTTGTATTACTTGAATATCTTATGAACTATGATATTATACGTTGGAATATCATATAAAGAGCGGCTAGTCTGATCATTTGGGAGGCAGGAGCCTTTCGATGTATACATTTTGCAAAATCCAGCAACATACGTGAACATGACGATCCTAGACACCACTTTCGTAAGTAGAATTACTAGTATTATATTTGGATCAAATAGATAGGTAGGTAATTCACATGTTAAATTATGTGATCGATTAGGGTTTATTGTTTACTGTTTTAGTTTTAGGGTTTGGTGTTTATTGTTTAGGATTTAGTGTTTAAGGTATAGTGTTTAGAATGTAAGTGTATCTAGTGTATAGGGCTTACGGTATATTGTTTAGGATTTAGGGTTTAATGTTTATGCCTTAATGTTTAGAGTTTAGGGTTTAATTATCTTGCTTAAAGATATAATTTTTGGATTTAAATAACTATACAAAGTTATGTTTGTGGATTGTATAAGTAATAATTATTGATTTTAAGGGTACAATATTTTTATTTAAACAACTCATTTTGTGGATTTAAACAATTAAACATATATCATGGATGTATTGAACTTAAACTCAAACTAAAAACATGTTTTTATTGTTTCTACTAGCATGAAATAAGAAATACCCCAGGGATAACGAAATATGTGAATATTAATGGAATATTGGGTAAGACTCGTTACTACTAATGACCAGTTTTAGCCAATTACATGAACATATTTTGAACCATATGTATGTAAGCAGTATCATTTTAGGTACAAAAATGGTTTAGGATCGAGAATTGGTATTAAAGCTCACCCTTAGTTGAAGACTAAATTCAATTTATGAATATAGAAAAGGAGAAGATTTGGGGTAGCAATAGGCTGAGTTGGATTATTTTCGTGTTGACCTATTTATTTAAACTAGTTGAAAATCTCAACATAAATAAACTTATTTAAGTAACATGTTTAGAAATCTCAACCCAGTCTACCTTGTTTTTTAAATGGGTTGAAATCATATTAACCCATTTAAATATTTCTCGACCCAACCAATTTACTAAATGAGTTCAACCTAGGTTGAATCATTTCTATTTCAAATAATGTTAACTAAAAAATTTATACCTGATAAAATATGTTATATCAAATAATTGTCCAAATAAAATTAAAAAACAATTACAAACTCAAATAAGTGTTCAAGTTTGGAAAATTACAACCATAAACACAAAGATAAACTTTAACATGAATTATTAAATACTAATATTCAATTAGTATAAAAAATAAATATAATTATTATATGGGTTGGAAGGTTAAAATCCGGTTTGAAATTTCAATTCTAACCCAACACATTTAACTAAATAGGTTAAAAGGGTCGACGTATTTACTTAAACAAATTGAAAACCCCAACCCAACCCAATAATTATTGAGTTCGATTGACGGGTAATGTAGCTTTTTGTTAGCCCTAAAGAGGATGTTCGAGGGATTACCAACACTTCTGTTTAATTTTTCTTTGAGAATTTATTAGTATATATTCATTTTCACAAATTACATATCTTCTTATTTTTGGGGACTTTCGAGATAAAGTTATTGTAGATCAAAACATAATTATTTAGATTATTAACAAATCTTGAAGAAACTTTCCTTGAAAATTATTTGCACTCCATGCTTAAGCTCAATAAATACTTTCGTAGGATAATTTGTTTAGAAAATTCTTTAATCTCGGGTAAAAGAAAGGGAGAAGAAACTAGACACGTATTTTGTGTTGTTATGAAACCCTTTTTTTTTTTTTTTTTCAAAAACTAGAGTATGACTATAACATTCCAACTTTTATATGCCATTTGAGACTCTTAGAGTATGATCCTTAGACATTTCAAATAAATCCATATCCAAAATGTGTATAAAAATTATTCTAAACAAAACTCGGGACAACTAAAATAAGTATTACAACAATATGCTTGGGGTGTCACTATACCTATCAACACACTCTCTCTATAATATCATGGTAACATAATACCGTCTAAGAAGGTCACTATCTTCCGATCATTACGTCTATTTATCAAATCTCGGGTGACTTCTAAACTCGTTGTCTCTTCAATCCAATGTTAAGCTATTTCTTCATCAGATACATGACATTAAAAAGTACCAAATACATTAATATCTAGTGAGTTACTTGGGTTTTAAACACATAAAACTTATAAAATATTTATCAGACTCTTTTATCATATCAAACTTTATGCTAGACTTTATGCAAGAGCACATTCCAAGAGTAACTACTGGCTGCTTATGGACGCTACACATCTGTATTCTCGTGGCTTACCACTGCTAATCGTCTGTCTGTCCTAGGAAGAACAAATCAACCTGGTACAGTAGCTTAGACACTACTTTACGAAGGGGGATGCCACCCCGGTAATGCCTAATTTATCCATTCTCATGACATTCTAATTATCCCTTCTCGGGATATCATACCTACCCCTTCTTGGGACATCCTACTTATCCCTTCTCCGGTCATCCTACTTATCCCTTCTTAGGAAATCATGGGGTAGCCAATTATTCTTATGTAATCACATTCTATATATATATATATATATATATATATATATATATATATATATATATATATATATATATATATATATATATATATATATATATATATATATATATATATATATATATATATATATATATATATATATATATATATGATAACCACCTTTTCTTTTGGATACAATTATAACGACACAACTCATACAGCATTTATATTTAAGATAAAGACGATCTAGAATGGAGGAGGACTAGACTAGTAATAGATTGTGGAAGAACACATGTTTAAATTCATCAAGAATACTTACATTTTTCAATAATTCTTCAGTTCTAAAGACGATCTAGAAGGAAATAATTTAGTAGACAATAAATGCAATTGGAATTTATTCTTTGAGAATGCCTATTCTGGCATTTTTAATTTGTAATAAAAATTATTATTATTTTGATGCAAATTGTTATACTTGAAAATAGCATTCATATTATTTAACAATGTTAACTATAAAAGATGTATTGAATGTAGTCGTATTTTGCAAGAATGAAAGAAAAATATGTGAGAATGAATTGCAAAAAAAAGAAAAAAAAAGAAAAAAGATTTGAGCGTGTTGAATGAAGGTCGTATTCTCAAAAGTTTTGATTTAAATTGAATAAAATCTGAGATTTGATTTGATTTTTTAATTAATTTGGCTTAGTTACCTAAATGTAAGTAATATTTAACTTCTCTCTCTTAAAAAAATATCATATTTTCCGTTATAATTTATTAAGTCAAATTATACAGTAAATGTTATCCCATGATAACAACGTGTACTCTAAGATTACAACATTTCATTATTTTAATCCAGTGATCATAATTTGGTCCCAAGGATAGCGCCAATGATGCGTTCTCAGGCTCCGATTGTCCTCGAGAGGGTGTACAGTGGTCAGATGAGTGAGAGCCTGTCAACATAATCACAAGAAAAGGAAGTCGCCAGCTGTTCTCCGGGAGGAAGTCCCGGGAGAATGCTCCGATGCCTAAGTCGGTTCTCCAGTGAGGTGACACGCCTAGGTCGTCGTGCGGTCAAAAATAAGAAAATAAACCTAACACACTAGTACAGCGGTAGTAAGGGTTGATCCATGGGAGTTTGGTGGTCAAGATAGAACGACAGTATACCAACTGTAGTGTCACTCTACAGTCAGCGGTATTGTTTCTACTTTCTCAAAACCCAACACAAAACACAATATCAAAACATGTACCAGGAATCTAATCTAAGACACCTAGTTCACTTAAACCACGGCTCTGATACCAACTTGTAACACCCGACTTATTAACAAAACACCCCTTAAAATTTTGTTATTTTCCAAACCAAATATTTTACAATAAAACCATAAGTATTGGGGTATTAGTTAACACAACAGGTACAAGTGTATCACGAAGTACAATACATATATATTATACATTCTTCAAGCCGGGTAGTCACTTCAAACCCTAAGTCCTCAGTCACGGACTTTATCCTTTCCCTTAGCGGGATCACGCTCACCTGCAGGGACATATCAAATAAACCGTGAGCTATAAAGCCCAATGAGTAATCAAACAAATAAACATGCATATATAAGAGAATAACAACAATTAAACTCTTAAACATTTTCTGTCCCAAAAGTCATAGTCATCGCTGACCGCACCGTATATCATAACCATAAAGGCCGCACCAAATGTCATAGCTATATAGGCCGCACCAGAATATTATAGCCCGAAGGCCGCACCAGAATATCATAGCCCGAAGGCCGCACCAAAATATCATAGCCCGAAGGCCGCACCAAAATATCATAGCCCGAAGGCCGCACCAGTTTAGGTTCAATAACCCAATATCATGGTCCTAAGACCGCACCAGTTAATTTCAAAGATAATAATCATAGCCAACAAGGCTGCACCATTTGGAATTACAATCCATTGTCATGTCCGTATATTATTCGGGTAATCTACCCTTGTCCCGTATTCAACTACTTTAAGTAGTGCCATTGTAATCACCATATATCATATTAGATATAGTCAAGATTACTCACCTTGGTGATTGCTACAACTAGCTTTCGTCGTTTCTTGCCTTGTTGTATAATCCAAAATGTTTTGTGCCGCACCTATAATTCCATTCATTTTCAAATGATTATAGGTTAATAACCATTCCAATTAACTCTAATACAATAGAGTTCAATACAATATCATTATAAACAATGCCTAGTTAATAAACTTTCCGTTTACTAACTTTTTATGAATTTTACTATTCACCGAGGCATTCGAATCGATCTACAGTGCCCCCGAGGGGTCGAAAACTCAATATAAAAATTTTCCCAAACTTTTCAGACCATAACGAGCCTACGGTTCAAGTTTGAGCTAAATCGGACAAGCCAAGCAAAAGTTAGCGTTTTTGATCCCCTGCCTGGCCCCTGCCTGGAGGCGCACTGCGCCAGGGTCAGGGCGCACTGCGCCTGGCGCCAGTGCAGGTCTCCTGGCCAGTCGCGATTTGTGCACTGTAGCTTGCAGTTTTGTCCTTTAAGTCCTTAATGCTGTTCTTAATCGTTTGGGGTTTGTTCCTAGGTTAAAACCTTACATTTTAACAAGGTTTTCAACCATCAAAACCCACTCAATCAATCATATGAAGAATTAGGGTTCTTAGTTCCAAAAACCCCAAAACTTCAAATTCATCAAAAATAACAATCTACTTCCATTTTCTTGAATTAAGTCCTTATTAGCATGACTTAATGGAAGTATTACATCAATTTAAACACATAATCATAACTGCAAATGCAGTTTTTGAGTTCTAAAAAACTCATCAAGAACAAACCAATAAGAACTTGGAATACTAACCTTTCAAGTTTCCAATTCTACCCTTTGAAGCTATAATCCGATTTTCAAGCTTCAATCTTCAAGAATCCTTCAAATTTCTGGAAAAATCGATCACTAGAAATCTCCCGTAGCTCTCCCAAAAATCTGCACACAATGGGAGAAGCTTCCAACCTTTTATACTTCCAGAAATTGCATTTTGGTCCCTAGAGTTGCATATTTTGAACTTTTGCCACAATTTACACAATTTATGACAAAAAATCAACTTTTATAACATTTTAAGTCCAAGACTCAAAATATTATTACAAAACAAGTCCTTTTCTGTCCAAAAGACCAAATTACCCTTTTAAGGTAAAATGACCTTTTTACCCTTTTTATTATAATTACATAATAAACATGTTTTGGCGTTACAAATTCTCCCCTCCTTTAAGAGATTTCGTCCCCGAAATCATACAAAAAGTTGAGGGTATTTCTCCCTCATTTCACTTTCGGTCTCCCACGTCATGTCGGAACCTTTGTGATGACGCAAAAGCACTTTCACCATACTGATCTTTTTATTTCGCAGTTGTCTTATCTTGCGGTCTAACACTCTCTCGGGTTGTTCCGGATATCTAAACTTTTCATCCACCTCAATTTCAGCAAGAGGTATATTGATGTGTTTTCAAACATACATATAAAATACCCAAAAACGGCACCAAAAGACTTGGTGTGTTACGAGCGTATATATGATTGTAGCAATTGATTTTTCACATTAGTTTTACATTTCTAAACAGGGAAGTACCATGTATGAATAGAACAACACAAATAGGCAAGTGTACCTAATCGGTTGTAGTATAGTAACGGTAAATCCGGGTTGTCGAACCCAAGGGAAAACGGATATTTTTAAGTTAAGAAAATCAATTATCAATTAACATTTATTCAAGCAAACATTAATTAAAAAGGGGGGAGTTTGAGAAAATGCATTGACTCGTGTCAAGGGACAACGCAAAAGTTTATTAGAAACGGGAGATATAAATATAAATTACAAAACATAAAAGTAAACATTTATACTTAGATTCGATTCAACCATCTAGTTATGTTTGATATGCTATTAGTGCAATGGATATTGAAGGCTAAATATCGATTTCTAGAGTGATTAGATGTTTTGGTCCAACTACCTAATCCTATGATTATAAGGTCATTAATAGCAATGGTCATGCAATTACATTTTCCAAATAATCATGTATTGGTTCGTATCATGCAAGATTCATTCGAGTTTTTGATCTCAATGGTCATGAAAATCAAAATGGTTTGTACAGATTGGTCCTCTACTACAAACTTGTCATACACATATAAGTTTCTACCTTCGTGACTTAACCCTAGGATTTGGTCCATCACTAGTCATATCTGCCTAATGGTCATAGTACAGTTATGATAAAAGTTATATAGTCAGATTGGTCCTCTAGACTAAAATAACTCAGCAATAAGTCCAAAAGGAAGGTACCTTAACATATATGATAGTCAAATGAATTATGCAAGATAAAATATAAAACGTTCAATATCCGATAAATAACAATCAAATCATAACTAGATAGTATTCAAATCTAAGTAATGAATAATGCAGATAACAAATATAACATGATCTGAAGAATACGGCCTAGGAAATCATAGAAGAATGCTAAACATATATAAAGCAAACCGAATGAAGTCCCGGCCGAACATTCTTCAAGCTCTCGATTCCATCCGCACCGTACCGTCTCTACAAGCCTTCTGGAAGTTGCAGGAGGCAAACTCCCGTATTTGGTGTTTTGGAGGTGCAGAGATGAGTTGTGGATAGTTGTGGGATGTTCAAACAAGAGGAGAAGGCCTCAATTTATAGCTGCTCCAGGTGGGATCGCGTCGCGATCCAGTAGGGGATCGGGTCGCGATCTGAAGTTTAGTGCGTATCGACGTTGGCCACGATCTCGACTGAGTGGAGCGGAGTTGGTGGGTCGGGTCGCGATCTCACAGGAGATCGGGTCGCGATCTCGTCGGGTTGCCATAGTGTCGCGATCTTTGGTCAGCATTATCTCATCGTGACATCACTTAGATAGGGTCGCGATCCTGACTGAGATAGGGTCGCGATCTATGCTGTTTCTGCCATTGACTCCTTTTGTTCACAATAAGGCTCGTATTCAGCTCATTCTTTATCCGCAAAGCCATTTTTCCTGTGTTTTAGTAATTTAAACGTATAAGTACCTTTTATCTTGATATCATACCAAAAACACTTGTTTAGGCACTTGATATTGCCCGAAATTTATGTTTAAATGAGGCAATATCAAAATACCCTACACTTGGACTTTGCTTGTCCTCAAGCAAACTACAATTTAAAACCAAGCCGAGAAACTTTATGTCCAAACAACTTTCCATACGCTATCACAGATTAGCATTTATTACCGATGTTAAGAATAATGAATTAAGAATAAACATAGTAGATTATCCCTAGTCCTATGTACATATTTCTAACTTTTCAAAACTTTACACAAAATCTCTTTCTATAAACGACAAATCTTTAGATTGATAAATACTCATTTTTACATAACATCGAATACACCCTTTAAAGATTCTTCCACCTCAAGACTTTTTTTATCAAATTTCCCATATTTAAATTAAAAATCATGCTGGACTAAATTTATCAAGTTTAGTTTATTAGTTCCATTTTTCTGCACATTTGAAACTCGTGACTTTCGATTGGAACTCATGATTACAAATTTTCGACTCAAGATTGTATAGAGTCTACTAATTCAAATTCCAACGGCCACTAAGGAAATTCCATGACTTTCGATGACACCCATGTAGCGAGCTTTCGACAATATTATCCCAAACCAGTTGGTTTTAGGTAATAAGGTGCATAAATGCCCGAAGGCCACCCATTTTATGTCTACTTGCTCGAATGTCAAAGGCCACTGATTGAATTTTCCTTTCTGAGTCTCAATCTTATTGAATACCATTACTTGACTTCTGCTTTTTAGCACATCGGATTTCTTGAGAATTTTTCTCATTTTAAGTTCATTTATCGAGGCTTATTTTCCTCAATTTAGTAACAGCATATAATTCGTGCATTTTTGCAAGTAGGGAAACTGACTCAATCTGTTTTGGCAAAAATTCAGTTTTTAACAACTGATAAATTTTCAACGGGTCTATTTCATTATTTATGCAAAACATTTTGCAACTACCAAGCTGAAAACTTGTCCTCTATAGAACTAAATTTTATATAAAACAATGAAAAACTAAAATTACATATATAAGATTAAATGTAACCTACGAATTTATTTTCAAAACATTTTTCTTAACAATTATCTCTTTAGCGTTCAATTTTGGAATAGATGTTTAAGATAAAAAAAATTTAACTTGGCTCAGTTAATTATTGCAGTATGACGCTCTTACCCTACTCTTATTTTATACAATAATTTTATTGTATATATAATTCAAAACAGTAAAGGGAGCTAAATGGAACAGACTCCCCTTGGGTACCGGTAGACGTCATATATGAGGCTCTTTCCACACAAAAGAATTTGTTGAATATGCTGCCAGCATTGAATCTTAGCAAATCTGCATACACATCACTCAGACAAATATTATTTACACACGAATAAACACACAAAAATTAAACACACAAAATTAAATAAATAAAAGTAATAACAATAAAAGAAAAATATCACTCATTTTATGCTCCTTGAAGTTTCAAATCCGTGGCAACTGGTTTGCGGGTGTGGTGTGTTGTCCTGGCTGTGCGACTTTTGACCGTCATCAGTATCGCTGCCTCCACTGTAAAGAAGCGTCCCCCTTCTCAGTAGTGACTGATTTTTAGCCTGAAAAACATTGTATAATTATGTACGACCAGCATCTGCCTCGGGTGTTTACGCGTTGTGCACGTTTATCTGTCGCGTAAATTGAAGTTTTCTTTTTCTCAACGCGATCCGGATTATCGACGCGTCATGTCCGGATGGCATAGATGTCACATTGCATGAGCAGAAAAGACTTCAAAGTTTTGTCACTTCAATTTTTCCAAAATATTCACCCTACACTTAAAATATGCTTAAGGTGTGCAAATATCTATTTTATGATTAGTGATATGTCAATCAAAACAATAAAAATTCATAACACACAAAAACAAATTTACAATCACACAAATATTAACTAATAATTTAATTTTCTATACAAAAAAATAAAACCGAATTCCCCGGCAACGGCGCCAAAAACTTGATGTTTAAATGAGGCAATATCAAAATACCCTACACTTGTTTAGGCAAAAACGGCACCAAAAGACTTGGTGTGTTACGAGCGTATATATGATTGTAGCAATTGATTTTTCACATTAGTTTTACATTTCTAAACAGGGAAGTACCATGTATGAATAGAACAACACAAATAGGCAAGTGTACCTAATCGGTTGTAGTATAGTAACGGTAAATCCGGGTTGTCGAACCCAAGGGAAAACGGATATTTTTAAGTTAAGAAAATCAATTATCAATTAACATTTATTCAAGCAAACATTAATTAAAAAGGGGGGAGTTTGAGAAAATGCATTGACTCGTGTCAAGGGACAACGCAAAAGTTTATTAGAAACGGGAGATATAAATATAAATTACAAAACATAAAAGTAAACATTTATACTTAGATTCGATTCAACCATCTAGTTATGTTTGATATGCTATTAGTGCAATGGATATTGAAGGCTAAATATCGATTTCTAGAGTGATTAGATGTTTTGGTCCAACTACCTAATCCTATGATTATAAGGTCATTAATAGCAATGGTCATGCAATTACATTTTCCAAATAATCATGTATTGGTTCGTATCATGCAAGATTCATTCGAGTTTTTGATCTCAATGGTCATGAAAATCAAAATGGTTTGTACAGATTGGTCCTCTACTACAAACTTGTCATACACATATAAGTTTCTACCTTCGTGACTTAACCCTAGGATTTGGTCCATCACTAGTCATATCTGCCTAATGGTCATAGTACAGTTATGATAAAAGTTATATAGTCAGATTGGTCCTCTAGACTAAAATAACTCAGCAATAAGTCCAAAAGGAAGGTACCTTAACATATATGATAGTCAAATGAATTATGCAAGATAAAATATAAAACGTTCAATATCCGATAAATAACAATCAAATCATAACTAGATAGTATTCAAATCTAAGTAATGAATAATGCAGATAACAAATATAACATGATCTGAAGAATACGGCCTAGGAAATCATAGAAGAATGCTAAACATATATAAAGCAAACCGAATGAAGTCCCGGCCGAACATTCTTCAAGCTCTCGATTCCATCCGCACCGTACCGTCTCTACAAGCCTTCTGGAAGTTGCAGGAGGCAAACTCCCGTATTTGGTGTTTTGGAGGTGCAGAGATGAGTTGTGGATAGTTGTGGGATGTTCAAACAAGAGGAGAAGGCCTCAATTTATAGCTGCTCCAGGTGGGATCGCGTCGCGATCCAGTAGGGGATCGGGTCGCGATCTGAAGTTTAGTGCGTATCGACGTTGGCCACGATCTCGACTGAGTGGAGCGGAGTTGGTGGGTCGGGTCGCGATCTCACAGGAGATCGGGTCGCGATCTCGTCGGGTTGCCATAGTGTCGCGATCTTTGGTCAGCATTATCTCATCGTGACATCACTTAGATAGGGTCGCGATCCTGACTGAGATAGGGTCGCGATCTATGCTGTTTCTGCCATTGACTCCTTTTGTTCACAATAAGGCTCGTATTCAGCTCATTCTTTATCCGCAAAGCCATTTTTCCTGTGTTTTAGTAATTTAAACGTATAAGTACCTTTTATCTTGATATCATACCAAAAACACTTGTTTAGGCACTTGATATTGCCCGAAATTTATGTTTAAATGAGGCAATATCATATATGTTGAGACTTATCAAACAAAGTTTTCCTTAAATGGGACACATGGAATACATCATGTACACCATGAAGTTCATCAGGTAACTCCAATCGATACGCCACGGCTCCAATTCTTTGGGATATACGGAAAGGTCCAATGAAGCGAGGACTCAACTTCCCTTTCTTCCCAAAACGAATTAGGCCTTTCCAAGGGGATACTTTGAGCATTACCATGTCCCCTACTTGGAATTCTATTGGTTTCACCCGTTTGTCCGCGTACTGTTTCTGTCGATTCTGAGCTACTTTCAAATTTTCTCGTATCAGTTTGATCTTTTCTTCCGTCTGTGCTACAATTTCGGGTCCAGCCAACGGCTTCTCCCCAACTTCAGTCCAGCAAGTCGGAGTACGACACGGTGCTCCATATAATGCCTCATACGGGGCCATCTGAATACTGGAATGATAGCTGTTATTGTACGCGAATTCTACCAAAGGCAAATGATCTTCCCAGCTTCCACCGAAGTCAATGATACAAGTTCTCAACATGTCTTCCAAAGTCTGGATTGTTCTTTCACTCTGACCATCGGTCTGCGGGTGATATGCGGTACTCATAAGTACTTTTGTACCCAATTGCTTTTAAAGACTCTGCCAAAACCGGAAAGTAAATCTACTATCTCGGTCAGATACAATCGATGCTGGGAATCCATGCCGACAAATCACCTCATCTATGTAGATTTTCGCCAGTTGATCTACCCTGTACTTTTCTTTATATGGTATAAACTGTGCCGATTTGGTCAATCGATCCACAATCACCCATATAGAATCATAACATCGCGGTGTCCGCGGCAACTTCGTCACAAAATCCATAGTAATATGGTCTCATTTCTTCTCTGGAACCGGCAATGGTTGTATTTCCCCGTACGGTTTTTGATGGTTTGACTTAACTTGCAGACATGTCAAACATCTTTCCACATATCTTCCAATGTCTCTCTTCATTCCAGGCCACCAATACATCAGTTTTAACGTCCGATACAACTTGGTACTGCCCGGATGAACTGCATATCGACTGAAATACGCATCTTCTAGAAGCAAATTCCGCGCTTCTCCTTGTTTCGGGACCCATATACGTCCTCTGAAGGTTTTTAATTTCTGAGCATTTTCTTCCAAATGCTTCAAATATCCAACCATTCTTTCGCTTTTTACATTCTCCGGCTTACACGCTTCTTCTTGTGCTGAGCGAATCAATTCTGGTAATCGGCTTGCTACACCCATACATGCGGATGCAACTTTTAGAGGAACTTCTTTTCGACTTAGCGCATCTGCCACCACATTCGCCTTGCCAGGGTGGTACCGAATTTCAAAGTCAAAGTCTTTCAGTAGATCCATCCATCTTTGCTGTCGCATGTTAAGCTCTTTTTGATCAAATAAATACTTCAAACTTTTGTGGTCTGTATAGACAACAAACTTCACACCATATAAATAGTGTCTCCATAGCTTCAGTGCTAAAACCACCGCAGCTAATTCCAGGTCATGAACTGGATACTTCTTTTCAGCATCTTTTAATTGACGGGACGCATAGGCTATGACCCGGCCTTTCTGCATTAAAACACACCCAAGTCCGACTCTAGAAGCATCGCTGTAGATCACATACTCTTCTCCGCTTTGCGGTAGTACTAACACTGGTGCTTCACATAAGGCTTGTTTCAACCTTTGGAAAGCTTCTTGCTGTTTTTCCGCCCAAGTGAACTTTTCGCCTTTCTTGGTCAACTTGGTCAACGGTACAGCTATTGAGGAAAAATTTTCGACAAATCTTCTATAATAGCCTGCCAAACCAAGAAAGCTTCTTACTTCAGTTGGACTTCGAGGCGGTTCCCACTTCATCACGGCTTCAACTTTTGCTGGGTCGACTTTCACCCCTTCGACATTAATTACATGGCCAAGAAATTGAACTTCTCTTAACCAGAATTCACACTTGGAGAATTTAGCATACAGCTTCTCCCGTCGAAGCAACTCCAACACTTGACGCAGATGCACATCATGCTCGGCTTGGCTTCGCGAATACACCAAAATATCATCTATAAACACTATCACCGAGATATCAAGGAATGGTCGACACACCCGGTTCATGAGATCCATGAATACGGCTGGAGTATTGGTTAACCCGAAAGGCATCACCAAAAACTCATAATGACCGTATCGTGTGCGAAAAGATGTCTTCGGAACATCAGACTCCCGTATCTTCAACTGATGGTAACCCGACCTCAGGTCAATTTTTGAAAAGTAGGATGCCCCTTGTAGCTGGTCAAACAAGTCATCAATTCGTGGGAGTGGATACTTATTCTTCACCGTGATCTTGTTCAATTCCCGATAGTCAATACACATGCACATTGACCCATCTTTCTTCTTAACAAATAGGATAGGGGCTCCCCAAGGCGATGTACTTGGTCTGATGAAACCCCTGTCTAACAGTTCTTCCAGTTGTTTTCGCTGTTCCACCATCTCTGAAGGTGCCAAACGATATGGAGCTCAAGCAACAGGAGCAGCTCCCGGAATCAGCTCCCGGAATCAGTTCAATCGTGAACTCAACCTGTCGATCTGGTGGTAACCCTGGAAGTTCATCTGGAAATACATCTGGGAATTCGTTTACCACGTTTACATTCGCTACCCCCACTTTAACTGGCTTTGCCACCGCTACATAGGCCAAATAAAACATCCCTCCTTTACTAATACAGCTTCGGGCTTGAGCAAAGGAGATAACCGGCATTCTCAACCGAGGTCGTTCACCCTGAATTTTTATCCATTCTCCATCCGGTGATAATACTGTGATGTTTTTATTTCTACAATCCATGTTAGCATAATTCGTTGCTAACCAATCCATCCCCACAATTACACCAAATTCATTGGTAGTCATCGGCTTCAAATCTATAGGGAAAACGGTCCCGTAGATTTTAAGCTGACAACCTTCCAGGTGTTCGGAAACCCAAACATATCTACCGTCTGCTATAGCCACTTCCAAGCTTTCATCCATTGGGGTTAACGGTACATTTAAGCGAGACAACAAAGACTCCGATACAAAACAGTGTGTAGCCCCTGGATCAAATATAACATATACATGTATGGAATTGAGAGTGAAGATACATGTAACCACATCTGTCTTCTCACGAGCTTCCTCAACGGTGATTTGAAAGGCTCGCGAGGCTACCGGTCTTCCTCGGTTCTTCACTTCCTCTTTCTTTCCGCCCTGATCAATCCTGGGTCTGTCACTGATTGCTCCAGATTTCAACTCGGGACGGTTCAGGCGAATGTGACCCGTAGATCCACATTGAAAACACCTACGTTCCGCCCGACAGTTACTAGCATCATGCCCCGGTTTTCCACAGTTTTGACAACTTGCAGATGTAATGTTGACCCGACAACTCCCAGAGTGCCTTTTTCTGCATTTTTCACACCACTTTCCTTCGTCTTTCTGACCTTTACCTTTAGACCCGGTTTGTTGTGACTTTTTCTGAGGCGTCCAACCATGGTCTTCCGCCTTTCGTTTCGTTTCCAAAACTTTCTTTTCGTCTTCTTGTCGCTTCAATTCTGTTTCTCTTTCTGTGGCTCGATCCACCACTTGCCGAAAAGTAGGTAGTTTCAGCGGTTGAACAATTTCTCTGATTCGGGTTGTCAACCCCCAGACATACATATCAATCTTCCTCTTTTCGCTACTAACATGGTGTTCCACAAATCTTGCTTTCTCCAGAAAGCTAAGAGTGTATTCTTGAACAGATCGGGAACCCTGTTCCATGTGCAGGAATTCATCCTCCAGTTTCTTTATCGCTACTTCAGAATAGTATTCTTCATTGAACTTAATCTTGAACTGCTCCCAAGGTATCGATTGGGATGAATCAAGATCCAATGATTTGTAGTAAATTTGCCACCAATGTAGTGCATTGCTTGTAAGTTGATTTGTGCCAAATTCTACCTTGTCATTATCAGCACATTTGCTGACTCGAAATACTTTCTCAATATGCATGATCCATTCCATAGCTTTGACTGGATCATCTGTCCCCGAGAATTCCTTTGGTTTACAACCAAGGAAGGCTTTATACGTACACCCAACTTTCTTTGTAGAGGCTTCCCCTCCTTGTGTTGCTTTCACTGCCGAGGCACGACTTTCTCCCTGACTTTCATCTTCCGGCTGCCTGTCATGAATACTTTTTGCAGCCTTTTCACTAGGATTAGGATTGGCACTCGGGTTAGGATTGCCACTCGGGTTGGGGTTATTCGTTAACGTAGGCATCATTTGCCTAACCACTTCTTCCACTATTGCCCGAATATCAGGTGAATTTTCTCCCACCGGTTCCCTTGCTGGTGCTCTTGCTCTTCGTCCCACAGAGCCGCGTGAACGGGCTGGTCCACTTCTTGAGGTTCCATGCGAATTTGCACCAGTGGGGTTACTCCTTGTATTTCTCATACTTCAAGATTTCAGCAAACCGTTAGATTATGTATATAATAACAAACTTATATATATCTAACAGTCCATTTGTCCAGTTTCTCTCAAGGTTTAAGTCCAGGAATCTAATCTAAGACACCTAGTTCACTTAAACCACGGCTTTGATACCAACTTGTAACACCCGACTTATTAACAAAACACCCCTTAAATTTTTTTTATTTTCCAAACCAAATATTTTACAATAAAACCATAAGTATTGGGGTATTAGTTAACACAACAGGTACAAGTGTATCACGAAGTACAATACATATATATTATACATTCTTCAACCCGGGTAGTCACTTCAAACCCTAAGTCCTCAGTCACGGACTTTATCCTTTCCCTTAGCGGGATCACGCTCACCTGCAGGGACATATCAAATAAACCGTGAGCTATAAAGCCCAATGAGTAATCAAACAAATAAACATGCATATATAAGAGAATAACAACAATTAAACTCTTAAAAATTTTCTGTCCCAAAAGTCATAGTCATCGCTGACCGCACCGTATATCATAACCATAAAGGCCGCACCAAATGTCATAGCCATATAGGCCGCACCAGAATATCATAGCCCGAAGGCCGCACCAGAATATCATAGCCCGAAGGCCGCACCAAAATATCATAGCCCGAAGGCCGCACCAAATATCATAGCCCGAAGGCCGCACCAGTTTAGGTTCAATAACCCAATATCATGGTCTTAAGACCGCACCAGTTAATTTCAAAGATAATAATCATAACCAACAAGGCTGCACCATTTGGAATTACAATCCATTGTCATGTCCGTATATTATTCGGGTAATCTACCCTTGTCCCGTATTCAACTACTTTAAGTAGTGCCATTGTAATCACCATATATCATATTAGATATAGTCAAGATTACTCACCTTGGTGATTGCTACAACTAGCTTTCGTCGTTTCTTGCCTTGTTGTATAATCCAAAATGTTTTGTCCCGCACCTATAATTTCATTCATTTTCAAATGATTATAGGTTAATAACCATTCCAATTAACTCTAATACAATAGAGTTCAATACAATATCATTATAAACAATGCCTAGTTAATAAACTTTCCGTTTACTAACTTTTTATGAATTTTACTATTCACCGAGGCATTCGAATCGATCTACAATGCCCCCGAGGGGTCGAAAACTCAATATAAAAATTTTCCCAAACTTTTCAGACCATAACGAGCCTACGGTTCAAGTTTGAGCTAAATCGGACAAGCCAAGGAAAAGTTAGCGTTTTTGATCCCCTGCCTGGCCCCTGCCTGGAGGCGCACTGCGCCAGGGTCAGGGCGCCCTGCGCCTGGTTGCACCCCGCCTGGCTCCTGGGCGCACTGCGCCTGGCGCCAGTGCAGGTCTCCTGGCCAGTCGCGATTTGTGCACTGTAGCTTGCAGTTTTGTCCTTTAAGTCCTTAATGCTGTTCTTAATCGTTTGGGGTTTGTTCCTAGGTTAAAACCTTACATTTTAACAAGGTTTTCAACCATCAAAACCCACTCAATCAATCATATGAAGAATTAGGGTTCTTAGTTCCAAAAACCCCAAAACTTCAAATTCATCAAAAATAACAATCTACTTCCATTTTCTTGAATTAAGTCCTTATTAGCATGACTTAATGGAAGTATTACATCAATTTAAACACATAATCATAACTGCAAATGCAGTTTTTGAGTTCTAAAAAACTCATCAAGAACAAACCAATAAGAACTTGGAATACTAACCTTTCAAGTTTCCAATTCTACCCTTTGAAGCTATAATCCGATTTTCAAGCTTCAATCTTCAAGAATCCTTCAAATTTCTGGAAAAATCGATCACTAGAAATCTCCCGTAGCTCTCCCAAAAATCTGCACACAATGGGAGAAGCTTCCAACCTTTTATACTTCCAGAAATTGCATTTTGGTCCCTAGAGTTGCATATTTTGAACTTTTGCCACAATTTACACAATATTTGACAAAAAATCAACTTTTATAACATTTTAAGTCCAAGACTCAAAATATTATTACAAAACAAGTCCTTTTCTGTCCAAAAGACCAAATTACCCTTTTAAGGTAAAATGACCTTTTTACCCTTTTTATTATAATTACATAATAAACATGTTTTGGCGTTACACTATCTATGTGGGATCCAATTTTTAGCCATTTTTGCTCCATAGCTTCTCCAGAATTGCACTAAAACCCCTGCATTTACACTAAAAACATTTCCAAGCACTTTGGCACAAAAGTAAGTGATATTAGCCAATTTAAGACATATATTTAATCCTAAACATAGCTAAAAGACTACTATAATACTTGATATTACTAGGGTCATCAAACACCCCACACTTGTGCGTTGCTTGTCCCCAAGCAAGAGAGTTTTTTTAACAGATTTTAACTAAGACTCAAACATTTTTGAATGTGTTCAATTTCAAAGCTTATTGTCTCCATAGTTAGATTGAAATAGTTTTTGCAAACATAACCAGAATATCCTTTGGAATTCATGACTTTTCTAAAGAACCCTTGATTACAAATTTTCTGTCCACCAAAGAGTGTACGTACTCATTCAGATTCTAAAGGTCATTAAAGAATTGTCCATGATTTTCGATGTTATCCGTGTAACGAGCTTTTAGAAATACCATCCGAGACCAGACGATCTTAGGTGGAAAGGTGCATAAGTCCCACCCATTTTAGACCTACCGGCTCGAACAACAAAGGCCACCGATTGACAGTCCTTTCCCAAATTCCAATCCCAAAATATCTCAATCTTCTAACTCCTAAAACTCAACTTATTTGACTAAACAGATAGCATGATAACAACTAAACATTATTTCTTGAAAAATACCAATGCTAGAACATTCACAAACTATTCGTTTCAAAATTACAATCTCTTAAGAATTTTGAAAAATTTCTAAATTTTTTTGAAAATTGATCATTTCCTGCAAAAATTTCAAAAACACTCTTTCGACCGTCCACACCGCACACTTAAAACCGTACAATGTCCCCGTTGTACATAAAAAAAAATTCAAAACTAGGGAGAAAGAGTTACCCCTTTTTGGAACGGCGAATTGCTCGATTGTCGGGACCATTTGTAGCAGAGTTGATTGTTCACGTCATTCACGATGAAATCCGGGAGTCGGGGCGCAACAGTAAACACGCCGGCATAACTCAAGTGCAGGGGTACGATGACCCCACACTTGCGTGATGCAACTCCCTCGGTTAGTGCAACAATCATGGTTTGGCTAGATACTATTCACACTAACAAACATATTAAAGAAAATAAAAGTTTCAAAACACAAAAGAAGATAATACATTGCGAGTTGCTGTCCTTGCTGATTCCCCGTCTCCGCGACGCCAAAGTACCATGGTCACGACGCGTAGATACTATGAGATCCAGTGTTTGTCGATCAAGGTAGAAGGTCCGTGGCACCAAATGAAGTGTGCCGCGTCACGAGTATGCAAGAAAAGCACCTATACATCGGGTCTCTCCCCGGTCCACGTCGCGGTTTAATGATGTTAGCGGCGCGACTTCCGAATTTTCCTTTCTTTGTTTTCTACTTACTCATCCTCACCCCTCACTTAGGACATACATTATCACACTCAACAATAATCATCCTCAATGATATTTTGACCAAAAATAAAAATAGAAATAAAAGAAAATACTTATCGAAAATCGGGTTGCCTCCCGAAAGCGCTTCTTTGCTCGGTCGTTTAGCTGGACCGTCTTTCTGTAGCTACGGTGGATCATACGCCATTTGTATCCACTGAATTTCAGTTACCACCGTTCCTTCATCGATCCCGTACTCCAATTTTCCCGGGTCAAATGGCTTGTTGGTTCTGCTGTTGCTGCCCGGTTGTCGTCTTCTGATTATTTCGCGCGAATGCTTAGAAGTAGCTTTAAACCTCCAAGCTTGGTCTTTCATTCGGCACCTCTTCAGGGTCATCGGTTTGACATGGAGCGCGTCCAGTGCCGCTCCCAGTAATTGTTTTGCACCTTGTTTGTTTGCATAATGCGTTGCACGTTGCGATTTTTGCCTGTAGTGCCAATAAAGATTTTCCAATCGGATGGAATTGGGAGGCATAATATTGGTATGCTCCTGAATGTCCTCATTGATGGTATTGATCACATCCAATTTTCCACTCATGAATGGATCATGAGTGGTGCGAAAATTGTGTTTCTCGTTTTCAAAAACCACATTGTCATTATCATCATTTTGGTCACCGTCCAACAGGTGGATCGGTACCAAGAGTGAGCGACTAGTTTTATCTAGTGATGGTATGGGTTCACTCATCACCAGATATTTATTCTTAAAATGTTCAAAATTTTCAAAAATTACTGGGTCAGGGGTGGTATTGTCATCTACGCACCCTTCCTCGACAACCGTTTCGATCAGGTTGTCTGGTGATGGTATGGATTCACTCATCACCAGATCTTGAATTTCAAAAGCGTCAACAATTTCAACAATTTCAGGAGTTGTTGGGTGGGGGTTAGTATTGTCAATTACAGCCCCCTCCTCAATGTCCTTTTCGACCAAATTGTCTGGTGATGGTATAGATTCACTCATCACCAGATCAACATTATTAACATTCTCAAAAACATCAAAAGTTGTTAAGTCAGGGAAAGTATTGTCATCTACAACCTCCTTCTCAACAACCATTTCGACCATCTCGGTGGTCTCTTGAATTTCCCAAGGTGTATGACCTTCCATCACATGTTCAGGTGATGCAGGTTCACATACAGTATCATTGGTATTAAAATCACTCGCCTCAGTTTTTGGCGAGTATGGCGGAAATCCTAAATTTTGGTCGTTCACAGAACAAGACTCAGCACAATTACCTTGATGGTTGTTGTTATAGTATTGCCCTTGACCATACGCTTGACTAACCTATTGTGGTCTTTGTTCTTGTTGATCGTGCTTCTGTTGAATTGGTGGTTCTTGCTGCACGGTGGCCAATACTGTATCGAGCTTCCTTCTAAGGGCACCGATATCATTCTTCACCTCCTTCTTCCAGTCGTGATCGATATCTACTACTACCGTCGATGAGGTGTTGTTTGTCTTCCTTGCTGAATGATTGAACTTGGATCCATTGCTAAGTTGCTCCAAGAACCTCCATGCCATCTCGCTATCTTGCAGCATAATTGTCCCTCCAAATGATGCATTAATCGTGGCGTGGCTCATACCGTCGACACCGTCATAGAATATCGTGACCAGCTGCCATCGTGGAAACTGGTGGTGTGGACATGAGCGTAACAACTCCTTCAATCTTTCGAAAGCATCATGGAATGCTTCCCCGGGTTTTTGCTGAAATTCCTGTATATCTCTTCTTACTTCCATTGTCTTGCTCGGGGGATAGAACTCCTGCAAGAACATTGTCCTCAACTGCTACCACGTGGTGATACTGTTGGCCGGTAGCGACATGAACCAGTACTTAGCCTTGTCCTTTAGTGTGAACGTAAACAACCTAAGCCTAAAGAAATTCCTATCCGCATTTCTAGGTATGTTCACGTTGACTATATCTAAGAACTCGTGAAGATGATTATAAGGATTATCCTGCATATGACCCCTAAATTTAGGCAACACACCTAACAACTCTGGCCCAATCTCTACCTGACAATCTACATTTTCAGGAAAAAATATAGGCGATGCCTCATCGTACTCCCGTGGCTGGAAGTGCGATGCAACCGACTGCCCAATCGGTTGTGCAAAATGAAGCGGAGGAACGAAATTACCGTTATTGTAGAGCCCATTATTATACCGTTGTCCTCTCCACTGATTGTTGTGTTGTTGTTGTCGTGGAGGTCCTCGACCTTGGTTCCACTGGTTGTTATTGTAATAAACCAGGCCAGCATAACACGTGTATTGACCCGGGTACATGTAATCGCCCACTGTGAGAACGTATACATGTAGAAAATTAAAAACAAAAATCAAGCATCAAATGGAAAGAATACCACTGATCGTCTATCCTAAGCGCACAACTCCTCGGTAACGGCGCCAAAATTTGACACGCCTAGGTCGTCGTGCGGTCAAAAATAAGAAAACAAACCTCACGCACACTAGTACAGCGGTAGTAAGGGTCGATACATGGGAGTTTGGTGGTCATGATAGAACGACAGTATACCAACTGTAGTGTCACTCTACAGTCAGCGGTATTGTTTCTACTTTCCCAAAAACCAACACAAAACACAATATCAAAACAATTACCAAAATCCAAATCAAGCATGAACTAAACTAAACTAAGTTCTAAACTAAGATTACTTACTGATTCCAGAAGTAAATTCTAGAAAAATCAGAAGCAATGACAATCCCAAAACATCCAAACAAGCATTCAACAGAAACAATACCGAAAAAGTGCAAATAAACATCAAACCGAATGATTAACTTTTATAAATCCAAATCAAACTCAAATCCAAACCACACAATCAAATATCAGATCTAAACTAATGACTATTCTACTGAAATCAGAAACTATGAATCTAAATGAACATAGAGTAATTGACGGAAATCCCGATTGTGGAATACCTCAATACCGAGTTGATAAAATAAGAGAAAAACTAAATTACTAACCAAAATACTGATTCCCACTGAAAAACTGACGAAATTGTGCCTTCGGATCCCTCCTTCGCGTCCCGGGATGCCCTAAAAGTCGGACGGGACTCCGGTATTTATAGTTGTGCGAAATTAGGGTTTCCGCGTCGCGGCCAAGGTCTTCCCGCGACGCGCGTGTTTTCCAGCCCGATATTTCGGAGTTTGAAATTCAAAAACGGAGATTTTATCTAGTCGCGAGATAGCGGCGCTATCTCAAGAGATAGCGGCGCTATCTATGTCGGATCTGACTTTTAGCCCTTTTTGCTCCAAAACATCTCCAGAATTGCACTAAAACCCTTGCATTTACACTAAAAACATTTCCAAGCACTTTGGCACAGAAGTAAGTGATATTAGCCAATTTATGACATATATTTAATCCAAAACATAGCTAAAAGACGAATATAATACTTGATATTACTAGGTGTCGTCATGAGGGGAAGGTTGTATGTGTATAATGAGAGAAAGAGAGCGATCCCTTTACCATGAGCCCTGTGAGGGGATTTTATAGGTGAGGCAGGTCTCGCTGTGGCCGACAGGGTCCACTCCAAGCTGGAGTGGATCCTGTCGGGTATAGATATCGTTCGTTCCAAGTGGTCAATTGCAGAACATCTAAAGTGATTAGCAAGTAATAAAGAATTTTGTGCAAAACAACAAATCACAAATCGTGGGGGGACACGCAAGTATAGTAGTGCTTGTTTTAAAGAAGTAATGTTTTATATACACATCTATAAAGAAGTAATAATTTATATATAAGAGTTTATTTAATGATGTATAATCTAATGTTTTATGTCAAATAGGCAAAGACCAGAGTTGAGGCCTTCCGCTATGGTCATACATACAAAGAGGGGAAATTTGACAGCCCAGTAACCAAGCAACAACATGTAAGTGTTTATGTATATATATATATATATATATATATATATATATATATATATATATATATATATATATATATATATATATATATATATATATATATATATATATATATATATATATATATATATATATATATATTTATACACACACACACACAAATCTATTAAATCATTTTTGTTAAATGCAGCGTGATCTACAACGAGCATATGAAGAATGTACTCAAACACCACCGAATCATATTGAGATATTCGAAAAGGTGTTGGGTGCTCGTCGTGGTCATGTTAAAGGGGTCGGACGAAAACCTTCTTTGAAAGGGTCGAGTTGCTTTGAAGATGGACAATCATCACAACCACAAACTCAATCTAAATAGGTCAGCTAGCTTAAATTCTTTTAAAGTCTTATATAAAGATTATTGAATGCATTTTAAGTACATTGCTATTTTGGTAAATGTTTGATACTTGTAATATATGTTTGATACTTATAAATTAGCTTAAATTCTTTAAAGTCTTACATAAAGATTATTGAATGCATTTTAAGTACATTACTATTTTGGTAAATGTTTGATACTTGTAATGTATGTTTGATACTTATAAACTAGCTTAAATTCTTTTAAAGTCTTATATAAAGATTATTGAATGCATTTTAAGTACATTGCTATTTTGGTAAATGTTTGATACTTGTAATGTATGTTTGATACTTATAAAGTATGCTTTATTTTGTAGAAAAATCAATTTGAGAAGATGCTTAATAACCCGACATTTTGAGCTAGACTCGTAAAGATGATGGAGGAATTGTTTAATGCCGAACAAGATGATGGAGGAAACAACGAGGACGAGGGTGAGGAAACAACGAGGACGAGGGAAACGGCAAAGAGTAAGTTTGGTTTACCCGGTTTTGGGTATTTTGGATGAATTAGATATATTGTGTAAATGTAATATTTGGTACTATTTGTTGTTTTTAGACGTTTTAGACGAATTGTGTAACCGTTTGGTACTAGTTTTTATGTTTTTAGACAAACTTTTATGGTGTGTATGTATATTTTGTTGGTGTATATATATGACATGATTTTGGCCATTAAAAACAGTAAATTGTAAATAAAAAAAAAACACTTTTAGCGGCGACATCGACCATTACCGACGCCATTTAGGTAACCGATGGATGCTTTTACTGGCGACACTATAACCGGCGATATGGAGTATTACCGGCGACAGGAAAATACCGGCGACAATCAAGCAATAGCGACAAAGCTTTACCGGCGACGCATTGCCGGCGACATGTCGCCTCTACTACTATTATCGGCGACAAACGTGACTTTTAGCGGCGACAGCTGTCGCCGTTAATGATGATCTTTCTTGTACTGGCAAAAGAGAGTCTAGTTAGTTGAGTACGCAATATGGTTCAAACCTTGACACGTGACACGTCTAAAATATTATTAGTGTTCTGCGATTGACCCTTAGGTGGGTCTTGAGACATGTTGACATGCGCTGCTTACATGGTACGGTTACTAGTTTTTTTAAGTATTCAAAAACAAAAAAACTACAATGAACGAAATGTTATCCCTATGGCTGTTTTTTGTTTTACAAATTTAACCTTTATTGCGATGGGATTTCTCAAATAAAATTTAATCGAAAAAGACATCTATATTTATGAAGCAAAAACATTTTGGGCAACATGCACCAAAATTTAGCAACTACACCTACAACGACTTGTCTTCGGTGAGTATCAACAAGAATGACTTTTGGTATCGCTAAACACCTAATTCTTGTTAGACATCAAACCCAATAAAAGTCAACAAAAGAAAAGGGGGCTGAAATTAAAATTTTCTTAATGATTAAGTTTTCTTAGCGATAAAGTTTTCTTAGCCATGAAGTTTTCTTAGCCGTGAAGTTTTCTTAGTCTTGAAGAAAACTTAGCTATTAAGTTTTCTTAGTCTTGAAGAAAACTTAGCTATTAAGTTTTCTTAGTTTTGAAGTATTCTTAGCTATGAAGTTTACTTCTATGTTAAGTACTTAGTCTTTTGTTTCCCTATATAAAGGGCTTAGTGTTTGTAATAGAAATATTGTGAAATAAAGTGAAGTAAGTGAAATACAAAAACAGAGCAGTAGCTCTCCTTTGAAAAGTGAAAATTGTTTACTAGTGCGTAAAGTTTGTGAAGCAATCTTACAAAGTTGTTACTGTCTTTCCTCTATAATCTCCAACAAGTGGTATCAGAGCCGAGGTTCTGTTCAACGTATCAAAGACAAGACGATGGCGAATATGATTCAACCGCAAATCCCAAAATTGACGTCCACAAATTACGGGAACTGGAGTATTCAAATGAAGGTATTACTTGGTTCTCAAGATATTTGGGATATTGTTGAAGATGGGTACATAGAGCCTGCTGATGCAGCTACTGAAGCGGCTTTAACAGATGCTCAAAAGACGAAGTTAAGGGAGTCCCGAAAAAGAGATAAGAAAGCTTTGTTTTTAATTTTTCAAGGTGTTGACGAATCAACCTTTGAAAAAATCTCAGATGCAAAGACATCAAAGAAAGCATGGGAGATTCTGCAGAAATCTCTCCAAGGAGTTGAAAAGGCGAAAAAGGTACGACTCCAATCACTTCGGGCTGAATTTGAAACGTTAAAGATGAAAAGTTTAGAAAGTATAAATGATTATGTTACTCGCTTGAAAACGGTGGCGAACGAGATGAAAAGAAATGGTGAAGCTGTTGACGAAGTAAGGGTGATGGAAAAGTTACTTCGTTCACTAATCCGAAAATTCGATTATGTAGTCACATCTATTGAAGAATCAAAGGACTTGTCGTTGATATCTATTGATGAGCTTGTGGGTACTCTTCAAGCCCATGAGCAAAGAATAAATCAATATGATGATACTAGCAAGTTGGAGCATGCTTTACAAAGCAAAATGTCCATCAATGAAAATCAAGGCAGCAGTAGCTATGTTACGCGGTAGAGGAAATCGTGGTGGTTATAGAGGAAGCTATAGAGGTGGACCTGGTAGACGAGGACGTGGTAGACAATCCTTTGATAAAAGTCAAGTAAATGAAAGATATCAATCTTTCGGTCGTGGTCGAGGCGTTCAACGAGGAAGAGGAGGATTTCAACAACGAAGTGACAAGTCTCAAGTTCAATGTTATAATTGCAATAACTATGGTCATTTTAGTTATGAATGCAAATTTCCTAAAATGGAAGAAAGAAGTCACTTTACTACAACAACAGAAGAAAAAGACAAAGATGTAGGTCCTTCTATGTTTTTCACATTTAAAGGAGATGAAGAAGGGAAGAAAAACATTTGGTACTTCGATAATGGTGCTAGTAACCACATGTGTGGTTATAAGGAATTGTTTGTAGAATTGGACGAGACAGTCAAAGGAGATGTTTTATTTGGTGATTTATCGAAGATTCACGTCAAAGGCAAAGGTACAATTATGGTTCTTTCAAAGAATGGTGATAAGAGGTACATACATGATGTCTATTATGCACCTGCTATGAAAACCAATATCATTAGTCTTGGTCAACTTCTTGAAAAGGGCTATGATATTCACATGACAGATAATTGTCTTACGATTAGAAATCAATTTCAAGAATTGATCGTTAAAGTACAAATGTCAAAGAACAGAGTGTTCCCTTTTAATATACACACAGAGGTGCAAAAATGTTTGAAGGCTCACATCCAAAGTGATTCATGGTTATGGCACTTAAGGTTTGGACATCTCGGTTTTACTGGTTTGAAGTTGTTATCAAAAGCAAAGATGGTGAATGGGTTGCCAGAAATCAATCAGCCAGATCATCTATGTGAAGCATGTATTAAAGGAAAGCAACATCGACAAAGTTTTCCAGTCGGAAGATCACGGAGAGCCAGAAGGCCTTTAGAGCTTGTTCATACAGATATTGCTGGACCGTTTGACATACCTTCACTCGGTCAAAATAAGTACTACTTAACTTTTATTGATGATTTCAGTAGAAAAAGTTGGGTGTACATTATTAAAGAAAAGTCAGAAGCTCTTGATAAATTCAAAGAATTTAAGGCGATGGCAGAAAAGCAAAGTGGGCAATATTTAAAGATACTCAGATCAGACAGAGGAGGTGAGTACACATCAAATTTGTTCAAAGACTTTTGTAAAGAGCAAGGGATCATTCATCAGCTAACAGCATAATATACGCCACAGCAAAATGGCATTGCAGAAAGAAAAAATCGCACAATTCTTGATATGGCGAGAAGTATGGTAAAAGGAAAACATTTGCCAAGAACATTTTGGGCAGAAGCTGTTCTTTGTGCTGTTTATTTATTGAATCGTTGTCCAACTAAAAGCGTAAGATTCAAGACGCCAAATGAAGCATGGAGTGGTAGGAAACCAACGGTTGGACATCTTAGAATTTTTGGGTGTATTGCATATGCCCATGTTCCTGATCAAAAGAGAAAGAAGCTAGATGATAAAGGCGAGAAGTGTATCTTCGTTGGATATGATAAAAGAAGCAAGGCGTATAAGTTATACAATCCATTAACAAAAAAGGTAATTATTTCACGAGATGTTGAATTTGATGAAACAGATTATTGGAAATGGAGCAACGAAGAAAGAAAAGTTGAAGGCCTATTTTTTGATGACGAAGATGATGATGATTTCAACACACCAAATGATGAAGGCAATGATTAGACTCCTCCAACTAGTCCTAGTCCAACAACTCCTTCATCAACTCCATCAACATCACAAAGTAGTGGCAGTAGCAGGAGTTCAGGGGGAGCACCATTGAAAATGCTAAGTCTTGATGATGTTTATGATGTAACAAGCCCAATTGAAACTCCATTTGATTATTCATTGTTCTGTTTGATGGCTGAAAGTGACCCAACAACATATGAAGACGCTAAAGACGAAACAAAGTGGGGTAAGGCTATGGATGAAGAAATTGGTTCGATCAAAAGGAATGATACATGGGAGCTTACAACTCTTCCAAAGGGACACAAAACGAGTGGTGTCAAATGAGTGTATAAAACAAAGACCAATCAAGAAGGAAAAGTGGAAAAACATAAGGCAAGATTAGTTGCAAAAGGCTACAAGTAGAGACATGGAATTGATTATGATGAAGTATTTGCTCCAGTAGCAAGAATTGATACCATCAGACTTCTGACAGCAATTGCAGCACAAAAGCCATGGAAAATTTACCAGATAGACGTGAAGTCAGCATTCTTAAATGGATATCTTGAAGAGGAAGTCTATATTGATCAACCTGAAGGTTATGTTAAAAAAGGTCAAGAAGGTAAAGTCTATCGATTAAAGAAAGCCTTGTATGGCTTAAAGCAAGCTCCAAGAGCTTGGAACACAAGAATAGATGAACACTTCCAGAAGGATGGTTTTGTGAAAAGCCCATACGAGCATGCACTATATACAAAAACAAATCAAAATGGAGATATTTTGATTGTATGCTTGTACGTGGATGATATGATTTTCACTGGGAACAATCAAGGTATGTTTAATGACATTAAGAAGGTGATGACTAAAGAATTTGATATGACAGATATTGGTCAAATGTCATACTTTCTTGGTGTTGAAGTAAATCAAAACAAAAATGGAATTTTTATGTCTCAAAAGAAGTATGCGGAGCAAATTTTACAGAAGTTCAGAATGAAAGACTGTAAACCAGTAAGCACACCAGCAGAAGCAGGAATAAAGCTAAGTGCAGATTCAACCAGAGAACCTATAAACTCAACACTGTTTAAAAGTTTGGTGGAAAGTTTAAGATACTTGACTTTCACGCGTCCAGATATTATGTATGCAGTTGGAATAATCAGTAGATATATGGAGAAGCCAAAGCAAGATCATTTCATTGCTGCTAAAAGAATTTTAAGATACATAAAAGGTACGCTGAACCATGGTTTGTTTTACATATACTCTCAAGATGCAAAATTGATTGGCTATTCAGATAGTGATTATGGTGGAGATATGGATGATGGTAAGAGTACTTCTGGATATGCATTTCACATTGGTTCAGCAGTGTTTTCTTGGTCTTCAAAGAAGCAACAAACTGTTGCTCTCTCAACTTGTGAAGCAGAATACATGGCCGCTGCAGCGTGCACATGTCAAGCCATATGGTTGAAGAATATTTTGAGTGAATTACATCTTGCAGATGAGAATCCGATTACAATATATGTTGATAACAAATCTGCTATTGCACATACGAAAAACCCAATTTCACACAGTCGAAGCAAGCATGTCAACATAAAGTATCATTTTATTCGAAAACAAGTGAAAGACAAGATGGTCGAGCTGGTGCATTGTAGTACTGAAGAACAACTAGCAGATATTTTTACGAAAGCATTGAAGACTGATAGATTTCTTAAAATGGTGAAGATGCTTGGCATGCGTAGTTGGGTTTGAGGGGGAGTGTTAGACATCAAACCCAATAAAAGTCAACAAAAGAAAAGGGGGCTGAAATTAAAATTTTCTTAATGATGAAGTTTTCTTAGCGATGAAGTTTTCTTAGTTGTGAAGTTTTCTTAGTCTTGAAGAAAACATAGCTATTAAGTTTTCTTAGTCTTGAAGAAAACTTAGCTATTAAGTTTTCTTAGTTTTGAAGTATTCTTAGCTATTAAGTTTACTTCTATGTTAAGTACTTAGTCTTTTGTTTCCCTATATAGAGGGCTTAGTGTTTGTAATAGAAATATTGTGAAATAAAGTGAAGTAAGTGAAATACAAAAACAGAGCAGTAACTCTCCTTTGAAAAGCGAAAATTGTTTACTAGTGCATAAAGTTTGTGAAGCAATCTTACAAAGTTGTTACCGTCTTTCCTCTATAATCTCCAACAATTCTTTTGTAGTGTTTGGTCTCGCCCATGAGCGCTACAATAGGTACGCTTTTTAGCGACAACAAAGGTCTTCGCTTTAGGTACCAACGTAATCGTGTTTTTGGCAACACAAGTTCTAACTGAAGTAAAGTCAATGGAGTTTGAAATGGGGTACTTTTGTGGAAGGTTGCGTCACTAACACAAGCAACTCACGATTTCATACTTGAGGCGACCGAACTTAATTCTTACGAAATTGGCAACCCCGATTGTGAGTACTTGGCTATTAAGAAAAAGCTTTGCCAAATATAATGTGAAAAAAAAAAAAAAACTTTCTTGACGGATATAGTAATATTCATAACATTCAATTAAAAGTGAGAACGTTACTTCCCAAAATATATATTTCCGCATGCAGACATTAATTCGTCCTTGTATCGCTGGAACTAATACGGCATCAACCCCGATTGTGAGTACTTTTGTAATCGTGTTTTTGGCAACACAAGTTCTAACTGAAGTAAAGTCAATGGAGTTTGAAATGGGGTACTTTTGTGGAAGGTTGCGTCACTAACACAAGCAACTCACGATTTCATACTTGAGGCGACCGAACTTAATTCTTACGAAATTGGCAACCCCGATTGTTAGTACTTGGCTATTAAGAAAAAGCTTTGCCAAATATAATGTGAAAAAAAAAAAAAAAAAACTTTCTTGACGGATATAGTAATATTCATAACATTCAATTAAAAGTGAGAACGTTACTTCCCAAAATATATATTTCCGCATGCAGACATTAATTCGTCCTTGTATCGCTGGAACTAATACGGCATCAACCCCTTATTTTCTTTCATGAGAAAATTTTAGTTCCGTCCTCTTTGTTTCTTACAATCGTAATTTTTGGCTAGTTTAGTTCATGCCAGAAAAGTCCAGACGTTGGACTTCTTGTTGTGTTATCATGTTTCCGGTATTCCATGAGTTCCATGATGAGGCTGGCTTAGTTGCAGATTGATGAGACCACGATCAGTGTCATCCATCAGACAATTTACCGCACTTGCTCTTGATCCATTAATCTGAAGGTGTCAAATTTTCATTATACGTGATTGAAATTTCCTGATTTATTAAGTTTTATTAGCTTCAAAGCGGATATAAAGTTTTAACCTTCTTGTATAGTTCGATGTTTTGTTGATGTATCAAGCTCCCCTATGTAATTAAGCACACAATAAACACATAAGATATTTCAAGTTTTTGCAGAAACATTTTGTTCTGGAAAAGAATGAGAAGAAACAAGCTAAAAACCTTTCTGGTCAGGTCTTGTATCTCTTCTTCGAAAATCTCGTCCTGAAAAGCATTTACGGGTATATCAGGTTTTCTGAACTAATGCAATCAAACCCTATTTTATTGTATGTTCTCAAATGTAAGAAGCTATAAGATGGAAATGGCGACCGCGCAACCCTTAGTTGTAATTTGTTTTCAAATGTATAAAACCTGAAACTAGAAAGGCAATCCACACCATAATTGTGATATGCAATTAGATTTGTGAAAATTTAAAAGGCTAGTTTAGCACTTGCTGTGGTTAATATGTTTTTAAATTTATATAAAAATAATAAAATCGAAAAGCTGATTTAAAACCTAGTTCTATTGTGTTTACAAATAAGTATAATATTAAAATGAAGAGCAAATTTAACAATGGTTGTGATATTTTTTTTTTCAAATTTATGAAGAATAGTATTGGGTGGCAAATATTTAAAAAGACTAGAGGACTAGTACATAGAAATATCATGAATAATTACGTTTTGTAATGTTTTCCCGTTAATGAACAAATAGTCATAAGCCAATTCAAAACATACTTAATTCTGTTCTTAAATTTATGATCATATATATGCCTGTATAATAAAAAATGCAATGTGAATACTTAACTAGGCAATTAAAACCCACTATTTTACCTGTTCAAAATTCATGTAAAGTTGGCAAGAAAACAATTCACATGTTATTCTTTCAGATCTATAAAGGAAAATCAGGGTTCATACATTCTCTAATCATATATACCTTCTTGGAGCGAATCCCTTTTAGGCTTGTTTCCAATCGGTTCTCTAGTTTCCGCAGGTCTTCAACACCCATACTACTTAGTTCTTTTCCCATCACTTGCCTAACCTTAACAGAAAAGGAAATTAAGCATTAATCAACTTCAATAAAAATATTTTTTTTTAACTGCTAAATTGTATAAAGAAAAACAACAAAGTCAACCAGGGCTGACTAAGTACAACGAGAATCACAGTAACAGACAGAACTGAAAGCCAATACACGTCCAATACATCTCGACCTAATCGTTTTAGACACACCTCCCTATCTTAAGAACTCCAAAAAACTAAGAGCATTTCCAATAGGACAGATTTTTTATGAAGTTTTTTCATGAAAAAGTTAAAATGAAAAACCTTTATTTTACTTTCATAATAGGAATCATAATAGGAAGAGGTTTTTCAAGTTCCTTTTGATAAAACCTTTATATGAACCCACCAAATTATTGAAATAGCTCTAGGTGAGAGCTTGCTAATTTACAAGCTATTTGAAAAAGCTCCCCCAATAGCTTTTTGGATTTTAATTAGCTTTTTGGAATGAAAAAGCTTCCAAAAAGCTCATATTAATTGTGGATGTTCTAAGTGTGTAATGACTTGAATAAAAATAATGACCTACTGCTGAGATTGATTAACCAAAGGCTGTCCAATTTCTTTTTCAAGTATAACAAATCTTTAGTAGTTTTCTTTGATCCCTCTTTTCTTAAATTTTCAGGAGTGTGAACATGAGTAGCTAAATCCGAATACCAAGTCAGGCTTGAGAGTAATGCAGATAGACTACAACGACTATTGAAATCTTTAGAAGGTGATGAATAGTAAAATTACCGATGAGTTTCTTGCAGGGACTCTAGCTGTTGCTTTAGTAGTGCAGCTTCCATTTGCCAAAGCTAGTAATTGTATACAGAAATATGCATAGGGATCAATATAACATCGGAGCATAAACACAGAACTAACTATTTACTGCAAGATATTCCCCAAAAGTTTGCGAGATATTTAGATCGTTTTATAACAATTTTATTTTCCATCTTGTATCATAGCCAACGGAATTGGTGAAACCATACTTTATGATACAATGAAAGTTTGCAGATTAAAATGGATTAATATATAAATACATGATGTCGAGATCCCAAAATCAGTGTAAAGTTTAAGGAGGACTAGTATGAATGAATGAGGGGGTTATACCTTGACCTCTGACATAGGATTCAACAAAAGATTATCTTCTTCTTTTGATCTATTATAGCGTTGAGTCACTGAGTTCATGCTGAAACATTAAACAATTTTTTTTTTCTAGTTAGCAAAAACAAAGTAGTGATTTTATCAATCAAACATTGATTGAAACACTTCGCATATATGCCCATTGTTGCATGTATTTATATTGGAGAAAATGGTCTAGAACTTTGTTATAAACTAGATAATTATCAATTTGCCATAAACAGCCTCTAGTTGTTCTTCGTTGTTTCGAGTATCCATACTACGGATGAATACAATGAACATACAAACAAAGCTTACGAAAGCAAATAGATTGGCTCATTTGAGTCTCCTTGGCGGTCACTATCAGAGTACCCCATCGGTGGGTATTTAGTTGAACTCGAGTTAAACAAATAGATTGGCTCGTTTTGCTTAGTATGTCATGCAATTCTTTTAATAACCTTCAAATCTGAGCACTTTTAGTTCTCTATATACTATCTCAAAACACTGACATTTACTAAATGTCCGACCTTGTACATGTTACATAACATAGGTTTTAAACAAAGCTCTCACATTTTAACTTTACTCATTTATCTTACTCCTCTTAATTATTTCTTTTGGTATATCGTAGTTTGTCCTTGTATAACTTTGATACACAAGAAGTACTTCATCCAACCCAATTTACTCATATGCAACTCATAGTCTATAGCTTAATTGAATTCATTCCCCATTTTCACATCATTCTCAATGAATATGAGATCATCAACATGTAAGGCGACAAATAGTAATTTATGCTTCACTTTCTTCACATACAATTCATTTTTATATGGACATTGCATGCATTTGATAAATTGGCCACTTAAATTGTGTCACATGAGCATCCAAAAGTATCTTTGAAAGTGGAACTCCTTTTTTTCTTCTTGCTCTGTAGTGGGATTTTTTTGACAATCAGTCATTGATTATTTTGTTTATCAACAATCCACTTCTGTTGGAGTTAACTCGGAAGAATGAGTAAAAGAACAATTTGGGAAATTTGCATATAACTTATCTTATCTTCAGTTTCTGAGTATGGATATATTTTTTTTCTGTTTAGTATAAATAGGATAGCATCAGATGTTTTATTTTAAGTTCTTCGGTCGTTTTCTAATTAAAACTGTTGCACATAAAGTAATTCATTTTTATTCCTCTGTTTTTCGTTTCTTTCCTTTATCCCTGTTTTTTGTCTTTTATTTAACAACTACACCTTGTGCGCTATGGTGATCCTAGTTTTTTTGTTTATACTTGGTATCAGAGCAACAAATAGGTTTCAAAAAGCAAAAAAGTTTAGCACCGTCATGGAAGGTTTGCAGATTCAGTACCCTATGTTGTCCATAAATAACTA
This sequence comes from Cichorium intybus, assembly GCA_023525715.1. NCBI lineage: Eukaryota > Viridiplantae > Streptophyta > Magnoliopsida > Asterales > Asteraceae > Cichorium > Cichorium intybus. Next base: position 130,403,790 of record CM042011.1, on the reverse strand, counting down.
TGTTGCCTAGGCTATAAAGATGAAGGTATTTATGCATGCTGAAGAAGTTTGCGATGCCGTATAACCAAAGAATCCCCAAACCTTGTCGGTGTGAAGAAAGGGAATATGGCACTCGCCGCTATCTATCATGGAATTTCAGAAGACTTGTTGCTGTCAATCGCAGAGAAGCAAACGACGAAGGAAGCATGGGATACCATGAAAATTATGTACATGGGTGCGGATAGGGAATGTGAACGTCCAAACTCTAACGGATGAATTTGAAATCCTAAACATGAAAGAAGCATATTCCATAAATTATTTTTCCGTGAAGGTTATAATATAGTGAGCAACATCCGGGCTTTGGGAGATACCATGGATGAGACATATGTTATGGAAAAATTTCATCATGTTGTACTAGACAAGTTTGTGCAAATTGCATCCACAATTGACCAATTTGCGAATTTTGAAGGAATGAAGGTCGATGAGGTTATTAGGAGATTGAAAGCTCATGAAAAAATGATGCATGCCCAAACTGATGAAATAAAATTGTTACTTACTCACGAGGAGTGGCTTGACAAGTTAAAGAAACAAGGCGACGAGAAACAAGAGTTGTTGCAAACACATAAGGAGTGGCTTGAGCATAACTATGGCAAAGGTTGTGGAAGAGGCGAAAACACCAACAACCAGGGAGGTCATTTGGGCGGTAGTCCTTCCCAAAACAAGGAGGAGGTCGCAGATCGTTCCAGAATTGTGATAAAAGCAAGATCCAATCATATAACTATCAAGATTACGGCCACTATCCTGCTGAATGCAATACTCTATGACGAGAGCAAAATCAAGAGGCTAATCTAGCAAAAAGTACATGATAACAGTGAGCCAGCTTTACTGTTGACACTTAAGAATACAAGCGAAGCCTATGAAGAAGAGTTCTTAAATGTAGACAAAGTTACCTCAAAACTAAAAACCGTCTATGATGAAATAAGTAACTCAAACGTATGGTACATGGATAATAAAGCAAGCAACTACATGATCAAACTATCACATGATATGTGAGGTTTGGCTATGGCTCGTAAGTTCAAATAGAAGGAAAGTGATGCAGTGTAAAATTTGTGAAAAACAAATGCTACATGAAGTGTACTGCATGCCTAGCTTATGTAGTAACATCATAAATTTGGGACATCTTGTAAAATACGATGACAAATTTCTCATAAATGGTGCGTTTCTTTATATTCACAACAACGTTGGTAGGATTTTGATGAAATTAAACCGCTCCATGAATCATCTATAAATTTTTTTGTTACATGAAGATGTATCGCAATGCTTGTTGGAAAAAATCGGACAACCATTCTCACTTAGGGAACACAGATCTCCTAACATTTAAACATATATAGGATAAGGAATTGGTACTTGGTTTACCTAAAAGCTAACAATACACTCAATTGTGTAAAGGTTGATTGGTTGGAATACACACAAGCAAGATTTATCCCTCATAAGCAAGCTACGGGTTATAACCATGTTAGAACTTGTCCATGGTTATATTTGTGGGCCGATTACACCTCTCACATCCTTTGGTAATAGTTATTTCATTCTTTTAGCTGATGATTACAACCGTGTAATATGGATTTATTTTTTAAAAACCAAACATGAAGCAATTAATTCTTTTAAAATTTTTCGAGTACTAGTAGAGAATAAAACATGTGAGCAGATTAAACTTTCCAAACCGGTCAAAGAGGTGAACTTCTCTTAAAATAATTTAGATAATATTATGAAACGACTTTAATAAGATACTGCACGAGACCATACTCCCTACAACCAAATAGTGTCATGGAGAGGCAGATGTTGGGAAGAAGGAAGAGTGTTTATTGATTAACTGAGGAATGGTACAATGTTTCAAGTTCTTGCATGGCTATTTATAGTCAAGTCTATTACCTACCAACTAATTTAAAAACATTTATTTGACTTTGAATACTTCAAACTTCCAGAATTCTAACACAAGATGTGGTAAGCACTTATGTAAGCATCTAGAATCCATTTAAATTCTGAATTATTATTTATCATTTTCCCCCTTAATTCAGAATCTTCAAACCTTCTTGACTCCAATCAAGATTCTCATCTCTTCGTGTTTTGTCTTTGCTAATGCTTTGGTAAGGATATCTGCTTTTTGCTCCTTACTACAAACATGGTGTACTGTAATCTCTCCATTTTCAACACATTCTCTAATGAAGTGATAATGTATATCTATATGTTTGCTACGCCCATGGAACACTGGATTCTTCATCAGATCTAATGCTGATTGATTCTCAACAAACAAGGTAACAGGTAGTACCTTTTGTTTTGTTATCTCAGTCAGGAGTCGGCGCAACCAGATACCTTCACAAGCTGCCTGAGTTGCAGCCATAAATTCTGCTTCACATGAGGACAATGCCACAACTCTCTGTTTCTGAGATGCCCACGCGACCAAATTACCATTCACATAGAATGCCATTCCTCCTGTGCTTTTCCTGTCATTCACATCGTTTGCTAGATCGCTATCTGAGTAACCTGTGACTTTTACTCTACTTTCTCCTTTCGTGTAAGTCAAACCATGATCGAGAGTGCCTTTCACATATCTTAGTATTCCCTTTACTGCTTGTAGATGCTGTTCAGTTGGCTTCTCCATGAACCGACTAACTACTCCGACTGCAAATGAGATATCAGGGCGTGTATGAGTCAAGTATCTTAAACCTCCGACTATACTTCTATACTCGGTGGGGTTCACTAATTCTCCTTCTCCTTCTTTGGTGAGCTTCAGTTTGTGCTCCATTGGACTCTTAGTGGGGTTGCAGTCCATCATACGAGTCTTCTTTAAGATGCTTTTGGCATAAGCTTCTTGCTTCAGTGTTATACCTGTTTCCTTTTGGCTTACTTCAATTCCCAAATAATAGGTTAGAAGTCCAAGATCACTCATCTCAAACTTGGCTTTCATATCTGTTTTGAAAGCTTGAATACTCTTGTGACAACTTCCAGTTACTAATAAATCATCAACATAAACTCCGATGATTAAGACATTTTCACCTTCCTTCTTCGTGTAAACAGAGTATTCTTGAGCACATCTGGAAAACCCCAAGCTTTTCAAATACTTATCTAAGCAAGCATTCCATGCCCTTGGTGCTTGTTTTAGACCGTACAATGCTTTTGATAGTTTGTACACTTTGTTGATTTCATCCTTCTTCGTTACCCTTCAGGTTGAGACACATACACCTCTTCTTTCAGAGTGCCATTCAGAAAAGCTGATTTCACGTCAAGATGATGTACACGCCATCCATTTGAGCCTCCGAGAGCTAGGATGACGCATACAGTTTCGATCCTAGCCACTGGTGCATAGACTTCGACATAATCAACTCCTCGTTTTTGGACGTACCCTTTTGCCACAAGCCTCGCTTTATACTTCACAATCTTTCCGCTTGGATCTCGTTTCACTTTGTACACCCATTTTAACCCTATAGCTTTGCGATCCTTAGGGAGATCGACCAAACTCCAAGTCTTGTTCTTCTCAATTGATGCTAATTCAGCATTCATGGCTTCAATCCACACTTTTCTCTTGCTTGCTTCCATGTACGAGACTGGCTCGTCATCATTGCGAATCATCATTAATTCTTAAATTTCTTCAGTTTGGTCGTATAAGTCTGTGAATAAGCGGAATCGTTTGGGAGCACCACTGCCTGTGGAGCTTGAGGCGGAGCTTGGAGACGAAATTGGGGAATTTTGGGTGATCGGTGAATTGGGTGTATCCGATAAGTTGATGGGTATATTTTGTGAGTTTATCGGGGAGTCTTGTGGAGAGTTTATGGGCTGGAAACTTTCTTCGGTCTGATCATTGTCACTTTGTGGAGACCCAAGATTTTGTTCTGGTGTTCGTGGTTCCGACTCAGAATCTTCATTGTACAAGTCGTCTAGGTTAAAACCTTCGACGGTGAAGCTCATACCTAGTGTGGCTTTAAATTTTGAACTCTTCTCCCACACCCAACCTTCTTGTTCTTCGAAAACCACATCTCTACTCACATATATCTTTCCGATGTCCGGATCAACCAATCTATATGCCTTTGATCCCTTCTCAACTCCCAGATGAACCAATCGCTTACTTCTTTCATCTAGTTTTGTCAGGTGGCCTTTGGAGACTTTCATATGTGCAACACAACCAAACACCCTAAGATGTTCAACATGTGGCTTTCTCCCTGTCCACATTTCGTATGGAGTTGTGTCTTTCAATGCTTTCATGTGAGCTCTGTTTAGAACATAAACAGAGTGATTCACAGCTTCACCCCATAACGTGTCTGGCATTTTCATGGTTTTCAAATTACACCTAACCATCTCCAATACCGTTCGATTTCTTCTCTCCACCACCCCATTTTGCTGTGGAGAATATGGGGATGTGTAATGTCTTTCCAACCCTGTTTCCTTGTAGTATGTGGTGAATTCTTTCGACAGAAATTCACCACCACGATCAGTTCTGAAAACTTTCATCTTCTCCCCGGTTTCAACTTCTACTAAGCTCCTAAAGTTCTTAAAGACTTGAAGAGCTTCATCTTTTGTCTTTAGCAGATAAACCCACACAACTCTGCTATAGTCATCAACTAACAACATAAAGTACCTATTGCCAGATGGTGTAGGGGGTGATACTGGGCCGCACAAATCGCCATGAATTAGTTCAAGCTTCTTCTTTGCTCTATAATTCGTGTGTGTAGGGAATGGACTCCTTGTCTGTTTTCCCACGAGGCACCCTTCACAAGGTTGTTGAGGAATGTTTAGTTTTGGCATTCCTTCAACCAGCTTCTTCTCCGCCATGTATTTCATTGAATTAAAATTTATATGACCCATTCTCATATGCCACAACCATCTTGGATCACCTATTCGAGCGGTTAGACACATCGAATTGACTTCTTCCAACTCTATCTTGTACAGTCGATTTGGAGATCTTCTAACCTTCATCAACAACTTCCCTGTTGTATCACGGACCCATAAGAATGGATCTTTGATCGTGATTTCATCACCACCCTCTGCTAATTGTCCCAAACTTATGATGTTGCTACAAAAGTCTGGAATGTAATAGACTTCATTAAGCTTTCGATGTTCACCATTCTTACATTGAAATACGACTGAACCTTTGCCTTCGATCTTTACCTTTGATTCGTTTCCAAACTTCACGTAACCTTGAACAGTCTGATTCAAGTCACGAAACTTATCTTTATCACCGGTCATGTGATTACTGGCTCCTGTGTCGAGATACCAGATACTTGATCGCTTCACCTCATCATCCTGTTTTCTCAACTCTGGGAATACATTTTCTTCATTTAAGGAAACTTCACCATTGTCAAACGAAGCTAACAATAGTGCTGGCTCATTGACATCTTGTTCGCGAATCAAGTTGCTTTTTTGTCTTCTTTCACGTCTTGGGTTTGTACATTCTGCTGCATAGTGGCCGAATTCTTGACAATTGTAGCACTGGACCCTACTTTTATCTTGATTATTTAGAGTGCTACGGCCTCCATCTTTCTGGTAGTGTGATCCACCTCTGCCACGACCATTACGACCACCACGACTACTGCTGTTTCCTCCTCTTCCTCTGCCTCATGAACCTCCAAATCCGCCACAATTTGATTTTGATCTGGAGTCACCTTCTCCCTTCTTCTTATTTCTCTCTGACCACTCTTGGTGTGTCAAGAGAAGTTTTCGATCATCATTATCACCATGGCCTCTCATTCGTTCTTCATGTGCTTTGAGCCTTCCGATCACTTCTTCCATAGTCATCTTGTCTAGATCTCCAAATTGCTCAAGTGTTGAGGCGATTTGGAGAAATTTGCTTGGTACTGCCCTTAACAACTTCTTTACCACATATGACTCCTCCACCGTGTCTCCCAATGCTCGCATGGTACTCACGATATTGTTCACCTTCACAGCGAACTCATACACTCCTTCTGATTCCTTCATGTTCAGTGATTCAAACTCAGACTTTAGAGTTTGAATTCTAGCGGTCCTCACTCTTTCTTCTCCCATAAACTGTGTCTTCAAGGCTTCCCATGCTTCCTTGGATGTTTTCTTTTCTACCAATCCAAATAGCAAATCTTCTGGAATGCTCTGATAGATGGCCGCCAGAGCCATCTTGTCTTTCTTCACATCTACTGCCGTGTTTGTTGTTCGTGGCTCAACAACATCCCACACACCTTGGGCTTGCATGAACACTTTCATCTTGATCGCCCATGCAGCATAGTGGAGGGTGACCTGTCCATCCTTTTCACCATTGTTTCCTGCCATCTCTTCTCGAGATTGGTACTTGGGCTTAAACAACAATATAGCCCTTTTTTTAAATATGGGGGCCAAAAGACAATTTTCTGAAGTTTAGGAGGTAAAATGAACTTTTTCAGAAGTTCGGGGTAAAAACTGAACTTTTTCGGATGTTCTGGGGCTAAAATAAACTTTTTCAGAAGTTCGGGGTTAAAACTGAACTTTTTCGGAAGTTCTGGCGCTAAAACTTTTTTTTTTTAGAAGTTCAGGGTTAAAACTGAACTTTTTCGGTTTGCTACAGTGACCGCTACAGTGATTGATACAGTGACCGCTACAGTATCGTCTTCTCCGGTCGTCTTCTCCGGCGAACTAGTTTTTCCGGCCACTATTCCGGCGAACCTTTGACTGGACTTTTGGAGGTCTTTCGGTGGTCGAAAAATTCCGAAAAATATATATTCGGAATCGTGAGAACGAGACATTTCCAACGGTGTGCTCAGAAATTGATTTAGAGACAAAAAATATTTGACCAAAAAAAGCAAGTGGCTGCCCAGAAGCTACTCTATAGCTCTGATACCAAGTGTTGGGAAGAAGGAAGAGTGTTTATTGATTAACTGAGGAGTGGTACAATGTTTCAAGTTCTTGCATGGCTATTTATAGCCAAGTCTATTACCTACCAACTAATTTAAAAACATTTATTTGACTTTGAATACTTCAAACTTCCAGAATTCTAACACAAGATGTGGTAAGCACTTATGTAAGCATCTAGAAACCATTTAAATTCTGAATTATTATTTATCAGCAGAATCCTATAGTAATAGAAATTGCGAGGTGTATGTTGAAAGCCATGAAGGTACCTTATGTACTTTGGGGATAGGTGTGCATTATACAATATTCATTTTAAATCGAATTTCCATAAAAGACGTTGTTCAATAAAACTCCATATGAAGCGTACTCCGGAAGAAAACCAAACATCGGGCATCTTAGAGTGCTGAAATGCGTGGCTCATACAAAAATAGTTGGAGGGCATTTTCATTAACTAGATGATTGAAATGGGGCACTTGTTTATTTGGGAACAAAATTAGGTAGTAAATCTTATCATCTGCTTGATCCAAATACATGGAAAATCTAAACTAGCAAAGGTGTTCAATTTGAAGAAGAAAAAGGTTAGTTATAAGAAAAAGAAACATACTTCAAGGGAACCCTTGGTGGTACTTTTACTCTTGAAGGGTATCCAAGTTACGATACTCCATTAATTTTTAAAGATGATGAAAAAGTCCCTACCTGACCCGATCACGATCACCTGGACAGTTCACAAGCTTAGTTATATGTAACTCTGCAAACACCAAGTGTATAAATTATATCAGAGCAATTATCTACTTCTGAAGGGTCTAACAGCTCTTCAAAAGAAAGTATGCCTAAGAGACTTCGCACAGTAGTTAATATTCATAAGGAAAGTGATGACCTACTACTTAGTGAATTATTATTTATGAAAGCTGATGATGGACCCACGACATACACTGTTGCTGCATCATATGTCAATGGATGAAAGTAATGGAATCAAAGCTTGTTGTGATTGAAAGAAGCCAGAATTGGAATATGTTGAGCTACCACTAAATTGCAAGAATAATTCTCTCTATCATAGGCTATGTATCTGTGACAGAAATCCAAATTTGTTTCTTATTAAGTGATTGTTGTGTTTTAGCGATAATACCTTCATGTCATGGAAGATATTACAAAACTTCCTTTTGTGTGATCTAGGTTTAAACTTTCTCAGAAGGAAGATAGTCGGGGATAAAATATGGATCCTTCTGTCAAATTAATTTCCGTCGTGTTCTTTTTGGAATATAAATAATGAGGTGTATCCTCCATATAGGGAAACGGCTTGGTGTTGGAATACTTTGGTACCCTATGACTTTTAATTTTTGGCATAACATACAAACAACGAAGAAAAATTTGGCCAGAACTGGTATCGTTATGAAAAGTCGGCTTTTCTCTATTTGTTTTAGCCATTCCAACGGTTAGAGTGTGACTTAGAATTTTTATAGTTTAAATGGATCTATGACTCGACCCGATCATAGTAAAAAAACCTCTAATGTCGAAATAATAGGGATATATGTTTGGAGTAGGTTGAGCACTGTGAAGATCGAAGTCGTACACATTAATGTTTTCTTATGTCAGTTTTTGTAGTAAATGGGTTCAAAACTATAGCTACTAGGTTTCAACAATTATAAATATTTGTATCTAGGATTCCTAATGTGTCACTTGGAATAGTTGAGTTATATTAAGGGATCTCTGATTCTTGCCTATTGACGTACGTCGCATCGATTAAACCATGATAATCTTTTATGTCGTTTTCTTTCATTTATTTGATTGCATGCATAATGAGTATAATTAGATCCATGGTTATTCGAGTCACTAGATCTATTGGTTGAAGATATGTCATCTTACATGTTTGATTTGGAAAAGATCAATGAATAGAATGAGTTGAACGTATGGAAGATGAAAATAAAGGCTTTTCTCATTCAACAAGGTTGTGCAGCGTTATTGCAAGGGGAGGCAAAAATGTCAAAAGTGATGATAGTGGATGTAAACTTGAATATTTTGTAAAAGAAGATATCATGATTTTGTTATGTTTGATTGATTTTGTGCTAGGCTATGGGAAAAAATTTATGACTAGTACCATAAATATCCTCTCACTAATCGGCTATACTAGAAGCAACATTTGTATAACATTCGAACATCAGAAAGTACTCAGGTAAAAGATCATATGGCCAATTTTAATTGTATTATTCTTGACTTACGATGCCTTAAAGTTAAATTGATGATGAGGATCTTGCCATTATTCTACTTTGTTCTCTGCCAAATTCATATTTGAACTTTGTTGATATCATGTATGTTGTATGTTAGAACAATTATTACTGTTAGTGGCGTGAAGGATGTTTTGTTCTCTAAGGAACTAAAATCTAAGGATTTTGGTAGCAAATATTGTTTTAGTTCAGCTCTATTTGTTGGAAGGGGTAGAAGACAAGTTACAAAGGGTGGAAACTAGGGCATGTTATATCCCAAGTCTAAAGCTTTCATTAAGGTTAAAGGATATCAGTGTAAAGAATAGGGAATATTCGAAGAGAATGTCCACTAAGAAAATAAGGAAACCATTAGGGTACGTTTGGTACGGAGAAATGGAATTGAAGCAGATAACAGAAATGGAGAGAAAGAGAATTAAACTAAAGAAAGGGAATTGATTCCACTGTTTGGTACCATAGAGAATTCACCTGAGAAATATGTCTGAGAATTAATGTTCTTATGATGGTGGTGGTGGTGACGACGGGTGGTGGCAGTAGTGGTGGATCATGGCGGCGGTGAAGGGTGATGGCGACGGTGGTGGTGTGTAACAATGGTAGGTTATGGTGGTGGGTAACGGTCTAGGTGGTGGTGGTGGTGGTGGAGATGATAGTCATGGTGGTAGTGGTAGAGGTGGTGGCGATTGGTGGTAGTGGTGAGTGGTGATGGTGGGTGACGGTGGTGGTGGTCGGTGAAGGTGGAGGTGGGTTACAGTCGTAGTGGTGGGTATCGGTATAAGTGGTGATGGTGGCGGTGAGTAGTGGTGGCAGTGGAGGTGGTGGTGGTGAGCGATAGTGGTGGTGATGATGGTGATAGAGTTAGTAGTGATGCATGATGGTGGTGGTGGTGGTGGGTAAAGATATAAGTGGTGGTGGTGGTGGTGGCGGTAAGTGGTAGTGACTGTAGAGGTAGTGGTGGTGGTGGGTGGCGGTGGTGGTGGCAATTGATGGTGGTAGCGGTGGAGGTGGAGGTGGTGGTGGTAAAGGTTGTGGCGATAGAGGTGGTGGTGGTGGCGGTAGAGGTTGTGGCGATAGAGGTGGTGGTGGTGGATAATGGTGGTTGTGGGTAACGGTGTAGCTGGTGGTGGCGATGAGTGGTGGTGGGGGTGGAGGAGGTGGTGGTGGGTGATGGTGGTGGTGATGGTGGCGATGGAGGTGGTGGCGGTGGAGGGGGTCTTGGGCGACCGTGGTGGCCGGTGGTGGCTCGAGAAAAAAAATATCATATTTCTCACAATTTCTCTACTAAATTTAGAGAATTAAAAACAGGTAAATGGAATCAAATTTTTTCTCAATTTCTTATTCTCAGGATTAAACAAATATGAGAAATGGAATCAATTCCATTTCTCTATACCAAACATGCCCTTAAGGTACAATCAAGTATCAATTTTAGTGTTGTTTTGGTTAAAGACAGTTCCGACCAAAGAGACATATTTACCATTTTGAATGTATGTATGTTTGGTTCCGTGGATACTTGGATCCTTGATACAGGTGCATGTCATCATATAACTTTTGTACATGATCCATTCGTTCTTTTCAAGGAATGAAATGGTAAGTTAAAGTTGGGTGATAATGGGATACAAAGTATCAAGGGTAGTCAGAAGGTGAAAATTCAATAGCATGCCAGTATGGTAAGAAAACTAGATTGTTTGTATGATTGTGACTGTCAAAAGACTTTGATTTCCCTTGAAACTTCAGGTAATATTATACTTAAGTAGCGTGGTGAAGATGATTGGTTGAAGGTCTCAAAGGGTCCATTTATGGTAACGAAAAAGAAATTACAACACGGGATATATTTCCTAAAGGCCAGCTGGTGTGGAATTGTGGCTATATCCTATTCTTTGGAGCAACATGTTGAAAAAACAAAGTAATGGAATTGGTGAATGGCTCATATGCGTGAGAAGGAAATATAAATCCTGAGTTGTGGAGAGGTGACAGGAAAAATGAAATTCTTTTAAGCTTGTAAACACAGGGTGAAATTTAGCTTTGGTCAACATACAACTAAAGAAATCCTCGACGTTGTTCACTATGGCTTGTTAGGACATTATCAAATCAAATCACGTGATAGATGCTTATATTTTGTAATGTTCATTGAGGGCTATTCAAGAAAGATCTGGTTGTACTTTTTGAAAATACAAGGCAAAGTGTTTGCATTGTTCAGAAGTAGAATACCGTATTTGAAAAATAAAGAATGAAACAAGTTAAAGATAAAATAGTCAAACCAGATAATGTGTTAGAATTATCTAATCCATCATATAATGACTTATGCTAAAAGGAATGTATATTGAGGCACCACACTATACAACACGCCCCACAACAAAATGGGGTTACAGAATTGATGAACCAAAGAGTATGCAACATATATATATATATATATATATATATATATATATATATATATATATATATATATATATATATATATATATATATATATATATATATATATATATATATATATATATATATATATATATATATATATATGTTGGTCTATCAAAGCAATGCGATGAAGCAGCGAGTACTAGTTGGTTTTTGTAAGTAGATCTCCATCAACTGTAACTGGTTTGAATACTCCCCAAGAAGTTTGGTATGATAAACCCTGTGATTATTCTAGTTTATATACATTTGTTTTCCCTGCTTATGTTTATGCTAATGATATTAATGTGGAGCCAAGGGTTTAAAGATGCTTTTTCGAACATATGCATGCAAAGTTAAAGGTTATCGACTGTGCTGTATAGAAGAAGTAATAATTCTATAATATATTATAAATTAGGATGTTACCATTGATTAGTTTGCTATATATGACCAATGTGGAACGAATTCTAGTCTTCAAAAAAAAAACTACGTTGGTGCTAACGAGAAGGCAGAGCTTGAAACATGAACTTTAGACATAGTTGTAAGAGATGATAGACACCAACTAAATAATGAACATTCTAGGAGAGATGAGTCTCAAGAACAACTCATAGAGGAAGAACTTAAGAATGCTAAATGTTGAGGAAAATGAGTCAGAATCTATAGTAAAAAAGGAAGCCAAGGAGGAACACATAGAAGCCTATTAGATATGAATGACGTGGTAATACTTATGACATTGTTTTGGTTGCATACACATTGGAAGTAATTGGAGAGAATATTAGTCTACATGTGCCAAGATCATATAAAGAGGCTATTACAACTAAAAAAATGTCATGTTGGTTGGTGGGAATTAATGAAAAAAATGAAATCACTAAAGAAAAATGAAACATGAGATCTAGTAACGTTATCGAAAGGAGCAAACCAGTAGGATGCAAATGGGGTTTAAAAAAGAAATAAGGAATTTCTAGAGTTGGATTGGTGAGATTTAAAGCAATGTTGGTACTAAAAGGGCTCCCACAAGAGAAAGTGATGGATTATAATGAAGTTTTCTTTTTAGTTGTGAAGCACAAAACTATACAGGTTCTATTGGCCATATTGATTGCATTTAATTTGGAGCTTGAACATCTTGATGTAAAATTGTATCCATACATGGTTAATTTGAAGAAAAGGCTTATACGTCTCATCCATAGTGTTCCTTGATGTTAAGATAAAGCATATATGTTTGTTGAAGAAATTCCTTTATGGTTTGCAACAATCCCCTATACAGTGTTATAAAAGGTTTGATTTATTTATGATTTCTCATGACTATGTGCAAAACCAATTTGATAATTGTGTTTACTCAAAAGAAATGTCAATGGTTACCACATATATTTGTTGTTATACATGGATGGAGTGATTGTTGTTACTAAGAGTATGGCTGAACTTAATAAATATGAGTATGAGATGAAGGGTTTGGGTGCATGGAAGAAGATATTGGCATGTAGGTTCAAAGTGATAGAAGAGAAGGGATTTTAGACAATTCTCAACAAAAAAATATAAAGAACGTTTTGAAATTATTCTCTAACGATCGGTCTAAACAAGTATGTACTTCTTTAAAAGCACACTTAAACTTTATTGTAGCACTATACCAACTACATATGAGGATAAGGATTACATGAGCATAGTCAATTATTTTACTGCTTTTGGAAATCTCATGTATGATATGGTTTGTACTAGATCTGGTCTGACTCATACATTTGGTGTAGTAAGTACGCTTATGAGTAATATATGGAAGGCTCACTAGGACGAAATGGATTATGCGATGCTTTAGAGGAATGTTTATTGTTTGTTTGGTTTATGATGCTAAAAATGCAAAGATGATTTGGTTGGCTATGAAGACTCGAATCATAGTTGTGACTTGATCCAAAGACGATTACTTATGTGTTATATGTTTACCATATTTGAATATGCTATTATCTAGAAGGCAACATTACAACCAATAGTTGCCTTGTCCACAACTAAGGAAGATTACATGCTAACGATCAAAGGGATAAAGGAGTGCGTTTGGCTACATGGTCGTGTTCATATTCTTGGGTTGAAGGTGGAGAAGCCTACTTTGTATTGTGACACTCAGGGTGTGTAACGTCAAGCAAAGAATCCGTTCATATGTCGAAGGTTTAAGTGTTTGTAGTAAGTAAGGTCCTATTTTCATATGTTGGTTTTACTTGTATATGGACTCCGCTCTTTAGTTGTTAGGTTTTATGGTTATAAATATTCGTAGCTAGGGTTTCTGTTGTATCACTTGCAATTGTTGAATAATAGAAGGAGATCTCTAGTTCTTGTCCATGGACATATGTTAATGGACGTAAGTAAAATGGACCAAACCACATTATTCTCGATGTTGTTTTTCTTCGAATGTGCATCATATCCTTTATGACGTGATTTGCTATTTTGCTATTGATAGCTTGTACGAAAGTACTTGTTTTTTTGGGGAAACAAATACCACACAAAAACAACTCTCATACTAACATGGGACTGTGTAAAGATGAAGGATTTTGAAAAATTTGTGAAACATAGATGCAAAAATAGTTATGGTGCTTAGTCTTGTTTGGTCGCAAATTGATCACTCTTACAAAATGAACTATATATTACTTTTTTATATCTACGAAAGGAATTTACTACAAAAAAACAACTCTCAGATTTAAGGAAAACAATTATCTGCAACATGGTTTTCTTTGTTTAATTAAACCAACAGTGGTCATTATATTTTTGGTACTAATATTCCATATATGAGTAATGCTACATTCTTAAAGTTCTCCTAAATATTATTGCAACAACAATTGCTTTCTCCACTCAAAGATTCCGGATAATTCATCGATCTATGCATAAACTTTAGCATTCGGATCCATGACATTTGTGTTACTTTAAGTAACCTGTATCCATTTAAGCAAATTCAGTTTAAAAATTTTGAAAATATTCTAATGTTGGACATTAAAATAAACTTGTTTAACTTTTTGCTAAATAAACATATGAAATTTACTATTGTCTTGGACGGATGGAGAAGTAATGGAACAAGTTTTATTTTTTTAGTAGACAAAAATATATAAAGAAAATTCACACATATCAATGACTCGTACCAGTGGGCAAAAGATCACTAGTTCAACCAAAAACGAAAGTTCGATAGACACACCATAACCTAAAATTGTAGTTAAGTTGTATATATGCTTGAAAACAGATAAATTCATAAAGATATATATTTTGTGGGTATTGGTAAAAAAAACTCTATGACGTGATATGTATGTGAATGTCAAGTCACACAATACACACCCTCACACATAGGGGGTTTATTGAAGATCACCAATATTTTGTTCATCTTGAAGGAGAAAACATAGCTATTGACACATAATAGACGGGTAAAAAGAAGAAAATGCTTGGGATAGATGAGGAATGATACAGAAACCTGGTACTCGAGAATTCAGAGAGCTTGCCAGTGCTGGAGAAGATGATGACACCAACTTGGGCATCACATAAGATGGCAATCTCTTTTGCTTTCTTTAACAATCCATTCCTTCTCTTGGAGAATGTCACTTGCCTGCTGGTTATGTCATCGATTCTTCGAATCACTATCTTCCCTCTTCCCATCTCTCTCTCTCTCTCTCTCTCTCTCTCTCTCTCTCTCTCTCTCTCTCTCTCTCCAAACTATTAGGCTTTCTTGCTAGGGTTTCTTGGTATATCAGAGAGAAATATCGTACTTAATTAGATCTTGATGATGCAAAGGATCTAAACGCTTTGCTAATAGCGCAAAAAGCATCAATATATAATAATCAAGTGGGACGCAAGATTACTGGGAGATTCAGATAATGGATTTTACTGTGTCATCCAGGTTGTAAATCAGATCTAACAAGGTTAACCCACATATGTCTTGTTCTGCAGCCATGGATGCTAGTAGCTCTTATTTCAAATAAAGAACTAATAGATATTAACAGTACATATATGTACTAAATATTATAGTCTATCTTAACTTATACTTACGATAAATAAATAAATTAATATATATATATATATATATATATATATATATATATATATATATATATATATATATATATATATATATATATATATATATATATATATATATATATATATATAAAGTAAATATCAAATGGGAACCAATATTTTCCTAGGAACCTAGAAACTCTTCGTGGATCGTTAGATCAAAAAAATCAAAGGTCATAATGCAAGGTGGCAGTTTTGTAATTAATTTGAATTTCAATAATTTAATTAACCTTTTATAAAAGAAATAAAGGGTAATTTCGGAAGAAAAAACAAATAAAATTGGTAACAGCCAAATGAAATCGGGAAACAAGCATCAAATTCGTGACCTTCTATCTCTTTCTTTCTCACGCATACTCGCCGCCCCCTACTCTCTTCTTCAGCGATTGATCTGATCATCGTCTTCACATTGTCGTTGCTTCCTCATGCCGTCGCCATCATCCTTCTCGTTATCGTTGCCTTCTCAGGCCGTTGACATAATCAGGTTTGATTTGTGGATCAAGAAATCCGCCACCACCAATTGAAAACCCTAAACTAGCACTGGCGCCACCACCGCTTGAAATCCTCTTCGTTCTTCGCTAGAATCCGATTAAATCAATCTCACGATTTTCAGGTATGCTCCCCACCGCCACCACAGTTGTCGGACTGTTTCTTACCCGTCAAAATCATGTAAAGAATCTAATTCTAGAACCCTAAATCACGATTTCAGGTATGCGCGATTCTGAAATAGAGAATGAAGGGAGTCACGATTTAGGAAGAAGAGACAGCGAGAAAGAAGGAATGAGAAGGGAAGTTCGGAGCTGACACT
Organism: Cichorium intybus; assembly: GCA_023525715.1. Classification (NCBI taxonomy): domain Eukaryota; kingdom Viridiplantae; phylum Streptophyta; class Magnoliopsida; order Asterales; family Asteraceae; genus Cichorium; species Cichorium intybus. The sequence continues at coordinate 130,387,515 of CM042011.1, read as the reverse complement.
GTGGTTTGCTATTTCCAACTGAGAGACGACGGGATCGATCAGGAGAGGCAAGGCAGCAACCTTCCCGTTGCTGCTAGTTCAGATTCGACAAAGAACCACCACCGATGGCGGCGGTTAGCTCCGGTGACAGTAGAAATCGAGTTCGGTCTGTGTGGTTCGCGATTTTAGAGAAAGAGAGAGATATCAGGGGATTGCCGGGTACCCCGCTAATGAAAATAGTATACCTTTCATTGAGGGACAGAGCAGAAACGCGGTGGAGAAGAAGAAGCGGATTGCAGAGCGGTGGCCGGTGGCCTCCTCCCTAATTTCACGGTAGGTTCGATCTCTCTTTCTCTCACGTCCTCCTCCTCCCTTTCTCACGTCAGATCCAACGATGCAGGTCTTCTTCCATCGAGAATTCCGGAATTTGATTTCCGGTTTTGGCGGTGTAAAGAGCAATACCGGACCAGGTTCAGGTGACCAAATCAGTTACCCTCCTTTATGTAGAAATTGAATGTCAATTTTACTTGTGCATATTGATTCAGCCGATATACGTATGTGATTATTTGTATCTGTATATGCATATGTACATATACGTATGTGATTATGCGTGTATACGTATGTGTGTATGTGCATATACGTATGTGTATACGTGCATTTGTTCATATATTTATATGTGCATATTTGCATATATGTATGTGCATATCTGCATATATGTATATGCATTTGTGCATATATGTATGCATTTTTATTAAATATGTATGTGAATATACGTATGCACATATGCAGATATACGTATGTGATTATTTGTACATGTATGTGTATATGTACATATACGTATGTGATTATGTGTGTATACGTATGTGCGTATGTGCATATACGCACGTGTATATGTGCATATACGCACGTATATATGTGCATTTGTTCATATACATATATGTGCATATGTGTATATATGTATGTGCATATGTGCATATATGTATATGCTTTTGTGCATATATGTATGCATTTTTACTAAAATTTTTGTAGATTTTGAAGACTTTGCCGAGTAATTCGAAGAAGTGAAGATGAACCGAAGACTACATTACAATTAAGGATGAACAAATGAAGATATTTTTGATTTTTTGTTGTATTGCTTTGTTTTTTTAGTTTAGGGTTATATAGGCTAAAATGTATGTATGTTATTTTTATGTTGTTTTTTAATAAAATGGTCGTGTTTATGCTTCGTGTTCGAATATTTTTGTTAACTTTATCCCAACATTATGATATATGGATATTTTGTGTGTTTTTTATGAAAAAGTATCGAATGTGCACATATGCATATTTGGATATAATGCATATATGCATTCTGTTAAAAACAGCCATATCAGAAATATGTACATATGTATCTTTGAATATAATGCATATATGCATTCTCTTAAATATGCATATATGCATTCTGTTAAAAATTGTCATATCAGATTTTATAAAAAACAAATCCAAAATCTAGTTTTTTAAAAAAAAAATTAAAATTTTGATTTTTTTAATATTTCGAAAATATTTTGAAATTTTCTTCTTTTTAAATTCAAAAATTTGATTTTTAGTATCCTTAATTTTAGGAGATGGTTATGGTTGTTGCCAAAAATAAAAAATTCAGAATTAAATGTAATTTGTTAAATGACCATCATGCTTTTTTATGTTTCAACCAATCAGAATTGGTTCCTAGGTTCCTAGGAAAAACTTGGTTCCTTCTTGAAATGGACTCTATATATATATATATATATATATATATATATATATATATATATATATATATATATATATATATATATATATATATATATATATATATATATATATATATATATATATATATATATATATATATATATATATATATATATATATATATATATATATATATATATATATATATATACACACACATAGGGTTGGGTTCAATGAGGAACCAATTTTAAATGAGGAACCAAGGAACCAATTTAAGCCATATGATCAAAAAATTCAAGGCATTAGATTTCTTATGAAAAACTTCAAAAAAATAAACATTACACCGGAATATAGCAAAACATGGAACTTCAAGGGGTATTTTTGGTAAGCTTTCAAAAATTTTAACGGCAGTTAACGTGAATTAACTGTGCCTTTGGTTTGAAAGTTACTTCATTTTCACAGTTTACATCTTCCTGTCGCTTTCAACGTGCGATTCACCGTAAGCGTACTTCTTCGTCGGAATATTCACCGGAAATCTGAAGTTAATCCGTAATAGTCGCCGGAGATTACGAATCGGCGATGACTATCGAAGGTACGGTCTATTATCATCTATTTTCTAAACGTTTTGCACGAATCGACACTACTGAAAACCCTAATTCGCGAATTGTACTTCAAAATATGATTAAACTTCGAATCAGTGTTTAAACTATCAAATCATTGTTGAATAACTTTATAAAATTTAATTTTATAACATTTTCGGAATGAAAATACAAAATCGAAACCCTATATTATACAGTAACTTTTTTCGATTATGATATACATGTAATCGGTAGTGTTAAATTGTTAAAATAGTTAAGATCTACAAGTAATAGAAAACATTAATCGATTACAATATCTCAAACTAACATTAAATCCCTTATATGAGTTTAAACTTTGAAATTCATACTCCATTAACATTATATTCAGAAAGGAATCAGTAACTAACATTAAATTACTTATGTGAATTGACAAATCATGAATAACTTAAGTTTTTACTTATTGTGAGTATATGAAGACTTGTAGTTGCATTAAATTCACATATTTAATATATGTAGTTACACTAAATTCTAATAGCGTTTATTTATTGTTTTATGAATTTATACAGGTAAACATGACACGTTACCAACAGAAGGAGATCCAAGTCAAGGTCATCTGTTTGAAACTTCAAGAACATGTTCACAATGTGAATTATATTTATAACTTATATTCTAATAACACATATTTATTGTTTTATGAGTTTAATACAGATAAACATGACACGTTACCAAAAGAAAAAGATAAATCGAAGACAACAGAATCAAAAGGAGATGAAAGTCAAGGTTAGTTGTTTGAAACTTACACAACATGTTTACAATGTGCAATTTTGTTTATAACATGTATTCTTATAGCATATATTTATTGTTTTATTAATTTAATACAGGTAAACATGACACATTACCAATAGATAAAGATAATATGAAGAGAACAGAATCAAAAGGAGATAAAAGTCAAGATTGGGTTTTTGAAACTTAAAGAACATGTTCAGAATGTGAATTGTATTTATATAATTCAAATGTGAATTTCAATAATATATCATTATATTTTCATACTTTACATTTACAGATAAAGCAGTCTAGCAATCACAAGTTCTTTCTAAGATTCAATCTGAAATTCTTCCAACTCAAGGTTAGTTCAAACAAAAATTATAAATATTGTATTGTTAATAAAACTTCAAAAACATTTAATTATTTAATATCATATTGGTGAAACTCAAGTAAAGTACACAAAGGGAACACTTAAAATGATATTAGATAAATTTAAAGGTGTATCAAAAAGCCCAACACCAGAAAAATCACCCAGTCCAAAAAAACCAACAAAATGTTTGTAAAGATGTTAATAATTATAAGATTTCTGACTTTATTCTTAAATATTAAAGTTTTCGTTTATTAAAAATTATTATTCATTCACAGAAACAGCACAAACTACAGTAGACATCCAAAGCACTCCAAAAGAAAAAATAAAAGGTTAGTACATTTTTACATTTATTTGTATAACATAAACATATTCACATAGTGAATTGTCATTAACATATTCACATTGTGAATTATTAAAAAAATATTAACATAGTGAATTGTCATTAACATATACACATTGTTAATTATTAAAAAAATATTTATATGTGAATTTCAATATTAGTGTATTCTAATTCACAAAAGTGATTTTATTAAATAGTTATAATATGATTAATTATAAGAGAAACAACACAACCTACAATACACATTGTGAATTGTCATTGACATATTTACATTGTGAATTATTAAAAACATATTTACTTGTGAATTTTAATAGTAGTATATTCTAATTCACAAAAAAAATCCAACAAAAGGTTTGTAAAGATGTTAATAATTATGAGATTTCTGACTTTATTCTTAAATATTAAAGTTTTCGTTTATTAAAAATTATTATTCATTCACAGAAACAGCACAAACTACAGTAGACATCCAAAGCACTCCAAAAGAAAAAACAAAAGGTTAGTACATTTTTACATTTATTTGTATAACATAAACATAATCACATTGTGAATTATTAAAAAAAATATTAACATAGTGAATTGTCATTAACATATACACATTGTTAATTATTAAAAAAAATATTTACTTGTGAATTTCAATGTTAGTGTATTCTAATTCACAAAAGTGATTTTATTAAATAGTTATAATATGATCAATTATAAGAAAAACAACACAACCTACAATACACATTGTGAATTGTCATTGACATATTCACATTGTGAATTATTAAAAAAATATTTACTTGTGAATTTTAATATTAGTATATTTTAATTCACAAAAAAACCAACAAAATATTTTTAAAGATGTTAATGATTATGAGATTTCTGACTTTATGCTTAAATATTATAGTTTTCGTTTATTAAAAATTATTATTCATTCGCAGAAACAGCACAAACTACAGTAGACATCCAAAGCACTCCAAAACAATAAACAAAAGGTTAGTACATTTTTACATTTATTTGTATAACATAAACATAGTCATATTGTGAATTGTCGTTAACATATTCACATTGTGAATTATTAAAAAAATATTCACATAGTGAATTGTCATTAACATATACACATTATTAATTATTTAAAAAAATATTTACTTGTGAATTTCAATGTTAGTGTATTCTAATTCACAAAAGTGATTTTATTAAATAGTTATAATATGATCAATTATAAGAAAAACAACACAACCTACAATACACATTGTGAATTGTCATTGACATATTCACATTGTGATTTAATAAAAAAATATTTACTTGTGAATTTTAGTATTAGTATATTCTAATTCACAAAAGTTATATTATTAAATAGTTACAATGTGAATAATTATAACAGAAACAACACAACCTACAATACACATTATGAATTGTCATTGACATATTCACTATGTGAATTTCAATATTAGTAAATCTAATTTACAAAATATGTTGTTTATTTTACAACAATTAGACAAAGTCCAAGAATAAAGGACATTGTTTCTACATCAGAGCCCACACCAATACAAATTGACACTAGTCTTGTAAAGAAAACTAAAAAAAAAAGAAAAAACAGGTTGGTTTATATTTTAATAAAATTATTTATTATTATCATATATTAATTTCTAACATGTTTATCAATACATTTACAACAGTGACAAAGAAGACTACCATGAAGAAGAGAAAACATACATCGAAACCAGAAAATAACGAAAAGACTACCACAAAGAAGAGAAAACATACATCAAAACCAGAAGAGAACGAAAAGACTACCAGAAAGAAAAGAAAAGTTGAAAAGAAAGAAAAAATACCCATAGATCCAAGCAAACCAATATCACTAAGAACCAGAATTAGCACAAACTCATTGATTAATGTTATAAGATCACTCAACAAAGACCAGAAAGAAGCAGTTAGAGAATTAGGATTTGGCTCTTTGTTAAAATTGTCAATAGATGGAATTCCTGGAAAGCTTTCTAGATATGTGGTGAACAAATTCAACCCACAAGATATGAAGATTCACTTACCAGAAGCTTCAATTGAGATCACAAAAGAGTTGGTTCAAAATTTAATTGGAGTTCCGATTGGCAAAAAAAGTTTATATGAAATTGAACATTGTGATCATACGCTAAAAGAATTTGTTGAATGGAAAGAGCAATATGATAGAAAGCCAATGAGACCAACTGATATTGAAAGAAGAATCAGAAAATCAAAAGACTCGGGAATGCTATTCAAAATTAACTTTGTTATCTTGTTTTCAAATTCATTTTGTGAAATTCACAAACTTGGGAAATGCAAGTTAACAATCTTACCTCACTTTTTTGGAGAGACCATAAAATATATAGACTGGTGTGGTCATATTCTTAACTGCCTGAGAGTATGCAAGCATAATTGGGATGAAACTGATCGAGGAGACTACTTTTGTGGACCACTTATTGTTTTACTGGTAATATTGTTTATTATACATACATACATACATATATATACATATATATATATATATATATATATATATATATATATATATATATATAATGTAATTTCTTATTTCATATAACTAATTGTCTAATATTAACATTGCAGCTTGCTTATTTGGAATTCATGACAAATTTGAAGAATGAAGAAATTGAAAGAGATGGTTTTCCTGTTAACCATTGGAATATTCAGAAGATGAATTTAAGAGAAAAGACAGAACTTGCAAAAGACTCGTTTGGTAATGTTGATGTTGAGGATTATTATCCAGAATCAAAAGAAGAATCATCTGATGAAGATGATTATATGACAGTTGAGGTCAGTTTTTATTACATTCACAATGTTATTTTTAATTTTGAATATATGATTATGTAAATTCACAATGTGAATTTCTGTATATGCCATTTTATTGGCAGGAATTGGAGGTGAAAGTGAAAAGAAAGTATGAAAAACTCGTTGAAGATAAAGAAAAGATTGGAAAATTGATAAAATTTTCTGTTTCAAAGTTTCCGGAGAGTCATAATTTGAAGGAGTTTGATAAAAAAATTTGATGAAGCATTCTTTAGGAAAGAAAATGATTTTGAAAATGATGACAAAGAAGATGAAGATCAAATGAATGACAAAGAATATGATCTTGGAGTTGAAAATATTGAAAAACAATTTGAAGTCCAATTTGAATTGAACACAGAAGGTGAAAGGAATGCAAATGTGAATCAAGGTGAAAGGGAAGAAAGAAATGTGAATGAAGGTGAATTGAACACAGAAGGTGAAAGGAATGCAAATCCCATTGAAGTTCAAGAAACCACTCCAGTTACCAAAAGCAATTTGAATGAATCAACCTATTTGACACCAGGAGATTACTTTGAAGATCCAAAGGTTCTTGAATACGTAGATGCTTTGGAATTTTATATAAATTGTAGTGAATTACAAAATAAACAAAATATTATTAAAACAAATATATCAAACACAACAAAAACTAGTAAAAAAAAGTTGATTGATACATCAATACCTAGCTTTTCAATTGGTTTAACACAAGAATTTCAGGAAACTAATGTAGTACAAGGTGAAAAGGAAACAACTATTCTTGAGGAGGAGATTCATGATTCAGAAGACACAGAAGATGATTTAGAAGTTTAAAAATTACAAAGGAATGTTGAGAAAAGAGCTACAAAACCATCTGTATTTTTATCATCTCCTTACTGCCAGAAGTTTGTTTCCACGGAGAATTTTCTGGAAGATGCTGAAACAAAAGTTTCAAACAGAATATTTATGAGGAATGGTTCTCCTAGGTAAAACTTTACACTTAATATTTTCTTTTATTATAGTGACATTTGAAATATCCTTTATTAACTTATTATTCTTTTTTTGATTAACAAATCAAGTGAAAAGGTATTTGAAATGAAGAATGGTGTCATTGTCTTAAGAGGAATGATAGAGACTTTACAGACTGGTTTGTGGGTGCATACAAGTGTGATTGATGCCTGGTCAGCTATTTTAAATTTTGAAGAAAAAACTCGTACAAACAAACCATTGTTCAGATACTTCTTTGATACAACGATTGTGGTAAGTTCAAACTAAAATACATAAAATTTAATTGTGAATCTCCTAGTAAATACATGTGATATCAGATGCTATTAGGGTTTTTATTTGATTGTATATTCACATCTTAATTTACTAATAAATTTATAAAAATTCACATTGTGAATTACTTAATATGTTTTTAATGCATAATTTCATATGATAATTATGGTATTGTACATTCACATTTATTAATTAACATTTTTTTATGTTATTATAGTTTAAAATCTGAAATTAACTTGTCCTTTTTGCAGACAAAGAACATATATGATGCAAAAATACCTTTCACTGAAAGATTTAAAATATTTGAGTCAAATTTAACATAAGCAATGAAAAACGACAAGGAGCATTTATCATTTGACAAAATTGATTTGGTAATTAATTTTTCTATTTCTTTAACACAAAAAATATTAGATCTATATCTTTATAACTAATTCACAAATTCAATTTGTTAAAAACAGGTACTTTTCCCTATTCATCATGAAGATCATTACTACCTCATCAGTATAAACTTAAAAGAACCATCAAGTGAAGTCATTGACAACAAGAATTCAACAGCAAAGATAGAGAGAGCTTATCATAATGCACCTGAAGAACTGGTAAGGAAAAATATAAATTTATATGATATAAAAAAGAAATAAATCATTTAATCAAAATTACTCTTATTTGCAGAAACTACTCTTCAGTGAATATTTGAAGAATGCGAAACATAAATCTGCATTAAAGATAAAAGATGTCATCCCAGAAAGACTAAAAATGTTTTGGCGAACCAGGAAGAACTATGTTGATTGTGCAGTTTTTTGTATGAGACATATGGAGGTTTATATGGGTGATCGCACAGGAAGCTGGGATTGTGGGTTTAAGAAGGAAGATGGAGTAGGATCTCAAACTCTTCAAATAAATGGTCTGCGAATCAAATACTTAACAAATATTCTTCTTAGTGAAATGAACATTCACAAGAAAAGAATTATAAAACAATCAGAAGCATATGCTAATAAATCAAATGAACAAATTGATGCAATGTTGAAGAAGGGATGGGAGAAAAGAGAAGGAAGAATATAGAAGTGAATTCTGAAGAAAAAATGGTTGTTTGTTTTGCCAACACTTGTGGTATTTGAAAAAATATGGACGTTTGTATTCTATTATGCATGAAACAATGGTTGTTTTCCAGTTTAGGACTACTTTTTTATTTGTATGGATGAAATAATGGAATGCAGAACTATGTATATGTACTTGTTGATGTTTATCCTTGAAATATTTGTACTCTTTAACTTATGCTTGAGGTTAAATCTAAAGGTATTAGTACAACACCTAAACTAATAAATGTGTTGTAAACAACAAGATAAAACTCAACATGAATAAGTATACAAAAATTTATAAGACTGTTAATAAAATCTTCTAGACAGCGAGATAATAAAATACACATCAATATCTAAAACAAATGTCAACTTAAAATCAAATTAAGTGAATCCTTAATGTAATCATTTAAAGATTCATAATAAAATCTTGTAAACAATAATACACTTTTACAAAATACACATGTGAATCTCATAAACAAATATCAACCGAAAAAACAACTAAAACATTCACAACAAAAATTTGTACACAAAAATAGTTTAAGAAAACACACATGTGAATATCTTAAACAAATATAAACTAAAACAAAAATTCACATATGAATAATGAATTATATCAAACTAAACAAAACAAATCTAAAAGAAACAATAACATCCACTAGCCACACAAAAGTAAAAGAAAAAAAGTTCAAAACAAATGCATTTATTCATAGAAATAAAATTTCAAACAATTATTCTAAAATTCACATGAAATTTTCAATGCCAAACAATTCAGAAAAATTACTAAAAAAATAAAATTCTAATCTTATTCAACCCTTTCTAAATTCCCTTCTCTAAGAATGCAACTCCTAGCATTGTGATAAGGTTTATGACACAAAGTACATAACCTCAATCGTTTTTTAGAAGCCTCAACCGCTTTCTCTTTATTACTCTTAAGTCTCTTTCCAGTTCCACAACCCTTGTTTTTTATCCCTACAAGGTTTTGAATATTTATAACATCAGGTACTGTAACTCCAAGTATCGCCTCAATCTGATCCCCTTTACTAGATGATTCAGTAGATGGGATACATGAAGAAATACGATTGTTAAGCTCTTGAAGCTGACTTACAAATTTGTTGAACTCATCTTCATCATGTACAAGCTTATTGATGGATGAACGAATAATACCATAAGCATCTTGAATCAAAGTTTCAATTTTACCTCCATACTGAGAATAAGAATACTTCTTTTTCAAAATACCATCACCAATTATGTCTTTTTGCCACCGCCTCAAAATGTATTTTGATGGAATTTGAACAATCTCTTTCATATTTAATATGTAAAACATATGACGGCACAACACTCCTTGATGGACATAAAGCATACAGCTACAACTGATGGTATCATCCTTTGGATTAAACACAACCAACAATTATTATAAATAATCAAATTCACATGCATTACTATACAACTCTTTACAAGATTCACAAGAAAATTTTGTAAACAACAACATAGTTTAACAAAAATACACATGTGAATGTTCTAAACATAAAAAAAATCACATCTCACATTAACAATTATTACATAAAAATAATAGAAATACCTTGTAATGGATATCAGGACAAAGATCAGGAATAGTGTTACGATAATAAGCATCAGAATGTTCATCATAATTAACTTGTTTATCACCATTCTTACTCTTCTTCTTATCTTTCAAAGAATAGATTTCAACATCATCCATAATATTCACAGAATCTTGAATGCAATAATATACTGAATAGTATATTTCTCTCTGTATGATCAAGAAAATAGTGTGTGTATAAACTTCTGATGCATGTCTTTCAATAGGTAAAGGAGTCCTTGGCTTAGAAAATCTAGATGAACACTGAAAACCTAAAAAAGATTGATTATGTCTTTGCTTCTCCATTGCACTTTCAAATGACACCATGAAATTGACTAGATTGGAATCAGAATTCAAGAAACTTGAGAATGCATAGTTCTCACTCTCTGATCTAGAAGTAGTTTGCATCAACCCAGAGAGTGGAAAATCTCTCAAATATGATGGAATCCATAAATTCCTGATCTGATACATACGATTTAACCACTTGTTATTCTGAATATCAAATTCCTCCATCATAGATAACAAATTACTCTCAAATTCTTCTGGAGAGCTTTTAGCATCCCATACAATTTTATGAAAAGACTTTTTGAAATCTGGATGGTTAAAAATATTTGGAGGAACCTAAACACAAGTAATGATATAAAATATGTTACAATAATATTTAGTATAATTCTTTCAACAACATAGGATTCACATTAAAATAAGCTAACATTCAAATTGAAATAACATAACATTCACATGCGAATCTTTGAACAAATTACTTATAACACAATTACCTTATCTATCTTAGTATTGTAAAGTTATAATAAAAATAAAAAGCAGATGTACCTTATCAGAAAGTTTCTTAATGATGTGCCACATGCATAGCCTATGTCTGGATTCTGTAAAAACAATATTTACAGCATTCTTTACTGCTGCATCTTGATCTGTTACAACCATTCTTGGCTGCTTTCCAAATGCCTTAATAAAAGATTGAAGCAACCATACATACGACTCGGTTGATTCACTAGCTAATAAACCAGCACCAAAAGTCACACAACGCCTATGATTGTCAACTCCAGTAAAGGGCACAAAAATCATAAAATATCTGGAAAAAAAATTAAAATTCACATGAATATTATTATACTTTAATGAATGTTAGTAAATAAGGGTTCAGAAAATTACTTATTTGTACGAAAGGTTGCATCAAGAGATATAATATCTCCAAATTCTTCATAATTGCGTTTCGCAGTTTCATCCGCCCAGAAAAGACAAGAAAGATAACCCTTCTCAACCTTGTACTCAAAAGAGAAGTTTGGAACATAACTTTTTCTATTCTCCATTTTATCAACAAGAATTTGAGCATCACTATCACCAATCTTGCAATTTAAATCCCGCTTGAAATTTTTGAAGTCAATTGCAATGCCACCTCTAACGTCATAACCACCGTTTATATTACTTAAGACTGTATAAGCTCTTGTAGCACCAATGTTGTTAGTACCAACCCTATGAATGAATGATTGTTCAAGAAAGTCAAGCTTCCTATTATTCCTTAACAAATATAAGTTCTCTTACGATACTAGATTATGGCTGTGCTCTTCAACAAAACCATATACATAGAACTTTGAGGAACCAGGAAGATTCTTGAACTTTATGATAGCAGGACATCCAATCCTATTAGAAGTAGTTTTCCTTTTACAAGACTCACTTTCATTTATAGAATCATGCTTGAAGGTTTCTGTAAAAACCAGCTCTACTACAATTTAAGTATCTTATACGCACAGTGCCATCATTATATCGCTTTTGACTTGAAAGATTCACATCAAAACCAATTTCATCACCATATTTGGTATAAAAATCAATAGCATAAGCCACAGTACTAAACAAAAGACCAAGCCTCGGCTTCTTATCTTTTATATTATAAGGAACAATACTAAAAGCTTCATTAATAATCTCTTCTGATTCAAAAGATTCGCTACTTTTATCTACAAAAACAAACTCTATATAATAAAAATTCTAAATTGAAATAAAATTAGTTGTGTAAATGCATTAAAAATTATATATGTACATTGATTGTATTCACATGTGAATCTGTTAATAAATAATATAAACATTATACATAAACAAAGTAGATTACTTACTTGATCCTGAATCAATATGATCATCTGAATTGCCACTGTTTGAATTTACAGAATTCATACTAAAAGGAGATTCTTCACGAATTACAAGATCAAGCAAATGAATTCAATTAACTAAGACATTTATTAACATAAACAATCAACTTAAATTAACAGAAAATAAATAAAAACTTACTAGCTAGATCATCAGTGCTTTCATTAATAACTGATATAGAAGAACTCATAATCACCGAATTGATCAATTGCAAACTGAAAAACAAAGAAGATCACTAAATTCTATCAAAATATTATCAATTAAAAATTGAATGCACAATAAAGAATAAAGCATATACCGAAACAATAACTAATAACCTAAAACAGAAGAACGAACAAATAAGAAAGAAAGAAAGAACAACGAAGATAGTATTTCACATAGAAAATAAGATTTTTAGTATAAAAACGTGTAATCAATTGATTATTACAAATCGACAAAGTATAATAAACTAAAAACTAACTCAATTTCACAATCAGATCACCGATTATAAGAACGAACAAAGAAGAAAGAAAGAAAGAACATTACGACAATAAATTGAAATCCAAAACATATTGTACATACCTGAAGATTGAAGCTTGAAATAGAATCGAAGAATCAAGAACAAGAATCGAAGGTCAATGATTCTAATTCAGCATAAACGAAAGAATCAGAAGTCAAAAACCACGAACGACACTTGCGGCTACGTACAATAAAGAATCGAAGGTCAACGACGGAGTAATAACGGAGACGTGAAAAACAAGCTAATAGTTAATGCGAAATTACCAGAATAGCCCTCCGTGTTTTTAAAATTAAGTGCCCTAGATTAATGAAAATCAATGGTTAAGATAGGTTCCTTGGTTCCTCATTGAACTTTAATCTATATATATATATATATATATATATATATATATATATATATATATATATATATATATATATATATATATATATATATATATATATATATATATATATATATATATATATATATATATATATATATATATATATATATATATATATATATATATATATATATATGTATATATATATACATATATATATATATATATATATATATGTATATATATATACATATATATATATATATATATATATATATATATATATATATATATATATATATATATATATATATATATATATATACATATATATATATATATATATATATATATATATATATATATATATATGTAACACCCGGTTTCTCATACAAAGTACACCCAAAATTTTGCAAACAATTATACATTAAAAATGGGTATACTTGCACTCAACCTAGGAAAAACAAGATGTTATCAAACATTAATTACACAAAAGGTCCTTAAAATTTGACCAGGCATTACAATTAAACCTAACACAACTAAAGGACATGCTCTGAGTTGTCCATCTCTCTTTATCATACGCCTTCCCCTATCACTGCTACAGATACCTGCAAAACAACAAACAACTCAAGTGTAAGCTTATAAAGCTTAGTGAGTCATCTCAATTAACTTTCACAATCTTTCTCAATAACCACCCTCATCTTCCTCTCTTGCTATTCTCATTAGCAAGATCTATCTTCTCTTAATTCGGAAACCTGTAAACATATTAGCTTAACAAACACCAGCTAACTGTTAGTATCATCAACTCAATTATAAGTATCACGAATGACACTACTCATAAACTCAATCAAACACACTCGTATATACTCATTTCACAATCAGTTATACTCAATTATAACAATCCTCATGATTGTAATAGTCAAACTCAAAGACTCTTTAACTCACTCTCTCTAGCATATACTCTACTCTTATACTCAAATTTAAGTTGTAACTCATCTCTTGTTATCCACCGATAACAGAACCATTCCGACTCTAATTTATTTCAATATCAATATAACACACACGTATATACATATGTATTACCTACAACAAGATATGACTCATATTTCTCATACAAACATAATCCCAATCGTGCATTAAATCACACTTAAAATATCATTCTCGTATGTTAAATCACATGTTTCTCAATTATAACTTGGCTATCTCAACCAATTTAAAATCAATAGTAACCTGTAAATTCACAATTTAATCATAAGAATGAATTATAGTTACTCACCTGATGTTAACTCAGTATTTGGAACCCCCAAATTACGCGTACCGGGCTCTTGTTCACTAGACATGGTTATATCACCATAGTCTAAATCAATTTTCCAACATCCACAATCATTTCAACAACATCTATCTCAAAGTTGTACAAATCAAAAGAGGAAAAAGGAGTATAAACGGTAAATATCAACTCTATATTTACCGAAACCCCCAAATCCACGGTTCTACTCATTCAACCGTAGAAACTCAACAATACTCTCACCAATAACTCTAAATGCATCCACTAACAATCTATTACCAACATATATAACAATATATAGCTAAAACACTGAAATCAAAACTAGGGTTTCAAAACCCCCAAAACGAAGAAATCACTCACCTCGACGAATTATGAATCGAGAACGTGTTTATGAGGTTAGATCCGTATCTCCCCAGGTTTCCCTACGAATCTCCAGCTTCAATTTGACCCAAAATCGCCATTTGGAGCTCTCAAGGTCGAAAAGGAAATGTTTTTCCCGAAATGAGCATTTTCTGCACATTTAAAGGGGGTCCACACGACCCCGTGTGGATCCACCTCTTCTACTATTTTCTCACTGCACGATTCTACACGACCCCGTGTAGAATCTACACGACCCGTGCAAGTCTAGAACTCAATTTTGGCTCACTGCATGATTCTACACGACCCCATGTGGAATCTACACGCCCCCGTGTGAATCTGGAATTTCACTTGGTTTTTCGATCGTAACTTTCTCGTTTCTTATCCGTTTTTAACAATCCTTATATGCTTAGAAAGCTAAGGAAAAGCTCTACAACTTGATTAGGCTAATTATAACTTTAGATTAACACATCTCTAAACAACTCATATGTAAGACCACACCGACTATAAGGTAATAACTCTACTACCTTAGTAAGCATCTTAAAATGAAAATGGGTCTTACAAGTACTCTCCTCCTTCAAAAGATTCCGTCCTCGGAATCTCTTAGAATAGGTATGGTCTATACAACCACCTCACCACCACAATCACACATCACTTGCGATAATGATATTATCCTTTCGTCATCTAATATGACATGTACATATTGTCATATCTCATTTACTCATAATATAATTAACGCTCGTCATCAGTCTCATAAGATGATCTCTATAGCTATATTGGCTATCATCATTGCCACGTAGGCAAGTACTCACTCTTTTTTAGCGCACCCTTCGTTGTAGCTTCGTCGACATCAAAGTATCTCACCTTACTTCTCAAGTGATACTCCAATCACTATCATTATTTTCATACATTCATATTTATGACTCACATCGAGCCATATTCTCATTGTACCATCCTTCAATAAGGAAAACGGTCCCACTGATTCCAATACTCATTTTCTCTCAATTTACTCCTCTAATTGCAACCTGTCAATTATTGACTCCTCATCAACACAACTCATGAATATTAGAAACTATCTCGAGTTTCACTCACGCCTCCTCTGAAATTGTTATTTAACTCTCGACACTTTGGTCACACAAGATCCGTTTCAGTTGTCTCATCACTACAACCGATTATAACTTCTCCAAAAGCTCATTTATCTCTACTCCCACCTCAGCACACATTTTAGGTTTTTCACCCAATATACAACTCACCGAAATCTCTACACATGGATCAAAAATAATAAAATTTGACACCGCAATCCCTACAATGAGATCATATCTCATTATCCGATTAATTCATTAATCTCAAGAAAGTAACTCAGATTATTATAGCAAAATCCACTATCCATCGTCTCATACGAATAAATAGTTTTGTCATCTCGACACCCACGCATTTATCTCATTGGCAGTAATTGGTTTGATTGCTAAGGAACGAATCCTATCAATCACGAACACAATTACTTTACTCCTTCTTTTAACTCACATCTTTTCATTATGTATTTATAAAACTCTATCTCGTTCAACATACAAGAAATCTCACACATTCTCAACACGAGTACATAACAGACGTACTTACTCACAGCAACAATTTCTCAACAGTATTACTTATTGTATTATCTCACAATACCTCTATACTGTTACTCGGCCTCTAATTCGTCCTCTTCTCAACCCGTAGGTTTCAAGCCACACAAGCTTACCGCTACGTTCATATCTATCCGCACGCAAGGATAGTACATGTCTCATTACTCCGCATCATCATAAAGTACATGCCTGTTTACATACAAGCACAACCACTATAGCACCACTCTGCCTCAACTCTTGGTACATCGTACCATCCTTTGGTTTCACCAATCAACGTTGTGTTACGGTATCTCATACCGTCCTTTGATCAAATCATGGTACCTCGTACCATTTCTGATTTCAATCCATCTCCTCTTTGACTCTAGCAGATCTCCCTCTCGGTATCGAGCCATAAAGACTCACCATCACTCCTTCTTCGGTTTGAGTCACCAAGGTTCTCACTACTCTAACCACAAGGTACTCGTTATGTGGTTCCACAGAAATATGTGGTCTCAACCTCAATTACTCAATATGTAACCCCACATAACATGTGGTCTCAATCACGTTTACTCAATATGTGACCCCACCAAAAATGTGGTCTCGATCACATTTACTCAATATGTGACCCCACTGAATATGTGGTCTCGATCACATTTACTCAATATGTGATCCCACCGAATATGTGGTCTCTATCACATTTACTCAATATGTGGCCCCACAACATATGTGGTCTCGATCACATTTACTCAATATGTGACCCCACAACATATGTGGTCTCAACCACTTTTACTCGATCCGTGGCCCCACAACATATGTGGTCTCAACCACTTTTACTCAATATTTGGCCCCACAACATATGTGGTCTCAACCACATTTACTCAATATGTGGCCCCACAACATATGTGGTCTCAACCACAGTTACTCATTATGTGGCCCCACAAAATATATGGTCTCAACCACTTTACTCGATATGTGGCCCCACAACATATGTGGTCTCAACCACTTTTACTCGATATGTGGTCCCACAGAATATGTGGTCTCAACCACATTTACTCGATATTTGGTCGCACAGAATATGTGGTCTCAACCATCTTTACTCGATATGTGGTCCCACAGAATATGTGGTCTCAACCACATTTACTCGATATGTGGTCCCACAGAATATGTGGTCTCAACCACATTTACTCGTTATGTGGTCCCACAGAATATGTGATCTCAACGACATTTACTCGATATGTGGTCCCACAATATATGTGGTCTCAACCACATTTACTCGTTATGTGGTCCCACAGAATATGTGGTCTCAACCACAAAGTACTCGTACATAGAAGTCTCGTCACATCTGTGAAACAACAAACACTATATATACAATATCAAAATCTATATATATATTTTTACCATGTATATACTCTTTATACACACTTCTCTATGGTTGTTAAGTACTCGTCAAGCAACCACTTATAATCTCAGTTATATACAATTACAAAGCACTCGTTATGTGATATGTAAACATTACCTCAAATGGACATGAGATTCTCATCTCAGTGCCAATTACTACACTTTATAACCACAATTTTCTAACACATGTAATTTCAATTGATCTTTTATGTGTCCAAACATTTCACACATATTCTACTACATGTATTATCAACAATTAAACACATATAACTCATTACAACTACCATTTTAAGTAAATTACTTACATACCTCATAGCAACAAAATCTTGTTTTCTCACTAGCTGAAACTTGCATACTTCAAATCTAAACTCTTGAGTGTACTCGGCTACACTCACATGTCTCAACTTTTAGCTCATGCTCAGCTTATGCTCATACTATTTCTCATCATTAGTTGGAATTTCGCCTCAACCGGGATCTTATCTCAACATCTCATCATCATCTGGAAATTCACCATCAACAAAATCTCATCTCATATTCAGTTAACATCTCATAATTAGCTGAATTTCTTTTCTCCTCGTTGGTTGATATCTCATATCAGCCAAAATCTCGTCTCAACATCCACTATTGGTCCAACCGGCTCTGACCAATTTCTCAACTCATCCTTCATCTGCCTCCATATCTGTATTTACACACAGAAAACAACAATAACAAATATAACATATAAGTTATAATTAAATCATAAACTAAAATTTGCAGCAGTATCTTTTTCCAAGCATGTGATAGGGGCTCTCTCTTCTCGGTTCAAGTCTAGGACTCTACACTCAAAGACCTAGTTCACTTAAACCATGCTCTGATACCAACTTGTAACACCCGGTTTCTCATACAAAGTACACCCAAAATTTTGCAAACAATTATACATTAAAAATGGGTATACTTACACTCAACCCAGGAAAAACAAGATGTTATCAAACATTAATTACACAAAAGGTCCTTAAAATTTGACCAGACATTACAATTAAACCTAACACAACTAAAGGACATGCTTTGAGTTGTCCATCTCTCTTTATCATATGCCTTCCCCTATCACTGCTACAGATACCTGCAAAGCAACAAACAACTCAAGTGTAAGCTTATAAAGCTTAGTGAGTCATCTCAATTAACTTTCACAATCTTTCTCAATAACCACCCTCGTCTTCCTCTCTTGCTATTCTCATTAGCAAGATCTATCTTCTCTTAATTCGGAAACCTGTAAACATATTAGCTTAACAAACACCAGCTAACTGTTAGTATCATCAACTCAATTATAAGTATCACGACTGACACTACTCATAAACTCAATCAAACACACTCGTATATACTCATTTCACAATCAGTTATACTCAATTATAACAATCCTCATGATTGTAATAGTCAAACTCAAAGACTCTTTAACTCACTCTCTCTAGCATATACTCTACTCTTATACTCAAATTTAAGTTGTAACTCATCTCTTGTTATCCACCGATAACAGAACCATTCCGACTCTAATTTATTTCAATATCAATATAACACACACGTATATACATATGTATTATCTACAACAAGATATGACTCATATTTCTCATACAAACATAATCTCAATCGTGCATTAAATCACACTCAAAATCTCATTCTCGTATGTTAAATCACATGTTTCTCAATTATAACTTGGCTATCTCAACCAATTTAAAATCAATAGTAACCTGTAAATTCACAATTTAATCATAAGAATGAATTATAGTTACTCACCTGATGTTAACTCAGTATTTGGAACCCCCAAATTACGCGTACCGGGCTCTTGTTCACTAGACATGGTTATATCACCATAGTCTAAATCAATTTTCCAACATCCACAATCATTTCAACATCTATCTCAAAGATGTACAAATCAAAAGAGGAAAAAGGAGTATAAACGGTAAATATCAACTCTATATTTACCGAAACCCCCAAATCCACGGTTCTACTCATTCAACCGTAGAAACTCAACAATACTCTCACCAATAACTCTAAATGCATCCACTACAATCTATTACCAACATATATAACAATATATAGCTAAAACACTGAAATCAAAACTAGGATTTCAAAACCCCCAAAACGAAGAAATCACTCACCTCGACGAATTAGGAATCGAGAACGTGTTTACGAGGTTAGATCTGCATCTCCCTATGTTTCCCTACGAATCTCCAGCTTCAATTTGACCCAAAATCGCCATTTGGAGCTCTCAAGGTCGAAAAGGAAATGTTTTTCCAGAAATGAGCATTTTCTGCACATTTAAAGGGTCTGTCAGGTCCATACGACCCCGTGTGGATTCTACACGACCCCGTGTGGATCTACCTCTTCTACTATTTGCTCACTGCACGATTCTACATGACCCCGTGTAGAATCTACACGACCCGTGCAAGTCTGGAACTCAATTTTGGCTCACTGCATAATTCTACACGACCCCGTGTGGAATCTACACGCCCCCGTGTGAATCTGGAATTTCACTTGGTTTTTCGATCGTAACTTTCTCGTTTCTTATCCGTTTTTAACAATCCTTATATGCTTAGAAAGCTAAGGAAAAGCTCTACAACTTGATTAGGCTAATTATAACTTTAGATTAACACATGTCTAAACAACTCATATGTAAGACTACACCGACTATAAGGTAATAACTCTACTACCTTAGTAAGCATCTTAAAATGAAAATGGGTCTTACAATATATATATATATATATAATATATATATATATATATATATATATATATATATATATATATATATATATATATATATATACTAGTTGTAACACCCGTGTATTACACGGGATGACATAAATAAAACGTATTTAATGAAAATATAAATATTAATTATTTTAAAAACCAAATTTTCATAAGATATGAGAAATATGTTGAAACAACAATTCGAATTCTCATACCCGTAATGTTAGATATTAAAAACAACAATTCGAATTCTCAAACCTTAATTTTTGTAATTCTAATAGATTCTAATAAGATCAAAATTCGTAAGTTTAGTAATTCAGTAAATTGTAATAAATTTGAAAAGAAACTGAAACTTTTATACTAATCGTAACTGAAAGAGTAAATCAAGCCAGCATACAATGCATAACAAACTGAAACCGATCTTTTTGGAGTCACCCTTAACTGTCAAACAAATTACTTTTTTTTAAGAATTTCAAAACTCTGAGAAAATGACATGTGGCCAAATCAATGTCGTGATGACAAGTGTCCTCTAGATATTTATTTATTAGGATAAGATTCAAGTTTATATATTCATCTTCTATATCGTATTATATTCTCCGTTATTCTACTTCTGAATAAGAACTTAAGTTATGCTAATAACATAAAAATATTTGTTATACATTATTAAAAAACAAACCTATATTTTTAAAAGCAACAATTATTAGTTTTATAAAAATGATCTAAAACAAAGTTTTGAATTTTTTCCAATATACATACGCATTTAGTTTGCTATGCAAATGCATATAAAAAGCTAGTTTTTTTTTATATTAATGTGATTATTGATATATTTATCTTTTTTGTCTTCAATATAAACTATATATTTATTTAAAATGTAAATGGTGAACTATTTAAGAAGTAACTCTACATATGTGGCTACATAAATAAAGGTTTCTAATTTATTGCTTTAGTTATGAATTATTGAATACATACATTAAATACATTCAATTCAAACAATTTTTTTTTAAAAAATCAAAATTATGAGAAAATGACATGTGGCAAAATCAATGAGGATATGACATGTGGCTTTGAGTTACTTATTTATTAGGATAGGATATATATATATATATATATATATATATATATATATATATATATATATATATATATATATATATATATATATATATATATATATATATATATATATACACATATATATATACATATATATATATATATATATATATATATATATATATATATATATATATATATATATGTATATGTATATATATATATATATATATATATATATATATATATATATATATATATATATATATATATATATATATATATATATATATATATATATATATATATATATATATATATATATATATATATATATATATATAGGGGTGGGATCAACATAGAACCAAAATTAGACATAGAACCATAGAACCACTATGTTCAGTACCGAACATACATATGTTCAGAGCTGAACATACGTATATGTTCATTAATGAACATATATTATATATGTTCACTAATGAACATATACGTATGTTCAGCTCTGAACATATGTATGTTCGATACTGAACATGTGGTTTTATGGTTCTATGGATAAAAAGTGGTTCTATGTTGATCCTACCCCTATATATATATATATATATATATATATATATATATATATATATATATATATATATATATATATATATATATATATATATATATATATATATATATATATATATATATATATATATATATATATATACATAGGGTCCGGTTCCGGTGAGGACACTTTTTTCGGTGAGGACTCGCGAGGACACCCTAAAAAAATTGAAAAAAAATATAAAAAAATTATAAATCATAAAATCGAGAATAGTACTATTTCATTATCAAAAAAAATTTGAAAATTTTTTTTGCATAATTGCAAAACGTAATGATGCAATTTTTCTGTTTTTATTTTGGATCATTATTTCATTATAAAAAAATAATGATCGAAAAAAATTTTTTTGAATCTTTTTTTTCTCCGATATAGTACTATGATCCATTTTATTAGTTATATTTTTTTATATTTTTTTTTTCAATTTTTTTAAGGTGTCCTCGCAAGTCCTCACTTTAAGAAGAGTCTTCACCCGATCACGATTATATATATATATATATATATATATATATATATATATATATATATATATATATATATATATATATATATATATATATATATATATATATATATATATAAACCATCTCCTGATGGCCGAGTTGGTAGTTTTCCCACCTTTCCATAGGAGAGGTCAGGGTTCGACTCTCACCGGCTTCAATTAGGGATGGCCACCGGTACACCCAAAGGGTGGGTTGCCTGGCACACGAGTTTACCGGATGTTCATGTTGCCCCGAGGTTGGGTCAGTCGGGTCGTCCAAAGGACGGGTCGGGTGGCTTCCTTGGTTATCAAAAAAAAAAAAAACATAAAAAACAAAAAAACTATATATATATATATATATATATATATATATATATATATATATATATATATATATATATATATATATATATATATATATATATATATATATATATATATATATGTGTGTGTGTGTGTGTGTGTGTCTTATTAAGAAATTGTTATGCAAGGATTACCTCAGTTATCTGCAATTTTGTGATATCTAAACATATCATCGAAACATTAAATCCAAAAATTAATCTATACGAGTTTTCAAGTAATCCAAAAAAAAAAAAAAAAAAAAAAAAAAAAAAAAAAAAACATATTTGATTCCAATAACAAAGCTCTTTCTCTCAAACCGCAGCATAGAAGAGTTTTATAACCAAAATCTTACTATTTCACAATATGATAGTATATTTCTGGCATTCTAAATTTTATTATTGTCAAATAACAAAATGCTTGTCATGCTTTCGTGAAAATACGTCTCGCAACACTAACATATCGAATTTCTTTCGGAAAAATAATTATCTAAATTATGCTGATTAGCAAAATATTCAAATCTTGGAATTGATCTTTTATGAAAGGAAATATGGTTCTTTTATTAGTAAAATCCTTCCATTATGATTTTTGTATGGTTATCCATTTGGTTAATAATAAATTAATAACATCATTTTAACATATTTGTCTTTTAATTAGACAATTGCTGTGAAAACAGCTAAAAATGTTGGGTAAACCAACAACTTTAGTTGTTAATATCTTATTATTGACTGGCGCGTGGGAAACTGCAAATTGATGAGTTCTATAATTAATTTTACTTAAACTAGAACTAGAATATGTAACAGTTTTGGTAACCTCAAACCTTAAACGGAACCCTTTTATCTCCTTTATTTTTTAATTGTTGGATTTTGTAATATGCTCCAAGACTCCAAGATATTAAATTATTAAATATTATCTACACAACACACTTTTTTTTAAAAGTTAAACGATTAACATTTGTAATTTACAGGAATAAATGAAAAAGTTTCATGATACCTTATAGTAAATGGTTGATCCGCACAATAACTTTTTGTCATTCACAATAATAAGTCAATAACATGTTTTTATGCATATTATACAACTCATCTAACGCATAAATTGTTATATATGCCAAAAAATTGTTGTATACGAATTAATTAAACTATTAGTGAGTTAGAGATGAAATTTAATAATGAGCGCTTCTAGCAAATAAAAATAATTAAACTGAAAGTCTTGGATTTCATTGATGATAAGCTCCAAAAATATTGTTTCAAATCTTACAGTTAAAACAATAGCAATCAAATAAATGTTTGTTGTGGTGGTTAAATTTTTTCACACGTTTAGTTATTAAACATTAAAACTTAAAAGTATGTACAGCTACTGGATTTAAAATGCCTATAGTATCAATAATATTTTCAAGGTTACTTTTGCAAATGTTAATAAGTAAAAAAGAAATAGCCCAAAACTCTCCCACAACGACTACATCAACGTCCACTAGTGTGTTGATGACAGTGTCGTACTCTGAACCGCGACCTATACAAAACTTCTTGTAAAGTATTATTAAGTAAACACTATGTGTAAATTTGAAACATAACCTTAATAATAAGCACCGAAACATGAAAAACTATTAACAAGTTCCATTAGATTACATTGCCCTTTTTATTATGAAAGGGCTGTATTTTCAAAACTCTTATAATTAAACTTGACCGGTATAAATAAAAAATCATCAATAACAGAAAATATAAGTAGTCATACGCCATATGTATCAAATAATATATTCTACACAAACCGATAGTAGTGATCTTCAGTCATTAGTAATAAATTGAACATGCTATATGCAACTTTCTAAAAAACAAGCCAACGATTACTGTTTTTTTTTTTTTTTAATAAAATGTTTAGATGCAAATTCATCTATTATAATTCCATAAAAAATATTTTCAAGTAACTATTCTTCTTTCCCTTCTTTATGTTCCACATCATTATATTAAACATTATCAAAAATTTTAGCATTGTCTTTGAATATATTTTGCTCCATTTGAACCCATTGTTCATAAATATATTTTCCTCCATTTGAACCCATTGTTCATAAAATGACATCATGACACTTGATGATAAATGGATTGATAGATCCTCTTTGACTGTGGATAAATTATTCTTCTTTTATTTTACTTTTTTTTGTTTTCTTTTACGTTTAGAAAATCTCGATTCAATTTCCTACATAGAGGCATCCTTATAAAAAAGCAACGTTACTAACTTAACAATATTTATTCGTAATTAATTTAACACAATTTGGGAATTACGAAAAAAAAAACATTTCTATTAACTATAACATAAAACAACATACTATATCAATCAAACTTAATTATTATATAGTTGTTAATGTTATTTGTTAAATTGCACATTCATTCTTCGAATTATTTTGATTGCAATTGACGATGAATAGTCGAACATGAAGGCCATGATTGGTGGTCTGTGCGATTCGTGATTCTCTCTTGACTATTTCTGTGTTGCACAATTGAAACAATTACCGCAAAATGTAAATGTATAATTCTAATATTCTTTTCCTTCCCATATGCTAATTTGATCATAAAGCTCAAATTCAATTTCAAATTTTGAGTTGGGCCTTAGATTTTTAGAGTAATGTATATTTAAATGTAATTAGATTCATATCTAAATTCTAATTGATATTAATAATATATTTAACAAACCTAATTTTTATTGTTAATAACACATAAATGAGAATAGTAGCATGCAAATATACTTTAAGCAACATATTATTAGCTTTTGTCTTTATTTTTCGGTAATATAATAATAAAGAAAATTTACTATCGTAGGCCCCTTACAATTGCAGGTCCCGTGCAACCATACCATTTGCACACCACTAGGGCCGCCACTGCAAATTTATCTTATTCTACTGGTAGCGTATAACATTATAAAATGTTCATATTTGTGTTAGAATGAGTCTACTTTGATATGTGTTTATATGGAAGAAAAGGACCTTTCACCCCAACTTGATAATGCCACCAAGACGGGTTTGGAATTTTTGACTGAAGGTGTCCACCTTACTGCCTTAGACGACCGTCAAATTAGCCTGCACGCGTTTTTTCCTTGATTTTCAAAGCTTGTAAAAGGATATCGAGAGGCAACCCTAAATGACACTTCCACCACAATCTCATTTTGATAAGGTTGTTAACGATTTTAAATATTCCAATCTCACTATTATAGTTTTTTCAACAATCAACATTTGGTTAATATTTCCAATCTCACTATTATAGTTTTTTCAACCCTAAATGACACTTCCACCACAATCTCACTATTATAGTTTTTTCAACAATCAACATTCTAATGATTTGAGCAATAATCCACTTTCTTTTTTCTTTTGTGAATTGTGTTTATTTGTTTTTGTAAATATAGTAGTGCCAAACTATTAATGGTTAATTCGTTATTACCTCGGATTTTTAAGAGTTAAGACGAGTAATCGACTAACCTATATAATGGCTATGATGTCGTAATGAACCCTATATTATTCTTTCTTCGTAATAAGATACTATAACACAAAGCCATAATTTTTGGCTAATCCGGTAGATTTAGGTACTAGGGACTAAGGCATGTAATTCTATTACCATATCATGTGCCGTAGGTTCGATGGCTTAATTATAATTATAATTATGCTCGTGATTATATGTCTGAATCCAATGGATGTCAGTTTTGTAAAACTATTGATTGATAACTAAACTAGAAGTAGTATTGTGTTTTATATTATTAATCAGACAATCACATTAAATATTTTCTTCATTTTCAGTTATCCGGTCTTTTCTTAATATTCCCTAAGGAAATTTAGTTTTCAAGTTGAGTTAGATGTTATTATTAGTTTTCTAAATATAAACTACTTACAATGAAGTATTTTACCACAAACTTCATGTGGATTTTAACCATGTTTGTTCCAACATCTTAGATTAGTTGGTTTAAGTGTTACGATTAGCCGACATCAGATCAAATTTTGGGGCGTTGCCGAGGAGACGTACGTTAATAATTGTGTTTAAGTCATCATAAAATTTATGTGATTTCTAGTTTTTCAGTTTGGGATCTTTACTAGGCCATTTATTTTTACGCATGTACATAAGTTTATGCATAGTATACATAACAAACACACATCATTGTTCTTATCTTATCTTATATATCTTATCTGGAAATTGAATGAATAGATAGTAAAAAGGACCAAATGCAGTAGATAGGGTAAACAACGTAAAGAAGGTTCGCTACAATGTTGGAAATAGATGTAGTATTATGAATTGAAATAATCACATGAATCGTATGATTGGAAGCAATAATTATATATAGTCATATCAGTGGCATGAGGATGAATGTAATATGTGCCCTGTAGTTTAGCATTCTAATAGACAATCACTTAATGCCCACCTTCAATCGAGTGCACGTGATGGTAAGCGTTTGTGTACCAACGGGAAATGAACTGATCATTTAAATTAAACCACAATTAATGAGGGTTGTACCCATTAACAGGGGTTATAAGAATGAAGATTTGTTAAGCATCTTTTTAGGTTATAAATAAAGGGTAAATTGCATAAAAGTCACTAGCTTTTCCAATTTTCTCGATTTTGACACTGCATTTTTTATTTTTGCAATTAAGTTATTATGTTTTCAGAAAATTGCAATTAAGTCATTATGTTTTCCAAAAAGTTGCGAAAATGACCATATGACTGTATGGCAACAGGTTACCAGGTCATATGGTCAGATTTGCAATTTTTTAGAAAACCTAATGACTTAATAGCAAAAATAAAAAAACATAGTGTCAAAATCTAGACATCTGAAAAAGTTAGCGACTTTTCGGTAAGGTGACCTTGTTTTCGGTAAATATGAAAACGAACCATTTAATATTGTTGTTTTGGGACCAAATTAACTAAACCGATTAAACGTTCAAATATGATTAGACGAACCATTTAATTGTAATTCCTAATGCTATCATTTCTATTAGGGAAAAAAATGGTGTTATATAATCTAATATAAAAATAAGTATATATTTAATATTAATTTTTAAACGGTTTACAATTTCAAACCGAAATTTTTTAACGAAACCAAACCCGAACCGCCAAACCGATTAAAGGCTATCACCAACTCGAAAACTGAACCGTAACCGAATAACCCGAACCCGAAAAGTCGCTAACTTTTTCAGATGTCTAGATTTTGACACTATGTTTTTTTATTTTTGCTATTAAGTCATTAGGTTTTCTGGAAAATTGCAAATCTGACCATATAACCTGGTAACTTGTTGTCATCCAGTCATATGGTCATTTTCGCAACTTTTTGGAAAACATAATGAGTTAAATGTAATTTTCTGAAAACATAACGACTTAATTGCAAAAATTAAAAATACAGTGTCAAAATCGAGAAAATTAGAAAAGTTAGTGACTTTTATGCAATTTACCCATAAATAAAAGTATGTTTAGGCTTCATTTATTTACATTACTTGCTCCTGGTAACATCACTACTTAGTTAATTCTATCTTGCAAGGAAACTACCGGAATAAGAAGAATTATACAAGACTTTCAGAAAAATCTAAAATACGAATTTAATGATTCCTTTAACCACTCATCGAATTACTACAATCATACACGTACACATCAAGAGTTCTCCCGATAGCAGCACCTGCGACACTTTTAAGAATGTAGTTGACTTATCTAATCTTGGTTAATGTCACGTCCAATCACTCCTTTATGATTCAAGATATTGAGGATGCTTAGACTTTTTTAAGTAACTGTTTAGTGGTTCGAAGGCTAATTGCTCAGCTTTGAAACGAGATAACCTGCTTTTGATAGTTGCATCAATAGGATTAGACAAATGTTGAAAAACTGAAGTAAAATAAAAAATTATTACTTTAGATACGAAGTTGATTTACTAATCACTAGTCATAGTGCCAACTAATACACAATGGCTCAAGAACAAATCAATCAATTGTATGGGTAAAGAAAATTCAACAATACTAGGGAACTATTCAACAAGCTACCCTATCATAAATGGATAGTGTGGACACAATTTCAACCAAATCATGGGCTATAAAAATCGTAGCCATCACCTGATTATCTTAAGGAAAAAAGTTCAGCCAAGCAAGATGAGAATTCTAAAAGAAAGTTAGAAAATCCTATGCAATTCGTTACAATAAAAAATCAAAAGAAATATACAAATTCAAAGTCTATTGCTGCAATTGATAAGTATATGACCTAAATGGCTAATCAATTTGGAGAAGAAGGAAAGTTTCCTTACAACACCATTATCAACCATTCACATCAAAGATTTGGAAATGAGTATCAAGTGAATAAATTCCTCACCGTATCCATTGAGAAAATGGTAAAAAATAACGTATGCTATCCTTGTAGTGTAGTATAAACTAGGAAAATGATCTTGAAAAAATTTTGAAGTTAAAGAAGGTTTAGACAAGATCATTAAAACAATGAAAACTGGAATGGAGAATTTGAAAGATATGATAGATTCTAAAGTTGGCTGTGTGATGTAGAGGCTAATATCGCGCCATACCTTTTAGCCATAAACAATGTAGCATGTTTTCCCTTTGGAAAATTAACGTGGCCCAAAGTTAATGAACATGTGAGAAATTTTCTCCAAAGGTAGAACTAAAACTCCTTTTGGTCAAACTAATTAATGAGGTGACTTCTTAAGATAAATTTTCAAAATACTTTTGTATTAAAAACACACAAGTTGCAATCGCACCTCTCAATTAAGTGTAAATACTCTCCCATGTGTCCTTTTTTCGATATGACTTAGGAACTTTGGAACGTATGTGGATAATTTTACAACAAGCTGATATGTCCACCAATCTTGGGAGTCTAGATGATGTGATTGCCAAGGTATATGATTTCTATTTGCATTTTGACTTTCTTATATTACTGAATGAGAGAACTCATAAAAAAAGTCAATTAACAATTATTTTGGACAACTCCTTCTTGGAAACCATTAACGTGTAATTGAATTAATGACCTATGGCCACAATGCTACTTCTGATAATTACTTATGCATAAATGTTTTTCATACTCTTACTAATAGAACATTATATCAATAGTGTTATCGGTTGGTATCGTTGATGAGTTAGTGTGCTAGTTTATTCCCAAGCTTTTACAATCCAAACCTTTGGATATTTTTGTTTTTAATGAAGGTTAACTTGTTGGAGTTAAAGGAGTTACTAGAGAGAAGTGAGATGTTTAGAAAAGAATTAAAAAGGAAATCCATTAGATATATACCATACTGAAAAGATGCCAACTAGTTTCATGACATCATTAAGACCATCATCGGATGTCAGATTGGAATTAGACGTCAAAACCTTGTGTTATTGTATCAAGTATTAGTTTTTAGGTTTCAATGGTATCGATCAACTATCATCGTTTTTCGATTTGATAGGTGTTTGAGAAGAAGAATTGCAAAAGGTGTTTTCCAGCTACAAGGAAGCAAACACGTGGACAGTTGTAGATTTGAAGATGATTAGTCCAAAAACATACAAACATTAAAATACAAGGGATCTTAGATCAAAGCCACCCATGAATCCCAAAGAAATATAATCCCAAAATATTGGGATATGTTGAAGAAATAAGTATGTAATGGTTTAATTCTTGCAAATCTTCCCAATATTTTATATCAATTGGGTGAGCCAAACCCAAATATTCCAAATATGCCCTAAATCATGGTGGTATAGACTGAGCATATAGATCATGTATTCATGTTCATACATAAAGATTCACAAGATGGAGAGTTTGTATCGATTATGTCAATCTCAACATATGTACATTTAAAGATCACTTCATGCTAGCGTTTATAGATTATGCTATTTAAAATTTTCTACGTAAAAAGTCTATTGCATTTTGGATGAATTCTTAGGGTATAACCAAATTGCTATAAACCTCGAGGTCTCGAGGATAAATCCAAAACTATATTTGCATGTCCCTGTAGCATGTTGGAATTTTTGTAGACGCCATTCATCTTGTTTAATACCCCCCTTTCATTCCTGATGCCTCATTTTCATATGTTGAGGAAACCTTTACAAATTTCTGAATATTGTTTATCAATATTCATTTCATCTTTATATTTATGTTAATTTTAGAAAATAAGAAAGGTTTTTCAAGGGTTTT
This sequence comes from Cichorium intybus, assembly GCA_023525715.1. NCBI lineage: Eukaryota > Viridiplantae > Streptophyta > Magnoliopsida > Asterales > Asteraceae > Cichorium > Cichorium intybus. Next base: position 130,356,110 of record CM042011.1, on the reverse strand, counting down.
ATTGACTCTAATCTAGTTTCAAGTTGTGGGAATAGTCATTAGATTGTCAAAAAAGGATTTATCCTCGGTGATTTAGCTCCTAAATGTGATTTTGAAGTTGATCTAAATCAAGTACCAATTATCTCAACTTTGCTGGAATTATTGTTAACTTAAAACGATTTACAAAAAAAGCATGTAAAAAAGATAATAGTTTAATAAAAACTCAATTCCTAAAAGCCATATCACTCTAAATCAAATTAAATTAAATGAACCAACCATGGGATATTCTTAGACAAATTCATCTAGTCGATTATGGAGACGCCTTGGTGAAGAAACTTGTGATCAAAGCATGATAACATCTATAGGTATCATGTAACGCCCCATTTTACTTTACTATTAATATTGTTGGATGTCCATATCGAATTGATATTATGTGCTTGGAGGTAGAATTTATAAACGTGGGAACTTAAGATATCACGTATCTCAGTTGGGAAATTGTTATGAACAGAACTATGCTATAATAGTCGACATTAAGAAGACAAGTCATATAGTTGGCACTTGGTTATGATTAAGTGTAGAATTAAAGACCTTAAGGGTTGGTAGAAGGATAAAACTAATTATCCTAGGATAAAAATGAGGGGTCAAATGAGTTTTATGCCATTAGTCAAAGGACTAATTGGGTACACTTCAAATTTGCATAGAGGCCTTTTGGGGCCTTATTTGCCACGTCTTTGGGCAGCCCAAATGGGGTATGAGCTGCCCTTCTTGCCTTCCTAATGCCTATATATTTACCTTACCAACCCTGGAGAAACTCTAGCCTTTTGGTACCTGTTGGTTGTTGAAATCGTTTAGGTATGTAAACAATGACTAAAGATTGAGTAGTACAAATCAATCACACAGTAATAAGAATAGTAAGAACAGTTGATGAACAATGATATGAATAACTTGTGCCGAATGCTTGATTGATTTAGGGTTTTACTGTTTGGACGATTACAACTCGCACTCGACACGGTATGGTATCACTGATATTTATACTTGATCAGTGATACACATAGTACTGAAAGGTTTTCTGCAACAATGAACTAAAATTCCTAAGTTCACATGCAACATATATAGATCTAGGTTTTCTTCTAATTAAACATATAACAAATCCTAGAAGGCCAGAAGAAATTAACTAAAAGAATAAAATAAGAAAAACTAACCTTTTAGGATTTCTTTGAAGCAAAGCAGCACAATTGTCCTGCCTCAAATGAAGTCACACCCTTAGCTGAGCTCTTGGCCGAAAATTCCTTGGGAGAGAGAGTCAAAAAACGTGGTCTAGGGTTTAGGGAAGCCTCGCTATTTATAGCCTCCATGTGGTGATCAGATAATCGTTACAGATAAACCTTTTTGAATTCGAATTAAGATAAACTATTATTTTAATCATTCAAACACCATTTATCTGTAGTATATATATATATATCTCGAAAATATATATATATTTATATATATATTTTCGGCCACCACATGGTCACTCACACTGCCACTTACTCAACTATTGAATAATTACAATTTTAGTCCCTGCACCTTTAATTAATTAATTTAACTGCCAAATTAATTCCAATTAATTCCAGAAAAATTTCTAATTAATTATTATAGTTTCTAATTAATATATTATCACTTAAATATATTAATAAACTATTTATTTAATTTCTATTGATTTATTAATCGCATAATAAATCAATCTTTCTCTCTACCGGACTTTCTGCCAATCCTCCAACTATGAGGGCAACCCAAATGGACTATGCTACTATTAATTAGATAAATACTAATTATTAGTCATGGCTTAGACACCTAATCCAACAGTCTCCCACTTGGATAAGTCTATGACTAAAATTACCAATTTACCCTTTAATTAATTTAGCAACTATAGCTTCCTAGAAACCGCTGCCGAACTCTGACCTAGTCAGTTCTGTCCAAAGATAAGTGATCAGATGATCCTTCGTCCAACAAGATATTTTCAGACACGAGACATGGATTGAGATCAATCTCTGTCCGATACTCTATTCCCCGATTTACGATTCTGCTTATGACTTTAGAACTTCTAATTGAACACATCAATTTAGTCCAGGCTGGCCAGCACTTTAGTCAACTTCAAAATCATCGAGAGGCCTACAGATATCTGTTTCCCATCAGGGTCAAGGAACGAATAAGCTTCGACTCATATGCTTATATCTTTTACCAGTCAAATCATTCACAATAACACGTTTTATAACATCGAGTTACCGATGCGTTTTCGTATTATCAATGAACAACTGCCTTGTAAATTATAACTCATATCTCTCTACTTGAAGATCATAGGATATTATCGTCTCAATATTGCTTGTGATATAATCCATAAAGCAATCTATTGAGCGTGGGTTTATCCAATACTTCTCTATTTCTAAGTACTCATGAATGTTGTAGCAATCCTATTGCTATGCCTAACTCCTTAGACAGTCTACAAATCAATTCACGACAGTCTTGATTCAATACTTACTTCCCAAAGTATGAGCGACTGTGGACCTTTCTGAATAATTAAATTATTCGGGAAGTAAAACATACGAAAGCGAAACATAAAGATCTGATTGGCAGCTACTCTTTCTTATTACCAAGTCTCCACAAGGTAATCACCAAGTCGGACCTTGTCATAAACTATTATCGGTTTCAGGATTTCTTTTAAACTTTCAATTCTAATTTTACAGCTATGTCTTAATGAACCTTACACTCTTTCTATGTATCCAAAGTATCTTATACTTATACACTTTATTGAGATGATCCAATCGGATGCTCATCCGATAACATCTCAATAAGTTATCCTGTCAATTTCTCTTCTAACTCCATTCTGGTAATGTGTACTGTGACTTCTTATGGTTGTGGGGTCATTAGTCTACTTGACTGCACCCTAAGACTATTTCGAGGTGTTATGATGTGCCGGTGAACCACACGCGCTCCATCAAAATACCAACGAGACTTTGTAACCATGATGTCCATTAACATCGTGTCCTGATGTTAATAATTACTACTTTGAAAATCTTTCAAATTAATACTATCACTTTCACCCTAATCATTTCCTAATGAATTCTCACTTTAGTTCAACCAATCCATCCAGTATTCCCAGCCAGGCAATGTCCTGAATCCAACTTACTATGCCCTAAGCATTAAGTTATCAGGACATGTTCATGACTTTATGATCGATCCAAAACTTGTGGAACCTGATCTAATCCTATTCCAAACCCTTTCGAAATCCAAGGATTATTTATAATCCTTTGTGTCATGATTTTCGAAAAACTATTTTCCTTTCGGAGACTTTTCTCGTGCATCTTGAATCTTATCAAGATCATACCTACAATGGCTAGGTCTATGCTGGTGATTTCATCTTTCCAATAGATGACTGTGAATTACATGAGTATGTTGCACCTTCTTTATTTCTTTCATGCCAAGTCATCACACTTTGCAATGACAAGAAAAACTTTTCCTAAGTCTATGCATCTTGAATCTCATCAAGATCATCTTGGCAGAATCTGGATCTATCTCATAGACGTTTACAACCACCTGAATATGCCGTATTTATATTAAGGCTTTCATAGCGATCCGTCTCTTAACACCAAGTCATTACACTTCGTAATGAAAAGAGACGTTTCCTAGAAATAATATGTATCCCACTTATGGAGATAACGGTGACTCCTACTGGCTTTGACATGGTTATAGACTATTCACAAAATCCAGGACTTATGGCACATTTTAAGAATCCAAACCTCTCTGACATTTTTATGGAAATCTTTCAGCCCTTTCTCAAAATCCAATCCTTTGGTATATTTTGAGAATATGAATATCCTTTTCTGCGAGATGCCCGTGGGGAAATCCCGGGCCTATTTACCTTTGTACCGGGACTTTCTTTGTGAGTCTCTATTAGTGTGCCGGTGATCCACACGCGCTCCACTAACGATTCACAATGTACCGTACAGTATCCTTTCAGATTCCATCCTCTATTGGGGTTACTTCTCCCGGAATCAATTACTTGACTCTGAGTATCGTCTCACTCAACCAGATGTTCTGAAGGTATGTAGCTGTCCATGTTGCTTTCTTTTGATGATTCAGTTACTCCCACTGGTTTTTAGACCAGGTGTAAAATCAATCAAAATTTTCACATAGACTGTGTCTCGCCCTGAGGTTCTCTTGTTTGGTAGCAACCGGGCTCACCAATGCTTCCAAGTAGTTGGATTATAAATCCGTATCAACTATAGCGTTTTACCACCAATCGGTGTGTCACCCCAATCATAACTACTTATGATGGTGATCAATACTACTGGTCAATAGAAGATTATGTCAGTTGTAGAACAGAAATCTGATTTCTGCTCCAAGCCTAGTGATGACTAAAGGTTCTTTCACTTGGCTAATCCTGAACTCATTCAGGATTGTCCCAACTCCCACTGTTTCCTTAGAACATGAGTTCTTTCTAAAAGAGCTATTCTTTTAGAGTTGCAGCGGGATAGCCAACGAAACGACATTGCTGATCAGGTTCAGGCTAGTCATGAGGTTCAGACGAACACTACAGGACCCTGGAATTTCAATGTACAAGTGGGATAATCCCAGCTTTACATATCAGACAGTGTCTACAAGACCTACTTAGTCTAGGATGTGGTCGGAGTATGGTTTATATGGACTGACTGGTATAGTGTTCATCTTATTGGAAACTAATTGGCAATGTATCTCATATACCGAGGATCGAACTGTTTCGACCAATGCTCCATTATCTTCCCTAAGACACATTATAACCATTAATATTCTTGGAAGAGAATCAACTGTGAAATCTTTTTCTCAGTTTATGTTATCGCTCAGGTTCTATGGAACTTGTACTTCCTTTTGAAGTCCTTGAACTGTTCGAGGTTTTAATTCAATTGCTTATCCCGATTAGCAATGTCATATTCGTCATACCGAATGATGAATATCATGAAGTATAAACAATTGTGTTCTATATCAAGATTCTAGCAATACACAACAACAGGTGTGTCCGTTGCTCTTAATCTCAATGACCTTTACATATCTATGTAAACTTATGACTTTGTTCAAGACTTGCAATCCTTAGTTGACTCTAAGTCAACTGATTCCAAAATCCTATCCTCTGGATCTTTGGGTGATTCATTTCTTGCCACATGTGCTTTATAAAGAACTTAATCATCATCTGACTCCAAGTCAGATGATTCCAAAGTCCTGTCCAACTGGACTTTTGGTTGATTCATTTCTTGACACATTAAGAAATCAGTTCATCAAGTGACTCCAAGTCAAATGATTCCAAGGTCCTGTCCAACTGGACCTATGGTTGAATTGATTCTTATAACATTTGTATTAACAATCATAAATGACACAATTCTTGAATCCAAACACTTTGGATGCATCAACATTCAAGTTATTACTAATCATACATTCAACACATTCACATAACATTTCAAGGATAATTTCAAACAACAGGTGTTAAAAGAATATATGACAATTTTATTAAAAATAAAATCCTTGAACAATGTAATAGACAATGTCAAAAATGTATCTAAAGACTAATAACAATATTTAATATCTATCTAAACTTCAAAACTGCACGAGCTGGAGATCCAATCCAAATGTGCTCCTAGGCGCCAAAGTCCCGTGCCTTCTTGATTCCCTGCATACAATCCAAAATGCGACTGTCACATTATGTATCAAGAAATCTTGGAACATGAGTTTTGAGGGTTTTAGATATACCTGAGCTTTCAAAAGAGTTGGAGCGTCTTCCAATCTTTCCATGACTGTATCCGATTTAGCAGATTCCCAGTTTGAGACATGTCTAGTCGATCTCGACCGTTTCTTGTTACGTCTCTTCACTGGACTTAATCCAGAAGTAGTTGAGCCATTGGAGCTATGCCTGTCCAAGAGTGACTCGTATAAAGTCAACAGTGGACGCATTTCCAAGAGGGTCTTTTCCTGGCCTACCTTTCTATACGTCTGAATGAACAGATCGTACTCACCAGTCAGCGAATCGAGTAGAATGTTAACACTCTTTTCCTGACTCATGGAATAACCAAGTTTGTATAATTTTCCTATGTACACTTCAATCTGAAGAACATGCGAATTGACGCTACTTCCTGCCTTTAGCTTGCACTCTGCAAGTCTTTTGAAGATCCTAGCTCGTTCCTCTTCAACTGGCTTTTGGAACCTTTCCTCAACCAGTTGCATTAACTCATATGGCCCCAAGGATTCAAAATCCTTGCTGAACTTGGGGTCAATGGTTAATAGCATGAGGTCACGAATCTATTCGGATTCATCAACTAAGAGGTTATGCTTATCATAAGAACCTTTTATGATGACTTGTTCCGGTGGGACCGGGATTGGATACTCGGTGAGATGTAGCTTGCCAACAACGCTGAGAACCAGTCTCCAATTGCGAAGCCATTCTTTACTGTTAAGGCCAGTCAGCCTTTCCATATTAAGCAGGTGCATTCTAAGGCTTTCAGAAATGGGTGAAGGATGAGAAAGAGGAGAATTGACACTTGACATCTATAAAAGAAAATAGAATTTATTAGCTTAATTGGTCCTTTTTAAATAATTACCCAATATGTTATTTAATAAGGATAAGATCCAAAATACCCCAACTATGGTATGAAGAGGGATGCCGTAATCACAACATAATGGTTATTAAGGTAGATAAACACTTATCAATTTCATCTTATGAAATTCCTAGATCTGTTGAGATTCATTAAACTCTTCAATGGCATGTTTAATCTCGGATGTGCTCCACTGTTTGTGACTGGGATGCCGAGGATCACAAACTGGATGTGAATAACCATACAAATTAGCCTGGTACTCTCGGGTTAATTATCATCTCTAATTGATGTGCCGGTAAACTACACACGCTCCATCAACAATGATAATACCCGGTAAACCCGTTGCAACTCTTTATGAACCCCTATTGGCGTACCGGTAAACCATACACGCTCCACCAATGTTTCATAAAGTGCAATGTGCAATTTCATGGATTAGCACCAATTCACATTTTTCCTAAAGTAACTAGATTTGGGTTTTATTAAGTGTTCTAGTACTTTGAATCATTATACTTTTAGTGATTATTAGGCGGTCCTATCAAACCTGTTCGGCTAACGACCCTCCACTGATCAGGCGAGCGGTGGGCGAGAGTGTTCACCCATTAGACCGCCATTTTATAGGCAGTCTCCTTATACCCACTTTATAGACCAGCTTCGTGAATGATGCCTACTAATGATTTGACTAACCATTTAATCTCATACATATAAATAATAACTTCCTAGTTATAATATATATAAGATGTAATTTTTAAACCCTTAAAAAATTGTTTCTGGTTCATCTTTTAATTTATTGTCAATTTAAGCTATTTAATTTTAAAATTAAATTAAACCATTTAAAATTGATTTTAATTATCCTTTAATTAACCAATTAATTAAATTAATTAAATTTGATATTTTAAACTTTTTAAAATATTTCTAGATTTTATCCATTACTTTTCGCAATTTAAAACAATTAAATCCTATTAATTATCTTTTAATTAAACAATTAATTTAATTAATTAATTTTGCAGATAGGTGTCACAAAATAATCAAATTAATTTAAACCTATCATTATCCCCTAATTTTCGAATTTTAGGATAGGAGGTTTAAGGTTTTATCTATTTAAACAATTAAAGTTACTAAAAATAGAAAGCCTACTAACCCATTCCTTTATTCACGCCAAGCAGGGGGGAGGGGCCAGGGTTTTTCGAAACCCTAACCCTAATATTCAAGACGGCCACATTAGGGTTTAGAAACAATAAACCCTAATTTATAGATACAGTTATAACAATTTAACAAGAAAACACACCAAATAGCTCTGATACCACTGAAAGGTTTTCTGCAACAATGAACTAAAATTCCTAAGTTCACATGCAACCTATATAGATCTAGGTTTTCTTCTAATTAAACATATAACAAATCCTAGAAGGCCAGAAGAAATTAACTAAAAGAATAAAATAAGAAAAACTAACCTTTTAGGATTTCTTTGAAGCAAAGCAGCACAATTGTCCTGCCTCAAATGAAGTCACACCCTTAGCTGAGCTCTTGGCCGAAAATTCCTTGGGAGAGAGAGTCAAAAAACGTGGTCTAGGGTTTAGGGAAGCCTCCCTATTTATAGCCTCCATGTGGTGATCAGATAATCGTTACAGATAAACCTTTTTGAATTCGAATTAAGATAAACTATTATTTTAATCATTCAAACACCATTTATCTGTAGTATATATATATATATATATATATATATATATATATATATATATATATATATATATATATATATATATATATATATATATATATATATATATATATAGATATATATATATATATATATATATATATATATATATATATATATATATATATATATATATATATATATATCTCGAAAATATATATATTTATATATATATTTTCGGCCATCACATGGTCACTCACACTGCCACTTACTCAACTATTGAATAATTACAGTTTTAGTCCATGCACCTTTAATTAATTAATTTAACTGCCAAATTAATTCCAATTAATTCCAGAAAAATTTCTAATTAATTATTATAGTTTCTAATTAATATATTATCACTTAAATATATTAATAAACTATTTATTTAATTTCTATTGATTTATTAATCGCATAATAAATCAATCTTTCTCTCTACCGGACTTTCTGCCAATCCTCCAACTATGAGGGCAACCCAAATGGACTATGCTACTATTAATTAGATAAATACTAATTATTAGTCATGGCTTAGACACCTAATCCAACAAGTACAACTTTATTACAGAGAATATCCTATCAGAGTACTAACCAATAAGATATTAGATTCATGCAACAGGTAATGTACTATTATGCGTGCTTACAAAAGGTACTACTATGAAGAAGTCTTCGGATCCTCCAGGTTACACCCTTCGGAGTCTTCAGACTTCAGGGTCTTCTATTTTGTTTTACTGCGGGGCCTTTGACAGAGGGTCTTCGGATGTTTGAGCACTTCAGCACAAAAGGTTTCAACAATCTCCCCCTTTGTGTGAAGTGCATCCGAACCCTATCTTTGTTGCCGGTAGTGTTTCTTGTAGGCTTGCTTCAAAGTGTATCTCACTGTCAACCACCAGTTGAGGTGTTCTCTCACTTTCTTTTTCTCCTACCAGTTGTTTACAAAGCAGTTGTTTACCAGGGCCAGAACTTGTTTGATAGACTCCGAAGGGAAGCGACCCATGAAGTCAATATCGAAGAATTTAGTGACAAGAGTTTCTTTGTCACTGGATAATGCTTTGAATACTACGCCCCATGGCTTATCAACAATTTGCCCAGCCTTTAAATGATCAAAATTTTCAATGGTGATAGGTAGCGGTGCAAGCGATTGATTGAAGAGTTCAGCCACAACAATATCAAACCTGGCTACTCTTAGAAGATAGTTTCTGAAGAAGGAGGAGATATGAGCTTTAGCCAGTGCGAAGACCCCCATGTCTTCGCACTCATTGCTAGCTGAGAATTTCAGGATATCAAGAAGAGATATGAAGTCCGAAGGATTCATAATTGGGAAGTCAGCAATGGTGAACTTCGACTCTTCTTCATTTATCCCCCAAAGTACGAAAAAATTTAGGTTCTAAAAACCTACATACTCCTCTCCTTTCTTGATTGAAATTATTTTAACTATTTTCTTCTCACTCCATACATAGTCCGGAGCTTGGATGAACTTTGCATGGAATGCAACTTTTCTTGTCTTGTACTCCGGCAGCTGTTCTTTTGGCACATTCCTTTCAAATTGCAGAAAGGCGAAGGTCTTCGGGTTATAGGGGAGATCCAGTTGCTGGTTTTTACCTTTTTTTTTCAAGGCTCTTGAGTGGAAGCCTGTTGTTAATATGAAAGTCATTGAAACCGATGGCCTTGATTAACTCCTCGGTCCATGTTTGGTTTTCAATGGCAATCTTGTTGATTTTGAGGATCTTCCTGTACTCCTCTTCCCTTTCTTTATGGACTTGCTCCATGTGAGGAGCAATCCTTATCTCTTTCTGTATCGGCTTTGAACCGAAACCACTGGCTTCTGCTGTTGTTGTGGTTCCGAAGGTGGGGACGGCCTTGGAGAGGATTGGAGGAATGATGGATGATCTGCCCAAGATGGTGGATTGATACGTAGTTTGTGGTGCTGTTGTTGTTGTTACCGGGACTTCGGAGGTTGCGGTTTCTACGGCTTGAGACCCAGGGACTTCTGATTCTCCCCCTTGTGAAGAATGAACAATGTGTTCACCCTAAGCAATTTGCTGGGGTCTCCCTCTTTCAGCCTGTGATTTCTCCATTTTTAAGGAGACGTTGATCATGGGTTGAAGTGTGTTCTTCAACTTTGTGACCACGTCTGTGATGATGGCTTGATTGGTGGTTCGGAGTTCTTTTGCAAATGTAGCAACTGCGGAAGATGAAAACTCCGCAGTTAGCTCTTCCACACGTTTGTGGGCATCAGACAGGTGTTTGGCAAACCCCGTCTAGTACTATGAGTTGAAGGACTCAGTTGAGCCCCGAAGATCATTTAGCTCCTTTATCACTTCGGAGTTTGATAACTCCATCTTTCTCACCAACTCATCCATCTTCTTGTCACTTTGCTCTTTAAGGAGCCTATGCCTTTCTTCTATCTGCTCAACAGCAGTGTTAAGCTTTGCTTCCATAGCCCGTTGGATTTCAATTTGTTTCTCCAGAACACGTTCTTCCGAAGCCTTGACTAATTCTTCCATTTTCCCAGTCAAAGATTTTTGGATCTCCGCAATTTGGTCCTCAACACTGGCTTCAGGCTTCTTTGTGGGATCGAAGCCAGTGTTAGACTGGAGAAGAGCATCCAGTTTGCGGTTGAGGGTTTTGTATTGTTTACCAAGGATGAAGTCTGAGTCATCAAGACTTTCATCCTCATTTTCCTCTATCGTGATTGGCGCCATGTGGAAGGCGGCCAAGGCCCCTTCGGTTGATGGGGGTTTTGAGGAGATGTTGGCCTCAAAATCGATGTCTTCCTGAAATGGATAATCAGGTAATGATGTATCCAGACCAGATGAGGGAATGTTCAAAAATGGTTCAGAAGTGGTTGTAATGGATGGTATTTCGGTGGAGGTTGATTTTGGTGGTGGAGGAGGTGGCACTTCGGATGAAGTTGTATATATTGTTGTTGTTTGTTGAGCTATTGTAGGATGTGAAGTTGGAGTTATATGAGGTGGTGTAGGTGGTCTAGTTGTTTTAGGTGGTGATGGTGGTCTTGTGGTAGCTGGTGGAGTGGGAGGTCTTGTGGTCTGAAGAGGTGAGGGAGGTCTTGTGGTCTGAAGAGGTGAGGGAGGTCTTTCTTCATGTTTTTGTTCTTCTTCTTGAACAGTGGATGGAGTCTTTTCTAAATCCGAAGACTCATCCATAATGGTCATTTTCCTTGACCGCTTCGGTTGTTTCCTCTTCAGAGTGGTCTGCTCCAAAGCCTTTCTCTTTTTCTCTGCCTTCTTTGGACCACTAGGTCCACCAGCAACTTTCTTCTTGACTTTTCCTTTTGTTTGTGCCTTGGCAGGCACTGCTTGAGTTGTATCACGAACAAGGTAAGGTATAATAAGAGCATTGCGATAGGTATTTACCTCATCACAATCCATAGATACCTTTACCAGCATATCTAGAGGGATTTGGGCACAGAACACTGCATGTTCTTCATCTAGGGCTGGAATGGAAATGGGTGTGTACTTCATTTCTGGAAGAGAAGGGTCAGGAACATACTCAGCCTGCTGATAGTGGGCATGAACAACGATTGCCCAAATCTCGCATTGGAGATCTCAGTCCCCTTCAGACTATGGTTGATGTAAGAGCAGAAGTCAGCCAACAGAATAGATGCGAAATCTACTTTAACATCATAGTAGATTCCGTACAGGAGGCCTTGGAAGGCAACACTTGCAGAGCCCAAACCAGAAGTTCTTCCATAGAGACGTCTAAGGAAGATACTGAAGAAGTATCTCCATAGATCAGGAAGTTGATTTTTCTTGAAGGTGCTGATCTTTTCAAGCAGGGGTTCGTAGCCTATTTCGTTGAACATGGCGACCAGTTGATCAGCAGACGAAACCACCATTTCCTTTGAGTTGTAAGCAGGAAGATGAAGGGCTTCAGAGAACTTTTCCTTTGTCTGTTGCACCTTTTTGGTTTTACCTTTGGAATCGATGGCCTCATAGAACACTTATTTGACATGGTTGTTGGTGTCAAACAGAGCATTGGATGTGTAGTGAGCTCTGTGAACTAGAGTTGCAGGGATAGAAGGTGTATAGGTTAAAGCGTAACCAAGAACTGACCTTTTTAGACACTCAACCAAAGCAGCGATTGGTTGAGTATAGAGTTTAAGATCGTTACGAAGAACCAGATTTGCAGACTGGTTCTTGAGAACAGGGATTAAGATTGCTTCAGTTGTTTGAGAGGATGCTTCAGCCATTGTTGAATGATCGAGGAAGACGAAAGAATTTTAGGGTTTCTTTAGAGAATTCTTGCAGAGAGACTTAGAGAGTTGTGATTGCGTAAAGAGGTGAACTGATGGGTCGTGAGGTATATATAGTATTCGTGGTCCCAAGGCCATTTAATGCGCGTTTGAATTGTTACACTGATAATATGACACCTCAGCACCTGTCTGTTCCATTATCTCTGCAAAAACGGAACCGTTCGTCTTTCTGTCATCATTATTTAAAATTGAACCGCCACTTTCACACGATCTTATTGTTAGGATTTGCCACGATTGTCTTAGTGACAGCTGTGTAACAACGGTTATTAAATTTAAAAGAATGATTGTCTCTGAGATTATCATAAATGTAAAAATCACTTGAGTAATAAATTGACTTAGAATCAACAAGGATATTTATGACCGTTATAGATACTCTTCGGATTGGAATGGTAGAGTAACTATTATGATCAACCCCTAAGGATGTTGATAACACTTCGGATAGCAACATTCGTTTGTGATGTGTTTATTGATACTCCGAAGTCCATTTGTTATCTTTTTGTTTTTCTTGAGTATGCCTTCTTTTAAAATTTGAGTGATGCATGATAACACTTAACCTTAACTTCCCTGAATATTATGAAATGAAGATTTAACAAGTTAATGTTCAGAATCATTCGAATCATGTTGGAAGTCCATTTTTCATTTCGAAGTATGTTTTATTCAATATAAGTCATGAATGTATAAGTCTAATCACCCCATCACTGACTTGATTTCGCATTTGGAACCGACGTATGATTGAACTTTTGTGCTTCAAATTTTTCATACTAAACAGTGGTAACATTCTTTGCATTTGAAATTTAAAGGAATTTTCATTATTGGATTGAACATCAGAAGTGTTTTTAGAAATTGGATTGACTTTGAAGAAACTTGTGAAAAACCTATTCCCTTTCATCAATTGAAGTGTTTGGATACTAGGCTCTGATGACAAACCTTTGAGCTTCGTACACCACTCCAACTTTACCATTTAAGATAGATTACTTGAAATGTTCATATTCTCTACAAAGTACTCGACTATGTTATAGGAGCTCCTTGTATTGTTATTTAAAACAGATGAATAAGCCTTTGAGTGCTGATTTATCTTTCTTTTGCACTCCCTTGTTTATCTTTTTGTCTTGTTTGTTGTCTTTGAATCTTTTGACAATTTTTTTTCTGTTTACCTTTTTGAGTTTTTCTATTTGTCCTTTTTATCTTTTCCTTTTTGGATTTGCTTATCCGAAGAGACAAAATTTCACAATTTAGTTTCTTTCTTTGTTGCTTTTTGGTTTCGTTTTGTGCAATCCTTGAGTAAAAAAGCTTCATTTAGTTCAATTTTGAAACAATGATGAAAAGAGATTTAAATTTACTTATCATACAATGTTGGTACTATTTTTGAAGAAAACTTTGGAACATTTGAGTTATTCTGTGTAGTTTTGAGGCTACATGATTAGTTTGATATTGAAGCGAGTCAAGTTTAGAAGGGAGGTTAGGTATAGACATTATGTTAATGATATTAGAATCAAACAAGGCTTCGAATTGTAAAATAGCCTCGACCTCACTTTGAAGTCTGTTTTCTTACCAATGTTTCAAGTCGATTCCCAAATACCTTTTAGTGCAATAAGGTATGATTAACAGAATCTAAAATCAAAGTTTTGTCCTTTAGTCAAGTAATTCATGAAAGTAAGGTTAAACTTTGTCACTATGCATGAAAAATTGTGTCTTGAAACTTTAATACTTTTGCAGTGATTTGTTTTTGATTCTTCTTTGAAACAATTCTCTATTATGAAATTATTTATCCTTGAGATACGAAGTCAAAAGATGTTTCAAAAGATTTTGACATTTATGATAATTTTATTAACTTGAATTGTCTGATCCGAGGTGCACCGAAGCGACAGAAGGCTTCGATGTACTGCGGTGCAACAATAAGTTGTTTTACTTGTTTTACTCCGATGGGCTCCGAAGCAGCAAAGGTCTACGGAGTGATGTGGAGTGTTATTAATTTTTGTTTTTCAATTGAAATGGCTAAGGTAAGAATGAGCAAATCTGAGATCTATTGTAGAGTGGATCCGTCAATCATTCCAAGTCCACGAACGATTCTTGTAAATGCCTCTTCATTCAAAGCCTTAGTGAAGATATCTGCCAATTGTTCGGTTATGTGAACAAAGTGCACCTCAATATTCCCCTCCTCAACATGACTTTTGATGAAGTGATAGCGAAGAGCTATATGCTTCGTCTTGGAATGTTGAACAGGATTGTGGCATATACGAAGGGCACTTTGTGAATCACAAACCAATGATATTTTTCTCATGTTGATGGAATACTCCTTCAGTTGGCTTTGAATCCAGATGATTTGTGAGGTACAAGCTGCAGCTGCTACGTATTCTGCTTCTGCTGTGGAGATAGAGACACAAGTTTGCTTCTTGGATTGCCAACTGATTAGTTTTCCATCAAGGAATTGACAGCCCCCCGAAGTACTCTTGCGATCAATAGAGCATCCACCAAGATCTGAGTCTGAATAAGCTTGTATGTAGAATCCGGAGTTTTCTGGGTACCACAGGCCATAAGCAGGTGTGCCATGAAGATATCGAAAGATCGTCTTAACCGCAGCCAAATGAGGTTCTCTTGGGTCAGCCTGATATCTTGCACAATTGCAGACTGCGAACATGATATCAGGGCGACTGGCTGTGAGATAGAGTAGTGATCCAATCATGCTTCGGTATTTCTGTATGTCTGTCTTCGGTTTGTCCAATGAAGGATTTAATCTTGTACCTGCAGGAAATGGAACTTTTGCTTTGGAGCAGTTAGTCATTCCGAAGCGTTCAAGCAAACTCTTCGTGTATTTTTGTTGATTGATAAAGATCCCCTCCTTGGATTGTTTTATTTGTAATCCAAGAAAGAAGTTAATCTTTCCCATCATACTCATTTGAAATTTGCTTTTCATTAGTTTTTCAAAATCTTTTGATAAATTGGGGTCAGTGGATCCGAAGATTATGTCATCCACATAGATTTGGACTAACATCAAATGAGATCCAGCTTTCTTTCTAAAAAGTGTTGGATATACTGAACCTTGTTTGAAGTTTGATTCTTTTAAAAATTTTGTCAAGGTCTAAGCCCTTGGAGCTTGTTTTAAACCATAGACAGACTTGTCTAGCACATAGCAGTGGTTTGGATGTTCTTTACTTTCAAAACCAGGGGGTTATTCAACAAAAACGGTTTCCACGAGATCACCATTCAGAAAAGCACATTTGACATCCATTTGATAGACATCAAAGTTTTTGTGTGCAGCGTAAGCCAAAAATATCCGAACTTATTAGAGTCTGGCAACAGGAGCAAATGTCTCTTCGTAATCAATCCCCTCCTGTTGACAATAACTCTTGACAACCAGCCTTGCTTTGTTCCGAACCACATTGCCTTCGGTGTCTAGCTTATTTCTATACACCCATTTCAGACCAATAATTGAAGCATTTGTAGGTTTTGGAATGAGTCTCCAAACTTTGTTTCTTTCAAATTCTTCTAATTCCAACTGCATTGCTATATATATATATATATATATATATATATATATATATATATATATATATATATATATATATATATATATATATATATATATATATATATAGTCAGGGTGATTGAAAACATCTTTAACATTCTTAGGTTCTACCTTGGAGATAAAGACATTGAACATGCACAACTCCGAAGTTTTGTTTAAGTCAAGTTGTCTTTGGTGAAGTTGTGCACGAGTCAATACTCTATCTTGAACGTTACCGATGACTAGTGATGGTGGATGATTTTTTGTCCATTTGTCCAAAGGAGGATAGTTTGGATCAAAATCAGGTGGTCCTTCAGAATCAATATCCTCGATATTTGAAGGATATCCCGAAGTAGACAGAATATCACCCATTATTAAATGATTGTTTGAGTTAGTTGTATTTGTTTGTGGTGTGTGCAATTGTGAAGAGGAGTTCAGAGTATTCTCCCCCTCGACAGCAGTTGGAGTTGAGGAAGTGGTTGCCCTATCTGAAGCTACTGGTGTTGCTTAGTTAGGAGAGGAAATCTCTCGCTCCCCCTGGATTGATGGATACAGGGACATGATATGAGAGATTTCCCGTGGGGTTGAAGTTTGACTGTTGTTTGGCTCCCCCTCAACACTAGCATTCCCTTCGCTTTGGTTTGCTGGCTCCCCCTCAACAGATGATGATCTTTGTACACTACTTGTAGAAGAGTCATCAGGTCCATCTGTGAGTTTGGACAGTTCGGACACAAGGTTGTCAGGTGCCCTGGCTTCGGAGTCCACGGCCCTCACAGGTGGATCGAACAGAAGTGTAAAGTCTGTATCAAATGTAGTGATTTGTACAGCATCCACACTAGCTTTGGAAAGATGGATGACATGGGGAATGGATGCAAAGACTTCTTGATGTAGTAATCATCGAACCTCAGGTTGAAGGTTTCTTCAATATTTCGAGTCCTCTTGTTCATGACTCTATAAGCTTTTGAGTCTTGAGAATATCCAAGGAAAATCCCTTCTTCTGATTTTTCATTGAACTTTGTCAAATGGTCTTTCAAATTCAAGATGAAACACCTACAACCGAAGATGTGAAGGAATTTGACATTTGGTTTTCTGCAATTGAGTACTTCATAAGGTGTGATGTGAAATCTCTTGTGAATGTAGGATCTATTTTGAGTAAAGCAGACTGTAGAAATGGCTTCGGCCCAGAAGTACATGGGCAGATTTGCAAAATTAAGCATAGTTCTAGCTGCTTCACACAAAGAACGATTTCTCCTTTCTACAACAGCATTTTGTTGTGGAGTGTATCATGCTGAGAAGTTGTGACTAATCCCTTTTGTTTTCAAGAATCCATCAAGAGTTTATTTTTAAACTCCGAACCGTTGTCACTGTGCACAGTTCTGACCTTCTTGTTTAGCATCACTTCCATCTTCTTTATGAAGTTAATGATTTCTTCAGCAGCATCTGATTTGTTTCTTAGAAATAACACCCAAGTAAACCTTGAATAATCATCAACTATCACAAGTATGTACTTCTTCTTTCCAATTGACTCTACTGCGGATGGACCACACAAGTCCATATAGAGAAGTGAAAGGGGTTCGGTGATTTTGGGATTGATCACAGTTGGATGCCTTTGTTTTGTTTGCTTGCTATGTTCACAAGCAGAACAAAGTGAATCATTGTCAAATTTGAGAGCAGGCATTCCACGAACCAAATCCATAGCCACTAACTTGTTTAAGTCTTTGAAGTTCAAATGAGCAAGTCTTCGGTGCCAAAGCCAGCTAACATCGGAGTTGGCTTTTGAGAGAAGACATAAGGATTGCCCACCAGTTACAGGCTTTATATTTAAAGGAAACATTGATCCCTTCCTTTCAGATTTGAATAAGACTTCGTTTGTTTCTTCTTTTGTGATGACACTCCCTTGGTTGTTAAATGTAACTGCGTTACCCGTTCCAACCACCAATTGAGATATACTCACAAGATTGTGTTTTAACCCTTCAACAAATGCCACTCTGCTGATTGTGAATTGGCCATTTGTTATTTTACCATAACCCCGAATTGGACATGTTTCATTGTTACCGAAGCGTACATTTCCAGCATCATCCAATGTCCTATATTCTCTAAGATATTCCTTCTTCCATGTCATATGTCTTGAGCAGCCACTATCCATGTACCATTTAGTGTCGTACCGCTCAGTAGACATTACCTGCAATTAATCAAGAAGGAGTTGGTACCCAATCAATCTTGGGTCCTCAGGGTAAGTGAAGGATTCTTGAATCTATTTTTCTACGGCCTCTTCTGGTATTTCATTTGCATTTAAGTTGATCAGATTCTCCGAAGCCTCATGTGATGAACATGATTCTGAGGAGTCTGAACAAAATTCAGAAAAGCTTTTTGTCAATTTAGATGAGTCCAAAGTGACTGACAAAATGCAAGACTTATGAACCCATTTTTGGTTGGATGATTTTGACTTCGAGGTTTTTGATGTTTGCTTTTCACTTGAAATTTTTGAACTCATTGATGTTTTTGAGGATTTGGTTTTAGTAGTGAGATTTTCTTTTAAATCATTTCTTTTCCAATTTTGTTTAGAAATTTCAATTGTCGATTTCTTTGATGTTGAACTGCACAACGTAGATGTACAAAGGTACTCTTCGTATGCCAATTTGAAATCATTTATTGAGAGATTCTTATCTTTAAACAAGTTCAAATTTTTGTCTAGCCAATGATGAAATGTATCTATCAAATTGTTGCCTTTGGAAGATGTTTTCTTTGTGGGTTTTTGGAACTTTGGATTGGGAAAGTTTAGGTTTTTTGGTGTAAAAGTTGGTTTGACATGTTGATTTTTGACTTCTGAAACCTTTGAGTTAAATGGTTTTGTTCCAGAAGTTGAAGCAATTGCCTCATTTGGTTTCAAAGCACCGAAACGAGTTTTTCTTCTGACAAGATTTAGAGTTTGTTTTGATTTCGAGTTTGCAGCAATAGGTTTTTGAACTGGTTTAGTAATCACTATTGCTGGTTTTGATTTTTGGAGAATTTGAGGTCTTTTCAAAATCTGAGGCTTTTGTACCGGAGGATTGGAAATAATAATTTTTGGTTTTGCAATAATCTTTTCAGAAGGTTGTGACATGGGTACACATTCACATGATTCCATTAATTGAAAGACATCCATCTTCGGAGCTATGGGTTTCTCCATAGCTTGAATTTGTTTGTGATTTCGATTTTTGTAAATGTGATTATCATTTTCGACATTCACAAGATGCGACATGTTTTTGGGAATCTTTTCTTTTTCATAACAAAGACGATTGTAGATGTTATGGCCATACAAATCTTGTTTTCTTATGTTGATTTTTACTTCCATTCTTTCATTCATTTAGTTTTCAACCATTTTTGAAGATGAAAAGAATCCTTCTTCAGTAACAGTGGAATTATCCTCCTCAAGAAGTTTTTCTAAATCGTTTTCAACCAAAGGTGATCCACCTGGTTTCACAAAGATGGCATTTTTGAAATAAGATATCTTCGGATAGATACAAGCCATATGAACTAGCCTTTTTGAATTGTCCTTAAGATATTGATCATAAGAGACACAAACATCAGAGATTTGTAATTTTGATTTCACAATTTATTTGTTTTCAAAAGTTTTAGGTTTACAAACAACTTTTGCTTTTTCTTTATCCTTCAAAGACAGTTGTGATATTTCTTCGGAGGGTGATGCGGATGCGGATGATGATTTTAATAAAGTTAATGAAGAACAATCAATTTCCTCCATATCCGAATCGCTTTGAGAATCATTCTCAGATGCGGTTTCAACTGTAACCTTTTCTTTGTTTTCAATTTGAGGAACGTTCTTTTTCAAGATTGGGATTTCTTGTGGCAATAATTTCAACAGATTATCAGCAGTGAGATGTTTTTCTACAGATATCAAACCATGTTTATACGAAGAGTTGGTCACTTCGGACCCAGATACTATAGATTCACACTCATAAGATATACTATCAACTTCCTTAAGATTAAACTCAATAAAAGGTAATAGTTGTCTATGTTGAACATTGCACACATCAGCTGAATGATAGATACGTGTAATATGAGCATATAAATGTTTTGCAGTTTCACAAAATATATTTCGTTGTCTCAAAATTACATCATGATTGTTTAAGAGTTTTTCTCTATTCTCTTCTAGCAATGAGATTCTTAGGTTGGTCTTTTCTAGGAGTAGCTTCAAACTTTCTACTCTCCCCCTCAAGCTGAGAATCTCCTGCTCACTGAGTGTCTCCCTAGTTTTCGCATCAATAAGCATTTTATGCATCACAGAACAATCACGAGTTATTTCATTTATGATAGGAGTTGATTGAGAAATAGGAATTTTAAAAGTTGAGAGAAGTTTGGATACCTGCTCAGGAATGGTCAGGCGTGCGTCATTTGCCATCAAACGTATCTCCTCATCATCATCTAAAGTGTCGTCAGACCAGGTCTTCGGATTCACAGCATCAATCATCTCATTCATCTCCGAAGTCTTGAAACCAAGACCAGCAGTTGTTCCATAGCCCAGCATCTCCTCATCAGTTGTCTCCTCAGAAGTACTTTTCAGAAAGCTCTTACCATCATCATATGCCATGAAAGCACTATGAGTTGGCTTTCTTACTTCTTCATCTTCTGAATCAGAAGACCAGACTTGATAAGATCTTTGATAATCCTCAGCAGCCATCAGGGTTAAGTCTTTAGTCTTTTTCCTCACTTCTTCCATTTTCATTGCATAGTAAGCTTCATCCTTCACTTGAGGTTTCTTCTCATTTTGTTTGCGAAGCATACAATCTTTAGCAAAGTGATCTTTACCTCGACAATAATTGCAGTCATAGCCTGAATCACCAAAAATATTGAAGTCTGTGTTTCTGATGGCTTCGGAGTTGAAGACTTTGAGTGTTCCTCCTTCGGAGTGTGTATTTCAGGTTTTGGTTTAGGACTGAAGTTAGGTTTGTTGAAATTCTTGACAAATGGTTTCCCTGAGTTGTTTTTGATGAATGGTTTCTTGAATCTCTGGCTATTTGCAGTACAGAGAGCAACAGTTTCACCATTGTTGTCAACCATATAAGTAGCAACTTCTTCATCACTATCTTCGTCTTCTTCTTTTGAAACAAGTGCCAGTGGTCTAGATCCAACAGTTTCACTTCTTCGACCAACAATATCAGGTTCATGAGATTTGAGTAAATTGTACACGGCATCTAACTTGTACTTCTCGATGTTCTCATAAGATTTAACCATTAACATGATGGGTCTCCATTCCTTGCGAAGACTATAGAGAAATTTGATGTTGATTTCTTGTTGGCTTCAGGTCTCTCCATACTTATCCAGGGTATAGATCATGTTACTAAGACGTTCATAGCATGCTTCAAGGGACTCATTCTCTTCTTGTTTTGAAGTTTCCAAAGTCTGCTAGAATTTCTTAAACCTTGCTTGTGTGAAGAATCTTGTCACCTCCAAAACGAAGTTCAAGATTATCCCACATTTCTTTGGCAGATTTCGCATCGGCTATGTGATGACTGACATCAGGACCCAGTCCGCTTCTTAGTTCGCACATGGCTATTTCGTCATTTTCGAGTTTCTTCATATCTGCAGCATTCAGAACTACAACTTCTTCTCCATCAGGAACTACGAATCGACCGACTATGTCTATATGAGGACCATTAGTCACTGATATCCAAAGATCCTTATTAAGAGCTACTAGATAGTCCTTCATTCTTCCAGCCCAATAGTCATAGTAAGATGTTACTAGAACAGGGGCTTTTTGTTGCAGAACCAATGAGATTTGCATAGTTGAGCATGTTTGCGTAAGTTGATGTAAAGTCAGCCATTTTGATTGATTTTTTAACCGGATCTTTTCAGAAAAACTTATCTAAGAAGGTTGATTACAGTTGCAGAAACCTAGATCTAAGAAACAAGCTAGATTTAGAACTGTAACAAGAAAAATGAGCTTCAATGGAATAAGTTTTCGAGCTGTCCTGCTCTGATACCACTTGTTGGTTGTTGAAATCGTTTAGGTATGTAAACAATGACTAAAGATTGAGTAGTAAAAATCAATCACACAGTAATAAGAATAGTAAGAACAGTTGACGAACAATGATATTAATAACTTGTGCCGAATGCTTGATTGATTTAGGGTTTTACTGTTTGGACGATTACAACTCGCACTCGACACGGTATGGTATCACTGATATTTATACTTGATCAGTGATACACATAGTACAACTTTATTACAGAGAATATCCTATCAGAGTACTAACCAATAGGATATTAGATTCATACAACACGTAATGTACTATTACGCGTGCTTATAAAAGGTACTACTATGAAGAAGTCTTCGGATCCTCCAGGTTAAACCCTTCTGAGTCTTCAGACTTCAGGGTCTTCTATTTTGTTTTACTACGGTGCCTTTGACAGAGGGTCTTCGGATGTTTGAACACTTCAGCACAAAAGGTTTCAACAGTACCTCCTTGTGTGTGTATATTGGCGTTCAAGAGGAAGAAGAGAGGGAGAGGGCTTCACCCATGAAATAGGAAAAAAAGGAGTTGATCATGATTTATTGCTTAATTTTTATGTGACTATCTTCATTAAAACCTTGTCTAGTCCCATCTTCTTGGTGATATTAAGTTAGGGTTTATGCATAAAAACTTAGAACACCAACATATCCCGTATTTAAAGACAAATATGCAGAAAATAGAGGCAAAATTAGCTTAAATCACCAGAGAAGAAAGTCATGGGAATTTATGTATGTATGTGTGTATATAAGTCTATGAGTAAAGATCTAATGAGAACCATTATTTTCATGAGAACCAAGGAACCAATCCTTGACCTCTAGATCAAAAAAATGGATGGCTGATATGGAAGGTGGCATTGTTGTAATTAATAACAAATAAAATGTTAATATTGGTATATATGAAAATCGGATAGGGCATTTTAGGGTTTGAAAATTTGACATTAAATCAATCCCTACAAATCTGCCTAATTATTTTGAAACAGATTATCTTTCTCTCCCTTTCAAAATTCTCTCGTTTTTTATGTTTCCATCGGCGACTAACCCTAGAACAACCAAGCCTTCTCCTTTCACGCCATGTCGCCGTCAACTCGCTTATTCAGATCATCATCTTCGTATTTCGTCGTCGTCTACTAGTCAAACAATGCTTGGCGACCGGCGCCTGTCTGATTCTAACTTTCGACCAGGCGACCACGCACCTCCATCAGCCGGCGACAGTGAGTTCAGCGACTCTTAGTTTCAGCGACTCAGCAGTGGCCCTCCTCCCTTTCGGCAGCGAGTCAGCGGTCGTCCTACTCCCTTCCGGCATTCTGATTAACAGTTGGGGATCAAAAGGATTCACATTTAACGTTGATCAAGGTTTGTAATGGGTTTTGGCAGTCAATAAATTTTCTCAAGAAATCGATTAGAACTTATTTGTGTTCTTCCATTCAGCAAGAATACTTCCAGGTATAAGAATTGCTGCTCGTTTGGGATTAACATTGTCAAAGGAAATCAAGAGTGCAATTTTTAAACAAACATCATCTATTTCAAGATTAGGACAGGTGCTATTTGGAAATTTCATGTGTGTTGATTTAATGAAATAATTGTTTTAAAATTACCTTTTTAGTATAATATTTGTATATTCAGTTCAGGACAATGATGGAGATAAATTATATGCTATCATTTAGGGCTGCTGAATCTTCAATCCTCTTGCTTCATAAATACCATCTTCTCAAAATTCTGCTACATTTTCAAGTGACTTACGAACCAATGATTTTACTTTATCATATTTAATAAAAAAACCAACAGGACCCATATTTTTTGTGATTGAAATTGCAGGCAGCATACATGTCTCATGAAGCATCTAGGTCTGACCAAAGTTCCATGATGTTAATGGTATGACAGACATTTTTTCACAGTTTAATAACTAGAAATTTTATTATATTGTGAATATTGTAAAACGTATTAAAAATAATAAAATTTATTAAGTTTAATGTATTTTCACATAATAAACAAGTGTGAAAAAACAAAAAAACATGTTTCTTAATGTGTGAATATTGAGTAATAGGTTCAAATGAGAACCACTAAAAGGTTAAGAACCGTGAGAACCGACATTCACACATTAAAAATTATGTTTTTTTCGTTGTTTTGTTTTTTCACATTTGTTTATTATGTGAAAATACATCAAACTTAATAAATTTCCTTATTTTTTAATACGTTTTACAATATTCACAATATAATAAAATTTATAGTTATTAAACTGTGAATACTATAACGTAATTTTTTTATTAAACTGTGAATTAGTGGTTCTCACGGTTCTCAACCTTTTAGTGGTTCTCATTTGAACCCTTCCCTAAATATATATATATATATATATATATATATATATATATATATATATATATATATATATATATATATATATATATATATATATATATATATATATATATATATATATATATATATATAGGGGAAGGTTAAAATGAGAACAAATTTTAAACTGAGAACATGAGAACAAATGTAGACCACGTAATTTTAAAAAAGGCGCTGGCAGACATAAGGATAAAGGCGTGTTTGATTTTTGGAAGCCGGAAGAGGTTAAAACACCTGCCCGTGATCTTTCTACAGAAGACGCGATATTATCTTGCAGACGTAAAAGAAAAAAACTCAGCTCTCCTCTTCTGATTTTCGTTCAGCATCCCCTGCAGCTCCAAAACCTCTTCTGATTTCCGTTCACGTCACCATCGACTCCATCTGCCACTGCCGCTGCCGACAATGGCTGCGCCGTCGATCGACCTCGCCCCTGCTGCTTGCACCGTCGACGGTAAGCTCTCTATTCAACCTAGTTTTCGCTTTTCCTTTTCTTATTTGGTGATTGTCTGCTGATTGTTTGGTCTTCAGCCCTAGAATCTGATTTCGAATTTCTAAAGCTGAAAATCATATTCAACTTGGAACAAACTATGTTTTGTTTGAATTTACGAGATTGTTCTTGGATTGTTTGTTGAATTTATGATATTAATGTTATGAATTCGAAATGTATAGCTAAAAATTAGATTTTACTTGTTGGTATTGCACACCAGGTGTTTGATTTTATGTCAATATCGAAAGTTCTGGTGGGAAATGATACTACAATGCCTTAGATGTTCACATATGATTAAGGTTAGTAATCTTGTTCGATCAATTCCTTAGATGATGTATGATTTGGGTTGTTGGGTAAATTATTTTGGTGTTACAATAAGTGTATCAGTATATGTATGGATTAAGTTTATGTTTTGTAAGTGTCGATTCTTCGGTTCATTTTGGATTATTCGTTTGGTTTATATCAGATTGCTGTACATTTGGCGATGGTGGTGGTTTTTGGTGGATATAAGATTTTGTTCTTCGTGCTGCTGGTGTCCTTTCTTTCCATTCCCGGATGTTTGGGTGGTTAGCTTCGCTGCTCTTGGTTCTCCATTGATGTCCTTGGCGTTGTTTTTTGGTGTGGTGGCTTTCCAGACAGTTTTGCCCTTACTCTCTTTTCCTTATTTGGTTATTTCTAGCTGCTGGGCACTTTGGGTGGTTTTTTGTTTTTTTGGACAGTTTTGTCCCTGTTTCTCCTTGTTGGCTTTTTAGTCGTTTTAGTCGTTTGTTTGTATCTTGACTGTACTTTGTTCTTTTATTGTAAGCTCCCCGCTTACCTTTTATTTAAATTTGCCGTTCTAAAAAAATAAGATTTTGTTTTATGTGAATGAATGATGCCCCTATTACCCTTCAATAACTTGATTTCTCATATGTGATTTGATCGAGTTAAAAACCAGAACCCAAAAGAGTTTTCTTATCTTCTAAACTTCAAGTAAAATAGTTTTTAATAATATAATTTGAATCGAAAGAAGTCTAGATATTTAATGATTTATCGATTTGAAGTTTTGGTTTGTTTATTTCCATGTTTGGTTTGATTCTATATATATAGTCTCGTATAGTTTCAATCCAAAGAAAACCCTACTCTATTAAAACGATTGGTCCTTCTCACCAGGTGGTCCAAAGACGGGCCCAAGTCTTTCTCTAGTTGAAATCGGTCAAGTTAAGACAAGTGGTAGTGTTTTACTAGGTGGTGTTTGAGATTGTGTTTCAAAATAAAATATATATATTTTGTTTAATCACATGTGATTAAACATTGTTAATCACATATGATTAAGCTGTTCACATGTGATTAAACCTTATTATTTATTTACATGTTATTCACATATGATTAAGCTGTTCACATATTAAGTTGTTCGCATATGAATATGTACATAACAAACATTGTTATTCACATAAGATTAAGCAGTTCACATGTGATTAAACCTTATATGTATTCAATCACATAATATTAAAACATGTTATTCATATGTAAATATGTACATAACGAATTTTTTATTTTTAAGTAATTTTTCTTATTATATGTATTTAATTACATGTGATTAAACATTGTTGATCACATATGATTAAGCTATTCATATGTGACAAGAAAAATTAATTTTTTTGTAGCTGGGTGGCAGGGTAGGGTGGGGTGGAGCGGGAGTGGGTGGTAAAACCCTATTATTCACATGTGATTATAACATTATTGATCACATATGAGTAAGCTATTCACATGTGATAAAATCCTATTATTCACATGTGATTAAAACCAGTTATTCATATGCAAATATGTACATAATAATTTTTTATGTTTAAATAAATTTTCTTATTATATGTATTTAATCACATGTGATTAAACATCGTTGATCACATATGGAGACACACTTTATGCACCTAAGGTGTTCGCCAAAATGGCTGAAAGAAACTTTAGTCCAAATCCCGCCTACCAGTGGTCCTTGCACTCACTCCAACCTCAAAATACGCCACCAAACTTAAAAAACCAGTCACACACCCCTATTATCTGTCATTTCGAAGTACAAGGAGCTGCAGGCTTGTTCAGGTACCATTAATTGCTTAATCATATATGATTCTGAAATCTTGTTCACATGTGATATGTTTTTTTCTTCAATCACATGTGATTAAACCTTGTTATTAAGCACTTAATCATATATGATTCTGAAATCTTGTTCACATGTGATATGTTTTTTCTTCAATCACATGTGATTAAACCTTGTTATTCAAATATTCACATGTGATGGGTGACGGTACGTAGGGATGGGGGTAGTAGGGGTAGGGTACGGGGGTGTGGTGGGTAGGTTAGGTGGGTGCTGGTTGCTGGGGTGGAGCAGGAGTGAGTGAAAAAAGTTGGTAGGGGTGGGTAGGGTAGTGACAACGCCTAGTGATATCAAGTATTTTAGGCGTTGTTGAGCCCTGTTCTTGATTAAATTATATCAAATATGTCTGGGTATTCTCACTTTTCGTGCCAGGACTTGTTTGGAGAAAAAGGATAGAAACAGGGACTAAAAGCGTGCAAAAGGAAGAAGTTGGGAAGGAATGAAAAATCAAGAGAACTCGTACGCGCGCCGCGGGAATCAACTATGCGCGACGCGGGCTTAAGGCGGTGGAACACATTCAAATGCTGAAGAAAACGGGAAAAGATAAGTACGCGCGCCGCGGATTTCATTTCTGCGCGGCGCGGTTGCGGGAAATTTGCAAGTATAAATAGATGCATTTCCAGCCGAAAACCCTAGCAAAGACCGGGTGTAAACATCGACCTTGAAGCTCTTTGACTCCAGGATTCCATTTCAGCAAGCTCATAATTGGTATTTTATGTTTTTTACTTCAATTTCATTTTGGTAGAAAGTAGTTTTGTAGCTAAAGTCTTTGGGAGTGACAACCACTGACTTTGAGCACTTAGGTTTCTACTTAGAAACATTTGGTTACTGTTTTTTTGTTTGGAATTCAGTTTGGTGAATGAAAAGCATTTGGTTACATTTAATCTTAGCTTTTCGGTGTTTGAATGTTTGTGTTTGGTTTGTTTGATTGATTGTGTTTTGGATATTGTTTTGGACCTTGTTAGGACTGTTTTTCTTAGCTAAAATCAGTAGCTAATTAGGTTATTTGGTAAGCATTAAACTTTGGCTAGTAACTGTTCAATCGGACTTTAACTAGTGGTAGTTTATGCTTTGCTTGGTTTAGCTAGTTTGGATGCCTTTGATTGCTTCTGAGTCAGAGATGTACTTCTGATTTCAGAAAGTGACTAGGTCATTTGGACATAGCTTAGCTTGGCTTGAGTGTTTGAACATTGTCTCATTTGCTAGTGATAGGAAAGTAGAAACCAGATCCTCCGACTATAGCTGTGACACTATTAGTTGGTAATCTCTCATCTAGTCTAACCACGAAGCTCCTGTGGATCGACCCTGACTACCACTATACTAGTGAGTGTGTTAGGTTTTCTCTTATTTTTGACCGCACGACGACCGCTGCGATGTCAAATTTTGGCGCCGTTGCCGGGGAGCTGTGAGCTTAGGTTAGGTGAGTAGTAGGAACTAGTTTCTTGCTTTTTGAAATTTCATTTTGGTAAGTTTGATTTTTGATTTTTGTGGGCGTGTTGCACTAGTGCATGCGTACCCGCAGGGGAAAGCAATTATCCCCATTGCAGTTTGATTCTGAGATTGAGCGTACTGCGCGCAAACTTCGTGCCCGTAGACGTTTAAGCATCATGAATTGTAGTCAAGTTAGCAGTAGTCCGGTCAGTGTTGCCCAGGATCCGTCAGGAGAGGCAACGGGGATGTTTTCCATTCCCCCACTTTCAGAATTCCAGTTTGGGAGCACGAGTGCTTCTGGTGGTGCAGTTTCAGCCCTTGCACCTATACCATCATGCACTCCACCATCTATCCCACCATTTACACCCGCTTCACAACCCCAATCCACCAATCCATTTACTTTGTTGAGTCATAAATTAAGATTGAGTCAAATATGCTAATCGGATTTGTTGCCAGATTTTGCGCCTATAATTTTGCTATCGGTTATGGAATGGGTCTGTCCTTCCATACTTAGTTTTTGTTTATATAGCATGTTCGTACCCTTGTTAGGGTTAACCTTTTTTTGTAAATCTTGTGACGGCACTCATACAGAATAGTTCACATAGAATTGTTCTTGAGTTGCATTTTAATCATTAGACATCAGTTCTTCATATTGTTTGTTCTTGATCTTGTTTATTTACATTATTCCGCATTTTTGAATCTCGATCCAACTCTTTCATTTCAACAATTGGTATCAGAGCAGGAGTTTGTGTCATTCACGGATCTGTTTTGATTATCTTCATCGTTTCAATCGATTTTGGATATCAGACTTTGATCTTTTACGTTCGATTCTTCTTTTGGTTTGAACTTACACTTCTGATTCATACAAGTAAACAAGTATCAATGGCTTTTAACGACTCACATACTCAATCCTTCAATCTTTCAAGTAGCATTGGATCCACTACCAGGACTCCAATTCTATTTACTCAAGAGTATGAGGTCTGGGCGTTGCATTTTGAAGATTATGTTCTTGGCATTGAAGAACATGGTGCAACGATCTGGCATGCTATTACTGAAGAAACTCATGTCCACACAGACACAAGGAGGGTTATCAAAACCCTAAAAGAATACAACAACTTGCTTGTCACTCACACGAACATTCCTCAAGACGAAAAAGATAAACTAATGTGCAACATTAAAGCATTTAGAATTATCAGGTTCGCTCTTCAAGCAGATACTCTTCTTCTGGTTAGTTCGTGCGAAACAACTAAAGAAATCTGGGATAGACTTAAAGAATTGTATTCCGGAGATGCTGACCTTGAGCACTCCATTCAGACTACTCTTCTTTCCGATTTCGGATCTTTTGCACAAGGTTCGGAAGAAACTCTAACCCAGACTTTCAATCGTTACAATCATCTTCTCAGTCGATTATTAAAATACAATCTGGCTCGGACTGTCATTGAACAAAAGGTTACCTTTCTTGATGGTCTTCGTTCCGAATGGAAGGCTATCGTTTCTACGATAAAAGCGCATGAACAGTTCAAAACTTACACTTTGGCTAAAGTTGTGGGAATCCTCAAATCCCATGAAAAGGAAATCATTTCGGAAGCCAAAGCGACTATCGGTCTTGGTTCGCTTGCACTGGTTGCTGCCGGAAAGAAATCGGCCGAAATCGATTCCGACTCTGAATTTTCCGATGATGATTTGACCAGAGAAGAAAAAGCTTTGATGGTATCGAATCCCAAAAAGTTCTTCAAGAAAAACTTTTCCAAATTTAAAAACCGAAATCGACAAGGAGGTTTCAATACTGAAAAGACTGTGGAAGAAAGCCAGAAAAAGAAGAATGATGAGGAGAAGAAACTAGTTGGCGACTCAGGATACGATTGCCATTATTGTAAAGGCAAGAACCACTTTGTAAAAGACTGTTTGCTCCGAAAACAAGCTGAGAAGAAGGAGCAGGTGAAAGATGAAGCTTATTACGCAAAGAAGATTGCGGAACTGAAAAAGAATGATGTTTCGTCTACCAAGGCAGCCTTTGTGGTGAAAGAGGACAGCGAGTTTGGTGCCATTGAGGACTGGTCAACGGACTCGGAAGATGAGGAGGTGAGGAATCCAACACATGGTCGATGTCTGATGGTGAAAGCTGATCATTCCGACAGCAGAGGTTACTCTACCGACGGGTGTCAAACCTCAGCAAGTTGTTTTGCTGCGAAGCCTGTCTATGAACAAGTTGAGGAATGTGAGGCTGTGGTCAAAAAGGTACGCCCTATCCTTATATCTTTAAATATTTGCTCTTCTAGTTATGATACTGAATTAGATGATCTTAGATTTACTGTCTCCAGTTTGAGTGATAGCTTAAAAAGGACACGTCTAAGCAATTCTAACCTAAATGATCAATTGAGCAGGATATCGAATAAGAATGAGGAGAGACGAATGAGAATCGAGGCATTGGATAGTGAGTTAGTTAAAGCACGAGATGATATTATTTATGTCAAAAGAGATAATTTAGTTCTTGTCAAACAGAGAAACATTTTTTGTCTAATTGCTAAGCGTCTTTACAATAATATTACTCAATTGCATCTTGATTGTGACATAAGCAGGGGTTTACACAAAATGATTTTGCCCTTTCTTGAGTTGAAAGAGGATGAAATCGATGCAGAATGTCATAGGTGTGAAACCATTGTTTCATCTGATGAGGTTTCGGAAGCTTATCGAATCGGACTTGATAAAATTGAAAGCTATATACAGTCCAAAGAACATAAAAGTATGGTCAAAGAATATTTTTCAGAAAATGATCACGAGGAAATTAAAACAGCAACTCTAAAGAATTTTCATTCACTATGCTCTAAACTAAATTCCGATAATATTCCCATTAATGAGAATATTTCTGATTTTGATGAAAGTGATATAAGTGAAATATCTGTTGAGGATGAAATTGACTGTTCGGAATTCGTATCAAATTCTACTGAAACTAAGAAAAATCTCATTTCTGAAAATTCAGTTGCTTTTGCGAGAATTGTTAAAAATGAAGGATCACACACTTTAAACGAACAAGCTACTGTTTTTCCAAAGATTCGTACTGTTCCAAATCAAGTTTTCGTTAAACCAGGCCTAAATACAAAAGATGTAACTGAACTTAAAGTCCTAGTCGATAACGATAACTCCGATGTATGTGATTCTTTCTTTTGGTCGGAACCAATTGACAACTCAGATGAGACTAAAGGCCTTTCCGAAATGACCTCGTGGAAGTCTCGTGGTAACTACATTTCTGGATCATTGAACTGTAAAAATTCTGTCTCACAAAATGGTTCATGGGGTACAGAGAATTTGAAATCTAATTCTTCAAACCCTAAGACGAGCACCTTCAAGTCTGATTCTAATCACAGCTCGACGTCTTATATTCATAAGTCTCCTGAAGAGCTCATTGCCAAAAGGAAACAAATGAATGTCAGGTACAAAAAGAATCTGAAAGAGAGAAAACAATTCTGGAGAAACAAACACGACTCAAATCTAAACCAGAAAGTCAACCCAATTCCCATTCGGAAAGTTGAGCCTACTCCAAAACCAAAACCAATACCTAAACCCTCTGTCTCAACAACAACAACAAAGAATCCCACTCGTGTTCTTGGTTCAACGGATTCAAAAGGGAAGGCAAAACTCTATCCTGAAACCACTCAGGATCTTAAAACCAACAAGATTCATCCAACTGTTACTATCAAAACAAAACTCTCCTCTCAATCGGTTAAAAATCAAAATCCCACTTATCTCTCTCACAATCAGAAAACTCATTATTATCAAGTTTCAAACACGTTCACTCCAAAGCAATCTCGTTTTGCTAAAGAACAATGGCAATCCACAAAAATGAAAGTGTTCAGAATTGAAAATAAGAAAAATCAGTCATCTGTGAGAAAATCTTTTTGGGTTGAAAGATCATGCATTTTTCCTATCTCACGTAAATTCTCACATGGGCCCACACTGGTTTGGGTTCCTAAATCTCTCTAACTTGTGCAGGTTCTACGTGATGAATAGTATGATCCGGAATGGTACATTGACAGCGGCTGTTCACGTCACATGACTGGAAGGAAGGAAGAATTACGAGAATATCGCTCGCTGACGAATGGAGGAAAAGTCAGTTATGGAAACAATGCAACAGGCAACATCAAAGGCTATGGCATGATCACAAATGGTGAAATTTCGATACGAAAAGTGGCATATGTGGAAGGACTTCAGCACAACTTGATCAGTGTCTCACAACTGGTTGTCGGAACAGGTCTTAAAGTCTCATTTGATAAAGATGGCTCCGAGCTGGTTGAGAAGGAATCCAAGAAGATAATCTTGAAGTCAAAAAGAAAAGGAGAGATGTTTCCTTTGGACATGCGTCCTATCCAAGGAAAACTTGCCATCTGCCTACTCACTAAAGCTACGAACGATGATAGTTGGCTATGGCACAGACGGCTGTCTCACATGAACTTTTGTGATATCAATAAACTGGTACTTGGTGATCTTGTGCGAGGATTACCGCTACTCAAGTACGACAAAGACCGACTCTGTGATGCATGTGAGCTAGGAAAACAAAGTCGGAAGAGCCATTCTACAATCATGAACACAAAGATCATCGAACCATTGGATCTTCTGCATATTGATCTTTGTGGTCCATCTGCCATCGAAAGCGTTGCTCATAACAAATACATTCTGGTTGTGGTGGATGACTTCTCTCGTTTCACATGGGTATTCTTTATCAAACAAAAATCTGAAGCGGCGATCAACATGATTAACTTCATCAAGCAGATAGAAATCCTTCTCCGAAAACAAGTTCGAATGATAAGAAGTGATAATGGGACAGAATTCAAAAATAAAGTTCTAGATGATTTTCTTGTCAATAAAGGAATCACGCATAACTTCTCTGCCCCTTACACTCCTCAACAAAATGGAGTTGTAGAAAGACGAAATCTTTCTCTTTGTGAAGCTGCTCGCACAATGCTCTCTTTTGCAAAACTTCCTTTATACTTCTGGGCCGACGCCATCGCAACTGCTTGTTACACTCAGAATCGATCAAACATCACAAAACGGTTCAATCTTACTCCTTATGAGATTATCAACAAGCGAAAACCAAACGTAAAATTCTTCCATGTTTTCGGATCCAAGTGTTTCATTTTTAACTCCAAAGAAAAACGAGTTAAATGGGATGAAAAAGCTGATGAAGGTATTTTTCTGGGCTACTCTCTTACCTCAAAGGCCTATCGTGTTCTGAACAAAAGATCTCGAAAGATTGAAGAAACATACTACATCACCTTTGATGATAGATACAATTCCAGAGCAAAGCATGTTAGTACAAAGACTGAATACATCTTTCCCGAATCCAATAAATCTGCAATTCCTCTTCTGGATCTATATGAGGAATTCTTGAATTTGTTCGATGACCAAGAAACCGCAAAAACATCAGAAGCAAATGCACGAGATAACCAAGAAGATGAGTTATTAAAGCTTATAGAAAGTACAGTCATTGAAAATGCATCTTCACAAGAAAATTCTACTGATGTTCCGATTCCGAACAATACTTCAACTTCTGTCACTGATGCTCCTATCCAGGGGGAGTGTTCCGCACCTATTCAGGGGGAGAGTATGGCTCATGAATCCGAATCAACCACTCTACCGGTTGAACAAGATCACTCTGATGATTGAAACGATGCAAACTTCCAGGGGGAGAATGAAGTTGAAAATAATGACCTTGACACACAGTCAGAGGTACATTCGGAAGTAGAAGAAATCATTTCGGAAATTCATCCTGAATATGATCCAAATTATCCTCCAATGATAAAATGGACTAGAGATCATCCAAAATCTCAAATCATCGGAACGACTTCTGCTGGTGTTCTCACTCGAGCTCAAGCTAAAGAAAAGCAAGCCGCATTATTTTCAAAAGTGGAATTTTGCATGTTTCACTCGTTCATCTCCAAAATTGAACCTAAAACAGTTAAAGTAGCACTTGATCATGCTGACTGGGTCCAAGCAATGCAAGATGAGCTAAATGAATTTGAACGCAACAGGGTGTGGCGATTGGTTCCAACTCCGGAAAAAGCATCTGTTCTCGGAATGAAATGGGTTTTTCGAAACAAGTTAGACAAAGAAGGGAATGTCATTCGGAACAAAGCAAGACTGGTTGTTAAAGGTTACTGTCAAGAAGAAGGAATTGATTATGAAGAAACATTCGCACCAGTAGCCAAACTAGAGTCCGTTCCGATTTTTCTTGCTTATGCAGCACACAAAGGGTTCGATGTCTATCAGATGGATGTCAAGTGCGCATTTCTGAATGGAGAATTAGAAGAAACAGTCTACGTCGAACAGCCACCAGGCTTTGTGAGCAATAAACATCCTGATCATTGCTATGTGTTAGACAAAGCTGTTTACGGCCTAAAACAAGCTCCAAGAGCTTGGTATGAAACTTTAACTCGGTTCCTCAAGCAATCCAAGTTCAAGCAAGGATCTGTTGACCCAACTTTCTTTCGCAAAAAGGAAGGAAGTCACCTGATGATTGTTCAAATCTATGTCGATGACATCATTTTCGGATCTACTCACCCTAGCCTAACGGCTGAATTCCGAAAACTGATGGAGACAAAATTTGAAATGAGCTCGATGGGTAAAATCAATTACTTTCTTGGACTTAACATCCGACAAAGCTCAGAATGCATATTCATCAATCTGGAAGCTTATACCAAGTCTCTCTTAGAGAAATTCGGAATGAAGGGAGATTCTAAAGTCAAAGTTCCGATGGCTTTTGGAACAAAACTCACTCCTTCACTAGACAAACCTGCAGCAGATATCACTCTTTATCGTCAAATGATAGGTTCACTTCTCTATCTCACTTCGAGCAGACCTGACATTATGTTTGCTGTTTGTTACTGCGCAAGATTTCAGGCAAATCCTAGAGAGCCACATCACAATGCTGTGAAGAATATATTCCGATATCTCAAAAGAACAACCTCTCTTGGATTATGGTATCCATCAGGATCTGGTTTCTTTGTTCAAGCATTTTCCGATGCTGATCTTGGTGGTTGTGGATTGGATCGCAAGAGCACTTCAAGTGGTTGTCAACTTCTCGATGGAAAACTCGTAAGCTGGCAATCAAGAAAACAGACTTGCGTGTCACTCTCAACAGCTGAAGCTGAGTACATTGCTGCTGCTTCATGTACCTCTCAGATAATATGGATTGAAAATCAACTGAGAGACTATGGAGTCAATATGAAACGTATTCCTCTTTACTGTGATTCCGAAAGTGCGATTCGGATCTGTCACAATCCAGTGCAACACTCAAAGACTAAACACATTGCACTCAGATATCATTTTATCAAAGATCATGTTGAAGACAGCAACATCGAGGTTCATTTCGTACGCTCAAATGATCAACTAGCAGACATCTTCACAAAGGCCCTTCCTGAACTAGCATTCAATAGAATTCTTCAAGGTCTCGGAATGATGGAAGCTGAATCCGTTCCGATATCTAACTGAGATTCCGATTGATTCCGAAAATCGGAATGCCTCGGAATCGGATTTTAGACATGGAAGATTCGGAATGCATGTATCCTTTCTAAAACTTCGTTTATGTTTGTTTTTATTTCTTTATTTTATTTTTTTTATTCTCCTTGTTTTTATCTCTTTTATTTTTTTTATTTTCCTTGTTTTACTGTTTTACTTATTTCAGCTATTTATTTTCTTTATTTTTTTTATATCAAAAATATTTTTTTTTTGTTGTTTTGTTTGGTTTGTTTATTTTTTTTCTTTCTTAAATTTCTAATTCCTGTGTTGTGAATTTTATTTTCTTTTTGTATTGTTCTTCTTGCCGATATCCATGCGAATGCAGAAACAGAATTCAAACAGAAATCATTAAACAAAAGAAAACTACGTTTCATTCAAGCTACAGGAACAAAGGTCATTACATCGAAAAGCAAAATAAAAACTACTTCAACCTATATCTTGTAGTAATGCCACATGGGAGGATCACCGGGATGGAAAGCCTGGTAGAGGCGCAGCTCACTCTCATCAACAAAGAGGCGACTTCCATCCGCCAGTCCCACATGGAACTGGTAGTGGGGAGTGGTACGGATGATCACTGCCGGCCACCATCCCCTCCTGTGCCAGACCTCAACGAGGTCAAACTGTTTGTACTCCACCAAAATTCTTGGTGGGACAGGCTGCAGAAAGGGGTAGGTTGTTGGAACGATCAGTGGTCCACCACCCTCGCCATTGTTGAGAGTGGTCATCCTCGCCTCGTATTGGTGATTCCAAACTCTAGTGACAACCCCGCCATAGATGTCACCTGAGTAGTCGCCTTCTTGCATCTTGACCTCAACTTTGTCAAAACGGTTGTAGTGACGAAGCGCCATGTGATATCTCTTTTGATGGTAATTTTTTTGGAGGGTGTGGGTGTTTTCTACTACCAATGCTTCCTTTTTATATGCAGAAATGACACCGGTTATGCTTCCAATTGTGGATATTTAATTACTTTTTGAAGTAATGATGCAGCCTGCTGTCATTATTATGTGTCATAAAGGCGGAGACGGCTGATTAGCAACTGATTGGACGTTTCCCTTCCTTTTCGCCTAAGCATTAAATGTTTTCTCATGATAGCCAAGTCCTTGTCAGTATTCTTCAGCGAGAATACAATTTTTTTTTGTAACTATTTTGAATTGATGGGCTTCTTCTTCTCATATTTTTTAAGTACCAAAAACGAATATCCATGATTATTGAAATCTCAACCAATTTCAATATATGATTTCGGAAATTCTAGTCAAAGATTGCAACTCATTTTCACCATGGGGCGCTGTGAGACTCATCATCCTCTCTTGACCTTTCTATTACTTCTCCATATTCAATACATTTCCATATAACTGTAACCCTTATGAAGGTCTTCAGCAATACCACTGAAAACTGATGGTTACACAAATTCTGTGTTCATGATTTCGGAATTGTTTTTACCACCATTCCGAATGAAACCCAAAAATCCGATCCCACTAAGGAATTGTCGAAAACTATAAAAGGAATCTCAATCTTTTACATTTGTGCGTTCTTTATGAAATCTACTCCACCCAAGTAATTTTTATCCAAAAAGATCCAGTTTTAATTTTTCTGAGATTTCCGAACATTTCCCAAGTCAGACAAAATTCCTCTTACCCTCACTTGTTTTCATGACTACTATGGTCAGACAAGTACTGTCTTCCGATTTCGAGCATTTCTCACGTTTTCGGAATCCGAAAGACAGTTAAACCCAACCCATTAAGCTAACATCTTAAAAGAAACCTTTCAATGATTCTTATCAATCAATTGATCGTAATTCAACGGGATACCACAAAACCACTTTTGAATCCGTCATGATTCCAAAGGAAGAGATCATTGCCCGGGATCAATCAGTTTTATGTCATTCCGACATCACAGACTACCAAATAAATCTTGATTTTCTTCTTTATCTTTGGCACACTCTTGCACGAAAATCCTTATTTGATTCTTCTAACTCTGGTTGATTTTCTTTTGATAAGGATTCAGATCGATGAACTGGAATTTTTTTTTCTCTTTTTCTTTTACTCATCAAAATTTTTTTTTCTTCAAAAAAAAATAAAAATAAAAATATGGCCGTTATAACGTTCTCTTCACAGCAGTTACTTTATCGTTTTTCACGCGTCTGCAATGCGATTTTTAGGGGTTACTAATGATGATACGGCGTGATTCTTGGGAAGCGTAATCGACTGAAGCG
Source organism: Cichorium intybus (assembly GCA_023525715.1). NCBI lineage: Eukaryota > Viridiplantae > Streptophyta > Magnoliopsida > Asterales > Asteraceae > Cichorium > Cichorium intybus. The sequence goes on along the minus strand of CM042011.1, from coordinate 130,317,932 downwards.
GGATTTCCTTTTCCAAACACTCTTCAAAGGATATTTAAAAGGTTTTTGGCTCATTATTTCTTTTCTCCGCTCTTTATCTCTCACGCAAGAAAACTTCATCTTCAAAGCCCTCTTTCTCTCACGAACATTCAAGAACTCTCAAATGGCTGGTTCATCCTCAGCAAATGAAAATACTTCCTCATCTCTAATGTTGAAGATCAAACAAAATCAGAACATGATTATTGATCTTCACTCTTCGAAGTATAATGAAGCTCTTCAACTGATGATCGAATGTCTCAAATTCTCCAGGATTAGCAAAGCCCTAACTGCTTCAGAGGAGGTTCCAATCGTGTATCTCTCATCTGCATACTCATCCGCATTCTACAACAAGGCTGATGATGTCGTTACTTTTGAAGTTGGATCCATCAAGACACGCATTTCCAAGTCTCGATTTGGGAAATTGCTAGGGTTTACTGATAAAACCGATATTGTCGATCCTGATTCCCTTTCGCCTTCTACTCTTCCACGGTTTTTCTACCAACTAGGCTACAAGGGTGATATAACGCAACTTTCCAAGTTCACAAAGAAGAGCCTACCGCCTTTGTGGAACTTTGTTTTCACGATCTTGTTCAAAAGCTTCTCCGAACGCACGACAGGCACAGACAGTGCAAGTAAGCTCTTTTACTCTTTATTTTATGGTCTCTATCATGACATCAACCTTGATTACGGGTCAATTCTTTGGAGTCAATTTGTCGAGAGCGTGAACTACAAAAATCGACACTCCGAAATCTCTTGTGCTCGATTTTGGTCCATTATGGTAAAAAGGGCTATTGAGCAACATCATCTTCATATCATGACTGATTCCGTCTTAGCGGTCATTCCGACACTGTCAACCATACAGTTTGCAACCACCAAATCGGAGGATTTCAATTTCATCGGGTCCATTCCGATCACAATGTTGGACCGCGTTCCGAAGGACGTGCAATGCATTGCTGCGTATCGACAACTACCTCTATCAGGAATTCGTGCTGTTGATCAAGCTCATCAAGTCGCTTTTGACAGACTTGAAAATTCGAAGAAAATTATCAAACGAAAAGGTAGAGCTGCAGCATCTGACACCGAAAAACAGCCCAAACGTCCAAGGAGACTCCGAAAGCTTGTCCAGTCTTATGATTCGGAAAATGAACTCTCCGATACTCATCAAATTCCGACTTCACCTCACGACGTTCCGATTACCGACAACCTCGAAGATGTTCCACCTACCAAGCCTTCTCCACCTCCCGCATCACCACCTCATGATCCCACACCAAAAACAACTCCTCATTCTAGTCCGCATTCCACACCTGAACGTTCACCCCTCCGAACCACTAACACTCAAAAGTCTCCATCTTTATCACCCAAACAAACTGCAACTCCTGATTCCCCTCATAAGAACCCCCCTACCGACGTTGATGAAGAGGAAGATATACTGGTTAATGATGACCAGGATGATCTTTCTGATTTCCTTGAATCTCCATCTAATGTTAAACTAAAGACACCCAGCTCTTCTGTTCCGATGTCATCTGATCAGCTCTCGGAAATCTCTGCCAAACTGGATCTACTTCTCCAATCCCAGGCGCATCCCTCTGTCTCTGATTGGCAATCCCAGTTGGATGCTCATAAGGACTCGGTGGACACCTTGATCACCGAAAATGTTAACCTTATGCGTCAATTCACCTCTCTCATCGAGAAATCTGAAGCACAAATGCGAGACTCTGCCACCTCTATTGGCAGACTAGAAAAAGATGTTCTTAAATTTACTCAAGATTTCCGTGACGCTCATGTTCAGAACAATGAAAATATGCATCAGGTTATCTCAAATTTCAGCAACTCCTTGAAGAACGAAAAAGAGGCACTTGCCACCTTACGTTCGGAATTGAAGCAGCAATATTCCGAATGGGTATCTTCTATGGATACAAAGGTTGATCAACTGAGGACAGATTTGGCCACGGAAAATTATTTGATGGATAAATTAGCCGCCAAAGAAACTAAAATCCAGCTCCTCAAGTCCGATCTCCGTCACAAGTCTGCCATTCTTACCTCGGCTTTGTCTTAGAACAAAGCTGTTCGAAGTGGTGTTTCGGAAATTGACTCCTTCCTTCATCGGATTGTTGAAGACACTGATCCAATTCTCAATCCTCAGGTGCGTCGACATCTGACCCTTAAGCTTCATCCCGTATTCAATCTTCTTGCTGCCTTAAAGGGTGTTTCGGAAGGTGTTGCCTCTCCGAAACAAGGGGGAGACGAAACAAACGAAGAAAGTACATTTAATTAGGAGACTCCGAAGAAAGACACTCCAATTAAAACAAATGAAAATGCTGAAGGAGGCGCTGGTCCTTCAAAAGTCAAAGGCAAGGAGATTTTGGAAGAAAAAGAATCTGATCAGGACGCAACCAAATCGACCAGGGAGAACGAAATTGATAAAATTCTTAACCTTACCCGGAAACTTGATGCTGAGGAAGCTGCCAAAAGAGAGGCTGAGTTACTCTTGAAAACTCAAATGTCTTTGTTTCCTCCCTGGAACTATAAAAGAATGACAATGGAAGCAATTACTGAGCCTGTGGAGAACTGGCTTCAACCAATAGCCTCGTACAACACAAGCAATGATGTAAACTCACAGTTTGACTTTCCGATGACTGCAAAAGCTCTCCTGTTCCGAGGGTTTGAGGAACTCAAAGACACCCGTCTTCCTAGTTCGGAAGTGAATGATCTGTTATTCACTTTCTATTTGAAGAACGCGCGTCCTCAACACTTAACGTGGAGTTTGAAGAAGATTGTGCAGTTGACTCCCCGTCTTCCTGAGGTCATTGTTCCATTCAAAAACGCAAGGTTCTTGGCTTTAAGAGGAGATGATAAAGAGAAGATGGAATTCTCTCTTGCTGACCTTCCATTTCTGAATCCATTCGACTGTATATCTCTGTTCAATATCTTGTCGAGAGAACAAAAGTATCAACGTCTTTTTAATCATATCAAAAGGATGATTGGATACTACATTCTTGAAGTGGCAAAGCTTGATGTTGAAGTTGCTGGTGTTCTGGACAAAGTTCCTTTAACTGTGAGACGTCCTCCTCCCAAAAATCTGAGCAAGGGCAAAATCGAAAAAATTGCCAACTCAAACTGGAGTGTGGCATACAATTCAAAGGAAGGCCTCGAGAATGTTAAAAGGATATTCTTTCTTTTAGACAAACATCTTTACAGGACTCCAGTGTTGGAACATATTCTTCACATCATCAATAAACTCCCATCCAACACCACTGATGATAAAACTTGCGTCAACGACATGTTGAGGTGGTACATTGAGTTTCGAAAAAGGATCCTGGAATTCATTCCGAAGGTGTTTGACAGACAAACAAGTAATGTAAAACCTGAAGAATGAAGGAAAATCGCATTTTTGACTCAAAGGGGGAGATTGTTGAGTCATAAATTAAGATTGAGTCAAATATGCTAATCGGATTTGTTGCCAGATTTTGCGCCTATAATTTTGCTATCGGTTATGGAATGGGTCTGTCCTTCCATACTTAGTTTTTGTTTATATAGCATGTTCGTACCCTTGTTAGGGTTAACCTTTTTTTGTAAATCTTGTGACGGCACTCATACAGAATAGTTCACATAGAATTGTTCTTGAGTTGCATTTTAATCATTAGACATCCGTTCTTCATATTTTTTGTTCTTGATCTTGTTTATTTACATTATTCCGCATTTTTGAATCTCGATCCAACTCTTTCATTTCAACATACTTCTGCTATGACTTGGGGAGAGCCGACCCGAGATGGCACCCCAGCTCCTAGACAGCATACACCAACATCCCAACCACAACCAACCCTCTTTAAACCTCAACCCACATACCAAACAACACAACCTATACACTTTTAACCACCGCCTCAGCCACGATACCATTACCCAGAGACGGAGGAAGTGTATGATGAGGAAGATGAAGGATGGGTGTCACCAGCACCACAACCACAATGGAACCGAGGTCGGGGACCTCTGAGAAGAACACCACCATATCCACCACCAGGTCAGCGGGAGTACAATGATCATCTTTACGGTAACCCCGCCCAACCTTTACATTTTGCACAACCGAGACGGAAATCGGTTGCATCACATTTCCAACCGAGGGAATATGATGATTCATCGCCGATCTATATTCCTGATAACATAGATTCGCAAGTAGAGATTAGACCTCAGTTATTAGGAATATTACCAGAATTCAGAGGGTATAAGCAGGATGATCCCTATAATCATTTATATGAATTCTTAGCGATCGTTAATGCTAACAACCCCAGAAACACAAATAGAAATATTTTTAGGCTTAGACTGTTTCCGTTCACCCTTAAGGATAAAGCCAAATATTGGTTCACATCGTTGCCATCAAACAGTATCACTACGTGGGATCAGCTCAAGGCAAAGTTCCTTCAGGAATTTTATCCAGCGAGCAAAACAACTGAAATCAGAAGAGTTATCCAGGATTTCCAGCAGAAACCTGGAGAAGTTTTTCATGAAGCCTTTGACAGATTAAAGGAGTTGTTGCGATCTTGTCCACATCATGAGATTCCCAGGTGGCAGTTGGTCAAGCTGTTCTTCGAAGGAGTTAGTGAAACACACCAGGCCATGATAAATGCCTCATCCAGTGGGACATTTATGTGGCAAGACCCAGAAGAAGCCTGGCAGTTTTTGGAGCAGTTGAGCAATGGCTCCAAAGCAAACTTTTCCACCAGGAAAACTGTAAGTACAGCGGCAGTAGTAGGAGTTGATGCTGATTGGAAAAAGGAAGTGAAAAAGGAAATTAGTGAACTAAACAAGAAGTTTGACAGACTTATGTCAACATTACAGAATGGACCGCCAAGTTCATCACAAGCAGGTGAAGGAGGACTTAAGACTCACGAGGCAAATCAAGTTTATGGCCAGGGTCAAGGCCAGCACAACAATGGACGACCCTACAGGCCATACAACCAGGGACAGCAACAAAATTTTAGGCAAAACAATTATCAGGGTCAACCGACTAGCCAGCCTAGAAACAATCAGCCTGTGAACAATGGAAACAACAACAACAACAGGGGATCCACTAATGCCAACAACAACGCTCCAGGGACCCAAGAAGAGATGATAGCAAAGATGTATGATATGGTCACAGCGACACAACAACAATCTCAAGCGAATGCAAAGGCCATCGCAAATATGGAGAGACAAATAGGTCAAATGGCTACAGACCAGCAAAAGAGAGATAATGGCAAGTTACCAAGTGCTACTGAAGTCAATCCTATGCATAATCAGCGTCCAGGGAAGGAACAAGTCAACACTGTTGAATCAAGATGGCGAAAGGTCACTCTGGAGGACTTGTTCGAAGTCGGGAGTGAAGTGAGATCAGGGGAAGAAGGAAAGGCTCTAGAAAGCGAGGAAAGTAAAGAAGGAGGAGTTCCGGTTGAGAATGGCACTCAACCAGAAACAGATAAAGAGATCCATAAGGAAGAGCAATTAACAATAGCAGGGATCAAACAGAAGAAGAAGAATAAGAAAGAAAAGAAGAAGCAGGAAGCACCCAGATCAACGGGACCCTTAATGAATCAGCCCCTATGGGATGAGCTTAAGGATGCCCCTGAAGACACCAGGATTCTGCAAGAGATGTGTGAACAGAATGGGAAGAGCAAGGCACCTACACCAAAAACGGTGAGATTGACTGTGAGAGCCAACGAGGCATTATTGGGAACATTACCCAAAAAGGAAAAGGATCCCGGATCACCATTGATCACTACAACTGTAGGGGACGTGGTTATTCGGAACACCCTATTAGATTTGGGAGAAAGTGTTAATATCTTGCCAGGATACCTGTACGACAAGTACAAGAACGAAGAAATTCAGCCAGCGGAAGTCGTACTGCAGCTGGCTGACCAATCAACTAAGGTATCTAGGGGAAAGCTAACAAATGTCATAGTCAAAGTAGGGGACTTTTTCTATCCCGTAGATTTTTTGGTCATGGAATATGAGAGTCCGGACGATGCGCCTGCGCTCATCTTAGGGCGTCCATTTTTAGCTACTGCTGGGTCAGTGATCGATTGCAAGACTGGAGATATGGATATTTTCTTCGGGACCAGGAAAAGAAGATTGAATATGTTTGGGAACCCGATATCACTACCTTCAGAGGAAAATGGCAAACCAGCAGACAGAAAAACATTAATAGAGCCAGGAATCAGAAGCAAAGAAAAGATATGGACACGTACGGGAAAGGGAGGAAAAGAGGAAATCTTAAAGGAAACCAAGGACCACCCGTTGTCCGCCATCGACAAGGAACAATTGCTGGACATGCTAGAGATGATGGAAGCAAGGCATCAGCAATACGAAAGAGAATCCAGAAAACGAGAGGCGAATGTTTTCGAGCTCTTGAAATCTCAACAACAATGGATCAGTGGTGTGAGTGATCGGATGACCCAACTCACGTCCCTTATGACAATGATGGCCAATAATTTCATGCCAGAATGCCAGCAAATGCCATCAAGAGGTCAAGAAGAAGAAGAAGGGTCAGCTTAGGAGCAGACGTCCGGCTGAAGACGTTAAACTTAGCGCTTGTTGGGAGGCAACCCATCGTGTCATAAGTGGGATATATTTCTTAAAAAAAAAATACATCAATCTTTGCACGTACTAGTAGTTTGAAATAAGTGAAGGGCCATGTGAGAAGTTTTGAAAATTTTAAAGTCCGCGCCGCGGGTATTGGAAGTACGCGACGCGGGATCGTAAACCAACCCGATGCGCAGGGGTTGATTTGGAGACGCGCGACGCGCAAAGATCAAACCCGCGACACGGTAAACGATCAGTCGGTTTCCTCTTTTATAAGGTAAACCGCGGCTCGCTTGATCCACACGCGACTCGGAGCTCTGGTTATTGAAATTTTCTTGCGATTTTTCTTGCCTGTTGTGTTTCTACTACCAAGATGATGTTCAGAATGGAGCACGCTTTCCTCCAGTTCCCCGCGGAGCTGGCCAGTTCTGTTGAGTATACCTCGCGGAGGGATGCTTTGAGGAGTCGTCGGGTGTTAGAGGCGACGGTCATTGATCGAGACATTCTGCGAGACGCTGGGCTCTGGGGTGCGATTGAGCCATTCCTACATCGCACCTGGACCCACGAGGAGGCATCCTTCACATGCCGTGGCTGGGATAGGATCATGGCCATAGACGAGGACGTGGTCTACACGGAGTTGCTGCTGGAGTTCATATCTACCATCCAGTTCGCACCCCGGGCGGGAGACCCGCGCTCTAGGCTAGTACGATTTCGCTTGGGAGGTGAGCACAGGGAGTGCAACCTCCGGGAGTTCGGGAGGCGAGTGGGGTTATACACCCCAGCGGACCTCCAGCATCGCTACTTCACCCGGTTCTTCGGGTCTTGCATTCAGGGGGAGCCAGACAGGGCTCCTAACATGGAGGTTTGGGCATCACTGTCCAACATCAGATACGAGGCGGGATCTTCCAGGGAGAGTCATCTTCGGGACCCACTTCACCGCCTCATGCACCGGATCGTCTCCACCTCCATCATGCAGCGGGAGGGAGGCGAGAAGGTGTCGGGCGACGACATGACCTTTTTGTGGGTCCTCCTCGACCCATCCAGATTCCTCCACCTCCCATACGCCCTCGCAGTCGCTCTCTCCACCCACGCTATCGGCGCCTCCACCAGCAGCCCATTAGCCAGGGGGTATTTCATTACCCGTCTGGCCCGTTCTTATGGCATTCTTACTGCCCCCGTGGCAGCCTCTTTGACTGCTTTACCTCCATCGCGTACTACAGCGCGCACGTTGGAGAGGATGCGGCTCATTGAGCTGCAGCGCCCGGGGCAGTACATCCGGGCACCTACCGAGCCTCTTCAGGCACCCCAGCCTGCATATGCTCAGCCTGGCAGGAGACGTAGGAGGCCAGAGCCGGAGCCAGAGCCCGCAGCCCCGAAAGAGCCACACCAGGAGGACCTGGCAGCCAGGGTTGCCAGGATGGAGGACCAGCTCGAGTGGATCGGGGAGGTACTTATTCAGATTGCATCAGCGCAGGGCCAGCACCCCCGACCATTCCCAGCCAGAGCCCATGATCATGAGGCCGGACCCTCCAGGCCGCCTGGTAGTGATTGATGTATCTTTTTCTTTCTTCTTTTTATCTTTTTTGGAATATTTGTACAAACTTATGACACATCTTTCTGTATATTTTTTGTTCATGTTTTATTTCTGTCATGTGTGTTTTTATTTGTTTGTTGAGTGATGGATGTTATACCAATTTGAGAAGGAGTTGTCTCAGACAAGTGTGGGGTCACCGTGCCCCCTCCACTTGTCTCGACCACCGGCGTGTTCACTGTAGCGCTACAACTCCAGTATACGAAATTGAGGATCCATTTGTACGCATTTATACCTGTGATATTGAGCACCAAGCAGTCTATCGTCCAAAAAGGGGTAACTCTTTCTCCCTTGTTTTGAAATAAATTTTGTACAATGGGGACGTTGTACGGTTTTAAGTGTGGGGTGTGGACGGTCGAAAGAGAATTTTTTTGAAATTTTTGCAGAAATGATCAATTTTTAAATTTTTAGCAACTTTTTCAAAATTTTTAATGAATTGCAATTTTGAAATGAATGGTTTATGATTGTGATAGCATTAGTATTTTTCAAGAAATACTGTTTATTTGTGATCATGCTATTAGTTAGTCAAATAAGTTGAGTTTTTATGAGTTTAGAAGATTGAGCTGTTTTAGGATTGGAATTTAGGAAGGAAAAGTCAATCTGTGGCCTTTGTTGTTCGAGCCGGTAGGTCTAAAATGGGTGGGCCTTATGCACCTTACCACCTAAGATCGCCTGGTCTGGGATGGTATTTCTGAAAGCTCGCTACACGGACAACATCGAAAGTCATGGACAATTCCTTAATAGCCTTTAGAATCTGAATGAGTAAGTACACTTCATTGTGGACAGAAAGTTTGTAATCAAGGGTTCTCTAGAAATCCATGAATTCCAAAGAACAAGTCAATTATGTTTTCGCGAACTATTCCACTCTAACTCAAAAAGAGCAATAAACTTTGAAATTGAACACAGTCAGAAATTGTTTGATTCTTTATTATAATTTGTTAAAAACTCTCTTGCTTGGGGACAAGCAAGGCACAAGTGTGGGGTGTTTGACAACGCCTAGTGATATCAAGTATTTTAGGAGTTGTTGAGCCCTGTTCTTGATTAAATTATATCAAATATGTCTGGGTATTCTCACTTTTCGTGCCAGGACTTGTTTGGAGAAAAAGGATAGAAACAGGGACTAAAAGCATGCAAAAGGAATAAGTTGGGAAGGAATGAAAAATCAAGAGAACTCGTACGCGCGCCGCGGGAATCAACTATGCGCGACGCGGGCTTAAGGCGGTGGAACACATTCAAATGCCGAAGAAAACGGGAAAAGATAAGTACGCACGCCGCGGATTTCATTTCTGCGCGGCGCGGTTGCGGGAAATTTGCAAGTATAAATAGATGCATTTCCAGCCAAAAACCCTAGCAAAGACCGGGTGTAAACATTGACCTTGAAGCTCTTTGACTCCAGGATTCCATTTCAGCAAGCTCATAATTGGTATTTTATGTTTTTGACTTCAATTTCATTTTGGTAGAAAGTAGTTTTGTAGCTAAAGTCTTTGGGAGTGACAACCACTGACTTTGAGCACTTAGGTTTCTGCTTAGAAACATTTGGTTACTGTTTTTGTGTTTGGAATTCAGTTTGGTGAATGAAAAGCATTTGGTTACATTTAATCTTAGCTTTTCGGTGTTTGAATGTTTGTGTTTGGTTTGTTTGATTGATTGTGTTTTGGATATTGTTTTGGACCTTGTTAGGACTGTTTTTCTTAGCTAAAATCAGTAGCTAATTAGGTTATTTGGTAAGCATTAAACCTTGGCTAGTAACTGTTCAATCGGACTTTAACTAGTGGTAGTTTATGCTTTGCTTGGTTTAGCTAGTTTGGATGCCTTTGATTGCTTCTGAGTCAGAGATGTACTTCTGATTTCAGAAAGTGACTAGGTCATTTGGACATAGCTTAGCTTGGCTTGAGTGTTTGAACATTGTCTCATTTGCTAGTGATAGGAAAGTAGAAACCAGATCCTCCGACTATAGCTGTGACACTATTAGTTGGTAATATCTCATCTAGTCTAACCACGAAGCTCCTGTGGATCGACCCTGACTACCGCTATACTAGTGAGTGTGTTAGGTTTTCTCTTATTTTTGACCGCACGACGACCGCTGCGATGTCAGGTAGGGTGGTTGCTGGTGGGTTGGGTGGTGCGGGGTAAAAAATTAAAAACAAATTTAGGGGGCGGAGTGATGGTACGGTAGGGATGGTGGGTGGGTGGAGCGGGAGTAGGTGGTAAAAATATTAATAACTTTATTTTTTTGGTGGATGTGGTAGGATATGGTGGGGTGGGGTGTGTAGGTAGGGTGGGTGCTGGTGGGTGGGGTGGAGCGGGAGTGTCAAAAAAATAAAAAAAATTTGGTGGGCAGGGGTGGGGTGGGTAGGGTAGGGTAGGGTGAGTAGGGTAGGGTGGGTGCTGGAGAGTGGGGTGGAGCGGGAGTGGGTGGTAAAAAATAGTTTTTTTTGGTGGGCAGGGTAGGTAGGTAGGGTGGGTGAGGTGGGTTGGGTAGGGTGGGTGCTCGTGGGTGGGGTGTAGCGGGTGTGGATGGTAAAAAAATTATTTTTATGGTTAGCAGGGTAAGGTATGGTAGGGTGGGATGGGGTGGGTAGGGTAGGGTGGGTGCTGGTGGGTGGGGTGGAGCGGAATTGGGTGGTAAAAAAAACTTAAAATTTTTTTTTGGCGGGCGGGGAGGGTGTGGTAGGGTAAGGGTGGCGTGAGCAGGGTAGGATGAGTGCTGGTGGGTGCGGTGTAGCGGGAGTGGGTGGTAAAAAAATAAATTTGGAGGAGGGGTGGGGGTGGGTAGGGTAGGGTGGTGTAGGTGAGGTTGAGCGGGAGTGGGTACTGGTGGGCGGGATGGAGCGAGAGTGGGTTGTAAAAAAATTAAATTTTTTTTGGTGGGCGGGGTAGGTGTAGGGTGGGGTGGGGTGGGTGTTGGTGGATGGGGTGGAGCAGGAGTGGGTGGTAAAAAAATTAAATTGTTTTATTTTGGTGGGCGGGGGAGGGGGTAGGGTATGGTAGGGCGGGCCATTAAGGTATGTGGGTGTTGGTGGATGTGGTGGATCGGGAGTGGGTGGTAAAAAAATTAAAAAAAATTCTGGTGTACGGGGGTGGCGTTGTAGGGTAGGGTGGGTGCTGGTGGGTGGGGTAGAGTGGGAGTGGGTGGTAAAAAAATTTTTTTTTGGTGGCCGGGGAGTGGGTGCGTAGGGTAGTGTGGGGTGGGTGGTGGTAGGTGAGGTTGAGCGGTAATGGGTGGGGTAAGATGGGTTGGCCGTGGATAGGGGAGGTGGTGGAGGCGTAGAAGTTTGGTGGTGGTTTTGGTGGAAGGGGACGGATGGTGGCCTATTTTAAAAAGGTGTGGCTTATATTTGTTCTCACGTTCTCAATTTCAATAATTATTGAAATTGTTCTCATTTGAACCTTATAGCAGAGAAGATGTTGGTCGAATTGTTTAGGGTTTAGGGTTTAGGGTTTAGGGTTTATATATATATATATATATATATATATATATATATATATATATATATATATATATATATATATATATATATATATATATATATATATATATATATATATATATATATATATATATATATATACATATAGGGCTGGATTCAATGCAGAACCATGTTCATCAATGAACATAAATCCCAAAAACCCCAAAACCAAAGATCGTAAAAGATTTTACCTTGTAATCGGCATTCTCCAATTCGACCAACATCTTCTCTGCTAGGATTTAGTTGAGGTATGAACTGTTTTTTGTAGTTTAATCGTGCGTTAATGTTGGTTTGGTTATGCCTATGTAATCAAAGATCGTAAAAGGATTTTACCCTGTAATCGTATGTTCATTAATGGACATATGTTCATTAATATTAATGGACATATGTTCATTAATATTAATGGACATATGTTCATTAATGGACATATGTTCATTAATGAACATATGTTCATGTATGAACATATGCATCAAGGTACTGAACATATCAAGGTACTGACTACTGACATAGCTAATCCACAATATGCAGGTTCTGATTGTGTCTAAAAGTAAGAGATTAACTTGAAAAATCCTTCCATGGTTCCACCTTGTATAGCTTCTATGAACAATTGCTGAAGGATTTTACCCTGTACTCGTATGTTCATTAATGAACATATGTTCATTAATGAACATACGATTGAAATCGAAGCTACTGAATCTGATGTAACATCGAAGCTACATAAAATGCAAAATCGGAGCTGTAATGTGTGATTCAAGTCTAAATCGGAGTTACAGAAAAATAAGAAATCGACATTTACCTTTTTCCCTGTAGAAATCGAACCACGAATCCACGAAAATACAGAAAAAGGAATTACAAGTCGCCGTCGATCGGAACTTTCCCTGTCCAAGATCGAGTTTTGAGTTCTTGAATTTGACTTCGTAAGTTCGTATCGTATCGTATCAGAGAGACGGAGATATCGGAGAGACGGAGATGTCGGGTGTTGACCAACTACTAATTAGTGTGTTTCGTTTTGGGGTTTTTGGGATTTATGTTCATTGATGAACATGGCTCTGCAGTTAGGTGATTTAATTTGGTTCTGCATTGAACCCGTCTATATATATATATATATATATATATATATATATATATATATATATATATATATATATATATATATATATATATATATATATATATATATATATCTCCCGTATTTTTGAATGTGCATATGCTGGTTACTTGAAGGAATAGGTGTATATGAAATGCAAAGAATATAGTGACGAAGCAAAAACAATAAAAATTCATTGATTATATTTTGTGTACATAGCTATGGTATGGCTATCTCATTGGCTTGACGAATTGCTTATGAATCTTTAAGTACGTTCTTCTAACTTTATCACTAAGATAAAGTTAGATTTACTTGAGATAACATAGAATGATTTAACGACTGCTGCATTTGTTTTTGATTTTATAATAAAACAACACATATTGAACCTTTATGTAGTTTTATACTTAAAGTATTATTGTGGATATAACCTATATCTATTTATTAATATAATGTACACTATATATATATATATATATATATATATATATATATATATATATATATATATATATATATATATATATATATATATATATATATATATATATATATATATATATATATATATATATATATATATATATATATATATATATATATATATATATATATATATATATATATATATATATATATATATATGAAAACCCTTTATTTCTGGTTCGTGCATTCCGCGATGCATAGGGTTTCTTTGCTGCCACATATTTACCTTTGAAAGGTCGCCTCAATTCCAACCGATTCCACACCTATTCGGCACAATGTCCATTCTTTGAGCCACCTGTTCATCCTATAAACGGCACGATGTCCTTTCCAATCGATCACATCTCTTCAAATTAGTTCTCTCTTTACCTTCCTCCTCCCAATTCACGCCCCTATGGTTTACGAATCTATAGACGACGCACGAGAAGAACCAAGACCGTTCTTCTGTGCCGATAACTTCCGTGTGAGGGTGTTCATCTCGAAATCCCATTTTCCATACACCACGTATGTGTCAGTCGAACGTTACCATGACGGATGGAAAGGGTGCCAAACCTGCTCACCATCGGGTATCCATTCTACTTTAGACATACGAGTTACACAACCCCCACATCACCGAATTTTACAACTCTCCGACTAACCCTCACAACGACGACACACACCAAAATCCATCACAATGCCTCCATTTATGTTAAGAGTCTGACGCACAAATTTCATCTTTCAATTCCACCCACATACTCTCAACGACTCCTACAAATCAACATTCATACAACCCCCAATTCTGACTGTAATCTTCAACATAGGTCAGAATTTACTTCTCCTAAGTTATTATCTTCTGTGCATAATCAATCCCATAATTTATTTGATTTTCTTAACGATTCGATTTGATTTGTTTATGGATTTTCGATAGTAATCTTTGGGACTTAAACCACTTTTAGGGCCCTGTGTCTCAAATGAGGGTGTCAGGGAATCATGTAAATAATAAATTGGTTAAACAATCCATCTTTTTGCCAAAATTGGTTTTGAGTAATTGCCGTCATCTTTGCCATAAACACTGGGTGTTTGATGAATTGCTTGAGGACGCCAAAAAGCAATATTATCCTTATGACCTTATCCATTTTATTATTTATTCAGTTTTGATTCCCTAAAGGGTTATTATCTTCTTGCGATTTAGCCCAGATCATATCTTGAATTCCGGTTTCAAAAATTCAAGATGGGTTTCATTTCAAAGACATAATAGATTTTCTATCTCTCTTTTAATTTTAATTTTTTTTTGAATTTCATTGTTAAAGGGACAACGATTTTCTGTCTCAACATAAACAGATACAAATTGAATTCAGATTAGGGATTTTCTTTTGGGTTTCAGTTTCATCTTTACATCAAAAATTTTTGTTTTAATTTTTTGGATTTACCTTCATTTTTGCTGGAACTTGTTTTGAAAGTTGTGACGGAGAAGAACACTTTTATCGTCAACTGCATTTGAGTTATTGTATTTTTTATGCGGTTTGAGTTATTTTTCATTGTCTTTGTGTTCATCTTATGTTTTTGATGAAGATGAAGTTGGGTGACAATGATGAAGCAGATGGGTTTTGAAGGCATGTTTGGAGTTATAATCAAAGTTATGAAACTTTAAATCAAAATTTCGAGTGTTTAATAGTTGCAGAATGTGTTTGGATTTATATTCAAAATTATGAAACTTTAAATCAAAATTTGGAGTGTTTTTTTACCACGGGAACTTGTAGTACGAAATTTAAGTTCTTTGTATTTTTTATAATAAAAACATGAAATCATCATATCTTTTTGTTCTCGTTGCTTGCCCCACCGAGAGCATGATGTTTCTAAAAAATCTCAAAAAATATAGCAGTCCCTGGAGTGAAATATTTACCCATTTAAAGAATTGCACTTCAATGGTTTGCACTTTAAAAATCTACTCAGCTATAACATTGTAGCATCTCACCATTCATATAGTTCAAACTTACAAAGAATTTCAAAAAACCGTTAACTTAGTGGAGTATATTTTTGTGTACTTGAACCGTCCAAGTGATATGTATTGTCCGAATGATACACCAAAACATAAAGAGGCTTTAACTGTATACTACTAATTCGATTATACTTTAGAAGTTGTATGCCAGTTGACGACATATAACTTTGCTATATATTCAGCTTTGGGTCCTTTTATAGGCATTCACAACCGGTTACTGCTCAAAAGGTAATTCAAGAAAGCATATCATTGTTGGGAAATCTACATTTTGTAGAAAGGGTTTCAAAAGCTAAGATGTTGTATGTATTTTTCTTTAAGAAAAATTGCATAGAATAGCGACATACTTTACTCTTAATACCGGTATAAGCAATGTAGTTTAATTGTTACATATTGCAATTATTTTTCGTTTATTTTTATTTCTTATTTTAGACATAGTACTTTAAAAATCTGTCAAATTATAGCATTTTAACGTTGTTTCTGGTACAGCCAAGTAACCCATCCTGGGCCATGCTGAGCACGGCCCTTAAAAAGTACCTAGTATATATATATATATATATATATATATATATATATATATATATATATATATATATATATATATATATATATATATATATATATATATATATATATATATATGATCCGGGTGGATCTTCTCCAAAATATCCGACGGGTCACAAAGAAACAAAAGAATTAGTCAAGTATTGTTACCAACGGTCAACATGGTTCAAGGAGAAGTTGTTTTACTTAACACCATACATGTGCATGAGATACTTGTACCTATGTATGAAAGACTTGTACCACCTCGTTTCAGAACCATATTTCCAGGGATGTTATTCCCATGTTCCCCTTGACCATTTAACCATAACTTAAGGAGTGGTGATAAGCCTTCCACGTATGAGGGTATAAAGGGGAATGATGGAAAAGGGAGCCTCTAGTCAGTCATGATTTTACTGTCATTTCTATTTTCTAAAATGTAGGATTCTGATTCCTAAAATATAGGATTCTGAATGTTAGTTACCAAAAACTAATAAATTAACTTTTATTTTTTAATAATATCAGATTATATAACGTCAGTTTTTTTACTTATTTTTTATTTTTTATTTTATTAATAGATAGTAATCATTTTTCGGTAAAAATATATTTTTCATTGTATCATTTGAGTTATACGATTTCAATCATTAATGATTATAAGACACAATGTATTTCTAATCATAGATAATTAGATCTCTAAAAAATAAAAATAAATACCATTGTTAAATAGAAAATGAATAGAACACAATATAAAGATAAAATTTTCAAAATATTATTAATCATGAATGACTAAAAACACCTCTAATTATAATCATAGATGACTACAACTCAAATTATAAATTAATAAACATTAACAAAATAAAAGTTACATCTAAATTCTTACATTTCAAGTTATATTTATTAATGAATATAATTGTAACAATTAATGAATTCACACATCGTTGTGTTTGCTTCAAATTTTCTTGTTGCACCGTACACGAAAAAAGATGAGACACCCATGATCATTGTTGTTCTTGGATACACACCTGCAAAATGAAATTCAAAGATATCAGAAAATGATTATAACCATATTAAACATAAATGATTAATGGTCATATTAAACCTATCTAAAGTTATAATCAGAAATGATTATAACCGATGTTCTAATTATTAATTGCAATTATATTTATAATCATCAATAATTCAAGTTATAATCATCAATGATTATAGTTATAATCATCAATGATTAATACATAAAGAACTTTTAACACACAAATATATACAGTTACAGTGTTAATCATCAATGATTAACACTGTAAATTTACTTATTTATGCTTAACGTTTAACAGGGGTTTCTAACTCCCGAAATTAACAGAGGTTTCTAACACATTTAATCATCAATGAATTCACAAATTGTTTTTTTTACTTCGAGTTTTCTTGTTACGCCATTTATGAAAACAAAGGTGGTCGCCCCTAATCATTGTTTGACCTATCAAGGTGGTAAACCTGCATCAATTTAAACTAATACAACTCATTAAAAAGGTAAATGATGCTACGTAATCATTTATGATTAGAACTAAGACACGAAAAAATGATTACAACTAAGTATAAATATGAAGAAATGATTAGCAATAATGTAAGACATGAATATTCAATAATCATGCATGATTAGCAATCATTAATACCAAACAAAAATCAGCAATGAATATGAAAAATCGACAATGAATATGAATAATCACATGTTAATCATCAACGATTAACAGATGGAAACTAATATATAATCATCTATAATTATAGGGTTGTTTTTTTCTCGTTAATGCCTTTGAATAGGTCACAAATGAAAACACATCACAACTGAATGCAACAGTAATGAATGGGAAAAAAAAGAAGAAAAAAAAACCAGGATTGCAAACAAATTTATATGCATGATCAATTTACTCCTACGGAATTCCGATATACATCGCACGGTAATTTTGTGTTGTAAAATTCATTAATATTAGTCAATTGTTATAAATCGGCAGACATAAAGTTGGTTTATCAAAATTCACTAAATAAAGTTAAACATCTTTTCAAGATTCCTTTTGTTTTCAATTTCTACATTTTAATAATGTTAGTAAATATTCATATTGGACCTACATTGTTTGCTGTCTTTCCGTTTCAATTTCTACGGAATTCCGATAAACAGAAAAATAATAATAATTCAAATAGATGACTTACAAAAATTCATGACATTCAACCAGCGATCCAGACAATTGCGTACGGATCCATTCGGCTCAATTTCTTGACATCACTCAGATCCTTTCCGCAGTGGAGGACGATCCCTAACATGGATGATTCCATTCGCAACGACCATAATACGATGTTGTTGTCTTTTAATCGCACAAACAATCGCACTGTAGAATTAGGAAAAATTGACGTTGCAGGTCAATTTGCGGTTTTTTTTTCAAGCTTGCAAAACCGGACGATATGGTGATGTAGCTATTGGCGGCGACTGGGTAGGAGACGGAGTGGTAGGGTAGAATCGCATATATAAAAATTTTGAGGAAAGAGAATAAATGTGAGATAAATAGGGGAGAGAATTAGAAATTATAGGAGTTGATAAAATTAAATAAATGTCTAATTACTCTACTACCATTATGTAATATTTAATTTAAAGTAATTTAATTTAAAATGTATTTATAATTACAAAATACCTTTTAATAATAGCCCTTAATCTAAAATAGTATATTGTTGAGATTTGGCCTCAAGATCTCAACCTTTTTTGGGTCCTCAAATGATCCTTATTCTATATATATATATATATATATATATATATATATATATATATATATATATATATATATATATATATATATATATATATATATATATATATACTAGTTGTGAGACCCGTGTATTACACGGGTTGATTAAAGAAAAATGTTAAATAATAACATCTAAACATCAATTATTGTACTAACTTAAAGTAAATAGCATACAATCTTAAAAATAAACAAAAACACATAAAATTGAGAATATAGAAATGTTGGATTAGGTGTCTAAGCCATGACTAATAATTAGTATTTACCTAATTAATAGTAGCATAGTCCATTTGGGTTGCCCTCATAGCTAGAAGTCTGACAGAAAGTCCAGGAGAGAGAAAGATTGATTTGTTATATGATTAATAAATCAATAGAAATTAAATAAAAAGTTTATTAATATATTAAAATGATAATATATTAATTAGAAACTATATTAATTAATTAGAAATTAATATGGAATTAATTTGAATTAATTTGGTGATTAATTTAATTAATTAAAAGTGTAGGGACTGAAACTGTAATTATCCAATAGTTGAGTAAGTGACAGTTTGAGTGAGTGAAGTGGCCAGTGAAATTATATATATGGAAATATATAAATTTTGATTTATATATATATATATATATATATATATATATATATATATATATATATATATATATATATATATATATATATATATATATATATATATATATATATATATATATGCGTGTGCTATGCACTAGGGTTTGCTGCTGCGTTAGTGGGTCTAGTCTCTGTGCGGGTTCCTCGGAGAAGGCGAAGACTACGAGATACTGTAGATGATAGCCAATGTACCTTGTGTAGCCTGTAGTATATTACGATTCATGTAGTAGATTCATCCCTAACTTGCAAAAAAAAATAAATAAATAAATAAATATATATATATATATATATATATATATATATATATATATATATATATATATATATATATATATATATATATATATATATATATATATATATATATATATATATATATATATATATATATATATATATATATATATATATATATATATATATATATATATATATATATATATATAAGAGATAATTATAGTTTGATTTATTAAGATAAATGTTTATCTTAATTTGAATTCAAAACGACTTATCTCTTAAGGTTTATCTGGTCATCTGATGGAGACTATAACTAGGGAGCCCCATAACCTCATAACCTGCGATTTTAATACCTATTCTCTCTGGAAATTTCGAGCCCCTCCTGCTCCCTGGGTGTGATCTCATTTGAGGCAGGACATTTGTGCTGCTTTGCTTCCAAGAAATCCTAAAAGGTTAGTTTTTCTGATTTTATTCTTTTAGTTATTTTCTTGTGGCCTTTAGGAATTTATTATATGATCAATTAGAAGAAAACATAGATCCTTATAGGTTGCATGTGAACTTAGGATTTTAGTTCATAGATTTGCAGAAAACCCTTCAAGAAATGTAATAGAAATATATAAAAGTATAATTCTATAATACACAAATAAATTGAAGTACATTGTTATATCTTGCAATTAGTGCTTAAAAATTCTCGATTTACCATTGGGAAAATATAAAAATACCTAACATATATTCACAATTGCAATTTGATTTTTGAAATCATAAGACGAAATTTGGGGTTAAACATTTAATTGACAGTTTTGTATTAATAAAAGCGTAATTAGGGAGATAGAATTGTAACGGTCAATTGTAACCGATCATTAAGAAGTAATAATGAACAAAGTATTTTATTTTTTTTTAAGAAATTCAAAATCATGAGAAAATGACATGTGGCCAAATGAATGTAGTGGTGACATGTGGCTTTGAGTTACTTATTTATTAGGATAGGATATATATATATATATATATATATATATATATATATATATATATATATATATATATATATATATATATATATATATATATATATATATATATATTTATTTATTTATTTATATATATATATATATATATATATATATATATATATATATATATATATATATATATATATATATATATATATATATATATACACTAAATGCTTTTTAAATCGCAAAAAATTGGGTGTACTTTATGCTAGAATTAGGTGTTACTAGTTGGTATAACAACTATAGTTAAAGTGGACTAGGTACCCAAGGGTTTCTTCTTAGACTTAATAAGGAGAAAGGGGACTGTCTGACTTAAACCTTGGACTTTGGTTAGTTAACGAAAGACACTATGGTGTAGGGATTGAACTTGGATAGTTAAAGAAGTTTTGTGTCGAACAAGATTGGTACTTATAATCATATGCTACTTGTTAGGACAAGATTCAATGAACAAAACAATAATGTAAGTACGAACAATGATTTAAAGACTATTCAACAAAGATTATCAATAGTAATCATGTCGAATGCTTAGATTATAAGGGTTTTAATACAAAAGATAGACCTCCAAGTTTAAAAACATAACGAGCATCTGAAATATGCACTTAGACCTTTCTATGTAAGATCCGTTCTAAAAACCCTAGCAATTACTACTATAAATACACAAAAAGATGGGCAAAACCCTAATCCGTACAAGCCCAAAATGACAAAACTAATTGATAAGGGTAACACAAACTGAACCCTAAGTGCATGATAACATGCCTTAAATAGTTATATGCAGACGTCAGATGTAGGCTTCTTTGGATGAAAAGGTACTTCGGATTTCATCATGACATATGATTTCAGCACAATTATTATTGATGGTTATATGCCTATGGTTACAACAATTTGATGATATTACTAAATAGAGCAAAGTGTTTTTGGGTTATACGTAGGGATAAGGGAATGCTTCCCCCAACCATTAAAGGGAAAATGCTCTCATGAATAGATCTGCCTTGCACAAAGCCTGCCTGCACAGTTTTTCAAATCGGATTATTGAGTTTGCCTGGGCTTGATGCAGTTCCAGAGATGATTTAGCTCGAACAAATCGAAAGTAAACATGAGGTACTAAGTTTACTAATATATCAAAGTAAATGTATACCAATTAGAAACTAGAACTGGCGAAGTTATAGTAAGGTATATCGACTAGAAACTCGCCTTAGTATACGTTCGAGTATGATTTACTCATTGAGTATTAAGCCGAGTGGCCAAGTTTTACAACCTTGTTACCAACTGCAACATTTTTTATAGAGGCCTACTTTGACTGGTACGAAGTCTAACGTAGTTGAGTAGTAAAATAGAGACAAGAAATGATAGAGAGAATCTGTTCTAATTTACATACAAACAAGTTTGAGACAGATAGGGAGAGAGATCGGGAGCTTGAAATGATCAGTGAAGCTTGATGTTGTCTTTTTCGACTATGTGTCAGAAATAAGAGAATGAAAGTGTGATGTAAAATGAAAGGGAGATAAGGACGTGATTGTGGGTGCCATTTTCAGTAAGCTTCATGGAGCCAAGGTGGAGTTATGGGTGTGTCTTCTCTAATGAAGAGGAAGATACATACAAACTGGATCGATGGCAAAGCGGCTGTATTATAGGAAGTTATGTTCTATGAGAGAGTGTGTATGTGTGTGTGTGAGGGGGGGGGGGGGTTGGAGAGAGAGGAAAGAAAGAGACTGGGTAATGGGTGGGGTAGTGGTGATTAGGGTTTTCTTTTACTTTTTTTAGTTATTAGAATAAATAAAAAGCAAAAAGAAAAAAGAAAAGAAAATTAAAAATTGGTAAAATAATTTTTTATGGATCGGGAACCAAAATTGATGTATTTTTCGGTACTAATGTGTTAAATTTCCAAAACTTGAACTAGAAGTTGTTGAAAATTAAAAAGAAAACTCGAAGGTTTTCGGGTCCAAGATCTTTCACTCAACAATAAACTAAAAATAAAGTGCTAAAATATAAAGAAACGATACGGAAAATATAAATGACTTGAAATGTAAAGTTGCGGAATATTAAATAAATTATAAAAAACAAGTGCAAAAATTAAAAAAGAATAATGAAACGATATGATGTAATTCGAATATTTCATTGATATAAAGAAAAGATGTTACAAATTTAATATTTAGCTCAAACACTCTTTCTAGTCTAATGAAGACTTACAAGGAGATTCATGCACACTCAAAAGGAAAAATGAGATAGAATATTTCTTGATGCTTATATGGTGGCTGGAGAGAATTCTCCAGCCACTCCTCCAATTCATTTAGACTACATTAGAGTGACAGTGTCTCATAATCTCTCTTTGCTTCATGACCCAAAAGCTACTATTTATAAGAGAAGAAGAGATTTCTACCAGATCTAAAGTACAAAAAAACTAATAAACTAATCCTAGAATAGGGCGGCCCGTGCTTGAATATAATAATACATTAGTCATACTTCTATAGGAACATGCCTATTCTAGCCTAATCATAGTGTATATTTTGAACTTCTTGGTACACCTCAATTTGAAGTTCTTGGTAGACTTTGTTGCTTGGTCACCATCTCAAGTTCTGCTACCAAATCCAAGTTTCCAGCTTAACTTCTGTTTGGGAGAGGTTGAGACTTCTTCTGGGGAGAACTAGAGACTTTTTCTGGGGGGGGGGGAAGTTGAGACTTCTACTAGGGGAGAAGTTGAGAATTCTGCTGGGGGAGAAGTTGAGACTTCTCTGTGGGGAGAAGTTGAGACTTCTAGGCCGAAGTTCAAGGCTGAACTTCGGCTCTGGCTCTTCCTTGTCTTCCAACTTCTTGCACTCTCCAACTTCTTGCAATCTCCAACTTCTTGGCCTTGATAAAGTTCCTTGACTTCTATATTCTTTAACATCTCCGACATTTACCTTAACAATATCCCTTAAATTGTGAGAGATGTTGAATGTAAGTCATAAAATGTCAGGTAAACTTCATAATGGACCTTCTTGATCCCATTGCTAGTACACTTTGAATCTTGGTTCCAATTTCGGTGTTCTCAACTTCTATTCATGTTGAAGTTCGGTCTCTCAATTTCTCCAAGCTCGGCTCCATTTTCTTTAAGCTCGGTTCTAAATCATTCAAGCTCGATTAACCCTCCAAGTTCGATGCACTTTGGTCGTCCAATTTTGGTGGTGACTTTTGGTTTAGCTAACTTCTGTGTGACATATTCTTTTGTATCCATGCATGTAGACTTCTGTTACCTTTGGTCATGATGAATTTCCTCATGGTTTCTTCAATCCCATTGCTGAATAAACATTCAATATTTCAGAGCATTTACCCAACAATATATATCCCCTTAAATGATATGAAATGTTGAGGGTTGGGATATGAACTTCAAAAAACGGTTGTGGTGCTGAAGGTCTTCATTTGGAACTCCACTTGTGAAAATAACACTTCTAAAGAATAGAGTAAAATTACAAACTTTCAAACTCAAAGAAAAATTTAGCAAGGCCTGAAATTTGTTTAGTGATAACCAAAAATCATTGCCACGTCGCTTTACTAAACTAGATCTTTTACATCAAAACTCTAAAATCCTAACTTTTTGAAACTAATGAATCCAGAAGTTTATAATCGAAACCGTTTTCATTTGACAAAAAAATGAAGATAGCAAAAACTAAGTTGTGTGATCAAACTTTTGAAGTGAGGAAAATTTGAGTGATACCCCCGATTGTACAGTGATCTTGAATCCCCCAAAATGTTGAAGGGGTCTTTGAAGTGCATGAGAAAATCTTCTTAGTCATGAATTTTATTTGCTTTGATGATTCATGCTATATGTTCGAAAAATTACAACTTTGATGAAAATTTTGAAAATTTCTTGCTGTTTATATGTTGCTGCGGTGTTGAATGAGCTGTTGTTTCTTTGATCTTAATTGATGAAACTTTGAAGTTATCAGCTATTCCCAAAACTTCTTGATGCAAGGAGATGTGCATTCCTTCACCATAGAGTGAGTTTAACGTTCTAGAGCCTTGACATTTGAATGCAACTTGGCACGCGCATACGTAGTCGCAAGAACTGAATTGTAAGACCCATTTTCATTTTGAGATGATTATTAAGGTAAGTAGAGTTATTACCAAATAGTCGGTGTGGTTTTATATATATAAGTGTTTAGAGTAAGGGTGTAACGATCTTTTATGATAACCTTTGAGTTATGAGTTGCTTAATGGGTGAGATGAGGTTGAAGCCTTTCTTATGTACTAATCTTGGTGTGATTAAGATTAGTTAGGTTGTTGCATGCATTTGGGTAGTTAGAATCCCATTTGGAGGAAGTTTGAGGTTGAAAAATGCTAAAAAGAGGTTACACGGGTCGTGTTGGAGTCACAGTGGTCGTGTAAGAGACCTTTGGGATTGTTTTGGGCATCCCGTAACTTACAGGGGTCGTGTTTTATAAACACGGGTCGTGTTTTATCACCAAAACCATCCAGAAAGTAACACGGGACTGGTTTTCTAAGCACGGGTCGCGCTGCGATAGATAGCGGCGCTATCTTCGTGCAGACCCCATTTAAGGGAGAAAAACCCCATTTCGAAGGAAACAAACCCCAAATCCGATTCAGAGCAATATTATGGCAATTTTGAGTGAAATGAAGCCTGGAGATGCATATGGAAGCATAGAGAGATGCAGATCTAACCCCGTAAACGTGTTCTCGATTCATAATTCCTCTAGGTGAGTATTTCTTGGTTTTTGGGGTTTCAAACCCTAGCTTTCAATCTTCGTGTTTTAGCTATAAATCGTTATATATGTTGTTAGTAGGTTGTTAGTGGATGCCTTTAGAGTTATTGGTGAGATTATTGTCGAATTCCTACGGTTGAATGAGTAGAACCACGGATTTTGGGGTTTCGGTAAATATAGAGTTGATATTTACCGTTTATACTCCTTTTTCCTCTTTCGAGATATATATATTTGAGATAAATGATATTGAGATAATTGTGGATATTTGAGAAATTGATTTAGACTATGGTGATACGACCAAGTCTAGCGATCAAGAGTCCGGTATGCGCGTTTTGGAAGTTCCACTTACTAAACCAATATCAAGTAAATACGTTTTAGTATTTGAGTTGAGTTAAACTTTTTTATGCAGAGTGTATATGTTTGTACGAGTATATCTATGTGTTGTGCTGCTATTATGAAGATTGAATAATAGAGTAATAGCGTTATCTGTGAATAATAAACGATGAATTTGGTATAAATACTGAATAATAAAGATGAATAGATGTTAGAATGACTGTGCTTAAGTGACTTTGTAATGATTGTTACAACTATTAGAATTACTATGATTGAGTGGAGTGATTATGATAATGAGTACTTATGAGAATGTGATCAAGTTTATGAGCAGTACTGATTGGGGTGTTTATTGATGAGTTGATATATGCTAATATTTAGCTAGCGTTGTAAGCAGATGTGATTGCAGGTTTCAGTTAAAATGAAGAGATGCTTACTTGCTAATAAGAATAGCAAGAGAGGAGAATGAGAATGTCCATTGAGAGACATATGTCGATTATATTGGAGATTACTCACTAAGCTTAATAAGCTTACACTTGAGTTGTATGTTGTTTTGCAGGTATCAATAGCTGTGATAGGGGAAGGCATGTGATAAAGAAAGACGGACAAGTTTAAAGCATGTCCTTTAGTTAAATTAGATTTATTTATAATGCCTGGTTAAAATTAGTAAGGCATTTTGTGTAATTATTCGTGATGATAACATCTTGAACCGGGGTTGAGTACAAGTATACCCATTTGATGTATAATTGTTTGAAAAAATTTTGGGTGTATCTCGTATGAGAAACCGGGTGTTACAAGTTGGTATCAGAGCATGGTTTAAGTAAACTAGGTCTTTGAGTGTAGAGTCCTAGACTTGATCCGAGTAGAGAGAGCCCTTATCACATGCTTGGAAAAGATACTGCTACTGATGTTAGTGTATGATTTGAGTATCACTTTTATGTTATATTTGCTATTGTTGTTTTATGTGTGGATATCAGATATGGAGTTAGATGAAGGATAAGTTAATGAATTGGTCACACCGGTTGGACCAATAGTGGATGATGAGATGAGATTTTGAGATTTTGGCTGATATGAGATATCAGCAATGAGAAGACAATAACTTCAGTTAATAATGAGATGTCAGCTGAATACGATATGAGATATAAATTGAGATGATATTCTGGCTGATAGCGAGATTCCAGCAAATGATGAGATGAGATTCCAGATGAGGCGAAATTTCAACAGATAATGAGAAAGAGTATGAGCATAAGTTGAGCATGAGCTAAGAGTTGAGAGATGTGAGTGTAGCCGAGTACACTCCAGAGTTGAGATCCGAAGTATGCAGGTTTCAGCTAATGAGAAGACAAGATTTGTTGCTATGAGGTATGTAAGTAATTTTACTTAACATGTTAGTTGTAACATGTTGCGAATGTTTAATTGTTAATAATGGATGTAGTAGAATATGTGTGAAATATTTGGACACATAAAAGATCAATTGAAATTACATGTGTTAGAGAATTGTGGTTATAAAGTGTAGTAACCGGCATTGAGATGAGAATCTCGTGTCCAATTGAGGTAAGGTTTACATATCACATAATGAGTGCTTTGTGATTATGTATAACTGAGAATATATGTGGTTGCTTGACGAGTATTTAGCAACCATGGAGAAGTGTGTATAATGAGAATACACATGGTGAAAAATATATAAATTATGATATTGTATATATATTGTTTGTTGTTTCACAGATGTGACGAGATTTCTATGTACGAGTACTTTGTGGTTGAGACCACATATTTTGTGGGTCCACATAACTAGTACTTAAAATTGATCAAGATGAATGGCTGAGATAGCCAAAAGAGTATGAATTGAAAAAGACGGTGTGTGTGTGTGTGGTTGAATGCACACAATACCTAAGTGTGAGTTGGTAGGTTGAGTATTGAGTTTTTGTGACTTAAAATCGTCAAATAATGAGATATTTGTGACAGAGATGTTAAAGGACATTTGAGTGACCGCATAAAGAGTACTTTGTGGTATAATTGAGAGAACCTAAAGTGGTTTATATAGGCCATATTGGCCTAGAGATTGGGTTAATTATCTAATAAATGTGATTGAGAGCACATATTCGGTGAGGTCACATATTGAGTAAATGTGATTCAGACCACATATTCGGTGGGGTCACGTATTGAGTAAATGTGATTGAGACCACATATTCGGTGGGGTCACATATTGAGTAAAGGTGGTTGAGACCATATATATTATGGGACCACATAACGAATAAACATGGTGGAGACCACATATTTTGTGGGGCCACGTATTGAGTAGTTAAGGTTGAGATCATATATTTCTGTGGGACCACATAACGAGTACCTTGTGGTTAGAGTAGTAAAGACTGTTGCGACTCAGACAAAAGGACGAGTGACAGTGAGTCTATATGGCTTGAGACTGTAGCGGAGACTCGCTAGAGTCAAAGAGGAAATGGATTGAAATCAGAGAATGGTACGAGGTACCATGATATGATCAGAGGACGGTCCGAGGTATCGTGAGATATCGTTGAATGGCGAGTTTGGAGGACAGTATGGGGTACTGTAAAACAGTGTTGAATGAAGAGATTAGAGGAAGGTACGGGGTACAATGAACTGAGGTGGAGTGGCGTTATAATGTTGTACTTGTGTGTAAACAAGTATGCACTGTGTAATGATGTAGAGTGTTGAGACTGTACCATCTTTGAGTGTGGATATGTATGGTCAGAGGTGAGCTTGTGTGGCCCGAGACTTTGTGAATTGAGAAGAGGATGAATCTGAGGCTGAGTAACAGTACGGGGGAATACTGTGAGATAGTACAGTGAGTAATACTGTTGAGAAGTGTTGTTGTTAGTAAGTGCGTTTATCATGTAGTCGTGTTACGAATGTGTGAGATTTCTTGCATATCGAGCGAGATAGAGTTGTGTAACTACATGATCAGAAAATATGAGTGAAAAGAGTAGAAGAGTAATTGTACTTGTGATTGATAGGATTCGTTCCTTAGCAATCAAACATATTACTGCCATTGAGAGAAATGTGTGACTATCCAGATGACAAAACTATTTATTCGTATGAGACGATGGATGGTGGATTTTGCCATGAAGATATTGAGTTATTTTATTGAGATAAATGATTTAGTCGAGTGATGAGATATGATCTCACCGTAGAGATTGTGGTGTTAGATGTTAATGTTTTATTTGTAATTCGTGTGTAGAGATTACGATGAGTTGTATGTATGACCTGTTTTGTGTCATTCGAATGAATTAGAGATTGAGATGATAATGACGAAGAAATGGTGAGGGAAAAGTCCTTACTGATGATATGTCAGGAGGAATATGTGCGGTTGTGTTGAGAAGTTATTTGATAATAAATTATCGAGTTTGATAAAGCTAATGATTTAGTGAGAATGTGATGTGGATTGTCCACATAAGAGAGGATATAATAAGTGAGTACATCGAGAGAAACAACATGATGTATGTTGTTAAACTGAGATAAAGAGGAGCCCATTGGTGGAGGATTGTTAGTTATATATTGGGTGAAAAACCTAATATATGTGCTGAGGTGGAAGCAGAGATAAATGAGCTTTCGGAGAAGTTATAATCGGTTGTGGTGATGAGACAACTGAAACGGGTATTGTGTGACCAAAGTGTCGAGAGTTAAATAACAAATTCAAAGGAGGCGTGAGTGAAACTCGAGATAGTTTCTAATATTTTGTTATTTCTGGATTTTTACCCTAATATTCATGAGTTGTGTTGATGAGGAGTCAGTAACTCACATCTTACAATTAGAAGAGTAAATTGAGAGAGAATGAGTATTGGAATCGGTAGGACCGTTTTCCTTATTGAAGAATGGTATAATAAGAATGTGGCTCGATGTGAGTCATAGATATGCATGTATGTAGATGATGATAGTGGTTGGAATATCACTTGAGGAATAAGGTGAGATACCTTGATGTCGACAAAGCTACAACGAAGGGTGTACTATAAAAGAGTGAGTACTTGCCTATGTGGCAATGATGATAATCAGTGTGGCTATAGAGATCATTTTATGAGGATAATAGCGGGCGTTAGTGTCACACCCCCGACCGAGGCGGCGGAACATGCCGGGCTGTGCGACTAAGTTCTTGGATCACAGGCAATTGAATATACAGTACAAGTACAACAATAAACCAAAGGATAGTTGTATTTCATCTTGAAGTTTGAATACATGGTTCTTACAAATAATAATAGTAGAGTACATGAAATGCCTTAACAGATATAACAAAACTAGGTTGCCTAAAATCCGTGAAGATTTCCATCTTCTGAAAGTCTCATTGATTTCCTGAGAGTACATGTAGTTTTGAGGGTCAACACAAGGTTGGTGAGAGTTACAAGTTTTCTGCTAAACACAGCACTGATACTTTTAAAATAACTAAAAGTATTCCTTTTGTAAGTATAACCATACTTGTAAATGGGTTTGTAAAGAGTTGCTGAAAATCGTAAGTAATACCATACTTATAAATGAATTGTATAGAGTTTTTGAAAACCATAAGTAATACCATACTTATAAATGATATGTACGTTTATGAGAAAACCATCAATGCTTATAGTTGAGTCTTATAACCGAGCTATTCGACTGAAATATACCCCCCTACAACGCTTCATGGACGTCGTAGTAATGAAAAAGATAAGTATCACCTACATCGATTTGGAAGTCGAAGTTGTAGCTAACAACCATAGGTGGGGGTGTCAACCCGTATAGATCTATACATATGTATCTCGCTCTGCTTGATTAACGGTTATAGTAGTGTGGGGTCTAGGTATTTCTACTTAGTTATGAATAGTGTCTCACTATCTAAGCCATTGATAAATGTAGGATAGACAAGTCTCATCTCAAAATGGTTTTTGTTATAAAAGCCAAGTATGTTGATAAGTATATACGTAATAGTGTACAATACTCGCTTATTGAAAACATTTTATAAAGCTATAATAACATTTATAAAACTTGATATGAAATTGGTAAATGTTTATATTGCACATGTATTCTCCCCCATAATATATAAAAACATACACAAAGGGGCCGTAACACTCACTTTTGAAGCGTGAATTCAGCTTAGATTCGAGAATAATCGCGTTCGAGAAACACCGCGAAATAACACCAACGAAGACTTAAGCGGCAAAGGGGCAAAGGGAGAGAGGAAGAAAGCTAGATGCTTGGTGAATTGGTGAAAATAAATGAAGAAGATGCATCTTATTTATAGGGTTGAAAATCACTATTCGTCACTATTCACGAGGTAAGCGCTTACATAATCATTACGCTATGCTTTCCGATTTTATAATTAGTATTATTTTTTAGACCGGAGAATTGTTGAGCCAAGTGCACTGATTCTAGAAACCTAAACAGATAATTTTTTCGAGTTGCAGAACATCGGAAAATCGCGTTTAAATATTGCGTTCATTTATCCGCAGTATCCGATTAGTTGACTTTTATAAATATTTTTACTAAAAATATTTCGAGTATGGAATCCAATAATAGACCATAGTCTGTGTCCAATAATGTTCTCGGAATTTCCATATGAGGTGCGCAAGTGCCTCAACGGATCGAAACGATTTATGTAGTTAAAGAAAATCAGTGTTACACTGGTTTGTTTTGACTTGTTTTGTTATAACAGTCGTAACTTTTGCATATGAGCTCCGTTTTGAATGTTATTTATATTTCCGGAATCAGGGAAACATGTACTCTGAGGTTAGATTGTTTGTTTTGTTTCACAAATGGTTAATACTTATTTTCAGTTTTTCAGACGTATTAACTAGGGTTTCAGTTTGTGCTTGAGATATTCCATTATAGGAAGTAAGATTTCATCTCGTATCTTATTTTAATAGCAATGACACTATATTTTCCACAGTATGCATTGAAGCTCAAAAGGTTTGGTTATAAAGAGGTTTGCGGTGAATTAACTGTTTATAGTTCTAGGTATAAATTTCCGGGATGTCACATTACCTCCCCGTTAAAGGAATTTCGTCCCGAAATTATTTCATAACATAACACTTCTGCTCGATCGTGTAGAAGTCACACGGGTCGTGTTTCAGTTACTGTAGCATCCAGTAGCATCAAGTGGACTTACACGGGTCGGGTTTCGAAGCACGGGTCGGATTTTTAAAAGTTAACGATTCTAACTTTAAAGGTTAGTGTCGCTAACCTGCTTCAGTGGGGTTATTTGGACAGCTTTCCTCATTTACCCCATTTACAAACTAAAATCCTCCTAGGTTATTTTCATAGCAAAAGGTGCGAAATTTGGTCATTTTGATCAAGGATTTTGTGTAGTAAAAGTTTGTGGAGGTTGGATTTAACTCCCGAAATGCGTTCTCTAGTTCTTAATTCACAAGGTTAGTTATTTTGAGTTTTAGGGTTTCAAACTCTAGATGTCCAAATCTGAAAGTATGCTTCAATTCATCTCATGTGTTGTTAGTGGATTGCTAATATATGTTGTATTGAGTCCTCGTTGCGAATATTGTGATGTTTTAACGATTGATTTGGTAAAACCGTGAAATTGGGGGTTTCTGTTTGATAGCATATGATATTCACTAATTGTGATTTGTATTAGCTATTTATTTCTTAATCATTTGAGTTAAGTATTCTGGAAATGCCTGAGGATGTTTAAGATATGATATGTGATTTCATTTTACAGTTGATACTCGTAGGATGGAAGGAAGTACGTAAGATACAGGTGAACCACGAGCTCTACAGATGTTAGATGAGTAGGTTCTAATTCATTATTTATGATTAGATTACTATATAATTGAATTAACTATGTCTTTTCGTTATCCCGTCCTCATCGGAGTCAAGCCGCCAATTTGGAAAAGATATCACTTAGGGTGGTGAAAAGATTGCATCTACTATAGATATTTTGAATTTCAGTATTAAGAACGTGAGTTGTCCTTTCAGTTCCTGCTATAAGATGCTATATAAACAGGTATGTATCATCATTTGTATCTAAGATCTTTTCAGTCTCATTCTTTCCTACTACTAGTTTATTCTTATATAATTTCAGATTTCCAATCGAGGCATGGAAAACAGATCTCATATGGAAAACTTGTCAGACGCTGAGCGGAATTTCCTAAGGGAAGAGGGTACCTCCCTATCGTTTAATCAGATACCTCTACTGGAGTCTGGTAATTATAATATCCTTAACTCCTTTTATTTCTTATTCATTTCTCTAGCGTTTTGATTTTGTTTTAAACTATGTGAGAAATAGATTTTCGAGATATATTACCGCTGGATCAACTGCAAGATGATCCTGAAGTTTTTCCTCTGATGGGTATTCTCCCTGAAGATCCACTGCCTTTAAATCAAGACATCGCTGTTGGGCAATCTCAATATATACTTCCAGGTTAAGTCATTTTGTTGAGTTTTATGTTTATTTTTCTTAATTATCTAACATACGTTATACACAGATCCATTTGTAGATGACCTTACTAATGATAATCTAAGCATGAACATGCCCATACTGCATAGTGGAGTAGGTCTAACAAATCAGGGGTTTCAAACTGACATTCAAAATCAGGATCAAATACAGCCGATCCATGATGACACTATCGAGCTCGCTTTAGAGAATCCTGAGTCCGTGGGTGGTTTTCAATATCAGGATCATTTTTAATTGATCCAAAGTAACTTAGAAAGTTTCAAGAATGGGAATTCTGGGTTTATGGTTGATTTTGGAAATCAAGAACTATTACCCATAATAGGTAACAATGAAAGTGTTAGTGATCAGGATCATACACAATTGATCCAAAATGAAATTGTTTCAACCTCGATTCCAAGAACCTTTGAAATTCGTAGAAAAAGGGGTTCTGGACATGCGTTGCGTAAGGAAACAATATCCATGCATTTTGATAAGCCCATTTTGGAAGCTGCAAGGGAACTCAACGTTGGATCAACACAGTTGAAGCAACGATGTAGGAAGTTAGGCATCAAAAGTTGGCCTCGACGACAGATTAAGAGTCTACAAACTCTTATTAACCATACTCAGGTTAAGAATTGTATTTCTTTCTCCACAATTGTAATACCATGAGATTGTAATGACTAAAAGTATTTATGCAACAGGAATTGGATAATAATCCTAGTAGAGCAGATGTAATACTTGGTCTAGAGAACGAGAAAAGAGCAATAGTCGAGGGTTCCAGTTCGAAGATAACTGATACCACAAAGAGATTGAGGCAAGCTGCCTTTAAGGCTGTTTACAAGAAAAGAAAGGTTCAGAAGAGGGAAGAAGCTTCATCAGGGACCGATACACAGCAGAAATCTCTGCCTTCTGTTTCTGCTATGAGTGGTTTTAACCATGATTTTCTCAAGACCATAAGTGAAGAGAACCCAGAAGACTTGGCAGGTGACATAGCCCGCCTTCGGCTTTCAGATTGAATTTCTACCAATATTAGTTTAATGGAAATGTTGGTAGGAATGATGGTAGGTTTTCGATAATAGTTATTGGTCAGGTATTATCAAAATATCAGGTTGACTGTGCAAGGATAGGGGCAGATAAAGTGTCTAAATGTATGGTTCTATAGTATTATAAAATATTCCTATAGTATTTTACCTTCATATTCTATTTTAGAGTTTCTTTGTATATGAATCTTGGTAAGTTTTTAGACTTGTTGTTCACTACGATTATTCCTAAGTACATGTTAGTCACACATTGGACCAATATAGTTGATCAGGCTCTATTTATCCTAGGTATGATTACATAATTACCTAGGCCTACTCGTAGTGTTCAACTCATCTTATTATTTTTGTATTGTTCTTATTATGACATTGTTCTACTATGTATGTACTTATACTTTATAACAATATCATTGTATGTTAAAAGTATACTTTGTACAAAATGTTTTAGAGAGTTTTAGTCTCATTGTATTTATAGTTGTATATAGTGTTCTCATCGCGGGTCAGAGTATATATATAACTCCTATATATATTGTTGGTGGGGTTTGCAGTATTATTAGTTTTTGTTTTGTACCTCAAGACTATCAAATAAGGATCGGCCAGATGAGAAGTACCGGTGGGCAGTATCATTTTGGCATTAAAGCTGTTCTGAATCCAAAACCCAAGCGATAGTTCAAACTAGACACCTCACCCGTAAGTAGTCGAGAAGTAGTGTAATTAATAATAATACTTTTATTAGAAGCCTTTTGCTATAGTTGTATTCCTCTTTCGAGGATACGAGTTCTCTATAGCCAATTTAGCTCTGATACCATTCTGTCACACCCCCGACCGAGGCGGCGGAACATGCCGGGCTGTGCGACTAAGTTCTTGGATCACAGGCAATTGAATATACAGTACAAGTACAACAATAAACCAAAGGATAGTTGTATTTCATCTTGAAGTTTGAATACATGGTTCATACAAATAATAATAGTAGAGTACATGAAATGTCTTAACAGATATAACAAAACTAGGTTGCCTGAAATCCGTGAAGATTTCCATCTTCTGAAAGTCTCATTGATTTCCTGAGAATACATGTAGTTTTGAGGGTCAACACAAGGTTGGTGAGGGTTACAGGTTTTCTGCTAAACACAGCACTGATACTTTTAAAATAACTAAAAGTATTCCTTTTGTAAGTATAACCATACTTGTAAATGGGTTTGTAAAGAGTTGCTGAAAATCGTAAGTAATACCATACTTATAAATGAATTGTATAGAGTTTTTTAAAACCATAAGTAATACCATACTTATAAATGATATGTGTGTTTATGAGAAAACCATCAATGCTTATAGTTGAGTCTTATAACCGAGCTATTCGACTGAAATGTACCCCTTACAACGCTTCATGGACGTCGTAGTAATGAAAAAGATAAGTATCACCTAAATCGATTTGCAAGTCGAAGTTGTAGCTAATAACCATAGGTGGGGTGTCAACCCGTATAGATCTATACATATGTATCTCGCTCTGCTTGATTAACGGTTATAGTAGTGTGGGGTCTAGGTATTTCTACTTAGTTATGAATAGTGTCTCACTATCTAAGCCATTGATAAATGTAGGATAGACAAGTCTCATCCGAAAATGGTTTTTGTTATAAAAGCCAAGTATGTTGATAAGTATATACGTAATAGTGTACAATACTCGCTTATTGAAAACATTTTATAAAGCTATAATAACATTTATAAAACTTGATATGAAATTGGTAAATGTTTATATTGCACATGTATTCTCCCCCATAATATATAAAAACATAGACAAAGGGGCCGTAACACTCACTTTTGAAGCGTGAATTCAGCTTAGATTCGAGAATAATCGCGTTCGAGAAACACCGCGAAATAACACCAACGAAGACTTAAGCGGCA
This sequence comes from Cichorium intybus, assembly GCA_023525715.1. NCBI lineage: Eukaryota > Viridiplantae > Streptophyta > Magnoliopsida > Asterales > Asteraceae > Cichorium > Cichorium intybus. The sequence continues at coordinate 130,282,226 of CM042011.1, read as the reverse complement.
AAGGGGCAAAGGGAGAGAGGAAGAAAGCTAGATGCTTGGTGAATTGGTGAAAATAAATGAAAAAGATGCATCTTATTTATAGGGTTGAAAATCACTATTCGTCACTATTCACGAGGTAAGCGCTTACATAATCATTACGCTATGCTTTCCGATTTTATAATTAGTATTATTTTTTAGACCGGAGAATTGTTGAGCCGAGTGCACTGATTCTAGAAACCTAAACAGATGATTTTTTCGAGTTATAGAACATCGGGAAATCGCGTTTAAATATTGCGTTCATTTATCCGCAGTATCCGATTAGTTGACTTTTATAAATATTTTTACTAAAAATATTTCGAGTATGGAATCCAATAATAGACCATAGTCTGAGTCCAATAATGTTCTCGAAATTTCCATATGAGGTGCGCAAGTGCCTCAACGGATCGAAACGATTTATGTAGTTAAAGAAAATCAGTGTTACACTGGTTTGTTTTGGCTTGACTTTTGCATATGAGCTCCGTTTTGAATGTTATTTATATTTCCGGAATCAGGGAAACATGTACTCTGAGGTTAGATTGCTTGTTTTGTTTCACAAATGGTTAATACTTATTTTTAGTTTTTCAGACGTATTAACTAGGGTTTCAGTTTGTGCTTGAGATATTCCATTATAGGAAGTAAGATTTCATCTCGTATCTTATTTTAATCACAATGACACTATATTTTCCACAATATGCATTGAAGCTCAAAAGGTTTGGTTATAAAGAGGTTTGCGGTGAATTAACTGTTTATAGTTCTAGGTATAAATTTCCGGGATGTCACAGTTAGCTATATTATGAGTAAACGAGATGTAATGATATATACATATCACATGAGCTGACTCGAGGATAATATAATTATTTTACGTGGTATATGATTGCAGTGATGAGGTGGTTGTATAAGCCATGCATATTCTAAGAGATTCCAAGGACGGAATCTTTTGAAGGAGGAAAGAACTTGTAAGACCCATTTTCATTTTGAGATGATTATTAAGGTAAGTAGAGTTATTACTTAATAGTCGGTGTGGTTTTATATATATAAGTGTTTAGAGTAAGGGTGTAACGATCTTTTATGATTACCTTTGAGTTATGAGTTGCCTAATGGGTGAGATGAGGTTAAAGCCTTTCTTATGTACTAATCTTGGTGTGATTAAGATTAGTTAGGTTGTTGCATGAGTTTGTGTAGTTAGAATCCCATTTGGAGGAAGTTTGAGGTTGAAAAATGCTAAAAAGATGTTACCTTTGGGATTGTTTTGGGCATCCCGTAACTTACAAGGGTCGTGTTTTATCACCAAAACCATCCAGAAAGTAAAACGGGTCGGTTTTTCGGAGCACGGGTCGTGCTGCGATAGATAGCGGCGCTATCTTCGTGCAGACCCCATTTAAGGGATAAAAACCTCATTTCGAAGGAAACAAACCCTAAATCCGACTCAGAGCAATATTATGGCGATTTTGAGTGAAATGATGCGGATCTAACCCCGTAAACGTGTTCTCGATTCCTAATTCCTCGAGGTGAGTATTTCTTGGTTTTTGGGGTTTCAAACCCTAGCTTTCAATCTTCGTGTTTTAGCTATAAATAATTATATATGTTGTTAGTAGCTTGTTAGTGGATGCCTTTAGAGTTATTGGTGAGATTATTGTCGAGTTCCTACGGTTGAATGAGTAGAACCGCAGATTTGGGGGTTTCGGTAAATATAGAGTTGATATTTACCGTTTTTACTCATTTATCCTCTTTCGAGATATACATATTTGAGATAAATGATATTGAGATAATTGTGGATATTTAAGAAATTGATTTAAAGTATGGTGATACGACCAAGTCTAGCGATCAAGAGTCCGGTATGCGCGTTTTGGAAGTTCCACTTACTAAACCAATATCAGGTAAATACGTTTTAGTATTTGAGTTGAGTTATACTTGTTTATGCAGAGTGTATATGTTTGTACGAGTATATCTATGTGTTGTGCTGCTATTATGAAGATTGAATAATAGAGTAATATCGTTATCTGTGAATAATAAACGATGAATTTGGTATAAATACTGAATAATAAAGATGAATAGATGTTAGAATGACTGTGCTTAAGTGACTTTGTAATGATTGTTACAACTATGAGAATTAGTATGATTGAGTGGAGTTGATTATGATAATGAGTACTTATGAGAATGTGCTCAAGTTTATGAGCAGTACTGATTGGGGTGTCTATTGATGAGTTGATATATGCTAATATTTAGCTAGCGTTGTAAGCAGATGTGATTGCAGGTTTCAGTTAAAATGAAGAGATGCTTACTTGCTAATGAGAATAGCAAGAGAGGAGAATGAGAATGTCCATTGAGAGACATATGTGGATTATATTGGAGATTACTCACTAAGCTTAATAAGCTTACACTTGAGTTGTATGTTGTTTTGCAGGTATCTATAGCTGTGATAGGGGAAGGCATGTGATAAAGAAAGACGGACAAGTTTAAAGCATGTCCTTTAGTTAAATTAGATTTATTTATAATGCCTGGTTAAAATTAGTAAGTACCTTTTGTGTAATTATTCGCGATGATAACATCTTGAACCGGGGTTGGGTACAAGTATACCCATTAGATGTATAATTGTTTGAAAATTTTTTGGGTGTATTTCGTATGAGAAACCGGGTGTTACATGAATCATTACAGGCCCCACTAAGAAATTGCTTTCTTCGAGAAACGAACCCTTGACTGTAGCTCTGAAATCGCTTGCTGGATCCGGGTGCCACCATCATACTGATACTAAATGCTGAGTCTTGGTGCTATCAATACTATACTTTCTGGTCAGATGTCACCTTGATGAGTCTTGGCTTGCTGATAGCTCTTACTCTTACTCAAATAAGGGGTCACCTTGAGTTCAACTTCCCCTCGTGAGTTCAACTTCCCCTCTTCATATTCTTCTGATATGTCATTTGAAGTTGACCTTGTCTCTATTTCTTCTAATTTGGGTTCATCGGTGTAATCGAGCTTCAATGATTTAGAACTTGGAGGTGTAATCGAGCTTGAATGATTGAATGATTTAGAACCGATCTTGGAGAAAATGGAAACTAGCTTGGAGAAATTGAGAGACTGAACTTCAACATGAACAGAAGTTGAGAACACCGAAATTGGAACCAATATTCAAAGTGTTCTAGCAATGGGATAAAGAAATTCCATGATGAAGTTTACCTGATATTTTATAAGTTACATTCAACATCTCTCACCATTTAGGGGGATATTGTTAAGGTAAATGTCGAAGATGTTGAAGAATAGAGAAGTCAAGAAACTTCATCAAGATCATGAAGTTGGCGAGTGCAAGAAGTTGGAAGACAACAAAGAGCCAGAGCCAAAGTTCAGCCTTGAACTTCGGCCCAAAAGTCTCAACTTCTCCCCATAGGGAAGTCTCAACTTCCCCCATCAGAAGTATCAACTTCTTGGTCTTGATGAAGTTCCTTGACTTTTCTATTCTTCAACATCTCCGACATTTACCTTAACAGAAGTACAATTTGATATAAACCACACAGACCAAAATTGTAATTTGTTCTAAAATAATACATAGATTAATTAACAAAGTAGGTGCATCAATTGTATATAAAAGTGCATAATTGTGAAAAAAGTAGCTTTCCATTTTGATAAGGTTATTTTCCCTTTGGACTCGTCAAACAATGGTCGAAATCATATAGAATATGTTTGCACCAACTACCTTCGTTCTTCAACCAAAATAAAATTAAAATTTCCATCACATAATGCCGCGTCGAGAGTGAGACATAACTGATAAAATATAAAAATCGTTCTTAATGTTCGCTTAGCATCTTATCTATCTATTTAGGTTCAATCTTTTTCATATGTTATCTTTCGGTATCCAATTAAGTTAATTTCTTTTGGACGTTCTCTAAATCATTTTTTATGTTAAAGAAATTTAACACATCTCTACACATAAAGAACATAAGTTCAATTTTTTAAACCGTATGTTTTATGATATATATACTAATAAAAATAAGTACAGTTTTTTTCAATCGAAAAGAAACGTCTCAGTTCAGTTACCACTTCCTATATTATAAGCACCTTACACAATACATAAATATTATTTAGTTTTCCCCTTCAAGGAATAATATTACCAAGTTGAAGATTTTGTATTGGTGGATTATTGTTATAATATCTTGAACCATGCTTTCCAACCACGACTCCGGCGATGACCAGTGATAATCTCCGATCGAGCTTCAGTCATCTGCGGATGACTCTCCTTCTTACACAGCACAAAACTCCTTTCTCCATATGAACCCACTGCTTCATTTGCTTTCATTGCTGCCAACAATTTTATACCCGTAAATTTAGTAATTTTCATAGCTTCTATATGTATTAACCAATTACAAGATACACAAAGTATTACGAAAAATTATATTAAAAAATCGTTTCATAAATTGGATTGATTTTTAGTCTATTTTAGGTTGAAAGTACGTTTTATGTATATATCATGGATATGAACTAGTTAACGAAAGTATCGGAAACGGGTACGAATCGTAACAAAATAAGCGCCAATATTTTCTTGAGTTTACAGCAAATGTCATTTTCGTGACCCCAACAAGTTATATCTTAAATGGGTATGGAAAAAGATTGTATTGTATTTACCTCGAGTATTATAGTTTTTGATGGGTATTATTTTATTAAAGGTTTTTTTTTATTGCCAACTAGGTTATAGACACACAGAAAGTTTTTGTTAATATTTAATTGGCATAATTAGCAACGGACAAAAAATTGCTTATAAGTTAAATGATTTTAATTTTGAGTTGTTTAAAACCATGGAACGGTTTTCCTCTTTGAAAATATTTTTTTTTAATAAAATTTAGTCCATTAGCTAATTAGAAGATACGAATGAAATTAATTAAGGTAGATTATATTGTTCATGCGAAAAACACTCATTCTTATAAAATATAATATTCTTTGAACTGCGTAAATATGATAATTTATTGGCAACCGATGATCGGAAAAAGTTAGTACGAATTAAATATCTAAAACATATTTGATGACGACAAAATAGTTAAACAATTGTTGCCCAAACCAATAATAACACAACATCGTATATTAATGAACTAAAATCAATATAACCAAAACATTAAAACCATTAATTTATTGAGAATATGATCGGTTATGAATTAAAAACTTCTAATGAAAAAATTTGCATTTGTTAAAAGAAATATAGTATCTTTTGACCTACTCCTGGACATGCATGAATATAAAGAAAATCTAAAAAAACGTGTAACCCGTACAACTAAACAAACAATGAGAATTTTTCAGATCAAATCACACCAAATCAGAGAGAATTATGCATACCTTCAAATCCTGCATTTGATGGATAAAGCAAAAAATTATTAATATTAGAGCCAAGAGCAGGAAGCCGTCCACCACGAGCATACATCTTCAGAGACGAACCAATAACTTCCGAAACTTTATCATCGTCTTTCACCACAAATCTCAAAGGTCCTGAACTTCCGAGTACATTGACAGTGATCAGAAAACGCTTGTTCTTCACGTTATTATCAAGAGTCTTGTTCTTCATCATCTCACTATTTTAACGGTTTCTTTAAAGTTCGGTTTTATGGATGAAAATAAATTTGATTGAGTTGATTTAGGGAAAAGTATGATGAAACTGAGGGGAATACTATTCAAGGGTCGAGGCCAATACAGCGGAAATACCAAGATGCCATGGAATAACAGAAGCAGATAGGGCTACAAAAAAGAAGCGAGAGTAGTGAACGCATCAAATAGCAATTTATGTTAATCACCCAAAGTCATTCTTCAGGTTGTTGTTGTAGAGAGAGAGAGAGAGAGATGGAGCCACATAGCTAATAAAAATTTTCAAACTTAATTTTTTTTCAAACTTAATTAACAAATGACATCAATACATTTAATATATGGATAGTGAAAATTTAAATAATAATTAATTGTAAAAACAAATGTTAACCGCACATCGACCCACATCAACTCGTCATATTTTGTACATAAGAGATCGATCGTGAAACATCGCTGGTATTTTGGGCGTGACAATATTTGAACTGTGGATCTATTATGAGGAATTTCTGCGCTTCAACCAACTAAGCTCTAATTACGGGGGCATTAATTGTATGTTTTTACAAATTTGTATAATAAATAAAATATTTTTCAAGATTGTCGATATTGGAATCTTACCTACGATTGTTTACTCTTTTAAAAGTCTATGATCGTAAAATCATATAGAGATTTTGAAATCACACCGAAATAAAATAGTGACAAGTTTAAAACATATAAAGGTAAATCTTCATTCATATATTCAGGTTATAAAAAGTTTAAAACATTATTTTTAAATTTAAAAGTTAATATACAAATTTTAAATTCACCTATCTAATTTTAGAAAACAAATAGTCTTCTAAAATAGCTTTGATTCATAACAAATGGTGTATCCATATCATTATTCACTTCTAAAGTAACATTAAACCAGGAAACTATGACAAATGACTAAAATTGCATAACAAATTGTGTATCCATATCATTATTCACTTCTAAAGTAGCATCAAACCATGCAACTGCTACAAATGACTGAATTTGCATTAAAAGAAGCAAAATTATGTTATATTTTTGAACTCGTATGTGAGATCGTGTTTAATGGGTTATAACATATTTTAAAGTACATTATTAAGATATTATTATGTTATTTGTTTTTCAATAGGTAATACATGCAGTCGTTTTATACGTCTTCAAAATAATATGCGAACCAAAAATCGGCAGTCGACAAAAAGAAATTTTTTTATGTTTTAAAGTTTGCAGGCTACATAAAGTGTTTGTTTCTTAAGACCTAAATGATTGTTTCATTGACTGTAGTTTTATAATACTGAAATTAAATTCATACAGCCCACATAACAAAGTTTTTTGAAAACACTCATTCCACTTCTGCATTAATTGCTCAACAATTTGATATTGTAAATGAGGCGTATATCATCGGCAACAGCGCCAAAGTTTGATGGTTGTCCATGTCACCAAGTTAATTACCCCATGTCTCTACACAATAACAGTGCATAGTGTTAAATGGATAGTATCCACAGAGACCGGTTCAATTTATAAGTCCATGCAATCTTTTCATACAAGTAAGTTGTAAACAAACATAAAGTAAAAAACGGAGGTTTTGTTTTTGTAGTTAAAAAAGCTAAATAAGAAAGACAACTAACAAAGTTAAAGCAAAATCCCAATGGGACGTATTTAACAAAGAGTAAAATATCATATCGAGTTTTAATCTCAACTTTAACTAATTGGTTTATCATCAAGAATTATGGTGCAATGCTCTTAGTTCAATTCTAACTTGGCTATAGCAACTCAAAAGGTTGAGTCTCCTGGATCCTCCTTAAATGGTATGGAAGCTAGAGACACTTTTAACCGACGTCTTAATCAAAATCACAAATTAAAGAAGCATTTGAGTCAAATAGATTGACTAGCATTAAATCTAAAGAAGTCAAATGCTTTCACTTCTACCATAAAGAACATAATCCCATGATTGAAATGAAATACGGAGCATCCATACAAATCATTATTTACTTCTTTGTTTTGGAACTATTACGTAATTAATAAATTAAAATAAAAATATTCAACATTAAAACTCATGATTAAGAACATAAGAACAATTTAGATGGTTCATATAGATCTTAGACCCATAGATTGAAACTAAGAAGTCACAAAGCTTTCAAACTCTACTAGTCATTCATGGATTTCTACCCAATATTAATTAACTAGAAAGTTAACTATACATGATTGTAGAAATAATGAGTTTAACAATGAGCAAATGGGACAATATTAGGTGGTTATGACAATTCCAACTAACTAGTTTATCACTATGGTTTGTGGTGCAATATCTTTGTTCAAACAAATTTGGTTATAGCAACTCAAAAGGTTAAACCTAGATTCTTCTTAACTGGTAGTTACATTAAGAAAGTTCTTAAAATCTCTTTTAATCGAAGTTATAAATCAAATAAGCATTTAGTTTAAATAAGTTAACTAACATTATCATTTAAAGAATCACCAAACTTAAAGGAAATCAAAATCTTGTATTTTTTCCCTGGAGAATGAAACCACATGATATTAAAATGAAATAGGAGGCATCCATAAAAGCACCTTCTACTAGTTTGTTTGAGAATCAATTGCATAACCCTCAAATCAAATATCTATATGGTTTAAACATTCAACTTAATTGAATAAGAACATAATAACAGATTGGGTAATTCAAGCAAAGGTTTCATTCATTAGTAAAAAACGATTCATAAATCATTCAAAACTAAACTAGTTGTTTAAGGATAAATCACCCAATATTAACTAGTGGAACCTTAGTGACACAAATTCAAGATAAAGAAAAGACTAATTATACCAAATACAAATATTTTAGGTATCAATAATTACAAGCTTCAAATGAGGCTTCAAAAGCTCTAAAAATCACCCCTAAACTGCTCTTTCCTTGTCTAGTCTGTATCCTCCATGATACCCTAGGATGAATACAACCAAAGCTCACCAAAAAATGACATCTTTGCCCCTAACCATTCCTTCTCAAATAGAATCAAAATCTACTCATACTGATCTGAATGTTTGCTCCACACATGCTTGTCTAGTATGCACAATCTAGTCTTACACCTATACCTTCTTTTCTAGTCAAAGTTTGACCCGACTTTTGACCCATTTTTACCCCAAATTCAACCTTATTTAGCCCATTCTCCTAGCGCCCAAATGCCATCAACTCTAATCCCATCATCTTTAGCTCACTCCATCCATCAAGCCTCCGCCTCATTTGAACCTGCCACCAAAATTCCTACAAATTGAACATAAATATATGAAAGTATTTAATGTAATCGAGAATGATGCTAAATAAACTATGAAAAGAAGGAATAAAATGAAATCATCAAATAACCCCATACTTATCCCTTTCCTTTTCTTTAAGGAAAACAAGAATTGGTCAAACTAGGAACGACAAAAAAACTAAACGAAAAAGAATAGACACCTTAAGTAGCAAACAAGACAACACCTAACAATACTAATTTCATGCCAACTTGGACTCTATGCATATAACAAATACCTCATCAATTGATACAATAGATAATCAAAAGAAACAAGTATTCACCAAACACATAACATAAGTCATGATAGATTAGAATATCAACCAATCCATAAAAACATTAACTAGATATAACGAGCATGGCATAAGCAAAGGACGTGCTCATATTTTTTCACTCAATTCATTTTTATACACTCATGTTACGGGATGTGTAACCTCGTGATCGTCGTCTTCAACCACACCGTCTTTAATCGCTTGTTTTTATAAGAAAGATGCTCAGATATCGGATAAGCTATCATACGAAGTTGACTTTGCCTAAGTCCTCCATCGGATCACATTTGCATACGACACACTAAACATATGATATTCCAAAAATATAGAGGGACAAAAACAAAAACTACAACTCGATAGTCTAAATACATAATAGAACATAATTATCTAAAACAACAAAAACAACTAAATCTTGAACTTCAAACTTGACCCAAATTGGCCAAAACTAAAAAAATATGGTCAATAATGAAGTTGTTTCAAAAATCTAATCAAATGAGACTTTCTTTTTATTTTGAAACCAAAAGGAAATGCAGATTTCAAAATAAGTAATCACTTTATTATTTGTTTTTGTGCAAAAGTTTCTAAAAATTTTCTTGGACAACCTTAGCAATGATTTGGTTCGATCTTTTTTTTTCTAGTTTAATTATCTAAGACCCTATTCAAAGAATGACCAATTTTGGATTTAAAGGAGTTAAGTTTTGGGAAAACTTAGAGATAGCGACGCTATCTATGTAGATAGCATCGTTATCTAGCGTTTGCGTGTTTTTTAAAAATCGCGGAGACAGCGACGTTATCTTAAGGGATAGCGACATTATCTTAAGAGATAGCGACGCTATCTGCCGCTGTTTGCATAAAACCCTAGATCTCTGCTTTTTGCCATATTTAAGGGCTCTATACCCTAGGAGCCGTCATTTACATCCTTTGTAGCCTCTAGAACTCTCTCTTTCAAAACCCTAGCCTCCTTTGGTGGTTTCAAGTTCCATAACCCTCCTTGGATGATATTTTGATGAAGAAGAAGGTGGTGTTGGTGCAAGGAAGCTCTTTTACTTGTGGGAATCAACAAGATTTTTGTTTCTAGACCCTTGTAAGTGCAAAGTCTCCACCTTTTGATTCTTAAAAGCTTTATCGTGTAGTTTGTGTTGTATTTTATGGCATTAAATAGAGAAATGTTCCCCTTGTTGTGTTGTTTATGGATTGGAATGATAAAGGTCTGAACTTGATTTTGGGAGTAAGCCAAGCTCCCTTGAGTGATCAAGCATGGATTGTTTCACTTTTGGACAAAAGTATGAGACTTGACATGTATGGGGCATACATGTCAAGAAATCCAAGCTCCCTTGTTGTGTTGTTTATAGACTTGACATGTATGGGGCATACATGTCAAGAAATCCAAGCTCCCTTGTTGTGTTGTTTATAGATTGGAATGATAAAGGTCTGAACTTGATGTCCCTAGAGCCTTCTTTGGAGCTTTTGAACTGATTTTGGGAGTAAGCCAAGCTCCCTTGAGTGATCAAGCATGGATTGTTTCACTTTTGGACAAAAGTATGAGACTTGACATGTATGGGGCATGCATGTCAAGAATGTTTGGATTTTTATGAAGTTTCGGACTTAGTGGACGTGTTTTGGAATGTATTAGCCCCGGTCTTAAAGGATTAAGTGCTTAATGAAGTATTGGAAAATTTCATAGATAGCGACATTATTTGTCACGAAGACCCCGGTCTGTTTTGCAGATAGCAATGCTATCTTGAAGAGACAGCGGGGCTATCTCAGTGTTGTCCGTTGAATTTTGACCTTTGACTTTGAACAGTTGACTTTTGGGTCAATTTAGTTGGCTTAGATATTTAGACTGTAGGATCGATTTTGGGTCTTCCGTATTATTGATTTACAACTTTCTGAAAAGTTAGTAGTTCGTGCTGCTTAGCGCGTGAGCATATCAAAAGTGTATGGCTTGAGGTTGCAGATCACGTGAGTCTCATCACTATACTATGTGTGAAGTTGCATGTGTAGATAGTACAATATTGTATGGGAAAAGTGAATGTTTGTATGTTGTTGTTAGAACTGTATGTGCTTATGTGTAGTCTTTTGATCCGTTCTTGTGCTTGGTTGATATTGGGATAGGCCAGTGCTGGTATAGTGTTGGGTATATTTTTGATGATGTGCTGGCGTATCCGAAGTCCTCCTCTAAAAGACCTTTTGAAGAAAAACCCTGAGGTAATAAAAGAATAGAAGACCCCGAAGTCTGAAGACTCCGAAGGGTATCACCTGGAGGATCCAAGGACTTCTAGCTGTCAAACCAAAGTGCACGCGTGGTTGCAGACTACGTGGTGCATGATCCTGTCTTTCTATTGGATAGTACATCTGATAGAATATTTTCTGATAAAGTAATTATACTATGCGTATCACTGATTGAGTATAAATATCAGTGATACCATACCGTGTTAGAATGCGAGATTGAGAGATTAGAACAGCAATAGCAAAACTCCATTGTAAAACCCAAGTTATCAATCAAGCATTCGACACATGTTATCCATCTCACTTTGTTCATCTATCTGTGTTACAATACTTGTGCATGATTGTTAAACCCTTATATTGTTATTAGAATCATAGTCTCAATTTAACTCAAAATCGATTTCAATATTCAACAAGTGGTATCAGAGCGAGTCAGATGAAAAACCTGTTCATAGAGCTTCATTTCGTTGTTACAGTTCTAGATCTGAATCGTTTCTCAGATCTAGTATTCCGTAACTGTTACAAATCTCTATAACACGCTTTTACTGAAAAGATCCTATTGAAATCCATTCAAAATGAATGATTCTACTACTACCTATGCCAACATGCTCAATTACGCCAATCTGATTGGTTCATCAACAAAAGCTCCTGTGCTCGTTCCAACCTATTATGATTACTGCGCAGATCGTATGAAGGACTACTTGGAAGGGCTTGATGATGCAAAAGACATCTGGAGATCAGTAAAGGATGGGCCTCACACCGACATAGCAGGAAGGTTCATTAACATTGATGATGTTGAAGGCGGTGGAGTTCTGAATGCTGCATACCTAAGGAAAGTGAGGAATGACGAAAGAGCCATGCGTGAACTGCGAAGTGGACTTGGTCCTGATGTTCGTCATCATATTTCTAGTGCAAAATCTGCTAAGGAAATATGGGATCGTTTAGCTGTCCGCTTTGCTAGTGACAATACACTACAATCAAGTGTCGTTCAGGAGGTATTAGCCGACTTTGGCAACTTTAAGCAGCAAGAAAACGAGAGTCTGGAACAAGCTTACGAGCGCTATAGCAAAATGGTGTATGACCTGGAGAAATATGGGGAAACCCAAAGCCAACAGGAGATTAACATAAAATTCCTCTATAACTTAAGGCCTGAATGGAGACCTATCATGCTAATGGTCAAATCATATGAAAACATCAATACCTACTCATTAGCCAGTCTCTACAATCTGGTCAAAGCTCATGAGCCTGATATTTGTGGAAGGCGAAGTGAGAAGGCTGCGGGTGCGAATTCATTGGCTCTTATGTCAAAGACTGAAGAGGAAGAAGAAAATAATGAACCAGATGGTTACATGGAAGGTGAAAACAGGGAGACAATTGCACTTTATGCAGCAAACAGTCGAAGATTCAAGAAACCTTTTGTCAACAAACCTAATCCAACAAAAACTTACAAAAACTTTTCCTATACACCGAAGCCTAAACCTGAGATTTTCACACCAAAGGAAGATGGAGCCAAATCATCCACTCCGAAGCCCGCCGAACTCAAGACTTCGGAGTTTGCCAAAGACAGATCAGAAGGAAAGAAAGTTAATGATGATTCAAACTTTGATTGCCACTACTGTCATGGAAAGAACCATTTCGCTAAGAACCGTATGTTGAAAAAGCGAAATGAGATGCAACCAAAGGTGAAGGATGAGGCTTATTATGCCAGGAAAATGGAAGAGGTGAGAGAGAAGACTAAGGACTTAGCCTTAATGGCCTGTGATGTTCACTTGGGAACATATCAAGTCTGGTCTTCGGACTCGGAGGATGAGGATGTGAGAAAGCCATCTCATAGTGCTTTCCTAGCCTATGATGTTGATGAGAGCTTTCTAGATAACACTTCGGAAAAAGTTATTGGTGAAGAAATTTTGGATGACAAGGTATTGGCTGAGGGTCTTGGATGGGAAGGTTTTGGTGATCTTGGTCAGGATGAATTCAGAGTGAAGAAGATGAATGAAGAAGAGGCTCTGAAGGTGGTATATGATGACTCTTCGGATGATGATGAAGAGCTCTATGACAACGCCTAGTGATATTGCATATTTTATTCGTTGTTGAGCACTATTCTTAGTGAAATTATATAATATATATCGTGGTATTCTCACTTTTCGTGCCAGTACTTGTTTGGAAGAAAATAATGTAAACAGGGACCGAAAGCGTACAAATTGGAGAAAGTTTGGAGAAGAAGATAAAATCAGGAAACTATGTAAGCGCACCGCGGGAATCAAGAAGGCGCGACGCGGATACAAGGCAGTGGAACAAAATTCAAAGTCCGAAGAAACGGGGATAAAGTCTTATGCGTGACGCGGTTTACTTAATTGCGCGGCGCGGCTGCGGGAAATTTGCAACTATAAATAGAGCCAATTACAGCCGAAAACCCTAGCAAAGACCCGGTGGAAAAACGAACGGAAGGCTATTTGACTCCGTGATTAAGCATCAGCAACCTCTCAATTGGTATTTTTATGTTTTAGAATTTAATTTCATTTTAGTATTAGTTAGCAATAGTGGCTAGGGTCTTTGGGAGTGAGAACTACTGACCTTGAGCACTTTAGTTTACTGTTTTTCAGTATTGGTGACTGTATTGGATCATTGGAATTCGTTTTTGGTTAATGAGAAGCATTTGGTTACAAGTAATCTTTGTTTCTCGGTGTTTTGATGGTTGTTATTGGTTTTGCATGCTTGTGTTGTGTTTGGATGTTTGATTTGACCTTGTTGGACTGTTTTCCCTCGCTGATTTCAGTAGCCAATTAGGTTAGTCTTTTAGGTTTGAACTTTAGCCATTGACTGTCCTATTGGATCTTAGTTCTTGGTTTAGTTTATGCCTTGTTTTGGTTTACATTTGGATTGTTGGATGCCTTTGTTTACTTCTGAATTAGAGATGCACTTTTGATTTCAGAAAGTAACTAGGTTTGGTTTGAAGCTTAGCTTAGTCTATGCTTGTTTTGGGATTGTTTAGTTTAGGATTTTTGAATTTTAGTGGCAAGGGTTTGGAAACTGAAGTCCTCCGACAATAGCGTGACACTATAGTTGGTAATCTGTCATCTGGTCTGACCACGTAGCTCCTGCGGATCGACCCTGACTACCACTGTGCTAGTGTGTGTGTGTGTGTTAGGTTTTTTTTATTTCTGACCGCACGATGACCTAGCGTGTCAAATTTTGGCGCCGTTACCGGGGAGCCGTGAGCTTAGATTAGGTGATTAGTAGGAATTCTAGTTTCTTGATTTTCTTTGAGTTTCATTTGATTAGTTTTTGGTTTTTGATTTTTGCGGGCGTGTTGCATTAGTGCATGCGTACCCGCAGGGGTGAGCAATTATCCCCTTTGCATTTTGACTTAGAGATTGAGCGAACTGCGCCCAAAATCCGTGCACGTAGGTGTTTAAATACAATGAGTTTTAGTCATGTCAGTAGTAGTGCAGTAAGTGTTGCCCAGGAACCATCAGGTGAGGCAACGGGGATGTCTTTTATTCCCCCGGTTTCGGAGTTTCAATTCGGGAGCACGAGTGCTTCTGGTGGTGCAGTTTCAGCCCCTGTACCCATACCATCATGCACTCCGCCATCGATTCCACCATTTCCACCAGTATCACAACCACAATCCACTAATCCATTCACATCTGCAATGTCTTGGGGAGAGCCGACCCGTGATGGCACCCCAGTCTCTAGACAACAGACACCAACTTCTCAACCATTTTCTCAACCACAACCAGTTCTATTCAAACCTCAACACACATTCCAACCTACACAACCACAACAGTACCAACCACCTTTTCAGCAACAGTACCAATATCCAGAGGAAGAGGAGAGATATGATGAAGAAGATGAAGGATGGGTTCCACCAGCACCACAGAAACCCAGGAACCGAGGTCGGGGACCTCTGAGAAGAGCACCACAGTATCAACCACCACAAGGTCAGCAGGAATATAACGGTAATCACCCTTACGGTAATCCTGCCCAACCTTTATATTTTGCACAACCGAGAAGGCAATCAGTTGCATCACATTTCCAGCCATGGGAATATGATGACTCATCGCCAATTTACATTTCTGACATTGTTGAATCCCAAGTAAAAATAAGGCCTCAGTTGTTAGGAATATTACCGGAGTTTAGGGGGTACAAGCAGGATGACCCATACAACCACTTGTATGAATTTATAGCGATTGCCAATGCTAACAACCCTATGAATACTAATAGGAACATCTTTAGGCTTAGTTTATTCCCATTCACTCTTAAAGACAAAGCCAAATATTGGTTTACATCTTTACCAGCGAACAGCATCACCACGTGGGACCAGCTCAAGGCGAAGTTCCTACAAGAATTCTATCTAGCAAGCAAGACAAAAGAGATCAGGAGGGTCATTCAGGACTTCTAGCAAAAGCCAGGAGAGGCTTTCCACGAAGCATTTGATCGACTGAAGGAGTTACTGCAATCCTTCCCGCACCACGAGATTCCTAAATGGCAGTTGGTCAAATTGTTCTTTGAAGGAGTCAGCGAAACACACCAGGCAATGATAAATGCCTCGTCAAGCAGGACATTTATGTGGCAATACCCGGAGGAGGCCTGGAAATTCTTGGAACAATTGAGCAATGGCTCCAAAGCAAATTTTTCTACGAGAAAGAATGTAGGCACAGCAGCAGCAGTGGGAGCTGATGCTGATTGGAAGAAGGAGGTAAAAAAGGAGATAAGTGAATTAAATAAGAAGTTTGACAGGCTCATGTCAACGCTGCAGAATGGACCTCAAGGTCAACCACAAGGAGGTCAAGGAGGACCAAAAACTCAGGAGGTAAACTAAGTTTATGGCCAGGGTCAAGGTCAGTATAATAATGGACGACCCTACAGACCATATAACCAAGGGCATCAGCAGAACTTCAACAACCAGAGGCAAAATAATCACCAAGGTCAATCGTCTAATCAGCCTAGGTCATACCAACACGCGAATAATAATGGAAATGCGAATGGGGGTGGTAGCAGCAATAATAATAGGGGACCCAACACTGCTATCAACGATGCCCTAGGAACTCAAGAAGACCTAGTGGCAAAAATGTATGAAATGTTCAGTGCTATTCAGCAGCAGTCCCAGGCCAATGCAAAAGCTATCGCAAACATGGAAAGGAAAATTGGACAAATGGCCGAAGATCAGCGAAAAAGGGACAATGGAAAGTTGCCAAGTACTACGGAGGTTAATCCAACCCATAATCAGAGAGCTGGGAAGGAGCACGTCAATAATGTCGAGGCTAAATGGAGAAAGGTCACTTTAAAGGACTTATTGGATTCAGGAAGTGAGGCAGAGCTTAAGGAAGAAGAAAAAGTTCAGGAGAAAGTGGAGGATAAAGGAGAAGGTACGGAAGGAATAAAGGAGAAGGAAATTCCTGTTGAGGAGGGAACTCAACCACAGGTAGACACGGAGGTCCAGGAAGAAAAGCAGTCAGTAATAGCAGGAATCAAGCAAAAAAAGAAAGATAAGAAAGGGAAGAAGAAACAGGAAGCACCCAAACCAATAGGGCCATTGATAAACCAACCTCTGTGGGATGAACTTAAGGATGCTCCTGAGGATACAAGAATTCTTCAGGAGATGTGTGATAGAAATGGAAAAAGTAAGATT
Source organism: Cichorium intybus (assembly GCA_023525715.1). Lineage (NCBI taxonomy): Eukaryota > Viridiplantae > Streptophyta > Magnoliopsida > Asterales > Asteraceae > Cichorium > Cichorium intybus. The sequence continues at coordinate 130,265,250 of CM042011.1, read as the reverse complement.
CCTACACCAGACACTGTTAGATTGACTATCAAGGCAAGTGAGGCACTTTTGGGAACACTGCCCAAAAAAGAGAAGGATCCTGGATCGCCATTGATCACTACCACTGTAGGAGATGTGGTCATTCGGAACACTTTGCTGGACTTGGGAGCAAGTGTAAATGTGCTACCGGGGTACTTGTATGACAAGTACAACAATGAAGAATTAGAACCAGCAAAGGTTGTACTGCAGCTGGCTGACCAGTTAACAAAGGTATCCCGAGGAGAATTGACTAATGTCATAGTCAAGGTTGGATATTTCTTCTATCCTGTAGATTTCCTAGTCATGGAGTATGAAAGTTTGGATGACGCGCCTGCACTCATTTTAGGACGCCCATTTTTGGCTACGGCTGGCGCAGTAATTGACTGCAAGACGGGGGATGTGGACATCTCCTTTGGGACACGAAAAAGAAGGCTGAATGTGTTCGGAAATCCCGTGTCCTTACCCTTAGAGAACGGTGACAAGCAACTGGACAAAAGTGTGTTAATGGAGCCTGGGATTAGGAACAAAGGAAAAGTATGGACGCGAACAGGGGAAGGAGGAAAGGAAGAGATTTTAAAAGGAACAAAGGATCATCCATTGGCCACTATTGATAAGGAGCAGTTGTTGGATATGATGGAGATGCTAGAAGCGAGACATCAGCAATATGAGAAAGAATCAAAAGAAAGGGAAGCAAAAGTCTTCAAGCTTCTGGAATCACAACAGCAATGGATTAATGGAGTAAGCGATAGGATGACCCAACTCACGTCCTTAATGTCGATGATGGCCCATAATTTCATACCAGGATTCAAGCAAATGACATCAGAAGTCCAAGGAGAGGAAGAATAGGGGTAGCAGTCCTACATCTGGCTGAAGACGTTAAACTTAGCGCTTGTTGGGAGGCAACCCATCGTGTCATAGGTTAGGTCCTGTATTTCTTAGAAATAATTAGGAAAAATTTTATCATTAATTGCAGGTACTAGTGGTCTAAGGCAAGTGTGGGGTCGTGTGAAGAATTTGGAATTTTTGATGACCGCGTCGCGGTTTGTTCATATGCGCGATGCGGGATCGTAAACCAACCCGATGCCCCAGGGGTTGATTTGGTGACACGCGCGCCGCGGGTTGTGCAATTTGCGCGACGCTGGAATCGATCGGTCGGTTTTCCTCCATATTAAGGTAACCCGCGACACTATTCACACACACCACGACTCGGAGCTCTGATCAACAAAATTTCTCGCGTTTTTCCTTGCTCATTTCATTCCCACTACTACGTTATGTCATTCTAACTAGCTATTACTCGTTTAAACTAGTGATTAGGTAGTTAATTTGAGTGATTTGTTCAAAAAGTTCAAAACTTAGAAATCACCAATGCTGACTCATATGGTGTTTGTTTTGCCAAATAGATACCCTAGATGAGTTAGTCGGCACTTAGGCTACCTTGTGGTGTGTTTGGATTGAATTTTAACAGGTTAAAACTCGATTTTGAGTTTGGATTTTGGAAACCGCCGCACGGCGCGCCGCGCCGTGGTGCGGTGGGGAAGAAAAGGACTTATTTTGAAAAAAAATTTCGTTTGTGCAGGTCATGTTCAGACTAGACCACGACTTCCTTCAGTTTCCAGAGGGGCCAGCAGCCTCTGCTGAGTACCGATCACCGGGGGACGCTTTGACGACTCACCCGGGTTCTAGAGGCGACCATTATTGACAGGGCCATCCTCGGGGAGGCCGGGCTCTGGGGCGAGATAGAGCCATTTCTACACCGCACCTGGACCCATGGGGATACGTCTTTTACTTGCCGGGGCTGGGACAGGCTCATGGCCATAGACGAGGATGTTGTGTACGCAGAGCTCCTCCTGGAGTTCCTTTCGACGATTGAGTACACACCGAGGGCGACAGACCCACGGGCGAGGTTGATTCGATTCAGGCTGGGGGCGTGTATAGGGAGTGCAGCATTCGGGAGTTCATGAGGCGCACTGGGATATATGTGGAGGCGGATTTTCAGCACCGCTATTTTCCCCAGTTCTTTGATGCATGTATCCAGGGGCAGCCGGAGAGGCCTGCCAACATGGAGGTTTGAGCACCATTGTCCAACATATTCTACGAGGCAGGGACCTCCCGGGAGAGCCACCTTCGAGATCCACTCCATCGCCTCATGCACCGCATCGTCTCCACCTCCATCATGCAACGGGAGGGGGGCGAGAAGGTGTCCGGGGAGGACATGACGTTTTTCTGGGTACTCCTCGACCCCTCCAGGTTTCTTCACCTCCCCTACGCCTTAGCTGTTGCCCTATTCACCCGTACGACGGGAGCCTCCGGTAGCAGTCCATTAGGCTGAGGATACTTCATCACCCGCCTGGCCCGATCATACCGGATCCTCACGGCCCGCACTGTCACCACCTTGACCGCCTTACCTCCATCTCGCACCACGGCGCGAGCACTAGAGAGCATGGGGCTGATTCAGACACAGCGCCCGGGACAGTTTATCAGGGCAGAGACAGAGCCACCCCAGGACCCACAACCAGCGTATGCGGAGATGACGGAGGCAGGCAGCACCTGCAGAGCCAGCTCCTCAGCCTCAGCCACAGCAGCAGGAGGACCCATCGGTCATCCACCGATTGGCAGCCAGGGTCGCCAGGATGGAGGACCAGCTGGAGTGGATTGGAGAGGTGCTACTACATATTGCATCAGCACAGGGCCAGCAGACTTGCCCATTCCCAGCTCGAGCCCACGACCATGAGGCTGGACCCTCCAGGCCACCAGGTGGCAGTTGATGTATTTTTTTCTTTTTGTTTTATATTTTTGGGATATATGTACTGAATCTATGACACATTCTATCTTTTGCTTGTGTATATTTTATCTGTTTGTATTTAATGTTTTGTTGAGTTATGCATGTTATACCAAATTAGGGAGGAGTTATCTCAGACAAGTGTGGGCTCACCGTGCCCCCTCCACTTGTCCTGACCACCGGTGTGTTTACTGTTGCGCCACAACTCCAGATGCGAAATCAAGGACACCTTTTTGTTCGAATTTGTACCTGTGATACCGAGTACCAACCAAGCAATCTACCATTCCAAAAAGGGTAACTCTTTCTCCCTTGTTATAAAATATTTTTATGTACAACGGGGACGTTGTACGGTTTTAAGTGTGGGGTGTGGACGGTCGAAAGAGTAATTTTTGAAAGTTTTGCAGAAAAGACCAATTTTAAAATTTTTTTAGCAACTTTTTCAAAACTTTTACTAAATTGTAATTTTGAAACGAATGGTTTGTGATTGTGATAGCATTAGTATTCTTCAAGAGAAACTATTTAGTTGTGATCATGCTATTAGTTAGTCAAACAAGTTGAGTTTTAGGAGTTAGACGATTGGATTGTTTTAGGATTGGAATTTAGGAAGGAAATGTCAATCTGTGGCCTTTGTTGTTCGAGCCGGTAGGTCTGAAAAGGGTGGCCTCGAAGAGGCACTTATGCACCTTACCACCTAAGATCGTCTGGTTTGGGATGGTATTTCTGAAAGCTCGCTACACAGACAGCATCGAAAGTCATGGACAATTCCTTAATGGCCTTTAGAATCTGAATGAGTAAGTACACTTCATTGTGGACAGAAAATTTGTAATCAAGGGTTCTCTAGAAAGCCATGAATTCCAAAGAACATTCTGATTAGGTTCTCGCGAACTATTTCACTCTAACTCTTGAGGCAATAAGCTTTGAAACTGAACACAGTCAAAAAATTGTTTGAGTCTTAGTTAGAATTTATTAAAAACTCTCTTGCTTGGGGACAAGCAAGGCACAAGTGTGGGTTGTTTGACAACGCCTAGTGATATTGCATATTTTAGTTGTTGTTGATCCCTATTCTTAGTGAAATTATATCATATATATCGTGGTATTCTCGCTTTTCGTGCCAGTACTTGTTTGGAAGAAAATAATGTAAACAGGGACCAAAAGCGTACAAATTGGAGAAAGTTTGGAGAAGAAGATAAATTCAGGAAAATACGTAAGCGCGCCACAGGAATCAAGAAGGCGCGACGCGGATACAAGGCGGTGGAACAAAATTCAAAGTCCGAAGAAACGGGGATAAAGTCTTATGCGCGCCGTGGTTTACTTAATTACGTGGCGCGGCTGTGGGAAATTTGCAACTATAAATAGAGCCAATTACAGCCGAAAACCCTAGCAAAGACCCGGTGGAAAAACGACCTGAAGGCTCTTTGACTCCGTGATTAAGCATCAGCAACCTCTCAATTGGTATTTTTATGTTTTAGAATTTAATTTCATTTTAGTATTAGTTAGCAATAGTGGCTAGGGTCTTTGGGTGTGACAACCACTGACCTTGAGCACTTTAGTTTACTGTTTTTCAGTATTGGTGACTGTATTAGATCATTGGAATTTGTTTTTGGTTAATGAGAAGCATTTGGTTACAAGTAATCTTTGTTTTTCGGTGTTTTGATGATTGTTATTGGTTTTGCATGCTTGTGTTGTGTTTGGATGTTTGATTTGACCTTGTTGGACTGTTTTCCCTCGCTGATTTCAGTAGCCAGTTAGGTTACTCTTTTAGGTTTGAGCTTTAGCCATTGACTGTCCCATTGGATCTTAGTTCTTGGTTTAGTTTATGCCTTGTTTTGGTTTACATTTGGATTGTTGGATGCCTTTGTTTACTTCTGAATTAGAGATGCACTTCTGATTTCAGAAAGTAACTAGGTTTGGTTTGAAGCTTAGCTTAGTCTATGCTTGTTTTGGGATTGTTTAGTTTAGGATTTTTGAGTTTTAGTGGCAAGGGTTTGGAAACTGAAGTCCTCCGACAATAGCGTGACACTATAGTTGGTAATCTGTCATCTGGTCTGACCACGTAGCTCCTGCGGATCGACCCTGACTACTACTGTGCTAGTGTGTGTGTTAGGTTTTTTTTATTTTTGACCGCACGACGACCTAGGCGTGTTACTCTGCTTCATGGCAAAGGACACTCTTCTAACCATCCCGGAACAGGTATCAAATCTTCTCTTATCTTTTAAAATTTCAGAATCCAAATTTGCACCTATGATAAACGAAATAACTCATGATTGTTCTGTGATGCATAAACTGCTTGTCGATGCTAAAAATAGGGAGAATTTGAATGAGCAGGAGATTCTCAACTTGAGGGGGATAGTGGAAAGTACGAGGCTAGCCCTAGAGAAGACCAATTTTAGAATCTCTCTGTTAGAAGAAACTAGAGAAAAACTTTTAAATAACAATGATGTACTTTTGAGACAACGTAACGTATTTTGTGAAACTGCTAGATGACTGTATGCTCACATTACCCGTATTTATCATTCTGCTGATGTTTGCAATGTGCAACATATAAAACTTTTGCCTAAGAATGTGGATAGTGTTACTTATGAATGTGAATCTATAGTCTCAGGGTCCGAAGTGACTAACCCTTCGTACAAACATGGTTTAATCTCTGTTGAAAAACACTTAACTACTGAAAATTTGTTGAAACTACTGCCTCAAGAGATTCCAATCTTGAAACAGCACGTGCCTTAAATTGAAAACAAATCTGATGTTGTGGTAGAAACTGTGTCTGTAAATGATTCTGAATCTGATTCGGATATGGAGGAAGTTGACTGTTCAACCTTGTCCTTGCATAAATCATCCTCCACATCTGCATTACCATCCGAAGACATCTCACAATTGTCTTCGGAGGATAAAGGCAAGACTAAAGTTGATTGTGAAAAAGAAAATACGGACAACTTTGAAATTCTTAAAACTAAGACTCAAATTTCTGATGAATGTGAATCTTATGAAGATTATCTCAAAAACTCTTCCAAAAGACTAGTCCATGTTGCATGTGTTTATTCTAAGGTTTCTTATTTCAAAAACTCTATCTTTGTGAAACCTGGTGGTATGCTTTTGATTGATAATGATTTACAAAAGATGGTTGATGAGGATAACTCCACAGTCACTGATGAAGGATTCTTCTCATCATCTAAAATGTTTGAGAACCAAGTAAATGAAAACATGGAAGTAAAAATCAACATAAGAAAACAGGATTTGTATGGTCACAACATTTATAATCGTTTATGTTATGAAAAGGAGAAAATACCAAAGAATTTGACAAATCTTTTGAATACCAAAAACGACAATCATGTTTACACTAACCGAAACTACAAACAAATTCAAGTTATGGAAAAATCCATAACTCCGCAGATGGATGTTTTTCAGTTAATGGAATCAAAAGAATGTGTACCACATGCTAAATCTGTTGAAAATGATGCTTCAAAAATTAAATCTGAGATCTCTTATCCCTCAATGCAATTCCCAAATTTGAAGGATAAGAACCAAACACAAAATGCTCCGAAGCCTGTGGTAAACAACATCAAAATTTTGCAAAAACCTCAATTTCAAAATCAGGAATCAACTTCCAAAACAAATCCTACTGGTGTAATTTCAAAATCAACAGTGAAGAATTTAAAATCAAAACAAACCGAAAATCTTGTCAAAAGGAAAACACCCTTCGAAATTTCAAAACCAACAAATGCAGTCGCTTCAACTTCTGGAACAAAACCCACCGATTCAAATGTATCAGAAGTCAAAAATCAATTTTCCAAACCAATATTTGTCACAACAAAACCCAATTTTCCAAATCCCAAAATTCAAAACTCAACCAAGAAAACTTTTTTAAAAGATTACAACTTGATAGACACATTTCATCAATGGCTGGACAAAAACTTGGATCTGTTTAAAGATAAAAATATTACACTAAACGATTTCAAGTTGGCATATGAAGAGTACCTTTTGTGGGTCTACATCATGTAGTTCAATGTCAAAGAAATCAACAATTGAAATTACGAAACAAAATTGGAAAAGGAATGATCTGAAAGAAAATCTTACCGCTACAACCAAGTCTTCAAAATCATCATCTTCTAAGGTAACATGAAAAGCCTCAATGTCAAAATTAACCAAACAAATATGGGTTCCGAAGTCTTACACTTTGTCAGTCATTTCGGACTCATCTGTTTTGACAAAAAGCCTTTTCAGAATCTTGTTCAAACTCTTCGGAATCATGTTCATCACATGATGCTTCGGAGAATTTAATAAACTTAAATGCAAATAAAATAACCGAAGAGGCTGTAGAAAAGTGGATTCAAGAATCCTTCGCTTACCCAGAGGACCCAAGATTGATTGGGTACCAACTCCTTCTTGATTAATTGCAGATAACTTCTACTAAGCGGTACGATGCTAAATGGTATATGGATAGTGGCTGCTCAAGACACATGACAGGAAAAAGAGAATATCTAAGGGAATACAGAACGCTGGATGATGCAGGAAATGTTCGATTTGGCAACAATGAGACATGTCCAATTTGAGGTTATAGAAAAATCACAAATGGTCAATTTACGATCAACAGGGTGGCATTTGTGGAAGGTTTAAAGCACAATCTGGTTAGCATTTCTCAGTTAGTTGTGGGACCTGGAAATGAAGTCACATTCAATCATCATGGAAGTATAATTGCAAAAATGGATACAAAAGAAGTTTTGTTGAAATATGAAAGGAATGGATCAATGTTTCCCTTGAATCTGAAGCCAGTGACAGGTGGGCAATCTCTTTGTCTTCTTTCCAAAGCCAACTCTGATGTCAGCTGGTTGTTGTAAGACCTGTATTCCATTTATTGCATTTAGTTATAATTGTTGTGAATTCTATGATTTTTGGTAGTTAAAGAAACTAAGAAAAACTTTAGTTACAATTTCATAGGAAAATCAGCATTTTGTGATATTTTAGAAAAATCATAATTAATTATAGGAACATTGTTTGGACCTCAAACTAGTGCACAAAGTTTACAAATTGAGTCTAGTATAATTCTTAAAAATAGTTGTAAGCTTGAAAGTGGAGTTATATATGGTTAAAAATGCAATCTTCACTAAGTAGTTCGAAATTGACAGATTAGATAGTCTGTTTTCAAAAAATCATAATAAATCATAGAAAAATCGTATAAATACATACCATACATCCCTGGAAAGGTATTGAGATGAATGTTCTGAATATCAAATAAAAACGCGAATTTAATGGGTTTAAGATCGGCTAAATCAGTCTTGAACCGACTGATTCTAGAAGGCCTTTAATTTCAACAAAATTATATTATTAAAATCTTTTGTCAAAAGTGTCATGCCATTTTTTATTCAAGAATTCAAGTATAAATACCCCCCAAAACATCTCATAAACCACACCAACAAATCTCAATATAGAGGTTTCTAAGCACTAGAGTGTAAGAAGTGAGCGGAAGGAAGCTTAAAAGCCTAGCGAAGAAGTTATAGGTTCCGACGACTGGTCATAAGGTAACTACAAACTTTTCTATAGCTTAATTAGGTATTGTAAAATAGTTTTTGTGTTAAGAAATAGAATATTTAATAAGTATAACATATGTTATATTATACTCATTTCTAACAATAGTAAACAAAAACCTTAAAATGTCGTTATTATAACAATTCGTAATTCCGAAAATAATACCGATTGATTTACTTACGAGGACGGTGACTAGGCCGATTACTTGGGATCTGGTTGTTGGATTTTCCGAAAGGCTAAAATGCTGAAAGGATCCTGCCACCCCATCTAATCTTCTACCTGGCTGTTCTTTACTTGATAAATCATGGAGTATCATATTGGAATTACTGAAGGGTTTAATGATGCGACTACAATATAGTTAAGGATTAAGAAATGATAGATTTCTTATTATGTTAACAGTTAAAGTTGAAGGAAATACAAAGCCGAGAAAGATAAACAATATAGTCAACTATAATCAGGTGAGTCTTCTCACTATACTATAGGTGATATTGCATGTGTAGGAAGGAATATATGTTGGACTAAGGTGATTTTACCTGTTATGATAATTGTATGAATTATTGCTATGATAATGATTGTTTGTGGACGGAACGGGATAGCCCGCGAGCCAATAGGCGGAACGGGAATAGCCTGCGAGTCATTAGACGGAACGGGAAAAGCCTGCGAGCGATAAGACAGAACGGGAACTGCCCGTGAGTCTTTAGGCGGAACAGGGATAGCCCGCGAGTCTCACAGACATATGAATGGTTATTATGTGTTGTATGTTATGTGATGGATCGTATGGTATTTTGAGGAACTCACTAAGCTTTGTGCTTACCCCGTTGATATTTAACATTTTCAGATAATGGCAGAGACAGAGGGAAGGCTCCAACCTGACGCACCGCATTCCACTATTTCCAAGACTTCCGCTACTTTATAAATAATTTATGTGAAGAATAAAGGACATGAGTTTCTATATGTATTTTGCTAAAATTAATACTATGGCTGATTTCTCTATTTGTAAAATATTCATTTATAAATCTATATTTGGTTTTCAAAAAAGAAAAATTTGACTTGAAAATCTGGGGCGTTACAAGTTGGTATCAGAGCCATAGTTTGAGGGATTTAGATAAACTTTCGGGTAAATCTGAACTCAAACTGAGGACTGAGAGTTTTACCAAAAAAAAAAAACAAAAAAAAACAAAAAAAAATTGAAATTTTAAAAAGAAAAGGAATGCGATGCGTGCGGTCAGCCGGAGCTTAAGTGAGTAAATGATTCTCAAAATATCTGCATTCATGTATATGCTAGAAACTTGATATGATAAAGAGTATACTAAGGATTCACTCAGGAATTGCATGTTATAATTGCATGATTTAGGATGTCTGATTGCCTTATATGATGACAATTATGTGCAACTGAAACTGTGCTTATACTGTTAGGAAGTTAAATGAACGCTTGAATTGCATGTAGTTAATATCAGATGACTTTGGAATTAGTTATCTGACTTTATTAGTTGTTCCTTGTCTGGTGGTGATATTAGGATAAGATTACTTATTCAACTGTATATTTTATCCTTAAAATTATGTGTGAAATAAGCGTCAACAAAACTACCTAATGGCATCAGCAAACGTTTTTCTCTTTTATCACAAGTATGATAAAGAAACTCTAGGAAGTGTAAAAAGAAGTGTTGAATGTACAAACCGTATAAACAAGAACCGTATAGTAATAAGAGACTATATAGTAATTTTGGAAGGACGTTTGGTACAAGTAAGAATAGGTGTGGAAGATAGTACAGGGCCCGTACTACCGAAAGCACAGGATTCTTACATGTAACAGAGTCAGTCGCCAAAACTCCTATAAAGTCGGGTTGGTAGGGTAACCACATATAATAAGCATGGGCTCACCATCTTGTTTGTACAATCAGAATGGTGGTGATTACAAGAAGCAATGGTAATGGTTCTGGGTCTAGTGAGGGACCAAGCCGACCCACTCGATCAGATGAGGAGCTACGATACTTAATTGCTGAAGAGGTATCACGCGAGGTGCTAGCCGAAATTCCTCGTTTCTTCGGTACAATCAAAACTGAACTGATAGCGATGATTGAGGAACGACTTGCTACAATTAGTAGACCAAGGGATAGAATGGCGACTTATCGGGATTTTGCCGCATGTCAAGTCCCGGTGTTTGGTGGGGGAAGGGATCCAATCGCTAGTATAAGATGGATTTCTGCAGTAGAGGGTGCTTTCAGAACCTGTTTTTGCCCAGAGGAATCAAAGGTTATCTTTGCTGTAAACCTGTTAAGAGACGATGCAAAGGATTGGTGGGAAATGATGGCTAAAGATCTCACTGATGCTCAAATAGAGGCTATCACTTGGGCCGAATTCACGACTAAGTTCAGACAAGAGTACGTCCCGCAAATAGAGATGGAACGTTTGGCTCAGGAATACTTGAACCTGACTCAGACCACAGAGACAGTGGCAGAAATCACCAAAAAGTTTAACGAGCGGGCGCTCTTTTGCCCAGAGTATGCAGCCACAGAGAAAATGCGGATGAACCGATATTTGGCAATGCTTCGGACGGATATACGGGAGTTTGTGTCTGCTGCTAGGCACCAAACTCTTAACGACATGATTTCAGCCGCTCGAGCTCGAGAATTGGAACTAGAGAACCAACAAAGGCAGAAGCGTCAGGCACCAACACAACCTCATCCGCCATCAAAGAAGCATAAAGGGGGGGACCAAGGAAGGCATGGTCAGAGAAGCCACGGTCAGTGTCGCAAGTGTGGGAAAAACCATGAGGGGCAGTGTAGGGCAGTAGTGTGCCATAAGTGTGGCAAAGAGGGCCACTATGCTAGGGATTGTCGACAGGAGGCCAAAATCTGCTTTAACTGCAATCAGGTAGGCCACTTCAAGGCCCAATGTCCCCGTCTGACTCAGGGAGTGGTTCAGAATCCGGCACCCACTACACTCCGGATTACCGATGGTAGGCAGAGGAAAGGGGAAGCCCCTAAGACCAAGGGTCGAGCATTCGTCATGACCGCCGAGGAGGCACAGGATGCGCCCGACGTCGTCACGGGTACTCTTTCTTTACTTGCCTCGTGTTTGTGGTGTGTGTAATTAATATGTCTATTATGCTTTGATTAGGAACATTCTTAGTCAACTCTATGCCTACCTTTGCATTATTTGATTCGGGTGCTAGTCATTCTTTTGTGTCTGCCGCGTTGGGAAAGAGTTTCGGTATTGCTTTAGGAACTCTTCCTCAGCCGTTAGAAGTAGAAATTACGGATGATAAAGCCGTGCAAGTGACTAGTGTTTATCGGGGATGCGAAGTAGTGATTCAAGGAATAAAGTTTTCGATCGATCTCATCCCTATACCGTTGAGTGACTCTCGAGTCATCATCGGTATGGATTGGATGGGTCAGCATGAATCATGGATCGATTGTAAGAACAAGCGAGTGTGGATTCAAACCCCAAGTGGGGGAGAGCTGGTTGTGCAGGGCGAGAGAAAGAATCGAGGTGTAGTTTTCTGTTCAGCTGCTAGGGCACGTAGACATTTTCAGCATGGAGGTTCAGGATTTGTGGCTTATGTTGAAGACACACGAGAAAAGAAGCCACAGCAGAAAGCAGGTGATATACCGGTGGTTCGGGATTTTCCTGATGTTTTTCCCGAGGACCTGCCTGGTGTACCGCCAGAGAGACAGGTGGAATTTAAGATCGACTTAACTCCCGGTGCGGCTCCAATAGCTAAAGCACCGTATCGTTTTGCGCCTCCAGAAATGCTTGAATTGTCTATTCAACTTAGGGAACTTTTGGACAAGGGATTTATTCGGCCCAGTTGCTCACCGTGGGGAGCTCCTATTCTATTTGTTAAGAAGAAGGATGGTTCCAATAGGATGTGCATAGATTATCGTGAGCTGAACAAGCTTACGGTGAAAAATCGATACCCATTACCTCGCATCGACGACTTATTCGATCAACTGCAGGGGGCTTCGTGGTTTTCAAAAATTGATTTGCGGTCAGGATACCATCAAATGCGAGTACGGGAGGAAGACATCCCGAAAACGGCTTTTAGGACGAGGTACGGCCACTTCGAGTTTGTAGTGATGCCGTTCGGACTAACCAATGCCCCTGCAGCTTTTATGGATTTAATGAATCGAGTGTGTCGACCGATGTTGGATCGGTCGGTTATAGTTTTCATTGATGATATCTTAGTTTACTCTCGGAGCAGGGAGCAACATGAACAACACTTAAAGGAAGTATTAGAGACCTTAAGGAAGGAGAAGCTTTATGCAAAATTATCCAAGTATGACTTTTGGCTACGGGAGGTTCAGTTTTTGGGTCACGTTGTCAACGAGCAAGGAATCATGGTAGACCCGGCTAAAGTGGAGGCCGTGATGCGGTGGGAGGTTCCGAAGACTCCCTCTGAAATTAGAAGTTTCTTGGGTCTGGCTGGTTATTATCGCCGTTTCATCCAAGACTTCTCAAAGATCGCGGTACCTTTGACTCGGCTAACTAAGAAAAACGCTGCTTTTCGGTGGGGTGAGGAGCAACAGCAGGCTTTTGAGACTTTGCGGCGGAAATTGTGTGAAGCTCCGGTTTTGACGTTGCCTGAAGGCATGGAGGACATGGTAGTTTATTGCGATGCATCTATCACGGGATTGGGGGCAGTCTTGATGCAACGAGGCAAGGTGATTGCTTACGCCTCGCGACAGTTGAAGCCCCATGAAGCTAACTACCCCACTCATGATTTGGAATTGGGAGCGGTGGTCTTCGCTCTCAAGATTTGGAGACACTATTTGTATGGAGTGAAGTGCACCATCTTCACGGACCACAAGAGTTTGAAGTACTTGATGGATCAGGCAAACCTCAATATGAGACAGAGAAGATGGTTGGATGTATTGAAAGACTATGATTGTGAGATACACTACCACCCTGGGAAGGCCAATGTGGTAGCAGATGCGTTAAGTCGTAAGGCTTCGGGTGCACCCCTTCGGGGCGTTTGTCTAAGGATGACAATTGTGACACCGCTGCTTGAGCTGATTAGGAAAGCTCAGATGGAAGCAAGCAAGAGCGAGAATCAGAAAGGTGAGAGAATTGTGGGTCAGTTGGCAGCTATGGTCAAAGATAGTAGGGATTTGTTAACTAGCCATGAGAGAGTTTGGGTACCGAAGCTGGGCGGGGTTCGTCAAACCCTATTGGAGGAAGCACATAAATCCAGGTTCTCTATCCACCCTGGAGCAACTAAAATGTATAGGGATCTGCGCGAATATTATTGGTGGCCGGGCATGAAGAGGGAAGTAGCCTGGTTTGTCGAAAAATGCATGACCTGTCGTAAGGTCAAGGCCGAGCACCAACGGCCTCATGGTAAGTTGCAGCCTCTTGAGATCCCAGAATGGAAATGGGAGCATATCACAATGGATTTCATCACGAAGTTGCCAAGAACCCCTCGACATATGGACACTATTTGGGTTATCGTGGATAGATTGACTAAAAGTGCTCATTTCCTCCCCATCCAAGAGACTTACTCTGCAAAGGAATTGGCTAAGGTCTTCATAGATGAGATTATCTCTCGGCATGGTATGCCGGTCTCGGTGATATCCGATCGGGATGTCCGATTTACGTCTAGGTTTTGGAAGAAGTTTCATGAGGAATTAGGCACTCGCCTTCATTTCAGCACATCATATCATCCTCAGACGGATGGGCAAAGTGAAAGGACGATTCAAATGCTGGAGGATATGCTTAGGGCATGTATTATCGATTTTGGCGGGAGTTGGGATTCCCATCTCCCTTTAGCTGAGTTTTCTTACAATAACAGTTATCACGCGAGCATTGGCAGGGCTCCCTTTGAGATGTTGTATGGAAGGAAATGTCGGACTCCTATTTGCTGGGGCGAGGTTGGCCAGCGGGAATTGGGTAGTACTGAGGTAGTAATCAAGACAACTGAGTTAATTCAGAAGGTTCGGGAGAGGTTGTTAACGGCCCAGAGTCGACAGAAAAGTTATGCAGATCGGCGGCGGTCCGATCTCGAGTTTCAAGTGGGAGATTATGTTCTTCTTAAGGTTTCACCTTGGAAGGGAGTCATCCGTTTTAGGAAGCGAGGAAAGCTTGGCCCTAGGTACATTGGACCTTACCGAATCACTGCCCGTGTAGGTAAGGTAGCTTACCGGTTGGAGCTGCCCGAGCAGCTTAGTCAGATTCACGACACGTTTCACGTTTCACAGCTTAGGAAGTGCATTACGGAGGAATCTACAATAGTACCTTTGGAGGATATTCAATTAGATGAACGCCTGAACTATGTGGAGCGTCCTATAGCTATCTTAGAAAGAAAAACAAAATCCTTGCGTAATAAAGTGGTAGTACTGGTGAAGGTACAGTGGAAACATCGAAAAGGCTCTGAATGCACATGGGAGCCCGAGAGGGAGATGCGAGAACATTACCCCGAGTTATTTGAGAATACAAATTTCGAGGACGAAATTCAAAGAAGTGGGGGAGACTTGTAAGACCTGTATTCCATTTATTGCATTTAGTTATAATTGTTGTGAATTCTATGATTTTTGGTAGTTAAAGAAACTAAGAAAAACTTTAGTTACAATTTCATAGGAAAATCAGCATTTTGTGATGTTTTTAGAAAAATCATAATTAATTATAGGAACATTGTTTGGACCTCAAACTAGTGCACAAAGTTTAAAAATTGAGTCTAGTATAATTCTTAAAAATAGTTGTAAGCTTGAAAGTGGAGTTATATATGGTTAAAAATGCAATCTTCACTAAGTAGTTCGAAATTGACAGATTAGATAGTCTGTTTTCAAAAAATCATAATAAATCATAGAAAAATCGTATAAATACATACCATACATCCCTGGAAAGGTATTGAGATGAATGTTCTGAATATCAAATAAAAACGCGAATTTAATGGGTTTAAGATCGGCTAAATCAGTCTTGAACAGACTGATTCTAGAAGGCCTTTAATTTCAACAAAATTATATTATTAAAATCTTTTGTCAAAAGTGTCATGCCATTTTTTATTCAAGAATTCAAGTATAAATACCCCCCAAAACATCTCATAAACCACACCAACAAATATCAATATAGAGGTTTCTAAGCACTAGAGTGTAAGAAGTGAGCGGAAGGAAGCTTAAAAGCCTAGCGAAGAAGTTATAGGTTCCGACGACTGGTCATAAGGTAACTACAAACTTTTCTATAGCTTAATTAGGTATTGTAAAATAGTTTTTGTGTTAAGAAATAGAATATTTAATAAGTATAACATATGTTATATTATACTCATTTCTAACAATAGTAAACAAAAACCTTAAAATGTCGTTATTATAACAATTCGTAATTCCGAAAATAATACCGATTGATTTACTTACGAGGACGGTGACTAGGCCGATTACTTGGGATCTGGTTGTTGGATTTTCCGAAAGGCTAAAATGCGGAAAGGATCCTGCCACCCCATCTAATCTTCTACCTGGCTGTTCTTTACTTGATAAATCATGGAGTATCATATTGGAATTACTGAAGGGTTTAATGATGCGACTACAATATAGTTAAGGATTAAGAAATGATAGATTTCTTATTATGTTAACAGTTAAAGTTGAAGGAAATACAAAGCCGAGAAAGATAAACAATATAGTCAACTATAATCAGGTGAGTCTTCTCACTATACTATAGGTGATATTGCATGTGTAGGAAGGAATATATGTTGGACTAAGGTGATTTTACCTGTTATGATAATTGTATGAATTATTGCTATGATAATGATTGTTTGTGGACGGAACGGGATAGCCCGCGAGCCAATAGGCGGAACGGGAATAGCCTGCGAGTCATTAGACGGAACGGGAAAAGCCTGCGAGCGATAAGACAGAACGGGAACTGCCCGTGAGTCTTTAGGCGGAACAGGGATAGCCCGCGAGTCTCACAGACATATGAATGGTTATTATGTGTTGTATGTTATGTGATGGATCGTATGGTATTTTGAGGAACTCACTAAGCTTTGTGCTTACCCCGTTGATATTTAACATTTTCAGATAATGGCAGAGACAGAGGGAAGGCTCCAACCTGACGCACCGCATTCCACTATTTCCAAGACTTCCGCTACTTTATAAATAATTTATGTGAAGAATAAAGGACATGAGTTTCTATATGTATTTTGCTAAAATCAATACTATGGCTGATTTCTCTATTTGTAAAATATTCATTTATAAATCTATATTTGGTTTTCAAAAAAGAAAAATTTGACTTGAAAATCTGGGGCGTTACAGTTGTGGCACTGAAGACTTGCTCATTTGAACTTCAAAAATTTAAACAAACTTGTGGCTATGGATTTGGTTCATGGTATGCCTGCTTTAAAATTTGATAATGATTCACTTTGCTCTGCGTGTGAACATGGGAAGAAGACAAAGAAAAGGCATCCAACTGTGATTAACCCAAAAATCACCGAACCCCTCTTATTTCTCTACATGGATCTTTGTGGACCATCCGCAGTGGAGTCCATAGGAAAGAAAAAGTACATTTTAGTGATTGTTGATGATTATTCAAGGTTTACATGGGTCTTATTCTTAAGAAACAAGTCAGACGCTGCTGAAGAAATCATCAATTTCATCAGGAAGATGGAGGTAATGCTCAACATGAAAGTCCGAACTGTACACAGTGACAACGGTTCGGAGTTTAAGAATCAAACTCCTGATGGATTCTTGAAAACAAAGGGGATTAATCACAATTTCTCAGCACCCTATACTCCTCAACAAAATGGTGTTGTAGAAAGACGAAATCGCGCCTTGTGTGAAGCAACTAGAACAATGCTTAATTTTGCAAATCTACCCATGTACTTCTGGGCTGAAGCAATTTCTACAGCTTGTTTCACTCAGAATAGATCCTACATCCACAAGAGATTTCATATTACACCTTACGAAGTACTCAACCGAAGGAAACCAAATGTCAAGTTTCTTCACATCTTCGGTTGCAAGTGTTTTATCTTGAATTTGAAAGATCATCGGACAAAATTTAATGATAAATCAGAAGAAGGGATTTTTCTTGGTTATTCACAAGACTCAAAAGCCTATAGAGTCATGAACAAGAGAACTCGCAAGATTGAAGAAACCTTCAATCTCTCATTTGATGACTACTATATCAAGAAGTCACAACATCCTTTTCCAATGTCCTCGATCTTTCCAAAACCAGCTGTTGATGCATCACCAATCACAACCTTCGACACAGAGTTTAATCTTCTCTTTGATCCACCTGAACATGCTTTGGACTCCGAAGCAAGAGCACCATATAATCAAGTGTCTGAATTGTCTAAGCTTATAGATGGACCCGAAGAGTCAACTCCAAGTAGTGTCCACAGACCCTCTTCGGTTGAGAGTGAGAGTTTCAATGGATCCACAGGGAATTCTGGGTTTGAGGGGGAGCAAAGCAATTCAAATCTTAATAACCCTTCACATGAAGTCTCACACATCATGTCCCTCTATCCACAAGTCGAGGGGGAGCCAGAAGCTAATGTCGAGGGGGAGCCAGAAACTAATGTCGAGGGGGAGTCAGAAGTAGCAACTCCTAACTCTTCGGATCACGAAGAAATAGTCTCTTCACCAGCTAGTGTCGAGGGGGAGCAATTACTAAACTCTTCTAGTCATTCTTCAAACTTAAACACTCCACAAACAAATGTCACAAACTCAAATAATCACTTAATAATGAATGATTTTCCTTCCACTTCGGGTTATCCTTCAGATATTGAGGAAATTGATTCTGAAGGACCTCCTGAATTTGATCCAAATTTTCCTCCTTTGGAAAAGTGGACTAGAAATCATCCTCCATCACTTGTCATCGGTAATGTTCATGATAAAGTATTGACTCGTGCACAGCTCCACCAAAAACAACATGATTTAAACAAAACTTCTGAGTTGTGCATGTTCAATGTTTTTATTTCAAAGATAGAACCAAAGAACGTTAAAGATGCATTTGATCACCTTGACTGGATTGAAGCAATGCAGTTGGAATTAGAGGAATTTGAAAGAAACAAAGTTTGGAGGTTAATTCCAAAACCTGCTAATGCTTCAATCGTTGGTCTCAAATGGGTGTATAGAAATAAGCTTGACACCGAAGGCAATGTGGTTCGGAACAAAGCAAGGCTGGTTGTCAAAGGTTATTGTCAACAGGAGGGGATTGACTATGAAGAGACGTTTTCCCCTGTTGCCAGACTCGAATCAGTTCGGATATTTTCAGCTTACGCTGCACATAAAAACTTTGATGTCTATCAAATGGATGTCAAATATTCCTTTTTGAATGGTGATCTCGAGGAAACCTTCTTTGTTGAACAACCACCTGGTTTTGAAAGTAAAGAACAACCAAACCATTGCTATGTGTTAGACAAAGCTATCTATGGTTTAAAACAAGCTCCAAGGGCTTGGTATGAGACATTGACAAAATTTTTAAAAGGATCAAGCTTTAAACAAGGTTCAGCGGATCCAACACTTTTCAGAAAGAAAGTTGGATCTCATTTGATGTTAGTCCAAATCTATGTGGATGACATAATCTTCGGATCCACTGACCCCAATCTGTCAAAAGATTTTGAAAAACTAATGAAAAGTAAATTCCAAATGAGTATGATGGGAAAGATTAACTTCTTTCTTGGATTACAAATAAACCAATCCAAGGAGGGGATACTCATCAATCAACAAAAGTACACGAAGAGTTTGCTTGAACGCTTCAGAATGACTAACTGCTCAAATGCAAAAGTTCCTCTGCCTCCAGGTACAAGGTTGAATCCTTCATTAGACAAACCGAAGACAGACATACAGCAATACCGAAGTATGATTGGATCACTGCTCTATCTCACAGCCAGTCGCCCTGATATCATGTTTGCTGTCTACAATTGTGCAAGATATCAGGCTGACCCTAGAGAACCTCATTTGGCAACGGTTAAGACAATCTTTCGATATCTTCATGGCACTACTGCTTATGGCCTGTAGTATCCAGCAAACTTCGGCTTTTACATACAAGCTTATTCAGACTCAGATCTTGGTGGATGCTCTATTGATCGCAAGAGCACTTCGGGGGGTTGTCAATTCTTAAATGGAAAGCTAATTAGCTGGCAATCCAAGAAGCAAACTTGTGTCTCTATCTCCACAGCAGAAGCAGAGTATGTAGCAGCCGCAGCATGTACATCCCAAATCATTTGGATCCAAAGCCAACTGAAAGATTATACCATCAACATGAGAAAAATTCCTTTGTTCTGTGACTCTCAAAGTGTAATTCGTATATGCCACAATCCAGTTCAACATTCCAAGACGAAGCACATAGCTCTTCGCTATCACTTCATCAAAAGTCATGTTGAGGAGGGGAATATTGAGGTGCACTTTGTTCACACTACAGAACAATTGGCAGATATCTTCACAAAGGCTCTGAATGAAGAGACATTCACAAGAATAGTTCGTGGACTTGGAATGATAGATGGATCCACTCTTCATTGAATCAGATTTTCTCACTCTTACTTCTGTCTTTAATTCAATAATTTGAAAAATCACAAAACTCCGCAGCACTCCGAAGTAAAATATCACTTCGTAACTCTGCGGAAGAAATCAACGAAAAAAAACAAACTTCAAATAACATCGCAGAACTCCGAAGTGATATTTTACTTCGGACCTCTGCGGAACAAACTTTTTATCCAAACAAAACCTTAAAACTATAAATTCAAAATGAAAATATTTTGACTTCGTTTCTTAAGGATAAAAATAAAAAGTTTCTAAGTCAAATAAAATTCAAAAATAGGAAAAATCAAATTCTTGAGAAATCAAACCAAGTTACGAGAAAGTTTTGATGCAAAATGACAAAGTTTAACCTTTCATTCGTGAATTAATCTAGTAAAGGACAAAACTTTGATTTTAGATTCTGATAATCATACCTTATTGCACTAAAAGGTATTAGGGAATTGACTTGAAACAATGGTAAGAAAACAGACTTCGAAGTGAGGTTAAGGCTATTTTACAATTGAAGCCTTGTTTGATTCCTATATCCTTAACTTAATGTCTATTTCTAACCACCCTCTGTGACTTGACTCGCTTCAACTTCAAACTAATCATGTAGCCTCAAAACTACACAGGATAACTCAAGTGCTCCGAAGTCTTCTTCAAAGATAGTACCAACATTGTTTGATAAGCAAATTTAAATCGATTTTCATTAATGGTACAAAATTGAACTACATGAAGATTTTCACACTCAGGGATTGTTTAAAAAGGCACCAAAGAAAGAAACCAGATGGTGAAAAATTTTGTATCTTCGGATAAGAAAATCCAAAATAAAAAAGATAAAAAGAGAAAAATTTGAAAATCATCAAAAAGACAAACAGAAAATAATAAATAAATTGTCAAAAGAATCAAAGACAAAAAGATAAACAAGGGAATGCAAAAGAAAGAAAAATCAGCATTCAAAGGCTTATTCTTCTGTTTTAAATAACAATACAAGGAACTCCTATAACATAGTTGAGTACTCTATAGAGAAGATGAACATTTCAAGTAATCTATCTTAAATGATAAAGTTGGAGTGGTGTACGAAGCTCAAGGGCTTGTCATCAGAGTCTAGTATCCAAACACTTCAATTGATGAAAGGGAATATATTTTTCAAAAAGGATCTTCAAAGACAATCCAATTTCTAAAAACACTTTTGATGTTCAATTCAAGAAAGAAAATTTCTTTAAATTTCAAATGCAAAGGATGTTATCATTGTTTTGTATGAAGAATTTGAAGCACATAAGTAAAAATCAAAACATGTTCTCAAACGCGATATCAAGAAGTGATGGGGTGATTAGACTTATACATTCATGACTGATATTGAATCAATTAATCTTCGAAATGAAAAATGGACTTCCAACATGATTCGAATGATTCTGAACATTAATTTGTTAAATCTTCTTTTCATAATATTCCTGAATGTTAAGGATAAGTGTCATGTTGCATCATTCAAAAGAAAAACCAAAAATTCATAGAAAAACAAAGTGAAAATAATACACTTCGGAGTTAATCATAAACTCATGACTTCGCTCCGAAGAGCACTTACAACGGTCATAATTTTCTTCATAGATCCGAAGTCAATTTAATGTTCAAATGATTTCCACATTTATGATCAATCTCAGAGACAAACATTCCTTGAAATATATAACCGTTGTTTATATACAGCTGTCAATGAGATATTATAGGAAAATACCATAAAGATTTCTGAACAGTGGCAGTTCAAATTTTGAATCATTACAACTGACATCCGTACGTTTATCCTTTTTGCAGGGATAGTGGGACGCACAGTTGCTGAGGTGTCTGGTTCTTACTGGACCATTACAATCGTGCATTAAATGACCTAGGGACCACGAATACTATATAAACATCTCACCGCTTCAGTTACACTCTTTACGCGAACACAACTTTCGAATTCTCTCTGCATACATACTCTCAAAGAAATACTTAACTCCTTCATCTTCTTCATCCTCTTCATTTCTTCAAAAATGGCCGCTGAAGCTTTATCTCAAAACACTAAAGCTATGTCGATCCCAAACCTCAAGAGCCAGTCTGCTAATCTGGTTCTTCGCAACAACCTACAACTCTATCCTCAACCAATCGATGCGCTGGTTGAATGCTTGAAGAGATCTGTTCTTGGCTATGCCCTAACCTGCACTCCAACAATTCCAGCAACTGTTGTTCACAGAGCCCAGTATACATCGAATGCTATGTTCGATTCCAACAATCAGGTGAAATCGGTGTTCTATGAGGCCATCGATTCCAAGGGAAAAACCAAGAAGGTGCAGTTAACCAAAGAAAAATTCGTTGAAGCCCTCCGTCTTCCTGTCTACAACTCTAAAGAAATGGTTGTTCCTTCTGAAGAACAACTAGTTGAAATGTTCAATGAAATGTGATACTCTCCCCCTCTCGAAAGGATCAGTACCTTCAAAAAGAACCAACTACCTGATCTGTGGCGGTACTTCTTCAGCATCTTCCTCAGATGTCTCTCAGGAAGAACTTCTGGACTGGACTCAGCCAGTATATCATTCCAATCCATACTCTACGGAATCTACTATGAAGTCAAGGTAGATTACGCAACCATTCTCTGGAATGATTTCTGCTCTCACATCAATCACAGCGTGAAGGGTACAGAAATGATTAATCCAAGATTTTGGGCAATTGTTGTTCATGCCCACTATCAACAAGCTGGATTAGTTCTTGATGTGTCTCTTCTAGAATTATGATACACTCCCATTGCCATCCCACCATTGGATGATAAACTTGCACCCTTCTGTGCTCAAATTCCACAAGCCATGCTCTCCAAAGTGCCTATAGAGTTCAATGAGGTAAACACCTATCGTAACACTCTAGTCATTCCCTACCCAACTCGTGACTTAAGTCAAGAAGCACCTGTCATGGCAAATCCAAAAGGGAATAGGAAGAGGAAGATTGCTGGTGGACCAAGTGGTCCGAAGAGAGATGATAAGAAAAGAAAGACTTCGGTGAAAACTACTCCGAAGAGAAAACAACCGAAGAGGCAGAGGAAACTAGTTACTGTGGATGAGTCTTCGGACTCAGAAAGGACTCCATCCACAGTCCATGAAGAAGAACAAGAAGAAGAAAAAATTGAAAATCAACCTCCCTCACCTCCACCAACAACCAGACCACCCTCTCCATAACAAACCACTATTCCTCCATCTCCACCTAAAACAACCCAACGACCCTCACTACCACATACAACTACATCTCTTCCTCCACCACCCACAACAGCTCAACAAACAACCACAATTCATACTACATCATCCGATGTACCACCACCACCTCCACCTACAACAGCTCCTCAAACGTCTACCATCTCTTTCTCTGGTATTGATTTCTCATTGCCAGAGTTTGACTTGCCTCAATCACCTTCAAGACAAAACCCCACTTCGACAGCCTTCTTTGAGGCTTTTCATTTGGCTCCCCTGGTTGCTGAAGGAGTCTCAGATGAAGATTTGCCAGATGAAGGCTTTGTACTAATGAAACAGTACAAAATCCTCAACTCCAAGCATGACACTCTGATTCAAGCACAAACTGGCTTCGATCCCAGCAAACCCACTTTGGGTGACATCTCCGAAGAGATCGAGTCTCTGGAGTTTAACATGTCCAGAGAAATAAAGGAATCTGTCCAAAAGCTCGAGAAGAAACTCATGGATCAACAGAGTCAGATCCAATCCTCCTTTGAACAAAAACTTGAGTCCGTTGTAACAAATGTTGACAAGAAGATCGAAGCCTTTACCAAAAGGATTGAAAAATCACATTCCGAAGTCATGCAAACTCTACAAGGACTTCAGAGTGAAACTCAAAAAAGTACCGAGTTTGAAAAACAACTTGATGAGGCTAGAGCAAAGATTGAAGAGCTCACAGCCGCCCAAGCAACTTCGGACATCTTAAAGTTTACAGAGGAACTGCAAAAGACAAATGCAGTTCTTACCCAAGACATGGCTGCTAGGTTAAGAACTGTACTACAGCCCTTGATAAACTTTGCAGATAGGCTATCTAGGCCATAAGGTAGGCCTGCAGCTGCTCAGCATACGGGCCATGCTTCACAAGGGGGAGAAAGGCCTAGATTAACCTCCACAGCCACAACAGGTCCTTCATTTTCGACCATCGCAACGACTACCATGGAAGCTAGTGGATCAGCTGGAGCAGGAAGCTCAACAGACAGGTCACTAGAAAGCATAATTGCTCCACACATGGAGGATGTCTACAAAGCCAGAAGGGCTGACTACAACCTGATGATCAAAATGAACGAATTCGCTCGTGATAATGGAGAATGAACCATAGAGGCAATCAAACTCTTTAGATTTCAAGATCCGAATGTACTCAACAGGCCACCTCTTCGGAGTTTTGCGACAACTGACTCCGAAGACATTCAGCTTGACATTCCTTTTAATCCAAACACTTTCGCTTTTCTCCAATTTGTTCAATCAGTACCAAACGAACAGAGAGCAACCTTTTGGACCAACAAAATCAACTTCCATGCCAAATACATTCAACGTCAGAGTGTAGTATGGAGTTTGAACAAAATCAAGCAAATCCTCTCAATCAAGGAGACAGAAACTTATAAGGGCTTTGTAAATTATGAATTTCTTGTTCTCCGAGGTGCAAATGATGAGGAGTCAAGATTTACGATTTCCGACTTTCCAATAATGAATCCAATGGACTTTATTCAAATTCTTGATATTCTGCGAAGTGGTGAAGCAGCTCAAGCCGGATTACCTGTGTATGCGGTCAACAACCATGTCATGGGTTTTCCGAACAATTACTTGATGAGGTTTGCCAAACACGACATTGAGTTATCTTCCTACTACCGACAACCATTGAACACTCCTCCCATCGTAGTTCGGAACAAAACCAGATTCAAGAATGGAGAGATTCTCGATGAACCTTATGGTGTAGTCTTCAAAGAACTTCGAAACGAAACTGAAGTCATGATCAAGTTCTTTGAAATAAACTATCTTGGCCTCCATCCCTCCTCTTTTATCTCTGGTATGATCTCTCATGTAAATGCTTGTCATGCAACCTCAGAAGAAAAAGAAGAAGAAGTTCATGGATCACATGAATTGGTACTTGGCGATGAGGAAAACCTTGAAGAGGGCCTATAAGAAAAATTTCCATACGTAGACTTCGGATGCACTTCAGACAAAGGGGGAGATTGTTGGGTATATTTGTGATGAAGTGCTGACGTATCCGAAGTCCTCCTCTAAAATACCTTTTGAAGAAAAACCCCGAAGTAATAAAAGAATAGAAGACCCCAAAGTCTGAAGACTCCGAAGGGAATCACCTGGAGGATCCGAAGTCTTCCAGCTGTCAAACCAAAGTGTACGCGTGGTTGCAGACTACGTGGTGCATGATCCTGTCTTTCTATTGGATAGTACATCTGATAGAATATTTTCTGATAAAGTAATTATATTATGCGTATCACTGATTAAGTATAAATATCAGTGATACCATACCGTGTTAGAATGCGAGATTGAGAGATTAGAACAGCAATAGCAAAACTCCATTGTAAAACCCAAGTTATCAATCAAGCATTCGACACATGTTATCCATCTCACTTTGTTCATCTATCTGTGTTACAATACTTGTGCATGATTGTTAAACCCTTATATTGTTATTAGAATCATAGTCTCAATTTAACTCAAAATCGATTTCAATATTCAACATATAGAACTAAGTCAGGTCCTTGGCTAGCATGATGCATGACCGGTCGTGCTGGCCAACACGAAGGTGCTGCATGATCAAAGGATGATGCATGACAGGTTGTTTTGGGCATTTGAAAGTGTTGAATGAAAGAAGTTGTAGTGCCATGTTAGGGTTGCACCTAGATGTGATATGTGTCTTATATGTATGAATGAGATGGATCGTGTGATATTTTTGGGAACTCACTAAGCTTTGTGCACTCTTTTACCCTAAATGTTTTTAGGTACTTTTTATAATAAAGGAATGGGGCGCGGCGCGATTGTATCGCATCCGATAATTTGGTGTTCAAAGTCTTCCGTTGGTTAATGTTTTGTAACTGATTTAATAACTATGGTTTTAAATGTTTTAAATAATGAACTTGGAACGAATGGTTTTATTTTTAACCCGTTTTATATATTTGAACCGCTTTTAAATGAAATGTTTACATTGGAATTTGGGACGTTACAAATTAATTAATAATTTTTTATTAATTTTATTTGTTTAGTGGCTAGTTTTTTTAGAACCAAGTGAAATAAATATCAATGGAATTTCACAAAAAATAAATGTCACTAAAATTCACAATATAATAAGAGAAATTAACACTTACAACTTGACTCATAATTTTGAAAGGTTTTCTGCAAATCGATGAACTAAAACTCTAAGTTCACATGCAACCTAGATTGGATCTATGTTTTCTAGCTTTGAACATATAAATAATTTCCTAAAGGCCACCAGAAAAATTACTAAAAGAAAAAAATCAGAAAAACTAACCTTTAGGTTTTCTTGCAAGCTAAGCAACACAAGTGTCTTGCCTCAAATGGAATCACAACCAGAGCTAGGGAACTCGAAAACCAAGGAGAGGGAAGAGAGAAATTTCGTGGCTTTTATGGTGCCTAGGGGTCTCTATTTATAGTTTCTAAGTGGCCACCAGATAAGCCTTTAGAGATAAACCTTTTTGAATGCAAATAAGATATAAACCTTTTTGAATTCAAATAAGATAAACATTTATCTATCAATTCAAATCTATTTATCCTAACATACAATAATCGAAATTATGGATTATCCCTCCATAATTTCGTTGGCCACTTAAACTACCATAATTGTCACTTACTCAACTATTGAATAATTACAATTCAGCCCCTGCACCTTTAATTAATCATCTTAATCACTAAATTAATTCCAATTAATTCCAGATTAATTTCTAATTAATTAATATAGTTTCTAATTAATATACTATCACCATAATATATTAATAAACTATTTATTTTATTTTTATTGATTTATTAATCACATAATAAATCAACCTTTCTCTCTCCCGGTTTTCCTGTTCAACCTCTAGCTATGAGGGCAACCCAAATGGACTTTGCTACTATCAATTAGGTAAATACAAATTATTAGTCATGGCTTAGACACCTAATTCAACAGTCTCCCACTTGGATAAGTCTACGACTATAATTACCAGTTTAACCTCTAATTGATCAGCAAATTGTAGCTTCCAAGAAACCGCTGCCGAACTCTGACTCAGTCAGTTCTGTCAATAGATAAGTGATCATATGATCCTCCGTCCTACAAGATATTTTCCAGACTTGAGACATAGATTGAGATCAATCTCTATCTGATACTCTGTTTCCCGATTTCTGATTTGCATATGACATAAGACTGCTAATTGAACACATCATTTCAGTCCTGGCTGGCCAACACTTCAGTCAACTTCAAAATCATCGAGAGGCCTACAGATATCTGTTTCCCATTTGGCTCAAGGAACGAATAAGCTTCGACTGATATGCTTGTGTCTTTTACTCATCAAATCGCGTACAACAATACCTTTTATAACATCGAGTTACCGATGCGTTTACGCATTATCAATGCACAACTGACTTGCAAATTTCAACTCATATGTCTCTGCTTCAAGACCATAAGATATTATCGTCTCAAAATTGCTCGTGATGTAATCCATGAAGCAATCTTTTGAGCATGGATTTATCCAATACTCAAATCTCCATTTCTAAGTACTTATGAACGTTGTAGCAATCCTATTGCTATGTCTAACTCCTTAGACAATCTACAAACCAATTCATGACAGTCTTGATTCAATACTTACTTCCCAAAGCATGAGTGACTGTGGACCTTTCTGAATAATTAAATTATTCGGGAAGTTAAACATGCGAAAAGCGAAACATAAAATCTGATTGGCAGCTACTCCTGCTTATTACCAAGTCTCCATGAGGTAATCATCAAGTCGGATCTTTCATAAAACTATTATCGGTTTCTAGATTTCTTTTAAACTTTCAATTCAAGTTTTATATCTATGTCTATATGACCTTTCACTCTTTCTATGTATCCAAAATGTCTTACATTGATACACTTCATTGCATATAATCCAGTCAGACACTCTTCCGATGATATCTCAATTTGTCATTTTGTCTTTCTCTCTCCCATCTCTATTCCGGTGATGTGTACTGTGACTACCCATGGTTCTCGGGGTCTTTAGTCTACATGACTGCACCCTAAGACTATTTCGAGGTGTTATGATGTGTCGGTGAACCACACACGCTTCATCAGAATACCAACGAAACTCTTTAAACCATGAAGTCCTACAGCACTACGTCCTGATGTAAATAATTACCGATTTGAAACTCCTTTCAATTTGTTACCAACATTCACCCCAATCATTTCCCAATGACCTCTCATGTGTGTTCAAATAATCCATTCAGTATTCTCAGCCATGTTATATCCTGAATCCAACTTACTATGCTCTAAGCATGAAGTTATCAAGACATGTTCATGACACTTCTGATCGATCCAAGAATCTTGTGGAATCCGATCTAATCTTATTCCAAACCCTTTCGGAATCTAAAGATTACTTATAATCCCTGTGTCATGACTTTCGAAAACTATTTCCTTTCGGAGACTCTTTCTCATGCCTCTTGAATCTTATCAAGATCATGCTTACAATAGCTAAGTCTATACTGGCGATTTCATCTATCCGATAGATGTCTGTGAACTACGTGAGTATGTTGCACCTTCTTTATCTCTTTCATTGCCAAGTCATCACACTTTGCAATGATAGGAATCTCCTTTCCTAGGGTTATGTATCTTGAATCTCATCAAAATCATATCGGCAGAATTTTAATCTATCTAGTAGATGTTTACAACTACTTGAGTATGTTGTATCTCTATTAAGTCTTTCATAGTGAACCATCTCTTAATTCCAGTCATTACACTTTGTAATGATAATAGACGTTTCCTAAAAACAGTATGTAACCAACATACAGTGATAGGAGACAACAACGATACTCCCACTGGCTTTGACACAGTTATATGACTCTTTCGGACTATTCACAAAATCCAAACCTTTTGGCACATTTTTAGAATCCGAAGTCCAAACCTTTCTGACATAGTTATGGGAATCTTTCAGGCTATTCACAAAATCCAAACCTTTTGGCATATATTTTGAGAATCCAAATATCCTTTCTTGCGAGATGCCCGTGGGATGAATCCCGGGACCATGTCCCTTTTCCATTGTCATGCTCTTTGTGAGTCCCTATTAGTGTGCTGGTAAACCACACACGCTCCACTAATGAATCACATTTTGCCACGCAAAATCCTCTCAGATTTCATCTTCTATTAAGAGTTATTCTCTCGGAATCAATTGCTTGACTCTGAGTATCGGCTCACTCAACCAGATGTTCTGTAACTACATTTCTATCTAAGCCGCTTTCTTTTGATGATTCAATTACTCCTACTGGTTGTTAGACCATGTGTAAAATCAGTCAAATTTGTCACATAGACTGCGTCTCGTGCTATGGTTCTCTTATTTGGCAGCAACGGGCTCACCAATGCTTCCAAGTAGTCGGATTGCTTATTTAGTGTTTTACCACTAATCGGTATGCCACCCAGATCATAACTCCTTATGACGGTGACCAATACTTCTGGTCAAGAGAAGAGTATGTCAGGTTAAACAGGAATCCGATTCCTGGTCAATGCCCAGTGATGACTAGAGGTTATTTCACTTGGCTAATCCCTGAACTCATTCAGGATTATTCGTAGTTCCACTGTTTCCTAAGAATATGAGTCCTTTCCAAAAAGAACTCTTATTTCATAGGTACAACCGGGATGGCCAATGAAACGACATTGCTGATCAGGTTCAGACTAGTCATGATGTTGGACGAACACTACATGACCTTGGACTTTCTACGTACAAGTGGGACGATCCCAGCTTTACATTTCAGACAGTGTCTGCATAACCTACTTAGTCTAAGATGTGGTTGGAATATGGTTTCTACGGTCTGACTGGTTGAATATTCAATTCATCGAAACACTAATTGGAAATGTATCTTATACATTGAGGATCGAACTATTTCAACCAATGCTCCATCATCTTCCATAAGACACATTATTGTTGTATTAGGTGTCTAAGCCATGACTAATATTTAGTATTTACCGAATTAATAGTAGCAAAGTCCATTTGGGTTGCCCTCATAGCTGGAGGTTTGGTAGAAAATTCAGTAGAGAGAAAGATTGATTTATTATATGATTAATAAATCTATAGAAATATAATAAATATTTTATTAATATATTAAAGTGATAATATATTAATTAGAAACTATATTAATTAATTAGAAATTAATTGGAATTAATTTGGTGATTAATTTAATTAATTAAACGTGCAGGGACTAGAATTGTAATTATTCAATAGTTGAGTAAGTGACAATTTTAGCAGCTAAATAAGCCATTGAAATATATATATATATATATATATATATATATATATATATATATATATATATATATATATATATATATATATATATATATATATATATATATATATAATTTCGAAATTTTAAAGATAAATATGATTTGATTTGATAGATAAAAGGTTTATCTCATTTGAATTCAAAAAGGTTTATCTCTAAAGGCTTATCTGGTTATCTGCTGGAGGCTATAAATAGGGAGCCTTAGACCCTCATTTTTTTTGCACCAATTTACACCAAAACTCTCTGGAATTTCGTGGCCTTCCCTAACTCCTTGGGTGTGACTTCATTTGAGGCAAGATCCTTTTGTTGCTTTGCTTCCAAGATTCACTAAAAGGTTGGTTTTTCTAATTCTCTTCTTTTAGTTTATTTTTCTGGGCCTTTAGGATTTTGTTATATGTTTAATTAGAAGAAAACTTAGATCCTCATAGGTTGCATGTGAACTTAGGTTATTTAGTTCATAGTTGCAGAAAACCTTTCAGTGGTATCAGAGCTTTTGTTTGTTTTCTTGTTGAATTGTTATAACAGTTTTCCTAAAAATTAGGGTTTAAAGCTTATAAACCCTAATATGGACTAAATCGATTTTGGGTTAGGGTTTTAGAAATCCTAGCCCCTCCCCTCTATGATCTGCGAAAATTGTAATTAGGGTTTTAGAAGGCTTTCTATTTTTGGTAACTTTAATTATTTAATTAAATGGATAACCTTAAACCCATTATTTGAAATCGAAAATTAGGGGGTTTAAGATAGGTTTAAATTAATTTGATTAATTTGGTAAAACCTATCTACATTTGAATTAATTTAATTAATTGGTAATTAAAAGATAATTCAAGGATTTAAATTTAATTTAATTTAATTGTTTTAAATTGGCGAAAATTAAAGGATAAATCCTCAAAATATTTTAAAATGTTTAAAATATCAAAGTTTAATTAATTTAATTAATTGGTTAATTAAAGGATAATTAAATCGGTTTTAAAAGGTTTAATTTAATTTTCAATTTAATAGTTTAAATTCCAATAAATTAAAAGATAAACCAAAAACATTTTAAAAGGTTTAAAATTCATCTTATATATATTATAATTAAAAGTTAATATTATATGTATAAGATTTAATGGTTAGTCAAATCAATAGTAGGCCTCATTTACGAAGCTGATCTATAAAGTGTGTATAAGAAGACTGCCTATAAAATGGCAGTCTAATGGGTGTACACTCTCACCCACTGCTCACCTGATCAGTGGAGGGTCGTTAGCCGAACGGGTTTGATAGGACAGCCTAATCTTATTAAAAGTATAATGATATTATTCAAAGTACTAGAACAATTTAAATAAAATCCCAATCTATTTACTTTAGGAAAAATGTAAATTGGTGCTAACCAATGAAATTGCACATTGCACTTTATGAAACATTGGTGGAGTGTGTGTGGTTTACCGGCACGCCAATTAGGGTTCATAAAGAGTTGCAATGGGTTTCTCGGGTGTTGTCATTGTTGATGGAGCATGTGTGGTTTACCGACAAATCAATTAGAGATGACAACTGATCCCGAGAGTACCAAGCTAATTTGCATGGTTATTCACACCCGGCTTGTGATCTTCGGTATCCCAGTCACAAACAGTGGGGCACATCCGAGATTAAACATGCTATTGAACAGTTCAATAAATCTCAAAAGAAACTAGGAATTTCATTTTTAATAAGATTATCTTTCCGCGGTGGAATTGGTTGAATCGTCATTCGACTACCTTTATAAAATTTACAATTAGACTACGGCATCCCTCTTCTATATTGTAAATTGTTAGGCTGAAGAGTGTGCAAGACACCCATGACAACCCATGACAACCGCCATGTCATCGCCACGTCATAAAGACTTCCAAGACACCCACTAGGGGTGTGCAAGACTCCCATGACTACCATTTTAATTTCCACGTCACATTTATATTTTACGTTTTTTTAATTCAAACCAAACATTAAAAATTAATTAAAACCAAACATTTAAAATTAAATTAAAGACATTACATAAAAATAAAAATAAAAACGATATTGCACGAAAAAAAAACATAAAAACGACAACTCCTAAATTTTTTTTAAAAAAACTACTTATTTAAATATTTCTTGCGTCGTTGTTCCGTCATCAATCGGATCGCCTCGAGGTCCTCTTCGGTCCCGGATCGGCTAAACAACACGTAATCCAACCGCGATTCCGCAATTTCGTTGTGGCGGTAAAATTGTTCAACGAGCCGGCCGACCTTTTCCTCAACATCGTCTTTCGAAGACGAGCCGGAGGCATCTCGGTTTGCTCTTTTCGCTCGGTCGCGGCCGATGGGGCGTCGAGGCGGAGGCATCTCGGTTTGTGGTTCGGTGTCGTCGTCGAGGTCGATCGGGTCTCGAGCATCCGAAATATCGTCATCCAGGGTCCTCCCACGTTTGGAACCCGTGCTCGAGTGAGGCGAATCAGGATTTAGTAGCCATTTAGGACCGGTACGCATCAACTCCCAACTTCGCATATACTTAAACGGTTTCCCGACAACTCGTGCATATTGTTCCATAGCCGTTGTGAAAATCCCGAATTCGTTTTCACCACTTCGTCGCATGTTCACCAAGTTGTTGTAAATGCCGTTGAACTTGGTGCACTCGATACGAAGTTTCCGCCACTTTTCGTTAATACCGTCGTTGTTTCGGTACACCCCACGACCCATCGCCTCGTGGTAGTGGTCTAAAATGCGTTCTCACAACGATGTGGAACTTTGGATATTTCCTTTTTGCGAATCCATGGAAATAGCGAGCCACGATCGAACCACTTGAACCTCTTCGTCGGTCGTCCACGGAACCTTCGCCTCTTGCGCGTTTCGCGTTTTGTTCTTTTGTCTATTATTTTTATTTTTCTTTTTGGAGGAAGACGCGGGGGCTTGTGTTTCCATCACGACCTCTTCGGGTGATGCTTGTGGCGGTGGTGATGGAAGCGGTGGCGATTGTGATAGAAACGGTTGTTGGAAGGGTGCGTACGGGTAAGGTTGTGGCGGGTATTGGTATTGGTTCGGTGGTGGATATGGATACGGGTATTGTGGTTGTTGCGACGAACCCGTAAGCATACTCGTAAATGTGCAATTCGTGGAAAAGTTGTAGTTGAATTCGCCGCGGGGCGTGTTCCGATTTGACGGAGGGGTGTTCGGATCGTTCTCCATCTTGAAATGGTTAGTAAAATTGAGAGAAAAATTTTTGTTTGTGTGTGTGTAAATTGTAGATGTGTGTGTAAAATATAAGTTGTGTGTGTGGTTTGTATTTATAATATGTAAAAAAAATTAAAATATTTTTTTTTAGTTTCCAACGGCTCGAACAACGGATATATAATTTGAATTCTTCCGTCTTCACGCGTTCAAAGCCTGACGACCTGGGGACGCACCAAGTCGAGGACGCGGGGGGGGGGGGGGGGGGGCGGTGTTTGCCGCGTCTTCGTCGCTGACGTGGAGGACGCAGGGGGGCCGCGTGCGACATACCCCACAGCCTTATAGTTGGGTCCTAGCCTTATATTTATTGTTGGGTTATTATAAGGATTACCATATATATCTAATTGAAACTGTCCTCTTTTATAGATGTCTTCTGCTGATCAATCCGCCCCCACTCTAACTCCGACAATGTCACATCCATCCTATCATTGTGTTCCAAAGTTATATTGGACGACTCTAACTACAATGATTGGATCCGGAACATCAAGATGGCTCTTAGGTTTGAACATAAAGAGTATGTTCTAGAAACCGAGCTTGTTGACATTGACCCTGATACTGCTACTCCCAAGGAACTCGCCTTGTACTCAAAGCACTCTGATGATGCAACCAAAGTGGCTTGCATCATGATTGCTACGAACCCAGAATTGCAGAGAATATACGAAGACTACTGGCCCTATGAGATGCACAAAGAGCCGCAGAAAAGTTCCGCAAGCAAGAACGCATCAAGAGGCGCGAGGTGGTCAAAGCCTTCACCAATGGGAAGCCTAGGGATGGAGAGTCCATTTGCAGCCACGTACAGAGGATGCAGAGATATGTAGAAAGGCTTATAAATCTTGAGATGCCAGTCCATGAGGATTTAGCCGTAGATATAGTGCTGAATTCTCTGCCAAGTGCTTATGACCAGTTCACGCTGGCGTATCATTTGAACAACTCTCAGGCCACTCTGGCCGAGTTACATCGCATGCTCCATACTGTCGAAGACGGGATGAAGGGTAGAAGTGTACCCTCAGTTAGCCAGCCCTTCTTGGCAATTGGTGGTGGAAAAGGGAAGAAGAGAAAGGGCCCTCCCAATCAGAATTGGAGGGAAAAGGTACATGTTGGATCGTCCAGCAACGGCCCGAGACCCAAAGTTTCTGGCATTGCTCTCAATGCCAATCCCAAGGAAGCTGACTGCTTCTACTGCAAGGAAAAGGGTCATTAGAAACGAAGCTGCCCGAGATACTTGCAAGACTTGAAAGATGGCAAAGTGAAGCCGTCTTCAGCAGGTATATACACTATCTCTAAAAAGTCACCATCTTCCAGTTCTTGGGTCCTTGATACAGGATGTGGTTTTCACATTTGTTCTGATCTGCAAGGCCTAAAGGAAAGCAGGGAGGTGGAGCACGGTAGATTGAACCTGATCATGGGAAACAGGAGATCGTCGCCTGTCACCAAGATCGGAATCTATAGTTTAGTGCTTAGTAGTGGTGTTTGTTTAGATCTTTTAAATTGTTGCCATTCGCCAGAAATGGCAAGAAATATTATTTCCTTTCATGCATTGTTCAGACAAGGTTTCCAGTTTTCTTTTGATAATATAAATGGTTCTATTTATGTTTTTCAAAATGGTGTTTCTGTTTTTACTGCTTTACCTTGTGATGGTGTTTATGAAACGGTACAATGTGTTGACAATTTAGGACATACTGTAAATTATATTGATTCTTCTAGTGGTGTAGAAAAGGCGTGCTTGTTGCACTGTCGTCTTGGGCACATTAACAAGAAACGCATCGCCCAACTCCAAAAGGATGGAGTGTTGGAATCATTCGACCTCAAATCGGATGATGTATGCGAATCTTGTCTTTTGGGCAAGATGACTAAGTCACAATTCAAAGGGTCCTTTGAAAGAGGTGAATGTCTGTTGGACATCATACACACAGATGTGTGTGGTCCCTTCAGGTCAACCATAAAAGATGGCATGCGATTCTATGTGACCTTCACTGACGATTATAGTAGATACGGGTATATCAACTTAATCAAGCAGAAGTCAGACACCTTTGAAAAGTTTAAGGAATTCAAAAATGAAGTTGAGAATCAATTGGGCAGGAAGATAAAGATGCTTAGATCCGACAGAGGCGGTAAGTATCTTAGCATCGAGTTCCTAGACTATCTAAAGGAATGTGGAATAGTTTCACAGTTATCGCCTCCTCGGACGCCACAGTTGAACGGTGTAGCCAAAAGGCGTAACCGAACCCTATTAGATATGGTTCGTTCCATGATGAGTCGAGCTTCACTTCCAATCCACTTCTGGGGGTATGCCTTAGAGACTGCCACCCACATCCTTAATCTTGTCCCAACCAAGAAAGTTGCTAAAACACCCCATGAGATGTGGACAGGGAAAGCTCCCTCGTTAGCACATGTCAAGGTCTGGGGTGGTGAGGCTTTCGTTAGACGAAAGACTCACGACAAACTCACAGAAAGAGGCGAGAGGTTCTTTTTTATTGGATACCCCAAACAGTCTTTTGGATACGTGTTCTACACACCGAGCGAGGACGTGGTCTTTGTAGCTAGACGAGGAGTCTTTCGAGAGAGAGAACTCATATTCAAAGAGGACAATGGGAGTACCATTGATCTTGAAGAAATTCAAGAGTCACCAAATAATGCAACCTTAGGAGAAACTAGCAACCAACAAGAGGAAGAAGTTCCTGTTGGTTCGATTGATATATCCTTACCTCTTAGGCGTTCTAGTAGAGTTACCATGCCACCCGAGTTTTATGGATTCCATATAACTACGGATGGGGACACGTTTGTCAGTGATAGGACACTGACAAATCTGGATGAGCCAACTAACTACCGGAAAGTAGTGGCGGGCCCTGAGTCTGCCAAATGGAAAGAGGCAATGGACAGCGAGATTAAGTCCATGTATGACAATCAAGTTTGGAACTTGGTTAACAATGTACCGAGTCGAAAGACAGTCAGGTGCAAGTGGATCTTCAAGAAGAAGACGACATGGATGGAAAGGTACACACTTTCAAGGCAAGACTGGTTGCGAAGGGCTTTACTCAAACCCCAGGGATTGACTATGATGAGACCATCTCACCAGTGGCCAAGATAAAGTCTATTAGGATTATGCTGGCCATAGCTGCATTTCATGATTATGAAATTTGGCAAATAGACGTCAAAACCGCTTTCCTTAATGGGAAGTTGACTAAGGATGTTTACATGAATCAACCAGAGGGTTTTGTCGATGCAAAGTATACAAATAAGGTGTGTAAGCTTGAGAAATCAATCTATGGATTGAAACAAGCTTCTCGCAGCTGGAATCTTTTTTTCCATGAGAAAGTCAAAGAGTTTGGTTTCTGTAGGAGCGAGGATGAGTCCTGCGTATATGTCAAGGCTAGTGGGAGCATAGTCACCTTTCTGGTGCTGTATGTTGATGACATACTGCTCATGGGAAATGACATTCCAACCTTGCAAGATGTAAAGTCTTGGCTTGGAAAGTGTTTTGCCATGAAAGATCTAGGAGAGGCTGCCTATATTCTCGGGATAAGAATATTGAGAGATAGGAAGAAGAGACTGATTGGACTCAGTCAGAGTACATACTTGGAAAAGGTACTAAAGAGGTTTAGTATGGAAAATTCCAAGAAGGGAGAGATATCTATCTAATATAATGCCAAGTTGAGTAAGACTCAGGGTCTGTGTACAGACGAGGAAATAGCTGACATGAGTCGGGTACCTTACGCTTCGGCTGTGGGGTCGATCATGTACACTATGATGTGTACTCGACCTGACGTGGCCTTTGCCTTGAGCATGGTCAGTCGATACCAGGGAAACCCTGGTAGGGCACATTGGACAGCTGTCAAAAACATACTCAACTATCTGTGAAGGACAAAGAATTTTATTTTAGTCCTTGGTGGCAGTGATACCTTGAGAGTTGACGGGTATACAGATGTCAGCTTTCAGACAGATAGAGACAATGGTCGGTCTCAGTCGGGCTGGGTTTTTCTTTTGAATGGGGGAGCAGTGACTTGGAAAAGTTCCAAGCAAGAGACGGTGGCTGATTCCACTTACGAATCAGAGTACATAACAGCGAGTGAAGCGGCAAAGGAAGCGGCTTGGCTGAAGAACTTTATCGGTGACCTAGGAGTAGTCCCGAGTATTTAGGAGCCCATGGAACTGTTCTGCGATAATGAAGGAGCGGTTGCTTTGACAAAGGAACCGAGAGATCATGGAAAGTCTAGACACATCGACAGAAAGTACCACTATATAAGACATAGAGTAGATGAAGGTCACCTCTTAGTAAAGAGGGTATCATCAGAAGATAATCCTGCAGACCCCTTGACAAAGGCTCTGAGTAGGATTAAGCACAATCAGCATGCGAGGCGCATATGATTAAGAGATGATATTAGTTTTAGTAATTAAATAGGATTTGAAACTTATTGCAATATAAATGTAATTGACTTTGGTGATTTAATAATATAGTTTTGTTGATGAGTATTTGATATTGCCTTTTGTCAATTGTTTATTATTGTGTTTCATTTTTTGCATGTTTACTTCTTGAGTAATTTTATATTATTCAAATGTCCATAGTCGCTCATACTTTTAGGGAGTAAGTATGAATGAAGGTTGTCATGAATTGTTTTGTAATTGTCTAAGGAGTTAGACATAGCAATATGATTGCTACAATATTCATCAGTACTTAGAAATAGGGATTTAAGTATTGGATAAACCCACGCTCAACAGACTGCTTCATGGATTGTATCACGAGAAATGTTGAGACGATAATATCTTTTGATCTTTAAGTAGAGACATATAAGTTAGGTTTTACCAAGCGGTTGTTCATTGACAATGCGAAAACGCATCGGTAACACGATGTTATAAAATGTGTTGTTATGAATGATATGACTGGTAAAAGACATAGATATATGAGTCAAAGCTTATTCTTCCCTTGACCCTGTCGGGAAAACAGATATCTGTAGGCCTCTCGATGATTTTGAAGTTGACTGAAAGGGTTGGCCAACCAAGACTAAATTGATATGCTCATTAGTAGTCTTAAAAGTCATATGCAAATCAGAAATCGGGAAATAGAGAATCAGACCAGGATTGATCTTAATCCATGTCTTGAGTCTGAAAATATCTTGTTGGACGGAGGATCATCTGATCACTTATCTATGGACAGAACTGACTGGGTCAGAGTTCGGTAGCGGTTTCTAGGAAGCTACAGTTGCTAATTATTTAGATGTTAAATTGGTAATTATAGTCATAGACTTATCCAAGTGGGAGACTGTTGGATTAGGTGTCTAAGCCATGACTAATATTTAGTATTTACCTAATTAATAGTAGCAAAGTACATTTGGGTTGCCCTCATAACTTGAGGTTTGGTAGAAAATTCAGTAGAGAGAAAGATTGATTTATTATATGATTAATAAATCAATAGAAATAAAATAAATAGTTTATTAATATATTAAAGTGATAATATATTAATTAATTAGAAATTAATCTGGAATTTATTGGAATTAATTTGGTGATTAATTTAATTAATTAAAGGTCAGGGACTAGAATTGTAATTATTCAATAGTTGAGTAAGTGACAATTTTAGCAGATAAATAAGCCATTGAAATTTATATATATCTATATATAATTTCGAAATTTTAAAGATAAATATGATTTGATTTGATAGATAAAAGGTTTATCTCATTTGAATTCAAAAAGGTTTATCTCTAAAGGCTTATCTGGTTATCTACTGGAGGCTATAAATAGGGAGCCTCAGACCCTCATTTTTTTGCACCAATTTACACCAAAACTCTCTGGAATTTCGTGGCCTTCCCTAGCTCCTTGGGTGTGACTTCATTTGAGGCAAGATCCTTTTGTTGCTTCATTTCGTGGCCTTCACTAAAAGGTTGGTTTTTCTAATTCTCTTCTTTTAGTTTATTTTTCTGGGCCTTTAGGATTTTGTTATATGTTTAATTAGAAGAAAACTTAGATCCTCATAGGTTGCATGTGAACTTAGGTTATTTAGTTCATAGTTGCAGAAAACCTTTCAACTATAACCATTAATGTTCTTGGAAGAGGATAAACTGTGAAACATTTTCTCAGTCTATGTTGTCACTCAGGTTCTGTTGATCTTATACTTCCTTTGAAATCCTTGAACAATTGAAGGTTTCATTCAATCGCTTATTTTGATAACCGAAGCCATATTTGTCAAACTATTTGGCAAATATTGTGAAGTATAACTAATTGTGTTATGTTCGGAGATTCGAGCAATACACAGTAACTTATGTATCTGTTGCTCAAAATCTTAATGTCTTTTACATCTCCATGTAAATTTATGACTTTGTTAATTTTGTTCAAGATATGGAATCATCACCTGACTCCAAGTCAACTGATTCCAAAATCCTATCCACTAGATTTATGGTGGATTCATTTCTTGCAACAAACGTTTTTATTAAGAACCCAATTCATCATGTGACTCTAAGTCAAATGATTCCAAGGTCCTGTACAACTGGACCTTTGGTTGAATTGATCCTTATAAAATTTTCTTTAACAATCATAATAGACACAATTCATAAATCCAATACACTTTGGATGCATCAACATTCAAGTTATTGCTATTTATGCTATCGACACATTCATACAACATTTCAAGGATAATTTAAACAAAGAAAATCAACATTTCTTTTACCAGAACAAACTATCCTCGACCAATGTATTATATGGCAGACAATGTCGCTCGCATCAAATAAGCTAATAACAAGAATAAATATCTAGCTTAACTCCAAAACTACATGAGCTTCAGATCCAATCCGAATGTGCTCCAATGCAACAAAATCCTGCATCCTACAGAGTCCATGCATACAGAGGAAATCTAAGAAACACATCCTGTATCAAGGAAATGAGGTTTAGGAGTTCTGAATTTTTAAGATATTCCTGAGTTGCCAAACTGTTCGGCTTTGGAGCATTTTTACAATCTTTCTGTGACAGTGTCCCACCCTGTGGATTCCCAGTTTAACACATTGAAGAACTGGTCCAGACTATCTGGATCACTTCTTGATGTGCCTTATTACTGGACTTAATCCCGAAGCAGCTAAATCAATGGAACTATGCTTCTCCATGAACGACTCATACAGAGTCAACATTGAATGCATTTCCATGATTGTCTTATTTGGTTACCCTTCCTTTACATCTGGATGAACAGATCAGCGGGTCGAGCTAAAGCTTAAATCTCGATCAAAAAGGGGAAACCAAACTTATACAGTTTGCCTATGTATCCCTCAATCTAGAGAACATGAAAACGGGTGCTACTTCCTTCTAGCTTGCACACTTCAAGCTCTTTGAAGATCCTAGTTCGTTCTTTGTTAACCGGTTCTCAGAACCTTTCGTAAACTAGCTGTGCTAACTTATCTGACCCCAGGAATTCTACATCCCCGTAGAACTCGGGGTCAATGATCAATAGCATAAGGCAACGAACTTCCTTGGACTCAATAGTCAAGGAGTCATGCTCATCACAAGCTGCCGTGTGATGCCATGCTTTGGGGAGCGGATACTCAATCAGATATGGATCGCCAGCAAAACTAAGAACCATTCTCTATTTGCAAAGTCATACCACATAATTAAGTCCAGTCCACATTACCATATTGAACAGGTGCTTTCTGAAGCTCTTAGAAATGGGTGAAGGAGGAGAATGAGGAGAACTGACACTATCTTAAGACATCTATAAACTTTGAATTTATTAGTTTAATTAATCATTTTAAATAATTACCCAATATATTATTTAACAAGGCTAGGATCCAAAATACCCCAGCTATGGTGTGAAGAGGGATGCCGTAATCACAACACAATGGTCATTAAGGTAGATAACATTTATCAATTTCAGTCTTATGAAATTCCCAGTCTGTGAGATTCATTGAACTATTAAATGACATGTTTAATCTCGAATATGCTCTTCTATTTCTGACTGGGATGCCGAGAATCACAAACAAGATGTGAATAACAATGCAAATATGCTCGGTAACCTCAATGTCATTTATCATCTCTAATTGATGTGCCGGTTAACCACACACGCTCCATTAACAATGATAAATCATGAAAAACCCATTACCACTCTTTATGAGCCCCTATTAGTGTGCCGGTTAACCACACACGCTCCACTAATGTCTCATAAAGTGCAATGTGTAATTTCATGGATTAGCATCTTTTATAAAACTGGTTCTAGTACTTTGATTAATAACATTATACTTTTAATGAGATTAAGCTGTCCTATCAAACCCGTTCGGCTAACGACCCTACACTGATTAAGAGAGCGGTGGGTGAGAGTGGACACCCATTTAACCGCCATTTTATAGGCAGTTTCCTTATACCCTCCTTATAGACCAGCTTCGTGAATGAGGCCTACTATTGATTTGACTGACCAAATATCTTATACATATAATATTAATTTTTAATTATAATATATATATAAGATGTATTTTAAACCTTTTAAAATATTCTTGGTTTAACTATTTAATTTTTCGAAATTAACAATTAATTAAAAATTAAATTTAAACCTTAATTTGATTTAATTTTATCTTTTAATTAAACAATTAATTAAATTAATTAAATCCAGATAGGCATCACAACTTAATCAAATTAATTTAATCCTATCTTAAACCCTCTAAATTTCAAGAATTAGCAAATAAGAGGTTTAAGGTTATCCATTTATTAAATAATCACAATTACCCAAAAATTTGAAAAAGCCTTCTAAAACCCTATATCAAAAAATCGAAAATAATAAGGGGTGGGGCTAGGGTTTTTAAAACCATAACCCTAAAAGTCTATTAGCCCTATTTAGGGTTTAGAAACCATAAACCATAAATATTAGGAAAAACAATTACAACAATTCAATAAGAAAACAACCAAAAGCTCTGATACAACTGAAAGGTTTTCTGCAAATCGATGAACTAAAACCCTAAGTTCACATGCAACCTAGATTGCATCTATGTTTTCTAACTTTGAACATATAAATAATTTTCTAAAGGCCAACAGAAAAATTACTAAAAGAAAAAAAGCAGAAAAACTAACCTTTAGGTTTTCTTGCAAGCTAAGCAACACAAGTATCTTGCCTCAAATGGAAACACACCCAGAGCTAGGGAACTCGAAAACCAGAGAGAGGGAAGAGAGAAATTTCGTGGCTTTTATGGTGCCTAGAGGTCTCTATTTATAGTTTCCAAGTGGCCACCAGATAAGCCTTCAGAGATAAACATTTTTGAATTCAAATAAGATAAACATTTATCTATCAATCCAAATCTATTTATCCTAACATATAATAATTGAAATTATGGATTATCCCTCTATAACTTCGTTGGCCACTTAAACTACCATAATTGTCACTTACTCAACTATTGAATAATTACAATTCAGCCCCTGCACATTTAATTAATCAATTTAATAACCAAATTAATTCCTGATTACTTCCAGATTAATTTCTAATTAATTAATATAGTTTCTAATTAATATATTATCACAATAACATATTAATAAACTATTTATTTTATTTTTATTGATTTATTAATCACATAATAAATCAACCTTTCTCTCTCCCGGTTTTCCTGTTCAACCTCTAGCTATGAGGGAAACCCAAATAGACTTTGCTACTATCAATTAGGTAAATACAAATTATTAGTCATGGCTAAGACATCTAATCCAACAAATTTTGCTAAACATAAAGATGAAATTGACATGACTCGATCTAATAAACACATGACAAAAACATGAGATACAAGAACATGAAACTACACTAAAGAATTAGACGTAAGAGACTAAAATGAAAGAAAAATAAATATTTTATCAATGTTGTTGGAAGATGGAGATTACTAGTGGATCTTATGCATAATGTACACTATGGAAATATG
This sequence comes from Cichorium intybus, assembly GCA_023525715.1. NCBI lineage: Eukaryota > Viridiplantae > Streptophyta > Magnoliopsida > Asterales > Asteraceae > Cichorium > Cichorium intybus. Next base: position 130,221,915 of record CM042011.1, on the reverse strand, counting down.
TTAGCCATAAGGGAGGACTGGTGCAACTTTCATAGCACATATACAAGCCAATTATACATATTGAAATACTCACAGGTGTGTACAACGCTCTTTGCTTGCTATGCTTTTTATACTTCGATTCACTTACATGTACTTTTCATACCACCACCCAACGTGTTTATAAAAGGAACATCAGCAAGTTCCTAGTAATGGGCTAGAGTTCCACAAGTCGGTAATGTTGCCTATACACACGGGGAAATAATACAAGAAATTGGTTGTGAAGACATATTATGATTGCAATTAAAAAGAACAAATTTCAAAAGGAAAAAACAAAGGAGTAAAACAGATACCCTAAAATCATTCAAAACTTAAAAATAAGCATTGTCCTCAATGTTTTGGATGGAGAGGTAAAAGAAAACTAAATGAAAGGTTAAAAAATATCCAAGACAATCCAAACAAGTATGACAAATAAAGGACATGAAAAATTAAAGAAGGAACGAGCGTACCCTCTTTTTATCGAATGTGTTATCTTGTCTCAAATTCAGAAGTCAGGATATGTTAGTTAACTGCAATCCATCCTCGCTTGCCTTAAATGCTTCTAAGGTTGCCACCCTAAGCTTAAAACTGAACAATTATGGAAATAATGTTGACGGAGTTCTGTCTGCTACAACTACATAAAAACTAAAAATAAGAAATGGAATAAATTCAAAATCTTCACAAAACTGAATTCTACTCACATTACAAATCGAAAAGGAGACAACCGAAAATCATAATGAATTGCAAAAACAGAAAACAAAAAGAAAAAGAATAAAAGGATAGGTCCGACTTCATTTTAAGTAAAGTGTGGAGGCCGATCAGTAGGAAGCCACAACCAAAGCTAACAGAATGATTGATTAACTATGTCATCTACGAATCGAAGTTCACCATGATAGCAGTAACTCGGGCTATAGTAACATGAGTGAATGCATCAAAAGTAGAAGAAGGTAAGACCACAACCATGGTGACAAAAGAGCATAACCTAGACCAAAGCTTAGTTTTGATCGAATAATTCTCAAATGGAAGAGTAGTCTCATCCGATGTGTAGTCTTCTGGCCAGAGTGAGATACTCAGTATCGGAGCCAGTCAGGCTTTGGTCATCTCAAGAGCAATTGATTTGTTTACCTTGGGGTCACATTTGCCATAAATTCCCATGTATAAGTGGGCAGTATGGGTGCAAGAAATGCCTTTTGAAGGCTTGTCAAAATCAGCACGGACCATGGCCCTAGGCCCATACCAAATCAGGTCAACATTTACTATAAATATGTAACATCCGTGTTGTAGGCCTAGGAGTTTTGGGCTTAAATCAAAAAAATAAAATCTATTTTGGAAATAAAGAAAATAAATAAATAAATAAATTTAACCTTTTATTATATTTTTATATTGTGAATCAATGAGCAAATAAAGTTTAAAAGGATGACATGAAGTTTTAAATCTATTTTTAAACCAAGGATGAGAAATTTTGTCACAGGGATTAAAAGTGTCAATTTGGCCAAACTTAACTGGTGAACATTGACTAGTCAAGGATTGAGAAAGATTAGATATTATTATGAAGGAATTTATTTAGAGTTTAAATTAGCTCAAATAATTCCTTGAATTAATACTGAGGACCTAAATCGTTAAGAATTTTAGTGTAAGGGAGCATTTGTGTCAATTTGAGAAACTAAGGGTTAGGTTTGACCTAGTTAATGACTCAAGAGAAATAAATAATTGTATTTGGGGCATATGTATGAATATGGAGACTTATAATGAGAATAATGGACTTTTAGGGTGTTGGGTGAAAAAGGACCAAACTATAGGGACTAGTTTTGCCAAGTGTGAAAGATATCAAGTTTTTAAAGGGGGTTTCCCCCATTTCAGCCACAATCACGTTTTTAAGGATGGAGAGGTAGAGAGATGGCGATTTTCCATGGTTCCAAAAAGAATAGATGCTTGTTCTTGAAGATTGACCATATACTTGAAGTTTCCTAACAATCTAAGTTATAAACCCTTCATCTTCTAGCTTTAGAATTCGAGTTAGGGTTTGGGGTTTGGACCCAATCCAAAATTTATGGTGAGAGGAGGTCTTTCCTATGATTCCCAATTTTTATTTGACGTTTCTAAGTTGTTGGAGTCTACATTCAATCCATGGATGCTCTAGATTCAATTACTTGATTGATTTGGGTGTTATGAACCCCAGAAATTGGGGATTTGATGGTTTGTTGAGGAATCTAGAAATTGGTGGATGATTATGGTGGTTTTGGAGGAGGGGATTCATTTTTAATGATTTCCTAAGGATTCCAACCCTTGATGTGTATTTTGAACCTTGAATCACTAGAATATGGGAATTGGGTGTTGAAATGGGTTTTATTCATGGATTTGATGAATGGATCTTTTGGGTTTAACAGATGAATGAATTATTGCATTAATTTGGAAGTAATAATGGAGTAAGGATCATTCCTAATGATTCCATGTAATGGAAGAAGGAAACTCCACTTGAAATCATCAATTGATGGAATGGAATTGGGTATTCCATGGATTTAACCTTTTAAACCAATGATTGGAATTGGAGATTCTATGAGGCTATCTTCTTTAGAGGTTTGTGTTAATGATTCCCTTGAGGGATGACCTTGGTTAAGAACTTAATGGGGTACTTAATGGTGTTAAGTGTAATGATTGACTCTGAACTTGGTGTTATTACATCTTGCTAAGAGATAAGAACTTGGATAAGGAATTTCAATTGGGTAGAGTCATGAACACTTTGAATGGAAGTTAAATCATTTCAAAATAGTTCTTAATCATGTATTTTCATGTATATTTAGTCTTGGGTTGAATTAGAACTTAATTTGGGTCAAAACGGAGTTAAAAGGACCAAAAACTAAGCTACAACGTGCAAAACACGACGTGTGTTAGTCTCTGTGATGTCTGATGGTTTTACACGACCCATGTTTCCTGAAACACGACCCATGTTTCTGGGTCTGTCCAAATTTGTCACTTTTTGGGTTTTGAGCTTTATGGTTTGGGCTTTGGGTCATTGTTTTAATGCCAAACTTTGGGGATATTTTAACTAAGATTTTCCTTATATTAGAGAGCCAAGGACTTCATTTTGGGATGGTGAATGATAGTTCCTTCTTAGTTCAAAAGAAGTAATTCTAGTGCGACTTTTAGATGAAACGAGTATGATACCTTCCATTCTTGTATTGTAGGAAGGAGATATTTTGTAATGACTTGGAGGTGAGACTAAGGACTTGAGCTAGCACTCAACTAAGAGGATGTGATGGATGAGATGATGTCTAGGAGCGCCTCCAAATGCATCAAACCCGTGTGAGGAGTTCGTGTTGACTCATCAGTTGACCTTGGGTGAGTTTAACGGGAGTACACATCCTAATTACTATCTTTTGTATGTGTTATCTATTATTTTCATGCATGATTTTATGTGCTACTTGATGTATTAGTATTATGCATGCACTGCATGAAATGAGTCCGTTTGAAGATGTTTTCAAATAAAGATTATGATGTTGTTTTGAAACATGTTTTGAGCATCCTATTTGTGCATTGCATTACATATAAGTTGAGGAGTTTAGAGAACTTTAGAAGAGTTGGATGTTTTAGAAGGCCACAGGTTGTGTCGTTTCATTTTAAACTGTGTAATGGCAGTTAGATTGTAACTACCTCGCTAGTTTATAAACCAAGACGTTTTATTTAGAATGGACTGAATGGTTTTTCCGCAACTTAAACTCCGAATTATTTCTCAATAAATCCCATATGTTTTAAAACGGTTTTGAACCAAAAATGACTCATTTTGAAGATGTTAGAAATTAAAATTTTCACTTAAGGATGATTTTTGAATAATTATGATAAACCATGGGTAAAAATGATGTTTCTATGAAAAGTCCTAATCGATGGTGTTTCAAAATATATCTCATTAATGTAAACCCTAGTCTAATGCAATTTGATTGATTATGAGTCGTCATCCTTGTGTGCAGAAAATTTCTTGTATAGTGTATAACATTCGAGTAATAAAATATATTTCTAGTTTTTCCTATTGTGGACGTATCTTGATTCTCATCAAGTGAACCACATTAAATCCATTTTGTTTTGATCTTTGTTCTTCTTGTATTTCTTGTTACACATTATTAAGGGCAGCTTCATGCCAAGTGTGTGTTTGTGCTTGTGCTTGATCTTGTGAGATCTGAAGTTTACTGATCTCGTCTGTTGTATCCTAACAAACTAGTATTAAAACTATGTGATCCACAGTTTTTGATGCAATAAAAATAAACAGCTTTATTAACACTAATTAGATTGGAAAAGTAAGGGTCGGATCGAGGCAGTTCGGGGTCAAACTATCTTGTCAAGTAATTTGTTAGAGAAATACAAGCTATCAATAACGTCACGGTTGAATGTAGACATTGTAAACTCTATACTAATACTATTTAAAACCTGAAATATCAATAACCCAAAAGGATACTTCCAGACTAGTGTTAGATAATAAAGACTCACGTACGATGCTTCAGGTATATTTTTAATTACATAAGTACGTTCGGTTGGACATGCATGGAGCATGCATGTCAATAAAGTTCATATGTTTGTGGATATACAGACCTGAAGAATGGAAATTAGAATGATTAGGATTACCGCCGCTAACATCACGGGAATGCGACGTTATCCCTGGCGAAGCCCATTTTTTGGATGCGCCTTGTAACGACGCTATGGGTCCCTAGTCGCGACATGACCTGAAGGATGGATTCTGGAAGGCCTCAACCCTGACTTAATGGATTAAGTACTTAAAATGGAAGTTGGAATGATCAGGGTTAGCACCGGTAACATCAAGGGATAGCGATGCTATCCCTGGCGAAGCCCGTTTCTAGAACGCGTCCTGTAACGACGGTACGGGCCCCTGGTTGTGACACAATGCTTTGCTTTGACTTTGACTGTTGGCTTTGACCGATTGATTTTTTGTTAAACTTTGATGGGTTGGGATTTAGAATGTGGGGTTTGACTTTAAGTGATTTAGATAACTGAATTACGTTTGATGTTGGTTTAGGAGGATCACGTTGATCGAGTATCGAGGATTCGTGTGTGTGTGTGTGTGTGTTACTACTATGCTAGGAGATATGTACGTTTTGTCACTATACTATGTGTAAAGTTGCATGCTTAGGTAGTTTGATACCCGTAGGGTGAGATTTTGTGTTTAGATTAGTATAGTCTTGTGTTTTAAATGCATAGTTATAATGATTGTTATTACAGTTGTGAATTGTTGGTACTTGTGAGGGTAGTACAATATCGTGATCCCATCCAGGGTAGGACTATGCGAGTCCCAATACGGATACGATACGAGGGTAGGCCGGTGCCGCATCCCATTAAGGGGCAGGACTGTGTCGAGTCCCGATGTGATGTTGGATATGAGTAGGAGGGTGTCGAGTATTGTTAGCGATAGGACTGTGCCGAGTCTCAATAGGTGTTATGCGTGTATGATGGGATGGAATGTGTGGTTAATTTGTGGTATTTTGGGGAACTCACTAAGCTTTGGGATTACTCTCTCAAGTTAAATGATTTTCTGGTACATCTATTATACTGCTTATGTCATATTTTGTTGAGTCATTCGTTGAATAATACTTTCTACTAAATTTATTTTATGGGTATTTAACATGTTAGTTAACCAAACGTTGAATGAATGTTTTATGAAATTTAAATGGTTGTTCTTACTTAATCTAATTTTTTGAAATGACACATTTGTTTAGAAATTTGGGACGTTACAAGTTGGTATAAAAGCCTTGGTTAAAGATATTTGGATGAACATTAGTGCGAATCCACACTTAAATTGAATATTGATAGATTTTCATAAATTTCTTTTAAAAAAGAATTTTACATAGAAGAGAGTTGTGATGTGTATAGTCAGTCGGAGCTCAAGTAAAGAAAGTGAGTCCTAAAATATCCATGTTATTACTTGTCACAGGGATTCCTTGTTGCATTGAATGTTATTTTCTATGTGCTAATTGAAATCTATGTTGGTACTGTTAGGTTATTAAGGAGATGTTTGTTTTTGAAGAGGTAAAACGTCTGCAGTCTGTGGACCACATCTGCAGAAGAAGAGGTGAACCAAATATCTGCAGTCTGCAAAAAGAAGATTGTTTATTTTTTAAAGTCTGCAGACTGTTAAAATAAACTGATTTTTTTAAACATAAAAGAGTTTTCCAATATTGAAATTTAAACAATCCTAGTTTCCGAACACTTAAATATAAATCATACAGCTACAATAAGATTTTTTTTGAAAGTATTCATTCCCTATTTTGCATTAATTACTCTATAATTTCATCATGTAAATTAACAATATAAACCCAGTCTGCTGCACTATCATGTTATTCAACCTCGTCTTCATAATCATCAACACGCACACGGTTATCCCCAAGAGTCGCATTGGGTTTATCGATATACCATTGTTGCATTTCAGCCATTTACACAAACTACATATAACCATATAAACCAAATTCAGCACTAACTAATCAGCTTAACATAAAAAACAGTCCCAATAACCAAATTTTACACCAAATAAGCACTTAAAAGCAAAAAAGAATAGCACCAAAGACCAGCTTCTCCACCAAAATAGGCACTTAACAGCAACAACCAGCATCAAAGACCATATTCTGCACAAATAAGCACTTAACAGCAAAAAGCAACACCAAAGGCCAAATTCTGCAGCAAAATAAGCACTTAATAGAAAAAATAACACCAAAGACCAAATTCTGCACCAAAATAAGCACTTAATGGCAAATGGCAGCACTGCACCAAAATAAGCACTTAATGGCAAATGGCAGCACTAAAGACCAAATTCTGCACCAAATAAGCACTTAACAGCAGAAACAACACCAAATACCAATTTATGCTCCAAATAAGCACTTAACAGCAAAAAACTGCACCAATAACCAAATTATGTACCAAATAAACTAATTAACAGCAAAAAAAATACAATATTCCATCAAAACTGATGGAAAACACAAAAATTTCACCAACAAAACACAAAAAGGGAACACGTGTATTACAGCACCTAAGGATGACAATCATACCAAGTGTAACGGCAGCGACCGATCAGGCGACAACGGTGTCAACGGTCTTTTTCCCGATGATGAAGCTATTTACGATGAGGAGAACTTTGTAGTGGCTATTGTTAATGGGAGGTCTGAAGGGATGCCAGAGACGACTCGTCGATGGTGTAACGGATGAGAGAAGCAACGCCAGAGGGAGGAAGTAGTAGTGGCGGCGAAACGCCAAAGAGAGGAAGAAGGCGAGGCTAATCGAGGAGAGAGAGAGAGAGAGAGAGAGAGAGAGAGAGCGTAAGAAAGAATATTTTTGGGCCCAGTTCAAAATATGTGTGTTCCCTTTTTTTAGAAATGGTCTGAAGATGTCAAAAAGAGGTAAGTCCTTGACTTCTAGAAATAGAGGTAAGTCCTTAATTTCTAGAAAAAGAGGACGTGCAGACATTTTTAGGTCTGCGGGCTACAAAAAAACAAATATCTGCCAATAAAAACGCTTGCGTGCATGTAGATAAAAAAACCAAGAAGTACTTTTGAGAAAAAACAAACAACCTCTAAGTGAATGCTTTAGGGTTGTATCGGGTGTGGAATCCTAGGTACTCTAGAACAATGTTAGGGAACTTATGTGCAGGCCGTATGAATGAGATACGTGTGCTCAGTAGTGGTGAGAAGCAACTTAGGGGGTTGGAAGACAGTACACGGCCCATACAGGGAAGCACAAGATTCGTATGATTAGAATATAATAGGACCCGTACTATTGGAAAATAGTACATGGCCCATACAGGGAAGCACAGGATTTGTACAGCGGACGTTTTTAAGGCAACTGCTAATAGGTGTGGAAGATAGTACAGGACCCGTACTATTACAAGCAAAGGATACGTATCTTGAACAGGAAAAGTCACAAGGATTTTGGGGAGCTAGTATATGAGAGAATCGTGTTTTATTTGAGCTATGAACTCATTGTAATATTTCATTTTATATCTATAGCATAGTGATAACAAGATGCGGTGAAAATGTTTACGGGTCCGGCTCAGAGGCGAGTGGACAAGGAGAAGCCGACTAATTAATGATGACCTGTGAGACCTGATTGCCACAAAAATATCGAGAGAGGTGCTTTTGACGATCCGAGAGATGTCTATCTCAATCAAGAATGAGCTAATTACGATGATCGATGACCGGCTTGTTGCCGCTGTTGCTGCTTGTGCTAGCCAACCCTGAGCCAGGATAGTCACTTATCGACACTTTTCTACTTGCCAACCTCTCATGTTCGAAGAAAAGAAGGATCTTATTTACAACATGTGTTGGATTTTCGGAGTCGTGGGTATGTTCATCACATGTTTTTTCCCTGAGGAAAAATTCAGCTTCGTCGTAAACCTGTTATGCAATGGAGTGAAGGATTGGTGGGGATTAATCATTCAACCCCTTTCCTTAGCATAGCGTGTTGGATTAGGTGTCTAAGCCATGACTTTATATTGAAGCAAAGTCCATTTGGGTTGCCCTCATAGCTGGAGGTTAGGATAGAGTTCAGTAGAGTAAAAGGTTGATTTATTAATTGTTTAATAAATCAATAGAATTAATCAAATGGTTTATTAATATATTTAAGTGTTAATATATTAATTAGAAACTATAATAATTAATTAAGATTTAATCTAGAATTAATTGGATTTAATTCAGTGATTAAATTAATTAATTAAAAGTACAAGGACTGGTTTGTATTTATTTAATAGTTGAATAAATAACTGGTCAGTGGACAGGGGCCAAAAGTGGCGCCTATTAGGGTTTAGAAAAGGCTTGGTCCATTTAGTCAGCAGGCTTGCCCATTTGGAGGCTCCTTAGGGTTTCAGCTGTAACCCTTGGAGGCTATAAAAGGAGGCACCTAGCCACCCTAAAACATGCGCCATTTTCAACCAAGATTACTCTGCTGGATTGTCTTCTCCATTGCTTTGGGTGTGACACCATTTGAGGCAGGACACTTGTGCTGCTAGCTTCAAGGATCATAAGATCAAAAGGTTGGTTTTCTCAGTTTTGATCTTTAGAAATAATTGTTCCTTTAGGTTTTTAGTTTATTATCTTCATAGAAGAAAACATAGATCATATTAGGGTTGCATGTGAACCGTAGGAATTATTTGTTCATTGATTGCATAGAAAACCCTTTAGTGGTATCAGAGCTTAGGCTTGTTTTCTTATGAATTGATATAAATTGCTTGAATGATTCTTGCCTTGAGTGTTTTTTGCGAAAAACCCTCTTGGAATGGTCTAAATTTCGTTTCCTAGGCTAGGGTTTCCTAACCCTAGCCACCAAGCCCCATGGTCCCCCTTATTTGCTTGATTTACTTGCCTTTTAAAAGTATGTTGTTATTTTTGGTAATTGGATTAATTAAATAACTAGAACTCCTTTTACTTGGCTTGTAATTTTCGATCCTATAGGGGCCCTAGATAGAAAATTAATTTGATTAATTTATTAAATCTATCTTAGATTTAATTAGTTTAATTAATTGTTAATTAAAAGATCAATTAAATCAGCTTAAAGAATTAATTTAAATTTTCAAAAAATTGTTTAAAATTTGCGAAAATTATGATTAAATTAATTCTAAAATATTTTAATAAGATTAAAATATATCTTATATATTTACGATTAAAAGTTAATATTTATATATAATAAAACTGGTTAGTCTTACCACAAGTAGGCCTCATTCACAAAAACTGTCCTATAAAGAGGGTATAAGGCGACTGCCTATAAAATGGCAGTCTAATGGGTATCTACTCTTACCCACCACTCTCCTGGTCAGTCGAGTGTCGTTAGCCGAACGGGTTTGATAGAACCGCTAAGCCTCTTAAAAGTATAATGCTATAATTGAAAGTACTAGAACCTTGAAAAAAAACCCAATCTAGTTACTTTAGGTTAAAAAATATGAATTGGTGCTAATCCATGGAATTGCACATTGTACTTTGTGGAACGTTGGTGGAGCGTGTGTGGTTTACCGGCATGCCAACTGGGGTCCGCAAAGAGTTGCAATGGGTTTCTCGATTTTGTCATTATTAATGGAGCATGTGTGGTTAACCGGCATGTTAATTAGAGATGGCAATTGACTTCGAGAGTACCGAGCGAATTTGGATGGTTATTCACACCTGGTTTGTGATCCTTGGCATCCCAGTCACAAACAGTGGGGCACATCCGAGACTAAACATGCCATTGAATAGTTCAATGTGTCTCAACAGATCTAGGAATTTCATAAGATGAAATTGATAAGTGTATTATCTACCTTAATGACCATTATGTTGTGATTACGGCGTCCCTCTTCACATCATAGTTGGGGCATTTTGGGTCCTAGCCTTAATAAATAATAAATTGGGTAATTATTTAAAAGGATAATTAAACTAATAAATTTTGTTTATTGTAGATGTCTGTATCAAGTGTCTATTCTCCTCCCTCTCCTCCCTCACCCATTTCTGAGAGCATCAGAAAGCACCTACTAAATATGGAAAGGCTGACTGGGCTTAACTATAAGGAATGGCTTCGCAATTGGAGACGGGTTCTCGTCATTGCTGGCAAGCTTCATCTCATCGAGTATCCGATGCCGGTTCCACCGGAACAAGTTATCATAAAGAGTTCTTATGATAAGCAAAACTTCTTAGTTGATGAATCTGAAGAGATTCGTGACCTCATTCTATTGACCATTGACCCCGAGTTCCGCAAGGATTTTGAATCCTTGGGGCCATATGAGTTAATGCAATCGGTTCAGGAAAAGTTCCAAAAACCGGTTGAAGAGGAACGAGCTAGGATCTTCAAAAGACTTGCAGAGTGCAAGCTAAAAGAAGGAAGTAGCATTGATTCGCATGTTCTTCAGATTGAAGCTTACATAGGCGAATTGTACAAACTTGGTTATTCCATGAGTCAGGAGTCGAGTGTTAACACTCTACTTGCTTCACTGACTAGTAAGTACGATTTGTTCATTCAGACGTATAGAAAGGAAGACCAGAAAAGGACCTTTATGGAGATGCGTCCACTGTTGAATTTATACGAGTCACTCTTGGATAGGCATAGCTCAAATGGTTCAGCTACTTCTGGATTAAGTCCAGTGAAAAGACGCAGCAAGAAACGATCCAGATCGTCTGGACATGTCTTAAGTTGGGAATCCACAGAATCGGATACAGTAGCGGAAAGATTGGAAGACGTTCCAAGGTCAAAATCTTTTGAAAGCTCAGGTATATCTAAAATCCTCAAAACTCCTGTTCCATAATTCCTTGATGCCAAATGTGATAGTCACATTTTGGTTTGTATGCAGGGAATAAGTACGGTATGGGATATTGGTGCATAGGAGCACATTTGGATTGGATTTCCAGTTCATGCAGTTTTGAAGTTTAGCTAGATATTAAATCATGTTATTAGCTTATTAGATGCATTTGACATTGTCTATCATATAATACATTGTTCAAGGATTTTGTTTTAATAAAATTGTCAATTTTCTTTTAACACCTTTTGTTTGAATTATCCTTGAAATGTTGTATGAATGTGTTGAATGCGTGATTGGTGATAACTTGAATGTTGAATGCATCCAAAGTGTTTGGATTTTAGAAATTGTGTACCTTTATGATTGTTAAGATAAATGTCATAAGAATCAATTCAACCAAAGGTCCAGTTGGACAGAACATTGGAATCACTTGACTTAGAGTTATTTGATGAGTTGAGTTCTTAATGTGTCAAGAAATGAATCAACCAAAGATCCAGTTGGACAGGACTTTGGAATCATTTGACTTAGAGTCATATGATGATTAAGTGCTTTATAGAGCACAAGTGGCAAGAAATGAATCACCCAAAGATCCAGTGGATAGGATTTTGGAATCAGTTGACTTAGAGTCAACTGAAGATTGCAAGTCTTGAACAGAATTAACAAAGTCATAAGCTTACATAGAGATGTAAAAGACATTGAGATTAGGAGCAACGGACACATCAGTTGCTGTGTATTGCTCGAATCTTCAAATAGAACACAATTGTTTGTACTTTACAGTATTTGTCATTCGGTATGACGAATATGGCTTCGCTTATCAGAATAAGCGATTGGATTGAAACCTTGAACAGTTCAAGGACTTCAAAGGAAGTACAAGATCCACATAACCTGAGTGACAACATAAACTAGGAAAATGTTTCACAGTTTATTCTCTTCCAAGAACATTAATAGTTATAATGTGTCTTAGGGAAGATGATGGAGCATTGGTCGAAACAGTTCGATCCTCGATGTATGAGATACATTGCCAATTAGTTTCCAATAAATTGAATACTATACCAGTCAGACCATATAAACCATATTTCAACCACATCTTTTGACTAAGTAGGTTTTGCAGACACTGTCTGAAATGTAAAGCTGGGATTGTCCCACTTGTACATTAAAAGTCCAGGGTCTTGTAGTGTTCGTCCGAACCTCATGACTAGCCTGAACCTGATCAGCAATGGCATTTCACTGGCTATCCCGCTAAACCTATAAAAGAAGAGCTATTTTAGAAAGAACTCATGAAACAGTGGGAGTTGGGACAGTCCTAAATGAGTTCATCACTAGGCATGTGATAAAACCTTTAGTCATCACTAGGCTTAGAGCAGAAATTAGATTTCTGTTTTAATACTGACATAATCTTCTCTTGAACAGTAGTATTGATCACCGTCATAAGTAGTTATGATCGGGATGACATACCGAATTATGGTAAAACACTATAGTTGGTACGGATTTACAATCCAACTACTTGGAAGCATTGGTGAGCCCGGTTGCTGCCAATTAAGAGAACCTTAGGACGAGACACAGTCTATGTGGCATTCTGATTGATTTTACACCTGGTCTAAAAACCAGTGGGAGTAATCGAATCATCAAAAAGCAGCATATACAGAAACATACCTTCAGAACATCTGGTTGAGTGAGACGATACCCAGAGTCAATTAATTGATTCCGGGAGAAGCACTCTCAATAGAAGATGAAATCCGAAAGGATACTGCATAATGTAAGTCGTTAGTGGAGTGCTTGTGGATCACCGGCACACTAATGGGGACTCACAAAGAGTATGCCAGTATAAACGTTCGTGGGCCCGGGATTACGCCATGGGCATCTCGCAAGAAAGGATATTCAGATTCTCAAAATATGCCAAAGGGTTGGATTTTGAGAAAAGGCTGAAAGATATCCATTAAGATGTCAGAAAGGTTTGGATTCTCAAAATGTGCCATAAGCTTTGGATTTTGTGAATAGTCCATAACCGTGTCAAAGCCAGTGGGAGTGTCGCTGTTATCTATCTCCATATGTGTGTTACATACTGCTTCTAGGAAACGTCTCTTTTCATTACAAAGTGTAACGACTTGGTGTTAAGAGACGGATCGCTATGAATGACTTAATAAAGATACGGCATGCTCAGGTGGTTACAAACGTCTATGATCTTGATAAGATGCATGGAAAAGAGTCTCCGAAAGGAAATAGTTATTGAAAGTCGTGCCACAAGGATTAAAACTAATCCTATGATTCCAAAAGAGTTTGGAATAAGACTAGATCGAATCCAACAAGTTTCTTGGATCGATCAGAAGTGTCATGAACATGTCTTGATGACTTAATGCTTAGAGCATAGTGAGTCAGATTCAGGATATGACCTGGCTGGGAATACTTAATGGATTTTTGTACATACGTGAGAAATCATTGGAAAAATGATTGGGTGAATGTTAATAGTAATTTGAAAAGAGTTTCAAACAGTAAAAGGACTTAATGGTTAAAGAGTTTCGTTGGCATTCCGATGGAGCGCGTGTGGGTCACAGGCACATCGTAACACCTCGAAATAGTCTTAGGGTGCAGTCATGTGGACTAAGGATCCCGAGAACCATGGAAAGTCACAGTACATAGAATGGAGTTGTTAGTAAGAATGATGGTATAACCAAAATTGAAATATCATCGGAAGGATATCCGATCGGATAAAGTGTAGAAATGTATGACATTTGGATACATAGAAAGAGTGAAAGGTCACCCAGACATAAATACATAACATGAATTAAAAGTTTAAAATAGAATCTAGAAACCGATAATAGTTTTATGAAAAAAATCCGACTTGGTGATTACCTCGTGGAGACTTGGTAATTAGGCAAGAGTAGCTACCAGTCAGATTTTAAGTTTCGTTTTTGCATGTTTCACTTCCCGAATAATTTGAGTATTCAAACGTCCACAGTCGCTCATACTTTTCGGGAGTAAGTATGAATGAAGACTGTCGTGAATTGGTTTGTAGATTGTCTAAGGAGTTAGACATTGCAGTAAGACTGCTACAACGTTCTGAGTACTTAGAATAGAGATTTGAGTATTGGATAAACCCACACTCAATAGATTGCTTCATGGATTACATCACGAGCAATGTTGAGACGATAATATCGTATGATCTTAAAGCAGAGACATATGAGTTGAAATTTACGAGTCGGTTGTGCATTGATTATACGTAAACGCATCGGTAACTCGGTGTTATAAAACGCATTGTTGTGTACGATTTTGATAAGTAAAAGACACAAGCATATGAGTCAAAGCTTATTCGTTCCTTGACCCTGATGGGAAACAGATATCTGTAGGCTGCTCGATGATTTTGAAGTTAACTAAAGTGCTGGCCAGCCTGGACTAAATTGATGCGTTCAATTAGAAGTCCAAAAGTCATAAGCAGAATCGAAAATCGGGAAACAGAGTATCGAACAGAGATTGATCTCAATCCATGTCTCGTGTCTGAAAATATCTTGTTGGACGAAGGATCATATGATCACTTATCTATGGATAGAACTGACTGGGTCAAAGTTCGGCAGCAGTTTCTTGGAAATTGCAGGTTGTTTATTAATCAAAAGATAAATTAAAGTCATAGACTTATCCAAGTGGGAGACTGTTGGATTAGGTGTCTAAGCCATGACTTTATATTGAAGCAAAGTCCATTTGGGTTGCCCTCATAGCTGGAGGTTAGGATAGAGTTCAGTAAAGTAAAAGGTTGATTTATTAATTGTTTAATAAATCAATAGAATTAATCAAATAGTTTATTAATATATTTAAGTGTTAATATATTAATTAGAAACTATAATAATTAATTAAGATTTTATCTAGAATTAATTGGATTTAATTCCGTGATTAAATTAATTAATTAAAAATGCAGGGACTGGTTTGTATTTATTTAATAGTTGAATAAATAACTGGCCAGTGGACAGGGGCCAAAAGTGGCGCCAACTATGGAGGCTTCTCCATAGGTGGCGAAACCCTATTAGGGTTTAGAAAAGGCTTGGTCCATTTAGTCGACAGGCTTGCCCATTTGGAGGCTCCTTAGGGTTTCAGCTGTAACCCTTGGAGGCTATAAAAGGAGGCACCTGGCCACCCTAAAACCTGCACCATTTTCAACCAGATTTTCAACCAGACTACTCTGCTGGATTGTCTTCTCCATTGCTTTGGGTGTGACACCATTTGAGGCAGGACACTTGTGCTGCTAGCTTCAAGGATCATAAGATCAAAAGGTTGGTTTTCTCAGTTTTGATCTTTAGAAATAATTGTTCCTTTAGGTTTTTAGTTTATTATCTTCATAGAAGAAAACATAGATTATATTAGGGTTGCATGTGAACCATAGGAATTATTTGTTCATTGATTGCATAGAAAACCCTTTATAGCGTGGGGTAATGATATGGTCCCAGTTTACGGCCCACATCAGGGAGGAGTAGGTTCCACATGTAGAGATGGAGTGTCCAGCCGAGGAGTAACTCACCTTGACAAAGACGACAGAGTCAGTGTCGAAGATCACCAAATAGTTCATGGAGAAGGCATTGTTCTGCCATGAGTATGTCGTGATGGAGAAGATGAGGATGTCATGAAATTTAACCATGTTACAGACGGAGATCTGAGAGTTTGTGTGTGCCACTAAGCAGCATAAGCTTACCAATATGATCGTCATGCCTAGAGCGACGGAAATTAAGCTAGAATCCCAGTAGTGATAGAGAAGGCAAGCACCAGTATAGGAACGGCCGACAGCAAAGAAGTTCAAGACTGTCAATTCAAGATCAGAGGGACAGAAAGGAGGGTCACTACAGTTGTGACTAGACATGAAATGAGAGTGTGTTATTATTGCAACCAAGTTGGCCACATCAAGGCCAAATATCCCAAATTGGTGTAGGGGATGGTGCAGATGCCCGCATCTACGTTGTTGAGGATCACTGATGGGTGCCAGGTGTAGAAAAATGCCTTAAGAGCCAAGGGTAGAATCTACCAGCTTATAACAGACGAGGTGGGGGCAAAGCCAGATCTTTTTGTCGGTAAGTATTCGTCTATGTTTTACCGCTCTTTGTTTGTAATTGAATAGACATATTCCTAGATAGCAGTGTAATTACCGAATAAAGATCAACTCAAAAAAGGTTGTATCTTACATTGTTCTCCTTCAGCTAGGACTTGGGTGTCACTATAGGAATATTGGACCGATCTCTAGAGGGCGAGTGTGCAGATAATGAGTCGTTAGAATGTTTAGGGTCAATCGTGCTCATGTACAGGGGATCTGTAGGGTAAGGTTTCTGAGACCTTGCTACCATCCCGATGGACAGGGTTTTCATAGTAGTAGGTTTGGGCGGGATGAGTTGGTTCGAGGCATTGGTGGGTTGCGAATTGCAGTAGGTACGGATTCGAATTCCATGTAGGAGAGAACTATCACACCCAATACTTTACCATACATTTACAAACCTTTTTCTAGTTATCAAAAAACTTGGGCACGGTTGAGTTTATAATTACAAATTACAAGTATTATGGTGTTACGATTCATAGGATCAAGAACCAGTGATGAAAGAAACATTACTAAGTTTCGCAGTCATAAAAGCTTCTAAATCCAAAAAGGTCTTATAGTTTAATCATCATTGCAACCTTAGTATATAGAATTTTCAAAACAAATAGAATACGTAAGACATAAAGTCTCGTGAGATACATGGGTTTTAGACCCAACAGGATTCGAAAATAGGTTCAACTAAAAATCTTTCATTCATATAATCAGTTGTAAACCAATTCTCATACTTGATACTTATGATTCAAAGCAATATACTTTAGAAAATCCAGACACATTAAGGTGGTGGACGTTACTAACGATACAGGTGCCCCCGCATCGGTCTCCCTTCCATAAAACATAACACATTTGTCCTATGTGTTTTTGCTTACGTACACGTCTCCCCCTCATAGGATGGAACACACCAATCCTATAAAGTTGTGCTTAGGTTCTCCCCATCGTGGGAGAAGAATATTTTTCACCATCATGGTAGGTCTTGAAACTTCTACTTCTTGGGAAAGGTCTAGTCCAGACTTTCACTTTTTCATGCATTCAACTTCGACACATTATAACATTCTCAATAACAACATTTCAGTTCAACTTCAATAACTTGAACTTAGGTTAAGCCTTAAACAATATTTGATACAACATTTATCTGATTCATTAGATTCAACTAAGTCTTATTAACTTCACAAAAACATCACCAAAAGCTTAATAACTCATTAAATTAAAACGTATAACATATCATGCTTTACATTTCACCTAGAAATGATGCTTTACTTTCCTTTAGAAATCATGTTTGTAGCTTGTTAAAACTTATATTATTTTAAAACAATCATATTTCAAACTCATATATTTCATAAACTCAAAAATTATGTTCTTATTGTCTATGTACCTACAAAATATCCACATGTACTCACCTTGTATTAAGAAGGAAGTTATTCAAACGTCTATGGCACCTTTATCCTTCCCATTATCACCACCTATCTAGGTCACATATATTAACACATATAACATATTTCATTTATCTTTGAGGATTCCTCGTAACTACTTAATCCATTAAGACATAATAAATATACATATGCATACCTAGTTGGCATAACCACCAACTTTGATACTATGGCAAACTAAATATTTCATATTGATACATATGATGATATTACCACATTCCTAACTTCATACTCCACAACAATCCATTATAATAATTTGCATTCTCTCCATTGAATGTTTGAGAACCTTACTTTGATGGTTCTTGGACAATTATACTTCCAAATGATAATTATTTACTGACCTTGCCAAGTGTTCTCACAAAGAACACACCTAGTAGTGTTTGAGACAGTTTGTGTAACATCCCCAGGTTATATGGGTGTATTTAAAAAATTTTAACTACATTAATATAATATAACAAAACCTTTAATTTAATTTTTATAAAACACCTCACACTTTATTAGTTTAGTGTAAACATCCAAACCAATAAGAGTTAACAAAAATCAAAAGACTGCAGAACATCAATTCAAAACAAGTCCTAATGAATCAGCACAGTGTATACGAGTCAGGCCTTGCCATCTTTGGTGCCTGATGTACCTGAAACAACAGTTTAGGTAGGGAAAGGTTAAGCATACAACTTAGTGAATTTCAACACATACATCATGCATCAACCAAGCATACTTTACCCCTAGACAAAGAACACCACACAATGCACCTAGCAACAACTATCCACCCCACACTGTGTAATGAGCCATGCCATCTTGCTCAATACCTTGAGCCATGCATGCAATCTTGCTAGTGCATCTTGCTGACTTCTCAGCATTGTCAGTCGTGCGAACCATCTTGCTTTGTGTATCTTTCCAGGATATCTTTCTCTACACTCAACCATCTATCGACTCCATACTGAATGATGAGTCATGCCATCTTGCTTAACACCTTGAGTCGTCCATGCAATCTTGCTAGTGTATCTTACTAACTGTTTAGCATTCTCAGCCATGCATACAATCTTGCTTTGTGCATCTTGCCGGATAATCTTGCTCTTAACACAATCCTCTAATATACTCAAGGCACTCCCTAGCCTAATACCACACATCCACATATAGCAAACATATCACAAGAAGCAGGTATATCAACAAGCTCATAATCACAACACGAATCAACAAAGGATAAATGGTATCAACATAATACCGTGTGAAACTCATCTGACAAGTAGCAGTGGGCAGCACACGCAAGCAAGGTAGTACTTGAGGACCCTCTTTCTTCCTCTGACCTAAAACACACATATCACTAATTAGAAAGAATATTAAACTTTATAAATAACCACTTATAATTGTGTTTTTTGATCCCCGACATGCACCGTGTCCCATTATGCACCCCTTGTTCACTTTTACTCAAAAAGGAGTTATAATATGTTCGAGTTAGTTTTATTTAAGGTCGGACACACACCCTACCACCCAAGACCTAACACCAAGAAAATTAACCCAAAAGAGGAAACTGATAGCAAAGCTGGTTTTCGACCCACTTGCAATACCTTCAAACTTTAACCAAAGAGGAGTCCAATATAAAATCTAAGAAAATTAATGAAAGCACTAGACCCAAGGAAAATATCAAAGGCCCTAACCTCAGGTCATTTTCATTCTCCAATAATAAACTAAAAATCTACAAAATCACCTAAGTTGATCAGTTCACTCACAGGACCTCTTCTCAAAGATATAAGCAATTAAGAAAAAGTATAAGGACTTAGGTTTTGAATTTTGGTGTGAGTAAGTAGACCCTTAGACTGAACGTTTCCCACATGCCTTGACCCTAAATGATTTTTGTGCAAGTAATTGTGGATTTTTCAAAACATAAATAAATGTGAAACACATCCCTGGATCAGGCAGTAAATATTGCAACTTTCACCTGACTTAGGGTTCGAGTTAGGTCAGGGCCTTTTAGACCAGAAACTAGACACAATAATAATTCCAGGGATATAAAGATCACCATAAATAGACACTCACACGATTTATTATGAATTTTCTAATAGTAACTTCAAAACAGTGAAATCTGAAAATCGCAAAGATGACATTAGGGCTTAGGATTTGAACTCCTAAATGCATTAATAGAAGGATTAAGACCCCTAGGGTTAGAATTAAGTTCAAACACATCCGAAAAATATAAATCTAGTGTGATAAGACCATTGGTACCATACTAAACACAAATAAACACAAAACCTACCAAAACATACAAAACATGATTATGAACTTGACAAGAAGTGTAGAACACAATGGTCTCAAACAAGAAACTTGGAGATAAGGCCATTAGAGCATCCAAGAATAATAAAGATGGCTTGAACCACACCATACACACACCCACACACATCTCACTGTGAGGGAGGTGAGAGTTCTCGGCTAAAAGAAGAAGAAACAAAAAGAAAAGTTCACAGGGTACCTTCCATGTCCAAGTCAAGCACAAAGTCTCAAGCGCCCACCTTTCTCTTCTACTCCATAAGGACACACACAAGCACCTGGTCTGCCCTCATAAAACTTGTGACCGTAGGAAGAAGGATACGAGAGAAGAAGAGTGGTGGTTGGAATGAGGTGCTCAACTGGGGCTAGCATGGCTTAAACGTAGTAGTGAGATGGGCTGAATTGTAGTTCAAGGGCCTTAGGACCAAGGCGAAGGCTGCCCAACACAACCCGTCACCCAACATGGGAGAAAACACGTCTCATGCACCAGATTCCAAGATTTACAACTTTGGTCCTTGTAGTTTGGTACTTTATTTTTACTTAGCACATTCCAAATTAGTTATACTTTTAAAGTTTCCAAGTTTGTCATAACTCACCTCAGACCTTTATAATTAAGGTTATTCCTATTATTTTTATTATTATAATTATCTTTATTACTTTTATTATTATTAACAATTTAAAAATTACAGAAAAATACGTACCGAGAAACAGGGCCTTACAGTTTGAATTTGAAGGAGAAAGAAGGTGAAAAACTGATCCAAATGAAGTAATTTTAGTACATAATGTTGTTAGTATGTAGTGAGATCCACATGGAAATCACTTGGAGTTAATTTGGATGCTAGGTGGCAAAAATGGGGGTGATTTGGCCTATCCACGCGCCAAAACGCACTCAAGAAATAATCAACGTGCCATTTTACGCGACCCGCACGAACCACGACCAAACCAGGGCGCTACCTACGCTCCATAACAGAAGGCCTCATCCAAATGACCAATATACATGGCCCACATATATCCTTTGAAAACTTTGACACGACCCTTGCAAATTCCATTCCCACACTTAGAACAATTTTCTATATTTTTCCAACTCTACTCCATTTTCATCGATTTCCAACATCCATAACTTTCTCATACATAATCCAACTTATATAAACTTTAATTCATAGAAAGGTGGGAATATAAAATACAATTTACCTTTACTGGAGTTCCTTTGAATCCTTCTCAATTTCCCGCTATTGACCCACAAACAGGCTTACAACTCGATATTTGGCGACTTTAGTCCAACTTTAAAGCTTCATAATACTTATCTTAACTCCAAATGCTTTATAACTTATTTATCTTAACTAAAAATAAGCAATAATAAAATATATAAATATATACATTAAAATTTAATTTAAAGAAGCCAAATTGATGTGATTGGGGTTTGAGAGTACAATTAGTAATAAGGGTATGAATAGTAACACCTATATAGATTTAGGCTATCTTTTAGTATAACATAGTCAGTTTATAAGTTAGCATATAAGGTATATCATTTTTCGAGTTTGTTTTTAGATTGTCATGTTTGACATGGCAAACATGACATTTCAAGAAGTCTCATATACTATTTATTAATTCCTGCAAAAGGGAAGGATGTGGCTGAATAGTAGGATGAGGATACTATAGCTTTTGGATTGTATAGTTTTGTTCTATTAGTAACACTCGGCTTGATAACTATGCATGTATTTATGTTTCTTTTAATACAACTTGGTGAATATATATATATATATATATATATATATATATATATATATATATATATATATATATATATATATATATATATATATATATATATATATATATATATATATATATATATATAAAGACAAACCAATGCACAAAGTATATACTTTATGTTAAATACAAAGTAACATTTTAAATTTATAAAAAATGGTGCCTATAAAATACAAAATATCACCGTTAAATAAAATTTGTGCAAAAGAGGCCAAGCCTTCACAAATTTAAATAAAGTTTGCACAAAAGAGGCCGAGCATTCACAAACCTCATCGATATCAAAAGGAGTGCATATTGCATACTTGTACAACAGCCAAATCTTAATTCAAAACAAAATTTTAAGAAAATATGGATTTTAATGATGAAGAATATATCACTCAATTATAAAATATTTTCATCTTTGTTAAAATTTTATTATTTGAGTCTTGTGTGCCTCCCTTTCAAACCCATTTTATTAAATAACAACCAAATTTACCTCTAACCTAAATAACCACGTTTTGAATATAAAGTGGACGCCATGCGACCCTTTGTTGTGAGCTGTCACAATCGGCTACCGCACAAACGTTTTAAACTTGTTGCCTTTCCCAAAAAATTTCTATATCGTCTTGCAACCTTTTTGTACTTACAAAACTATTTGTAGACATCGAAAGAATTTAATTTCATTTATAATACATGAAAAAGGAAACGGTACCGTACATAATGAATTTAGTTTCTTCATTGGACAACTATACTATAAAATCTCCAGTTATAGCAATGTTCCATGTCATTGGATGTTAACATATGAGCACAATTTGAAGTACACTGCTATAATCTAGAATTTTTGTAACGTATGTTGCTATTTATCACAATAAACCATAAAGATGCCAACAAACAAATCCTCATTTTGTTAATGATTTCTATCCACTCACTTTTAGTCTAAACTTCGTCCACCCCATAACCAAATATGTAATTTCAACTTAACTGTAAAAGGTGGTGTCTTATGAATAATTTCCTTTCATCACCATTACTATTATTGGAATCTTCAACTACAATATGCACAATATCTTTTCCCGGTGTGTCATGAATTAACCAAGATGCTTTTTTTTTTGGAACCGGAAAATATATTATAAATCAAAACCAAACCCTAGCAAGACGCTAGAGAGAGGAGCACACAAAATACAAAGTTCAATTACAAACAATTAACCGGGGAGGTAATCTATTCACCCTAATCCAGATTACTCTTGCCGAATCTATGTTTTACCCACATAAAAGTCATAGACTTAATTGAGTCAACCACCATTATCGGAGATGCAACAACTCCATTGAAAATTCTATCATTTCTAGCACGCCAAATCACCCACAGATTACCATAAATAATCGAGACCAGAGCTTTACTCTTGTTTTTGGATCCAAGGTTCATTCTAGCCACCACATCAACAACTTCCTTGACTGAGTCGGCATTTACATTACCAACACCGCACCAGTCCTCCAAACTCCTCCATACCCGATCAGCAAACGGGCATCCCACAAGTAGGTGGTCAGAAGTTTCGATCCTTGAGATACAAGCATTGCACCAAGGAGAATCGATTCTAACGTTCCTGTTAATAAGAGTCGTCAACGAAGGGATACGACCCAATCTAGCTCTCCAAATAAAGCATAAAACTTTATTAGGAACCCACTTAAACCAAGGAAAGACTCCATCACAGATGAAGTGGGGTGCTCGGTCAATTCTCAATCTAATCTTCGCAACACAGAAACCCTCCTTGCTGAAATCTGATTCCCATGCATCGCCATTTTGTGACCGCCTTATCACATCGTGTACTAGAATGTTAACTTTCCGAAGATCATTTTTACAACGGGCAATATTGTTCCAAACTCCAGGAATATTTTTTAAAGCTGCAATGTTATCATTTGGTGTCCCCCTGTAGTGAATGCCAATAATTATACTAGACCACCAACTTCTCGAGGAGCAATCAATCTATCCCACGACACCCATTTGATTTTATGTGATTCACCTTCCCCTCCCCAAATAAAATTCCGCCGAATCCTTTCCAACCTTTCAATTACTCCATTAGCGGCAGCAAAGATCGACAGGTAATAGTTAGGAAGATTACCAAGAACAGATTTGGCAAGTGTTACTCTTCCACCAAAACTTAAGTTCTTAGCTTTCCATATCGAAAGTTTTGCTTTGAATTTATCAACAATTGGCTTCCAGTTTTTTATTAAGTTCATATTAGCCCCCACCGGCACCCCAAGACACATGAAAGGGAGGGAAGTCGGTTCACAACCAAGAGGGGCAGCCCCTCTCTCGACTTCTCCATCAGCCACACTGATGCCAACCACCTTGGATTTATTAAAGTTCACTTGAAGCCCTGATGATACGTAAAAACATCTAAGTATGCATGCGAGGTTGTCAATATTTTTCTTTGACCATTCACCCAAAAAAAATTGCATCATCCGCATAGAACAAATGGGAGAGCATGGGCCCAACATTTGGAATAGAGATACCCCTGAATACACCCTTATCAACGGCCTCTTTCATGGCAACATTTAATCCCTCCATCGCAATGATAAAGAGGAAGGGCGAGAGATGCTATAACACCAAATACGATCTAATTTTGAAAAAGGTATTTAAAAGTGGGAGGGTGGTTCACCTTCCCAAAGTCCAAATGTAAAAAGGTGTCACTAAATTTCAATTGGTGTGTCCTTTCCATATTCCCAAACAGACTCGAGATACATTGAGCGTTCTCATTCATTTGAAATACATTGATGTGGGGAAATAGTTCCATGAAACTTGACTCGAGAAAGTGGATTTTAATACGTGGTCATTACATTAGACTTTGAAATGGAGCTAAATATCGAAGACCAAAAAGTGGTTGTAGTTTAAATGATTTATCTCCTTGAGATGTAGTTTAGATCCTTTAGTTCCTTGAATATATATACAATTCAAAAAAATTTAACGCCCGGTTTTCTATAAAAAAATATACCCAAAATGTTTATACACATAATACATCAAAATTGGGTATATTAGTATTCAAACCACGTAAACAATATATAATCAAAGCTTATTTACATAAACGGTCCTCACAAACCATACCAGGCATTACAAATATCAACGACAAAATTTTCTACTAAAAAACAGTCTCTAAGTTGACCATCTGAAAATCACATGTCTTCCCCTATCACTGCTACAGATAATTGCAAAACACACACCCAAACAACAGGTAAGCTTATCAAGCTTATTGAATAATCTCCCTGCTAGACATCATCACACGATGTGTCGTTATTTATAAAAATATGGGAATAACCAAATCCATATATCTCTTATCAATAAACGTTCTCATCATCAATAAACATTCTCATCATCAGCTCTTTCTAATTACATTAGCAATTATATACGAACCTGCAATTTCATTAGCTTCACAAACATTAGTTAATTACTAGCAAACATCGACTCAACAGTAAGTACCACAAGCGGTACTACTCCTAACTCGATCATAATTACTCAGATGAACTCATTTCACACCCAACTATAATCCATCTCAACAGCCCTCATGGTTATACAAACAAACTCAAACTCTTTGATGCTATCACACTAGCATCTAGTCTGCTTATACAATCAATATGTATACTCAACTCAAGTGTTGTTATTCACAGATAACAATTACTCCACCAATGGGTCACAACATTAACAATATACCATATATATATATATATATATATATATATATATATATATATATATATATATATATATATATATATATATATATATATATATATATATATATATATATATATATATATATATATATATATATATATATATATATATATACTCAATCTACAACAAGGTAGAAATATACTCAAGTATTAGAGAGTACTCACCTAGATATATTAGCTTCACACCGTTTCAGATGATATAATTGGTAAGCCAAACTGTCTTATCTTCACTTTTAGCACCTATACCATACCACATACACCACATATATCTAAATACCTTGTATTTACTCTACAATAGCATTATTCACTCAACCATTGCTCTATACAGTTATCGCGGTCAAAACTGTAATCACGGTAACCGACCGCTATTTAATTTTGCGGTTCTCACGGTGGTATAGCGGTGTTATAACGGCTTTTAGTAATATGTATAACTTATGTAGAATTTACATGTTAGACTATTACTAGTAGAATTAATATGTAATCACGTTGGTATAGCGGTGGTATAACGGTGGTTTTGTGGTTCTCGCGGTGGCACTGCGGTTCTTGCGATGGTATCATGCTAAATAGCGACGTAAATAGCGGACTCGCGATAACTAACCGCTAAAATGAACTGCTATTATAAAAATCAGTGTGAACCGCGATACCGGCACGATACCAGCACGATACTGGCGCGATTAACTACCCAGCCATGGCTTATAGCATGCTCAGGGTTTGAATCACAACCCTGCTACACATCCAAATCAAGAATTACTCATTCTAATCTCATTAGATGCAGGTGGTTTAACAATACCACCTGGAACCTAACCTTCCTAAGCAATTCAAACACTCAATTGAAGCTAGAACATGAAATCATACCTCTTACATGCAAAAAAAATCAATCCTTACTTCAATTACTCAAACTCTTGAGCTCCAATTTGATTTTTAGGTTTTGTTGGGGTTTATTGGGGTTTTTGGGAGAAGAATTTCGAGTTTTTACCTTTCCCAAATGACACAAAACCGACCTTAAAAAGTGGTCTGCACAACTTATTGTCGCTAAGCCATACAGTTAGCAACGCTAACTGAGGTCGCACGCCCCGTGTCTCCTTACACGCCCCGTGTGAACCCATTGCTTGCCCTTAATGCATTTCTACACGACCCATGTGGGTCCACACGACCCGTGTGAGCCCAAATGAGTTGCTGCCTCTTTTTAAAAGACCCCCGTGTGACTTCCTATTGGTATTTTTCAAGCTCAAACTCCTTCCAATAGTGGTTCTAACAACACTAACACATATAACAACCTAACTAATCTTAATCACACCAAGATTAGCACAAATTTAATATAACTCTAAATTAGAAACACACAATACATGCTTAGCAAATAAACACACCAACTTACTTGCATAATCATCTCGGTTAGGAAACGGGTCTCACAAGTTCTCCCCTCCTTCAAAATATGTCGTCCTCAGAATCTCTTGGAATATGTGTGGTTATCAGGTTAATTAGGCTCACTATACAACCACTTTACCATCATAGTCACTCATCACATACGGTAACGATATTCTCCTCTCGTTGTGTCATACAGCATGTGCATATCCTCAAATCTCGTTTACTCATGATATAGCTAAGGAAGTAAACCTTCCTCAGCTTACATTACACTTAAAATTTTCTCATTCAAATTCTCTTTCCACAACATCTCAACGCTTGCTGACAAACGTCATGGCTACCAAGCCCGAGAATATAATCAGTTATAATACATAAATCTCATTGGTGGTATATACCAACATCTCAATAACATAACCCCATAGGATAACCAGCACAGCCATATTAGCTAACACCATTGGCAGATGGACAAATAATCGCTCTTTCAGGGCACACCCTTCGCTATTGCATCGTTGACAACAAGGCATCTCACTTTACTCTTCAGGTGATACTCCGACAACTATCATCATCAGCATAAACTCATATCTATGGTTCACATCGCACCACATTCTTAACATACCATACATTTTCTCTATTACAATACTAGTCTTATAACCATCTAGGACTCAAATACCATCGCAGGTATAACAAACTTCTTACTTCATCACACTTGAATTTTTTTTATTGGTCATCTGCCAACAACTGTTTCAAATCTCCTTGAAACGGTTAGCTCTAACTCGATAGGGGAAACGCTCTCACCAACTTCAACCGACTCTTTCTCAATTTTTCTACCCTATCATAACACGTCTTTTTAGTTATTACCCCTACTAATACATTCACATATTTGTCGGGTATGAGAAACACTCATATAAACATAAAAGACATAGACATCAACAATGTCTCACTCACGTCATACGACTCACAATCATTGGCATAAAATATAGAATAAATTAAATATTAGGAACTACCTCAACTTTCACTCGCGCCTTTTCTGGATTTAGCCTTTAACCCTCAACACCTTGGTCATACAAGACCTTTTTCAGTTGTCTCATCACTATAACCGATTAAAATTTCTCTAAAACATCATCTAACTCTGTTCTCACATCAGCATGCACATTGGGTTTTCACCTAAAATGCGGCTAACAACCTCTCACCAAAAATTGTTTCTCCTCATTTCAATTTAACAACATACTTCATGTTATCTCTCTCGATATACTCACCCACCACATCACCTCTTGTGTAGGTAATCCACATCACACTCTCACTTAATTAGTAGTCCTAGCGGACTCAGTAATTTTATTATCAATTAAATTCTCAACACAACTGCATATATTTCTCCTGACACATCATTAGTAAAAATTTTCCTATCGCCATTTCTTCGTCATTCTCATCTCAATCTCTAATCTGTCAATATTACACAAAGAGGTGATACATACGGCTCACCGTAGTCTCTCGAAGAAAATATTTTGATATCATTAAAAACATAATCTATTATTAATCGTCTCACACGAATAAATAGTACTAACGTGTCAACACTCACACATTTCTCTCATTCGCAGTAATTGGTTTAATTGCTAAGGAACGAATTCTATCTCATTTGATATGCAAAGAAATTTCACATGTTATAAAACCAGTTACATAACATACACAATTGCTCACAATAATACCTCCCAACAATATTACTCATTATACTACCTCATAATGCCCCTGTATTGTCACTCATCCTCAGATCCATCCTCTCCTCAACCCTGAAGGTCTCGAGCCACACAAGCTCACCACTGTACCCATATATATATATATATATATATATATATATATATATATATATATATATATATATATATATATATATATATATATATATATATATATATATATATATATATATATATATATATATATATACACAAGGATAATATGGTCTCAGTACTCCACATCACCATACAGTGCACGTCGGTCTACACACAAGCAAAACACTGTAGTACCACTACACGATACTCTGCCCTTTCCACTTTCAACATAGATTCCTCCACATTACGACCTTTTCGGTCGTAAGCCACAAAGGCTTCATATCTGTATCTTCCTCAACCCTACGGTCTCGAGTCACTAGGACTCACCGCACCTCTACTTTAGTATGAGCACAAGGGTTCCAACCATGTATGTTGGACGATTAAGCCCAACCACTTGGCTGCTAAAGCCGATATGAACCACATAGGTTCCTACAATATGAATCGGGTGATATGAACCGTACAAGTTCTCCATTGGCCACTAAGGCCTGCTTGAACCGCAAAGTACTCGTTGTGTGAGTTCTCCCTCAGTCATTAAGGCCTGCATGAACCACAAAATACTCGTTATATAATCTCAGAGATGTCCCCAGACATTTCCCTCACAAATAGCCCGTTTATGGGATAACTCTAGCCATAAAGGCTCAATATCCTGAATGTAAGGTATTCGTTATACAGTCATACAACTATTCCCGACACTTTTAACCACATACCTCTCTACACACTGACATGTAACAAGACTCCTATCACGTGATCATCTAGCTTACTCCAGGTGTCATGTAAGGTACCTGTACACAGTAATCGCTACGTACCTGTGAAACAACAAGCACTATATACATACAATATCCTACTACATATATATTTCACCATATATACTCATTATGCACACTCCTCCATGGCTGCTAAGTACTCGCTAAGCACACCACTAATATCTCAGTAATACATAATCACAAAGCACTCATTATGTGATATGTAAACCTTACCTCAAGTGGACACGAGATTATCGTCTCAATATCAGTTACTACACATTATAACCACCGATATCTAACACATGTAATCACAAGGGATCCTTTATGTGTATACATAGTTTACACGTATTCTACTACATGTATTATCATCAAATAAGCACACAGTACGTACATGTTAAAACTAACATGCTAGGTAGAGTTACTCACATATAACACAATCTGCCACTAAGGCATATAAGAATACACACTCATCTCATGATTTTTTTATATTATTCATAAATACACAAAATACAACATACACAACCAGTATTCTCAAAATGAGGAAGGTTACTCACATACCTCAACTCCCAATTCTTTAGTGTAATCAACTACACTCACTTACCTCAATTCTTTTAACTCATGTTCATATCATGCTTATAGTCGTTCTCATCATCAGCTAGAATTTCACTTCAACTGGGATCCCATCACATCATTAGCTGGAATCTTGCCATCAGCTGGAATCTCATCTCATCATTAGTTGGAATCTCGCCATCAGCTCAGATCTCATCTCAGTTAGTATCTCATCTCATATTCAGCTAACATCTCATTATCAACTGAAATTCTTGTCTCCTCATTAGTTGGTATCTCATATTAGCCAAAATCTCGTATCATCATCCACTGTTGGTCCAACCGACTGTGACCAATTCATCAACTCGTCCTTCATCTGACACCATATATATATTCATACACAGAATATAACAAATAACTAATATAACAGAAATGTTATATTTAACTCACACGCTAACATCTACAACAATATCTTTTCCAAGCATGTGATAGGGGCCCTCTCTTTCTCTCTCCTAGGTTCAAGTCTAGGACCCTACACTCATGGACCTAGTACACTTAAACCTCTTCTCTAATACCAACTTGTAACGCCCGAATTTCCATTAAAAGTATACCTAAAAAGTTTAAGCACATAATATATCAAAATTGGGTATCCTAGTACTCAAACCACGTAAACAAGATTTAATCAAAGTTTATTTACATAAAAGGTCCTCACAAACCATACTAGGCATTACAAATATCGGCTACAAACTGTTCTACTAAAGGACAGGATCTAAGTTGTCCATCTCTCAATCACATGCCTTCCCCTATCACTACTACATATACATGCAAAACACAAACCCAAACAACAGGTAAGCTTATAAAGCTTAGTGAATAATCTCCCCGATCGACATCATCATATGATTTTGTCAGTGTTTATAAAAATATGGTAATAACCAAATCCACATATCTCTCTCAATACACATTCTCATCATTAACACTTGCTAATTACATTAGCAATTATATATGAACCTGCAATTTCATTAGCTTCAAAAACATCAGGTAATTACTAGCAAACATCGACTCAACAGTAAGTACCATGACCAGTACTAATCATAACTCGATCATAACTACTCACATGAACTCATTTTACACCCAACCATCCTTCATCTCAATAGCCCTCATAGCTATACAAACCGACTCAAACTCTTTGATGCAATCACGCTAGCATATACTCTCCTTATATAATAAATATGTATACTCAACTCAATTGTTGTTATTCACAGATAACAATTACTCCACCAATGGGTCACAACAATAACAACATTATATATATATATATATATATATATATATATATATATATATCTATATATATATATATATATATATATATATATATATATATATATATATATATATTATATACACACACACACACACACTCAATATACAACAATGTAGAACTCTACTCAAATACTAAAGAGTACTCACCTAGATATAGTAGCTTCACACCATTTTAAATGGTATAATTGGTAAGCCAAAGTGTCTTATCTTCACTTTCAGCACCTATACCATACCACATACACCATATATATCTAAATACCTTGTATATACTTTTCAATAGCACTATTCACTCAACCATGGCTTATAGCATGCTTAGGGTTTGAATCACAACCCTACTACACATCCAAATCAAGAATTACTCACTCCAATCTCATTAGTTACAGGTGGTTTAACAATACCACAAATGGAACCTAACCTTTCCAAGCAATTCAAACACTCAGTTGAAGCTAGAACATGAAATCATACCTCTTAGATGCAAAGAATCAATCCATACTTCAACTCATCAAATTGTTGAGCTCCAATTTGATTTCTAGGTTTTCTGGGGTTTCTAGGTGAGGAATTTCGAGTTTTTACCTTTCCTAGATGACACAAAACCGACTTTTAAAAAGTGGTATGCGCGACTTAGGGTCGCTAAACCATACAGTTAGCAACGCTAACTGAGGCTACACGTCCCATGCCGCCTTAAATACCCCGTGTAAACCCACTACTTGTCCCCAATGCATTTCTACATGACCCATGTGGGTCCACACGACCCGTGTGAGCCCGAATAAGTTGCTGCCTCTTGTTACATGACCCGTGAACTCCTTTTGGCATTTTTCACGCTCAAACTCTTTCTAAAAGGGTTTTTAAGCACACTAACACATATAACAACCTAACTAATCTTAATCACACCAAGATTAGCACATAAAATTTGCTATAACTCTGAATTAGCATCACACAAGACATGCTTAGCAAATAAACACAACAACTTACTTACATAAGCATCCCAGTTAGGAAACGGGTCTCACACAAAACTCGTCTCAACAACCTCAATTTAAATTGAAATGGAAGTTGAACATATTATGCTTACAAAGATTGGCTATAGCTAATGTATCTACGAAGTTATATTTTTCAATTCCTCAAACTTCCTACAATCATAGAATAAAAATTTTATGATTAAGCCCTAGTCTGAAAATAATAGTGTATTCACTAAGTGCCAAATCAACAAAAACTCTTAATGGTAGTTAATAAATAAAGAAAAGTTGGAATTGGCATGAAAAATTATGGAAAGTAGTTTATTCCAATCCACTTATTTCCCAAAATACGTAGACTTAGAGACTACACTAAAGAAGAAGAGGAGGTTTAAAACATCCGTGCATTTCCATTTCCTTGCCACATGTATGAAAAAAGAGAACAAGCTTAAACACCATGAAAACAATAAGTTTCGAGCATGGACATTGTTATTTTCTCTTTATTCACATTCATCCGACCTTTTGACCTTTCCCCATAACTAGAACTAAAACAAAGAAAAGCATGCATTGGCATTGCTTTGTCAACACGTACAGCTGGATCAAATCTTTCTATAATCAACTTGAATTGAATTTTAACTTTTGTGGTTTATGGCTCTAATATAGCCTACAATAACAAATTATCCAAATGCATTAGCATTTCAAATAAATCAAAACTGAAATTTATTTAACATCAAGAATTTTTATTAAAAAGCTATATTCAAATATTAGGTTTTGCATACTTACCATCTCACACCTCTCTAGTTGATATAAGCGCCAAATGTCAAGCTACAAGAAAAGTAACAAATCAACATTACACAGTTATATGAGTCATTACTTACTGCAATAGATGTGAATATGCAAAATTTTCATTATTTATTCTCTATATTGTATATATAAGTATACCTTACAAGGTTAATGCAAGTGGATGGGACTTGGGACATTGTTCAAATTAATCACCTCCTAGGGAAAATTACATAAAATCACAACATATTTTCACTATTACCAATTTAGCCACATGAATTTTTTTTAGTGAGTATTATTATAGTACTGCATTAACTTTATCAGATGTATAGATATTTCAAAATTTAATGTTATCATAAGAAGTAGAATTCTATGATATAAAAAGTATATTGTTATTTGATACATTCAAACCAATATGATATGTAATATGAAGTATAATGCTATTTAATTCTATGTACTCTTTATTTTAATTTTAATATAGGTTATTATATTGATAATGTAAGAAATCAAAGTAGAATGTTATAATATGAATGTTGTAATGGAACTAGTCAACTGGCTTTAAAAATGATACAATCTTAAACAAATAGGCCAAAGTGCATTGCTATTTGTTTTTTATTATAAGATATTTCTATTATTTCTTTCAGTCCAAAATGATGAAATCATATTTTACCTGCTATTATTGCATTCATATATCAATTTACTATAGTCGATACCTTAGCCTATTTTCTAAAAATATATGTCAAAATCGAAGTAAGATACCATACCATGTAGATTGAACATTTGGTGGAAATGTCATAAAAACTTAAGAAAAATCGGTGAACAACTTAATTCTTTACAATAAAAGCTATAGGTGACATGCAACATAGCATATGAAAATGATGCTATTGTTGTAGAAGCATGTCAAGTAATCAATTATTTGAATATTTAGTATTACTTTAAAATTTGTCGAAGCAAACAAGATATGTGTTTATCAAAAGGAAGAGGAAATTAGGATTCTGGAAAATTTCGTTTAAGAACATTATAGTCCCATAACTTATTGGAGAAAAAGGTTAGTTTATTTAATTTTCATATGAAAACTTTCAACAATTTGTTGAGTTTTTTTCTTATACTTATACATTCCTTTAGGTGAATGAAATGGACGAAGAGCTAGAGAGAAAACACAAGATAAAAGATTCACTAGAATATTGATTTTAGCATCCAATTGAAATGAAAACACAAAACTAGGGAGAAGAAGGAAACATACCTGAATTGGGTGAGGAGGAGGAGGTTGGAGGAAGTCCGTAAGGAGATGATATTGGGGAACTCTCCTTTTTACTACATGACACCACCAGAATAGTGATGCTTCGCCCGAGCCTAATCCAATTATTGGTCAGCTTTAGGGTAGCAAGAAGGGAACAGTAGACTGGGAGTGAAAGCTTGGTAGAAGAGAAGGATCTTGCTATTTTTGGGTGAAAACGGAAAATAAAAAGGAACTCAAATACTCTTTAAACTTTTAGCAAATATGAGAGAAAACTTCGTGCTTTTTTTTAGACACTAATTCACGACATACATTTTGTACGTCTTGAATTTTTACAAATGATGATAGAGATTTATAGCGAACACTTACTTTTGTCATAAATCACAATGGATAGCAGATTTTTATGACACACATTTTGCCAGTCGTAACTCTTCTGTCATTAAAAATAGTTTTTCTATTAATGGATCTTTAAAGATTTTAGTGAATTGTCACGTCGTAACTCTTCTGTCATTAAAATTAGATGACATGAAAATTTTGACAAAAATTAGATGACAAATTTTAATTATACAATGACAACTAATATAATAAATAAAAAATTTTATTACATTTTAACAATCAATAAATATTCAAATTTAATAAAGGGGAAATTCTAAAAAAACACTAAGTTTTCAAGAAAAAAAAATTGATTTCGACAATATGTTATTTTTTCAATTAAATCATTAATTTTCAATTTTTTTCCAAATTATTCACTAAGTTTTAAATTTTTTTCAATTAAGTCACTATGTTTTTAATTTTGTTTAAAATTTGACACATAGGCCTTCCGATGTGCCCACCACGGGCTCTCACTTTTTTTTCTTCCACATCAGCACCCGTCACTCCTCCCCTCACACTTGCAAATGGTTACCTCTCACTTCCCCTCACATTTGGTACAAGTAGTTATGCATAATGTACAAGCAGCTTACCTCACATTTGGAGACGTCGTGCAACGTGCAAACACCACGCAAGGCCAAAAGTGAGAGCACCTCTCACTAAAGGGGTGGTGTTCACCCAAGAGCTCGCAATCCACATAGGCGTCGCACAAGCCCGAGCTTGGGCACACCGGAAGGCCTTAGGTGTCACGTCAGCTGTCATGCCAGCGTCATATCATCAAAGACTGATGCATCATCATGTCATGTCAGCTGATAACCAGGTTTACCGCTTAAGTGGTAAACATTGAAACAAAATTGAAAATATAGTGACTAATTGAAAAAACTAAAAACTTAGTAACTTAATTAACAGATAACACAGTTGTCAAAATAAAAAATTTTTGAAAACTTAATTTTTTTTTTTTGAAATTTGCCATAGAAAAAAATAACTATTAGATTTACGTTTTGAAACTAAATTATAAACATCCATCAATTTTTAAAGAAAATTGTAGGAATGAGCAAAATCGAACCCCGAAACCGAGCAACCGATAAAAATCGATAAAACCGAAACCAAAACAGAAACTGGCGGTTCGGGTTTGAATTTTATAAACCGAAACTGTCGGTTTCGGTTTCTGTTGAGAAACCGACCAATTAGAAACCGAACCGACCCAAAACCGGTAGAAACCGACCCAAACCGTGAAACCAAAACGAAAATTAATAAATACCTAATATATTACTATATATTAATTTTTGATATATTATTTATTCTACAAACAAAAATCGGGAGTCCATCACTGATCAAATGCTTCATCGACAGTCCTTGTTATCGGGTTGTCAACTTCTTCATTGTTATGATATTATCAAGTTCTTGCTCACTTCATTGTTTTAAATTTGATTGTCTAAACTGGTGGTTTAAACTTTAAACTTGGTTGTCTTCAAACTTAGCAAAGTACTTTTAAATTGTGAGTTGGGTTTAATGTTAAAATTGGTGTTTATGATTTTTATATATATTTTTAAGACTTGTTGGAAAATGGGTTCAAAACCCAAAACCCACCGGCTTAAACCTAAAACTCACGAACCCATGGGTTGAAACCGAAATCGACCCAAAACTGAAAGTAGAAATCGAAACCGAAAACAAAGAGAAAGCGAAACTGACGGGTTCTAGAACCCAGAAACCTTACTGGTCGGTTTGGGTTCTGTTTTGGGTCCAAAACCGACCCAAACCGACCCATGCACATCCCTAGCAAATTTTATTTCCTCTTAATAATCTTCCTACTTCATCCTCCTACCCACTACATAATGACATTTGAAATCTACTAATTTTGCTTAATCTTCTCTCTTGATTTTGACAGTTGTTTTGATCTACGAAGATCGATAGAAACCTGAAGCAGATCTTTTTTCGACTGTTTAGTAGGAGGATATATAACGGGTCATTATTAAAATCAAGCAATAAGAAGTAACCACCTCGTGACCGTAAGCTTGTTATCTACGAACCACCAATCCCCATGCATAGGCCAGCTACACCACCACCACCGTCTCTAGCCGTCCGCCGTTAGAGCATCAAGTACGACATAATAAAATAAAAACAAAACAGGAGAACACATACGAAAATCTGTGAATACACCATCACTAACTATGTACAAAAATTACAACAACCGATCTCATGTTTTATGGAACACGTATGATCATATGCATATATAACCTTATAAACCAAGACGAACACGAACGCTCTAACTCAAACGAACCCAC
The DNA here is from genome assembly GCA_023525715.1 of Cichorium intybus. NCBI lineage: Eukaryota > Viridiplantae > Streptophyta > Magnoliopsida > Asterales > Asteraceae > Cichorium > Cichorium intybus. The sequence continues at coordinate 130,185,011 of CM042011.1, read as the reverse complement.
CGCACCAAAGTCTAGGAATATTGTAGTCTATAGTGATGGATCTTAGGATGCAGCGATTATTGGGCTAAGCACAAGAGACATCCCTTCCAACGCCCACTGTGCTGTCGTGTGATCATGCGTCGTGACCTTTCTTCATTACCTTGCTTGCTACTCTTTTTACATAACACGAAATTTCTCCCTCGACAAGATCCTATTTCTTCACTCGGATTCAGTGCTGCTATGAGAACCAAGAAATATTTAGTAGATTATTTATAAAAATAAATAATAATAATAATAAATAAATAAATAAAAAGCATAACATCAATACTAAGGCAATATGAGCATTTTGCTGTCACGATCCACTAAGATTTCTAAGTGATACCTGATCCTGCAATTAATGCATAAAGCATAAAATCCTTGAAATCTGAACCGAGAACTGGAAGACGCCCATCGCGAGCATACAACTTCAACGAAGAATCAATAACAGTAGACACTTTGTCATCTTCGTTCACCACAAGTCTCAACGGCCCAGAACTCCCAACCACATTCACAATGATCAAAAACCGGTTATTCTTCACATTGGCATCACCATCATCGTAATTCTTCTTCTTCCTAGGTAAAATCATTCGTATAGACGCATTTCTCTTTGTGCTCTTTTCAGTTTCCATATAATCGAATCTTTGGAAATTAATAAAGGTGGGTTCGATCCAAGAACTATGAAGAGTTGGGAACTATGAGTTTCGAGGGATTCAAGAATCAAAAAGAACGATTCAAAGGTTGGATGTTGTGGTTGTCGGAAAGAAAGGAGTTAGTTCGTGCCAAGAATTCCGAGGTTTGTTTGAGAAGAATTATGTAGTTGGCATCTTGTACGGATGCATGTTTCCATCATATACTATGTAAAACTATACTTATATAGACAATCACAAAAAGAACCAAAATCATGGGTTTACTTATTGAAATAACCGTCTTTTTTATTTATCACAATATGAATATTAATTTCATAATTACTCTGCTATTGCCAAATACATTTTTATTTTTATATATTGTAAAAGGGCTAATGAAAAAAAACACTATTTTTGTCCAAAATTTGGGTTAACCATAAATTTTTAAAATTTTTGGAAAAAACATCAATCTTAATTTGGTAAAAAGTTTCATGGAAGTTATTGGGTTAACCATAAGTTTTTAAAAAATTTGGAAAAAACATCAATCTTAATTTGGTAAAAAGATTCATGAATGTTATTGTTACATGTTAGTATGTTAGTATAGGTGAATAACTATGCACTAACATGGTAAATATTTGTCTTACGTGGCATCTTGTGTGGTTAATGATGTTAACATGCTTGACCGGCCGCTACAAGAAATCTGGATATTTACCTACCCATAAATTACACACATGTTATGTGTAAGCATATACCAACACATATTTCGCATATGTGTGGGTACTTGAAGATAATAAATTTTCATAAGATATAACACTTAATATCTATAGGTAATTCCTTATATTAATATTTTATCTTGGGGATTTTTCACTACAAAATTTGTGATTGACGTAGATGTATGAGTGATTCATTTATATTAGTGTATATTTGTATATATAGTTTAGCGCAATTTATATTTTTGTGGTATAGCTCGTTTATGTAAGCCAACTTTGTATTGTAAACTGTATTTATATTTGTTTGAATGCAAATCTCGTGATTATGGAAAATAGGTTCTTCATTATGGTATCAGAGCGAAAACCCAAACCCTAAATAATTCTCCTCTCTACCCTCGACTGTCTCCTACCTTAACGCCATTTTCTTCTTCTATCTGTCTTTCTCTTCGATCCACTTTCCCTCCCCTAATCGCACCTTCCTCTGCTATTTACTATGTCAGGAGACGACAACACCAACCCTAATCCTAACTCTACCGCCAATCTAAACCCTTAAAGCGTTACCAACATCAAGGCATTTGTCCCTCTAGTTCCTAATTTAAATCAATTGAATTATGATGCTTGGCGAATCCTCTTCACCACACACTGTCGTGCATATGGTGTTTATAGCCACTTTGATGGCACCTCCAGACCTATAGAAACCAATAAAATCGAGTGGGACAACCTTGATTCTCTTGTTGCCATGTGGTTCTTTGAAACACTTTCTCAGAATCTTCTCCCTATGGTTCTCAAGGATGGTTCAACCTCACATCAGGTATGGCAGGCCATTGAAAGTTTTTTTTTATGATAATAAGGGTGCACGGGCAATTGAGCTTCAAAATAAACTTCGTTCCATGACTTTGGGTGACCAAACTATTTCAGACTTCGCACCAAAATGACACGAATCTCTAAATTAGTTAGCAACATTGATGCTCATGTCTTTGAAGAAACTCTCGTTACGTACCTGCTAAATGCTCTCACCCCTCATTTTGACACTGTTTCCATTCTCATCCGCTACTCTGACCCACTACCGACCTTCTTTACAGCCCTCTCAATGGTTACTTCGGAAGAGACAAGGCTCAATCAGGAACAGCCCTCACAAGCCATTCATACCATCACCTACCATTCTCTATACATGCAGTCCTCACAATCCTCGCAACAGCATTCCTCTCGAAACAACAACCGCTACCATTCTTCACGAGACAATCGCCGCCAGCAACCTTCTGATCAGCGCCGCCAACAACAAACTCCACCTATTGGTATGACCGCCCTGTGGCACCCACTGGTATGACCACCCTGTGTCACCAGCAACAAACTCCAAACTCCTTGGAATGTTACCCGGCCCTCCGGTAATCAGTCGTAGCTGGCTCGCAACAATCATCAACCATGCACCATGCGGGTCTTCTCGGCAGCAGCCCAACACCACAACCTGCTGCCTATCATACTAGCCCTTAACAGTCGGGTCCCCCTTTTCCTTGGTCATGGTTTCCCCCGGCTACACATGATGAAGCTACTGATCTTACATAGGCATTTAACGTCATGTCTATTTCAGAAACACGGATCGTACTTGGTATATGGATACGGGTGCTACCTCTCACCTTGCTTCGGACTCAGGTAGTCTCAACTTCATTAATGTTAAGAATTATTATAATTTTGTACTTGTTGGCAATGCTTCATATATCCCTATCACTTAAATCTGTCATATGGCTCTCCAAACCAAACATTGCCCCTTATACCTTAAAAACGTCATTATCACACCCGATATCATAAAAATCCCACTTTTGTTCGTAAACTTTCCACTGATAATATATGTTCCATTGAATTTGACTCGTTTGGTTTCTCTGTGAAGGATCTCTTCACAAAACAGGTTTTAATTAGGTCTGATAGCTCCGGTGACTTGTACCCTTGGTTATCTCAGTATGCTCCATATGTTGCTTTCATGTCATGCAAACCCGCTTTGTGGCACCAACGCCTTGATCATCCTGGTCCTCGCGTCCTTCAGTCTTAAATTTCAAATAAATTTTTGTCTTGTAATAAAAACAGTAGTATTGTTTCGTGAGAGTCTTGTCGTTTCAGTAAGCGTGCTACATTACCATTTTCTAGTTCTATTTCTAGTGTTTCTGCGCCTTTTGATATTGTGCATTCTAATGTGTGGACATCTCCTGTTATGAGTGTCAGTGGAATAAAATATTATGTCTTATTTTTGGATCAAATTCTCACTTTCTTTGGGTGTACCTGCTTAGAAATAAATCTAATGTCTTTGATAAATTCCTTCATTTTTGTGCCTATGTTCAAAATCAATTCAAATGTGAGATTAAATCATTCTGATGCAACCACGGGTACAAATTTGACAATCGCCAATTTCATTCCCTTTTTTACCAACACGACATCATTTTTCTCTTTTCATGCCCCCGCACATATCAACAAAATGGGATGTCCAAATGCATGATACGCACCATCAATAATGTCATTCACACCCTCCTGTTTCAAGCTCACATCCCTAACACATATTGGGTTGAAGCTCTCCATATGGCTAATCACCTCCTAAACCTCACTCCGTCCACATCCATCAACAATGCCATTTTGTTTGTCAAACTCTTCAACAAAAATCCCTCATATGATCATCTAAGAGTCTTCGGGTGTCTCTGTTACCCTCATACTCACACCTCTCACAAACTTTCTCCCTGAACTACCCCCTGTATTTTCCTCAGGTACCCTTCCCAACACCACGTCTATCGGTGTCTTGATCTTTCCTCTTGAAAGATCCTCATCTCCCGTCATGTTGTGTTTGCTGAGACTTCCTTCCACTTTCGGTCTGTCACTCTCGATCACCCTCAATCTTACACTTTCCTTGATGGCATCGACCCCCCTCTCTCGTGACTCGGTCCCCTCTCCGTGACTCGCCTCCCACTCCTCCTTCTTCTATGCACCACGGTTCATCTACGGACTTATCCACAGACTCCGACTACCCCTCAGACTCTCCTGAGGGCTCTCCTTCTCCACCTATATAGCATTCTATAATCACTCGGATTCAACAAGGCATCACCAAACCCATTTCTCGCTTAAATCTCCACGTTGCCACTGAATCTCAAATTCCAAAAATTCATATCAATGCCTTTCCTGGCCCTAATTAGACCATTGTCATGCAAGATGAATTTAATGCTCTTATGTCTAATGGAACTTGGGATCTTGTTCCAAGGCCACCTGATGCTAATGTGACAGGTACAAGGCTCGTTTGGTGGCCAACAGTAAAAGCTAAAGAACAAGGATTAATTGTGACGAGACTTTTAGTCTGGTTGTCAAATAGGCTACCATCAAATCAGTTCTCAGTATTGCCATCTCTCGCCAGTAGCCCATACATCAGCTAGACGTGAAAAATGCCTTTCTTCACGGTCATCTCATGAGACTGTTTATATGCATCAGCCACCAGGTTTCCAAGATCTGGCTCGTTTCGACTACGTATGCCTTCTTCGGAAGTCTCTATATGGTCTGAAATAGGCACCGTGTGCCTGGTTCTACCACTTTGCTAGATATATTACCTGAATTGGTTTCACTCACAGCAAGACAAACTAATCTCTCTTCATTCTATGTAGAGGCTCCGCCACCGCCTATCTTCTTATATATGTTAATGATATTATCTTTACAACTTCCTTGGATGCTCTTCTTCGGCACACCAAATACATGTGATCATCCAAGTTTGCTATGACTGATCTGGGCCAATTGGCTTATTTTAAAGGCATCTTGACTACACGGGATTCACGCGGTATATTTCTCTTTCATCGCAAATATGCGCTTGAGCTTCTGGACCGGCAAACATGTCCACATGTAATCCCAGTAGAACCTCCGCTGATTTGTAGATGAAACTGGGTGATACCACCACTCTCGGACCCTACTTTATACAACAATCTTGTTAGAGGCTTACGGTACTTGACTTTCACTCGCCCTGACATTTCATTCGTTGTGCAAAAAAATATGTCTTTCGATGCACGCCCCTCGAGAGTCGTACCTTCACGCTCTAAAGTGCATTCATCGCTACATTAAGGGCACCCTTGATCATGGCGTCCAACTTCACCCTTCGTGTACTACCGGCCTTATTTCCTATTCTAATGCAGACTGGGAGGGGTGCATTGTTTCGTAGATCGATGAGTGGTTATTGTATCTATCTAGGCAAAAACCTCATTTCCTGGTCATCAAGACGACAGGCTATAATTTCCAGATCCAACATCGAGGTGGAATACAGAGGTGTCGCCAATGTCGTTGCAGAAACATGTTGGCTTCAAGACCTCCTTCATGAGCTCCACTATCCCTTATCAAAGGTCACCATTGTCTACTGTGACAATGTCAGTGTAGTTTACTTGTCCACCAATCCCGTTCAACACCAATGTATGAAGCATATAGAGCTTGACATCCATTTCGTTGGGATAAGGTTGCTACCGGACAAGTATTGGTATTACATGTCCCTTCCAGCCACCAATATGCCAACATATTCACGAAGGGACTTCCCTCGTCTCTCTTTACCAATTTCAGATCCAATTTGAGCGTCCGACCGCGATCTCCCCCTCCAACTGTGGGGGTGTATTAGTGTATATTTGTATATATAGTTTAGCCCAATTTATATTCTTGTTGTATAGCCCTTTTATGTAAGCCCACTTTGTATTGTAAATTGTATTTATATTTGTTTGAATGTAAATATCATGATTATGGGAAATACATTCTCCATTAATTTAGTTTTACCAACACATAATTTTAATCAGGCATGAGGGTAATTAAATTAATTTAGTTTTACCAACACATGTTGTACCTTTTTTATGTTTGGGTATTTTACTTACACATATATAAATTAATTGGATGTGTGGGTAATTCATTAAGTTTTATCAATACATAATTTAAATCAACTATGATGCGGAAAAGTATATACAACACACATGTTGTAATTTTTATGAGGAAGTATTTTACTTGCACATATATAAATATGAAATGGATGTGTGGGCAATTTATTAAGTTTTATCAACACATAGTTTTAAATCAGGTATGTGTAGGTAATTAAATTAAATTAAATTATAATAACTATTATTTATAACTTCATTTAATTAGCGTGCTTTTTGTGTTTGTTGTAACATTTTTTGTGTGTAACACGGGTTGGGTGGATCCAATGTGGATCCGTTTTTCCACCGACCCATTATCCACCCACCGCCCACCGCTTCTCATCAACAACTCCTTCAGAATTCAATAAATATATATTTAGCTTCCCGATTTTCTCCAAACCCACGTCTCTCTCCCTCTCCCTCTCGAAATCTCACATTTGCTTCGCATTTAACGACAATAGCTCGGAATACGAACGGGAAGAGAGCAGATGGCTCCGGGAAGAGCAGCGGTGGCTACGGGAGGAGCAGCGGTGGATTCGGGAGGAGCGACCGATTCTAACTATACATCGACTTCATTTTCTCGATTGCAGGTTTGATAACGACGGTCGCTCCTCCATGGTGCGTAAAATCGTTGGAAACCCTAACTAATTGGCTTCGGTGGATGGTTGCAGATGAACCTGCATGTTGATTTTCAAATTGCGTAAAGGCCATTCTTTTAGTGCATATTTATCTTAGACATGATGGCTTTAAAGAAGGTTGATAAGTGGTAAACTCGAAGTGGTTTACTTTTATCATGTCTAAGAAATTTCGATGCACTTGGATTAAACCAAGAACACAATCGTTTATTAAAATCTGATCGATCATGTATTCCGTCTTTTGAAATAGTTATGATTACCGTTTTTTTTGGTTTTCAGGAAGATGTCAAATAAAGTAAAGAAGGGATGGGATTGACGTTATTTCAGAATCATCTACAATGGTCAAGGTATAAGAAGCTTATCAAATCGGTGTGTAATTGCTAACAATCATGTATTCCGTCTTTTGAAATCGTGTAGCATTATTTAGATTACGGTTTTCTTTGTTTCTCAGGAAGATGTCAAATAAAGTAAAGAAGGGATGGGATTGACGTTATTTCAGAATCATCTACAAGGGTCAAGGTATAAGAAGCTTATCAAGTCGGTGTGTAATTGCTAATCGTGTTTCTAATTACAGGAAATTGCTATTGGCTTACTTGGGTTATGATGTTGAGTAGGCTCTCTTAGAAATATACTGACAAAAATCCATCAGTGGAAAGTATTTTACCGGACTTGAAAAAGATTCAATCAAATCAATTTGATGATCTCAGGTATCTTCCCCTAAAGGTAATCAGGTTAAATTTCATGTCCTTTTGCTGTAATTTCTGTATCGATTTTCTTTTTCTACATATTAGATCTATTTCTTTGATTGCTCCATTTGAGAAGGAACAACTAGCGGGACATACACCAAACGAGTTCCAAGGTGGGAGGCACTTTCTGGTGAATTTTTTCTTTATTATTCAAAATTGATATTATACTCATTAAACGATTCATTCCTTATAAATAATGTATTCGTTTATTCTTTCTATTCCATTTTTATAGTTTATTCGATTTGAATATGTTTGGATTGGATCAATTTCGTGCAATTATAAACAGACCCAGGACAGTCCCAAACGAACACCACTTCTAAAAATCCTTCAAATTCTTTCTATTATTCAGAAAAATTACCATTATTTCATTCATATAGGTTATTGTTGCAGTTTGTAGGGGCAACCAGGTGGTGGGGAAAATCGGTGTTTGGACCGGTGGTAGATCAAAATGGTAAACCATCTGTGATTTATTGCAATAAATGCTTTCTTTAATCTGTAATTTCTTAACTAAACTTTTGTTGTTGCACTTTTGGGAATTGACGAAGTTGCTGGTGTTATATAAATGAATGTGCCGATCATAATGTTTCGGAGGGAGAAGTTACAGGTATCTAGATGCATATTCTCTTTTTGTGATGTGATAGGTTTCCCCTTCCCCTTTTACTTTCTATACAAAACTTCTTTGAATCATCAAATGTTCAATATAACTCGCATGGATATGTTTAAAGTTACAATGCAAGCTCAAAAAGAGGCTCCTCCTGACATGATTTGCAAGGACAAGTTTTTGGTTGATAGTGCAGTTGCAAGTCATGAATGGAAGCTTATACTTTATAATTTTATTTAAATAGGAAGCATTAAGGGCATTATGGAAAACTGCCTTTCCTGAAGAGGAACTTAGTGATTTAATTTCTGAACAGTGGAAGGAGATGGGCTGGCAAGGGAAAGATCCTTCCACAGATTTTAGGTTTTTTTAAAAATTCCCTTTTTGCCCTTGAATGTTGTCATTAACTTCCAAATAATCATAAACCAATGAGTTTTGTTACAGGGGTGCTGGGTTCATATCACTGGAGAACTTACTGTATTTCGCCAGAAATTTCAAGGTATACCCCTTCTCACTGAAAGTATAATGCTATTATAAACAAATCAATGAAAGTACATTGCTATTTCTCGCATATATAATTTTTATATTGAAATTATATCTTGTGTACAGAAATCATTTCAAGATCTTCTACGTAAGCAAGAAGGTGACAGGTCAATGTGGGAATACCCTTTTGCTGTAGCGGGTGTCAACATCACATTCATGCTTATTCAGATGCTTGATCTTGAATCAGGTTTAATAAAATTAAACCTTTTTAGTTAACTTTCATATTGGTTAAAAAGTCAAAGTATGTTGCTATTTCTTGCAATTAGAATTTTAATCCTTTTGGGTTGTAATAGTGTTTCGAATGTGCAGTATATATATATATATATATATATATATATATATATATATATATATATATATATATATATATATATATATATATATATATATATATATATATATATATATATATATATATATATATATATATATATATATATATACGATGCCATTACCCCCAAAAAGCCTACATTACCAGTGCGGGTTAAATCAACGCCCGACTGCAAAGCTGACAGAATTTTTGCAATCTACGAGTAATTGATTGTTTGATGCAGGAAAATTGGCTTATCGATTGAAGAGTGAAGGCGCTACGGTTAGTTGATATCAAGGCATTGTACTTTGAAAAATCTATTCCATTATAGCATTGTACTTTCATTTTTTTTCTTATTAGGACATTCTACTTTCAAAAATCTACACAATTATATTAGTGAAAATTAATTTGAATTTGTATGAGATTAATATAAGTCAGTCAATTTTATGATATACAAGGCTCTAACAGAAACAAATGGAAGTACGATGCTATAATAAAAATGTAAATAAAAGTATGTTGCTATTTCTTTCATTTAACCGTCATTATTTTTGTTGAATTTTATGTAGATATTAATGGCGGCTGGTGACACGTTTCGGGCAGCCCCGAGTGACCAATTGGGAATTTGGGCAGAAAGGACGGGCTGCGAGATTGTTTTAGCTGAAAAAGAGAAAGCAAAAGCATCATCAGGTAGATAACTTCATCACAAGTGATAACTTAACTCGAGGGTATTTTCGGTATTTTAACGGCTACTAACACGTGATCTTGAAGTTCTTTTTGTGTAGTTCTATCACAAACTGTAAAAAGTTAGAACTTAACTGGGAAAAACATCATTTCCTTCTTTCTGCTTTTTTTGGTAAAAAAGAAAGACGACCCATATATAGGTAATTTTCTTTTTATCATTTTTAAAATACTTAAATTCAAGAAATAGCAATGTACTTTCATTTCTATAATTATGTAATTTTTTCAAGTATAATCTCTTAATAACAAAATTTTGAAAGTACAAAACTATAAACATGTAGATTGATAAAGGTACAACGGATTAATTATAAAAAAAAGTTAAAGGAAAATGCTGTAGCAAATACAAATGAAAGTACGTTGCTATTTTAGGGTCAACATGATGAAAACAAAGAAACAGAAGATGAAGATGAAGACTTGGAAAACAAACTTAGGGACTTACTTTCATTTTCATTTCTTTCTATAATAGCATCATACTTTTATTTTCCTATTAAGCCCGACACACCCGAACGACTCAACGAGCTGGGCCGCCTACTAAACTGACGAAACCCGTGCATCGCACGGGGCCCCACTAGTTACTTTTAAATGATGTGGGTAATTCATTAAGTTTTATCAACATATAAGTTTAAATCAGGAAGGTCTAGGTAATTAAATAAAATAATAATAATTTGATGTAGCAAAATATACATTCACACATGTGGTAAAAAAAAGTATTTGTAGGCATTTCGACCAGAATTGTAAGAATAATGGGCGTCCGCCCCCTTGCGGGGTCCTACGGCCAGTTTCTATAACAAGGTTCAAGGGGCAGCGTCCCTTAGCCTCCTATAGAAAATCTCAATCACTCATCGACGATCAAACGTTAATCTAATCAGACCTCATGTAGCATCAACCAATGTACACGTAAACTATCACTTGATGCTAGCGGTAAATCTATTCAATATGAAACATTTGGTCTCAAATATCATGCGGCGTTTTTGTGTTAGATGCTCTAAATTTACATAAAAATGACACGCGACTCCCTTGGGGTTCATTTGCCTAGGAAATTTTCTAGTTAACATATTGTAACAAAACAATCGAAATTAAAACTAATGAATAAAAGTGGCGAGATGATAAAAAAATAATTTATGGTATTTTCTCAAATGACATGAAAAAACCAATTTCACCGGCGAAATTAGGTATTTAGCAAGTGTCCCTGCGAGAATACTACTTCCCCTGGTGAAATTTGGCGTTTTCGTAAGTGTCACCTGCGAAAGTACCACAATGCACCTATGAAATGAGGTATTTTGTTGGTCTGGTATTTTAGTATATAGAGCCTGCGAAAATATCTCAATATTATCAGCAACAATTTGCCTATTTTAGGTTGGCTTCGGAAAATCGTGTTTTTCTAATTTTTGTTATCTCAATGTCAAATCTATACATCGGCTCAGTGTAATCCTTTTCGATCAAAACTCAAGGCGTTTTTTAGTCCATTCCGTTTGTTAATTAAAAGTGAGAAAAGGAGGAAAATAATGTGGCGTTTGGTTCGTAGAAAGTTTTTGAAGGAAAAAAAATTTGTCAATTCCTTGGAATATATCAGGAATGGAATCCAATTTAATATTCTGATTGGTTGGTAGAAATTGAATGGTAATCTAATTCCATATTATGTATGCTTAGCAGGAAATGGAATTGGAATCCATGTAAATGACAAATGTATCCTTCTTTTTTTTTTTAATAAATTTACTTTGTTTTATAACTTATTGCTACTGGTGGGTGGCGACAGTGGTGGTGGTGGGTGACGATGGTGTTGGTGTTGGTGGGTGATGGTAGTGGTGGTGGTGACGGTGGTGGTGATGGTGGTAGTGGGTGGTGGTGGTCGTGGTGGTGGCGGCGGCGACGGTGGTGGAGATGAGTGGTGGCGGTTGGTGGTGGCTTTCAATTTAAAAGGTAATAGAAAGGTTATTTGTAATTTTGCATATTATGAATTTCATCCAACCACCAAAGGAATTCATTCCCTCCATTTTAATGTAATTGAATTTCAATTCCTTTAGAAAAAACTTAAAATCCTCGAATTTCGACAAACCAAGCTGCATCCGCATCATAGCTCCAAATAAGGGGACCATTAAGGCCTATTACGCAGCCCTTAAGCACATTTCGAGCAAATTAATAGGCTATTTGTGAAATATATATTTTTTGGCAAAATGACAATGTAGCCCTACAAACTATTAACTTCTGGTTTAAAAGGTCCCTAAAGTATTTTTCTTGCTTTTTAGGGGCATGAACTTTCGTGTGACCGGCTTACAAGGGACCATGACTTATTAAAGTCAGTGACAACTGCCATGTCATTGCCTACATGGCATTAAAACCAATTGGGGCGTTGACCTTTCTCTGTAACTCCAATATAACCCTTCATGAATAAGAACAATCAGATTGTTAATAATCGAAGTCAAGTGTTGACTTCGACATCTACCCATCATCGTTCACTTCCTATTTCCCGATTCCACCCCAAAATTGACTCTGTCTATATCAAAACGTTCACACTAAAAAAATTGTATTGATCAACATGAAAATTACATAGAAGCTCCTAAGTGGCTCTAGCTTATTCGAAATCCTAGTCTCAACGTGAAAATCACATAGAAGCTCCTAAGACAGGTGACGATCACAACAGACGAAGCCATCATATTTATCATCAATACAATTTCGTTAGCATCCCCTAATACTATAGAAGCTGCATTTCCTAAAACTTGCAGCGGGATCAGAATCACAGTGCTACTTTATCAATATCTTGCAAAATCGGCTTCAATAGAGGCCATTCGGTACCCGTCAGTAGTATCACAATCAACAACTGAAGAACACTGATACATTGTTAGAAGAAAATCAGTAGATCTGGGAAATTATGAGATCCAGTAACCTTCTCATAGTATCTCTCTTCCGCCGTGAAATATTAAGCTGATCCCCTTCATTACAATCAGCCCATTACAATCATAACCGTCAACATCTGCTCGTCTTCATTATCTTTCTAGAAATTCACACTCATCATCGAATAGTATCAGCAATCCACAGCTACCGAACAAAAATCAATTCCGGAATCAACTTAGAGATCTGAATATTGATGTTAGCAGAAAAAATCCCGCTGTAAGAGTCACTTCTAGATTATCTCGACTTCGTGACAATAAGCTATGTGAGGCATTAGGGCTATAACGATTAACGAGAAGGGGTCAAGGGGGTGAACGAGTGATATTGGGTTGAAATTGAAGGCCACTAGACCCAAAGGAGGAATCCGACGGGGATAAACGGGAAAGAGTGTAAGGATTTTGCATCCATTTTATTCCACTAAAACCGCCAGCGTGGCAAAGTTATCGGATATATTTGGGTGAGGGATTGAATAAAAAGGTAATTTTATACTTTATACCCCTAGAAAGCAATAAAAATATTTGAGGGACCTTTTAAACCAAAAGCTAATAGTTTGTGGGGCTAAGCGTCATTTTGCCATATTTTTTTGCTAAAATTTAGAAGAATTAACCAATTATGCATTTTTCTCATACAAATATTCTATGCTAACTATACATAATAAAACGAATATTCTTACTCTGAAATCGAGTGGACTGTTACGCCACAAGCTCAAAAATGTTTTTATTTACATCATTGTGGAGGATTATATATAATGATATTCGAGAAAGTTTGAGAGTCGAAAAGATTTTGATTCAATTGGTTTCACTTACTACTATATTAATTTTAACTTCAATCGGATATCTGATAACTTTATTTTAAAGAAACATGTTATCTTTTATTTCGACAAGTCACGATTATAGACGATCATGCTTTACAAGCCATCTACTATGTTATCTACTATGTAAGGTAAAGCTTATTATGAATACCTGTTTTCGGTGTTACATCAATGTGCAAATATTTGAGACTTGGCCTACAAAAATAAAGTTATTGCCAACAATCACCTGTATGCTTATCGACGTCTTTTATCTCAAGCTTCTTTATAGACTACTTTTGCCCATATGGATCCTCATTCACTTATTGTTGTTTCTATCAATTAATATACTTTAACGAAATTCGATAGCAATTGACAAAAATTAATTAAAGTCTAGACATCTTGTTATATTATATGTAACTATATAAGATCTCTAAATCGAAAAAAAACACCCATATTTATACTTATATATTTTATAAGTTCTCGTGCACAAAAAAGAAAGCTGCTTGCACTTTCACCATGAAAAAGTACACGATCATACCGGTTACCAAAAGAACACTAAAATAAATGGACTTTTTACCCCTTTGCACCAATCAAAAGATTATTGGTTTTGATGCATCAATCAAAGAGCGACACATCGTATGATATAATCTCTAAACAAAGAAACACAAATCCAACAATAAGACAAAAAGTAAATCACTAAGATTTAGCCTACACTTTTCCTACAAAGATATATGATTCAGTTTGGTCATGTTAAGTCCATCTTCATTTCTTATTTTCTACGTTTACTTTGATTTATTCAATTTTCCGAAATTATAGAAATTGAAAATAGGGTATGGAGTGTCATTGACAGGGCATGTAACATTTGGTTCATACCGGCAATAACTTTTTATAACATAGAACTACATAAGGTTTTGAATCATGTTTGGTAAAACTAAATGATAGTTGAATACCGGTAATTGTCCATTGTAGCTTTCATTTAAGATTTTGAGTAAAAATGTTCGAAAAAAGTAGTTGTAAACTTTTGAAACATGTGAAAATTACATAAAATCTAAAAGCAAAAAGCTCCTAAATGTCGAAAAGCTACTTGAAGTAGTTTCTCGATTAAAACTTTTTGTTTAAAGTAAATGTTATAAGCTCCCAGTCCGAATGAAACATTTCTTTAATTTGAGTTTTTTCTTAAAGCTAAAATCTCGCTGCCAAACATACACATAATCTCGCCAATGTCTTGTTTCATAGATGCAAATAGGTAAATCTAGAAAAAGAACCCGTAAATGACAACAATTCCATTTCTTTTTACAAAAAAGAGAACTTTGCAAAACTTTAGACTAGAGCTAGTGAAAAATAAAGAATCGTTTATATAGAAACAAGAATGCCCCTCATATTTGTATAAATGATAACGAATCGTACTTCGACTCAAATGTGCTATTTGATGTGAGTCATGGCGTATATTGATTCAATTACCCCCTAAAATTCGAATTATTGCAAAATTTAAACAATTTCAAAATAAGAAACTTGAAAAATACACAAAATCTTTCCGTGTTAAATCTTCAACTTTCATCAATATATACACATTATCGGTAAAGATTGAAGTACAAAATAGCTTGACACACTCAAGTTCTATTCAACAATCAACAAGTTATTCTCCATTAATCCCTCTCCAATGGTTGGGTATTCCGGTGATAGGAGCCACTCCCCATCCACTAAGAACTTTATTTCATACCTTCATTATAAACAAACTAACGTATTAAAAAATAATAATTAAAAAATTCCAATTAAAAGAAATTTGAGAAAATGACACCACACTATGATCAAGTCTTTTTCGGATTAAGTAAAAAAAAAACACTCTTATAGAGTTTACCAGATTAAGTCATGTCCCAATTAAGTCTACTAAGTAAAAAATAAACAGTACCAACATGTCATGTCAAAATTTGCATTCTTTTGGTGGGTAGGGGGGGGGGGGGGTACCTTCCAGGTCTAAGCATTATCGATGTGGAGAACCTAGTGTAAGAACCGTTATATTCTGCTGATAAGTCTTCTCCATGACTCCATCCATCAAACGACCCCATTACTTGCACACTCTAGAAACCAAAATGTGTAAATGTTTTAACATCATGCAATTAATCACATTGTTGACGCTTATTCCTTGATTATTTGTTTTTGTATATAGTATGTGAAATTTTGAACATTCTAAACTAAATGTTTGATTACCATAAAGGAGACATTGTTGCACTAAAATCATCAAGAACAAAGAATTTGAAATCTCAAATGTCTATATTTATAGATGTGGCAAAATGGAGCACGAGTAATTTCTAGGTAATATGTCAAAGGGCATTTTGGCAAAATTAGCTGGTAGTGGGAAGCGGAAAGCGGTAGCTTTTATTTGTATAGAAGTGTTCGGCAAAAATAGCTGTTAACTTTTTGGATTTGGAGTGTTTTGTTTGAAATAAAAGCTAAAATGTCCTACTTTTGCGAGTTTTTTTTCTTAAAAGTTAAAAGTTCCCAACAGCTTCCTGTCAAACACACCAAAAGTTGCCGCATCACCTTGTTGATATAATTCCATATTATATGTGGACTTGCACTTTATGAACTATATTTTGCCTCACTTTTCCAAGAACTTTTTAATATGCTACTTTATCTTTATAACCACTACATGGTTTACTTACATGACGATTGACGAATAGAAAACAATATGATCACATCAGATACAATAAAATTTAAAAAAATTCAAGGAAAGAAAATGATTTGTTGTAACGCACCTCAGCCATGCCATACCAATATAACGACACCTCTTTGGATTGTGCAAGTTCCACTTCCTTAATCTGTTTCTTTAATTTCTCTTGAACGCCTTGTCGTATGCATTAAAACAATAAGAAAAATCTTTTTGCTATTGTTATCTCGAATAGAATATAAAATATTATCATACCTTGTAATTGTAAAAGAAGAAGAGATTGAATGTATTTCCCATTTATTTTTCTTGATCCTGCTGGAATCCCATAACTAACGATTTCTTTTGCCATATTTAATAATGCCTGCAGGAAAGCGATATATCAACAAAAAGAATATGATCAAATTTTTTAAGAAACTCATATATCGAAATAAACAGACAATTAGAAAATTATTTACTAACATAACAGAGTGATTGGGCATAACCTGAATCTCAAGTTCTGTGATAGCAAGTTCACTTTTAAACTGAGCCAAAGCATCTTCCCTTACCAGCAACTGTAGATAAATGTAAATTTAAATTTTCAATCAGAGTATATATATATTTGTAAGATATCTTACTTACTACTACTTTTCTTAATTACTCAAAAGATGTCCTTTACCAAAAAAAAAAAATAGCAAAATATTTCTGCATTTTCTGCAAAAAGGTTATTTTTTCCGGTTGCCCACACCGCCTGCCCCATTATGTGAGACGAAACATTGGTACACAGGGCCTACTAGATGGCTAGCAGAGTTTTTTATGTGATTGTAATAATTTGTCATATAGAGAATTTTTTTTCCCTCTGGAGACCCATGACTTTTCTGTGGTTGCAGACTTCTCAATGTATATTCAGAGTTTTCCATGTATATTCTTGTATTCACTTTTCTTGTAGTATGTGCTCTATGTATATTCAGAGTTTTTCATGTATATTCTTGTATTCACTTTTCTTGTAGTATGTGCTCTATGTATATTCAGAGTTTTTCATGTATATTCTTGTATTCACTTTTCTTGTAGTATGTGCTCTATGTATATTCAGAGTTTTTCATGTATATTCTTGTATTCACTTTTCTTATAGTATGTGAATGTAATAATTTGTCATATAGTGAATTTTTCTCTCTGGAGACCCATGATGTTTCTCCGGTTGGGAGTTCTCCATGTATATTCTTGTATTTAATGTTCTTTATTCGTTTCATTGGGCAGGTTGTTGGGAATCTTCGAGACTATTTTCCCAACAAGTATTTGAGTTGAAGACTACAACATACGATATATAATCTTGGAAAAAAAAGATAATAGTTGAAGACCTGACGCTTGAGATAACGGTTGTGCTGATTGGCCTCACTCAACTTCCTTAAAAGCTTTGCTCTCTCAGCATCAGCAAGTAGTGACTTTAACTATCCAGAAATAATTAAATTATTATTAAGAAAAAAACACCATAGATTGAATAATTAGTGAGTGTTGATAACTTAATATACCTGATCATTGTCAATCGGTTGTTCAGAATCATACTCATCACCCTTTGAGCTTTTATTAGGCTGAAAGGATGAAAATTCTT
This sequence comes from Cichorium intybus, assembly GCA_023525715.1. NCBI lineage: Eukaryota > Viridiplantae > Streptophyta > Magnoliopsida > Asterales > Asteraceae > Cichorium > Cichorium intybus. Next base: position 130,167,257 of record CM042011.1, on the reverse strand, counting down.
CCTCAAGAGTTGTAGGCAAACAATGTATTCTCCAAAGGGGAGATCGAATACCATGTTTCAGAAACTTTTTCCTTAAACATAAAGGAACAAAATTATATTTAAATCCATGTATATTTGCTAGATTTGAACTTCTATTTGGCCACAAAATCCATGATATTTGTTTGTTTCCGCATCGACTGAAAAAAAGATAATTTGAGAATAAACATTATTAGTAACAAAGGGTAAAGATAGAAAGCAAATAATTTTAAAGTCTTACCCAGATAACAATCCTTGTGTTGATGTGCTTATTGTGTGACACTCCATGGTGCACTGTTAAAAACATTTATAAGTGAAGACCGAATAAAAGTAAAAAAATGTGATTAAAAGTAAAATAATTTGAATATACTCAAGACTTGAAGTTTTACAAGAGAATTTGAAGGAAAATAAAAATATACTCATTGATCATATCAGAAGCTAACTGTTCCCCTCTTTTTTATTGTGACATAAATGATATCCTATGTCTACTTATAAATAATTTGTGTTATTGGAACGATTTCAGTCAATATTCCGAGATTTGTCAAGGATTTTTCATGGAATTGTGTCAATGCGACTCAGATTTTGGGGGAAAAAGAAGAATCGCGAGATAAAATCGAATTATAGGAAGGAGGAAGCTAAGTAGGGCATATCGCATTGTTTGGATTTTCTCAAGTTCGAATTTTTGTTGCAGGTAGTCCAAGTGGTAGGTGTGGGTATCGCTCGAGTTAGCAGGTTTGACTGCCGGCGGGCAAAAGAGTGCATTTTCTGTTCCTTAAGTAAGAAGCAAGTAAAATCCGGAATGGTCTAATTGGCATTTTATCAAACACGTTGAATGCACTCGTTTACTTAATCGCTAGACCCAAAAAATATTAAATCAAACTAGTAGTGAACCACTTAACATCATCATAGAAATCGGCAAGTGATTTCGGATTTAGAAACTCACCTATGAGTGAACAAATATCCAGTAGCTCAGGCTGTGACTACCTCTCGTTGGAATGCCGTACGTCGACTTCATAGATTTCTGGGTACAAAGATTATGTGAGGCAGAGAATGGGAGGGAAGCAGAGCATGGTGTGACACGTGTTAGGCTGTTTATGGGCCGTCGGGTTGTCAATATCCGGTTTTACAGTAAACTACAATGACCGTCGTGAAATATTTAGCAACACGGTGGTATGGGCTTGGTAAACAGCGTGTCCTCGATGCTCGGTGCCCGGTGGGAGTACGCTAACCTTTTAATGTTTTTTATTTTTTATTGTTTGGATTCGGTAAACATGCTTGAAAAGAGGTTTAGCAAAAAGTTACTGTAGTCCATTAATTATTGGTTGTTAGTTCAGAAAGTTTTTTTTTTTTTTTTTTTTGGTATTTTGGAAGAATAAATTTTGTTTTTATCTGTTTATTAAGTCCTCAGATTTCCAAGTTAAAAGTTAGGAAAATGATATTGCAGTTCTATCAACTTACATCATCTAATTTAAATAGTCTTTAAACTTTTTTTTTTGTTTATAACGGCGGCTTAATATGGCGATCCAGTGAACCAAGCTTTCAAGTTCGTGACGATAATGATGGTTCAGTCCTTTGGAAAAACGTCATGTTTGACCAAACAAACAATATTCGTTATACTCATGGCGGAGGATTCTGCATCTGTTCACGTATATGACCCAACTGTAAAACTACTATTTCAAACTGGCTCTAGCTTTACTAGTTGTAATTGTAGCCCTTAATTACCGTTTAGCCCTTGAGAACAGCCTTCCATTAGCGGTGGAGGACAGGTTATCTTCCGTGAAGTGGCTCCAATCCCAGGGGGTGGTGGCTGGCGGCTACATTTGACCCATGGCTCGATTCACTGGATCAGTATATAGAGATGGCACTGTAAACTTTGAGCATCCCTCGACAGTCATCAACCACCATCATTGTCATTGCAAACTAAAAAGTATGTTTAAGGACTATTTAAAACAGAAGATGAAAGTTGATAGGACTATAATGCCATTTTTCTAACTTTTAACCTGAAACAACCTGTTGAGAGGAGTTAATGAACAGATAAAAATGGACTTAATATCCTTAAAAACCAAAAAATAAAAAAATAAAAAAAAAATAAAACTTTAGAAACTTTTTAGACCAACAACCAATAGTCGGTTGGCTACAATAACATTTTGCCAAGAGGTTTTGAAGCACAAAAGGCTGAGGTGGAGGTGGCTGAGATGCACTATCTAGCGGTGTCACTCCATCCGGCCTTAGTGCTAATGTTTGGAGCATCTAACTTATAAATTAGTTTATATTTTGACTATTTTCAAAATTAAAATAAACTAGTTATTTTAAAAGGCTTTCGTTGCCGTTTTAACGTAAAACGCTTTATTTTATTTATCAAACCCATCAACAATCAGTTTTAAATGTTGTACATTAAGTAAATGCCAAATTTCCTTTATAAGGGGTATATATTATTTAACTCAAGTTTCGTGTGGATTACTAGAGTGATGACCAAAGATGTTCCTTCATGTGTTGATGAATGTGCTGCAAAATGATCGGCTGATGTGTTGGTATAAGCAATATTTTTAAAACTCGGGTTTTTAGTTGACCCAATATGGTGACCGGGTCACGGGTCAATCGATTCAACCGTCAGGTCAACTCGGTTTTTATATTTTAATCTATTTTAAATATTTTTGCATATAATATATTATTTATCTATTATCTATTATCTATTATCTATTATCTATTATCTATTATATATTATTATATAATATAAATGAAGCATTTTTCCTTGCACCATATGCATTTGAAACATTCAACTCTTCAACATCCAACCTAATATATTTAATTTCTTAATATGAAAATGATATTAGATTTAAAATATTATCATATTAGTGATATATTTTTTGAATTATCAATATAATATAGAAGAACAAAACAAATTAAATAAAAATATCAAAAACTATTTGCTATTATAGTTTAATTTTTTCTTCAAATACGTGGTTTTTAATTAATTAATAAAAAGAGTTGCTTTATCTTACAAAAAATGATTCATATTTCAATTACTCATCATGTTCGAAAATTAAAAAATCAAAATATAAGTAATTTTTAATTAATAAATCATATAACGTTATATTGTAATACTAAATATTCTAAACTTAATTCTTCAACATTCAATTTAACTTACTTAATTTATTGGTTTAAATTGTTTGTAAAACATTATATTTTTAATGCTACCACATTATAGTTATTAATCTAACATATTTGATCTAAAATTTATGCTAAATTCAAAATGTCAATCGAAATGTTGAATAAACATGAACCAATTGTCCGAAGACTACTTTTCAAAAGGTTAAAAAGTTCAAATAGAGTGTTCAACGTAAAACCTAAATCGAAATGTCAAACTAATAAAATTTTGACCAAAACTATATTTATAATAATTAAAATTTATAAAATTGATAGTAATTTTATTAATTAAAAATGATAATACTTATAAATAAGGTAATTAAAAAGTATATTAAGTTGCCTTGAAAACAACATTAATAATTGAAATATTAATAATGATCAAAATAAAAAAATGGTCAAATGATCATTTATTTTATTGATATTTAAAGTATCTATTAAGTTGATTAACCAAAGTAATATTGAATGGAAAACCTAAATTAAAATGCCAGATTAACAAAATAATATAAAAAAAATATATTTTCATAGCTTTTCCAACAAATAGTTTTGTAGTAAATTAAATATAATAATAGTTATCAATAATAGGGATGAGCATAACCGAACCGAAAACCCAAAAACCGACAAAAAACCCGAAAAACTGAGACCGAAAAACCGAAACCGAACATAAAACCGATGGTTTGGGTTTCCTATTTTTAAAAACCGAAAGGTATGGGTCGGTTTCGGTTTTAGATATCAAAAAACCGACAAAAACCCAAACCGAACCGATTTATATAAAATATTTAAAATATATATTGTTTACATGTATTATAGTTATGATTTGCGAAATCAGATAACAAGTAGTATCTGGCTCAGTTGGTTAAGGCGCTGTAAAGGTAGTTGAGGTCTCAAGTTCGACTCCTGTGATGTGTGTCTATTATTTTGCGAAAGTATTTCAATGATTTAAACTAGGTTTCTTTTATAAGTTGATTTAGAACTATCACACATCGCTGGATGAATGAAACCATTGTAATCTTCCCCTTCTATGTGGCTAGCATAATTCAAGGTTTGGGTTTGGATTCGGGTTAAAACCGAAACCGAACCGAAATAAACCGAAAACCGAGTGAACCGACCCGTCCGGTTTCGGTGTGGGTTTGGGTTTGAATAACTGAAAACCGATAGTTTTCGGTTTGGGTTCGGTTTGAGGTCAAAACTGACCCAAACAGACCCATGCTCATCCCTAATCAATAAAGCAAAGTTAAAAAGATACATTATATTTTACTATAAAAATGATTGATATTTGAAAACAATCATGCTCGTAATTAAAAAACGTCCATATAAGTTCTATTAAAATATAAAAATTAATAATAATAATATTAAATAAAGTTTATATTATGTTTTATCCACATGCAACATTCAATAGGTACAATTGAGATTATGGGCTTGGTAAACAGCGTGTCCTCTATGCTCGGTGCCCGGTGGGAGTACGCTAACCTTTTAATGTTTTTTATTTTTTATTGTTTGGATTCGCTAAACATGCTTGAAAAGAGGTTTAGCAAAATGTTACTGTAGTCCATCGATTATTGGTTGTTAGTTCAAAAAGTTTTTAATTTTTTTTTTTGGTATTTTGGAAGAATAAATTTTGTTTTTATTTGTTTATTAAGTCCTCAGATTTCCAAGTTAAAAGTTAAGAAAATGATATTGCAGTTCTATCAACTTACATCATCTAATTTAAATAGTCTTTAAACTTTTTTTTTTGTTTATAATGACGGCTTAATATGGCGATCCAGTGAACCAAGCTTTCAAGTTCGTGACGATAATGATGGTTCAGTCCTTTGGAAAGACGTCATGTTTGACCAAACAAATAATATTCGTTATACTCATGGCGGTGGATTCTGCATCAGTTCACGTATATGACCCAACTGTAAAACTACTATTTCAAACTAGCTCTAGCTTTACTAGTTGTAATTGTAGCCCTTAATTACCGTTTAGCCCTTGAGAACAGCCTTCCATTAGCGGTGGAGGACAGGTTATCTTCCGTGAAGTGGCTCCAATCCCAGGGGGTGGTGGCTGGCGGCTACATTTGACCCATGGCTCGATTCACTGGATCAGTATATAGAGATGGCACTGTAAACTTTGAGCATCCCTCGACAGTCATTAACCACCATCATTGTCATTGCAAACAAAAAAGTAAGTTTAAGGACTATTTAAAACAGAAGATGAAAGTTGATAGGACTATAATGTCATTTTTCTAACTTTTAACCTGAAACCTGTTGAGAGGAGTTAATGAACAGATAAAAATGGACTTTATTTCCTTAAAAACCAAAAAAAAAAAAAAAACTTTAGAAACTTTTTAGACCAACAACCAATAGTTGGTTGGCTACAATAACATTTTGCCAAGAGGTTTTGAAGCACAAAATGCTGAGGTGGAGGTGGCTGAGATGCACTATCTAGCGGTGTCACTCCATCCGGCCTTAGTGCTAATGTTTGGAGCATCTAACTTATAAATTAGTTTATATTTTGACTATTTTCAAAATTAAAATAAACTAGTTAATTTAAAAGGCTTTCGTTGCCGTTTTAACGTAAAACGCTTTATTTTATTTATCAAACCCATCAATAATCAGTTTTAAATGTTGTACATTAAGTAAATGCCAAATTTCCTTTATAAGGGGTATATATTATTTAACTCAAGTTTCGTGTGGATTACTAGAGTGATGACCAAAGATGTTCCTTCATGTGTTGATGAATGTGCTGCAAAATGATCGGCTGATGTGTTGGTATAAGCAATATTTTTAAAACTCGGGTTTTTAGTTGACCCAATATGGTGACCGGGTCACGGGTCAATCGGTTCATGTCACACCCTCAAACCGTATTGGCGGAATAGTTTAAGGGTGGATGACTTCATGAACAATATCATAACAAAGTTACACAATAGTGGAATCCAAGTACACAACCATCATTAAATAATTGCAAAGGTTACATCGTTTAAAAAGTTGCGTGTTTCAATCACAGTTACAAATGATTTCAAAATGAACAAAAACGACATCGTAACGTCTCTTCAAATCGCGCTGAGGCTTACCTTATCAATTTCCTGAGAATACAAGTAGTTGAAAAAGTGTCAACAATTAAGTTGGTGAGTTCATAAGATTTTTGTATAGAAATGTCCTTTGTTTGTAAGCAATAGTGTTGAAAATTAAGAAAATCCAATATTTTCTCATAAAAATGTCCAAGTCTTTAAATCCCAAAGGCTAAAATGTAATATGTAAACTGTAGTGTACTTTCTTTGAAATGTGTGTTTCCACGTAAACAATTTATAAAAATATTAAGTTGATTATTTTCCCATGTGAGATACCATATAACCATACTGTGACTAGTTGGCCTGCTGCGACGTTCTTCAGGCGTCGGAATGTTAGACATTTGGACACCTCAGACCTGCCGGTCAAGCTGTAGCTAGCAGCTCAGGTGCGAGGTTGTCAAGCCGAGACTCTGTTATAAAAGTTCAGGACTTATAGTAGGTACTTATAAAAGTACTTTGAAGATTCATCTCACAAAAATGTATGTATTCCAATCAACTTGTTTACGTACAATTTGTATTTAAAAACTCTTGTAACAGTCCATTATCATTTTTCCCATGATAATATAGTATAGTTTAATAATTATATAATTTTATATAATTATTTTTGTCATGTTCAAACGTCATAGTAACTTGTGTTCATAAACTATTCCAATAATAGTCTATTTTAGTATTGCGTCGTAATAATCATATTTTTGTGAATAATAATGAAGTAATTTATTCAAATGATTATAAATATCATCTTTTGAGATATTTCTCACAAAAATAGTGTAATATCTTGATTATAACCATTTTTGCTATAAAATAGTGCTTTTGTTTATAAAAACGTAGTTTTTACTTGTTTTCGTTTTTATAACGTTTTTATCCAAGATCTAGTGTTTTTGTACCCTTATTTGTAGTTTTGTAATCTTTACACATCTTAACATGTCAAAATATTCATAATGCATAGATCTATTCATATTTCATGCCAAATTCAACTTTATAACATTTTTGTCCAAGATCTAACATTTTACACATTTTATATATAGTTTAGTAACTTTTACACAAACATTATGTACATCATTATGAACATCTTACAAAGGGTTAACCATATTTCATGTCAAAAGCATTTTTACACAAATATTAACTTTATGAACTTGTGTAATTCAACATATATAACATTTAATCACATATAATCTTGAATAAAACAACATTTATAGTAAAAGAACTTGTATTCTCCCCCAAAAAGGTTTGAAAAGATGAAAATGAGGGGTATGAACTCACCTTGAGTGTGGATCTTAAGGTTTATTGGAAGAAGATTGAAGATTTTGGTTCTAAGACCCGGAGGACCCTTGGACAAAGCTATTATCCAATGGATTTTTATGAGTATATGTGTGTAAAATGAGTAAATGAAGGTATTTAGAACTTAAATCACTAGATGATCATAACTTACCAAGAGAGCTTGAAAGATCTTTGAAGATGATGAGGATTTGAGCTCAAAGACCCTTGGACCAATCTAATATCCAATGGATTTTGATGGATGTTAGTGTGTGTAAAAGGTGTAAAACTTGTGTTATGTAGTTTAGAATCAAAGGAGAATGGAACTTACCACTTAGATTTGTTAATGGAGCTTGAAGATGGAGTTTGATGAGGAAGATGATGGTGGCGGTTTTGGAAAGGAAGAAGAGAGGGAGAGGCCGAGAGCAAGAGAGGGAGAAAGAGGGATGAGAGTGTTGTGTCTTAGTTCAAATGAAATGGTTAGTTCTTCTTTGAAAGATTGGTTCTAGATTTTCCTTATTATAAAATTCCTAGCCCCATCAAGCCTAGATATTGTGAATAGTGACTAAAGATTGGGTCTTGATGGCTTGGGTCATGTTCCAGCCGATTGGGGGGTAGGGGGTGGGGTGGGTTAGTTTTTATAAAATAGCAACATACTTTATAAAAATAAGTGATTTTTATAAAATAGTAAGTCGTTTTAGTGAAATTTTGTGCGTTTTTGACGAAACGAAGTTCTAAATAATTATTTTGCATAAAAACATTGCCAAACATTTATTTTGATTGAAACATAACTCGTTGGGTGTCGGAATACGTGATTAAGCGCAGTATTCTTCCGATTTCGCGATTTTTGACGTTTTACCGGAAATTGCTTTTGGCTTTGAAATTAAATACTAGATATTATTACGTTACTTATCATATGAATTGTTATTTCATATTTGATGTTTAAGGCACCTCATTTTGTATTTTGAGCCCAAACCATGTGTACATTTATCCATTCACAGTGATTTAATGGTTGTAACTTCTACATACGAACTCCGTTTTCGACGTTCTATATATCCACAGGTTCGTATTTACGAGTAGATCGTTTTATGAATATTATTATTCTCAAAATAATAATTGTACGATTATCGAATTTTTACGCTACAGTAGTCTGTTGTCCGTATTTTCGACTTTTAACCGATAATTGTTTTGATTTAGCATACGTAATACTATAATATTAATAATTCATCGCAAAAGCTATGGAAAATAACTTTTCAACATATAAATTAACGTACGCTTCGTTTGACTACAGTTGACTTTTGTTGACCAAAATTTACAATTGTCACATCATCTACCCGTTAGAGAGAATTTCGTCCCGAAATTTAACTCTTGAGTGGGTCCTCAAGGGTTTGGGAAGAGATGTGGGTACTTCTGCTTCATCTGGTCTTCACGCTCCCAAGTAAATTCAGGTCCACGCTTGGCGCTCCAACGGACCTTAACTATCGGTATGCGGCTCCGTTTCGTTCTCTTGATCTCTCTGTCCATGATTTCTAAGGGTTCTTCCACGAAATGAAGGTTCTCGTTCACCTCGATCTCGTCGAGCGGAATGACAAGAGTCTCATCGGACAGGCATTTCTTTAAGTTGGATACGTGAAAGGTGGGATGGACATTGCTGAGCTCCTGCGGTAATCGAAGTTTGTAGGCTACTGGGCCGATCCTAGCGAGGATCTCAAAGGGCCCAATGTACCTGCGGTTCAGCTTCCCACGCTTCCCAAAGCGTATCATTCCTTTCCATGGCGATACCTTCAACAACACTCGGTCACCAACCTGGAATTCCAATGGTTTGCGTCGCTTATCTGCATAGCTCTTTTGTCGGTCACGAGATGATTTCAATCGTTCTCGGATTTGAACGATTTTCTCCGTTGTCTCTCGTATGATCTCCGGACCAGTAAGAGTGCTATTAGGTACTTGACCTCTGGCTAGTTGAGTATCACCCACTTCAGCCCAGCACAGAGGGGATCTGCACTTGCGTCTATATAAAGCTTCAAATGGAGCAACTTTGATGCTAGTATGGTAGCTGTTGTTGTATGAAAACTCGATGAGCGGTAAGTGGGTGTCTCATGCCTTAACGAAGTCTATCACACAGGCTCTCAACATATCTTCCAACGTTTGGATGGTTCTTTCACTTTGGCCATCCGTCTGTGGATGGTAAGCTGTGCTCATATCGACTCTGGTTCCCATAGCCTTTTGTAATGATTGCCAAAAGTGTGAAGTGAACCGGCTATCTCTATCCGAGATGATTGATCTTGGCACACCGTGCAATTTTACAATTTCTTTGAGGTAGAGCCTTGCCAGCTTATCCATCTTGTCAGTCTCCTTGATTGGCAGGAAGTGAGCGGATTTGGTTAGCCTATCTACGATTACCCATATAGTGTCTAACCCACCGGTTGTCTTTGGTAATTTGGTTATGAAGTCCATAGTTATCCGCTCCCACTTCCACTCGGGTATTTCTGGTTGTTGTAGCAGACCCGAGGGCTTTTGATATTCTACTTTAACCTTGGCACAAGTCAGGCACTTGCCCACGTAAGTAGCAATTTCTGCCTTCATGTTTGGCCACCAATATAGCTTCTTAAGGTCCAGGTATATCTTGTCGGACCCAGGGTGAATGGAGTATCTAGTCTTGTGAGCCTCATTCATGACAATGTCTCTGTATCCGCCAAACTTCGGGGTCCAAATTCGGTTCATGAGGTAACGAGCTCCGTCTTCCTTAACTTCGAGGTTCTTATCCATCCCTCGCAAGGCTTCATCCACGACATTCTCAGGTTTTAAGGCTTCTAATTGTGCCTCTTTGATCTGAGTGGCCAAATGGGAATGGATTGTTATCGACAGAGACTTCACTCGGCGGCCCGAGTACTCTTTCCGACTAAGGGCATCTGCCACCACGTTGGCCTTTCCTGGATGATAACGAATTTCGCATTCGTAATCACTTAGTAGCTCCATCCATCGTCGTTGTCTCATATTGAGTTCTTTTTGGTTGAGGATATGCTGGAGACTCTTATGGTCGGTGTATACCGTACACTCTGTGCCGTACAGATAGTGTCTCCAGATCTTCAATGCGAACACTACTGCTCCCAACTCGAGGTCATGTGTAGTCTAGTTGACCTCGTGAGTTTTAAGTTGTCTTGAAGCATAAGCAATGACCTTTCCTCTCTGCATGAGTACACAGCCCAGACCCTGGTTCGATGCATCGCAATAGACTACAAAGTCTTCTGTTCCTTCTGGAAGGGACAGAATAGGAGCGCTGCACAAAGCTTTCTTTAAGGTTTGGAAGGCGGCATCTTGTCTATCTCCCCACTTGAATGTTACACCCTTCTGTGTCTGGGTAGTAAGTGGCTTTACAATTTTGGAGAAATTCTGTATGAATCTTCGGTAATAGCCAGCAAGGCCCAAAAACTGACGGATTTCTGTCGGAGTTCTTGGTGCTTCCCAGCTTTCGATGGCCTTGATTTTGGAGGGATCCACATGTATCCCTTCTTTGCTGACTACGTGGCCTAGAAAGTCCACTTTTCGAAGCCAAAATTCGCATTTCGAAAATTTCGCATACAATTTCTCTGCTCTTAATGTCTCCAAAACTTGCCGTAAGTGTTGACTATGTTCCTCCTTACTTCGTGAATAGATAAGTATGTCGTCGATGAACACTATCACGAATTTATCTATGTAAGGTCGGCATACGCGGTTCATCAGATCCATGAACACTGCGGGCGCATTAGTCAATCCGAAGGGCATCACAACAAATTCATAATGGCCGTAGCGAGTTCTGAAAGCCGTTTTAGGAACATCTTCTTCTTGAACCTTGAGTTGGTGATAACCCGACCTCAGATCGATTTTTGAGAAATAACTCGATCCTTGGAGTTGATCGAACAGGTCGTCAATTCGGGGTAGCGGGTATCGGTTCTTGATGGTGAGCTTGTTCAACTCCCGATATTCAATGCACATACGGAATGATCCATCCTTCTTCTTTACGAACAAGACCGGCGCTTCCCAAGGTGAAAAGATCAGCCTGATGAACCCTTTACTTAGCAGTTCGTTTAGTTGGCTGGATAATTCTTGCATTTCTGCCGGGGCTAATCGGTATGGCGCTTTTGCTACCGGGGTGGCTCCTGGGATCAAATCGATTCTGAACTCGACTTGTCATGCGGGTGGTACTCCTGGAAGGTCTTCTGGGAACACATCGGAAAAGTCGCAGACTTCGGGGATTTCTTTGATGTTCTTTACTTCTTTCTTTTCATCAACAACGTGGGCTAGGAAGGCATGGTATCTTTTCTATAGGTATTTTCGGGCTTTGATGCAAGACACGATTCGGAGGCTGGTACTGGGTTTATCACCTTAGACAACAAAGGTCTTGTCATCCGGCAGATGAAGTCGGATTCCTCGTTCGTAACACATGATGTCGGCATGATGGGGAATTAGCCAATCCATACCAACAATCACGTCAAAACTTCCTATTTTAACAGGCATTAAATCGATTTGGAAGGAGTGATCGTCCAGGGTAAGTGTACAGCCTATGTATATGTCGTTTGTGCTTTCTGTTTTGCCATTAGCCATTTCTACTGTAAATGTTTCATTGAGTGGTTGTGGTTTTTGTTTTAGTAAGTATTTAAACTCGTGGCTTACGAAACTCCTCTCCGCACCGCTATCGAATAGTACACAAGCATATGAATTATTGACGAGGAATGTACCGGAAACCACGGTAGGATCCTCTACCGCTTCAGCACGTCCCATGGCTAGGACTCTTCCATTTCTCCCCACATTCTTTGTCTTTGGGCAATCACGCTTAAAATGCCCCGTCTCACCACAACCATAGCAAGCTTAACTCACCCCAGCATTAGAGGCTTGGGTGGTTTGTGGAACTGGCGTCTTGCAGAAACGGGCGGTATGACCCTTTTTGTTGCAGTTCAAGCAGTGCATTTCCCTACAGGCTCCGGTATGATGGAAATTACACTTGTTGCATTTGGGTAGTGTTCCATTATACTATTTGGTTGCTGTCGGGGTAGTCGGGACAGTGGCTGCACGGACTGCCACAATCTGTTGTCTCTTGGCATGTTCTTGGTTCGGCTGATTCCTCCCCCTGTTCCAGGGCTTTCTTTTATGGTCCCTCTCTCTTGGTTTCTCAATTTTAGAGGTCATGGTGCCCTGGCGAACTCCATGGTCGACTAATCGTTGGGCCAGTCGTTTTGCGCTGTCGAAAGTGGGCGGGGCTTGCCGCTTCAACATTCCCCTAAATTAGAGGAGATAGCCCCCAGATATACCGCTCCACTTTCACAAATTCTGGTGTGACCATAGTAGGGCAAAGGGTTGCCAAATCGTTGAAGCGATTCGTGTAGGAGGTCAGATCGGAACCTTTCATGGTAAGGTTCCACAGCTCTTGTTCTAGCTTTTGGATCTCCCCTCTAGGACAGTACTCTTTCGTCAGCATGGTCTTCAGCTCTTCCCAAATCATTGAGTTGGCCACGGGATGTGTCAGTGCCTTAACATGGCCCTTCCACCAGGACATGGCCGTCTCGGCAAAGGTACAAGCGGCGTATTTGACTTTAAATTCCTCGGGACAGGCGGAGATATCAAAGATTGATTCTGTTTTCTCAATCCATCTCGTGAGAGCAAGGACACCACCGGTACCATGGAAAGTTACTGCTTTGCAATTCGCGAAGTCCTTGTAAGATCATACTCGCGATTGGTTTGATGTTTCTCCATTTGTGGAGTCGTTGGTACCATTTCTGCTCCCGTTTCCATTCGTCCCATTCGGGTTTATCTGAGCGATCGCAGCTGCTACCGCAGCAGTAACAGCAGCCTGGAAAGTGGCTGAGTCCATCATGGGTGGCTCGGGAGTTGCGATCGGTGCGCGCCTAGCGTTTCTTCTACGGGGTGGCATATTTCTGCCACAAGGATTCAAGATTTGACGTTGGTTAGTTTCTGTAAGGACTATTATAAGTATGTTGTTGTTAGGACATGGCGACTATATTTTAAGTTTCTTTTTGTCTTTTTCTTTTCGTAGATTGTAACCATAAACCATTATCAAACATACATATCAAATATTTGTACAGCGTTTTATAAGTAAACCACGTCATCATATTAATAGTAATTTGTAGCGTTACATGATTTTTAATATGGAAAATTTGACCTTCGCAGAGGTCTACAGTGCAACAGAAATAAATGGCGTAACGGCTTACAAAAAGTGTAATCACTTGATTGTAGAACCGCGCCTACGTACAATGGTGAGCAGCGTATAATGCGTGCTTATAGGTTTCCTAAACTATAACAAAACTTGAGTAGTGATAGTACTACTCATGGTGATCCGGATCTCCCAGCTCTGCGTAGTGCATCCACCTGTGCCCTCAGATCGGCAGCCTCTCGCTCGGCCTCCTCGGCTCTCCGCTCTATGTTTCGTATCCTTTCCTCGGACTCAGATATCCGTATAAAGGCCTCGTGAAACATCCCTATAGCTGTCCGTCCGTCCTCCTCGAGTGAGTCGACTCGTCCAGAGGTACGGTCATGGGCCTCGTCTACGCGTCGAAGGCGTGCTGCAGTGACCTCGGCAGTAGCTCCCACGTCCATGACCTGACTGGAGGTTGCCCTAATCCGCTCCTCCTGACGGCTGATGCGTCCGACCATGATTGGTAAAGCTCGATCTGCATAGCCCCCTCTGCTGATGTCGTAGTGGTCGTAGAGTAGGTCATACGGGGGTCGCAAATCCTGCTCGCGGCTCCAGCGGCGTATTTGCTCTGCCCATTCTGGTGTCGGGCCCTGAAGAGGTTCTTCTATTAGTAAGGGGCGGTGAATGGGAAGTACCCTCTTTCGAGGTGTACGCATCCATAACGGGCCACCAGGGTGGCGATATACCTGGAATAGCGGTGGTGGCGGTGGTGCGTGTAAGTTGCGGACTGGGTGACGGGGGTTGATGACTTCGGGTTCGTCTTCGGACTCCTCCTCGTCCCACTGGTCCTCACCATCCGACATTTCTTCCGGTTCTTCTTCTGGTTCCTCGTTAATCCATCCCCCATTTCTCTCCTCGGGGAAATAAGGGTCTCCTGGTAAATGGAATCCTGCCATGGCGTCTGTACGAGGATTGGGGTGTAATAAGTATATAAAAGGGGATTCTTAAATACTCATATATATAACTAAGTAATGTATATAAAATACTCATATGGTATTTTAACTTCATGTTTAGTTCTATAGCGCCATAAAATACTCCTATAGTATTTTAAATTTTATGTTTAGTTCTTTTGGTTACTGGTAAGTGTTCGGACTCGTTGTTCACCACGACCATTCCTAAGTATACGTTAATCATATCTTGGATCAATACAGTTGATCAGGCTCTATTTATCCAAGATATCATTACCAAAACACTTAGGCCTATCCGTAGCGTTCAACTCATCTTACCACTTTTGTATGTTTTCGTTGTGATATCGTTCTAGTATGTATGTATGTACTTATACTTTTATAACAACTATCATTGTAATTTTTAAAAGTATACTTGTACGAAAAATGTATTTGAGAGTTTTAGTCCCATTGTATTTATAGTTGTATATCTTTAAATGGATCGATATACTTAGTTCACTATAAACAATGCTCTGATACCAATTTGTCACACCCTCAAACCGTATTGGCGGAATAGTTTAAGGGTGGATGACTTCATGAACAATATCATAACAAAGTTACACAATAGTGGAATCCAAGTACACAACCATCATTAAATAATTGCAAAGGTTACATCGTTTAAAAAGTTGCGTGTTTCAATCACAATTACAAATGATTTCAAAATGAACAAAAACGACATCGTAACGTCTCTTCAAATCGCGCTGAGGCTTACCTTATCAATTTCCTGAGAATACAAGTAGTTGAAAAAGTGTCAACAATTAAGTTGGTGAGTTCATAAGATTTTTGTATAGAAATGTCCTTTGTTTGTAAGCAATAGTGTTGAAAACTAAGAAAATCCAATATTTTCTCATAAAAATGTCCAAGTCTTTAAATCCCAAAGGCTAAAATGTAATATGTAAACTGTAGTGTACTTTCTTTGAAATGTGTGTTTCCACGTAAACAATTTATAAAAATATTAAGTTGATTATTTTCCCATGTGAGATACCATATAACCATACTGTGACTAGTTGGCCTGCTGCGACGTTCTTCAGGCGTCGGAATGTTAGACATTTGGACACCTCAGACCTGCCGGTCAAGCTGTAGCTAGCAGCTCAGGTGCTGGGTTGTCAAGCACCGTATAGATCTATACTCAAATATCGCGCTCTCTTACCGAGACTCTGATTATAAAAGTTCAGGACTTATAGTAAGTACTTATAAAAGTACTTTGAAGATTCATCTCACAAAAATGTATGTATTCCAATCAACTTGTTTACGTACGATTTGTATTTAAAAACTCTTGTAACAGTCCATTATCACTTTTCCCATGATAATATAGTATAGTTTAATAATTATATAATTTTATATAATTATTTTTGTCATGTTCAAACGTCATAGTAACTTGTGTTCATAAACTATTCCAATAATAGTCTATTTTAGTATTGCGTCGTAATAATCATATTTTTGTGAATAATAATGAAGTAATTTATTCAAATGATTATAAATATCATCTTTTGAGATATTTCTCACAAAAATAGTGTAATATCTTGATTATAACCATTTTTGCTATAAAATAGTGCTTTTGTTTATAAAAACGTAGTTTTTACTAGTTTTCGTTTTTATAACGTTTTTATCCAAGATCTAGTGTTTTTGTACCCTTATTTGTAGTTTTGTAATCTTTACACATCTTAACATGTCAAAATATTCATAATACATAGATCTATTCATATTTCATGCCAAATTCAACTTTATAACATTTTTGTCCAAGATCTAACATTTTGCACATTTTATATATAGTATAGTAACTTTTACACAAACATTATGTACATCATTATGAACATCTTACAAAGGGTTAACCATATTTCATGTCAAAAGCATTTTTACACAAATATTAACTTTATGAACTTGTGTAATTCAACATATATAACATTTAATCACATATAATCTTGAATAAAACAACATTTATAGTAAAAGAACTTGTATTCTCCCCCAAAAAGGTTTGAAAAGATGAAAATGAGGGGTATGAACTCACCGTGAGTGTGGATCTTAAGGTTTCTTGGAAGAAGATTGAAGATTTTGGTTCTAAGACCCGGAGGACCCTTGGACAAAGCTATTATCCAATGGATTTTTATGAGTATGTGTGTGTAAAAGAGTAAATGAAGGTATTTAGAACTTAAATCACTAGATGATCATAACTTACCAAGAGAGCTTGAAAGATCTTTAAAGATGATGAGGATTTGAGCTCAAAGACCCTTGGACCAATCTAATATCCAATGGATTTTGATGGTTGTTAGTGTGTGTAAAAGGTGTAAAACTTGTGTTATGTAGTTTAGAATCAAAGGATGAATGGAACTTGCCACTTAGATTTGTTAATGGAACTTGAAGATGAAGTTTGATGAGGAAGATGATGGTGGCGGTTTTGGAAAGGAAGAAGAGAGGGAGAGGCCGAGAGCAAGAGAGGGAGAAAGAGGGATGAGAGTGTTGTGTCTTAGTTCAAATGAAATGGTTAGTTCTTCTTTGAAAGATTGGTTCTAGATTTTCCTTATTATAAAATTCCTAGCCCCATCAAGCCTAGATATTGTGAATAGTGACTAAAGATTGGGTCTTGATGGCTTGGGTCATGTTCCAGCCGATTGGGGGGTAGGGGGTGGGGTGGGTTAGTTTTTATAAAATAGCAACATACTTTATAAAAATAAGTGATTTTTATAAAATGTTAAGTCGTTTTAGTGAAATTTTGTGCGTTTTTGACGAAACGAAGTTCTAAATAATTATTTTGCATAAAAACATTGCCAAACATTTATTTTGATTGAAACATAACTCGTTGGGTGTCGGAATACGCGATTAAGCGCAGTATTCTTCCGATTTCGCGATTTTTGACGTTTTACCGGACATTGCTTTTGGCTTTGAAATTAAATACTAGATATTATTACGTTACTTATCATATGAATTGTTATTTCATATTTGATGTTTAAGGCACCTCATTTTGTATTTTGAGCCCAAACCTTGTGTACATTTATCCGTTCACAGTGATTTAATGGTTGTAACTTCTACATACGAACTCCGTTTTCGACGTTCTATATATCCACAGGTTTGTATTTACGAGTAGATCGTTTTATGAATATTATTATTCTCAAAATAATAATAGTACGATTATCGATTTTTTATGCTACAGTAGTCTGCTGTCCGTATTTTCGACTTTTAACCGATAATTGTTTTGATTTAGCATACGTAATACTATAATATTAATAATTCATCGCAAAAGTTATGAAAAATAACTTTTCAACATATAAATTAACGTACGCTTTAATTGACTACAGTTGACTTTTGTTGACCAAAATTTACAGTTGTCACAGTTCAACCGTCAGGTCAACTCGGTTTTTAGATTTTAATCTATTTTAAATATTTTTGCATATAATATATTATTTATCTATTATCTATTAACTATTATCTATCATATATTATATAATATAAATGAAGCATTTTTCCTTGCACCATACGCATTTGAAACATTCAACTCTTCAACTTCCAACCTAATATATTTAATTTCTTAATATAAAAATGATATTAGATTTAAAATATTATCATATTAGTGATATATTTTTTGAATTATCAATATAATATAGAAGAACAAAACAAATTAAATAAAAATATCAAAAACTATTTGCTATTATAGTTTAATTTTTTCTTCAAATACGTGGTTTTTAATTAATTAATAAAAATAGTTACTTTATCTTACAAACAATGATTCATATTTCAATTACTCATCATGTTCGAAAATTAAAAAATCAAAATATAAGTAATTTTTAATTAATAAATCATATAACGTTATATTGTAATACTAAATATTCTAAACTTAAGTATTCAACATTCAATTTAAGATACTTAATTTATTGGTTTAAATTGTTTGTAAAACATTATATTTTTAATGCTACCACATTATAGTTATTAATCTAACATATTTGATCTAAAATTTATGCTAAATTCAAAATGTCAATCGAAATGTTGAATAAACATGAAACAATTGTCCGAAGACTACTTTTCAAATGGTTAAAAAGTTCAAATAGAGTGTTCAACGTAAAACCTAAATCGAAATGTCAAACTAATAAAATTTTGACCAAAACTATATTTATAATAATTAAAATTTATAAAATTGACAGTAATTTTATTAATTAAAAATGATAATACTTATAAATAAGGTAATTAAAAAGTATATTAAGTTGCCTTGAAAACAACAGTAATAATTGAAATATTAATAATGATCAAAATAAAAAAAATGGTCAAATGATCATTTATTTTATTGATATTTAAAGTATCTATTAAGTTGATTAACCAAAGTAATGTTGAATGGAAAACCTAAATTAAAATGCCAGATTAACAAAATAATATAAAAAAATATATTTTCATAACTTTTCCAACAAATAGTTTTGTAGTAAATTAAATATAATAATAGTTATCAATAATAGGGATGAGCAAAACCGAACCGAAAACCCAAAAACCGACAAAAAAACCGAAAAAACCGAAACCGAACATAAAACCGATGGTTTGGGTTTCCTATTTTTAAAAACCGAAAGGTATGGGTCGGTTTCGGTTTTAGATATCAAAAAACCGACAAAAACCCAAACCGAACCGATTTATATAAAATATTTAAAATATATATTGTTTACATGTATTATAGTTATGATTTGCGAAATCAGATAACAAGTAGTATCTGGCTCAGTTGGTTAAGGCGCTGTAAAGGTAGTTGAGGTCTCAAGTTCGACTCCTGTGATGTGCGTCTATTATTTTGCGAAAGTATTTCAATGATTTAAACTAGGTTTCTTTTATAAGTTGATTTAGAACTATCCCACATCGCTGGATGAATGAAACCATTGTAATCTTCCCCTTCTATGTGGCTAGCATAACTCAAGGTTTGGGTTTGGATTCGGGTTAAAACCGAAACCGAACCGAAATAAACCGAAAACCGAGTGAACCGACCCGTCCGGTTTCGGTGTGGGTTTGGGTTTGAATAACTGAAAACCGATAGTTTTCGGCTTGGGTTTGGTTTGAGGTCAAAACTGACCCAAACCGACCCATGCTCATCCCTAATCAATAAGGCAAAGTTAAAAGATACATTATATTTTACTATAAAAATGATTGATATTCGAAAACAATCATGATCGTAATTAAAAAACGTCCATATAAGTTCTATTAAAATAAAATAAATATAAAAATTAATAATAATAATATTAAATAAAGTTTATATTATGTTTTATCCACATGCAACATTCAATAGGTACAATTGAGATTATGGGCTTGGTAAACAGCGTGTCCTCTATGCTCGGTGCCCGGTGGGAGTAGGCTAACCTTTTAATGTTTTTTATTTTTTATTGTTTGGATTCGGTAAACATGCTTGAAAAAAGGTTTAGAAAAATGTTACTGTAGTCCATCGATTATTGGTTGTTAGTTCAAAAAGTTTTTATTTTTTTTTTTGGTATTTTGGAAGAATAAATTTTGTTTTTATCTGTTTATTAAGTCCTCAGATTTCCAAGTTAAAAGTTAAGAAAATGATATTGCAGTTCTATCAACTTACATCATCTAATTTAAATAGTCTTTAAACTTTTTTTTTTGTTTATAATGACGTCTTAATATGGCGATCCAGTGAACCAAGCTTTCAAGTTCGTAACGATAATGATGGTTCAGTCCTTTGGAAAAACGTCATGTTTGACCAAACAAACAATATTCGTTATACCCATGGCGGTGGATTCTGCATCAGTTCACGTATATGACCCAACTGTAAAACTACTATTTCAAACTGGCTCTAGCTTTACTAGTTGTAATTGTAGCCCTTAATTACCGTTTAGCCCTTGAGAACAGCCTTCCATTAGCGGTGGAGGACAGGTTATCTTCCGTGAAGTGGCTCCAATCCCAGGGGGTGGTGGCTGGCGGCTACATTTGACCCATGGCTGGATTCACTGGATCAGTATATAGAGATGGCACTGTAAACTTTGAGCATCCCTCGAGAGTCATCAACCACCATCATTGTCATTGCAAATTAAAAAGTAAGTTTAAGGACTATTTAAAACAGAAGATGAAAGTTGATAGGACTATAATGTCATTTTTCTAACTTTTAACCTGAAACCTGTTGAGAGGAGTTAATGAACAGATAAAAATGGACTTTATTTCCTTAAAAACCAAAAAAAAAAAAAAAACTTTAGAAACTTTTTAGACCAACAACCAATAGTTGGTTGGCTACAATAACATTTTGCCAAGAGGTTTTGAAGCATAAAAGGCTGAGGTGGAGGTGGCTGAGATGCACTATCTAGCGGTGTCACACCATCCGGCCTTAGTGCTAATGTTTGGAGCATCTAACTTATAAATTAGTTTATATTTTGACTATTTTCAAAATTAAAATAAACTAGTTATTTTAAAAGGCTTTCGTTGCCGTTTTAACGTAAAACGCTTTATTTTATTTATCAAACCCATCAACAATCAGTTTTAAATGTTGTACATTAAGTAAATGCCAAATTTCCTTTATAAGGGGTATATATTATTTAACTCAAGTTTTGTGTGGATTACTAGAGTGATGACCAAAGATGTTCCTTCATGTGTTGATGAATGTGCTGCAAAATGATCGGCTGATGTGTTGGTATAAGCAATATTTTTAAAACTCGGGTTTTTAGTTGACCCAATATGGTGACCGGGTCACGGGTCAATCGGTTCAACCGTCAGGTCAACTCGGTTTTTAGATTTTAATATATTTTAAATATTTTTGCATATAATATATTATTTATCTATTATCTATTATCTATTATCTATCATATATTATTATATAATATAAATGAAGCATTTTTCCTTGCACCATATGCATTTGAAACATTCAACTCTTCAACTTCCAACCTAATATATTTAATTTCTTAATATAAAAATGATATTAGATTTAAAATAGTATCATATAAGTGATATATTTTTTGAATTATCAATATAATATAGAAGAACAAAACAAATTAAATAAAAATATCAAAAACTATTTGCTATTATAGTTTAATTTTTTCTTCAAATACGTGGTTTTTAATTAATTAATAAAAATAGTTACTTTATCTTACAAACAATGATTCATATTTCAATTACTCATCATGTTCGAAAATTAAAAAATCAAAATATAAGTAATTTTTAATTAATAAATCATATAACGTTATATTGTAATACTAAATATTCTAAACTTAAGTATTCAACATTCAATTTAACATACTTAATTTATTGGTTTAAATTGTTTGTAAAACATTATATTTTTAATGCTACCACATTATAGTTATTAATCTAACATATTTGATCTAAAATTTATGCTAAATTCAAAATGTCAATCGAAATGTTGAAGAAACAAGAAACAATTGTCCGAAGACTACCTTTCAAATGGTTAAAAAGTTCAAATAGAGTGTTCAACGTAAAACCTAAATCGAAATGTCAAACTAATAAAATTTTGACCAAAACTATATTTATAATAATTAAAATTTATAAAATTGACAGTAATTTTATTAATTAAAAATGATAATACTTATAAATAAGGTAATTAAAAAGTATATTAAGTTGCCTTGAAAACAACAGTAATAATTGAAATATTAATAATGATCAAAATAAAAAAAAATGGTCAAATGATCATTTATTTTATTGATATTTAAAGTATCTATTAAGTTGATTAACCAAAGTAATGTTGAATGGAAAACCTAAATTAAAATGCCAGATTAACAAAATAATATAAAAAAATATATTTTCATAACTTTTCCAACAAATAGTTTTGTAGTAAATTAAATATAATAATAGTTATCAATAATAGGGATGAGCAAAACCGAACCGAAAACCCAAAAACCGACAAAAAAACCGAGACCGAAAAACCGAAACCGAACATAAAACCGATGGTTTGGGTTTCCTATTTTTAAAAACCGAAAGGTATGGGTCGGTTTCGGTTTTAGATATCAAAAAACCGACAAAAACCCAAACCGAACCGATTTATATAAAATATTTAAAATATATATTGTTTACATGTATTATAGTTATGATTTGCGAAATCAGATAACAAGTAGTATCTGGCTCAGTTGGTTAAGGCGCTGTAAAGGTAGTTGAGGTCTCAAGTTCGACTCCTGTGATGTGCGTCTATTATTTTGTGAAAGTATTTCAATGATTTAAACTAGGTTTCTTTTATAAGTTGATTTAGAACTATCCCACATCGCTGGATGAATGAAACCATTGTAATCTTCCCCTTCTATGTGGCTAGCATAACTCAAGGTTTGGGTTTGGATTCGGGTTAAAACCGAAACCGAACCGAAATAAACCGAAAACCGAGTGAACCGACCCGTCCGGGTTCGGTGTGGGTTTGGGTTTGAATAACTGAAAACCGATAGTTTTCGGCTTGGGTTTGGTTTGAGGTCAAAACTGACCCAAACCGACCCATGCTCATCCCTAATCAATAAGGCAAAGTTAAAAGATACATTATATTTTACTATAAAAATGATTGATATTCGAAAACAATCATGATCGTAATTAAAAAACGTCCATATAAGTTCTATTAAAATAAAATAAATATAAAAATTAATAATAATAATATTAAATAAAGTTTATATTATGTTTTATCCACATGCAACATTCAATAGGTACAATTGAGATTATGGGCTTGGTAAACAGCGTGTCCTCTATGCTCGGTGCCCGGTGGGAGTAGGCTAACCTTTTAATGTTTTTTATTTTTTATTGTTTGGATTCGGTAAACATGCTTGAAAAAAGGTTTAGCAAAATGTTACTGTAGTCCATCGATTATTGGTTGTTAGTTCAAAAAGTTTTTTTTTTTTTTTTTTTTTTTGGTATTTTGGAAGAATAAATTTTGTTTTTATCTGTTTATTAAGTCCTCAGATTTCCAAGTTAAAAGTTAAGAAAATGATATTGCAGTTCTATCAACTTACATCATCTAATTTAAATAGTCTTTAAACTTTTTTTTTTTGTTTATAATGACGTCTTAATATGGCGATCCAGTGAACCAAGTTTTCAAGTTCGTAACGATAATGATGGTTCAGTCCTTTGGAAAAACGTCATGTTTGACCAAACAAACAATATTCGTTATACCCATGGTGGTGGATTCTGCATCAGTTCACGTATATGACCCAACTGTAAAACTACTATTTCAAACTGGCTCTAGCTTTACTAGTTGTAATTGTAGCCCTTAATTACCGTTTAGCCCTTGAGAACAGCCTTCCATTAGCGGTGGAGGACAGGTTATCTTCCGTGAAGTGGCTCCAATCCCAGGGGGTGGTGGCTGGCGGCTACATTTGACCCATGGCTGGATTCACTGGATCAGTATATAGAGATGGCACTGTAAACTTTGAGCATCCCTCGAGAGTCATCAACCACCATCATTGTCATTGCAAATTAAAAAGTAAGTTTAAGGACTATTTAAAACAGATGATGAAAGTTGATAGGACTATAATGTCATTTTTCTAACTTTTAACCTGAAACCTGTTGAGAGGAGTTAATGAACAGATAAAAATGGACTTTATTTCCTTAAAAACCAAAAAAAAAAAACTTTAGAAACTTTTTAGACCAACAACCAATAGTTGGTTGGCTACAATAACATTTTGCGAAGAGGTTTTGATGCACAAAAGGCTGAGGTGGAGGTGGCTGAGATGCACTATCTAGTGGTGTCACTCCATCCGGCCTTAGTGCTAATGTTTGGAGCATCTAACTTATAAATTAGTTTATATTTTGACTATTTTCAAAATTAAAATAAACTAGTTATTTTAAAAGGTTTTCGTTGTCGTTTTAACGTAAAACGCTTTATTTTATTTATCAAACCCATCAACAATCAGTTTTAAATGTTGTACATTAAGTAAATGCCAAATTTCCTTTATAAGAGGTATATATTATTTAACTCAAGTTTCGTGTGGATTACTAGAGTGATGACCAAATATGTTCCTTCATGTGTTGATGAATGTGTTGCAAAATGATCGGCTGATGTGTTGGTATAAGCAATATTTTTAAAACTCGGGTTTCTAGTTGACCCAATATGGTGACCGGGTCACGGGTCAATCGGTTCAACCGTCAGGTCAACTCGGTTTTTAGATTTTAATCTATTTTAAATATTTTTGCATATAATATATTATTTATCTATTATCTATTATCTATTATCTATTATATATTATATATTATATAATATAAATGAAGCATTTTTCCTTGCACCATATGCATTTGAAACATTCAACTCTTCAACTTCCAACCTAATATATTTAATTTCTTAATATAAAAATGATATTAGATTTAAAATATTATCATATTAGTGATATATTTTTTGAATTATCAATATAATATAGAAGAACAAAACAAATTAAATAAAAAGATACATTATATTTTACTATAAAAATGATTGATATTTGAAAACAATCATGATCGTAATTAAAAAAAACGTCCATATAAATTCTATTAAAATAAAATAAATATAAAAATTAATAATAATATTAAATAAAGTTTATATTATGTTTTATCTACATGCAACATTCAATAGGTACAATTGAGATTAGGGGTGTCCATCGGATCCCGATTTCTTATGGGGGAATTTTTTTCAAAAATTTGGGAGCAAGAGCGGGGGCAGGGCCGAATTTCACTCCCATTTGATTTTCGGGGTCGAGGGCAGGCGGTTACGTCTCGAAACTCTCGCAGGGGCCTCGTTTGTATATAAATAAAATAATAAATAATAAATATATTATATATATTATTAAATTATTAGCGAGTTCGGGGTCGTGGAAAAACATTGTTTTTCAAATTTCAAACGGGAAAACGGAGGAACGGGAGCGGGAGCGGGGTTAATTTCAGAATTCGAGGATGGGATCGGTGGCTAAGAAACGGGAGAATTTGGTGTCTGGATCGGGGGAAACAGGGGAATTCGGCGGTGGGGGTGGGGGTGGGGGAGCTAATTTCTGGTCCCGTTTTGTCCCGTTGTCATCCCTAATTGAGATGATATGATCGTAAATGATGCATATATAAATTGATAAAACTTAATAATAATAAAAATAAAAACATAAATATATTTTTATTTTCACATACAAATTACGAATAGTGGCCTAATCTCAACTGTACCTATTGAACGTGTGTTTAAATGTGTATCGATTTTTTGTATATTTAAAATAATTACAATAGGCCTCTATTTTTATAATTATATATATCAAATTAGTGTAAGAATTAATATTTCGTAGTTGATGTCAATGACATAATCGTTTTCAACAACGTATATTTGTCAAGTTTTAAGTACATTATTCTAACTTGCACAACGCACGGGCATTCACCTAGTTATATATATTAAACCGGGAACCGATTCTAGAACTTTTGATGTTTCCTTTTCTTTGAAACACGGAAACGTAAACGTTACTTAAGAGTTCAATTTCTGAATCATAGATCCTAACACAGAAATAAAATTGTTGATGTTTCGTATTTTTAGAGTTCAAACTAGCTAATAGGAAGACTTCAAATAAAAAATAAAAGACAAAGAAATCAAAGACTTCATGTTTCATTATTCTTTTTCCTGACTTTGGACTGTTTGTAGGAAAAATCAAACTTAGTTAGAAATCAAAGAATTAAAGAATAATCGATCTCGGTTCTTGAAGACAGAGAAATCAATGTTCTTGCAACGTATAAAACGAATCAGTTGTTGGCCAGAAGAAAGTCCGAGAATACCTTTCCAATTGGGATTATCAGAATTAATTGGTTTCTAATCGGCAATTGTGAGTTGTGACTTGTGAGAGACATCGAAGAACCAGCTTGAAGAGTGAAGACTGTGTTGAAGATCTCGATTGAGCTTGAAGACGGTGTCAATTAATTGCTTTCCAATCAGGACTGTTGAAAGAAAGTGAAACGAGAAAGCGATAACATGAATCAGATTGCGGCATTGAGCTAACTTAATTGATTAATTGGGCTTATTAGAGACTGGGTTAGTTCAATTCAGGTTTTTACCGATCGGTTTAACCATGTTTTGTGAAAACCGATTGGTTCACTACGAGTCAACAATAGACAAAAACCGGTCATGATTGACCCATCCTTTTCACTGGGTCATGATCTGACTGGTTCGATCAGATAGGCCAGCTCATGTTTTAAAACACTGGGTATGGGTGAGACTAAATAATTGTTCCAATATTGGTACATGGGCCTTACTTCTAGCGTGTGACAAACTCGGTGTAGGTTATATGGATAGATATTTACAATAAAACTATTATTACAAAAAAAAAAAAATCATCCGTTTGAAAATAATCTATCAATGATATCGGTTAATGTTCTTGTGTTTGACATATATCACTACTAGAAAAAGGTGGGGTTTCCTACCAAAATTTCCTAGGAACAATTACTCCTCGGTAGGTCCGACGCATTTCCCACGAATTTCCGAGGAAACTTAATAATATTGGTTTTCCTAGGAAATTCCTCGGTAATTCTGAGGAATTTCCGAGGAAAACCAATATTATTAAGTTTCCTCGGAAATTCCTTGGAACTACTGAGAGATTTCCTAGAAAATATTACATTTTTTTTATTTAAACACAATTTATTATTATTAGAACCAAAATTCGGTTTTTTAATTTTATTTTCCGGGGTTCAAACGATGTTTTTTCTCCACATTTTGTGCAACTTTCATTTATATTATATACTTTTATCTCATCAAATTATATGTGTGTATATATATATATATATATATATATATATATATGTATATATATATATATATATATATATATATATATATATATATATATATATATATATATATATATATATATATATATATATATATATATATATATATATATATATATATATATATATATATATATATATATATATATATATATATATAGGGCTAGGATCAAATATATCCATACAAGTATTGTGTAGCCTTGAAACTCAATCTGGACCACTCATTTAAAACACATTCTTTTAAGAATGTACAAAATTTAGTTCATTCTTTTAAGAATGGTAAGAACTCATTATGCCAAAAACTTATTCTGTTTAGAATGTGTTTTTTTTCATTGTTACGAGAATGAAATCCGATGGCCAGGATTTGGTTACAAGGTAACACAATAATTGTCATTCTTATTATAACCTAGCCCTATATATTATATATATATATATATATATATATATATATATATATATATATATATATATATATATATATATATATATATATATATATATATATATATATATATATATATATATATATATGTATATATATATATATATATATATATATATATATATATATATATATATATATACATATATATATATATATATATATATATATATATATATATATATATATATATGTATATATATATATATATATATATATATATATATATATATATATACATATATATATATATATATACATATATATATATATATATATATATATATATATGTATATATACATATATATATATATATATATATATATATATATATATATATATATATATATATATATATATATATATATATATATATATATATATATATATATATATATAAATTATACACATAAATATCATGTACATGTGTATATGTCATCGGAACCCATTAATCAAAATATCGTTTCTAATGTATTCACTAATGACATTCGATAATGCACACACATATACAATTACAAATGATACATATAAGTTGTCGACATAAAAGTATTTTAATATATACGTACGTACGAACGCATACACTACGTATATAAGTTATTAAATAAAAGTATGTAATATATATTGAAGCTGTAAAAAGTATGGAACGAAAAAAAAGTTTGAACCTCGGAAAAAAAAAGAAGTACAATAAAAAAAATCCCTTGGAAATGTGTAGGAAATTTTCTAGGGATTTCCTACACAACTCAATGTCTGTCACTAATTCCTTGGAAATGTGTAGGAATTTCTGTGGGAATTCCTAGGAAAATAAATTTGTTTTTCATTTTTTATGGTTTAATGGTTGTTTTTTGGTTCCATGTTGTATACAACTTTGTTATATATTTCATGCTTTTATCTCACCAAATCATACGTATTATTCCCATATATACGTACGTGTATAATATCGAATCCCATTAATCAAAGCATTAATTGTAATGTTTTAAGTAATGTCATTTGATCGTGCACACGTACGTACGAATGCGTATACTACGTATATAAGTTAGTATATAAAAGTATCTAATATATATAGAAGTTGTAAAAAGTACGGAACGAAAAGACAAAAGTTAGAACCTCGGAAAACAAAAAACAAACTAAGATCCCTGGAAATCTCTTGGAAATGTGTAGGAAATTTCTTAGCGATTTCCTACACAATTCAATGGCCGTCACTAATTCTTTGGAAATGTGTAGGAAATTCTGAGGGAATTCCTAAGAAAATAAATTTGTTTTCCATTTGTTAACGTTTAATGAGTTTTTTTTCGTTCGATGTTGTGTACAACTTTGTTATATATTTCATGCTTACATCCCACCAAATCATACATATTATAACAATATATACGTACGTGTATACTATCGATTCCCATTAATCAAACATCAATTATAATGTTGTAAGTAACGACAATTTATGGTGTACACATACGCACGAATGCGTATACTATGTATATAAGGTGGTAAACTAAAAGTATCTAATATATATTGAAGTTATAAAAAGTACGAAATGAAAAAACAAAAGTTTGAACCTCGAAAAACAAAAAACGTACTCTAATACCAGAAAATCCCTTGGAAATGTGTAGGAAGTTTCCTAGGGATTTCCTACACAATTCAATGTTCGTCACTAATTCCTTTGAAATATGTAGGAAATTCCGATGGAATTCCTAGGAAAATAAATTTGTTTTTCATTTTTTAAGGTTTAATGGTTGTTTTTTCGTTCGATCTTGTGTACAACTTTGTTATATATTTCATGCTTTTATCCCACCAAATTATACATATTATAACCATATATACGTACGTGTATACTATCGAATCTCATTAATCAAAGCATCAATTGTAATGTTTTAAGTAACGACAATTTATGGTGTACAGATAAGCATGAATGCGTATACTATGTATATAAGTTGGTAAACCAAAAGTATATGATATATACTGAGGTTATAAAAAGTACGAAACCAAAAAACAAAAGTTTGAACCTCGAAAAACAAAAAACAAACTCTAATACCAGGAAATCCCTTGGAAATGTGTAGGAAATTTCCTAGGGATTTCCTACACAATTCAATGTCCGTCACTAATTCCTTGGAAATATGTAGGAAATTCCAAGGGAATTCCTAGGAAAATAAATTCGTTTTTCATTTTTTAAGGTTTAATGGTTGTTTTTTCGTTCGATATTGTGTACAACTTTGTTATATATTTCATACTTTTATCCCACCAAATTATACATATTATAATCATACATACGTACGTGTATACTATCGAATCCCATTAATCAAAACATCAATTGTAATGTTTTGAGTAACGACATTTTATGGTGTACACGTACGTATGAATGCGTATACTATGTATATAAGTTGGTAAACTAAAATTATTTAATATATATTGAAGTTATAAAAAGTACAAAACGAAAAAACAAAAGTTTGAACCTCAAAAAACAAAAAACGAACTATAATACCAGGAAATCCTTTGGAAATGTGTAGGAAATTTCCTAGGGATTTCCTACACAATTCAATGTCCGTCACTAATTCCTTGGAAATATGTAGGAAATTCCGAGGGAATTCCTAGGAAAATAAATTTTTTTCATTTTTTAAGGTTTAATGGTTGGTTTTTTCGTCCCATATTTTGTACAACTTTGTTATATATTTCATTCTTTTATCTCAACATATCATAAGTAGTATACCCATATATATATATATATATATATATATATATATATATATATATATATATATATATATATATATATATATATATATATATATATATATATATATGTGTGTGTGTGTGTGTGTGTGTGTGTGTGTGTGTGTGTGTGTGTGTGTGTGTGTGTATACTAACGAATCTCATTTACCAAAAAAACATCAACTGTAATGTTTTAAATAATGACATTTGATGGTGCGCACGTACGTACAAATACATATACTCCGTATATAAGTTAGTAAAATAAACGTACTTAATAGGTATTGAACTTGTAAAGAGTATGGAACGAAAGTTCAATGTTTGAACCTCGAAAAACTAAAAACGAACTAAAATCTTAGGAAACCGTTGGAAATGTGTAGGAAATATACTAGGGATTTCTTACACAATTCAATATCCGTCACTAACTAATTTGAAATATGCGGGAAATTCCGAGAGAGTTCCTAAAAAATAATAAGGTTTAATGTTTTTTTTCGTTCAATATACTTTGTTATATATATATATATATATATATATATATATATAATAAAAGTAATACATAAAAAGAGAGTAAACGGAAGCTTTCAAAAAAAAAAACTTCCGAGGAACTATCGACGGACAATTGGTTGCGAGGGTTTTCCGAGTAACCGGAAAATTCACGCCTTTTGTGAGGACTTTCCGAGGACTGTGGGTTAGGGTTTTTAGCCCCTTCTGGAACGCAGCAAGCACACTTCTCATGTCTCTCCCGATCGGATTTTTGGCTCCGGAACTTTCTTGACCAGCGATTGAGACCGCCGGTGGACTAAGCCATAGTTGAATCCGCGGTGACGATGGACCAATCTGTTGGATTTGATGTCTAATTCATGACTTATAATTGTATTTATCTTGTTAATTGAAGCAAAGTCCATTTGGGTTGCCCTCATAGCTGGAGGATTAGTGTAGAGTTCAATAGAGAGAAATGTTGATTTATTAATTGTTTAATAAATCAATAGAAATTAAATAAATAGTTTATTAAAATATTTAAGGGATAATATATTAATTAGAAACTATATTAATTGATTAGAATTTAATCTAGAATTAATTGGATTTAATTTGGTGATTAAATTAATTAATTAAAAGTGTATGGACTGGTTATGTAATTATTCAATAGTTGAATATTGATTGGCCAGTTGACAGGGGTGAAAATGGCAAGATTGTGGTGGTGACACCACAAAATCTCGAAACCCTAATAAGGGTTTAGAAAGGCCTTGCCCATTTGACAAAAGGCTTGTCAAAAGTTGGGCTCTAGGGTTTTTTTGCTGTAACCCTTGGAGGCTATAAAAGAAATCTCTGGCCACCCCAAAACCTGCGCCAACTTAAGACTCTCCAGAGATTCTGCTGTTTTATCTCCACCTTGCTTTGGGTGTGACTTCATTTGAGACAGGATCTCTTTGCTGCTAGCTTCAAAAACAAGATCAAAAGGTTGGTAATTCTTGTTTTGATCTTTAGAAATAACTGTTGGCCTTAGGTTTTATTATTATATGTTCATAGAAGAAAACATAGATCTCTTTTAGGGTTGCATGTGAACTTAGGAATTTTATAGTTCATAGATTGTACAAAACCCTTCACAATCGTCCCTCTCCTTCCCCAATTTAGTTTGCATTGTAAAACCCGTCTTTCTCTTAAACGAAGATTGGCACCGACGGTGGATCGAGAGGTATACCAAATTCACCACCGATCTCACGCTAGTTAACCGCCACCAACCTTATACCGGAAAAAGCCATCTCCGACCGGTAAGTTGTTGGATTAGGTGTCTAAGCCATGACTTTATATTTATATTTTATCTTGTTAATTGAAGCAAAGTCTATTTGGGTTGCCCTCATAGCTGGAGGTTAGGATAGAGTTCAGTAGAGTAAAAGGTTGATTTATTTTTTTTTTTTATTTTTTTTTATTATTATTTTTTTTATTAATTGTGTAATAAATCAATAGAATTAATTAAATGATTTATTAATATATTTAAGTGTTGATATAATAATTAGAAACTATAATAATTAATTAAGATTTAATCTAGAATTAATTGGATTTAATTCAGTGATTAAATTAATTAATTAAAAGTGCAGGGACTGGTTTGTATTTATTCAATAGTTGAATTACTGACAAACCAGAAGCCAGGGGCTAGATTTGGCACCACCTTGGAGGCTTCTTCCAAGGGTGGCGAAAACCCTAATTAGGGTTTAGAAAGTCTGGTCCAAATGGTTAACAGGCTTGCCCATTAAGGAGGCTCCTCTAGGGTTTCAGCTGTAACCCTTGGAGGCTATAAAAGGAACCACCTGGCTCCCCTTTTTCTGCGCCACTTTTGAACAAGATTACTCTGCTGGACTGTCTTCTCCATTGCTTTGGGTGTGACTTGCATTTGAGGCAGGACACTTGTGCTGCTAGCTTCAAGAACAAGATTCAAAGGTTGGTAATTCTTGTTTTAAACTTTAGAAATTATTGTTGGCCTTTAGGTTTTAGTTTATTATCTTCATAGAAGAAAACATAGATCTTTCTAGGGTTGCATGTGAACCATAAGAGATTATTTGTTCATTGTTTGCTAGAAAACCCTTCAGTGGTATCAGAGCTTAGGCTGTTTTCTTGTGAAATTGATATAAACTGCTTGAATGTTTTTTGCCTTGAGTGTTTTTGCCAAAAACTCTCTTGGAATGGCCTCAATTTCGTGGCCTAGGCTAGGGTTTCCTAACCCTAGCCGCCACCCTCTTTATTCCCCCCTTAATTGCTTGATTTGCTGCCTTAAATAGTTGGTTGTTGTTTTGGTAATTATTGGATAATTAAATAACTGGAACCCCTTATTCTTGGCATGCAATTTTCGAATTAGGGAATAAGGATAGGAAATTAATTTGATTAATTTTGTAGTCCCTCATTCTTGATTTAATTAGTTTAATTAAATTGTTTAATTAAAAGACCAATTAAATCACTTAAAAAATTAATTAAATTTTCGAAAAATAGAAATAAATTTGCGAAAATTCTTAGAAAATTAATTCTAAAGTATTTTAATGAGATTAAAATATATCTTATATATTTATGATTAAAAGTTAATAATTTATATATAAAAAATTGGTTAGTCTTACCGCAAGTAGGCCTCATTCACAAAACTGTCCTATAAAGAGGGTATAAGGCGACTGCCTATAAAATGGTTGTCTAATGGGTATCTACTCTTACCCACCGCTCTCCTGGTTAGTCGAGTGTCGTTAGCCAAACGGGTTTGATAGAACTGCTAAGCCTCTTAAAAGTATAATGCTATAATTGAAAGTACTAGAACTTTGAACAAAACCCAATCTAGTTACTTTAGGTTAAAAAATGTGAATTGGTGCTAATCCATGGAATTGCACATTGCACTTTGTGGAACGTTGGTGGAGCGTGTGTGGTTTACCGGCACGCCAACTGGGGTCTGCAAAGACTTGCAATGGGTTTCTCGATTTTGTCATTATTAACGGAGCGTGTGTGGTTAACTGGCACGTTAATTAGAGATGACAATTGACTTCGAGAGTCCCAAGCTAATTTGCATGGTTAATGACACCCGGTTTGTGATCCTCGGCATCCCAGTCACAAACAGTGGGGCACATCCGAGACTAAACATGCCATTGAACAGTTCAATGTGTCTCAACAGATCTAGGAATTTCATAAGATGAAATTGATAAGTGTATTATCTACCTTAATGACCATTATGTTGTGATTACGGCATCCCTCTTCACACCATAGTTGGGGCATTTTGGGTCCTAGCCTTAATAAATAATATATTGGGTAATTATTTAAAAGGATTAATTAAACTAATAAATTCTGTTTGTTATAGATATCTGAAACAAGTGTCTATTCTCCTCCTTATCCTCCTTCACCCATGTCTGAGAGCTTCAGAATGCACCTGCTACATATGGTAAGGCTGACTGGCCTGAACTATATGGTATGGCTTCATAAATAGAGAATAGTTCTCTGTTTTGCTAGCAAGCCATATCTGACTGAGTGTCCGCTCCCCAGAGCATGACAACACACAGTAGCTTGTGATGAGCATGACTCCTTGATTGTTAAGTCAAGGAAAGTTCGTTACCTAATACTATTGATCATTGACCCCGAGTTCCGCAGGAATTTAGAATTCCTGGGGTCAGATAAGTTAACACAGCTAGTTGTGGAAAAGTTCCATGAACTGGTTGAGAAAGGACGAGCTAAGATCTTCAAAGAGTTTGAAGCGTGCAGGAAGTAGCACCAGTTCACATGTTCTCAAGATTGAGAGACACACAGGTGAACTGTATAAATTTGGTTCCCTTTTTGATCGGGAGTTAAAGCATTAGCTCGACTCGCTGATCCGTTCATCCTGATGTACAGGAAGGGAAACCAGATAAGACAATCATGGATATGCATTCAATGTTGAATCTGTATGAGTCGTTCATAGAGAAGCATAGTTTCATTGATTCAGCTGCTTCGAGATTGAGTCCAGTAATAGGACACATCAAGAAATGATCCAGATCTTCTGGACCGGTTTCTCGATGTTTCAAACTGGGAATCCACAGGGTGGGACACAGTCACGGAAAGATTGGAAAATGCTCCGAAGCCGAACAGTTTGGCAACTCAGGAATATCTTAAAACTCAGAACACCTGATCCTTAATTCCTTGATACAGGATGTGTTTCTCACATTTGCTCTGTATGCATGGACTCTGTAGGATGTGGGATGTTGTTGCATAGGAGCATATTCAGATTGGATCTGAAGCTCATGCAGTTTTAGAGTTTACTTAGATGTTGAAATCATGTTATTAGCTTATTAGATGCGTATGACATTGTCTATCATATAATACATTGTTCAAGGATTTTGTTTTAATAAAATTATCAATTTTCTTTTAACACATGTTGTTTGAAATATCATTGAAATATTGTATGATTGTGTTGAATGCATGATTAGTAATAACTTGAATATTGATACATCCAAAGTGTTTGGATTTTAGGAATTGTGCTCCTTATGATTGTTAAAGTGAATATTATAAGAATCAATTCAACCAAAGGTCCAGTTGGACAGGACTTTGGAATCATTTGACTTAGAGTCACATGATGAATTGAGTTCTTAATGTGTTAAGAAATGAATCAACCAAAGATCCAGTTGGACAGGACTTTGGAATCATTTGACTTAGAGTCAGATGATGATTAAGTTCTTTATAAAGCACATATGGCAAGAAATGAATCACCCAAAGATCTAAAGGATAGGATTTTGGAATCAGTTGACTTAGAGTCAACTGAAGATTGCAAGTCTTGAACAGAATTAACAAGTCATAAGTTTACATAGAGATGTAAAAGAGATTGAGATTAGGAGCAACGAACACATCAGTTGCTGTGTATTGCTCGAATCCTCAAATAGAACACAATTGGTTGTACTCCGCGATATTTGTGAATCAGTATGATGAATATGGCTTCGCTTATCAGAATAAGCGATTGAATTGAAACCTTGAATCGTTCAAGGACTTCAAAGGAAGTACAAGATCCGCGGAACCTGAGTGACAACATAAACTGGGAAAATGTTTCACAGTTATTCTCTTCCAAGAACATTAATAGTTATAATGTGTCTTAGGGAAGATGATGGAGCATTGGTCGAAACAGTTCGATCCTCAATGTATGAGATACATTGCCAATTAGTTTCCAATAAATTGAATACTATACCAGTCAGACCACATAAACCATATTCTAACCACATCCTTCGACTAAGTAGGTTTTGCAGACACTGTCTGAAATGTAAAGTTGGGATTGTCCTACTTGTACATTAAAAGTCCAGAGTCTTGTAGTGTTCGTCCGAACCTCATGACTAGCCTGAACCTAATCAGAAATGTCGTTTCACTGGCTATCCCGTTGTACCTGAAAAGAAAGAGCTCTTTTAGTGAGAACTCATGTTCTAAGGAAACTGTGGGAGTTGGGACAGTCCTGAATCAGTTCAGGATTAGCCAAGTGAAATAACCTTTAGTCATCACTAGGCTTAGAGCAGAAATCAGATTTTTTTTTAAATTCTGACATTATCTTCTCTTGACCAGTAGTACTGATCACCATCATAAGTAGTCATGATCAGGGTAACATATCGAATAATGGTAAAACACTATAGTTGGTACAGATTTTCAATCCGACTACTTGGAAGCATTGGTAAGCCCGGTTGCTGCCAATTAAGAGAACTTTAGGACGAGATACAGTCTATGTGACAGTTTGATTGACTTTACAAGTGGGAGTAATCATCAAAAGAAACCAACATGGACAGAAACGTACCTTCAGAACATCTGGTTGAGTGAGACGATACTCAGAGTCAAGAAATTGACTCCGAGAGAAGCACTCTCAATAGAAGATGAAATCTGAAAGGATACTGCATAATGTAAGTCGTTAGTGGAGCACGTGTGGATCACCGGCACACTAATGGGGACTCACAAGAGTATGCCAGTATAAAGGTACGTGGGCCCGGGATAACGCCATAGGCATCTCGCAAGAAAGGATATTTAGATTCTCAAAATATGCCAAAGGATTGGGTTTTGAGAATGGGCTGAAAGATTTCCATTAAGATGTCAGAAAGTTTGGATTCTCAAACTGTGTCGAAAGTTTTGGATTTTGAGAACAGTCCATAACCGTGTCAAAGCCAGTGGGAGCGTCGCTGTTATCTATCTCCGTATGTGTGTTACATAATGCTTCTAGGAAACGTCTCTTTTCATTACAAAGTGTAACGACTTGGTGTTAAGAGACGGATTGCTGTGAAAGACTTAATAAAGATACGGCATGCTCGGGTGGTTATAAACGTCTATGAGATAGATCAAAAATATGCCAAAATGATCTTGATGAGACTCAAGATGCATTGCCCTAGGAAATAGTTTCCTGTCATTGCAAAGTGTGATGATTTGGCATGAGAGATATAAAAGGTGCAACATACTCACATAATCCATTGACATATATCAGATAGATGTTGTCATCAGTGTAGACCTGGCCATAATAAGCATGATCTTGATAAGATTCAAGATGCATGAGAAAAAGTCTCCGAAAGGATATAGTTATTAAAAGTCGTGACACAAGGATTATAAGTAATCCTACGATTCCAAAAGGGTTTGGAATAGGACTAGATCGTATTCAACAAGTTTCTTGGATCGATCAGAAGTGTCATGAACATGTCTTGATGACTTAATGCTTAGAGCATAGTGAGTCAGATTCAGGATATGACCTGGCTGGGAATACTTAATGGATTTTGTACATACATGAGAAATCATTGGAAAATGATTAGGGGTGAATGTTGATAACAATTTGAAAAGAGTTTTTTAAAATAAGGACTTAATGGTTAAAGAATTTCGTTGGCATTCCGATGGAGCGCGTGTGGCTCACCGGCACATCGTAACACCTCGAAATAGTCTTAGGGTGCAGTCATGTGGACTAAAGATACCGAGAACCATGGAAAGTCACAATACATAGAATGGAGTTGTTAGTGAGAATGACGGTATGACCAAAATTGAAATATCATCGGAAGGATATCCGATCGGATAAAGTGTATAAATGTATAACATTTGAATACATAGAAAGAGTGAAAGGTCAAGTAGACATAGATACATAACACGAATTAAATAGTTTAAAAGGAATCTAGAAACCGATAATAGTTTTATGTAAAATCCGACTTGGTGATTACCTCGTGGAGACTTGGTAATTAGGCAATAGTAGCCACCGGTCAGATTTTATGTTTCAATTTTGCATGTTTCACTTCCCGAATAATTTGATTATTCAAAAGGTCCACAGTCGCTCATACTTTTCGGGAGTAAGTATGAACGAAGACTGTCGTGAATTGGTTTGTAGATTGTCTAAGGAGTTAGACATTGCAGTAAGACTGCTACAACGTTCACGGGTACTTAGAAATAGAGATTTGAGTATTGGATAAACCCGCGCTCAATAGATTGCTTCATGGATTACATCACGAGCAATGTTGAGACGATAATATCGTATGATCTTGAAGCGGAGACATATGAGTTGAAATTTACGAGTCGGTTGTGCATTGATAATGTGAAACGCATCGGTAACTCGATGTTACAAAACGCATTGTTGTGTACGATTTGATAAGTAAAAGACACAATCGTATGAGTCGAAGCTTATTCGTTCCTTGACCCTAATGGGAAACAGATATCTGTAGGCCGCTCGATGATTTTGAAGTTGACTAAAGTGCTGGCCAGCCTGGACTAAATTGATGTGTTCAATTAGAAGTCCGAAAGTCATAAGCAGAATCGAAAATCAGGAAACAGAGTATCGGACAGAGATTGATCTCAATCCATGTCTCGTGTCTGAAAATATCTTTTTGGACGAAGGATCATATGATCACTTATCTATGGACAGAACTGACTGGGTCAGAGTTCAGCAGCAGTTTCTAGGAAGCTGCAGGTTGTTTATTAATCAGAAGATAAATTAAAGTCATAGACTTATCCAAGTGGGAGACTGTTGGATTAGGTGTCTAAGCCATGACTTTATATTTATATTTTATCTTGTTAATTGAAGAAAAGTCCATTTGGGTTGCCCTCATAGCTGGAGGTTAGGATAGAGTTCAGTAGAGTAAAAGGTTGATTTATTAATTGTGTAATAAATCAATAGAATTAATTAAATGGTTTATTAATATATTTAAGTGTTGATATATTAATTAGAAACTATAATAATTAATTAAGATTTAATCTAGAATTAATTAGATTTAATTCAGTGATTAAATTAATTAATTAAAAGTGCAGGGACTGGTTTGTATTTATTCAATAGTTGAATTACTGACAAACCAGAAGCCAGGGGCTAGATTTGGCGCCACCTTGGAGGCTTCTTCCAAGGGTGGCGAAAACCCTAATTAGGGTTTAGAAAGTCTGGTCCAAATGGTTAACAGGCTTGCCCATTAAGGAGGCTCCTCTAGGGTTTCAGCTGTAACCCTTGGAGGCTATAAAAGGAACCTCCTGGCTCCCCTTTTTCTGCGCCACTTTTGAACAAGATTACTCTGCTGGACTGTCTTCTCCATTGCTTTGGGTGTGACTTGCATTTGAGGCAGGACACTTGTGCTGCTAGCTTCAAGAACAAGATTCAAAGGTTGGTAATTCTTGTTTTAAACTTTAGAAATTATTGTTGGCCTTTATGTTTTAATTTATTATCTTCATAGAAGAAAACATAGATCTTTCTAGGGTTGCATGTGAACCATAAGAGATTATTTGTTCATTGTTTGCTAGAAAACCCTTCATAAGTTGCATCAGCCATCTCCTACACAGCTTCTTGCGATTCATAAACATTGTAACTAGGATCTCCTTGTCATTTACTTCTTGGTCACTGCATATGCTTTCAATATATGATATTTACCATCATTGTATTTTCTATTTAGGTAAGATTTAACCTTAAAACCTGAAGTAGAGACAAGCCGTAGTGGATGGATGAGAACTTATAGATTATTGATAATATTCTCAAATTAAGGAGAACCTATTTATTGCGCAAATTTTAATAAGATGGATCTTTACCTTGGAGATGAGTTATGTCTTTGATATAGAACATTATGATAATGCTCTAAGCTTAATGAGAAAGTTGATAATTTAGTTGAACTAGGGAGACACTATAATGGTGCAAGTAGACAAATAACAAAGACAATGAAACAAATTGTATGGGATTACAAAAACAACGAAACCAACAAACATTAACGGTAAAATATGGTTAGCCATGGTTCCTGAAATTTATGAACTTGTTTTCATTTTTTATTAGGAACAGGTAAAATATGGTTAGCCATCGTTCCTGAAGTGGGTTCTTCGCAACTTTCATGGGTA
This sequence comes from Cichorium intybus, assembly GCA_023525715.1. Lineage (NCBI taxonomy): Eukaryota > Viridiplantae > Streptophyta > Magnoliopsida > Asterales > Asteraceae > Cichorium > Cichorium intybus. The sequence continues at coordinate 130,127,060 of CM042011.1, read as the reverse complement.
AGTAACTAAAGTTTCACGTTATCTCATGGTTCATTTTCTTACAACATAATTACAATTTTTCCCCAATATATCCAAATCTTAATCCCATCAAATGATCAAACCACACGATTTTTGGCGAAGTTTCCGGTTGTGTTTCATTATTTGACACAGTGAAAGAGAAGACATGCAAGTTTTTTTTTTTTTTTTTTTTTTTTTTTTGATAACCGAGGACCCCACCCGACCCATCCTTTGGATGACCCTGATAAAGCAACCTCGGGGTCCACGCACACCTGGCAGCAGGGTGGTCCGGGTCAATCACCTACGGGGTAGAGAGGTGGTCAGTGACCATCCCCTGATTGAAACCTAACACTCCCTATGGGGAAAGGGAAAGACATGCAAGTTGCAACGAGGTCGTGGGGTTATCCACCCAGATTTTAAATCCATTAAGTAGTGCTGTTCGTTTTTCTTTTCTTTTTCTAAAAGCTCTTAGACACAATGAATGAGAAGACATGCAACGAGGTCGTGGGGTTTAATTCGCCTCGCTCCTTTCGCTTTTTGGGCCAGATTTTTGAACTCCCCCTTTTCTGGTTGGATGGATGTATTAAATTAATATAACGGTTAAAGATCCTAATTCACTGGCTGTAATCTTTTTATTCAAAGGCTATGTCTATAACGGTTTTGCTTGGACGTTTATTCGAACTAAACCCTGGTTGATCAAAGTAGTAAAAATCTTGGTGCTTGTAATTTCTGACGGTTTGTTTATTGCATTGATGATAACCCGTCAATGAACATTTGGTCTATAGTAGATTAACATCATTAGGTTGATAAAAGGCCTCACTGGTCAAATGTGAAAAACTTTTAATTTTTTGTCCAAATACTCCAAAATCCTATTTACTCACACTACCACAGACTCGCAAATTCCACCTATTTCTTGTATTTATCCTTGTTCCCCTCATAAATATCCACAATACCAATCTAACAAAAATATTAATTTCGATCTAATTCTTCCCCTTTTTGACCAAATGTTAATATCCATCATGGGTATTTCTTTAAAGATGTTGATCGTTTGACATGGTACAGAATAATTGGTTGTGGTATAATTAGTACACTGAATGCTTGATAATAATGGTGGATAATGAAACTATGAAAGAGACAACTCATTAGTACCTCACTTGTGCTCATTTTGTAAAACCAAGAGAAAATGTTTTGTACTTTTGTAAAGCATTTTATCTTTTATGTATATATGGTGAAATACGTAACATGAATCTGGTTATGATTAGTCAATCATTGCGACAGTGGATATTCACAGCCCTTAATATGCCTCCTACCAAGAAACTAGAATGAGCAACTTATGACTAATACCATGAAGAAAACTAGTGATTGGTTTGCTTTCAAATTTCAGTCTTCTCAAATTTTATTCGATACTCATTTTTTATCATCTAAAAATACTTTATTTCAATGTTAACAGGAATTTCTCTCATGATATTCCAAGTGATGTTACATTTCACACAGGAGGTGCTTCTTATTCATTACACAAGGTATGGTTTGTGATTTGTCTATGATCTTATATGCTATGCATGTTATGGAAGTTTATACTTTATTTTTTTAATATTATTCAGTTTCCGTTGGTTTCAAAGTGTGGTTACGTTAGAAAATTAGTATCCAACCACAAAGATTGTGATCCTTTAGTAGTTGAACTCCTTGATGTCCCCGGAGGCCCTGAAGGATTTGAACTTGCAGTCAAGTTTTGTTATGGAATAGACTTTGAATTATCCACAGAAAACATCTCAATGGTGCGATGTGTAGCAGAATATCTTGAAATGACAGAAGAGTATGCAATTGGAAATCTTGTAACAAGATCTGAAGCCTATTTAAATGAAGTAGGACTTAAAACATTGAGTGGTGTTGTTTCCATTTTGGAATCATCAATTAACTTCTTACAAATGGCGGAAAAAGTAAAGTTAATAAATCGGTGTATAGATGCTATTGCCGTTATAATCACGAAAGAAAGTGAATTTTGTTCTTCTGAAAGCACTTGTGGCTTGGAAATTTCATCTTGTTCATCACACCCGAAAGCTGTTGTTGATTGGTGGGCTGAAGAATTAATACGGCTTAGAATCGATATATTTCAAAGGGTTCTTCTTGCTATGATTTCAAGGGGATTTAAACAATATGCAATGGGTCCGATTCTAATACTTTATGCCCAAAAATGTCTTCAAGGCTTGGTAAGATTTTCTTTTTGTTCTATGTCTATCTAAAGAAGAGTTAAATGCAAGAAATAGCAATATACTTTTATTTGTTTGTTTACTATAGCATCCTGATTTTGGTTTTTTTTCTAGGGAAAGTTACAAAAAGTAATAATAATAAAATTGGACAGTGTTGCGGTTCAACCACTGATAGTTTATATGTTCCAATCAAATCATTAAAGATTTAGAAAATTTTCCAAATTAACTTGACCAGTGTCATCATTAGTGTTATCATCAGATTTTATCGGAATATTCCAAAATAACTGTTTTGACAATTTATATTAGGTTATTATCGTTATATTTGGAAATATGCAGAAACTTTTTTGGTTTGAATGGAGAAGATAAAGCGTAAGTGGTTAAAGCAAAATTTCCCAAAATGTAATAGTTCATCTGTAATATGCCCACTATTATATCATTGTGCTTTAGAAAATTTATCCAAGTATAGCATGGCTACATGCACAAAATAACATCATACCTTCATTTATTTGTGTATTATAGCATCCTAATTTTATTTATTTTTATTAAGACATTGTACTTTTAAGTATTTTCTTATTAAGACACTGTACCGTTTAAAATCTACCCAATTTTAACATTATATTTTCGATCTTTTTTATTATTAGGACACTTGAGTTTGAAAAGTCTGTCCAATTAGTAAACAAATTCTTTGTATCTGGATGACATTGCTATAATTAGGTAGGTGTTCCAAAGTACAATGTTGTAAAAAGAATAGATGAATGTAGGATGTAATAATAAACAAATCAATAAAACTAAATTGTTTTTTTTGCATTCGACCTTTACAACAATGTCCTCCAAATACAAATAAATTCTCTCCACTACAATTGGGTAGATTTATCATAGTACAATGCTTTAGTAGGAAAAAACACTTGAAAAGTATAATGTTTCATTAACATCTGAATTAAATAATACAATGATTTAATAGTAGAAAAAATTGAAAGTTGGATGCTATAATAAACTATTAAATGATAGTACATTGCTATGTCTTGTGTTTAACCCTTTAAAGTATTCAATGCCATTGTTGTCAATTTAACTTCAAACAGGAGATATTCGTAAAGAGCAAGAAAAAACTTGATCCAAAACAAGAACACGAAAAGAGGATAGTTATAGAAACAATAGTAAGTCTGCTACCCAGAGAAAGAAACACAATGTCGGTCAGCTTTCTTTCAATGCTACTCCGGGCAGCCATATACCTTGAAACAACAATCGCATGTAGGCGAGATTTGGAAAAACGAATGGGTTTACAACTCGGGCAAGCAGTCTTGGATGACATACTCATTCCATCTTTCCATTTTGATGGTGACACATTGTTTGATGTTGATACTGTCCAAAGAGTCATGATGAATTACCTTGAATATGAATTAGAAACCACAGATCATCGAGGAAATGACATGGAAAAAGTTGGAGAGCTAATGGAAAGTTATCTTGCTGAAATAGCTTCTGATAGGAATTTATCAGTGTCAAAATTTATAAATCTTGCTGAACATATTCCAGAACAAGCTAAGATTTCAGATGATGGAATGTATCGAGCCATTGATATTTACTTAAAGGTATATCTTTAACCTTAATCTTCATAAAATTTACATATCATTTCTAGGGTTTACGTCATGAATATTTAACAACTATCGATTTCGTAAATTGTATTTTAGTCACATTATGGCATTTTAGTCAATTTTGTCGATGTAATATATGGAAGGCTAACCAACCATTTCATATGTTCTCATTTGTACATCTTCAATGAAAGCTTTTATTTATTTAATTCAAATTATATTTAATAAATATTATAAACAAATAATAAAATGAGTAAAGTTACTAAATGAGAACATACAGAATAGTTGGTTGGTTATCCTTCACATACATTAAAACGAATAAAGTAGTCGTCACATGCACGCCAAATTGATACCCGGTAAAACATTTAATATCTTTTATTTTACATTTAATTTAAGCTGCTTATTTTAATATTCTATTGTAACTTCTTATTACATAATACTCGGTAGAAATCTAATATATCATTGTGATCGTATTATTTTTATCTATACAATGATACAAATTTGTCTCAGTCTATACATATATCATGACATATTTTCTGTCTTAAAATCTGTTTTATTTATATCGTTATGAAATACGTTTTTTTTCTTCATATCGGTATAAAGTATGTTTTTCGTACATCATACCGTTGAAATATGAAGTTCTACGGACGTTTGAATCCACAATAATTTAGTAATGTACATATCATTTTCTATTCAACATGATACCCTAAATATCGTCCGATCTCTAAATTACTTACAACATTATAATTAACAACTTTGAACACGTGAATAGTAACTATATTATTTTTTTTAACTTTATAATTACTTCAAGCTACTTATTGTGATTTTCTATCATAACTTTATTATTGAGACCGTCTCATTTTATCCACATAAATTTATCTCAGTCTGATATATATCAAACATGACATATTTTCGGACTTAAAATACGTTTTTATATCTTTATAAAGTATGGTTTATTCCTTATGCCATTATAAAATACATTTACCGAACATCATATGCTGAAATATGAAGTTCCATGGACGTTCGAATCCACAAGATTAGTAGTTGCGTAAATGACTAAAGCGTTTAAATAAGAACATTAGAAATATTTTGTTGCTAAATTATGGCATAAACCCTTATTTATATAACATTATGCAATCTACATTTTGTAGGCTCATCCAACGTTAAGTGATATGGAAAGAAAGAAAGTTTGCAGCCTAATGAATTGCCAAAAGCTTTCATGTGAAGCTTGTGCCCATGCTGCCCAAAATGACCGGCTACCCGCACAGACTGTGGTTCAAGTTCTTTACTATAAGCAAAAATGGTTAAAAGAAACCATGGGTGGTGATAGTCTGATGGCAGTTCAACCCACCACCACCACGCCCACCACCAACGGACCATCACTAGATGAGCTTTCACGGTTAAAGAAGGAAAACCAGGACCTAAAATTTGAGATTTTGAAAATGAAAATGAAGTTGAAAGAGGTGGACAGATTGTCTGGTGACAAATCTGCGGTTAGCAGTCCGGTTGATGGTACTCGTTATTCTGCTGATAAGACATCATTGCCTCGAAAATCATTTATGAATTCTGTATCTAAAACATTGGGGAAACTTATGCCTTTTTTTAATGTTGATGGGGTTGTGCATTCTAGTACGAGAGGCAGGAATAAACCAAGAAAAAATCGAAGACATTCAGTATCTTGATAAGTTCGGCAATAGGGATGTTCCCTGGGGTTATTTTTATTTTTTATTTTTGGTTTCGTGTTTTGATATATTTGTGTGATATTTTGTAAAGTTTGCATGTATATTATTCTAATAAAATAAGATATGTGGGAGTCAAATTTGATGAATAATATGCATACATGAAGTGTTACTCTTAACTCATCTATAAATTTTGGCTTGTTGATTTAGTTTCAAGGAACATAGATTTTATCTCTGGCAGTTCAAATATAACATCAAAATACTAAAAAGCTTATATATTAGGAATCAAATCTTAAGAGTGTAAGTCAATGATTAATTGATTATGCCATATTGGATATTTCGTGATGCCTTCGTATTCCTTTTATGATGCTATCAATCTTAATGGTGATATCACAAGACTAATTATGTTGTTCCAGGGAGAAGATAATTCAATGTTATAATGTTATTGATCTTGATGGTTGGATTATAAGACTATTTATAGTGTTTTATAGAGAAAGATAGTTCTCAGTATATATATTGTATAGAGACTACTCAAACAACTCGGCTATACATTAATAGATTTTAAACAACACTACTACTTCATTCCATTATACAACTATTATGAGGAGTTGTGTCCCCCATTACATCGTTTCATCATATATTGTTTCATAACGGGGATTTATGTCCCCAATACCTATATTTCTACCTATAAATCATTCATACTGTCTTGTAAGGCTATGTGGCAACGTACATACTTGACGTCGTCATTACTCATTACTTATGGAGAGTTACGGCCCCATTTAGCTTATTACATATCATATCATTTCTTTACCATATCATATAATATTTATGTCATTAAGATCTTTACTCCGATGTATTTTAAGTCTATAAGCCAAATACCCTTTCTTATACCCTTACTTATGTCTTTCTTATAGTTCATATAACATTCTGTTGGATTAGGTGTCTAAGCCATGACTTATAAATTGTATTTATCTTATTAATTGAAGCAAGTCCATTTGGGTTGCCCTCATAGCTGGAGGATTGGTATAAAGTTCAGTAGAGAGAAAGGTTGATTTATTAATTGTTTAATAAATCAATAGAAATAAAATAAATAGTTTATTAATATATTTAAGTGTTAATATATTAATTAGAAACTATAATAATTAATTAGAAATTAATCTAAAATTAATTGGATTTAATTTAGTGATTAAATTATTAATTAAAAGTGTAGGGACTGGTTTGTATTTATTCAATAGTTGAATAACTGGCTAGCCAGTGGCAAGAGGCCAAAGTTGGTAAGAATTAGAGTGGGTACACTCTAAATCTTGAAACCCTAATTAGGGTTTAGAAGCCTTGGTCTAAATAGTCAACAGGCTTGTCTATTAAGAAGGCTCCTCTAGGATTTTGACTGTAACCCTTGGAGGCTATAAAAGGAACCTCCTGGCTACCCTTATTCCTGCGCCATCTCTCTGTCTCTCTGGAACCCTGCTGTCTTCTCTCCTCCATTGCTTGGGTGTGACTCCATTTGAGGCAGGATACTTTTGCTGCTAACTTCTGGATCAAGAATTAAAGGTTGGTTTTCTTGATTTTTTCTTTATAGATTTATTGTTGGCCTTAGGTTTTTGTTATATGTTCATAAGATAGAAAAACATAGATCCTCAATTAGGTTGCATGTGAACTTAGGATTTCTAGTTCATTGTTTGCTTAAAACCTTTTAGTGGTATCAGAACCTGCTTGTTTTTCTTGTGAATTGCTATAACTGTTTTGCATGATGAAGGGCTTTTTGCGAAAATTAAACCCTTCATAAGGCCATCATCGACTTTTGTGGTTAGGGTTTTGAAACCCTAGCCGCCACCCCTTGTCTGCGATTTCACATGCTAGGGTTTTTGCAGTTTTCTTATTTTTGGTAATTGTGATTACTTTAAAACTGGAAACCTTAAACCCATTAATTGTTGTATGCGAAATATAGGGGTTTAAGATAGGTAAATTAATTTGATTAATTTTGTGATGCCTATCTTGATTTAATTAGTTTAATTAAATTGTTTAATTAAAAGATAAATTAAATCACTTGAGGATTTAAATTTAATTTTTCGAAAATTAAAGGTTAATTAGCGAAATTTAATTAAAAGATTAAATCAAAAATATTTTAAAGAGTTTAAAATACATCTTATATATTTATGATAAAAAGTTAATACTTTATATATAAGATAAAACTGGTTAGTCTTACCGTTAGTAGGCCTCATTCACAAAACTGTCCTATAAAGAGGGTATAAGGCGACTGCCTATAAAATGGCAGTCTAATGGGTGTCCACTCTCACCCACCTTATAACTCATGGAATCATTTTGATGAATCTGTTCGATCTCAACAGAATCTGTGTTGAGTCATAAATATAGATTGAGTCAAATATGCTGATCGGATTTGTTGCCAGATTTTATGCCTTTAATTTTGCTATCGGTTATGGAATGGGATTGTCCTTCCATACTTAGTTTTTGTATAAATAGCATGTTCGTACCCTGTTTAGGGTTAACTTTTGTAATCTTTTCACGGCACTCATACAGAATAGTTCACATCGAATTGTTCTTGAGTTGCATATTAATCATTTGACATCAGTTCTTCATATTATCTGTTCTTGATCTTGTTTATTTACTTTATTCCGCATTATTTGAATCTCGATCCAACTCTTGTATTTCAACAATTGGTATCAGAGCAGGAGTTAGTGTCATTCACAGATCTGTTTTGATTATCTTCATCGTTTCAATCGATTTTGGATATCAGACTTTGATCTTTTACGTTCGATTCTTCTTTTGATTTGAACTTATACTTCTGATTCATACAAGTAAACAAGTATCAATGGCTTTTGACGACTCACATACTCAGTCTTTCAATCTTTCAAGCAGCATTGGATCCACTACCAGGACTCCAATTCTATTTACTCAAGAGTATGAGGTCTGGGCGTTGCATTTTGAAGATTATGTTCTTGGCATTGAAGAACATGGCGCAACGATCTGGCAAGCTATTACTGAAGAAACTCATGTCCACACAGACACAAGAAGGGTTATCAAAACCCTAAAAGAATACAACAACTTGCTTGTCACTCACACGAACATTCCTCAAGACGAAAAAGATAAACTAATGTGCAACATTAAAGCATTTAGAATTATCAGGTTCGCTCTCCAAGCAGATACTCTTCGTCTGGTTAGTTCGTGCGAAACAGCTAAAGAGATCTAGGATAGACTTAAAGAATTGTATTCCGGAGATGCTGACCTTGAGCACTCCATTCAGACCACTCTTCTTTCCGATTTCGGATCTTTTGCACAAGGTTCGGAAGAAACTCTAACCCAGACTTTCAATCGATACAATCATCTTCTCAGTCGATTATTAAAATACAATCTGGCTCGGACTGTTATTGAGCAAAAGGTTACCTTTCTTGATGGTCTTCGTTCCGAATAGAAGGCTATCGTTTCAACCATAAAAGCGCATGAACAGTTCAAAACTTACACTTTGGCTAAAGTTGTGGGAATCCTCAAATCCCATGAAAAGGAAATCATTTCGGAAGCCAAAGCGACTATCGGTCATGGTTCACTTGCACTGGTTGCTGCCGGAAAGAAATCGGCTGAAATCGATTCTGACTCTGACTTTTCCGACGATGATTTGACTAGAGAAGACAAAGCTTTGATGGTATCAAATCCCAAGAAGTTCTTTAAGAAAAACTTTTCAAAATTCAAAAACCGAAATCGACAAGGAGGTTTCAATGCTGAAAAGACTGTGGAAGAAAGCCAGAAAAAGAAAAGTGATGAGGAGAAGAAACTCGTTGGCGACTCAGGATACGATTGCCATTATTGTAAAGGCAAGAACCATTTTGTGAAAGACTGTTTGCTCCGAAAACAAGCTGAGAAGAAGGAGAAAGTGAAAGATGAAGCTTATTACGCAAAGAAGATTGCGGAACTGAAAAAGAATGATGTTTCATCTACCAAGGCAGCCTTTGTGGTGAAAGAGGACAGCGAGCTTGGTGCCATTGAGGTCTGGTCAACGGACTCGGAAGATGAGGAGGTGAGAAATCCAACGCATGGTCGATGTCTGATGGTGAAAGCTGATCATTCCGACAATAGAGGGTACTTTACCGACGGGTGTCAAGCCTCATCAAGTTGTTTTGCCGCGAAACCTGTCTATGAACAAGTTGAGGAATGTGAGGCTGTGGTCAACAAGGTACGCTCTATCCTTAAATCTTTAAATATTTTCTCTTCTAGTTATGATGCTGAATTAGATGATCTTAGATTTACTGTCTCTAGTTTGAGTGATAGCTTAAAAAGAACACGTCTAAGCAATTCTAACCTAAATGATCAATTGAGCAGGATATCGAATAAGAATGAGGAGAGACGAATGAGAATCGAGGCGTTGGATAATGAGTTAGTTAAAGCACGAGATGATATTATTTATGTCAAAAGGGATAATTTGGTTCTTGTCAAACAGAGAAACATTTTTTGTTTAATTGCTAAGCGCCTTTACAATAATATCACTCAATTGCATCTTGACTGTGACATAGGCAGGGGTTTACACAAAATGATTTTGCCCTTTCTTGAGTTGAAAGAGGATGAAATCGATTCAGAATGTCACAGATGTGAAACCATTGTTTCATCTGATGAGGTTTCGGAAGCTTATCGAATCGGACTTGATAAAATTGAAAGCTACATACAGTCCAAAGAACATAAAAATATGGTCAAAGAATATTTTTCAGAAAATGATCATGAGGAAATTAAAACAGCGACTCTAAAGAATTTTCACTCACTATGCTCTAAACTAAATTCTGATAATACTCCCATTAATGAGAATATTTCTGATTTTGATGAAAGTGATATGAGTGAAATATCTGTTGAAGATGAAATTGACTGTTCGGAATTCGTATCAAACTCAACTGAAACTAAGAAAAATCTCATTTCGGAAAATTCAGTTGCTTTTGCGAGAATTGTTGAAAATGAAAGATCACACACTTTAAACGAACAGGCTACCGTTTTTCCAAAGATTCACACTGTACCAAATCAAGTTTTTGTCAAACCAGGCCTAAATACAAAAGATGTAACTGAACTTAAAGTCCTAGTCGATAATGATAATTCCGATGTATGTGATTCTTTCTTTTGGTCGGAACCAATTGACAATTCAGATGAGACAAAAGGCCTTTCCGATATGACCTCGTGGAAGTCTCATGGTAACTACATTTCTGGATCATTGAACTGTAACAATTCTGTCTCTCAAAATGGTTCATGGGGTACAAAGAATTTGAAAACTAATTCTTCAAACTCTACGACGAGTACTTTCAAATCTGACTCTAATCATTGCTCAACATCTCGCATTCATAAGTCTCCTGAAGACTTGATAGCCAAAAGGAAACAAATGAATGCCAGGTACAAAAAGAATCTTAAAGAGAGAAAACAGTTCTGGAGAAACAAAAATGACTCAAATCCAACTCAGAAAGTCAATCCAATTCCAATTCCGAAATTTGCGCATTCTCCAAAACCAACCCCCAAAGCCTCCAATTCAACAACGACAAAGAATCCTACTCGTGTTCTCGATTCAAAGAACTCAAAAGGGAAGGCAAAACTCTACCCTGAAACCTCTCAGGATCTCAAAACCAACAAGATTCTCCCAACAGTTAGTGTCAAACCAAAACACTCATCACAGACATTTAAATTTCCAAATCCCACTTATCACTCTCACAATCAGAAAACCCATTTTTATCATGTTTCGAACTCATTCACTCCAAAGAAATCTCGTTTTGCTAAAGAACAATGGCAATCCACAAAAATGAAAGTGTTCCGAATTGAAAATAAGAAAAATCAATCATCTGTGAGAAAATCCTTTTGGGTTGAAAGATCATGCATTTTTCCTATCTCAAGTAAATTCTCACATGGGCCCACATTGGTTTGGGTTCCTAAATCTCTCTAACTTGTGCAGGTTCTACGTGACGAACAGTATGATCCGGAATGGTACATTGATAGCGGCTGTTCACGTCACATGACAGGAAGGAAGGAGGAATTACGAGAATATCGCTCGCTAACGAATGGAGGAAAAGTTAGTTAGGGAAACAATGCAACAAGCAACATCAAAGGCTATGGCATGATCACAAATGGTGAAATTTCGATACGGAAAGTGACATATGTTGAAGGACTTCAGTACAACTTGATCAGCGTTTCACAACTAGTTGTCGGAACAGGTCTTAAAGTGTCATTTGATGAAGATGGCTCCGAACTGGTTGAGAAGGAATCCAAAAATATAATTTTGAAGTCAAAAAGAAAAGGAGAGATGTTTCCTTTGGACATGCGACCTATCCAAGGAAAACCTGCCATCTGCCTACTCACTAAAGCTACGATCGATGATAGTTGGCTATGGCACAGACGGTTGTCTCACATGAACTTTCGTGATATTAATAAACTGGTACTTGGTGATCTTGTGCGAGGATTACCGCTACTCAAGTACGACAAAGACCGACTCTGTGATGCATGTGAACTAGGAAAACAAAGTCGGAAGAGCCATTCTACAATCATCAACACAAAGATCATCGAACCATTAGAACTTCTGCATATTGATCTTTGTGGTCCATCTGCCATCGAAAGCGTTGCTCACAACAAATATATTCTGGTTGTGGTAGATGATTTCTCTCGTTTCACATGGGTGTTCTTTCTCAAGCAAAAATCTGAAGCGGCGATCAACATGATTAACTTCATCAAGCAGATAGAAATCCTTCTCCGAAAACAAGTTCGAATGATAAGAAGTGATAACGGGACAGAATTCAAAAATAAAGTTCTAGATGATTTTCTTGTCAATAAAGGAATCACGCATAACTTTTCTGCCCCTTACACTCCTCAACAAAATGGAGTTGTAGAAAGACGAAATCGTTCTCTTTGTGAAGCCGCTCGCACAATGCTCTCTTTTGCAAAACTTCCTTTATACTTCTGGGCCGACGCCATCTCAACTGCTTGTTACACTCAGAACCGATCAAACATCACCAAACGATTTAATCTCACTCCCTATGAAATCATCAATAAGCGAAAACCGAACGTGAAATTCTTTCATGTTTTCGGATCTAAGTGCTTCATTTTTAACTCCAAAGAAAAACGGGTTAAATGGGATGAGAAAGTTGATGAAGGTATTTTTCTGGGGTACTCTCTTACCTCAAAGGCCTATCGTGTTCTGAACAAAAGATCTCGAAAGATTGAAGAAACATACTACATCACCTTTGATGATAGATACAATTCCAGAGCAAAGCACGTTAGTACCAAGACTGAAGACATCTTTCCCGAATCCAATAAGTCTGCAATTCCTCTTCTGGATCTATATGAGGAATTCTTGAATTTGTTCGATGACCAAGAAAACGCAAAAACATCAGAAGCAAATGCGCGAGATAACCAAGGAGATGAGTTATTAAAGCTTATAGAAAGTACAGTCAGTGAAAACGCATCTTCACAAAAAAATTCCGCTGATGTTCCGATTCTGAACAATGCTCCAACTCCTATTACTGATGCACCCATCCAGGGGGAGAGTTCAGCACCCATCCAGGGGGAGAGTTCAGCACCTATTCAAGGGGAGAGTATGGCTCCTGAATCCGAGTCAACCGCTCTACCGGTTGAACAAAATCACTCTGATGATAGAAACGATGCAAACTTCCAGGGGGAGAATGAAGTTGAATATAATGACCTTGACTCACAGTTAGAGGTACAATCGGAAGCAGAAGAAATTATTTCGGAAATTAATCCTGAATATGATCCAAATTATCCTCCAATGATAAAATGGACGAGAGATCATCCAAAATCTCAAATCATCGGAACGACTTCTGCTGGCGTTCTCACTCGAGCTCAAGCTAAAGAAAAGCAAGCCGCATTATTTTCAAAAGTGGAATTTTGCATGTTTCATTCGTTCATCTCCAAGATTGAACCTAAAACAGTTAAAGTAGCACTTGATCATGCTGACTGGGTCCAAGCAATGCAAGATGAGTTAAATGAATTTGAACGCAACAGGGTGTGGCGATTGGTTCCAACTCCGGAAAAAGCATCTGTTCTCGGAATGAAATGGGTTTTTCGAAACAAGTTAGACAAAGAAGGGAATGTCATTCGGAACAAAGCAAGACTAGTTGTTAAAGGTTACTGTCAAGAAGAAGGAATTGATTATGAAGAAACATTTGCACCAGTAGCCAGACTAGAGTCCGTTCGGATTTTTCATGCTTATGCAGCACACAGAGGTTTCGATGTCTATCAGATGGATGTCAAGTGCGCATTTCTGAATGGAGAATTAGAAGAAACAGTCTATGTCGAACAGCCACCAGGCTTTGTGAGCAGTAAACATCCTGATCATTGCTATGTGTTAGACAAAGCTGTTTACGGCCTAAAACAAGCTCCAAGAGCTTGGTATGAAACTTTAACTCGGTTTCTCAAGCAATCCAAGTTCAAGCAAGGATCTGTCGACCCAACTTTCTTTCGCAAAAAGGAAGGAAGTCACCTGATGATTGTTCAAATCTATGTTGATGACATCATTTTCGGATCTACTCACCCTAGCCTGACGGCTGAATTCCGAAAACTAATGGAGACAAAATTTGAAATGAGCTCAATGGGTAAAATCAATTTCTTTCTAGGCCTTAACATCAGACAAAGCTCAGAAGGCATATTCATCAATCAGGAAGCTTATACCAAGTCTCTCTTAGAGAAATTCGGAATGAAGGGAGATTCTAAAGTCAAAGTTCCGATGGCTTTCGGAACAAAACTCACTCATTCACTAGACAAACCTGCAGCAGATATCACTCTTTATCGTCAAATGATAGGTTCACTTCTCTATCTCACTTCGAGCAGACCTGACATTATGTTTGCTGTTTGTTACTGCGCAAGATTTCAGGCAAATCCTAGAGAGCCACATCACAATGCTGTGAAGAATATATTCCGATATCTCAAAAGAACAACCTCTTTTGGACTATGGTATCCATCAGGATCTGGCTTCTTTGTTCAAGCATTTTCCGATGCTGATCTTGGTGGTTGTGGGTTGGATCGCAAAAGCACTTCAGGAGGATGTCAACTTCTCGATGGAAAACTCGTAAGCTGGCAATCAAGGAAACAGACTTGCGTGTCACTCTCAACAGCCGAAGCTGAGTACATTGCTGCTGCTTCATGTACCTCTCAGATAATTTGGATTCAAAACCAACTGAGAGACTATGGAGTCAATATGAAACGTATTCCTCTTTACTGTGATTCCGAAAGTGCGATTCGGATCTGTCACAATCCAGTGCAACACTCAAAGACCAAACACATTGCACTCAGATATCATTTTATCAAAGATCATGTTGAAGATGGCAACATCAAGATTCATTTTGTTCGCTCAAATGATCAACTAGCAGACATCTTCACAAAGGCCCTTCCTGAACTAGCATTCAACAGAATTCTTCAAGGTCTCGGAATGATGGAAGCTGAATCCGTTCCGATATCTAACTGAGATTCTGATTGATTCCGAAAATCGGAATGCCTCGGAATCGGATTTTAGACATGAATGATTCGGAATGCATGTATCCTTTCTAAAACTTCGTTATTTTTTATTTTTTTTTTGTTTTAAATTTTTTTTTGGCTATTTATTTTTGTTTCTCTCTAAAATTTTTTTTTCTTAAATATCAAAAATATCTTCTTTTTTTGTTTGTTTCGTTTATCTTTGATCTTTAAAATTCTAATAACTGTGCTGTGTATTTTATTTTCTTTTTCCTTTTTGTGTTATTCTTCTTGCCGATATCCATGCGAATGCAGAAACAGAACTCAAACAGAAATCAATAAACTAAAGAAAACCACGATTCATTCAAGCCAAAGGAACAAAGTTCATTACATCAAAAGACAAAACCAAAAACAACTTCAACCTACAGCTTGTAGTAGTGCCACATGGGAGGATCACCAAGATGGAAAGCCTGGTAGATGCGCAGCTCACTCTCATCAACAAAGTGGCGAGTCCCATCCGCCAGTCCCACGTGGAACTGGTTGTGGGGAGTTGCACGAGTGATCACTGCTGTAACGCCAAGACATGTTTTATTATATAATTATAATAAAAGGGCAAATTGTCATTTTACCTTAGAAAGGTAAATTGGTCTTTTGGACAGAAAAGAATTTAATTTGAAATAATATTTTGAGTTTTGGACTTAAAATGTTATAAAAACTGAATTTGGGTCGTTTTACCGAAAAAGGGTATTTTGGTCATTTGACCATGCGAGGGACCAAAAATGAAAAACATTGTTGGTTGTGGCAAATGTATCAAGAATGAAAGTTTTATTGTAATAAAACTTGATTTTGTGGTCAAAGTTCAAGAAATGGAACTTAGGGACCAAAAATGTAAGAATTTGTGGTATAAATAGAGAGTTTGACTCTCTTCTTTGACTAGCCATTGTTGCAGCAACGGGAGAAGAGAATTGAGAGAGATTTCTGGAAATTCTTGAAGCTTGAAGCATGGAATTGGAATCATAGCTTGGAATTGATGATTCCTAAGCTTGAAAGGTTAGTTTTAATCAAGTTCTTGAAGTGTTCTTGATTTGGTTTTATAGAAACTGAAATTTATGAATTTCAGTTATGATTATGTGTTTAAATTGATGTAATGCTTCCATTAAGTCATGCTAATAAGGACTTAACTCAAGAAAATGGAAGTAGATTGCTATTAGTGATGAATTTGAAGTTTTGGGGTTGTTAGAACTAAGAACCCTAATTCTTCATTTTGATTGATTTGGTTGTTTTGGATGGTTGAAAACCTTGTTAAAGTATAAGGTTTTAGCCTAGAAACAAACCCCAATCGATTAAGGACTGGATTAAGGACTTAATGAGCCAAAACTGCGTGCTACAGTGCACAAATCGCGGCTGGACAGGAGACATCTGCAGGCGATAGGCGCGGTGCGCCCAAACCCCTGGCGGGGTGCGCCCAGGCGCAGTGCGCCCATGTCTGGGCGGGGTGCGCCCCTCAGACAGGGACTTCAAAATGCTAACTTTTGCTTGGCTTGTCCGATTTAGCTCAAATTTGGACCATAGGCTCGTTATGGTCTGAAAAGTTTGGGAAAATTTTTATATTGAGTTTCCGACCCCTCGGGGGCACTGTAGATCGATTCGAATGCCTCGGTGAATAGTAAAATTCATAAAAAGTTAGTAAACGGAAAGTTATTAACTAGACATTATTTGTAATGATATTGTATTGAACTCTAGTGTATTAGAGTCAATGTAGATGATTATTAACCTATTATCATTGGTATATAAATGGATAAATAGGTATGGGACAAAATGGTTGTGGTGCACGCAAAGGCAAGAAACAACCGAAATTGTAACGCAGCTAGTATCCAGGTGAGTAATCTCACTGATACCATATGTGATATATGATGATTGAATTGTTACAGGTTGAAACTGATTGTGGGACGAAATTGTTGGTTCAAAAATACAATTGAAGCGACAAGACCAGATAAGCCGTGAGTCTATAATAGACAAGAACGGAGCTGTGAGTCAAACCTATATAGACAAGACCGGATAAGCCGTGAGTCATTGCGATGACAAGAACGGAGCCGTGAGTCTAGGCAACAGCGGGCTAACCCGTGAGCCAAGGCAACAGCGGGCTAACCCGTGAGCCATAACTAATTCTGGATGTTATATCCAATGGGTGCGGCCTTGTTGGCTATGACTCCGGTGCGGCCTTCGGGCTATGTCTCCGATGCGGCCTTGTTGGCTATGACTCCGGTGCGGCCTTCGGGCTATGTCTCCGATGCGGCCTTGTTGGCTATGGTTTGGTGCGGCCTTCGGGCTATGAATTTGTTACAGGTACATGGTGCGGCCTTTTGGCTATGATATCGGGTATTAAACCCAGTTGATACGGCCTGCGGGCTATGATTTATATATTGATATTGTTTTGGTGCAGCTTATATAGCTATGACATAGGGTGCGGCTTATTTAGCCATGATATATGATGCAGTCCATTGTGACTAAGAAATATGGGACAGAAATGGTTAGAAATGATTATCTGTGCAAATAACTGATGTGGTTTGATAATTGCAGGTTGTAATGAAGTAGCCTGTAAGGCTACAAAATTAGGATGTGAAATCCTAAGAGATATATGGTCAGCCAGTAGGGCTACGAGTTTGGATTCGATATCCGAACAGATATACGAATATATTTGATACATGTTATTTGCAGAAATAATTACTCACTGAGCTTTGTAGCTCATACCGTTTGTTAAATGTCCCTGCAGGTTAGCATGATCCTGATAGGGGAATAGATGGAGTCCGTGACTCGTGAAGTAGGACTCTTAGATGCTGTCAGTAGCAGCCCGGCTTCAAAGGAGACTACGGTATTTTATACTCTCCTTGATACGCTTGTACCCGTTTTTACTAAAATATACCCCTTTGTTATGGTTTTAAATGAAAAATTTTTCAGGGGTGTTTTGTTTTACAAGCCGGGTGTTACAAGTTGGTATCAGAGCCGAGGTTTAAGTGAACTAGGTGTCTATAGAGTAGATTCCTGGACTTAAACCCTGAGACAGTAGACACGATGTACCGTTAGGTGTATATAAGTTGTTATTATACATATATAACCTAACTATTGCTGACGTCTAACGTATAAGAAGTATGAGCAGCGAATCGTATTTTGAGGAATTTAGGGCGTGCAGCTTTGAGAGGCGAACCAGCCCTTTCCCAAGGCTTCATCGATCGAGGGGCAGAGAGACAAGTAGCAGAAAATCCACATGACAAGCAACAGTAGTTGCTGTGGTCAGAGAAAGAAAAATCGGTTGCTCACCTTGGTTGATATTCAAGGTGAAAGAACAGTAGTTGAGATTACAAGAAAAGCAGAAAATATTGGTGGACTTCTCAGAAGAAGTTAACACGATGCAGGTCTAGCCTTGAAGGGAAGAGACCAAAACGAAAAGATGATGTGATGTAAGAAGTGCAGGAAAAGCACTTAGAACATTTCAGAGTTGAGACTCTACCGTTCTACATGCTGAAATTGCAGATGATAGGAGCAGATTGCTCGAGTTGTTGGATAGATCGGAATTGTGTCTAGCGCGGAGCTATAGAACACTTTCTCATGAAATACTCGCATGCTAAATGTGAAGTAACGGGTGATGAACCTAGGAAAGAACGAGGAGGAAAGAAAGAAGAAATGAATGGTCAATAAGGACCCGTGGTACCATGAGCATTCCAGTAGATTGTGGAAGAAGCTCGTGAGGAGACTGATATGGTCTCAGATATCATTGTTTTGAATATAACTCGTGTATGTTATATTTGATCCAGGAAGCTATGCTTTGGATCGGTGACACTGATGTCTTATTTATATATTTCATCAATGATTATGGATGAAAAGTTGGAAGTAGCTATAGCAGATAGCAAATATGTTCTAGATATGGAACACCTGGAAGGTAGTTTGCCTAGGATTTACGGGACCATTTTTCCCTAAAAATCTGAAGCCGATAACTACCAGTGAATCTGAAGCAATTGTGCTTATGAATTGGTTAGCAATGAATTATGCTAACGTGAATTGCAGAAATAAGAACAGTATGGTTCTTAAAACAGAAGTGGAACAGATGAAAACCTACGGTAAATGACCGTTGTTGAGAATACCGGTTATTTTCCTTTGCTTAAACTCGGAAAAGAGTTAGTAAAGGAATGATGTTGTAGTTGGCATACGTGGTATGGGCCAAGTTAAATAAAGCAGTCATAGTAGTGTACTACTTTAATTAAATTTTCGGATGTTTCTTTTGAAAAGAACTTCCAAGATTTCTGCCAGATTGGCAAGAAGAGCTTATGATTAAGCTGGTCTTGGGAGCCGTTCCTGTTATTTAGGCTCTGTGTTGATTGGCCTCTGCAGAGATGGCAGAGTGGTAAAACAATTGGAAGAAATTGTTTTTGAATTGGGATCTCATATGGCCGAACGTGTCATCGTGTGGAGCCCTATCTGTTTGAAAAGAAGAAAGATAAGTTAATGTGTATGTAAATTGACTACTGAGAATATGATATTCTCGAAACCAGATTGAATATGAGGTACATTGTACCAGATACTGGAGTTACTACACTGAGTTAAGTGATATGTTAAATTCTCCAAGTATGAAAATTTGGCTAAAAGAAGTTACATATTCTTTGGGCATGTTAACAATGCCAGAGATGATAAAGTAGAACCAGTGGAAAGAATGATACCGTGATAAAACTGGAACCGCCTGAGGAATCTGACTGACATTGTAGTTCCTTGGATTTGGCGGGTTACTATAAGAGAGTTGTAGAAAACTGCTCCTTGATTGCTGGTCAGTTGACTAAGGTTGACTAATAAAAGTGTAAAGTCTGAGTGGTAGAAAGACCACAGATATGTTGTAAAGGTTTGGAATAAACCTTGTGTGAACCTCTAACGTTAGCAATGATGCTAAGCAGAGAAGATGGATTGGATCGTTGAAATGTATCCAACTTTGATTGTGGATGCATGATGTTGCAATAGCAACTATGATTTTGGTATTAAGCTTTTGAGACACTATCTATATGGTGTAAGGCTTACCGTGTATAAGGATCGTAAAAGTTTGAAAGACTTAATTGATCAAAAAGAAGCTATATATGAAATAGCAAAGATAGATGGGTTACTTAGAGATTTCGGGTATGAAATCTTGTACCATCTCAGAAAGGCGTATGTGATTACAGATGCCTTGAATTAGAAAGAGTAACCTTTGGAGGTTACATCCACGTGTATGAACGTGGCAAATTGATTACCTGAGTTGATTCGGGTAGCACAGAAAGATGTGTGCAAGTCTGAAAACGTGAAAAGTGAATAAATGATTGAATAGTAGCGGAAGTTAGTTGGAATATCACAGTGATTTAAAACCCTTGGCGGTTGTGAATGTGAATTCCAAAGTCAAACGAAACATAAAAATCATCTTGAAAAGATGCATTTTGTATCAGATATGCAGCATACCCGGGGCAATACCAAACTGTATAGGTCGATAAAACCTATGTGTTGGTGGCCGGGGCTGAAGAAAGACATTGAAAGACATGTGAAAAGTGTTTGACTTGTGGGTAACTACAGTCAAATCATTAGAATCATAAGGTTGTACGTCCTAAAGAAGAAATGGGACGAAAAATATCATAGACTTTGTAGTAAAGTCTTTGCAAGTACCGTATGGGTATGACACCATATGGGTGAATTGCGGGTTGATTGATGAAATCAGTGTAGAATTATACCGACTAAGAAGAATTTAAGAGTGGAAAGGTAGTGAAAAACTACAAAGATAAAGAAAATTGTTGACGTGCACTACAGGTGGCGACTGTATCGGATCGAGATACTAGAATTATTTGCTGAATTTAGCATTAATTCTTAGAATTATTAGCTCAAAAGTACTAGTAAGTACTGTGTGCGAATCGCAGATGGATTGACGAGGTGAGATAATGATGCAGACCTTAGGAGTTATGCCTGAAATCTGCATAACAGACCCTAGCGGAAAACAAGGCGACCGTCTATCCTTGGTAGAAGTTGTAGATAAGTATAGGTATTATACTAGTGTTTTATTAATTCGTAGGAAGTATTGTTTAGACTACCGTGTTGCACGCCGATTTGCTAGACAGAAGTTGGGGAGAAGCTGTTGACTAAACCTGAGATTGTATCTCAAACAGAAGAAAAGATTAAGCAAATTCGAGAAAGCTTGGAAATAGACCAAAGTCGACAAGAGTAGTATGCGGATTGTCGAGTAAAACCATTGAAACCCCAAGTAAAGGAAGATGGTGGAACTCACAGTGACCCTTCGGAAGGACTAGAAATTGATGTGGGACAAAAAGGAAAGTTGAGCCCTTGTTTATTGGACCTTTCCGTATATCCCAAAAGCAAGAATTGCGGTGTATTGATTGAAGATTCTTGATGAACTTCAAGATATTTATAAGTTTTCTATGGGTCTCATGGTTTTGAGAACATAGATTGATAAATTCTAACGAATCCCTCATGTTGAAATGAGGAAGATAAGTGATTAAGGTGCCCGGGACAACCGGAGGAGTGATATGCGAGTGGTGATATAACCACGAGATAAAAAGACTAGTATGGTTAAGTGCTTAGGCAATACCATAGAGATTCCGACATGATGCGGAAGACTGAAAGCCACTCGAGGGAGGCATACCCTCAACTCCTTGTATGATTTCGGGGACGAAATCTTTTGAAGGAGGGGAGAATTTGTAACGCCAAGACATGTTTTATTATATAATTATAATAAAAGGGCAAATTGGTCATTTTACCTTAGAAGGGTAAATTGGTCTTTTGGACAGAAAAGAATTTAATTTGAAATAATATTTTGAGTTTTGGACTTAAAATGTTATAAAAACTGAATTTGGGTCGTTTTACCGAAAAAGGTTATTTTGGTCATTTGACCATGCGAGGGACCAAAAATGAAAAACATTGTTGGTTGTGGCAAATGTATCAAGAATGAAAGTCTTATTGTAATAAAACTTGATTTTGTGGTCAAAGTTCAAGAAATGGAACTTAGGGACCAAAAATGTAAGAATTTGTGGTATAAATAGAGAGTTTGACTCTCTTCTTTGACTAGCCATTGTTGCAGCAACGGGAGAAGAGAATTGAGAGAGATTTCTGGAAATTCTTGAAGCTTGAAGCATGGAATTGGAATCATAGCTTGGAATTGATGATTCCTAAGCTTGAAAGGTTAGTTTTAATCAAGTTCTTGAAGTGTTCTTGATTTGGTTTTATAGAAACTGAAATTTATGAATTTCAGTTATGATTATGTGTTTAAATTGATGTAATGCTTCCATTAAGTCATGCTAATAAGGACTTAACTCAAGAAAATGGAAGTAGATTGCTATTAGTGATGAATTTGAAGTTTTGGGGTTGTTAGAACTAAGAACCCTAATTCTTCATTTTGATTGATTTGGTTGTTTTGGATGGTTGAAAACCTTGTTAAAGTATAAGGTTTTAGCCTAGAAACAAACCCCAATCGATTAAGGACTGGATTAAGGACTTAATGAGCCAAAACTGCGTGCTACAGTGCACAAATCGCGGCTGGACAGGAGACATCTGCAGGCGACAGGCGCGGTGCGCCCAAACCCCTGGCGGGGTGCGCCCAGGCGCAGTGCGCCCATGTCTGGGCGGGGTGCGCCCCTCAGACAGGGACTTCAAAATGCTAACTTTTGCTTGGCTTGTCCGATTTAGCTCAAATTTGGACCATAGGCTCGTTATGGTCTGAAAAGTTTGGGAAAATTTTTATATTGAGTTTCCGACCCCTCGGGGGCACTGTAGATCGATTCGAATGCCTCGGTGAATAGTAAAATTCATAAAAAGTTAGTAAACGGAAAGTTATTAACTAGGCATTATTTGTAATGATATTGTATTGAACTCTAGTGTATTAGAGTCAATGTAGATGATTATTAACCTATTATCATTGGTATATAAATGGATAAATAGGTATGGGACAAAATGGTTGTGGTGCACGCAAAGGCAAGAAACAACCGAAATTGTAACGCAGCTAGTATCCAGGTGAGTAATCTCACTGATACCATATGTGATATATGATGATTGAATTGTTACAGGTTGAAACTGATTGTGGGACGAAATTGTTGGTTCAAAAATACAATTGAAGCGACAAGACCAGATAAGTCGTGAGTCTATAATAGACAAGAACGGAGCTGTGAGTCAAACCTATATAGACAAGACCGGATAAGCCGTGAGTCATTGCGATGACAAGAACGGAGCCGTGAGTCTAGGCAACAGCGGGCTAACCCGTGAGCCAAGGCAACAGCGGGCTAACCCGTGAGCCATAACTAATTCTGGATGTTATATCCAATGGGTGCGGCCTTGTTGGCTATGACTCCGGTGCGGCCTTCGGGCTATGTCTCCGATGCGGCCTTGTTGGCTATGACTCCGGTGCGGCCTTCGGGCTATGTCTCCGATGCGGCCTTGTTGGCTATGGTTTGGTGCGGCCTTCGGGCTATGAATTTGTTACAGGTACATGGTGCGGCCTTTTGGCTATGATATCGGGTATTAAACCCAGTTGATACGGCCTGCGGGCTATGATTTATATATTGATATTGTTTTGGTGCAGCTTATATAGCTATGACATAGGGTGCGGCTTATTTAGCCATGATATATGATGCAGTCCATTGTGACTAAGAAATATGGGACAGAAATGGTTAGAAATGATTATCTGTGCAAATAACTGATGTGGTTTGATAATTGCAGGTTGTAATGAAGTAGTCTGTAAGGCTACAAAATTAGGATGTGAAATCCTAAGAGATATATGGTCAGCCAGTAGGGCTACGAGTTTGGATTCGATATCCGAACAGATATACGAATATATTTGATACATGTTATTTGCAGAAATAATTACTCACTGAGCTTTGTAGCTCATACCGTTTGTTAAATGTCCCTGCAGGTTAGCATGATCCTGATAGGGGAATAGATGGAGTCTGTGACTCGTGAAGTAGGACTCTTAGATGCTGTCAGTAGCAGCCCGGCTTCAAAGGAGACTACGGTATTTTATACTCTCCTTGATACGCTTGTACCCGTTTTTACTAAAATATACCCCTTTGTTATGGTTTTAAATAAAAAAATTTTCAGGGGTGTTTTGTTTTAAAAGCCGGGTGTTACAACTGCCGGCCACCACCCCCTCCTGTGCCAGACCTCAACGAGGTCAAACTGTTTGTACTCCACCAAGATTCTTGGTGGGACAGGCTGTAGAAAGGGGTAGCTAGTGTGAACGGTCAGTGGTCCACCACCTTCACCACCATTAAGAGTGGTCATCCTCACTTCATATTGGTGATTCCAAACTCTCGTGACAACCCCGCCATAGATACCACCTGAGTAGTCGCCTTCTTGCATCCTGACCTCGACCTTATCAAAGCGGTTGTAGGGACGACGAGCCATTCGATATCTCTTTTGATGGTAATTTTTTTTTGGTGTGGGTGTTTGCTACTAACAATGGTTCCTTTTTATAGGCAGAAATGACACCGGTTACGTTTCCAATTGTGGATATTTAATTATTTTTTGAAGTAATGATGCAGCCTGCTGTCATTATTATGTGTCATTAAGGCAGAGACGGCTGATTAGCAACTGATTGGACGTTTTCCTTCCTTTTCGCCTGAGCATTAAATGTTTTCTCATGATAGCCAAGTCCTTGTCAGCAGTCTTTAGCAAGAATTTTTTTTTAACTATTTTGAATTGATGGGGTTCTTCTTCTCATATTTTCTAAGTACCAAAAACGAATATCCATGATTATTGAAATCTCAACCAATTTCAATATATGATTTCGGAAATTCTAGTCAAAGATCGCAACTCATTTTCACCATGGGGCGCTGTGAGACTCATCATCCTCTCTTAACCTTTCTTTTATTTCTCCATATTCAATACATTTCCATATAACTGTAACCCTTATGAAGGTCTTCAGCAATACCACTGAAAACTGATTGTTACACAAATTCTGTGTTCATGATTTTGGAATTGTTTCTACCACCATTCCGAATGAAACCCAAAAATCCGACCCCACTAAGGAATTGACGAAAACTTTAAAGGGAATCTCCATCTTTCACTTTTGCGTGTTCTTTATGAAATCTACTCGACCCAAGTAATTTCTATCCAAAAAGATCCAGTTTTTAATTTTTTTTTTTGAGATTTCCAAACATTTCACAAGTCAGACAATATTCTCCTAACCCTCACTTGTTTTCATGACTACTCTGGTCAGACAAGTACTTTCTTCCGATTACGAGCATTTCTCACGTTTTCGAAATCCGAAAGATAGTTAAACCCATCCCATTAAGCTAACATCTTACAAGAAACCTTTCAATGATTCTTATCAATCAATTGATCGTAATTCAACGGGATACCACAAAACCACTTTTGAATCTCTCTTGATTTTGAAGGAAGAGATCATTGCCCGGGATCAATCCGTTTTATGTCATTCCGACATCACAGATTACCAAACAAACTTCGATTTTCTTCTTTTTCTTTGGCACACTCTTGCACGAAAATCATTATTTGATTCTTCTAACTCTGGTTGATTTTCTTTTGATAAGGATTCAGATTGCTGACTTGGCATTTCCTTTTACTTCTCAAAATTTTCAAATTTTGAATAAGGTAATCAAAACGTGGCAGTTACAACGTCATCTGTGCAGCAGCAACTTTATCGCTTTTCACGCGCATGCAATGCGACTTTTGGGGGATCACTCATGATGATCCGGCACGATTCTTGGGAAACGTTATCGTCTGAACCGGGATTTCCTTTTTTTTACACTCTCCAAAGGATATTTAAATGGTTTTTTTTGGGTCATTTTTCTTTTCTCCGCTCTTCATCTCTCACACTAGAACTCTCCATCTTCAAAGCCCTCTTTCTCTCAAGAACTTTCAAGAACTCTCAAATGGCTGGTTCATCGTCTGCAAATGAAAATACTTCTTCCTCGCTCATGCTGAAGATTAAACAGAATCAGAATATGATTATTGATCTTCATTCTTCGAAGCATAATGAAGCTCTTCAGCCGATGATTGAGTGCCTCAAATTCTCGAGGATCTGCAAAGCCCTAACTGCTTCAGAGGAGGTTCCAATCGTATATCTCTCCTCTGCGTACTCATCAGCATTCTACAACAAGGCTGATGATGTCGTCACTTTTGAAGTAGGTTCCATCAAGACTCGCATTTCCAGGTCCCGATTTGGAAAATTGCTAGGGTTTGCTGATCAAACTGATATTGTCGATCCTGATTCCCTTCCGCCTTCTACTCTTCCACGGTTCTTCTACCAGCTAGGCTACAAGGGTGATATCACGCAACTCTCAAAGTTCACAAAGAAGAGTCTACCGCCTCTGTGGAACTTTCTTTTCACAATTTTGTTCAAAAGCTTCTCCGAACGCACGACAGGCATAGACAGTGCAAGTAAGCTCTTCTACTCTATCTTTTATGGCCTCTATCATGATATCAACCTTGATTACGGGTCGATTCTATGGAGCCAATTTGTTGAGAGCGTGAACTACAAGAATCGACACTCTGAAATTTCTTGTGCTCGATTTTGGTCCATTGTGGTGAAACGGGCCATTGAGCAAAACCATCTTCATGTCATGACCGATTCTGTCTTAGTGGTTATTCCGACGCTGTCAACCACACAGTTTGCAACCACTAAATCGGAGGATTTTGATTTCATTGGGTCCATTCCGCTCTCGATGCTGGACCGAGTTCCGAAGGACGTTCAATGCATTGCTGAATACAGACAGTTACCTCAATCGGGAATTCGTAATCTTGATCAAGCTCATCACGACGCTTTTGACAGACTTGACAATCCTAAGAAAATAGTTAAACGAAAAGGTAAACCTGCAGCTTCTGACAACGAAAAACAGCCAAAACGTCCAAGACGACTTCGGAAGCTTGTCCAATCTTATGATTCTGAAAACGAACTCTCCGATACTCAACACATTCCGAATTCCCCACACGACGTTCCGATTACCGACAATCTTGAAGATGTTCCACCAACCAAGCCTTCTCCCACTCAACCATCACCACCTCATGACCCCACACCAAAAACCACTCCTCATTCTAGTCCACAATCCACTCCTGAACACTCACCCCTTCGACCCGCAAACACTCAAAAATCTCCATCTTTATCACCCAAACAAACCTCCATTCCCGATTCACCTAATAACAACTCTCCTTCTGAAGAAGATGCAGAGGAAGATATACT
The DNA here is from genome assembly GCA_023525715.1 of Cichorium intybus. NCBI lineage: Eukaryota > Viridiplantae > Streptophyta > Magnoliopsida > Asterales > Asteraceae > Cichorium > Cichorium intybus. The sequence continues at coordinate 130,099,951 of CM042011.1, read as the reverse complement.
GGTTAATGATGACCAGGATGATCTTTCAGATTTCCTTGAATCTCCATCAACTGTTAAATTCAAGACGAATAGTCCTTCTATTCCGATGTCATCTGATCAGCTCAAGGAAATCTCTGAGAAACTGGATTTACTTCTTCAATCCCAGGCAAGACCCTCTGTCTCCGATTGGCAATCCCAGTTGGCTGCTCACAAGCACTCGGTGGACACTTTAATCACCGAAAATGTCCTACTCATGCGTCAATTCACCTCCCTCATCGAGAAATCTGAAGCTCAAATGCGCGACTCTGCCACCTCTATTGGCAGACTGGAAAAAGATGTTCTCAAATTCACTCAGGATTTCCGTGACGCTCATGTCCGAAACAATGAAAATATGCACCAAGTCATCTCCAGCTTTAGCACCACCATGAAGAACGAAAGAGAGGCGCTTTCTACATTACGTTCGGAATTGAAGAAAGAATATTATGAATGGGTATCCTCCATGGATACAAAGGTTGATCAACTGAGGACAGATCTGGCCACGGAAAATTACTTAATGGATAAATTAGCTGCCAAAAAAACTAAAATCCAGCTTCTCAGGTCCGATCTCCGAAAAAAGTCAGCCATTCTCACCTCGGCTGTTTCTCAAAACAAAGTTGTTCGAAGTGGTGTATCGGAAATTGACTCTTACCTTCATAGGATTGTTGAAGATACCGATCCAATTCTCAATCCTCAGGTGCGCAAACATCTGACCATTAAGCTCCATCCTGTATTCAATCTTCTTGCTGCATTAAAGGGTGTTTCGAAAGGTGTTGCCTCTCCGAAACAAGGGGAGACGAAACAAATGAAGAAAGTACGCTCAATCAAGACACTCCGAAGAAAGACAACCCGATCAAAACCTCTTATTCTACTATCGGAAAAACTAATGAAAGAGGTGCTACACATGATTCTCAGAACCCTGATTCTGATTGGTTCAAAAGGATGAATGCTGAAGGAGGTGCTGGTCCATCCTCTACAGATCCATTAAAAGGCAAAGACAAGGAGATATTGGAAGAACATGTCTCTGATCAGGACGCTGCCAAATCAACCAGGGAGAAGGAAATTAATGAAATTCTCAACCTCACTCGCAAACTTGATGCTGAGGAAGCCGCCAAAAGAGAGGCTGAGTTACTCTTGAAAACTCAAATGTCATTATTTCCTCCCTGGCACTATAAAAGAATGACACTGGAAGCAATTACTGAGCCTGTGGAGAACTGGCTTCAACCAGTCACCTCGTATAACACAAGCAATGATGTAAACTCTCAGTTTGACTTTCCGATGACGGCAAAAGCTCTTCTGTTCCGAGGATTTGAGGAACTCAAAGACACCCGTCTTTCTAATTCGGAAGTGAATGATTTGTTGTTTACCTTCTATTTGAAGAACGCGCGTCCTCAACATTTAACCTGGAGTCTGAAGAAGATTGTGCAACTGACTCCCCGTCTTCCCGAGGTTATTGATCCATTCAAAAATGCAATGTTCTTGGCATTAAGAGGAGATGATAAAGAGAAGATGGAATTTTCTTTTGCTGATCTACCATTTTTGAATCCATTCGACTGGATATCTTTGTTCAATATCTTGTCGAGAGAACAAAAGTATTATCCTCTTTTTGATCATATTAAAAGAATGATTGGATACTACATTCTTGAAGTTGCGAAGTTGGATGTTGAAGTTGCTGGTGTTCTGAACAAAGTTCCTTTAACTATGAGACGCCCTCCTCCCAAAAATCTGAGTAAGCGTAAAATCGGAAAAATTGTCAACTCGAATTGGAGTGTGGCATACAATTCAAAGGAAGGGCTTGAGAATATCAAAAGGATATTCTTTCTTTCAGACAAACATCTTCATAGAACTCCAGTGTTGGAGCACATTCTTCTCATCATCAACAAACTCCCATCCAACACCACTGATGACAAAACTTGCATCAACGACATGCTAAGATGGTACATTGAATTTCGAAAGAGAATAGTGGCCATTATTCCGAAGGTGTTTGACCGACAATCAAATGTTATAAAACCTGAAGAATGAAGACATGTCGCATTTTTGACTCAAAGGGGGAGATTGTTGAATCATAAATATAGATTGAGTCAAATATGCTGATCGGATTTGTTGCCAGATTTTATGCCTTTAATTTTGCTATCGGTTATGGAATGGGATTGTCCTTCCATACTTAGTTTTTGTATAAATAGCATGTTCGTACCCTGTTTAGGGTTAACTTTTGTAATCTTTTCACGGCACTCATACAGAATAGTTCACATCGAATTGTTCTTGAGTTGCATATTAATCATTTGACATCAGTTCTTCATATTATCTGTTCTTGATCTTGTTTATTTACTTTATTCCGCATTATTTGAATCTCGATCCAACTCTTGTATTTCAACAATCTGGCTGATCACTTGACGAAGGGGTTTGCTGGGGACTTGGTAAATAAGTCATGCATAGGGATGTGTTTAAGGTCCAGTTGACATCTCCAACGGTGAGATACCTAATTCTCTTCTAATACATGTTAAAAGTTGAATTAAATGTAGAAAACTTACTTTTGGAGATAGAATCACATTTGTTTATATCATGCCAAGGTATGTGCTTGGACCTCTAGGCTTAAGGTAGGTTAAAGTTATTTCTTAATAGTTCTTTTCAAAAGTGCATTTGTAGGTTCATGAATTAGAAGAACTATCTATTTGAGTGTGAAGTATTGCCACTATAAAAAGCTTTGGCTAGGCTTTTATGCACTCATGAATTAATATAACACATGGTTTGTAATAAAGTCAAGTATAAACGTTAGAATTTATGTAAAACTTATATGTATAATATCCTCGGTTACTTAGATGAGTTAATATATTCAATCATTGGGACACTTAGATTCTCAGGTATTTGAATGTGTATTATACTATTATGAAAATTCAACTTTCAAGATTTCATTTATGCATGAGTTTGTTATTGTGTTTGTTTATTTAGTTTAATAAAGGATTACACTAAAATGGGAGAGGAATATTGGTGGGTTTAGTTTCATCAACACATCTATTGTAGTTAGGATTAGTTCGAGACAAGCTGGGTTCTGTTTGGCTATTTTTTCAAGACTAGAGGTGCGGAGTGCACACTCGGATAACTAATAAGAACTCGAGAGCAGGATTTTGGGGGCAGCACACTTGCAGGGGTTCCAAGGGCCATCGGCCCTAACGAGGGCCCGAAATAGAATATTTATATATATATATATATATATATATATATATATATATATATATATATATATATATATATATATATATATATATATATATATATATATATATATATATATATATATATATATATATATATATATATATATATATATATATATATATATATATATATATATATATATATATATATATATATATATATATATATATATATATATATATCCTATCCTAATAAATAAGTAACTCAAAGCCACATGTCATCTCCTCATTGAATTGGCCACATGTCATTTTCTCATAATTTTGAATTTCTTAAAAAATTTGTTTGAATTGAATGTATTTAATGTATTTAATTCTAATAATTCATAACCGAAGCAAGAAATTAGGAACCTATTTATTTAAAGGGTAAATTGCATAAAAGTCATTAACTTTTCCAATTTTCTCGATTTTGACATTACATTTTTAATTGTTACAGTTAAGTCGTTATGTTTTCCAAAAAATTGCAAAAATGACCATATGACAGGATGGCAATATTTACCAGGTCATATGGTCAGATTTGCAATTTTTCAAAAAACCTAATGACTTAATAGCAAAAATAAAAAACATAGTGTCAAAATCTAAAAATCTAGAAAAGTTAACGACTTTTATGCAATTTACCCTATGCAATTTATACAACTTAATCATTTTACATGCCTCATACGTGTCCAAAAAAGTAAATTTGTTGTTACCTTGGTTTTGTTTATTTTTAAGATAGTATGTTATTTACTTTAAGTTAGTACAATGTTTTTAAGTTAGTACAATGTTTGATGTTTAGATGTTCTTATTTAACATTTTCCTTTAATCAACCCGTGTAATACACGGGTCTTACAACTAGTATATATATATATATAAAGAAAATGGATCCTGTGACACCCGTGTCCCGGGAGGGACTATAGATCAAAAGTAAGAGTGTTTTAACCTTTAGTGTGGCCAAATAACGATGTTAAGGTCATTATGAGATAAGAAAAATATAACGATCAAAGCCTAGGAGTCAAAACGGAGCAAAAAGCGGAAAAAGTGACACTTTTTAGTGTCGGCGCCTCACGACGCGACGGCCATGATGGTCGCGACGTGACGGCTGTCGGCAGATCCGTAAATTGCGCAATCAGGCAATCATTCGAGGTGAGTCATCGCGACGCGAACCCTGGGTTGGTCGCGACGCGAAGGAGGTCCAGAGGCCTATAAATACGAGGCACAAGCCTCATTTTGAGGCAGAACACACACCAAACACATATGCTATATATACGAGTGTTCTGGTAAGGAGTATACGTTGAGAGATGATGGTAAGAAGTAAGGAGTCAGCAGTAGCTAGCGTTGAGGTGCTCGGGAGCTATCAGAAGTCTAGAACAAAAAACGTGCCAGGACTCCGAGGAAGCACCAAACTCAGGTGAGTAATCGCTACCGTATCTCCCTAGTAGTTTATACGTGTTAAACTATAGTAGAAAGAAATTATTGAAGGAAATGCAAAGTAGTACAGTTATGATTTTTATTAGTAGTTATATGAAGATAGGAATGTTATGGACCCGTTTGACGAGTCCGTCTTATGAATAGTAGAGTGTCACGGAAGGATACTAAGCAGTGTGATTAACTAGTAGTGTAGTGTCCATGCGGAAGGATGATATATGACATAGAAAAAAGATTAAGTAGATGCTGTGTGCCAACAATATATGTTGCACCAGTATTGGTCTAGTAAGTTAGAGGGGATATGGATATCCCATAAAGCAAGCATAGGAAATCATGTAGACAGTTACCAAATGATGAATTTGGTAAAGAGCGATAGTGCCGAGAAAAACCCGGTGCGGAACCGGTAAATATTTTAACATAGTAAGAACGAACGAGTTGTCACGGTATGTGATATCGTAAATGAGTAAGCGAGTAATGACAGGTAGTAGTGAATGAGTTACCGTATGATAGAAGTAGGTAACTGTCACACCCCGATCCTTGGCGGAATCGATCAAGGCGTGATATATTGTTCAAAGTCTCATGACAACTATGTTATGATATGATTAGATTCAATTAAGTACTAAGTATGCAAACAAAATCCACAACATACAAATACAAGTCCAAATACAACAATATTTATTACATCTAGTTTTATTAAAGAAAATTGTGAGTTTGAATAATTTGAAATTTGTTTTCTTTTGAAGTTGGCAAGCAAGTGTTATTGAGATAACAGTTTATAAATCAAAAATTGATTAACAAATGATAACAACAACAATAAGTCCTCACCCTGTATATACATATATATATATATATATGTATATATATATATATATATATATATATATATATATATATATATATATATATATATATATATATATATATATATATATATATATATATATATATATATATATATATGATGGAGCATCTAATCATCATACACACTCAACCACGTGCAATCAATCACTTTAGCGTCCCAAGGCGGGGTGGTCAACCCAATAGCGCTATTATTGTCCATAACGTACCTCATGAATACGGGCATAGTCATGGAGATTAGACTAAAATTGGTAATGCACTACAAGTACATGTAGCGTAAACAAACAATAATTATACAAATACTGATTCACGTATAAATGTCCCAACAATGTCTCAATGGTGAAAAAATAATAAAATGAAGTTGGAACATATTAAAACCACATGATACACCCCAAAAGTATTGAAAATTATAAAATATGGGGTAGATTACTCACATTAGTCCAAACGGAATACGCGTGTTGTACGATAGACGGCTCGGGTCAAAACGACGTGGAACCTATTATAATTAATAGTTTTGGTTTAGGAACTACTAAACGGGAATGGAGTATTAATAAAAATAATTAGACACATATTCTTATATTAGATGAATTAACAATAATCAAATTTTGTTTTGAATATTAATGTATTCATAGGTTAGATGAATTTTAAATTGAATTAATTACTTTACTTAATTAATTTATATTTTCACTTTAGGCAAGATTTTAATAATTTCTTATTAAAATAATAACTTGTCAAATTATAAGTATTTACAGATTTTATATATTATAAACAATTATTTATATGAAATAATCATTAAAAAGGCATTTTTACATGCTTATATATTTAGAAAAATGGTTTTAAATACTAAACAGTAATGAAACATTCTAAAATTATCAGAAAATCATTATTTCATAAAATAGTAATTACTGTAAAATTTTCATATTTTCATAATTGCTTTAGTATTTATTTAGTATTTTAATGATTAAACAACAACAAAATTCGGGAAAAATAACAAATGATTCCCAAAACTTCTGGAAAAATAACCATAGTTTTCTAACATTATATTGAGCCTACTGTAATTGTTTTGGATATTTTTGACTAGGGAAAGTATTTCTTATGTTTTTCATTATTAACTAATCAATATAATCATAAATAATAGGAAAAATATTACGATAAATTCATTAAACTTTTTATTTATGATTAACATGTTATATATTATATTCTGATAAGGTTTATAATTTTTGGACATGTGTAGCTATTTATTATCAATTTAAACCATTAAATAATCATTAAATTAGGAAAAATAAGCAAACATTCTTACTAAAATCTGTAAATTTTGTCATGGAGTCTTTAAAATGTTAATAAGGTGCGAAAAATATAAAATCTAGTTTTTAACATACATAACTATATTTTTATATTTATTTATCTACAACAAAATAAAATACAAAATAAGCATAACAAAGTAATATAAATGCATGAAACTTTATAAATCCACTTTACTCAATATATGGGTTGTTCCAAAAGTTTCCCAGAATTTATTGATTGCAAAAAGTATTTTATGTGAATTATTGCCCTATTTTATTGCAATAATTATAGTAATTCAATAAAAATAAGTTATTTTCTGAAAATTTCCAAAACTTCTTATTTTATTGGTGGGATCCTGAGAAAAATCAGGTTTATGCATAAAATGAGTTTTAGATAGTTTGGTGGATTTAATTTGTTTCATTCATGAATTTGAGACTTTTAACAACATACTTTGATGAATGCTTCAAGAGGGATGAAGATTTGAGTATATTGGAGTGTTTTTGGCTGAAATATGAAGATTTCTAAGAGGAATTTCAAGATTGAGAGTGAGAGAAAGAATAGATATGGTTTGAGTGGTGATGAGAATAATGTGTTGGGAGAAAAATGAAATGAAAGATGATGAGAGGTGTGAGTGGGAGACAATGGGAATAACCTTTTGCTTTTGGTGGTCTTCATAATTTTCCACTAACACAAGCATCTTTTATATAATATATTAATTGATATAAGAGTTTTATAAAATTTAATGTAGTGTTTATAAAAATAGAGTTTTATAAAAGATAGGTTATTATTTGATTATAACAATCTTCTTTGATTTGAAGTTTAATTATAGCATTCAAGTTTGATTCTTTTAATTTAATTAGAGCATCATACTTTGATTTAATTTTAATATGGTATCATAATTTAATTTGATTATAGTTATAACGTTATACTATGCTATATTGCTATTAACGTCAATTTATATCGTAGTGTATGGGTTTTGATCCTATTAGCGTCAAGTAATCTTGAGTAGGGTTTATTAAATTTCCAATTGGGTTGGGTTGACCTGAATCCATTTTAGGAGGATGTCACAGTCTCCCCTAGTTTAGGAAATTTCGTCCCGAAATTTAAGAAGAGAGTACCTTAAGAAAAAAGTTGCAGGTATTTGGTACGCATTTGATCCTCACGCTCCCATGTATACTCGGGTCCACGTGCTGACTGCCACCTGACCTTGACCAGGGGAATGCGACTTCTTTTGAGTTGCTTTTCCTTTCGGTCAGCAATTTCCAAGGGTTTCTCGATAAATTGCATTGTCTCGTCGATTTGGATATCCTCGAGAGGAACATAAAGGTTCTCGTCTGCTAAACACTTCTTGAGGTTGGCTATATGAAATACTGGGTGAACTTTATTAAGCTCTATTGGTAGATCCAACTCGTAGGCTACTGGTCCGATTCATTTCATGATTTTGAACGGGCTTACATAGCGTGGTGCCAATTTACCCTTGCGTCCAAATCGAACCACACCTTTCCATGGGGACACTTTTAACATGACCATGTCACCTACGGTAAATTCAAGCGGTTTGCGTCGCTTGTCGGTGTAACTCTTTTGTCGGCTACGAGCTGCGAGAAGGTTATTGCGAATCTGAGTGATTTTGTCGGTTGTTTCCTGGATAAGCTCAGGACCAACGATTGGAGAATCCACTGTTGCGCGAATTACGTGGGACTTGCCAATTTCATGCCAGCAAATAGGACATCGGCATTTACGGACATACAATGCCTCAAATGGTGGCATCTTGATGCTAGAATGATAACTGTTATTATAGGAGAATTCCACCAACGGTAAATGAGAGTCCCAGTTTCCTTCGAAATCTAAGACACACGCCCTCAACATATCTTCGAGTGTTTGAATTGTCCTCTCAGATTGACCATCGGTTTGAGGATGATAGGCGGTATTGAGATCGAGGCGGGTTCCCATGGCTGCTTGAAGTGATTGCCAAAACCGAGAGAGAAATCTCCCATCACGATCTGAAATGATGCTGAGAGGGATGCCATGCCGACTAACTATCTCGTCGATGTAAATTCGAGCAAGTTGTTCGACCTTGAAATGTTCACGGATGGGAAGGAAATGAGCGGATTTGGTCAAACGGTCAATGATTACCCAAATGATGTCATGTCCCTTGGTGGTACGGGGAAGTTTGGTTACGAAATCTATGACGATCGCTTCCCATTCCCACTCGGGGATTACCGGTTGGACCAATAGTCCAGAGGGTCGTTGATGTTCTGCTTTGACCCAGGAACATGTAAGACATTTGGCCACGAATAAAGCAATATCCTTTTTCATTCTCGACCACAAATAATTGGTTCTCAGGCCATGATACATCTTGTCAGCACCAGGATGAATGGAATATCGAGTTTTATGGATTTCTTCCATCAGGAATGTACGAAGATTGTCGCGATCTGGGATCCAGATGCGATCTTGATAATAGAAAATACCATCAGATTTACTTTCCAACTCCCCATCAATTCCCGTGGGCATGTCATTTTCGGTAATTGCCGAGTGTTGGGCTCCTCGAATTCGGTCACTGAGATTGGACAAGATAGGAGAACATATTAGATGAAATGCTTTGGCATGTTCTTTTCGACTTAACGCGTCGGCTACCACGTTTGCCTTGCCCGGATGATAGCGTATTTCACACTCGTAATCATTTAGGAGTTCGACCAATCGTGTTTATCTCATATTGAGTTCCTTTTGATTAAGAATATGTTGCAAGCTCTTGTGGTCGGTGAAAATTACGCATTTAGTGTCGTAAAGGTAATGCCTCCAAATTTTAAGAGCGAAAACCACGACACCGAGCTCCAAATCATGAGTCGTATAATTCCTTTCATGGATTTTGAGTTGTCGCGATGCGTAAGCTATAACCTTTCCCCATTGCATCAAAACACAACGTAGACCAAGATTGGAGGCATCGCATATACCATGAAATCTTCAGATCCTTCAGGGAGTGTAAGAATCGGAGCATCACACAATCTTTGTTTAAGGGTTTGGAAAGCGTCTTCCTGCTTGGGTCCCCAATCAAATGGCGTACCCTTGCAATTGAGAAAAGTAAGCGGTAAAGCGATCTTTGAGAAATTTGAAATGAAACGCCGGTAATAGCCGGCTAAACTGAGGAATGACCGAATTTCCTTGGGGGTACGTGGGGCTTTCCAATTCTTGACTGCTTCAACTTTTGCAGGATCGACTAAAGTACCCTTGTCACTTACAATATGACCGTGGAATTGTACCTCATTTAACCAAAACTCGCATTTCGAAAATTTGGCATAGAGCTGATTTCCTTACAATGTTTGGAGAGTTAGACGAAGGTGTCTTTCATGGTCTGCCTTTGTCTTGGAGTAAATGAGGATGTCATCAATAAAGAGATAACAAAACGGTCGAGATAAGGTTTAAATACCCGATTCATCAAGTCCATGAATGCGGCAGGGGCATTCGTTAGGCCAAAAGGCATAACGGTAAACTCGTAATGACCATAGCGGGTTCGGAAAGCGGTTTTGGGGATGTCTTTTTCCCGTACTCGAAGTTGGTGATAACCCGAGCGGAGTTCGATTTTTGAGAAGCATGAAGCTCCTTGAAGCTGATCAAAAAGGTCGTCGATCCGAGGTAACGGATATCAGTTCTTGATGGTAAATTTATTTAACTCCCGATAATCGATACACATACGAAACGAACCATCTTTCTTTTTGATGAAGAGAACCGGGGCTCCCCAGGGTGAAGTACTAGGGCGGATAAATCCCTTATCGGTTAATTCTTGGAGCTGACTTGCCAATTCTTGCATCTCGGTTGGAGCCAACCGATATGGAGACTTGGCTATGGGAGCAGCCTCAGGAACGAGATCGATACGGAACTCTAGCTCACGTACTGGAGGGAGTCCAGATACGTCATCGGGAAAGATGTCGGGAAAGTCTCGTACAATCGGAATATCTTCGATCTTCTTTTCTTTGACCTTTGTTTGCACCACATGGGATAAGAAAGCCATGTATTCTTTACATAGATATGATCGAGCTTGAGTACATGACATAAGACTAAGCTTTTTTGAACGAGTCTCGCCATAAATACGAAGACTTTGACCGTCGGCAAGAGGAATACGAATAAACTTCTCGTAACATACTATTTCAGCATGGTTTTGGGATAGCCAATCCATTCCCACGATGATGTCGAAGCTACCAAGTTCCATAGGAACTAAATTGACAGAAAATTTATGACCGCAAAAATCGAAAGTGCAATCTTGGATGACTGCATTGAGTGAAATGTATTTTCCATTGGCGACTTCTACGGTAAAGTGTTCATCAAGAATCGTGCGAGGTGTGTGAAGTATGGGTTCAAATTCCAAAGACACAAAACTTTTATCAGCACCTGAATCAAAAAGTACTGACGCGTAGCAGTCATTTATGAGAAACGTACAATTTACGACCTTGTTATCGGTCTGTACTTGGGTTGCGGTAATGACAAATGCTCGGCCTTTGGGAGCTGGAACCTGTATTGTTGGATTTTCCTGGGCTTGAGTGTTAATGATATTGACAAGCCTAGGACACGTGTTTCTGAAATGGGTGGGGTCACCACAGTTGAAGCATGTTCCAGTTGGATACCGGGTTTGTGTTTGCTGATTTGAGGGTAAAGCGAATGGTCGCTGAGTTTTTGGTGCACGGCATGTGTCCGCCAAGTGGCCATAGTGACCACAAGTCGTACAAAGGCGACACGGGCTGGTGGACATATGGTGATAGTTACAATGGTTACAGAGGGGGTCGTAATGCCATCTATGAGAAACACGCATATGGACTTGTGAGTTATTTGTAAATTAATTATGGAAATTAAGTTTGTAGACATTGTTAGGTAAAATGATTGTAAAACACTTGTTGGGCCATGGTTAGGAGTGTTAGGCACCTTTTGGGCTTTCCATGGGTACTAAATGTGAAGCATGTAGCAATTGCGTGGGCCCCCACAATACTAAGTTTTCACATGTTTTTCCCACTTCAAGGCCCATTAGGGAACTTAATAGTCCAATGAGTTGGCCATTTTGGAGTGTATCCTTTCGGATACGTTTGATAAGGTCGGGTAGTTTGATGGCTCAAAAGTAATGTGAATGACGCGCTTTGGCCTATAGGTTTGGGAACTCTCGCCTTTGGTCCCCAGGTAAGCAAACTGGTCCCTCGGTTGATTGGGATGTATACGAATGCTTACATAGTCAGGACTTTCGGGCTACCGGCACCTCCCCCTTCCAGTTACTACGCGTCCATTACTTTGATCCTACTCAACTAGAGTGGATGACTTTTAATTTCTTATGAGCTCTAAGGAATATATATGTATATAAATTTTTATTTTGAAACCATTTGAGTATGTGTGTGATTTTAAGAGAAAGAGAAGAAAATTCACAAGTGTATGCACACATATAAGTGTCGGGAATAATACGTAAGCACATAAGGGAGCAATTAGCACACAAAGGTATTCCTAGGATTTTCTAAGTGCGAGTTGCATGCAGTTGTGTGTGCATTTTATAAACTAGCATACGAGAGGACTCTAGAGGCTATAGACTAGGTCAAGGCAATTAACCTAATTCCCTATAGTCAAGGGCTCTGATACCAATCTATCACACCCCGATCCTTGGCGGAATCGATCAAGGCGTGATATATTGTTCAAAGTCTCATGACAACTATGTTATGATATGATTAGATTCAATTAAGTACTAAGTATGCAAACAAAATCCACAACATACAAATACAAGTCCAAATACAACAACATTTATTACATCAAATTTAAATAGTCTTGTGGGTTTCTAAGGTACACCCTACTTTTCATCAACTTCATTCTTCAAATCTACATCATGGGTAAAAACAGGTCAACTACGAGAGTTGGTGAGTAATCTAGTTTTATTAAAGAAAATTATGAGTTTGAATAATTTAAAATTTGTTTTCTTTTGAAGTTGGCAAGCAAGTGTTATTGAGATAACAGTTTATAAATCAAAAATTGATTAACAAATGATAACAACAACAATAAGTCATCACCCTATATATACATATATATATATATATATATGTATATATATATATATATATAGAGTTAGGTTCTTTTGAGAACTCATATATTCATGAGATCTTGAGAACTCCTAGGCTATAATTTTTTTTTTCAAAATTGTGACTTAATGCATTAAGTCGCTTATATATAAGACATTTCGTCAAAAAAAATCTTTAAAAAAAGTCGATTTTTTTTGAAGATGCACATATACACAAAACATGCACATATGCACATTTGCACAAAAATGCACATATGCACATTTCGTATATGCATATTTTTTTTTTCAAATTTTTTTAAAAAAGGTCTTAAATATAAGTGACTTAATGCATTAAGTCATTTTTGTTGAAAAATAAAAATTAGTTTAAAAGTTCTCAAGATCTCACGAATATTTGGGTTCTCACAAGATCCTGACCCTATATAGAGTTATATATATATATATGATGGAGCATCTAATCATCATACACACTCAACCACGTGCAATCAATCACCTTAGCGTCCCAAGGCGGGGTGGTCAACCCAATAGCGCTATTATTGTCCATAACATACCTCAAGAATACGGGCATAGTCATGGAGATTAGACTAAAATTGGTAATGCACTACAAGTACATGTAGCGTAAACAAACAATAATTATACAAATACTGATTCACGTATAAATGTCCCAACAATGTCTCAATGGTGAAAAAATAATAAAATGAAGTTGGAACATATTAAAACCACATGATACACCCCAAAAGTATTGAAAATTATAAAATATGGGGTAGATTACTCACATTACTCCAAACGGAATACGCGTGTTGTACGATAGACGGCTCGGGTCAAAACGACGTGGAACCTATTATAATTAATAGTTTTGGTTTAGGAACTACTAAACGGGAATGGAGTATTAATAAAAATAATTAGACACATATTCTTATATTAGATGAATTAACAATAATCAAATTTTGTTTTGAATATTAATGTATTCATAGGTTAGATGAATTTTAAATTGAATTAATTACTTTGCTTAATTAATTTATATTTTCACTTTAGGCAAGATTTTAATAATTTCTTATTAAAATAATAACTTGTCAAATTATAAGTATTTACAGATTTTATATATTATAAACAATTATTTATATGAAATAATCATTAAAAAGGCATTTTTACATGCTTAGATATTTAGAAAAATGGTTTTAAATACTAAACAGTAATGAAACATTCTGAAATTATCAGAAAATCATTATTTCATAAAATAGTAATTACTGTAAAATTTTCATATTTTTATTAACTGCTTTAGTATTTATTTAGTATTTTAATGATTAAACAACAACAAAATTCGGGAAAAATAACAAATGATTCCCAAAACTTCTGGAAAAATAACCATAGTTTTCTAACATTATATTTAGCCTACTGTAATTGTTTTGGATATTTTTGACTATGGGAAGTATTTCTTATGTTTTTTATTATTAACTAATCAATATAATCACAAATAATAGGAAAATATTAAGGTAAATTCATTAAACTTTTTATTTATGATTAACATGTTATATATTATATTCTGATAAGGTTTTATAATTTTTGGACATGTGTAGCTATTTATTATCAATTAAACCATTAAATAATCATTAAATTAGGAAAAATAAGCAAACATTCTTACTAAAATCTGTAAATTTTGTCATGGAGTCTTTAAAATGTTAATAAGGTGCGAAAAATATAAAATCTAGTTTTTAACATACATAACTATATTTTTATATTTATTTATCTACAACAAAATAAAATACAAAATAAGCATAACAAAGTAATATAAATGCATGAAACTTTATAAATCCACTTTACTCAATATATGGGTTGTTCCAAAAGTTTCCCAGAATTTATTGATTGCAAAAAGTATTTTATGTGAATTATTGCCCTATTTTATTGCAATAATTATAGTAATTCAATAAAAATAAGTTATTTTCTGAAAATTTCCAAAACTTCTTATTTTATTGGTGGGATCCTGAGAAAAATCAGGTTTATGCATAAAATGAGTTTTAGATAGTTTGGTGGATTTAATTTGTTTCATTCATGAATTTGAGACTTTTAACAACATACTTTGATGAATGCTTCAAGAGGGATGAAGATTTGAGTATATTGGAGTGTTTTTGGCTGAAATATGAAGATTTCTAAAAGGAATTTCAAGATTGAGAGTGAGAGAAAGAATAGATATGGTTTGAGTGGTGATGAGAATAATGTGTTGGGAGAAAAATGAAAGGAAAGATGATGGGAGGTGTGAGTGGGAGACAATGAGAATAACCTTTTGCTTTTGGTGGTCTTCATAATTTTCCACTAACACAAGCATCTTTTATATAATATATTAATTGATATAAGAGTTTTATAAAATTTAATGTAGAGTTTATAAAAATAGAGTTTTATAAAAGATAGGTTATTATTTGATTATAACAATCTTCTTTGATTTGAAGTTTAATTATAGCATTCAAGTTTGATTCTTTTAATTTAATTAGAGCATCATACTTTGATTTAATTTTAATATGGTATCATAATTTAATTTGATTATAGTTATAACGTTATACTATGCTATATTGCTATTAACGTCAATTTATATCGTAGTGTATGGGTTTTGATCCTATTAGCGTCAAGTGTAACACCCGGTTTCTCATACAAAGTACACCCAAATATTTTATAACCATTACACATTTAATTGGGTGTATTTGCACTCAAACCAAGGATCAAGCTATTATCATTACAATAATTATACAAAAAGGTCCTTACAAAATATGTGACCAAGTGTTACAATTAAATCTACTTCAGCTAAGGACAGTCTCTAAACTTGTCCGTCTTTCCTTATCACATGCCTTCCCCTATCACAGCTATAGATACCTGCAAAACAACACAACATTCAAGTGTAAGCTTATAAAGCTTAGTGAGAAATCTCAATCATACTCCACAATCTCTTTCAGTAAACCCTCTCATCATTCTTCTTTTGCTAGTCTCATTAGCAATATTCATTCTCTCTAAACTCTGATACCTGCAAACATATTAGCCTTACAAACACCAGCTAATTAGTAGAAATATCAACTTAATAAATAAGTATCTCAACTGATACTACTCATAATCTCAATCCCACATACTCGTATGAACTCATTTCACTAGTAATTATGCTCAATTATAAACTATAACTCGTCTCTTGTTATCCACAATTTACAGAACCACTTTAAGTCTAAGCTACTGTAATATCAATACGACACACATATATGTACAACATATATATATATTAACTCAATCTCTATATTTATCTCAATCATTTAGTATATTCATTTAAACCAAGTACTCGTATATAACAATAAATTCTAAACCTTGTTTAACTCATACAAATTGGTTATCTCAACCAATTAACATGTACCATAACTCAATTTAAATATAGTCAAACTATACATAATGAATTATAACTACTCACCTAATATCGGCTTGGTACGTGGGACACCCAAATTGCACGTACCGGGCTCCTGTTCGCCAGACTTAGTTATATCACCACAGTCTAAATCAATTCTCCAACACCTATAATTATCTCAATAACATCTATCTCAAAGATGTATAAATCAAAAGAGAAACAAAAGATTATAAACGGTAAATATCAACTCAATATTTACCGAAACCCCCAAATTGCACGGTTCTACTCATTCAACCGTAGAAACTCGACAATAATCATACCAACAACTCTAGAAGCATCCACAAACAATCTACTAACAACGTATATAACAATTATATAGCTAAATCGTGAAGATTGAACACTAGGGTTTAAAACCTCCAAAACCGAGAGATACTCACCTGTAATAACAGCTTTACCCCGATCCAGATGGTACAACTTGTAGACCCAGGTGTCTTCTCACCTCTTTCAACACCTACAACATACCATATACACACCACATATATGTGAATACCTTGTATTCACATTCAATAGTTCTATCTACTCAAATATAATCAATAGCAAGCTCTAGGGTTTGAATCACAACCCTACTACACATCCATATAAATGTATATGTTCAATTTCCAACCATCTACAGATGGTTCTTCACTACAACTCGAACCCAACTCAAAATGACCAAATCAACCGTTCAAAAGAGCTAGAACCGGAGACCTTACCTTCAATAAGCGGAATATCGAAAATTACTTCAATCCTTCGCGTTCTAGCCTTCCGATTTGGTCCTAATGTGAAAAGGGGATGTTTTCTAGGGCTTGGGAGAGGTTTTGCTCGAGAAATAATCCAAGAAAATGACTGAAATCGCGTTTAAAAGAAGGTGGGGTCGGCACGAAACCCGACCCGTGTCCAAAAACCCGACCCGGGTTGGCTTGCAGCACGACCCGTGCTGTAGAGCCCGACCCGTGCTCACTTTACAGCCCCTTTTTCTTCCAACCGGAACCCGACCCGGTTTCCAGAACCCGACCCGGGTTTCTTTTGCAACTCGCCCCGGGTTTTAAAACCCGCCCCGGGTTCTTCCAAAATGATCTCAAATGTTGTTTTAAGTCTTCCAATTTAACCCGGTTTGACCTTTCAAGAACACAAGTTGTTTCTTTTACCCTTTATAACATCCTACTTCTCATAGATGGGTTTCTAAACATCTTAACTCGTGTTTTAACTCATCTAATCTCGTTTATATCAAAAATTAATATAACTCTACCATAAATTAAAAATTACGGTATTACAAGTTCTTACCCCCTTCAAAAGATTCCGTCCTCGGAATCTCTTGGAATAGGTATGGTTTATACAACCACCTCACCACCGTAATTTCACATTCCGTATGACAATGATATTATACTCTCGTCAGCTCATATGACATGTACATACTGTCGCATCTCATTTACTCATAATATAGGTAATACCCGCCATCATCCTCACGAGATGATCTCTGTAGTGATATTGGCTATCATCACTGCTACGTAGGACAATACTCACTCTTTCAGGCCACACACGTTGCTATGGTATTATTGACACCAAGCTATCTCACCTCACTCTTCAATTGATACTCCAACCACTATCATTATTTGCCATCTGTCCACAATGATTTCAAATCTCCATGAAACGGTTAACTCTAACTCAATAAGAAAATTGGTCTCATCACTTTCACATTAATTATCTCTGAGTTTACTCCTCCAATAATAACTCACAGTTATTGAATCCTCCTAATTGCACATCCCAATCGATTAGGGTAGAAGACACACTCATACAACATAAAACACACAGACATTCAAATGTCTCACTCACATCATACGACTCATCAACCAAATGATAAAAATATTAGAAACTATCTCATGTTTCACTCACGCTTCCTCAAAATCTCATCTATCTCTACTTTCACTTCAGCACATATATTAGGTGTTTCTCCCAATATACAACATACAATCCTCAACCACGAATGGCTCCTCTTCATATCAGTTCAACAACATACCTCACGTTGTTTCTATCGATGTACTCACTCATTATATCTTCTCTTGTGTGTAAAGTCCACATCACGCTCTCACTCAATCGATAATCATTAACTCTATATTAAACTCAAAAATTTATTCTTCATCAATAAATTTTTCAACACAACCGCACATATCCCTCCTGATATACAATCAGTAAGGACTTTTCCTCTCGCCATTTCTACGTCATTATCACCGAAATCTCTAATTCATCCGTATGACACCAATAGGTCATATGTATGGCTCGCTGTAATCTCTGCACACGACTCAATTAATAACATCTAACACCGTAATCTCTACGGTGAGGTCATATCTCATCACCCGACAATCTCGTTAATCTCAAGAAAGAATTCAAGATTATTATAACAAAATCTATTATCTATCGTCTCATACGAATAAATAGTTTTGTCATCTTCACACCCACGCATTTATTTCATTGGCAGTAATTGGTTTGATTGCTAAGGAATGAATCCTATCAATCACAACCACAATTACTTTCCTCTTTTTTTTTTAACTAATATCTTCTCATTATGTATTTATAAAACTCTATCTCATTTAACATGTAAGAAATCTTACACATTCTCCACACGACTACATAATAAACATACTTACTCACAGCCTCACTTCTCAACAATATTACTCACTGTATCATCTCACAATACCCCCATACTGTTACTCAGTCTCTGATTCATCCCCTTTCAACCCACAAGGTTTCAAGCCACACAAACTTACCGCTACGTTCATATCTATCCATACGCAAGGATAGTACATTTCTCATTACTCTACATCACTATAAAGTATATGCCCGTCTACATACAAGCACAACACTGCAGTACCACTCTAGCTCAACTTATGGTACCCCGTACCATCTTCCTGTCTCGTTACTCACACTATCTTATAGTACCCCGTACTATCTTCAAAACTTACTACTCAATAAAATCTCACGGTACCTCATATCATTCGTCGACCTCATTGCTCAACACTCTCTCACGGTATCTCGTACCGTTCTCTATTCTCACCACTCAACGCTGTATCACGGTATCTCATACCGTCCTCTAGTCAAATCATGGTACCTCGTACTATCCTCTGATTTCATTCCATCTCCTCTTGACTCTGGTAGGTCTCCTCTACGGTCTCGAGCCATATAGACTCACCGTCACTCCTCCTTTCGTTTGAGTCACAAAGAACTTCACTACTCTAACCACAAGATACTCGTCATGTGGTTCCACAAAAATATGTGGCCTCAACCTCAGCTACTCAATATGTAACCCCACATAATATGTGGTCTCAATCACATTTACTCATTATGTAATCCGACAAAGTATGTGGTCTCAACCACTTTACTCGATATATGGTCCCACTAAATATGTGGTCTCAACCATATTTACTCATAATGTGGCCCCACAAATTTTGTGGTCTCAACCACTTTACTCGATATATGGTCCCACTAAATATGTGGTCTCAACCATATTTACTCATAATGTGGCCCCACAAATTTTGTGGTCTCAACCACTTTACTCGATATATGGTCCCACTAAATATGTGGTCTCAACCATATTTACTCATAATGTGGCCCCACAAATTTTGTGGTCTCAGTCACATAAATACTCGTGCACAGAAATCTCATCACATCTGTGAAACAACAAGCAATATATATATATATATATATATACAATATCACAATTTATGTATTTTTTTTTAACATGTACATACTTATTATATATTCTTTTCCATGGTTGTTAAATACTCGTTAATCAACCACATATATTCTCAATTATATATAATCACAAAACACTCGTTATGTGATATGTAAATGTTACCTCAAGTGGACACGAGATTCTCATCTCGATGTCGGTTACTACACTTTATAATAACAGTTCTCTAACATATGTATTATCAACAATTAAACACATATACTCGTTACTTCTAACATTTTAATAATTTACTTACATACCTCATAGCAACATAATCTTATTTTCTCATTAGCTGAAACCTGCATACTTCGGATCTCAAATCTCGAGTGTACTCGGCTACACTTACATGTCTCAACTCTTAGCTCATATTCAGCTTATACTTATACGCTTCCTCATCATTGGTTGGAATTTCACCTCAATCAGGATCTCATTTCATCTTCAACTGGAATTTCACCATCAGCCAGAAACTCGTTTCATCATCAGCTGGAATCTCGCCATCAGCTGGAATCGCATCTCGTCATCAGCTGGACTCTCGCCTCAATTAGTATCTCATCTCATATTCAGTTGACATCTCATTATCAACTGAAGTTCTTGTCTCCTCGTTAGCTGATATCTCATATCAACCAAAATCTCGTCTCATCATCCTCTGTAGGTCCAACCGACTGTGACCAACTTCTCAACTCATTCTTCATCTGACTCAATACCTGTATTCACACACAGAATATAACAAATAATAAATATAACATAAGAGTTATACTCAACTCATACTCTAACATCTGCAGCAGTATCTTTTCCAAGCATATGATAGGGGCTCTCTCCTCCTTGGTTCAAGTCTAGGACTCTATACTCAAAGACCTAGTTCACTTAAACCATGCTCTGATACCAACTTGTAACACCCGGTTTCTCATACAAAGTACACCCAAATATTTTATAACCATTACACATTTAATTGGGTGTATTTGCACTCAAACCAAGGATCAAGCTATTATCATTACAATAATTATACAAAAAGGTCCTTACAAAATATGTGACCAAGTGTTACAATTAAATCTACTTCAGCTAAGGACAGTCTCTAAACTTGTCCGTCTTTCCTTATCACATGCCTTCCCCTATCACAGCTATAGATACCTGCAAAACAACACAACATTCAAGTGTAAGCTTATAAAGCTTAGTGAGAAATCTCAATCATACTCCACAATCTCTTTCAGTAAACCCTCTCATCATTCTTCTTTTGCTAGTCTCATTAGCAATATTCATTCTCTCTAAACTCTGATACCTGCAAACATATTAGCCTTACAAACACCAGCTAATTAGTAGAAATATCAACTTAATAAATAAGTATCTCAACTGATACTACTCATAATCTCAATCCCACATACTCGTATGAACTCATTTCACTAGTAATTATGCTCAATTATAAACTATAACTCGTCTCTTGTTATCCACAATTTACAGAACCACTTTAAGTCTAAGCTACTGTAATATCAATACGACACACATATATGTACAACATATATATATATTAACTCAATCTCTATATTTATCTCAATCATTTAGTATATTCATTTAAACCAAGTACTCGTATATAACAATAAATTCTAAACCTTGTTTAACTCATACAAATTGGTTATCTCAACCAATTAACATGTACCATAACTCAATTTAAATATAGTCAAACTATACATAATGAATTATAACTACTCACCTAATATCGGCTTGGTACGTGGGACACCCAAATTGCACGTACCGGGCTCCTGTTCGCCAGACTTAGTTATATCACCACAGTCTAAATCAATTCTCCAACACCTATAATTATCTCAATAACATCTATCTCAAAGATGTATAAATCAAAAGAGAAACAAAAGATTATAAACGGTAAATATCAACTCAATATTTACCGAAACCCCCAAATTGCACGGTTCTACTCATTCAACCGTAGAAACTCGACAATAATCATACCAACAACTCTAGAAGCATCCACAAACAATCTACTAACAACGTATATAACAATTATATAGCTAAATCGTGAAGATTGAACACTAGGGTTTAAAACCTCCAAAACCGAGAGATACTCACCTGTAATAACAGCTTTACCCCGATCCAGATGGTACAACTTGTAGACCCAGGTGTCTTCTCACCTCTTTCAACACCTACAACATACCATATACACACCACATATATGTGAATACCTTGTATTCACATTCAATAGTTCTATCTACTCAAATATAATCAATAGCAAGCTCTAGGGTTTGAATCACAACCCTACTACACATCCATATAAATGTATATGTTCAATTTCCAACCATCTACAGATGGTTCTTCACTACAACTCGAACCCAACTCAAAATGACCAAATCAACCGTTCAAAAGAGCTAGAACCGGAGACCTTACCTTCAATAAGCGGAATATCGAAAATTACTTCAATCCTTCGCGTTCTAGCCTTCCGATTTGGTCCTAATGTGAAAAGGGGATGTTTTCTAGGGCTTGGGAGAGGTTTTGCTCGAGAAATAATCCAAGAAAATGACTGAAATCGCGTTTAAAAGAAGGTGGGGTCGGCACGAAACCCGACCCGTGTCCAAAAACCCGACCCGGGTTGGCTTGCAGCACGACCCGTGCTGTAGAGCCCGACCCGTGCTCACTTTACAGCCCCTTTTTCTTCCAACCGGAACCCGACCCGGTTTCCAGAACCCGACCCGGGTTTCTTTTGCAACTCGCCCCGGGTTTTAAAACCCGCCCCGGGTTCTTCCAAAATGATCTCAAATGTTGTTTTAAGTCTTCCAATTTAACCCGGTTTGACCTTTCAAGAACACAAGTTGTTTCTTTTACCCTTTATAACATCCTACTTCTCATAGATGGGTTTCTAAACATCTTAACTCGTGTTTTAACTCATCTAATCTCGTTTATATCAAAAATTAATATAACTCTACCATAAATTAAAAATTACGGTATTACATCAAGTAATCTTGAGTAGGGTTTATTAAATTTCCAATTGGGTTGGGTTGACCCGAATCCATTTTAGGCGGATGTCACAGTAACATCACGATATGAGATACTGAAAATGAGTAACGTCAGACAGTATGGTAACATTATAAGTTACCAAGTAATAGAAGAAAGTGCAGACAGTACGGTAACGTCATAAGTTACCAGACAGTAGAAGAAAATAGTAAGAGAGTAACATTATATGTTACCAGATAGTAGAAGAAAGTGTAGTAAGAGTGTACGAGGCATGAGTTCCGTCGGGTAATACGGTAGTTTCACAGTATGTTGTACGAGTAAGGAAAGGACAGTATGACGGTCAAGAGTAGTAAGCTGGTCTGTGAAACGAGTGTGGCTATTTAGGCCATACTGTGATTCGATTACTCACTAAGCTTTATAGCTTACCCTTTTATTATATGTGGTTTTGCAGGTTTAGGTAACGCTCGGCTTGGATCATGGGACGATCCCTGTTGATATTATTTTGTAAAACCTCAGGCTTTGGAGGGCCGGGTCGTTACAAATGGTATCAGAGCCGAGATTTGAGTGAACTAGGTGTTAGTAGAAAAGATTCCTAGACTCAAATCAGTAGGTATATGCAGATTACCTAAAGATAGGTAAATATCACAAATATATTGTGATAAGAAGATAGATAAAGATAAAGCAAACTATACATAGTAACACACTATGAGTGTTAAAGAACTCCTTAGAAATTTAAGGAGAAAAAGATAGTAAGAACAGATATAAGATAGCTTGTTAAAAATATAAACAAGAAAGTAAGTGAGAAATAAGAACTACAAGAAAGTATTAAAACATGAGAATGGTACATAAGGTACCAAAGA
This sequence comes from Cichorium intybus, assembly GCA_023525715.1. Taxonomy (NCBI): domain Eukaryota; kingdom Viridiplantae; phylum Streptophyta; class Magnoliopsida; order Asterales; family Asteraceae; genus Cichorium; species Cichorium intybus. Next base: position 130,076,190 of record CM042011.1, on the reverse strand, counting down.
AGATAAGAAGTATACTTACAAGAGTAATATAAGAAAGCTGAAAAATAAAAAGAAAACAGTTTTGAGAAAGTAAAAGTTTGACCAGAAAGCTATAAAGAAAAGAGTTGGCTTTTAGCCATAATATATTTTTGAACGTATGATTTAAAAGTCAAAAAGGTAAGAAAGAATGTAAAAGTGGTAATAAAAGTAGCTCTACGTAAGAGCTAAAGATTTGTTTATGAAAAGCTAAAATAGTAGCTCAACATACGAGCTAAAATGTTTTACGAGTTTGAACTATGTTCCAGAAAAGAGTTTTGAAAGATATGAGATTTAAAAAGAGTTTTTGAAAGCTATAAGATTTGAAAAGATATTGAAAGTCGCTTAATATAAAAGCGAGAGATGTTCAGCTAAGACCAATTTGAAACAAATGACAACAGAGAAGAGAAGAGAAAGATGTCCGGACAGGCTTTCGCCATTTAAGGAAGCCTAGAAGACACTACTGGGATGGTACCTCCCTTCGCGAAGTAGTTGTCTAGCTTAGCATACCCTTGCACTTGGATCCATTCCAAGTCACAAAAGGGGAGACAGAGATAGCATAACCTAGCGGGTGGATCTGTTCTGTCCCGCGAGGGAAGTTAGTAGAATGAGTTTCATGAGTTTCAGTTGGTCTTATGCTAAGAGAAAAGAAAGAGTTAAAGAAAGAATTATTTGCAAAATAAGGGTTATTTCATAACTAATGAAGATTAAGGGTCCTGTAATGACCAAAAGTTATGATAGAAATTTTTAACAAAAGAATCGTTTTATGACCAAGAAGTGAAAAAGAGATTTTTTTTCTAAAAAGAGTCATTTTTATGACTAGAGTATGTAAGAATTATTTTAAAGTATAATAGAGTCACTTTATGACTAGAAAGAGTAAAAAGACAATTTTTATTAAATAACGAAAGACCCAACTGTAACAAAATATAATGATATTTTTCAGTTGGAAAGTATGAAAGTAGTTATGTGATAGTAAAAGTCACAATAGTAAGTATATGAGAAAGCGAATATGTACGGGATTGGGGAGTTTTGGTATAGAAAGAGAAAGAATACAAGTATGTTATACCACGCGTAACTAAGTTAAGAGAACCAGTGAGCCAGAAAACCTAGTGTAACGTTAGAATCAGTATGTATAAGTAATTATGATAGTAAGGGCCCGTATTATCATAATCACAGGATATGTATTGATGCTGATGGAATCACGAAGGAATCATGGTAATCTGGTAGAAAATATAACAAACATAAAATTATGTTATAAAATGAGTAAGAGGTACGGGAACCCTTGTACCCGAAAGTATAAAGTCAAGCAAGTATGAGTAACGATAAGAGAAAACAAGTAATGATAAATGTAGTATGGTAATAATACCTAAGTGTGTAGAAGAATGTGTACACATGTACACAAGAGTTAGTTTGAGAGAGTACTAAGATTTCGGGGACGAAATCCTGTAAGGGGGAAGGATTGTGACACCCGTGTCCCGGGAGGGACTATAGATCAAAAGTAAGAGCGTTTTAACCTTTAGTGTGGCCAAATAACGATGTTAAGGTCATTATGAGATAAGAAAAATATAACGATCAAAGCCTAGGAGTCAAAACGGAGCAAAAAGCGGAAAAAGTGACACTTTTTAGTGTTGGCGCCTCGCGACGCGACGGCCATGATGGTCGCGACGCGACGGCTGTCGGCAGATCCGTAAATCGCGCCGTAAATTGTGCAATCAGGCAATCATTCGAGGTGAGTCATCGCGACGCGAACCCTGGGTTGGTCGCGACGCGAAGGAGGTCCAGAGGCCTATAAATACGAGGCACAAGCCTCATTTTGAGGCAGAACACACACCAAACACATATGCTATATATACGAGTGTTCTGGTAAGGAGTATACGTTGAGAAATGATGGTAAGAAGTAAGGAGTCAACAGTAGCTAGCGTTGAGGTGCTCGGGAGCTATCAGAAGTCTAGAACGAAAAACGTGCCAGGACTCCGAGGAAGCACCAAACTCAGGTGAGTAATCGCTACCGTATCTCCCCAGTAGTTTATACGTGTTAAACTATAGTAGAAAGAAATTATTGAAGGAAATGCAAAGTAGTACAGTTATGATTTTTATTAGTAGTAATATGAAGATAGGAATGTTATGGACCCGTTTGACGAGTCCGTCTTATGAATAGTAGAGTGTCACGGAAGGATACTAAGCAGTGTGATTAACTAGTAGTGTAGTGTCCATCCGGAAGGATGATATATGACATAGAAAGAAGATTAAGTAGATGCTGTGTGCCAACAATATATGTTGCACCAGTATTGGTCTAGTAAGTTAGAGGGGATATGGATATCCCATAAAGCAAGCATAGGAAATCATGTAGACAGTTACCAAATGATGAATTTGGTAAAGAGCGATAGTGCCGAGAAAAACCCGGTGCGGAACCGGTAAATATTTTAACATAGTAAGAACGAACGAGTTGTCACAGTATGTGATATCGTAAATGAGTAAGCGAGTAATGACAGGTAGTAGTGAATGAGTTACCGTATGATGGAAGTAGGTAACATCACGATATGAGATACTGAAAATGAGTAACGTCAGACAGTATGGTAACATTATAAGTTACCAAGTAATAGAAGAAAGTGCAGACAGTACGGTAACGTCATAAGTTACCAGACAGTAGAAGAAAATAGTAAGAGAGTAACATTATATGTTACCAGATAGTAGAAGAAAGTGTAGTAAGAGTGTACGAGGCATGAGTTCTGTCGGGTAATACGGTAGTTTCACAGTATGTTGTACGAGTAAGGAAAGGACAGTACGACGGTCAAGAGTAGTAAGCTGGTCTGTGAAACGAGTGTGGCTATTTAGGCCATACTGTGATTCGATTACTCACTATGCTTTATAGCTTACCCTTTTATTATATGTGGTTTTGCAGGTTTAGGTAACGCTCGGCTTGGATCATGGGACGATCCCTGGTAATATTATTTTGTAAAACCTCAGGCTTTGGAGGGCCGGGTCGTTACAGATCCAGCCAAGTTTTTCTGCCAATATTCAAGGGTTGTGTCACTTCCAACAGGTGCACCATTTCCCTCAAACAAACTGCCATCTTCTTCATATAAATTGGAGAATTGGCATTGCAGAGAACACACACTGAAATTGGTTATTACTCTGTAGAAATTTTGTATAACAAAAGGCACAAACAAGCAAAATTATTATTTATTTATGATTTTGGATAAAGTATGTAATCCAAATCGATTTCTTGGATTATTCGATATCTTAATTCACGTAACCCCAACCATAGGGTAGAATTAGAGGTTTCGAAAAGTGAAGTAAACGTGATCAACAAAATTCTCTAAGTATTATTTGTTATTGAAATCTCTATAACTACTATTTTTTCTTGTCATCGCATCACTCTCTTTCGTTCTGCCCTTACTTCCTTCGCACTTATATAGTATAAATGAAAAAACAAACACACACACACACACACACACACACACACACTGGGAAAGAGATAAACGAGATGAAGAAATGCCATGGATAGTCACCATAGAGGTTGTATTTTCACGATGAAACAAATGAGAGGGGAGTGGGTCTTTATGAAAGGTTTTATGCAAATCAACTAAACTTAAACCCTAAGTTCACATGCAACCTAATTGGATCTATGTTTTCACTATTTGAATATATAAAATATACCTACTGGCCAATCGAAATTTACTAAAAGAATTAAACAGAAATTACTAACCTTTAGTTGATTTCTTGAAAGCTTAGCACCACAAATGTCGTGCCTCAAATGGAATCACACCCACTTTCTAGAAGTTGAAATCCAGAGAGAGGAGAGGAGTAGAAAATGGCGCAGATAAATGGGTACCAGGGGTCCCTATTTATAGCCTCCAGGTGGTTACCAGATAAGCCTTAAAGATACACCTTTTTGAATTCAAATCGAGATAAACCTTTTATCATTTAATTCAAACTCTATTTATCTATAATATATATATTTCAAAATCAAGGATAAATATATCCTCAAAATCGCCACCTTCCAGGCTTCCATAATTGTCACTACTCAACTATTAAATAATTACAATTCAGCCCCTGCACCTTTAATTAATTCAATTAATCGCCAAATTAATTTCAATTAATTCCAGATCAATTTCTAATTAATTAATACTATTTCTAATTAATATATTAGCAACATAATATATTAATAAACTATTTATTTTGTCTCTATTGATTTATTAATCACATAATAAATCAACCTCTCTCTTTTAGTTTTTCTGCCAAACCTCTAGCTATGAGGGCAACCCAAATGGACTTTGCTACTATCAATCAGGTAAATACAAATTAATAGTCATGGCTTAGACACCTAATCCAACAGTCTCCTACTTGGATAAGTCTATGACTATAATTGCCAGTTTACCTTTTAATTGATCAGCAAATTGTAGCTTCCAAAAAGTCGCTGCTGAACTCTGACCCAGTCAGTTCTGTGCATAGATAAGTGATCATATGATCCTCCATTCCACAAGATATCATTAAGACTAGAGACATGGATTAGAATCAATCTCAGTCTGATACTATGTTTCCTGGTACCTGATTCGTGATGATATAGGACTTCTAATTGAACACATCAATTCAGTCCTCGCTAGGCCTAGCATTATAAGTCAATCACTAAATCACCGAGGGGCCCACAGATATCGCTTTTCCCGTTAGGGCAAAAGGAACGAATAAACTTTGACTCATATGCTTAAGTCATTTACTCGTCAAATCGCACACAACAATACGTTTTATAACATCGAGTTACCGACACGTTTACGCATTATCAATGTACAACCGACTTGCAAATTTCAACTCATATGTCTCCACTTCAAGACCATAAGATATTATCGTCTCAGAATTACTCGTGATATGATCCATGAAGTAATTCTCTGAGCGTGGGTTTATCCAATACTCAAATCTCTATTTCTAAGTACTCATGAATGTTGTAGCAATGCTGTTGCTATGTATAACTCCTTAGACAGTCTATAATCCAATTCATGACAGTCTTAATTTACTACTTACTTCCGAAAGTATGAGCGACTGTGGACTTTTGACTAATCATATTATTCGGGAAGTAAAACATGCAAAAGTGAAACATAAAGATCTGATTGGCAGCTACTCCTGCTTATTACCAAGTCTCCACGAGGTAATCACCAAGTCGGATCTGTCATAATACTATTATGTGTTTATTGGTATCTTTTAAACTTTCAATTCAGGTTTTATATCTATGTTTATATTCCCTAAATGACCTTTTACTATTTCTATGTATCCAAAAATGTCTTACATTGATACACTTTATTGCAGATAATCCAATCGGATACTTTTCCGATTATATCTCAATTTTTCATTCTGTCTTTCACTCTCCCAACTCTATTCCGGAACCAGTGGTGTGTACTGCGACTTCCTATGGTTCTCGGATCTTAAGTATACGTTACTGCACACTAAGACTATTTCGAGGTGTCATGATGTGCCGGTGAACCACACGCACTCCATCAAAATACCAATGAAACTCTTTAACCACTAAGTCCTTCAGCAGCAAGTCCTGATGTTAGTAATTACAGATTTGAAGCTCCTTTCAAATTATTACTATTACATTCGTGTTATTGATTTCTCACGTGTGTTCAAATAAACCATCCAGTATTCTCAGCCAGATTGTATCCTGAATCCCACTTACTATGCTCCAAGCATCAAGTCATCAGGATAAGTTCATGACACTTGTGATCGATCCAAGAAGCTCGTGGAATCCGATCTATTCTATTCCAAAACCCATTCGGAATCTAAAGATTACTTACGATCCCTGTGACATGACTTTTGGAAACTATTTCCTTTTTGGAGACATGAATCTTGAATCTTGTCAAGATCATACACATACTGGCAGGGTCTATACTGCTGTTTTCATCTATCTGATAGATGCTCGCAACTATGTGAATATTTTGCATCTCTTTTAGATCATGCCAGGTCATTACACTTTGTAATGTCGAGAAACTCCTTTCTTGAAGTCATGCATCCTGAATCTTATCAAGATCATACTTACATTGGCAGGATCTACACTGATGATGTCATCTATCTGATAGACGCTTGCGACCACCTTAGTATGTTGTATCTGTCCTAGACTTTTCACAGCGAAACATCTCTTAATGCTAACTCATCACACTCTGCAATGATAAGAGACGTTTTCTAGAATGGTATGTATCTCATATACATTAATAGACAGATCACAACGACACTCCTACTGGCTTTGACACGGTAATAGGGCTCTTTTGGACTATCACAAAATCCAAACCCTTTGGCATATTTTGAGATTCCAAGATCCAAGCCGTCTGACATAATCACAGGATTCTTTCAGGCTATTCACAAAATCCAAACATTTGGCACATTTTGAGAATCCGAATATCCTTCCTTGCAAGGTCCCCGTAAGATGAATCTTGGGTCCATGTACATTGTTTGGATATACTGGCAATCTCCTTAAGAGTCCCTATAAGTGTCCGGGTAAACCACACACGTTCCACTAACGACTCACAAGGTGCAGCTACATCAAACAGTATCCTTTCGGATTTCATCTTCTATTGAGAGCGTTTCTCTCGGAATCAATTACTTGACTCTGAGTATCGCCTCACTCAACCAGATGTGCTCTAAGCGTAGGTACATTTCTATCTATGTCGCTTTCTTTTGATGATTCAATTACTCCCATTGGTTCTCAGACCAGGTGTAAAATTAGTCAAATTGTCACATAGACTGTGTCTCGCCCTAAGGTTCTCTATTTGGTAGCAACTGGGCTCATCAATGCTTCTAAGTAATAGGATTTCTCTCCCATACCAACTTAGTGTTTTACCACTAATCGGTACGTCACGCAGATCATAACACCTTATGACGGTGACCAATACTACTGGTCAAGCAAAGAGAATAGTATGTCTGGTTTAACAAGAATCTGATTCCTGGTCAAGGCCCAGTGATGACTAGAGGTTCTTTACATGGCTAATCCCTGAACTCCTTCAGGATTATTCTTACTCCCACTGTTTTCTTAGAATGTGGGTCCTTTCTAAAAGGGCTCTTCTTTCACAGGTACAGGCGGGATGGCCAATAAGACGACACTGCTGATCAGTAACAGGCATGTTATGAGGTTCGGATGAATGCTACATGACCATGGACCTTCCATGTACAAGTGGGGACGAACCCCGCTTTACATTTCAGACGGTGTCATAACAACCTACTTAGTCTAAGATGTGGTCTGCATATGCTTTTATGGTCTGACTGGTTAAATATCGAATTCATCGAAAACTAATTGGAAGTGTATCTTATACATCGAGGATCGAACTATTTCAACCAATGCTCGATCACTTTCCCTAAGACACATTATAACCATTAATGTTCTTGGAAGAGGACGAACTGTGAAACATTTTCTCAGTTTACGTTATCACTCAGGTTCTGTTGATCTTATACTTCCTTTGAAGCCCTTGAACAGTTCAAGGTTTCAATCAATCGCTTATTCTGATAAGCGAAGCCATATTTGTCATACTAATTGGCAAATAATATGAAGTATAACTAATTGTGTTTTGTTTGAAGATTCGAGCTGTTGAATAATGTTTTTATGTTTTTATGTGACCATCACTGAAATAAGTCGAAATGTTTTTTAACAAATATTATCAGTATTTCAGGTCGCGTGAATTCAAGATCAAAAACAAGTATAAATCAAGACCCGAGAAACTTTGAGAAAACATCCAAACCTGAGGAAGTAACGCTACGAACCAAAGAGCAAAATACAAAATATCACACTGCTACAGCAATCACGACGCGACAGACCCTATGGTCGCGACGTGAAGAAGAAACAAAGACAGAAGACCAAAAATCGCCCAGCGATCGCGACGCGACGAAGGAGGTGGTCGCGACGCGAAGGACCCAACGCGACACCACCAACTTCTTGATCGCGAGACTACCAACCCAACGCACTAACCAGTGGCCGACCAAAAGCAACCCGACACACGCCCCTTCGCGACGCGACGGCATGGCCGGTCGCGACGCGAGCCCTGTGTGTTCAGCAACTATAAATTGAGCCTTTCTCTTGCTATTTTGTTACACCCAATCAACCAAGGATTATACACTCATATACTCTCTAAGAAACCCACGACCAGAAACCTCAAGACACTCAAATCTCTGCATTTGGCAACGAGGATCAAACCGCAAAACCGCAAGAATCAAAACCTCCTCCCGACACCTAACCTCAAACCTCCAAACAACCATTACCCGACACCAAACTCCAAACCTCTAAACAACCCTTACCCGACACCAAAAATCACCAAAACCTCATCTCACCGTGAAGTACAAGAAATCGACATATCAAGAAAAACGCTATCTTCCGCAACTATCGATAAGTTCTTTTAAAATTATATGTGTCGTTATTGATTTATTTAAACTGTAATAAATCAACTGTACCAAACTTCCAATACACCCGAATTGAACCGTGACAACGAAAACATATGTGGACTGTATTTAACCGAGACATCTAACTTCTAACCTTTTTTACTTATTGTAAAAACACGTTATCGTTGATAATGGCGTTTATTACATCTAACATCTAATTTCTAACTTCTAACTTCTAACTTTTAACCTTTTTATTTATTGTAAAAACACGTTATCGTTGATAATGGCGTTTATTACATCTAACCTTTAACTTCTAACTTTTACTTTATTTACCGCTTTCTGTCTATTTAAATACTGTCTAGTTTAGATTTACCGCTTTATTTTATTCCGCAACCCTTATTTATTCCGCATAATATAGATATAATACATATCTGTCACACGGTAATAGGCTTAAAAACCTTGTTCGTGGAGATCAGTTATCGTATTTTTTCAACAATTGGTATCAGAGCTTGTGTGATTTAATCTGAAATTTTTGTCGAGAACTTTTGTGTAGTGTTTTTTTATAAACCACCAATAAGTTTCCTTTGAAAATTTCATATTAATATCACTTGTTCAAAAACAAAAACAAAAAAAAAAAAAAAAAAAAAAAAAAAAAAAAACATTTAAAAATTACTTGTGTGATTTATTTTGAAAATTTTTGTCGAGAACTTTTGTGTAGCGTTTTTATAAACCACCAATAAGTTTTCTTTAAAAATTTTCATTTTAACATCACATTTTCGTTAACAAAAAAAAAAAAAAAAAAAAACAAAAATGTCTTCCGCAAACTACTCAAACATAAATTCTGTATCTATTGCTAACAGTATAGGTTCAGGTACTCGAGCACCCATTCTTATTCCCGAAGAATATAAATCATGGGTAGGTCGTATGAATCTTCACCTCAACTCTATAAGTGAAGATGTGTGGAAATGTGTAGACGGATCTCTACCAGATAACATGACCTCTCTTACGAGTAACTTGGATATACTGAATGAAAGGAAGAAACTCGAACTTCAAGCCAAAAAGGAACTTGTGTCTGGAATACCCCACAGTATTCTAAGCCAAATGAATGATATAATTCTTTTAACCGCAAACCAAATTTGGCAAACTTTGAAAAATCGTTTTGAAGGAAATGAGAGAATCATTGGAAACAAGAAAACATCTGTTTTAAACGAATTTGACAACTTCAAAATGTTTTCACATGAGACCATCCATGATGCTCATGACAGGTTCAATCTCATTACCATCAAAATGAATAATCTGGGAATCAAAAAGTCACAGCATGAAATAAACCTTAAATTTTTAAACAACCTTTATGAAAGCTGGAAAATGGTCAAACTCATCATCCAGGGAAATCCGGCAATTCATACTGAATCTTTGTACAATCTGTACGGAGAATTACAATCGTATGAATCCTCGATTGACCCACCAACGTCTACTTCTTTTGGAGGACCGCTTGCTCTTTTGTCAACATCCTCTCAAAACCAAACACATTTTCCTGATCAAAGTCAAATTGATTTAAATCAAAACCAAGCTTTCTTAAGTAATCCTTGTGACTTGTCCGATCCAAATAATGAAGCCGACTACCATCAATTGTGTGCTTTGGTAGCAAACACTAATCTCGAAAGATTTTTGCCACATCATAGACCAAACTTTCAACAAAGATCCACTTTTGGACAAAACTTTCAGAATCGTGGTTTTCAAAATAATAACAACTCTTACAATCAAAACAATGGTTTTCAAAATAACCAAAATTCTGGATTTCAGCAAAATCATTCAAAACCATCTCAACAGAAACAAACTCAAACATCCGAAAGACCACCCGTTAAAAGCCAAAAGGCTGACAATAACGATGATGATGATGAAGTAATCATTTGTCACAAATGCAAAGGACTAAATCATTATGCCCGAGATTGTCGAGCCAAAATCAAAGTCAAAGACTCAGCCTACTATGCACAAAAAGCCGAAGAGCTGAAGAAACAAGAACAGAAAGCAAAGCAAAAAGCCTTGATGGCATTCCACGAACCTAGCGTGGAATACTGGCCAACTTCTGATGATGAAACCGACACTGAACCAGCTCAGTCAAACTTCTGCTTTATGGCTGACAATGAACCAACCACAAGAGCTCCATATGTCATCGATCAGGTATGGTCTATGATCTCAGATCTCGGTCTTTCAAGAACACCATTTGAGTCCCACATGACTAAGATTGAGAACAGTCTAAAAGCTGATCTCAGACTGTATCATGACACAATAGTCAAATCTGATATCTACAAATCTGAATTACAAACATTGCAACTCAGATTTGGAGAATCTACAAGGACTAGAGACAAACTTGAAAGAGACATTGAACGAAAATCTGAAGAAAATAATCACATCCTAGAACAATTAAATGAAGCTCTAAAACAGAAAAGGGACTTAGAAATAAAAAATCAATCTGTTATTTCATCTGAAATAAAAGATACGTTAGAAAAGGAAGTCCTTCAGTTAAAACAAAAGGTTCAAGATTTAACTGACAAAAACACTAGTTTAATTCTAAAACTAGATGATTCTTCAAAGCAAATGAAATTTCTTGAATCCGAAAATCAAAGATTTCAAGGAAAACTGGAATCTATCAATATTGCCAGAAAATTAAGTGATGATGTTTTCACTAAAGCAAACAACTTAGGAACTGGCAAAATTGATACAAACTATAAACCAGGAATTGGAAGAGAATCTTTTGAAAATGAAATGACTGAAAATGAAAATGGGAAAATTAGTGAAAACTCTAAATCTCCTCAACCAGATTTTTTCTCATCTGCAAATGAGGACGATTCAGATGATGAAACAGTAATCAACTGTAGCCCAGATGATACTTTTTTCAACAAGTCATACAAAAGAGTTGTAAAATCTGAATCAGACTCTGCTAGTTCAGTAACTCATCAATTGAGATCTACTAAACTAACAAAGAATGATGGCACGATCAAACTTGAAAATTTCTTAAATGGAGAAAATTCTGTTCATCAAAATGGTAGTACTTCTGCTCCAACTGTCTTTCCCTCTTTAAACTCAACCTTTATTGGAAAGAACAATCTGGAACAAAAGTATTCAAAGAAACAACAGACAAATAAACAACCCATTCAAGCTGTCATTAAACCAAAAGAACAAAGCAGGCCCATTGTTTTCAAAGAAAAACCTTTGAAACCAAGCACTGTGCCACAAAAACAAACCTTTAATCCAAAACAAAAACCGTTTCAAAAACCAATTCAAAATCGCTTTCAAGAGATAAATCTCTCAAGGAACTTTCAGAAATCATCATTTCACCAAATTCCATTCCATCATCAAAATGTTTTCCAAAATCATCAAAATCCCGGATACAAAGAAATGTCATCAAACAGAACTTCACATATAGGATACTTTTCACAAAAACAGAAATCGTTTCAAATGACAGGTTTTCAAAGACAAATCTTAAATTGGGAAAATCTGATAAGTCAAATCAAGCCTCAACCACTTCGTCCAATTAACAGAAACCATAATGATTTCAAATTATCAAAAACCATTAACAAATCAGGACCCACCATGGTTTGGGTACCTAAAATTTCTGTCTAATTGCAGGCTTTTTGTGCTGGAGAGCCCAAGGATGGCACATGGTATATCGATAGTGGCTGCTCCAAGCATATGACAGGAAACCAGAGCTTTCTACGAGACTTCAAACCCACAGAATCCAAACAAGATGTTACTTTTGGGAACAACATGACTGCAAGAATCAAAGGTTATGGAAACATAACAAATGGTCACTTCACCATCAAGAAAGTAGCCTACGTCGACGGCCTGAAACACAACCTAATCAGCGTATCACAACTTTGTGACAACAATCATGAAGTTCTTTTCACCAAACAACGAAGCATAATCACAGATGCCAAGACCAAAGCTATTCTAGTTAATTCTGATCGTCTAGGCAACATGTATCCACTAGATATGGACCTTATCTATGGAAAACCAGACATCTGTCTCTTGTCCAAAGCTTCTGCTGATATTAGCTGGTTGTGGCATCGTCGTCTTTCTCATCTCAATTTCGGCTACATCAACAAGTTGATTGCAAATGATCTTGTTCGCGGACTGCCACTTCTGAAACTTGATAATGAAACTCTTTGTGCAGCTTGTGAAGGAGGAAAACTGTCCAAATCCTCTCATAAAAGCATTTCTGAATCTAGTGTATCCGAACCACTAGAATTACTGCACATTGACCTTTGCGGTCCTGCAAAAACCCAAAGCATAAAAGGGAAGAAATACATCCTTGTTATTATTGATGATTACTCACGTTTTACTTGGGTTTTCTTTTTAAGGCTAAAGTCAGAAGCACCTGAAGAAATGATCAACTTCATCAAACAGATTGAATTAAAGCTCAAACGACCAGTTCGAAGAATCCGAAGTGATAATGGTTTAGAGTTCAAAAACATAACTCTAGACTCATTTCTCAAAAACAAAGGCATCAAACACAACTTCTCAGCCCCTTACACTCCTCAACAAAACGGCGTTGTTGAAAGAAAGAACCGAACTCTGTGCGAAGCTGCAAGATCAATGCTCATCTTTGCTGATCTACCACAATACTTCTGGGCAGAAGCAATAGCCACAGCTTGCTACACTCAAAATCGTTCTTTAATCCATAAACAACTTCATAAAACACCATATGAAGTCATTAACAACCGAAAACCAAACATCAAATTCTTTCATATTTTTGGTTGTCGATGCTTCATAAAGAATAACAAAGATCACCTTTCAAAATTTGAATCAAGATCAGACGAAGGAATTTTCCTTGGTTACTCTTTTACCTCAGCTGCTTATCGAGTACTGAATAAACGTACTAGAGTAATTGAAGAGAGTACCGATATTCATTTCGATGAATTTTATGTCAGGAAATTGGATCGTAAACATTTTGGTTCTAAAATGATCGATAATATTTTTCAAAATCCAATTCAACAAATACCTTCTACGGACATAGAAATTGATCTTGATTTACTTTTTGAACAACCCAAAACCGCTTATAATTCAGAACTTCTAACATCTTCTACATTTCCTACAGGAAACTCCGATGCAGAAACTTCACAATCAAACCAAGAAAATACGGATCAAGTCGAGGGGGAATTACCAACACCAAATCCCTCTTTGAACACTCCCAATCCACCTGTTCAAAATGATCCCAGTGCATCATCTATGGGGGAACCTTCATCACATCATCCTCACCCTATAATCCAAAAGGACATATCTGAAAACAACCAAAATCTATTCCCAACAGAATCACCTGACCAAGAAGAACAATGGGACATAGAAACACCAATCGAAATACCTGAAAAAACTCGCCTAAACAAATGGACCAGGAATCATCCTGCAAACCAAATCATAGGAGATCCCAATTCTGGTATTCAAACAAGAGCCGCTACCTCAAATGAATGTTTATACGGAGCATTCTTATCCATGACCGAACCCAAAACCATCCATTCAGCTCTCAAAGATCCAGACTGGGTCAAAGCCATGCAAGAAGAACTAGCTGAATTCGAAAGAAACCAAGTATGGGATCTTGTTCCTACTCCTCCCGATGTTACTGTAGTAGGTTCAAGATGGGTTTTCAGAAACAAAACTGATGATCAAGGCATAGTCTGTCGAAACAAAGCAAGACTTGTCGTCAAAGGCTATTCACAACAAGAAGGAATCGACTACGATGAAACTTATGCTCCAGTTGCAAGACTCGAAGCCATTCGTATCTTTCTAGCATATGCAGCTCACAAGAACTTCAAAGTATTTCAAATGGATGTAAAATGTGCATTTTTACATGGAGAGATTGATCGTGATGTGTATATTCAACAACCTCCAGGTTTTGAAGATCCACAGTTCCCAAATCACAGTTTTAAGTTACAAAAAGCAGTTTATGGCTTAAAACAAGCACCTCGAGCCTGGTATTCAACATTGTCAACATTTCTAGAAGAATCAGGATTCAAAAGAGGTTCAATTGATCAAACTCTCTTTCGTAAAATTTTTAATAAACATCTGTTAATCGTTCAAATATATGTCGATGACATTATTTTCGGTTCTACTGATGAATCCTTGAGTATCAAGTTTGCAGATTTGATGAAAAGCAAATTTGAGATGAGCATGATAGGAGAAATGACTACTTTTCTTGGACTACAAATCAAACAATCATCAGATGGAATTTTCATCAATCAAGAAAATTATGTTAAAAATCTTCTAACTCGTTTTTCTCTTGACAAATCAAATACAGCAAAAACCCCAATGGCCCTTGGTTACAAATTAGATGCAGACTTAAATGGCAAGCCTGTTGATCAAAAGAAATATCGAGGAATGATAGGATCACTCCTATACCTCACAGCCAGCAGACCCGACATCATGTTTTCTACATGTGTCTGTGCCAGATACCAAGCCAATCCTATGGAATCTCATGCTATAGCTGTAAAAAGAATTTTCAAATATCTTAAAGGAACTCCATCTCTTGGCCTTTGGTATCCAGCTAACTCTGATTTTCAGCTTAACGCCTTCACCGACTCCGACTATGGAGGATGCAGACTAGACAGGAAAAGCACATCTGGTTCTTGTCAATTTCTAGGAGGCAGACTCGTAAGTTGGACCTCAAAGAAACAATCATGCGTGTCCACTTCAACCGCAGAAGCTGAATATGTAGCTGCTGCAAGCTGCTGTTCACAAGTCATGTGGATGCAAACCCAATTACGTGACTATGGCTACAAAGTCTCACAAATACCAATATTTTGTGACTCAACCAGTGCAATTGCCATTTCTCACAATCCAGTGCACCATTCCATGACTAAGCACATCGACATTCGATATCATTTCCTCAAAGACAACATACAAAAAGGTCATATCGAATTGCACTTCATAAACACCGAAGATCAAATTGCCGATGTTTTTACTAAGGCTTTAGACGAAACCAAGTTTCAATACTTCCTAGGCCGTCTAGGAATGTTGAATCCAGATAACATCCATCCCTAATCTCTTACATTTTGTTTGTACAAAAGAGTGCTTACTTTCAGTCAAAATCAAAAATTTCCAAAAACATTCAAATAACCAAAATCTTTCAAAAACATTCACATAATCAAAATCAAAAAAAATTAGAATAAAGTTTTATCCTTTTAAAAGCTTTTATAAAACCATGTGATTAACATCTTCTTGACTAAATTTTCAGATACTTATGCTCGATGAATGTTCTCAGTTATATTGATTCTTAATTAAAGAGAAGGTTCAAATCTCAAAATTTTCGTTATGTACATTCTCCTATTCCCTTTGAATTTATTTCAAATATAACGATTTTATCAATTAAGGGACAAAAGATCAGGAGATTCAGATGAAAACCAAACCCATGTGAGAAATTGTGCCTCGTCTTTAACTGCTAAGTGAAATTCATTTCTGTGAGCAAAGGTGTTTTCATTATGACTTATAGGATTTATACTCTTATACCGTGATGCTAGTCTCATTTTTGCTTAGATATCAAGATGACCAGGGACGATACAATCATTTTCTTATATATTAGACAAACTGTCTTTTATATCACCTATCCCTATCCTCAATCAAGCCACTTCAAGAAAAGATATTTCATCTTGCATAGCAAGTCTGACAATTGAAGAAACGACAAAGTCTTATCCAAGAAAACCAGAAGAAAACTCAAAATCTCAAAACGCAAATGATGTCAACAGATCACAACTGGTAAACACATCAGATATCTTTTCACAAATCAAGAAAAGATAAAGACAAAGATGAACACCTCACCAAAGAAAAGGAAGATTTACAACAACAATCAATCAAAGACAGACATCTCAAAAACTTTCCAAACAAACAGATTCTCAAAAACCGAAGATTTACCGGGATACTGTAGCCTTCATAATTGAATATTCTTAGTTGCAAATTGCACTATGAAAATTTCTAAACCCCTCTACATGTATTTCCCGACGGAGAGAGAGTGAACATCAATGGCATGAATGAAGAAACCCGCTGAGTAATGCCGAAACCAGTCTTATGTGATTGATTATCTAATATGAAGACCAAGTGACTAAAGTATATAGGTATAAATCCACATTAAGCATAAGTCAACACCTTCAAACTGAGAGATATCACTCATCTTTAGTGATTATACACCAGTTCTGCACCCAGAACAAACAAACACCTCAGTCAAGTGTGAGTTATACCTATGAGCGTTCATCTGAATCGACCTATTAAGATCACTTGTCGTCTTTATAAATGCTATAAAATCTTAAGGAATATTATGAAAATACATATACAAAAACCTTTTGATAATCGAACTTGAGACTTTGATTCAGAAACAAATATTCTTGACAAACATTTTTCAAAACATAAGTAAAATCTAGTCACACTCTTTCAAAACAAGTGATATGGTTTTATAAATGTCTTATCCAAATTTCAAGAATTTCAATCAAACATTTTTCTCCTCATTTCATTAATGATCACATAGGGGGAAATTGTTGAATAATGTTTTTATGTTTTTATGTGACCATCACTGAAATAAGTCGAAATGTTTTTTAACAAATATTATCAGTATTTCAGGTCGCGTGAATTCAAGATCAAAAACAAGTATAAATCAAGACCCGAGAAACTTTGAGAAAACATCCAAACCTGAGGAAGTAACGCTACGAACCAAAGAGCAAAATACAAAATATCACACTGCTACAGCAATCACGACGCGACAGACCCTATGGTCGCGACGTGAAGAAGAAACAAAGACAGAAGACCAAAAATCGCCCAGCGATCGCGACGCGACGAAGGAGGTGGTCGCGACGCGAAGGACCCAACGCGACACCACCAACTTCTTGATCGCGAGACTACCAACCCAACGCACTAACCAGTGGCCGACCAAAAGCAACCCGACACACGCCCCTTCGCGACGCGACGGCATGGCCGGTCGCGACGCGAGCCCTGTGTGTTCAGCAACTATAAATTGAGCCTTTCTCTTGCTATTTTGTTACACCCAATCAACCAAGGATTATACACTCATATACTCTCTAAGAAACCCACGACCAGAAACCTCAAGACACTCAAATCTCTGCATTTGGCAACGAGGATCAAACCGCAAAACCGCAAGAATCAAAACCTCCTCCCGACACCTAACCTCAAACCTCCAAACAACCATTACCCGACACCAAACTCCAAACCTCTAAACAACCCTTACCCGACACCAAAAATCACCAAAACCTCATCTCACCGTGAAGTACAAGAAATCGACATATCAAGAAAAACGCTATCTTCCGCAACTATCGATAAGTTCTTTTAAAATTATATGTGTCGTTATTGATTTATTTAAACTGTAATAAATCAACTGTACCAAACTTCCAATACACCCGAATTGAACCGTGACAACGAAAACATATGTGGACTGTATTTAACCGAGACATCTAACTTCTAACCTTTTTTACTTATTGTAAAAACACGTTATCGTTGATAATGGCGTTTATTACATCTAACATCTAATTTCTAACTTCTAACTTCTAACTTTTAACCTTTTTATTTATTGTAAAAACACGTTATCGTTGATAATGGCGTTTATTACATCTAACCTTTAACTTCTAACTTTTACTTTATTTACCGCTTTCTGTCTATTTAAATACTGTCTAGTTTAGATTTACCGCTTTATTTTATTCCGCAACCCTTATTTATTCCGCATAATATAGATATAATACATATCTGTCACACGGTAATAGGCTTAAAAACCTTGTTCGTGGAGATCAGTTATCGTATTTTTTCAACACGAGCAATTCACAATAACTAATGTGTCCGTCGCTTATAATCTTAATGTCTTTTACATTTCCATGTAAATTTATGTCTTTGTTAATTCGTTTAAGATATGCATTCCTCACCTGACTCTAAGTCAACTCATTCCAAAATCCTATCCATTGGATCTTTGGGTGATTCATTTCTTGCAACAATTAATTTTATTAAGAACTCAATTCATCATGTGACTCCAAGTCAAATGATTCCAAAGTCCTGTCCAACTGGACCTTTGTTTGAAGTGATTCTTATAAAATTTACTTTAACAATCATAGAAGACACGATTCATGAATCCAACACACTTTGGATGCATCAACATTCAAGTTATTACTATTTATGCCATCAACACATTCACACAACATTTTCGAGGATAATTGAAACAACCATGTTTTAAAAGAAAATATTTTATTAAGCCAGAATTATCCTCAGAACAATGTACTATGTGAAACAATGTCATATGCATCTATAAACTAATAGCATAATTAACTATCTAGCTAAACTCCAAAACTATACGAGCTCCAGATCCAATCTGAATACGCTCCTATGCAACAATATCCTGCATCCTACTGAGTCCATGCATACAGTGCAAATGTGAGAATCACATCCTGTATCACGAAAATGAGGATCAGGAGTTCCGAGTTTTAAGATATGCCTGAGTTGCCAAACTATTTGGCTTCAGAGCATTTTTCCAATCTTTCTGTGACTATGTCCCACCCTGTGGATTCCCAGTTTGAGACATCGAAGAACCGGTTCAAACGATCTGGATCATTTCTTGATGCGCCTTATCACTAAACTAAATCCCGAAGCAGCCGAATCAGTGGAACTATGCTTCTCCATGAACGACTCATACAGAGTCAACATTGAATGCATTCCCATGATAGTCTTATCCTGGTTACCCTTTCCGTACATCTGGATGAACATATCAGCGAGTCGAGTTAATGCTTAACTCCCGATCAAAGGGTGACCAATTTTATACAGTTTACTTATGTGTCTCTCAATCTTGAGACATGCGAACTGGTGCTACTTCCTGCACACTTCAAGCTCTTTGAATATCATAGCTCGTCCTTTTTCAACCGGTTCTCGAAACCTTTCCTCAACCAGTTGTGCTTACTCACATGACCCCAGGAATTCAAAATCCCTGTGGAACTCGGGGTCAATGGTCAATGAGGCAACGAACTTCCTCGTTTTTCATCAAACAAGGAGTCATGCTCATCACAAGCTGCTGTGTCATGCCATGCTTTGGTAGAACAAGAAGCAGACACTCAATCAGATATGGTTTGCCAGCAAAACTAAGAAACATTCTCTATTTGCGAAGTCATACCACATAGTTCAGTCTTTCCATAGATTTTCCATTTTAACTGGTACTTTCTGAAGCTATTAGAGATGGGTGATGGAGAAGAATGTGGAGAATCGACACTAGATCCAGACATCTATAAAATCAGAATTTACTAGTTTAATTAATCCTTTTAAAATAATTACCCAATTTATTATCTAACAAGGTTAGGATCCAAAATCTCCCAACTATGTTGTGAATAGGGATGTCATAATTGAAGGGCTTCTATGCAATCAATGAACACAAAAATACCTATGGTTCACATGCAACCCTAATATTGATCTATGTTTTCTTCTATGAAGATTAGAACTATGAACCTAAAGGAAACAATTCAATTCTAAAGATGAATTAAGAAAAACCAACCTTTGATCTTATAATCCTTTCAAGCAGCAGCAAAAGTATCCTGCCTCAAATGCAAGTCACACCCAAGCAAGGAGAAGACAATCCAGCAGAGTAGAGGAGAGGGACAGATGGCGTGAATATGGAGTGCCCAGGGGATTCCTTTTATAGCCTCCACAGGCTACACCTGAAACCCTAAGGAGCCTCCCAAGTGGACAAGCCTGCAAGTCACTTGGACCAGGCTTCTAAAACCCTAGAAGGGTTTTCGCCAAACCCTAGAGAACTCTCCAGGGTGGCGCCACTTTTGGCCCCTGGCTTATCTCTTGCCAGTTATTCAACTATTGAATAATTACAAGTTAGCCCTTGCACTTTAATTAATTAAGTTAATCACTAAATTAATTCAGGATTAAATCTCAATTAATTAATATAGATTCTAATTAATATATTAACACTTAAATATATTAATAAGTCATCTATATATATTCCACTGATTTGTTAAACCTTTAATAAATCACTCTTTCTCTCTACTGAACTGTACATCAATTCCCCAGCTATGAGGGCATCCCAAATGGACTTTGCTTTTATTCATAAGATAAATACAATTATAAGTCATGGCTTAGACACCTAATCCAACAGTCTCCCACTTGGATAAGTCTATGACTTTAATTGTCTGAACTCTGACCCAGTCAGTTCTGTCCAAAGATAAGTGATCTGATAATCCTCCGTCCAACAGGATATTTTCAGACTCAAGACATGGATTAACATCAATCTTGGTCTGACACTCTGTTTCTCGATTTCTGATTTGCATATGACTTTAGAGACTACTAATTGAACACATCAATCAAGTCCCGGTTGGCCAACACTTTCAGTCAACTTCTAAATCATCGAGAGGCCTACAGATATGTGTTTCCCATCGGGTCATGGGACGGATAAGTTTCGACTCATATGTCCATAACTTTTGCGGATCCAAATACATAGAACAATGCGTTTTATAGCACCGAGTTACTAGCGCGATTTCGTATTGTCAATAGCACTCGTATCGCAAATAACAGATCATATATTTCCACTTAAAGATCATCGGATATTATCGTCTTAACATTTCTCGTGATATAATCCATGAAGCAATCTGTAAAGCGCGGGTTTATCCAATACTCAAATCTCTATTTCTAAGTACTCATGAACGTTGCAGCAGTCTTACTGCAATGTCTAACTCTTTAGACAGTCTACAACCAATTCATGACAGTCTTAGTTCATACTTACTTCCTAACAGTATGATCGACTGTGGAGTTTTAAATAATCTAATTATTAAGGAAGTTAAACATGCAAATATAGAAACACAGAAATAAACAATTGACAAAGGCAGTAACAATACTCATTTATAAATCTCTATTATAAAATCACCGAGTCAATTACATTTATACTGTTACAAGTTTCTAATCTATCTAATTACTAAAACTAATATCATCCTTCAATCCAATGCTCCGAGCATGCTGATTGTGCTTGATCCTATTCAGAGCCTTAGTCAAAGGATCTGCAGGATTATCCTCGGATGATACTCGCTTAACCAGTAAGTGCCCTTCTTCTACTTGATGTCGAATGTAGTGGTACTTTCTTTCGATATGCCTGGACTTTCCATGGTCTCGCGGTTCCTTTGCTAAGGCGACCGCTCCTTCATTATCGCAGAAAAGTTCCACCGGCTCCTGAATGCTCGGGACAACTCCAAGATCCCCGATGAAATTCTTCAGCCAAGCCGCCTCCTTAGACGCTTCACTCGCTGCGATGTACTCTGATTCGCACGTTGAATCAGCCACCGTTTCCTGCTTGGAACTTTTCCAAGTGACCGCTCCACCGTTCAAAAGAAATACCCAGCCCGACTGGGACTGTCCACTGTCCCTATCTGTCTGGAAACTGGCATCTGTATATCCACTCACTTTTAACTCATCACTGCCACCAAGGACTAATACCATATTCTTTGTCCTTCGCAGATACTTGAGTATGTTCTTGACTGCAATCCAGTGTGCTTTTCCAGGATTACCCTGGTACCGACTAACCATGCTTAGTGCATAGGATACGTCGGGACGAGTACATGTCATAGCATACATGATCGACCCTACTGCCGAAGCATAAGGTACTCGACTCATTTCAGATATTTCCTGATCGGTACTCGGACTTTGAGTCTTACTCAATTTAACACCACTTAGGATTGGTAACTCTCTTTTTTTGGAACTTTCCATGTGAAATCTCTTCAACACCTTTTCCAAATATGTACACTGGCTTAGGCCTATCAATTTTCTCTTTCTATCTCTAAGTATTCTTATCCCGAGAATATATGCAGCTTCCCCTAGGTCTTTCATGGCGAAACACTTCCCGAGCCAAGCCTTAACATTCTGCAAGGTCGGAATGTCGTTTCCCATGAGCAGTATGTCATCAACATACATCACCAGGAAAGTGACTATACTCCCACTAGCCTTGACATATACACAGGACTCATCTTTACTCCTAGAAAAGCCAAACTCTTTGACTTTCTCATAGAAGCAAAGATTCCAACTGCGAGATGCTTGCTTCAACCCGTAGATTGATCTTTCAAGCTTACATACTTTATCAGGGTGCTTAGTGTCTACAAAACCTTCTGGCTGACTCATGTAAACATCCTCAGTCAGTTTCCCGTTAAGGAAAGCGGTTTTGACATCCATCTGCCAGATTTCATAATCATGAAACGCAGCTATGGCAAGCATTATCCTGATTGACTTAATCTTGGCTACTGGTGAGAAGGTTTCATCATAGTCAACCCCCGGGGTTTGAGTGAATCCCTTCACAACCAGCCGAGCTTTATAAGTATGCACTTTTCCGTCCATGTCGGTCTTCTTTTTGAAGATCCACTTGCATCCGACTGTCTTTCGACCCGGTACATTGTCAACCAAGTTCCAAACCTGATTGTCATACATGGACTTTATCTCGCTATCCATTGCCTCTTTCCATTTTGCAGACTCGGGGCCTGCCACTGCTTCACGGTAGTTAGCTGGCTCATCCAAATTAGTCAATGTACGATCACTGACTAACGTGTCTCCGTCCGAAGTAATATGGAAACCATAGAACTCGGGCGGCATGCTAACTATACCTGAACGCCTAAGGGGCAACGAAATGTCGGTGGGTCCAACAGGAACTTCTTCCTCATGTTGGTTACTAGTTTCTTCTAATGTTGTTTCATCGGGCGTCTCCTGAATTTCTTCGAGATCGATCGTACACCCACTGTCCTCTTTGGATATGAGTTCTCTCTCTCGAAAGAACCCCTGTCTTGCTACAAAGACCACGTCCTCGCTCGGTCTGTAGAACAAGTATCCAAAAGACTGTTTCGAGTATCCGATGAAGTAACACCTCTCACTTCTTTCTGTGAGCTTGTCTGAAGTATCTCGTCTCACGAATGCTTCACAGCCCCAGACTTTGATGTGTGCCAACGAGGGAACTTTCCACGTCCACATCTCGTGCGGTGTTTCGCAACCTTCTTGGTTGGGACAAGATTTAGGATATGGGCGGCAGTCTCTAAGGCATACCCCCAGAAATAGATTGGAAGTGAGGCTCGACTCATCATGGAACGAACCATGTCCAACAAGGTTCGGTTTCGTCTCTCTGCAACACCATTCAGCTGAGGTGTTCTTGGAGGCGACAACTGTGAAACAATTCCACATTCCTTGAGGTAATCGAGAAACTCGATACTAAGATACTCACCGCCTCTGTCGGATTTAAGCATCTTTATCTTTCTGCCCAATTGATTTTCCGCTTCATTCTTAAACTCTTTGAACTTTTCAAAAGTATCCGACTTATTCTTGATTAAGTAGACATATCCATATCTACTAAAATCGTCGGTAAAGGTCACATAGAACCGCGTGCCATCTTTAGTGGTTGTTCTGAAGGGACCACACACATCTGTGTGTATGATATCCAACAAACCTTCACCTCTTTCAAAGGAACATTTGAATGGTGATTTTGTCATCTTGCCAAGTAAGCAAGATTCGCATACATCATCCGACCCGAGGTCGAATGATTCCAACACTCCATCCTTTTGGAGTTGGGCGATGCGTTTCTTGTTTATATGGCCAAGGCGACAATACCACAGACATGCCTTTTCTACACCGCTTGAAGCATCAATAGTTAAAACATTTTTACCATAATTATCAACGCACATAATAGATTCATAAACACCATCACAAGGCATAGCATTAAATATAAAAACATCATTTTTGAAAACCAAAATTGAACCATTCAATTTATTGAATTCATAATAAAAGCCTTGTCTAAATAGTGCATGAAAAGAAATTATGTTCTTTGTCATATCAGGCGCATATCAAAAATTATGTAAATCTAATCTAACTCCATTACTCAGCATCAGTCTATAAACACCGATCTTGGTAACAGGTGACGTTCGCCTATTGCCCATGACCAAGTTCAGTCTGCCATACTCCAGTTCCCTACTTTCCTCTAGGCCCTGCAAATCAGAACAGATATGAAAACCACATCCTGTATCAAGGACCCATGAACGGGAAAAAGATGAGTTATTAGATATAGAATACGTACCTGCCTGTGACGGTTTCACTTTACCATCCTTGACATCCTGCAGATACGTTGGGCAGCTCCTCTTCCAATGACCCTTCTGCTTGCAGTAAAAGCAGTCGGCCTCTTTGGGGTTCCGAACATGTGGAATTCCAGAAGACTTACCTTTCAGGGCACCGCTAGATGACCCGACATGAGTCTTTTCCCTCCAGTTCTGCTTAGGAGGGCCTTTCCGTTTCTTTCCCTTTCCGGAGCCAATAGCCAGGACAGGCGGGTTGACAGGGAGCACAGCTTTTCCCTTCATCCCGTCCTCAGCCGTCCGAAGCATGCGGTGTAACTCAGCTAGGTTTGCCTGGTTATTGTTCAAATGATACGCCAGTGTGAACTGGTCATAAGAACTGGGTAAGGAGTTTAGCACTATGTCAACTGCTAAATCCTCATGAACCGGCATTTCCAGCTTTTTAAGCCTTTCCACGTAACCATGCCTCCTCTGCACATGTGCATAGATGGACTCGCCCTCCTTGGGCTTGCTGTTAGTGAAAGCTTTTACAACCTCACGCCTTTCGATGCGCTCTTACTTGCGAAACATTTTCACGAGCTCTTTGTGCATCTCGTAAGGCCAATAGTCCTCATAGATACGCTGCAGTTCAGGGTTCATAGTGGCAATCATGATCCAGGCCACTTTGGTCGCATCATCAGAGTGTTTAGTGTACGCAGCGATTTTCCTCGGGAGTACCTGTTTCAGTGTCCACATCAACGAGCTTGGTTTCTAGAACATGCTCTTTATGTTCAAACCTTAAGGCCATTTTGATGTTGCGGATCCAGTCATTATAGTTGGTGCCGTCCAACGTCACCTTTGAGCATAATGACAGAATCGAGGTGACACTACCGGGATTTGAGTGAGGAACGGATTGGTCAAAAGACATCTGAACAAGAAGAATGTAGTTTTAATTAGATAGAATAATAATAATAATCCTTATATTCACCCAAGAACAAATATAAGGCTAGGATCCTACAATAACAATCTACAATACCGAAAAGGGATGCCGTAATCAATATTGCAAATTTTATAAGGTAGGCGAATGACGATTCAGCCAATTCCACCGCGGAAACATAATCATATGATAATGGAATTCCTAGTTTCTTTGAGATTTACCGAACTGTTCGATAGCATGTTTTAATCTCGGGAATGCCCCGCTGTTTGTGACTGGGATACCGAGGATCACAAACCTGGTGTGAATAACCACGCAAATTGCTTGGTACTCTTGAAGTCAATTGTCATCTCTAATTAACGTGCCGGTAAACCACACACGCTCCGTTAATAATGACAAAATCAAGAAACCCATTGCGACTCTTTGTGGACCCCAGTTGGCGTGCTGGTAAACCACACACGCTCCACCAACGTTCCACAAAGTGCAATGTGGAATTTCATGGATTAGCACCAATTCACATTTTTAAACTAAAGTAACTAGATTGGGATTTGTTTTAGGGTTCTAGTACTTTCAATTATAGCATTATACTTTTAAGAGGCTTAGCGGTTCTATCATACCCGTTCGGCTAACGACACTCGACTGACCAGGAGAGCGGTGGGTAAGAGTAGATACCCATTAGACTATCATTTTATAGTCAGTCGCCTTATACCCTCTTTATAGGACAGTTTTGTGAATGAGGCTTACTAGCGGTAGACTAACCCATTTTCTTATATATATTAAATTAACTTTTAATCATAAATATATATAAGATATATTTTAATCTCATTAAAATATTTTAGAATTAATTTTATCTTAATTTTCGCAAATTATTACTAATTTTTTTTTGAAAATTTTAATTAATTCTTTAAACTGATTTAATTGGTCTTTTAATTAATCAATTAATTAAACTAATTAAATCTAGGTTACAGATTACCAAATTAATCAAATTAATTAATATGTGTGTGTCCCTATGATTCTCGAAAATTTACAAGCCAATAATTAGGGTTCAAGTTATTTTAATTGATCTTGTTACCAAAAATAACAACACATAATTAAGGCAAGTAAATCAAGCAATCAAGGGGGACCAATAGGGCATGGCGGCTAGGGTTAGGAAACCCTAGCCAAGCCGTCGACTTCAAGGCCTCCCAAGGGTGATTTTTCGCAAAAAACACCAAGGCCAAGAATCATGCAAGCAGTTCATAATCAAATCACAAGAAAACAGCCTAGGCACTGATACCACTGAAGGGTTTCTATGCAATCAATGAACACAAAAATACCTATGGTTCACATGCAACCTTAATATTGATCTATGTTTTCTTCTATGAAGATTAGAACTAAGAACCGAAAGGAAACAATTCAATTCCAAAGATGAATTAAGAAAAACCAACCTTTGATCTTATAATCCTTTCAAGCAGCAGCAAAAGTATCCTGCCTCAAATGCAAGTCACACCCAAGCAAGGAGAAGACAATCCAGCAGAGTAGAGGAGAGGGACAGATGGCATGAATATGGAGTGCCCAGGGGATTCCTTTTATAGCCTCCACAGGCTACACCTGAAACCCTAAGGAGCCTCCCAAGTGGACAAGCCTACAAGTCACTTGGACCAGGCTTCTAAAACCCTAGAAGGGTTTTCGCCAAAACCTAGAGAACTCTCCAGGGTGGCGCCACTTTTGGCCCCTGGCTTATCTCTTGCCAGTTATTCAACTATTGAATAATTACAAGTTAGCCCCTGTACTTTAATTAATTAATTTAATCACTAAATTAATTCCAATTAATTCAGGATTAAATCTCAATTAATTAATATAGATTCTAATTAATATATTAATACTTAAATATATTAATAAGTCATCTATATATATATTCCACTGATTTATTAAACCTTTAATAAATCACTCTTTCTCTCTACTGAACTGTACATCAATTCCCCAGCTATGAGGGCAACCCAAATGGACTTTGCTTTTATTCATAAGATAAATACAATTATAAGTCATGGCTTAGACACCTAATCCAACAATAATCACAACATAATGGTCATTAAGGTAGATATACATTTATCAATTTCAGTTTTATGAAATTCCTAGATCTGTGAGATTCATTGAACTGTTCAATAGCATGTTTAATCTCGGACTATGCTCTTCCATTTGTGACTGGGATGCCGAGGATCACAAACAAGATGTGAATAACCATGCAAATGTGCTTCGTAACCTCAATGTCGTTTATCATCTCAAATTGATGTGCCGGTGAACCACACACGCTCCATCAACAATGATAATTTATGAGAAACTCATTACCACTCTTTATGAGCCCCTATTAGTGTGCCAGTTAACCACACACGCTCCATTAATGTCTCATAAAGTGTAATGTGCAATTTCATGGATTAGAATATCTTTCACATTTTTCCTAAAGTAACTAGATTTGGGAATTTTATAAAACAGGTTCTAGTACTTTGATTAATAACATTTTTCCTAAAGTAACATTTTTCCTTAAGTTCGTCTTATCAAATCCGTTCTGCTAACGACCCTCCACTAATCAAGGGAGCGGTGGGTGAGAGTGGACACCCATTTAACAGCCATTTTATAGGCAGTTTCCTTATATCCCCCCTTTATAGATCAGTTTCGTGAATGAGGCATACTAGCGATTTGACTGACTGGTTCTTATACATATAAATATTAACTTTTAATAATAATATATAAGATGTATTTTAAACCTTTAAAATAATTGTGGTTTATTTATTTAAATTTCGAAATTAATCTTTTAATTTAAATTTAAATTTAAACCTTAATTGATTTAATATTTATCTTTTAATTAACAATTAATTAAATAAATTAAACCAGATAGGGATCAACAAATTAATCAAATTAGTTTTAATCCTATCATTTAACCCACTAAAATCGAAAATCACATAAGGGTTTAAGATTATCCATTTATTAATTAATCACATTTACCAAAAATAGAAAAACTTTCTAAAACCCTAATAATTTCGAAAATAAGGTGGGGGAAGGGATAGGGTTTCGAAAACCCTAATCCCAAAATCGATTTAGGCCTATTTAGGGTTTAGATTCAGTAAACCCTAAAATCAAGGTATACCTATTATAGCAATTCAAACAGAAAACAACCAAAAGCTCTGATACCACTAAAAGGTTTTCTGCAAATCAACTAAACTTAAACCCTAAGTTCACATGCAACTTAATTGGATCTATGTTTTCACTATTTGAATATATAAAATATACCTACTGGCCAATCGAAATTTACTAAAAGAATTAAACAGAAATTACTAACCTTTAGTTGATTTCTTGAAAGCTTAGCACCACAAATGCCGTGCCTCAAATGGAATCACACCCACTTGTTAGAAGTCGAAATCCAGAGAGAGGAGAGGAGTAGAAAATGGCGCAGATAAATGGGTACTAGGGGTCCCTATTTATAGCCTCCATGTGGTTACCAGATAAGCCTTAAAGATAAACCTTTTTGAATTCAAATTGAGATAAACCTTTTATCATTTAATTCAAACTCTATTTATCTATAATATATATTTCGAAATCAAGGATAAATATATCCTCAAAATCTCCACCTTCCAGGCTTCCATAATTATCACTACTCAACTATTGAATAATTATAATTCAGCCCCTGCACCTTTAATTAATTCAATTAATCACCAAATTAATTTCAATTAATTCCAGATCAATTTCTAATTAATTAATACTATTTCTAATTAATATATTATCAACATAATATATTAATAAACTATTTATTTTGTCTCTATTGATTTATTAATCACATAATAAATCAATCTCTTTGTCTTCTGGTTTTTCCGCCAAACCTCTAGCTATGAGGACAACCCAAATGGACTTTGCTACTATCAATCAGTTAAATACAAATTAATAGTCATGACTTAGACACTTAATCCAACACTTTAGTCCCCTACACACACCATGGTCCACATGGCTCACCGGAAGATGTAATGATCACCATACCTTCGGTTTAAAAGTCAAAATATCATCACATTATACCAAATTTTAATTAAATATGTGTCAAAAGTTAATTATGACAAATTAATGTTAGTATACAAACTTTAAGGTTGCGTGGTCCCACAATTCCACCAAACATAACGAACCAACCTACAGGGCACAGGCCACAATCACTTGCCAATGCGGTCCTTTGGTTATCTTAAAGACTTAAGACGTGTTTGGCACGCAGCTTTTGAGAGAGTTTAAAAGCTTTTAGCTTTTAGCTTTTAACGTTTAGGAAAAAGCTCGAAAATAAAGGAAAAGCGTTGTTCGGCAACAGGAGCTTTTAGTGTATTTTAAACAAAACGTTTCTAATCCAAAGGCTAGTTGAAGTAACCTTTAACAAAAAGATTCTACATATTAAACCAAGTTTACTAAATTACCCATAAAGATGACATTTATATTTTTAACAAATATTCTTTTATATAATTTGACATATTCAAAAGCATTTAGATACTTTTGCCAAACACTTACATAAAATAAAAAACTACACTATACAAAATAAAAAGTTACAGTTTTTAGCCACCACACCGGCCACGAGTTTGTGGTGGCTACCCGTTTGTAGCTTGCAGGTAATTTTGTGGAACAATAAATTATTTGTACCATCAAATTTATAAATAAATAAAAAACAAAAAACAAAAGCAAAAGAAATTTTCAAACGCTAACACACGGACCAGACCAACCTTGTCTTCTACCCCGTTCTTCTTCATTCTCTATTTATATATTCCTCGTATACACTAATCTCCCATTCAAGTTTTCTACATCGATCTCTCTTCATCATTCATACTCGTTTTTCACTTTCAGATTCTTGATGGGTTTACTTAAGGTTCATATTCACAGAGGTATAAATCTTGCTGTTCGAGATGTCCGTACCAGTGATCCTTACGTTATTGTTCGAATGGGCAAACAGGTACTGATTTTACTTAGTTTTATTTTACGGGTTGCTCTCTTATATTGATTCGGAGATGATATGGTATTTTGATCCCAGAAACTAAATAGATTACCAGTGTTTTATTTCATGAAATAGAAATTTTACAAGAAAACTGTAACGTTTAGAAATTAACTGTTTTCTTTTTTGCAAATTTATGATGAAAGAAATTGAAAACTCGAGTGGTGAAGAAGAACGTCAATCCTGTGTGGGATGAAACTTTGACTCTTTCCGTCTCGGAGCCTCTCCCGGTCAAAATAGTAAGTTCCTTCCTTTTTCGTTGTAATATTCAACTGCTTGTACTCCAAGCTATACTAGTTGTACAATTTGTTTTTGTTTTTTTGTAAATTATTTGGGTTTTTATAATTGATATGATTTCTGGGTTTAAGAAGAATCAATATTTTATTTTATTAAATAGAGAATCTAATTAAATCTTGACATGAACTTTGTTTGTGGACTAAATAATTTGGGTGGTCATTTGTGAATCTTTTGAGTTGGAAAGATTGAAACTTATGATGGTGCTCGACATGTATTTAGGATCTTCATAAAGTATAAACTCATGTATTTTACTATTTTTTTTTCATAATAGTTTATTTTATTTCTATTTTCAAGTGAAAACTACGGAGTAGTTGTGGTAGATTGATTTTTTTTTTATTGCTAATCTTTGTCAAATTTACCCCGGTCCCGCCAATTAAAATAGGAAAACATATATCTAATCTGACATAATCATTTGACTATTCATTAATTACTACGAATATAATCTAACATAAATAGTGAAACCCATATCAGTGGCATCCACTCTAGGATCTTCAGAAAATAAAGTCGTAAATTTATCTTATGATTATATAATTATATCTCTATTTTAAATAAAAGGTAGGGAAGTATTTTGGGGTATATAGAATAGACTATGTTTTTGGTTTGAATATATTGCTGATCTTTGCCAAATTTGCCACGGTCCGACCAACTAATAAATACATAATGTGACATGATCGTAAGATCGTTTGACTAATCGTCAAATACTAAAAATATGATTTACTAAAAATGACAAATGACATTGCGCACGCTAGCAACGATTTTTTTTTCTTGTGTTTTTACTTCCTACAATTTTATTCCGTCACTTTATAATATATCATGAATATCGCTTGTTAGACATCTGATTAGTCTTATATCTATTCTTCTCAAGTTTTATAAATTTATCAAAACTTACACTCATGGTTTAAAGAATTGCAAAAACTGCAGGAAGTGTACGATAGAGATACATTTAGCCTCGATGACAAAATGGGGGATGCTGTGTTCGACACCCAACCGTTTTTAGAATCTGTTAAAATGCACTTGGATAAACTCTCAAACGAGGCAATCATTACAACTGTGAAACCGACAAAAACTAACTGTTTGGCTGAAGAAAGCCAGATAAAATGGGTTAATGGAAAAGTTATCCAAAACATGGTTCTTAGACTACAAAATGTCGAATGTGGGGAGGTTGAGATTCAACTATCGTGGATTGATATTTCATCTAGTAGAGGTCTTTGATTAAATAGTTAATTGTGGTTCTTGTTGCATGTGTTATTGTAAATTCATATAACCATTTAGCTTGTGTTAGTTTCTCTATTTTTCTATTTGATGTGTTTGCTTTTTAATCTTGCTATCGTCGTTGGGGTGATATTTATGTAGGAATATATCAAATGTGTAAGTTTTTAAAGCTATTGATAGTGATATTGAGAAATATAAAAATTATTTTCTCTTTTATGAAAATTCTTTATAATTGTGTTATAATATTTAGTTAACAATAATTCAAACAATATTAACTTCTCATCAACTGCCACAAGCAAATCTTAATTATATATGGATAAATGTCAAATATGTCTTAGTCTATGTCTTTATTGTTCTATGTTAGCAAGTTATATTTTTCTATTTAAAATTTTAATTACAAAAATAAATCATGTACTTTTGATTTATTATTTTTTTTTTAACAGCAAGAATATTATTAAAGAAAGCTCAAGCAAGGAGCTAGAGCAATCAAAAGTTACATCGACATTGGATTGTCCTTCCAAATTCCAATTGTCCCAACAAATGGAACTATTTCTCCTATCCCGACACTTAACCCAATGGAAGGCCAAAATCTTAATTTTTTGAGCCACCAAATTACAATGATCAATCTTGCCATTAAAAACAACCTGATTTCTACATGACCAAATACTCCAAATAAGAGCAGCAAAGATACAGCCAAGTCTTCTCCCTTTCTCTTTTCTTCTATCTTCAGTATTCTTTAAACTAATTAACACTTCGTCAATTGAGTCCTTGTCTAACGGCAAATCTGCACACCATCCCACAATCTTAGAAGAGACCTTTTGAACAAGGCACTCGTTTTCCTCACACCTGTTGCAATGGGGGCAAAGAGTACTTCTCAAATGTACCCCTCTGGCTGCATGATTGACTCTAGTAGGAAGTCTCTCTAGCCTCGCCCTCCAAATAAGAATGTTTGCTTTGATCGGGGCAATGGAATTCCAATAAGTGCTAACACTAGAATCAATCAGGAAGAAGCTGTCAAGAAGCCGTCTGCAAGAAGAAACCGTAAACTTTCCATCATCCTCCAACCCCATTCACAACCCATCTTCGAAGTGTAAAACAAGCTTCTGATGTCAATGTTCCCCATTTTAATGAAATTATTTAATTTTTCTATAGAACACCAGACTCTGCCTCTGCTGGAATGAGAAGTAGAGATGCCCAAATTACCCTCCAGGCCGTGAATGTTGCAAATTACTTCCCTCCAGAGCATACCTTCTTCCGACTTGAACCGCCGCCACCATATTATAAGAAAAGCATGATTTAAAGACTGTAAACATCCTATCTAGCCCACCTTCTTCCTTCATATTAAGAATTTTGTTCCAAGCCACCCACAAAATTTTCTTGACATCCGGGCACCCGCCCCAGAAAAATCTACATCTAAGGCTCTCGATCTTTTTAATAACCGCCATCGGAGCTTTGTAAAGAGAGAACATGTAGGTCCCTAGGCTCCCCAAAACAGCCTTGCACAGGGTTAATCTTCCACCAAATGTGAGCAGACGGGCCTTCCAAGAAGAAAGTTTTTTGTGGAATTTCTCAATAACGTCTTTCCAAGTACTAACTCTATTATACCTACCACCAACCGCCAAACCCATGTAAAAAAGGTAACAAGCCATCACCGCAACCCACGAAATTAGCCATATGACTAACATCCTTCTTACGCACTCCAATACCAAAAAGCTTGCATTTGGCGAGATTTATCTTCAGACCCGAACATATGTAAAAACATCTTAATATTCTAAGCAGGTTGTTGATGTTATCCGTACTTCAATCTCCCAGGAAAATCGTATCATCTGCAAATTGAAGCATAGAAATCGGGGAAATCATGTACTTTTGATTTATAATATTTTTGTAATCTATTTTTAACATATCTTGGTTTGAAAAAGCGTTATTCTCAATATTTTATACATGAGATCAGATGAATCAAAATTTGAATGTATTCTATATATAACATTTTATAAAATGGGAGTATTGTAGCTAAGGTCAAATAAAGCTACAGTATTATTTATTTTACAAATTGGCCACTGTGCAAAGTATAACCAAAACTAGCCTTAGAGTAAATGGTAAGCATGTTGGACTTTGGACATAAGGTGTCGGGTTCTATCCTTAGCACCTCCAATTCCTTTACTTTATTTTTAAAAACAGATCCGACCCACTACCCGCCCGTTCTATCACATTGAGGTCCAGCCAACCTGACCCGCCCTGCTGTCAACTTTCAGCTTTTCTACTTTTAACCTAGATGTTAAAAACTTTTCCCATTTTGGTCCTAACAACACTTTTTTTGGCAATTTTTACCCATATTTGAAATTTTTTTATAAAGTTAGTCCAAAGTCTTAATAATATTCCCCAACTATTTATATATTTTTTATATATATTTTTTAAAACATACTTTTTCTCTTACAAAATAACATTTTACGCTTCTTTTACATTATATGTTTTTATAATATGATATTTTTTTCAACTTTTACAAATACTTTTACAATAAAACCTATTTCGCAAATTTACATTTATAAATTTCTTACTTCTTTTATGTTTATAATTTTTAAAACCGTACGTTTTTCTCTTACAAAATTACATTTTTACGTGTTCAATCTTTTGTTATATACAATATACAGTTCAATATTGCATTTTAAAGATGTTTCAAGAATGTAGTTGTTTTTAAAAAAAAATTTAACTAGCGGTTTTCTAGAAAACGTACAAACTAGCAGAGTACATTGTTATTTTCTTTTTTATCATTATGTAGCTTCCCGTCGCATCGCACGGGGGTGTACCACCTATTTTACTAACAAAACAAACTAAATGCATAAAATGATTTCCAAAACTAAAATAAACTAAATACGTAAAATGATTTCTGAAATTAAAGTAATTGGGGAATGTACCAAGGAAAACAATTACAAAAGTAGAAAAATATAGATATTAGTATTTTATGATCTCATATACAGAAAAAATACGATATGATTGATCTTTGAGTTATATGTGGTATGTTAGAACTAGATTATAAGTTTATTATTGGGCTAATAACATAAAAATCACTTTAGTTTGGTCAAAATTCGATATAAACATTAAATTTTATTTTGTTGTATAAAAACCACTCATATTTTCAAAAAAAAAATTCATCAAAACCATTCATATTTTCAAAAATATCCATTGTGATCACTATAACAAATAAAAGTCATGGTTGTATGCCGCCAATTCGGAACACTCATTACCCCTATTGCATTAAAAATTTAGGGGATTCACTTGAACACCCTACGTATTCACAACGTGGCCGAAGAGCTGCACTTACGAAGACAAAATTCACATGTAAACAAGTTTATGTATACTTTTCACTGTAATGGAGTTCCAATATTTTCTCAAATGTTGATATAAAACTTATCACATAATCTTTCAATGAAAATAATCCTTAAAAGTTATAAAATAAAACGAATAGTGGTCTCTATGGAAGTTTTTAAAAGTATAAGTGGTTTTATGAAACAAAAAGAAATATAGTGGTTAAACCAGAATTTTGACTAAACTACAGTGGTTTTTATGTTAATAACCATTTATAATTTTTTCAGTTTTTTTAGATCATCATGTTTAACAAATTAAAAGGTAACGTATAATTGATCTTTTTTAAAAATCTACTCACAACAGCTTTTCAACGAGCTTATAAAGTTTTTTTATAAATTCTCTCAATTAGATTATTTACTAAGAGTATGTTTGATATACTAGTTGAAAAGCTAGCTAATAGTTGAGAAGTCGGTTGCTAACTGATAAAAAATGACGTTTATTAAAACTAATTGATAAACTAATTAACAAATGTAAAATGACACAACATGACATGTATAATATATTTAAATAAATTAATATAAATACTAAATATTAATTATTCGATTTAATGTTTAAATGAAATCTTTTGTATCCTATAATATATTTGCAAGACAAACTTCATAAATGGTCCTTGTGGTTTCATAGATTTTTTGTTTGTGTCTAACTTTTTTCGTTATGTAGAATGTACCTATGGTTTAAAAAGTTGCATAGGCAGTCCTTATGGCTCAAACTGTGTAATTAGGTCCGTTAAGTCACACCATATGCAAGGGTTGTGATGGAAAAATAAACTTTTTCGTTTTTCACTCTCCTTATAAGTAGATAATGTGTACATAGGTGAAATATTGTTCTCCTCTTTTCTTTTTCCACCAGGATTTCATCGATCTCTACATCAAGATGGTGATTTGCGTTTGTGGAAGTCTTGTAGTGAAGGTTACTTCTTGGAAGGATCTTAATCCCATAAGGAAATTTTGGAGTTGTTCTCGATTTGGTAGCAAATGTCAGTTTATTGGGAAGGTAGACCCTCTGATGTGCCCTACTTAGAGCCAAGAATAACAAACTAAAAAAAGATCGAAAGTTGTACGTGCAAAAGTGTGGAGATGAAGTTGATGTTAACTTGCTCTTGGGTTTTTTTTGTATTTCTGTAAGTAACTAAAGTTAGTAAAAACTACAATGGTTTTTGGATTGGAATGCAATAGGTCTTTGGTATATTTTGATGTATTTACGTGTATCTGAGACTTGAATTTAATAGAAATGCTATTTGGACTTTTCAAGTATTTGGCATACCATTACATATGTCATTCCATTTCTACAAATAGGAAATAAATCATTATTTAAACCATCGCATTGTTTATTAATAGAGAACAAATTTATTATGTAAACCATTCCACTGTTTACTAATAAAAAAGAAATCTACTAAATAAATCATTAAGTTGTTTTATACTACTAACATACCAACAGAAAAGAAATGTGTTACATAAACCATTCCAATATTTACTACTAGCCAAACACACCAATAAAGTAAATTAACTAAAATAAGAAACATTCAAGTCACTTTCAAAAGAAATAACTCATATTGTTTTCCCAATAGAAAACACCCAAAACCAATATAATTTAACTACTATGTAGAGCTTGAATCCCCTTTGGTTTTAGTTTTTTTCTTCCCCTTTACTCCAACTCGCGGAGGTTGGTATATCATCGGTGTGCTTTACAGGTCCTTGAATTATTGTGTTTATTATGACACTTTGCACAAGTCACAGTCAAGTATTTACTGGTCAATTTTCTTACTTGGCCGCTTATTTCATCAACACGCCTCGTCTTCTTCTTTGTTGGCCTCCCCACGTACACATATACTAGTTAGTTAGTAAATGTAAAAAAACACTACAATGCTAGTTAGGTTACAAACCTGTTTATGATGTTTAGTGTGACAACCTTAAAATTTTGTATATAAGATAAGGATTAAATGCAAGTATTTTGATGTTAAAGAGTTTGATGCTTAAGTAAATTAAATGTATTATGAATGAAAAATGGTCAAATAAAGAAAAATTGTAGAGATGTATTTCTTAAGACCTCCTATTAAGTTATTATGAGGTATTACTAATTTATAATTTTGTTTTGAAGACATAAGGGGCAAAATGAGAATTGTGGACGAAAAGCGAATCTTTGAAATTTATTATCTCAAAATCTATAAATAATAGGGAAAACATTATCAAGGTGACTTTTGTAATATTTTACATTACAAATATATAGGAACAAGATTAAGTAATTTAGAGTTGTAATGAAGAAGTTATGAAGGTTTGAAAATGGCCAAAAAGTGCTAAAAATGGTCAAATGCTCATGTTTGAGGGTGTGTATCGGAAAATCCGATTAGATTCAAACTTAAGTCAGTGAAGAGAAGTTGTAACGTTCATTCCTACCTTTCTAATGATATAAATTTTGTAAACATCGTATATCATATGTGAAAGTCATGCATATACAAAATCAAAAACAATTATGTACAAGTGTAGAAATTTTTCTATAGCAGGGTAACCTAGGGGCATTTTGGGTATTTTGCTACTGCTTGACCAAGTCAAAATCAAAACATAGTCATGTTCTCGTTTTTCTTTCCTGGTGTGCTTAAAAAAGGAAAACAGATGAGAGAAAGAAAGATTGCGAGTTAGAGAAGAAGACACACACACCGATCGTGTGTGTGTGTGTGTGCGAATCCGAGAAAGAGAGAGGTCGAGTGATAGAGAGATTACGAGATAGGGAGCGACCAAGAAACAAAAGAGCTTTCGGGAACAGCTTGTTGTTGCTGTTATCGACATTGTGGACGGCGACAATAGGCCGGCAATGGCAAGGAGTGTTAGAAGAATGGAGGCTTTTCTTTTAGTCAACAAATGGTGAGATCATTCCTTACATACATGAAGGAAGGAATTCAAATATGGTGTTTAAGAAATGAATTCTTTATTCATTGAGTTGGTGAAAACAAGCTATAAATAGCCTTCATGTTCACCATATTTCATGCACCAACAACTAGCAACAAATCAAGAGGAAACATTAGAAACTCTTGTGAGCTAAAAATTCCAAAGAGATATATTGTGAGGTATTTTGTGCAGAGCCTTTATTTGGCAGCCAAAAATTTGAGTGATACAATATTGTGAGTAATCAGATTACAAGTGCAGTTTAGGCCTTGTATGATTGTAATTTCTTTGGTGATATAAAAATCCTCTCTCTCGTTTGCCCGTGGACGTAGGTCGTGATTCCGTGACCGAACCACGTTAAATATTGTGTTCCGATTTTCATTTTTTTGTTTGCCGTTATTCTCCATTTTTATTTCCGCGTGTTTTGCCGAAATCGTTTATCGTTTTGTCGAAGTGCCTTACTTGTTTTGTTATATCCCAACAAACTGGTATCAGAGCTCCGGGTTTAAAGGAAGTCGTATCTCGCGTATGCTCTGTGGTTGCAGCTTAGTCTGATCTTCCACATCAGAAACGAGTTTTCGATTGGCCTTATAAAATATTATTTTTCCGAGCTATGGCTGAAGATGGGAAAGTTAGGATCGAAAAATTCGAAGGTCACGATTTCGGATTTTGGAGAATGCAAATCGAAGATTATCTCTACCAGAAAAAATTACACCTACCACTGTTCGGAATAAAACCTGAAACGATGGCGCAGGAAGAATGGGACTTATTAGATCGGCAGGCACTTGGAGTTATAAGGTTATCATTGGCAAAGAATGTAGCATACAATATTGTCAGTGTAAAGACAACCTTCAATCTGATAAATGCGCTGTCTAATATGTACGAAAAACCTTCAGCGGCAAATAAGGTTTTCTTGATCCGGCAATTGGTGAATCTGAAGATGAAAGAAGGCGGCTCGGTGACAGACCATGTGAATGAATTCAACTCAATAATATCAAGATTGATATCTGTTGATATTGGATTCGAAGACGAAGTCCAGGCGTTGCTGTTATTATCTTCGTTGCCTGAGAGTTGGTCCGGTACAGTAACAGCAGTTAGCAGTTCAGCCGGAGGTGCTAAGCTGTCATTCGAAGGTATTCGCGACTTAATCCTTGGAGAGGATGTGCGAAGACGGAGTGCCGGAGAATCTTCCAGTAGTCTCCTAAGTACAGAAGACAGAGGAAGAAGGTCCAACAAAGGAGGCGGTGGTAGAGGAAGATCGAAGTCAAGAAAGAGAGGTGGTCAGAAAAACAGGACTGATGTTACCTGTTGGAACTGCAAAGAGAATGGTCATTTCAGAAATCAGTGCCCAAAGCCTTCGACAGACAAAGGCAAGAAGGAAGTCAATATGGCAGTAGATTCTGAAGATGATGCGCTCATTTGCTGTGTTGAAAACTCAACAGAATCCTGGATCATGGATTCCGGTGCGTCGTTCCATGCTAGTCATTCCAGAGAAGTAATGCAAAATTTCCGGCAGTACAAAGGAAAAGTCAGACTAGCAGACAACAAGAGCCTGGATATTACAGGTGTTGGGGATGTGGTCCTCAAGACAACTTTAGGTACAGATTGGACTTTGAAGAATGTCAAGTTCATTCCTGACTTAAAGAGGATGTTAATATCCGTGGGGCAGCTTGATGATGAAGGTCACCATGTTACATTTGGTGATCATCAGTGGAAGGTGACAAAGGGAAATCTAGTTGTTGCTAGAGGACAGAAGCGGGGTACACTTTATATGGTGGAAGTTTCTGATGCCGAAGCACACGCTGTTGAAGAAGTTGGGGCATCTACTCTATGGCACCAAAGACTTGGGCATATGAGTGAGAAGGGAATGAAGATGCTAGTTTCCAAAGGAAGAATACCAGAGCTGAAGACTGTGAAAGTCGTTTTCTGTGAGCCATGTGTTCTTGGCAAACAGAAGAAAGTCACTTTCAAGAAGGTGGGTCATCAGCCCAAGTCCATGAAGCTGGAGCTAGTTCATTCAGATGTCTACGGTCCCACTTCAGTTTCTTCAGTGGGAGGATCCCGATACTATGTCACGTTCATAGACGATTGCACAAGGAAGGTTTGGGTTTATTTCTTGAAGCATAAATCTGAAGTTTTCAGCACTTTCAAGAAATGGAAGGCTACTGTGGAAAATGAAACAGACTTGAAGATCAAGTGTTTCAGATCTGATAATGGGGGCGAATATAGTAGCAAAGAATTTGTTGATTACTGTGCTGACCAAGGAATCAGAATGCAGAAGACGGTTCCAGAGACACCTCAGCAGAATGGAGTAGCTGAGAGGATGAACCGTACATTGAACGAAAGGGCTAAGAGCATGAGACTGCATGCAGGTTTACCCAAGATGTTCTGGGCAGATGCGGTCAACACAGCGGCATATTTAATCAACAGAGGACCCTCAGTCCCCATAGGGTTCAAGATTCCAGAAAAGGAATGGCAAGGTCGTGAGATTACACTCAAACACTTGAAGGTTTTCGGTTGTGTCTCTTATGTCAAAGTTAAGGACTCAGACAGAGACAAGCTTGAGGCCAAGGCAAGAAAATGCACTTTTATAGGCTATGGGTTGGATGACATGGGGTACCGTTTCTGGGATAACCAAAATAAAAAGGTTATCAGAAGCCGGGATGTGGTGTTCAACGAGAATGTCCTATATAAAGATGAACTTGCAGAGAGCTCAGGCAGAAACAAACAACCAGAGAAAGCAGAAAATCAAGTCGAGTTCGAAGAGATCTCTGAAGATGACGTTGTGAAACCTATCAGTACTCCAGAGATAGGTGAAAGTTCAGGAAGCAGTGGGAGCTCTGATGTATATGGAGATAGTGGGAGCACAGATGACAGTAGTTCTGAAGACGGGGTTGCAGATGATGCAGAGACCTCAACTCCTACTGTTCGTAGATCCACTAGAGTACGAAGACCTCCAGTCAGGTATTCTCCTTCAGCAAATTACTTATTGCTGACAGAGAATGGTGAACCTGAGTCTTATCCAGAGGCCTTAAGGATGAAAGATTCCATACAGTGGAAGAAGGCTATGGAAGACGAATTGAGCTCACTTGACAAGAACCAGACTTGGTCCTTAGTCAAGCTCCCAGCAGGGAAGAAAGCACTGCAGAACAAATGGGTGTTCCGGGTAAAGGATGAGATCGATGGCAGTAAAAGATACAAGGCACGATTAGTGGTCAAGGGGTTCCAACAGAAAAGAGGAGTCGATTATAATGAGATCTTCTCTCCAGTTGTGAAGATGACTACAATCAGAATGGTCTTGGGTATTGTAGCCTCTGAAGATCTCCATCTAGAGCAGCTAGATGTGAAAACAGCTTTTCTCCATGGTGACCTGGAAGAAGACATCTACATGGTACAACCAGAAGGTTTTCCCATAGTTGGTAAGGAAAATCTGGTGTGTAAACTGAAGAAAAGTCTGTATGGATTGAAGCAAGCTCCAAGACAGTGGTACTTGAAGTTTGATAGCTTCATGCAAAGGAGTGGGTATCACAGATGTGAGATGGATCACTGTTGCTACTTGAAGAAATTCAACTCCTCTTACATCATCCTGTTATTATATGTTGATGACATGTTGATAGCTGGATCCGACATGCAGGAGATCAACAAGCTTAAGAAGCAGTTGTCCAGAGAGTTCGAGATGAAGGACCTAGGGGCTGCTAAGCAGATATTGGGCATGAGCATAGCCAGGGACAGAGTTACCGGTACATTAAAACTTTCACAAACGAAGTACATTAAGAAAGTTTTAGAAAAGTTCAGTATGGCAGATGCCAAGGCCAGAAGTACACCTTTGGGAAGTCAGTTAAAACTCTCAAAGAAGCAATCCCCAAAGACGGAAGAAGACAAAGAACAGATGGCTAAAGTTCCTTATGCATCTGCAGTTGGTAGTTTGATGTATGCAATGGTATGCACAA
Source organism: Cichorium intybus (assembly GCA_023525715.1). Classification (NCBI taxonomy): domain Eukaryota; kingdom Viridiplantae; phylum Streptophyta; class Magnoliopsida; order Asterales; family Asteraceae; genus Cichorium; species Cichorium intybus. The sequence continues at coordinate 130,034,158 of CM042011.1, read as the reverse complement.
GACCAGATATTGCTCATGCAGTGGGAGTAGTAAGCAGGTTTATGTCAAATCCAGGAAAAGAGCATTGGGAAGGAGTAAAGTGGCTGTTACGCTACTTGAAAGGAACAGCTGAGATTGCCCTATGTTTCAGGAGAAAGGGGGTAGTCTTAGAAGGGTTTGCCGATGCGGATTTGGGTGGATGTGTGGATTCGGGTAAGAGCACAACAGGTTACGTTTTCACAATTGGAGGTACCGCAATCAGTTGGATGTCTAGGTTACAGAAGAGTGTTGCTCTTTCAACCACAGAAGCAGAATACATGGCTATTGCAGAAGCAGCCAAGGAGCTTATATGGTTGAAGAACTTCCTATCAGAACTTGGAATGCAACAGGGGGATTGTGTACTGCATTGTGACAACCAGAGTGCAGTTCACCTAGCAAAGAATCCGGTGTTTCATAGTAGAACGAAACACATTCAGATGAGGTACCATTTCATTCGAGAGTTAATCAATGATGGAACTTTGAATCTGAAGAAAATCCTTGGAACGAAGAATCAAGCAGATATGTTCACCAAGGTGGTTACCACAGACAAGTTGAAGTTTTGTATGACTTCAACTGGCCTTCTAGAAGTTTGAAAAGAAGGGATGGCAGGAACGAGAGAGATTGGAAACATGTTGCAGGAATTGGATGTCAGAGAATGACCAAGTTGTTGAAGCCTCCAAGTGGGAGATTGTTAGAAGAATGGAGGCTTTTCTTTTAGTCAACAAATGGTGAGATCATTCCTTACATACATGAAGGAAGGAATTCAAATATGGTGTTTAAGAAATGAATTCTTTATTCATTGAGTTGGTGAAAACAAGCTATAAATAGCCTTCATGTTCACCATATTTCATGCACCAACAACTAGCAACAAATCAAGAGGAAACATTAGAAACTCTTGTGAGCTAAAAATTCCAAAGAGATATATTGTGAGGTATTTTGTGCAGAGCCTTTATTTGGCAGCCAAAAATTTGAGTGATACAATATTGTGAGTAATCAGATTACAAGTGCAGTTTAGGCCTTGTATGATTGTAATTTCTTTGGTGATATAAAAATCCTCTCTCTCGTTTGCCCGTGGACGTAGGTCGTGATTCCGTGACCGAACCACGTTAAATATTGTGTTCCGATTTTCATTTTTTTGTTTGCCGTTATTCTCCATTTTTATTTCCGCGTGTTTTGCCGAAATCGTTTATCGTTTTGTCGAAGTGCCTTACTTGTTTTGTTATATCCCAACAAGGAGGGCCACAAGCGATGGTTGTTGCTCAGCTTCAACTTTACACACACACACAACTACTGATTTCTATCTCAATCACTTTCGATTTCAGATTTTGATAGCAAGTGTACGTATTTTCTTAATCCTAGAAAATTAAGAATCTCTTGGAAATCAGTCTTGCATGTCAGAAATTATCAGATTTGCTTATGACTTTTTTCTTGATTTAAGTGACAAATCAAAGTTTTACATTTGGTATTGTCTGAATTATTGGATGCATGTTTGTAAATGATTTGAAAGAATGAAGAACATTTGGGTTTAAGTAGCAATCCCCAAGAAATCAAGAACACTTGAGTTTTTTTTTTTTTTTTTTTTAAGATTTATGTTGAATTTGGTATATAAAGATCTATGAAATGATAGAAATTAACTTAATAATGGTTGATGTGAATTCCAACCTTAATGAGACAAATTGGATACATCAAGATGAATTAAGCGAGTATGAACTAAGAATTAGTAGAACAATAATTGTGGGTCATATTATAACTAACATATATATATATATATATATATATATATATATATATATATATATATATATATATATATATATATATATGTGTGTGTGTGTGTGTGTGTGTGTGTGTGTGTGTGTGTGTGTGTGTGTGTGTGTGTGTGTGTGTGTGTGTGTGTGTGTGTGTGTGTTTTGGTGCTGCTATATAGCCGTTTTGTGTGCTTCCTCATGCGACAAAAACGATTGGTGTAAGGACCAAAATTGTGGTGCCTCTCAACGGGGGAAGGGCAGCCACCGCAAAAAATGTGGTGCCACCTGGACCCTGCAACGATACCGTCACGCCTAAGAGGTACGAGGTGTACAAACGCACAAAGTCATATCGTCTATGGGGCCCCATAAAAATTACGTTTAGTACTATTAGTGAAGAAAGAGTATGTTAATCCGTCGCTAAAAAGCTATGCGACAGATTAGGGACAAAATATTGTCAATAATCCCTTGCAAACTCCCTTCCTAATCCCTTGTGAAATTTTGTCCCTAATATGTCACAAAATTCCATCGTTAATCATTCGAAAATTTCGTCGCTAAAACTTTAGAAGCCTGCTTTTAATCTTCATAGTGTTAACTTATTTCGATTATATTTCAGCCAGATATCTGAAAATCAACAAAACATGTTTCCGATACCTCTCATGCATGATCCACATGGCTCACCTAATGTATGTTGAGACCATACCTTCGATCCAAAAGTCAAAATGTGCTCACATTATACCGAATTCTAATTAAATATGTCTCAAAAATTAATTAGGACAAACTTATGTTAGTATACAAAGTTTAAGGTTGCGTGGTCCCATAATTTCACCAAACGTAACCAACCAACCTACAACCCATAAGGCATCAACCACTTGCCAATACGGTCCTTTGGCTATCACTCTCTTCCTAAAAAAGCCGGTTCGAATCCCTGATGTAGAGGTGCACAAAAGAAAGCGGTTTTTTTTAAAACTGAAAAAAAAAATCTGAACCGGTTTTTTATTAACTGTTTTTTTATAACTGATTTTTTAATAAGTTTTTTATTTTAAACCGGACCGGACTTTTATCCCGGTTTTTGTGCCGCTTAACCGAACTGAACATGTTAAACAACCGGTCTAAATGTCAGTTTCATTTAAAAAAAATTTGCCAAAACCGATTAGGTTTTAACCGAAACAGATTGGACCAAAACCGATGTTTTAAAAAACAGATACTTAAAAAACCGAAACTAGTTAAAAACTGTCTTTTGTGCACCTCTATCCCGATGTGGTAATTTGTTGGACTATCAAATTTAAAAAAATAATAACAAAACAAAAAATATAACAAAAAGACAAAAGAATATTTCAAACGCGAACACACGTCCAAACGGTCCAGACCAAACCTTGTCTTCTAGAGTTCTTCATTCTCTATTTATATAATCCTCGTATACTCAAATCTCCCATTCAAGTTTTCTAGATCTTTCTTCATCATATATACTCGTTTTTCACTCTCAAGTCTCAAATTATAGTTTAATTATACACTAATCAAGTTCTTGATGGAACACTTACTGGGTTTACTTAGGGTTCATATTCACAGAGGCATAAATCTTGCTGTTCGAGATGTCCGTACAAGTGATCCTTATGTTATTATTCGAATGGGCAAACAGGTACTGGTTTTTTTTTTTAGTTTTATTGAAGAAATTGAAGGTTTAGAAATTAACTGTTTGCTTTTTGGCAAATTTATGATGAAGAAATTGAAAACTCGAGTGGTGAAGAAAAACATCAATCCTGTGTGGGATGAAGATTTGACTCTTTCGGTCTCGGAGCCTCTCCCGGTCAAACTTGTAAGTTCTTTCGTTTTCGCTGTGATATACAACTGCTTGTATTCCATGTTCTACTAGTTGTACAATTTGTTTTTTTTTTTTTTTTTTTTTTTTTGGTATATTCGTTTTTATAACTGATATGATTTGTCGGTTTAAAAAATGTATTGGTTTATTCATTTAAATGGAGAATCTAACAAAATCTTGTCATGAACTTTGTTTGTGGTCTTAAATAATTTGGGTGGCCATTTGTGAATCTTTTGAGTGGAAAGGTTGAAACTTTAAATGGTGCTCAACATGTTTCTAAGATCTTAACAAAGGAAACTCGTGTATTTTGATTATTTTCTTTTATAATAGTTTTATTTGTTTCTATTTTTGAAGTAAAAGTATGAGAAGTATTTGGGGTATATTGATTTTTTTTATTGCTAATCTTTGCCAGATTTGCCGCAGTCCAACCAATTAAAATAGGAAAATATGTATCTAAATTTGAGATAAATTTTTTGAACGGTGTGTAACTTAAGATTAAAATAAGTGAGATTGAGACCATTTTATTTTAATTTTTTTTATTACAAATGATCACCACTAGTTTATGTTGATGATGATATTCAATTTGACATAATCATTTGACTATTCGTTGATTACCAAGAATGTAATGTAATAAAAATGAAAAAAGTTTATGTCGATGGCATCCACACTAGGATCTTCAAATAGTAAACTCGTATATTTTCTCTTATGATTATGCTATTTTATCTCTATTATAATTAAAGGGTAGGGAAGTATATTTGGGGTAAATGGAATAAATTATGTTTTTTATTAGATATACTGCTAATCTTTGCCAAATTTATCACGGTCCCACCAATTGATATTGGAGAATAAAACGATTGACTATTCATTAAATACTAAAAATATGATTTAACAAAAATGAGAAATTATATTGTTTTCATCCACTCATTTATCAGTGTGTTAAGTTTCTTTCCATGTAATAACATTTTCTTTTACATACCACTCAACAAATATTTGTAAGATATATTCGTATATACCAAACGGAGTCCATTTTACGGACTATATAGCTCTGAATTATATGATGTGACACATCAACAAATGACTTTGCGCATGTTAGCAACGAATGGTTTTTTGTTTTTTGCTTTGCAGTGTACCATGACTATCACATGTTAGACATCTGACTAGTCCTATGTTTATAATTTATCAAAACTCACCCTCATGCTTTAAAAATTTGCAAAAAAATGCAGGAAGTGTACGATAGTGATACTTTTAGCCTTGATGACAAAATGGGGGATGCAGAGTTTGACATCCAACCATTTTTAGAATCTATCAAAATGCATTTGGGTAATCTCCCAAACGACACAATTATTACAACTGTGAAACCGACAAGAACCAACTGTCTCGCTGAAGAAAGCCAGATAAAATTGATCGATGGAAAAGTTATACAAAAAATGGTTCTTAGACTGCAAAATGTCGAACGTGGAGAGGTCGAGATTCAACTATCATGGATTGATATTCCAGGCTCAAGAGGTCTTTAATTAAATAGTCTATTGTGGTTTTTGTTGCATGTGTGTATCGTATACGTAAAATCATTGTTAGTTTCTCTATTTTTTATTGGGTGCATTTGCTTTTAATCTTATTAGTGGTGTTGGGATGTTATTTATGTAGGCCTATATCAAATGTGTAAGTTTTTTAAGCTATTAATAGTGATATTGAGAAATATAAAAATCATTTTTCATCTTTTGGGATAATTCTTTGTAGTTACGTTATAATATTTAATTAGTAGTAATTCAAACATTATCAACTTCTCATCAATTACCACAAGCATATCATAACTATATATGGATAAATATGCGTTACTTTATCGTCACATATCATAACTCAAACCAAAGCTAGAAACTAGAAGATTACCTTAACTTAACAAGCTTTCCTTGGTGTGACTTTGAAAAACACTTGAATCCTTGAAGAAATCTTCACACACACTCAAACACCAAGAAAACACACACTTAAGCTTTGATAGAGTTTTGGGGAGAGTAATGAAAAATTTCTACCGCATTTACACTCTGATATAACCCATTTTTGTCAGGTCAAACGATGACCCAATGGGTCAAACTTATTTAAGCTGAGCTAAACCAATAAAAACTTATCATTTAAGCCTCTAACATGTTTTCGCATCGTGTAGGGACTGCGTTTGCGTCCCGAACATTCTACGTCAAAAATCAGCGTCAATGCACTACACGACATTTGCATTGTGACCATGAACCTTTGCATCGCGAAGAACCTAATCTGGTATAGTCAAGGTAACATACTTTCTAACATGACATTTCCAAAACCAAATTGCTAACTTTTGCATCTTTGATCTAAAATTTTGTTTCAAAGCATAGAAACACTTGTAACGACATATTATGGCATTCCAAAACATAAAATTCTTACATCGAGGTCAAATTCATTGTAAATGACCATATCGACCTTTTCACATATTACTACATTTTCATAAATATTGAAATCTAAGTTTCAAATAGTTTTTGGCTTAGAATACATTGAAAGTTTCAGGTTCTTACATTGTATAGTTAGGAGCACTGATGTTGATAGATGTTTAACATTGTGTGTGTGTGTGTGTGTGTCTATATATATATATATATATATATATATATATATATATATATATATATATATATATATATATATATATATATATATATATATATATATATATATATATATATATATATATATATATATATATATATATATAATGGATTGCTTTTGTCCCTCACATAATTGGAAGTTTGTTGGACTTAGTATGAACTTAGTATGCAAGAAACAAAGAATTTAATATATTTTTAATTATATATGAACTTGTGGGATCACATACAAAAGAGAAATTAAAATATAAGAAATATATAACTTATATATAGGTGGTAAATTATTATTTACCAATTAATATTAAATAATTAAATAAATGGTTATTTATTATTTATTAAATAAATAAAATTATTATTTTGTAAACCAATAAATATAGTTTATGCATTAAAGGGAATTGATTAATCAAGAAATATTGTCTTATAAGGCTTTGGAAAGGCCCAACCATTAGTGTTAAGATAGATAACGAGTGTGGTGGTAGGGTGGGTTTTATCATAATAGTTCATAACTGAAACCCTAATTAGTTTCTCCCTTTCTCTCATACATGTGTCATACCCCTTCTTCCTTGGTGTGGATCGTGGACTACACTGACGAGCAAGAATAGTGGTTATTGGAAGTCTAGCAACATTCTTGTCTATTCTGTTTGAATACAGTATTTCATGATGTTAAGTCTAATATATATCAAATAAACCTTAAACTTGAGGTGAATATTTCTAAACAATATATGGGTGTTTTTCTTGGTAATCAATTTGATCCAATTGGATCCATGGTTTGGGAATAACATGTTAATTTGATTTTCCCTTGCATTATTATTGTTTACTTTAAAAGTTTTTGCTAAAGAACCATATAATGCCCAAAAATATCAATAGTATTTATAAAGTCATTAAATATTCAATTAATCCAAGATTGTCATGAAAACTGATGGTCTTGAAATAACTGGTAATCTATTGACTTAAAAGAGGCTCTAATACCACTATTGGAAAGTGGACATGTTTAAAAGCAATTTTCAATACATAGAAGAGAACATAAGAAATCATTCCCAAGACTTCACTTCAACTTATGGATATATACCCAACTAACCGACATCCCAAAATTTTAATGGTGTTTCCAGGAAACATACCCAACAACTAGCAAGTAGTTCTTTATGTAACATAGAACAATTACAATACTATCAACAACAATACATATATGTAGCTACATCTTATAGTTACTCACATGAGCATTATACTCCACTATCTATTTTCTTACATATGGCATTGATACAAATTTGACTACCCCTTGTTATCTACTAATAAGATAATATGGGCATAAGCATCTTATCAGTACTTCAAATAATTACTTTTGTAAGCACTGCCATTATTAACTGGCACTTGTTCATAAATAACAACATCAATATCCAAAAGTCTATGTCTATAAAAAAATCTAATTAAATATTAAATGAATAATCCCCCATCATCCTTTTAATATGTCTGCCATCCTTCTTAACTATCTATTTTTAACCCTTTTAAGTGTAGAAGTCGATATAAGGGATATCATACCCTTCTCTCATCATTCTACCATTTAAGAGTTTAATAATAAAGACATATTTCAAGAATTTTCCACTTTATAGATCTATACATGATTACATGGAAACTCAACCATATTAAAGTTACTCACCTTCAATTGTCATGGTTGGAAAATTTCCCATACTTAATGTTCCTTTGCATTTTCCAAGCCCCCAAACATGTGTATCAACAGCCACTGGCGTATTACAAGACATTAAACAACATACAAAAGTGTTAAAGATATGCCCACTAACACAACAATTAATGACACTATTAATAAACACATGTGCCTATTATCGTAATAAAGCAAACCTTCGAGGGGAAGAAAATACTAGGGTTTATGCAAGTATATAAGGCATGGAAGCCCTTGGGATTAGCAACCGAAATTTTTAAGAATTCCTCCCTCCTTTCTCCTACATCTTTGACGACACAAACCACAAGCCTATATATATATATATATATATATATATATATATATATATATATATATATATATATATATATATATATATATATATATATATATATATATATATATATATATACAGACACATATATATATATATATATATATATATATATATATATATATATATATATATATATATATATATATATATATATATATATATATATATATATATATATATATATATATATATATATATATATATATATATATATATATATATATAGGTTTTTCTGAGATTTTTCAATGATCAAGAAACAGAGGCTTGTAACGTTTGAATTTCCAGAGTGAAAATTTTCATTTAAATCACGGGCCAAATACATAAAAACTGGTTGGGAAATAAAACCATTTAATTCAAATTAAAAAATTAAAACATTTAAAACCATGTTTATCAAGTATATAAGGCATGGAAGCCCTTGGGATTAGCAACCGAAATTTTTAAGAATTCCTCCCTCCTTTCTCCTACATCTTTGACGACACAAACCACAAGCCCATATATATATATATATATATATATATATATATATATATATATATATATATATATATATATATATATATATATATATATATATATATATATATATATATATATATATATATATATATACATATATATATATATATATATATATTTATATATATATATAGGTTTTTTTGAGATTTTTCAATGATCAAGAAACAGAGGCTTGTAACGTTTGAATTTCCTGAGTGAAAATTTTCATTTAAATCACGGGCCAAATACATAAAAACTGGTTGGGAAATAAAACCATTTAATTCAAATTAAAAAATTAAAACATTTAAAACCATGTTTATCAAGACAATTATAAACGTTATCCAACGGAAGACTTGAATACCAAAATCTCAGATGCGATATAGTCGCGCCGTGCTCCAATCTCAAGTCAGCTATTACCTGAAAAACATTTAGGGTGAAAGAGTAAGCACAAGCTTAGTGAGATTCCTAAAATTTCACACGATCCATCACATAAAACACATTGACATAGGTCTCCGAGCTTGCCCCGAACAACCTGGCTCTTGGGCTCACCCCGATCCGCCTCGGCTAAGAACTCACGAGTTGCCCCGTTCTGTCAGTCACTTAATCAACTCATTCTTTGGACTCTCGAGCTTTCCCCGATCCATCAGGCTCTCGAGCTTACCCCGATCCGCCATCATTCTTCAGTCGCTAGAACGAATCCAACGACTAACACATAACAACACAAAAGCCTAAGCATACAGTGTGACCCAACGGGTCCCTAACGATAATCGTTCGGTTAACTAACGTAAGGCACATTCAACTTAATCACCCTTAGATACATATGGTATTATAAGTCTAACTAAGCATGTAATATCATCTATAGTATGGTGAGAAAGCTCACCTGGTCCGCCAAGCTACCAAGAACTCCCTACGCGTATCCTCGGATCCTGACAACACGAACCTCCTAATACTGATAAATTCCACTTAGAAATTCCTAAACCCTAACAATATAAACCTCTAAGAGCGGTACCCAGAATCTCTCCAATTTGACCAAAAGTCAAACCGGTCAAAAAGTCAACAGTCATAGGTCAAAGTCAAAGTCAACAGTAAACAGCCAGATAGCGTCGGTATCTTCCCAAGATAGCATCGCTATCTAATAAACTTTCGAAAACTTCATTAAGCACTTAATCCATTAAGTTAGGGGTAAATAACTCGTCCAAAAGGTATGAAATCCCATAAAGTTCCAAACTTTCTTGACATGCATGCCCCATGCATGTCAAATCTCACACTTAGGTCCAAAATATGACATAATCCATGCTTACACACTCAAGGGAGCTTGAATTACTCCCAAGATCAGTCCACAAGGTCCAAAAGAGGCTCAAATGAGATAAACATCCAACCTTTATCACTCAAATCTTTATGTAACACAACCAAGGGACCAAAAACCCATTTAAAACCTTCATAACTACAAGAACAACCCAACAAACACAAAAATGGAGAAACTTTACTCAGAAATGACCAAAAATAGAAGCTTTTGTTGTCTCAAACTTGTAGCACACCTTCAATCACCACCATGCACCTTGCTATCTTCAAGGAATCTTCTAAAAATGACCAAAAGAACCAAAAATCACCCCAAAGAGGCCAAGAGAGGGTTTGGGAGGTTTTTGGGAGCTGAAGGGTGTCAAATGACGGCTCAAAACTCGAAATATAGGGGTTTGGTGGAAACAGTGTAGATAGCGGCGCTATCTCTTAAGATAGTGTCACTATCTCATCAACGTGCCACCCCACTACTCACCTGCACATCATCGCTATTGTTCCCCATCGCATCGCTAACTTAACCCAGATAGCGTTACTATCGCTTAGAGATAACGGCGTTATCTCTAGTGCTTTCCAAACTTAATTCCTTTAAAATCAAACATGGTCACTTCAGGAATAGGGTCTTACGGGATCTTACAGGCTTGTCTATCTTACTTGTTAGGGTTGCAATCTTGGGGTGCGACTTAATAAAGGGATTTTCCTTTAGATCCTATTATGTTCTTCTTGACTTCAAATAAATGTATTATTCATAACATTCTCATATTTTAAATTAGTTACAATAGAGGATCGAACATTGATCTGTGACTTAATCATGATGCTTTAGATAAATTGCTTACGTTGCTTACTGTATTTTTATGATTTGAATAAGCATCATGGCCCATAGAAAGTTCTAATGTACTAACCCCTTATCATATATTTCCTTTTATTTCATCAATATAATCCAATTATTGTGTTCTTTAGCTCGATTTCCCAGTTTCATTATACCCATCTTAAGTTTCCAACCCTTCTTCATGAGCATCACGAACTTAGCCTATCTATGGAGTGCCCAAGCATAGTGTGCAGCTTTGTCGTTTGGGAAAATGACTTATTAGGGTAACCAACTATTTGATTTGTTCACGTTTGGTCATTTTCCTTTTTTTCGTGCTTTATTTGTTATTAAACTATTTATTTTGTTCATGATACATCCTTACGACCTGGAATAACATATTACAGCCTAATTGACATCTACGTGGCAAATATGTAGCATCTACGTGGCTTTTGAGGGTGCGAAAAATAACTTATAAGGGTAACCAACTATTTTGATTTGTTAACGTTTGGTCACGTTTCTTTTTTATTCGTGCTTTATTTTTCATTAAACTATTTATATTGTTCAACCTAAATACTTATGACCGACAATAACAAGTAGTGTCAGTTTAATCATTCAATTTCGTGATACAAGTATTACGTGGGTTGATTACGTGTATGATTACCCTTATAACTCATTTTCCGTTTAAAAAAACACTTGGGGTTTTTATTTTTGGACTCGATTACGTAGCATGCTTAATGACTCGTTTGATTTATCAATTGGTCATTCATATTTTACAAGTTCATTGGTATTCCGTAGCTTGCTATAAAGTGATTAAGTGATCATTTTCAATGGGAATATATGTATTGTATGCATTATATACTTCCTAGTTATGTGTTTGTATAATGTGGTAGGATACAAATTTCAGGGTGAGGACATTGTTACACATAATGATACACGTAATCAACCCACATAATACTTGTATTACGACATTGAGTGATTAAATCGAAACTACTTGTTATTGTCGGTCATAAGGATTTAGGTTGAACAATATAAATAGTTTAGTGTTCTAAAAGGCGCGCAATTACTTCGCAAAGGCACGCAAAAGCTCTGAGGCGCGTGCTTGACGCCACGCCATGAAAATCGCCGCCTTAAGTCATATATATGTATATATGTAATTATACATATATATTTATATGCAAAATTAAAAATTATAGACAAAATTTCCGCCTTAAGTCACGCCTTAAAAAGCCGCAACCTTGCCATGGCTCGCAAAGGCTTGAGGCTTGACCCTTCCGCCACGTCACACCTCACGTCTTTTAGAACCTTGAGTTTAATGCAAATAAAGCATGAATAAAAAATGAAAGTGACCAAATATGAACAAAGCAAATAGTTGGTTACCTATATAAGTCATTTTTTCTATCCTCAAAAGCCACGTAGATTCCATGTATTTGTCACGTAGATCCAATTGGGCTGTAAACTGCTATTTCAGGTCATAATGATGTATCATGAACAAAATAAATAGTTTAATGACAAATAAAGCACGAAAAAATTAAAAAATAACAAACGTGAACAAATTAAATAGTTGATTACCCTAATAAGTCATTTTCCTTGTCGTTTCAAGTATAACATTCTCATATTGTGTCCAAATGACTCCATTTTTTTTGTGCTAGCTTTCTTTTTTGTCTTTGGTACATACCTAACTTGAAAAAAAACCATTCGAAACCCCCATTAAAGTAGGAATTTTAGAATAAGTCTGAGTAGTACATCACCCACGACACTCATATGATAATATCCTAGCTTCAACATTTTAACGACTGGACTTATATACAATCATTAGCATCATACCAAGATTCTCACAAACAAGTTTAACCTTCTAAATATTCCAAGACCTCGCACATCTAGTTTACGGTTGTTACAATGAGAGTTATCGCATGAGCCCACACTTGATAAACACATTTACACTTGGTACACACATTGGGAATTTCTTTCCACTTAGGAATATCTATCATCTTTTTTTTTTAGAAACGGCGTTAGATTCGAGCTTTGTGACGGGTTTTCAACCGTCCCTCATTATTTGACACTTCAAAGCCTCGAACCACACCCCCCAGGAAAATCCACCACAGGAGCTCAGAACCGGGATCGAACACGGGACCTCGCCCCACATGGGTATATAACCTCATGCCTCTTCCCAGCTAGGCTGGGAGTCATTGGCGAATATCTATCATCTTATCCACTTGTTTAACATTAGTTAGCATATTAATCATCATACTTCATTCTACACGTTGCAAGAATCAATATACCATCCCCACGGCCCCACCAAACGTAACGACCAAGCTACAGCCCGCGACCACTTGCCAATACGATTCTTTGGTTATCACTCTCCTCCAAAAAGACCCGGTTTGAGTCCTTAACTCCTTATGGTGATAATTTGTTGGACTATCAAATATAAAGAAAAAAAAAACAAAAAGACAAAAGAAAACTTCAAACGCGAACACACGTACAAGACAATCCAGACCAGACATTGTCTTCTAGACTTCTACTCTTTCTTCATTCTCTATTTATGTATTCCTCGTATACTCTAATCTCCCATTCATGTTTTCTAGATCTTTCTTCATCATATATACTCGTTTTCCACTTTCAAATTATAGTTTAATTATACACTAATCAAGTTCTTGATGGAACACTTGTTGGGTTTACTTAGGGTTCATATTCACAGAGGCTTAAATCTTGCTGTTCGAGATGTCCTTACAAGTGATCCTTATGTTATTATTCGAATGGGCAAACAGGTACTGTTTTTTTTTTTAGTTTTATTTTACGGTTTGCTTTCTTATATTGATTAGGAGATGATATGAAGGTTTAGAAATTAACTGTTTGCTTTTTTGAATATTTGTTATGAAGAAATTGAAAACTCGAGTGGTCAAGAATAGTATCAATCCTGTGTGGGATGAAGCTTTGACTCTTTCGGTCTTGGAGCCTCTCCCGGTCAAACTTGTAAGTCTTCTCGCTATAATATACAACTGATTGTACTCCATGCTTCTCCAGTTGTACAATTTGGTTTTTTGGTATATTCTTTAGGTTTTTATAATTGATATGATTTGTGGGTTTAAAAAAAGTACTGGTTTATTCCATTAAATCGAGAATCTAACAAAATATTGTCATGAACTTTGTTTGTGGTCTAAATAATTTGGGTGGCCATTTGTGAATCTTTTGAGTGGAAATATTGAAACTTATGATGGTGCTCAACATGTTTCTCAGATCTTAACAAAGGAAACTCATGTATTTTTATTATTTCTTTTTATAATTGTTTTATTTTATTTCTATTTTTGAAGTAAAAGTATTGGAAGTATTTGGGGTAGATTATTTTTTTTATTGCTAATCGTTGCCAAATTTGCCGCAGCCCAACCAATTAAACTAGGAAAACATATATCTAAATTTGAGATAATTTTTTTGAACGGTGTGTAACTTAAGATTAAAATAAGTGAGATTGAGACCATTTTATTTTAGTTTTTTTATTACAAATGATCACTAGTTTATGTTGATGATGATACTCGATTTGACATAAAAGTCATTAACTTTTCCAATTATCTCGTTCGAAAAAGTTAACGACTTTTATGCAATTTACCCTTAATTTATCTCAAAAAAGTTAAATTATTTTAAAAATACTATGAACTTAAAAATAGTAAAATATATAATGTAAAATAAATATCAATATTGTTTCAATTTACTAATTTTTTTCATAGCAATAAAGCTAGTTGTATTTTTTTTTTTTTTTACATTTATGCCAAAATAGGAGGTTCTAGGTAACCAATCGATGAGTCCTTATGTTGTCTACAATCTTTATAGATGTGGAAATTGACCAACCGGATGTTTGATGACACCAAATTTTAAAATTTTGCAAAATATCAAACTCAATAAATAAACTTAATTTGGTCTTTAACTTCAACAACGAACAATGTATATAACCTAAATTTTAATGGCACCCTACAAAGTTTAAATGATAGCCTATATTTGATCATTTATGAATGATTTCTCTATATAACTATCTTTTCGTATTATTATATAGTTGTTTTTGTGATAGGTTTTTTTTATTTTGTTACACTATCGATCCAACTACAGCTATATAAATTTTTTATGGTTTTAAGACTTCTCGTAAAAGTATATTTTGCGGACATTTTTCCAATCGTACTTTATTTATGAAATTAGCATTTCTTACTTTTTTGGTAAAAGTATAGGTTGCTTCCGATCTCAATATTTTTAACCGTATTATTTTTTGTTTCTTTTTACCATTAAATTAACATTTTTTACTTTAATCACTCCTAATTTTATTTATTGCATACCATGTAATCTAAAAATCTTTCTTTGTCAAACTAATTACTATTAAACGATTATATAATATTATATTAGCAAAATGTTTCAACATATATTTATGTTAATTACTACATAGGGGTGAACAAAACTCAAACCGCAAACCGAAAAATCGAAAAACCGAACCGCCATAATGTTGTTTTGTATTTGTGTTCGATTTGTTATAAGCTCAAAAAATATTATTATTATCTATCGATTTAGCGGTTTTAAAACCACCCCAATATAAAAAATTGCATCATAGCTATTGCGGTTTATAAACCGAACCGATTCACATAAAAACTGAACTGCCACCTAAAACCGCAAACTGCACCAAATACAAAAACCGAACAGTGCGGTTTTAACAAAATTTTACTTCTTACTGGATATATATATATATATATATATATATATATATATATATATATATATATATATATACACACACACACACACACACACACACACACACACACACACACACACACACACACACACACACACACACTAGTAGTGTACCCGCGCAATATTTTATAAACCAAATTAATAAAGATATATAATTATTTTTATATTTTATATTTTATAAACCAAATTAACTAAAAAATAAATAATAAAATTCTAAATGTACTTGAAGAGAATAAAGTAAAAATATTATTAGACGGATGGAAAAGTGTTCAAAACTAAATAGATAATTAAGATATTAGAGGAAAAAAAAAGAAAAGAACAAATTGTTGGTGTCAATTTTAGAAATGGTGATTCTATACATACCCCTGATGTGAAATTTTGTTTTTTGTTTTGTTTTTTTTAGTTTTTTTTAACTATTTTGTCTTTTTGTTGTTTTTTTGTTTTTTATTCTTTTTACAAATAATATTTGATTTGTTTTATTATTATTATTATTATTAGAAAAACAATAATAATAAATTTACCTTTTATAATTTTTATGTTTTAATAACAATAATAATAAATTTACCTTTTATAATATTATGTTTTGGTAACAATAAAACAATAGTTTTTTATTAATTACGATACAACAAACGACGTTTATAAATTTATAAAATTATATCAAAACGGTTATGTCAAATTCGAACGATTGTATAAAAAATACAAAATAAATAATAATACTAAAGCAAAGTTTGTCTTAGTAATCAGAGATAGTAAATGGTCCAGTATTACAATTGTAAGGTGCGTTATCTGGATAACGAGCATAAGCATTTATTTGAGCAGTATACAATGTTTCTCATTCAATAGAATGTTCTGATCTGTATGCACGCACAAGTCTGGACAAAATATGAGGCATTGGATACACTCCTTGTAAATCAACTTTCACATAATGGTTACCGTAAACGTGGGCGATAACGACATATGCAGGATTTGGGATGTCTTGCGGGCCATACCGAAGTGGGAACCACGTTGAAGAACCAATATTGCTTAGGAAAATAACGATAACACGATATCTATTAGCGATGAGAATAGCAGTGTCGGGCATTTGCAACCAATATTCACGTCCTGCAAAACCCGATCCAGAGAAACTCAACGAGTGACTTATGCGGTTTAAAAGGTCACCGTAAATCATGGCATACTCTTGATGGTGTGTTATTAACTCGTTGCGTAGCTCATACCTAATTTGTTCCCAATAATGTTCATTACCACTAAGAGAAACTGATATAGCCCGAAATCCACAATTTCCATCTCCATCCATGTCTGTAATATGCCCGACGTATGGATGAAATTCATTTGGAATTTCGTTCATAAGTGGGATTGAAGTATTTATACGATTCAGTCGTTGTATCAAATTGATATAGACATATATATAAAATCGTTGTACAATGCGATATATATTTCTAAAAGGGTAGTGCTATAGCTACCCCCATTTCTTACTATACCCCCTGATTTGACATACTGATTTGTTTTATCTCAATTTCGTCTTTTATTGTCTTTTTCTTTATTATTATTATTATTAAATTAAATTAATTATTATTATTATTATTATTATAAAGAAAAGGATTTGATGTTTTGTTTTGGAATCTTATTACGTTATATATATATATATATATATATATATATATATATATATATATATATATATATATATATATATATATATATATATATATATATATATATATAAAACGTAATAAGATTCCAAAACAAAACATCAAATCCTTTTCTTTATAATAATAATAATAATAATAAAGAAAAAGACAATAAAAGACGAAATTGAGATAA
Source organism: Cichorium intybus (assembly GCA_023525715.1). NCBI lineage: Eukaryota > Viridiplantae > Streptophyta > Magnoliopsida > Asterales > Asteraceae > Cichorium > Cichorium intybus. The sequence goes on along the minus strand of CM042011.1, from coordinate 130,016,798 downwards.
AACAAATCAGTATGTCAAATCAGGGGGTATAGTAAGAAATATGGGTAGCTATAGCACTACCCTTTTAGAAAACCTTTGAACTCCAATTATAAATACTTATTTAAATAAAAATTGCTTAAATAAATTACGATAAAAAAAATCTGTAAGCAACATATACCTCTTACAAAAAAATCAAAAAGTATTTAAAACCATAAAAAATATATAATATATGTATGTTGCTGGAGTTGAATTATAGTATAATAAAATAAAATAGTAACAAAAACATCAATCAATCAATTTCAATGTTTTTAGCCTTCATAATTCCACTAAGGGTGCGATTAACAGCACCCCTACAACTCTTATGCGAATATGCTTGTTGAACTTGGAGTGGTTTTCTTTCAAGTGGATCTAATGTTCAATTTGTTCTTCAAACAAGCAAAGAGACTATATAAATTGAATAAAACTCGTTAACTTTTTTTCAGAATTCTAGATTTTGACACTATGTTTTTTATTTTTGCTATTAAGTCATTAGGTTTTCAAAAAAATTACAAATTTGACCGTATGACCTGGTAACATATTGTCATCCTGTCATATGGTCATTTTCGCAACTTTTTGGAAAACATAATGACTTAATTGCAATTTTTCTAAAAACATAATGATTTAATTGCAAAAACTAAAAATGCAGTGTCAAAATCGAGAAAATTGAAAAAGTTAGTAACTTTTATGCAATTTAACAATTCATCAATTACCAAGAATATAATGTAACATAAATGAAAAAAAAATATATATGTCGATGGCATCCACACTAGGATCATCTATTAGTAAACTCGTATATTTTCTCTTTTGATTATGCTATTTTATCTCTATTAAAATTAAAGGGTAGGGAAGTATATTTGGGGTAAATGGAATAAGTTATGTTTTTTATTAGATTTTTTGGAACCAGCGAATAGATATGGCTTCACCTGCGGGTAATCAGTCCCGCAACCCAGGGCATGGCAATCACCCCAGGCGCAAAGGCCTTTCCCCTCCACCTATTTCGCCTTCCAGGAAAATCCCCCACATGGGGTTAGTCGGAGATGTTTTTTATTAGATATACTGCTAATCTTTGCCAAATTTATCACGGTCCCACCAATTGATATTGAAGAATAAATACATAATTTGGCACGGTCTATTGACTATTCATTAAATACTAAAAATACGACTTAACAAAAATGAGAAATTATATCGTTTTCAATGAAAATTTTCTTTCCAGGTAATAACATTTATCAATGTGTTAAGTTTAACTTTCTTTCCATGTAATAACATTTTTGTTTTTGTTTTTTTACATAGCATTAAACAAATCTTTTTAAGGTATATTATATGAGTTGTGCTATAAATACCCCCTATTACATTTCGTACCCCCCTTAAACACCCATCAAATCAAAATGAGTTTTAATTATATTAGTTTTTTAATCTAAAAACCATCGTTTGACTAATTGATTTGTTTTATTCCTTTTTTTGTCTTTTGTTGTCTTTTATTATTATTATTATTATTATTATTATTATTATTATTATTATTATTTTGCTTATTATTATTATTATTATTATTATTATATATTTGTTATTAATAGTTTTTATAAAATTATAACCGTTCTTGTTTATTGATAATCTAATGTCTTCTTTTTTGTCTTTCAAATTTATTCAGTCGTTTATAAACCAAGTGGTTGTATGTATAATTTATTCTTTATAAAATCCTTCGATTTATATCATTTGTAGGTAATCGAAATTCACGTTATTATTAGCCGAAAACCGTCATTTTTGATCCGTCGAGCCATTTGTACACCATATTTGTTTGTCCATGCTTGTGCATGCGTATAGATCGAACATTCTGCTGAATGGGGAACATTGTATAGTGTTCGACTAAATGTTTATCTCCGCTATCCAGATATGAATCATGTAATTGTAATATTGGACCAAACTTTGCATTGTTATTATTATTTATATTGTTATTTTTTATACATTCGTTCGTTATGTCGTAATTACTTTTGATATAATTTGACATAATTTTATAAATTATAAACATCGTTCGTTATATCGTAATTACTTTTAAAAAAAACTAATTTTTATTATTACTTAAATGTAAAATTATAAAAGGTAAATTCATTATTATTATTTTTCTAATAATAATAATAATAATAATAATAATAATAATAATAATAAATCAAATATCAAATAGTATTAATAAAAGAAAATAAAATAGAAAGAAAAAGACAACAAAAAACAAAATAGATAAAAGACAAAAAAAAAAGATAAAAACAAAAAATCAAATCTGGGGGTATAACTAAACTATAAGAGGGGTATGTATAGAATGATACATATTATATATGCTAAAGGGAGTCCATTTAACGTACTATATAGCTCTGAATTATATGATGTGACACATCGACCAAATGACTTGGTTTTTTGTTTTTTGCTTTATAGTATACCATGACTATCACATGTTAGAGTTTAGACATCTGACTAGTTCTATATTTATAAATTTATCAAAACTTATCCTCTGTCATTGATTAGTCCTATATTTATAAATTTATCAAAACTTACCCTCGTGGTTTAAAAAATTGCAAAAAATGCAGGAAGTGTACGATAGTGATACTTTTAGCCTTGATGACAGAATGGGGGATGCAGAGTTTGACATCGAACCATTTTTAGAATCTATCAAAATGCATTTGGGTAATCTCCTAAACGATACAATCATTAAAACTGTAACACCGACAAGAACCAACAGTCTGTCTGGAGAAAGCCATATAAGATGGATCGATGGAAAAGTTATACAAAAAATGGTTCTTAGACTGCAAAATGTCGAATCTGGGGAGGTCGAGATTCAACTATCATGGATTGATATTCCGGGCTCTAGAGGTCTTTAATTAAATAGTCTATTGTTGTTTTTGTTGCATGTGTGTATCGCATACGTAAAATCATTGTTAGTTTCATATACGTAAAATCATTGTTAGTTTATCTATTTTTTATTTGGTGCATTGTTAGTTTCTCTATTTTTATTTGGTGCATTTGCTTTTAATCTTATTAGTGGTGTTGGGATGTTATTTATGTAGGGACATATCACATGTGTAAGTTTTTTAAGCTATTGATACTGATATTGAGAAATATAAAAAGATCATTTTTACTCTTTTAGGATAGTTCTTTATAGTTACGTTATAATATTTAATTAGCAGTAATTCAAACATTATCAACTTTTCATCAACTGCCACAAGCATTTCTTAAATATATATATGGATAAATATGTGTTACTTTATTGTCGCATGTCTTAGTCTAATGTTTTTATTGGTCTATGCTAGCTAGTTATGTTTTTTGTTTAAAAATTAAAGTACAAATTTAAAGTACTTTTTAATTTATAACTAGTTTGGATCCCTGCTATGCACGGGTCGGGTCACACCAGTTGATGGTCCAGGTTGTTAAGCGGGTTGGGGTGGGTCGGTTCGATTTCATTCCTTAAAGACCTTCCTAATCAGTAATTTGATTACAAGGACCAAAACTGTAATTTACTCAACAATTAATATTAACACTTACACATAAACTTTTCATGAGAAGGTATTCAACATCTTCAACTGTGACTTTTGTCCTTTCCGGAATTACACTCAATGGAATGGTCCTGTCTTCAGATGCTCGACTACAAGCAAATAAAATGTATTATATTATAGCATCCTACTTTTAATTTTATTCAATTATAGCATTGTACTTTAAATAAGTTATTAAAAATCAGCTTTTCAATTTAGTTCAAATTAAAAGTCAACCCTTCACTAAAAATATGCAAAGTTGATAGCTTCCAAATCCATTCCATTTTTGAAATGCATGTATAACTTACGCTTAAATGTTTTCATTATAGGCATCCGATTTTAATTTTCTTTTCTCCATCTTTGCATTCTCTACTCGACACCTGCTATTCTTGGTTTGTTTTTGAACCACCTGCACCATACATTGAAGGTATACTTGCATTCCTTTTTGTTCATGTACACTTTGTGTTTGAGTTGTGACTATGTGTCGGTGTGTATTGTCTGTACAGTGTGTGTGTGTCATAAAAAAATCAAAAAACGAAAATCATGTGTGTATTGTGAGTGTGTGTGTGTGGTGCGTGTGAGAGCAGTGTGTGTGTATGTCAAATTGAACCAGACAGGGACCAAAACTTTAAAAAGTATTTTCATTTTGTTGCTTTATAGCATCCTACTTTCATTAACTTTGAAAGAAAAGTATTATACTTTCATTTTTTTTTGGCAGTTTTGGTCCTTCAACCTGTGACTGTGCTTTGGGGGGGGGGGGGTGTGTGTGTGTGTGTAGTGTATGTACGGTGTCGGTATGTATTGTGTGTTTCATCATTTTTCTACTTTCAAATACATGAAAAACAAAAAGGAAAAGCATTATACTTTCATTTATTTATTTTTTTTGGTAGTTTTGATCCTTCAATTTGTAACCCTATATTATGTGTTTAAACAAAAGGGTATTTCAGTAATTTACACAAATCGAGCGTGTGCATTCCTCCGTTTTCCAGAAGCAAGGTAAGAGGATCTACCTTTCTGATACTTCATTTTATCCCGTCTTATGGTGTTATCCCTTGGTTAGTAGTCTTATATGATTTGTAACAATTACGGTTTGGACCAAGGACATGCATGGACTTGCATGTCCATAAGGAAGTGACCTTAGGGTAGTTTCAGATCCCAGGAAGGGTATAGAGTGAAACCCTAGCCGATGACTGAACTGATTAAGGGCTAATAAGACCTTGGATTGATACTAGTCCGCGGCACGGACAAGCTATGTCGGCGACGCGGGTTCGAGTAAAACCCCGTAAGTGTAATGATAGTCTGCGACGCGTGTAACGCCCCGATTTTTCGTAAATTTTTTTTTTGATAAACATAATAACGCCAAAGGCGCATAAACTTTAAAACACAGTAGCGCCAAAAGCGCATAAACTTTATTCCATTGTGTTTTGAATCATTATGTGACAAAATGTCAACTTTTAACACTTTTCTCATGACGTCGTGTCATGTCTTAAAACTTCGGTCCCAACAAAAACCATTTAGTTGTAAAGATATTTGAACAACTTCGGGGGTTACAACTTCATACCAAACTAAACCATAGAAAGCAAATTAGGTTTACAAACCAGGATATCAGCCAAGGTTCGTTCCATCTAAAATCACAATCACCTCGAGTCATCTACTGGCTTCTATCTCTCGTGTCTAAAACCTGGGATACATGACATAAAATAAAATACGTAAGACGAAAACGTCTCATGAGCTACAAGGGTTTTAGACTCAAACATCGTTAAAAATGTTTTAAAAGCAATATCATATTTTTGACTAATTTCTTTCAAAATCATTTGCAAAATAAGTCATATAATATGACATTTACTATATTGACGCCTGAAGGTATATAAAGACCAAAGCTCGCCAAAATAGGAGAATAAATCATCCTATATTGACGCCTGAAAGACTTCTACTTCGCGACGGGAGGTACCATCCCAGTAGAGTCTTGTCCCGTTACGGGGACGTGTCCGGACCTTACTCGACTCATATGCATTCTCACTCTATGCATGCATAAAGACACTGTTTTTTTTCCTTTTGTATAAAATATCATATAATGCCATGAGACGCATGTACAATAATATAAGCATTAACAATTTAAATCTTTCATAAGCATAATAGGCTTGATGCCAAAACAATCTTTCAATAACATAGAAGGCTAAAACATACTTTCGTAACATTAATAGGCTAAACGCCAAATCATTCTTTTCAAGACATATTCGGCTTAAATGCCAAAATCATACTTTTCAAGACATATTCGGCTTAAATGCCAAAATCATACTTTTCAAGAATAACATTAAATTTTCATATAGATTTCACATTTAAAAGTCACATAAACTTTATAGTTACTTTGCCATGTACCCCATAGTGGGAAAAAGCCACATGTACTCACATTGGTAGCTAGGTACGTCTAGCTACACTAATCCCCATAACTCTAGCATTTTGTTGCGTCCATCGTCCTTCAATCTCTATTAATCCAATAAGATATTAGAACTTATTAGACAACTAAACATGTACTAATTGTCTAATCATTATTGAACTACTTCTAGTCATCATCGAGTTTCATTCCAATTACTAAGTGTGATTCTTAGGGTATAACATCAATTTTGGACATTTTTTACCCTTTTGTCCCATTTTGACTAAAAATGGTAAATTTTGGGTTTTATGATGTTATTTTAGCAACTTTCATATTTTTACTTCTTTATAAGGTTATTTCAATGATTAGATGTCAAAACATCTTTCTTTTTACTAGTTTATGCCATTTCGGCAAAATTCAACGAATAAAGTTTCTAAAAATAGAAACCGTTATAAATCATTTTTATTTTCCGTTTTATTGACGCTAATACGTCTCCCACCACTTTATAAATGGCATTCCAATTCGATTATATGTTCACATCTACATTATTTTATACATACAATATTTTCCCAATAAGGGTGGAATTCACAATTCCATTCCAACCTTCACGTAACACTTGATCTTTGAATTATAACATTTCAACATGTATCAACTAAATGTGTTGTGCTAGGTTTAACAAACAAATGGTCAAATTTGTCGAAATACCGTATAACCAATTTGACGTATTAAAATTATCCAAAATTCTCAAATTTAATCATAAACATTGGTGTTTAACCATAACATAAAATCCATCTTTGAACTTGATTCTATCTTTGCATAATACTTTACTTTTAAGTCTTCTTGAACCTATTCACAAAGCATGCTAATAAGCAACGGGTGTTCTTCATTTTTCTAAATCTTTCATAAACATGCATGCATCTAAGAATTTCAACCAAATACTCAAAGCTTGCAAACCCTTATGTGTTTTTGAACCCATAGCATCCATATTTGTAAAACTAGGGTAACAAAAATCAGTTTATACCTTTCAACCATTCTTGAGATTGAACCAGAAATCTGAAATTAGGATGCGGGAATAGTTTTCAGCACAAAATCGAACCACCTCCTAAAATTTGCTCAAGAATCAAACATCAATTTAACATGCATTCACAAATTGTTGAACTTCACTAGCTAGGGTTCCAAAAATCAAGGTTTTTACCTTCCATATTCTACCAAATCCAGAAATCAGAAGTGTTTGAGCAATTTCCCAGCACACATCGGACCACTAGACTGTTCCCGACCACCTGCTACCGCTGGCAACCACCGTGAGCCACCATTATCGCCGACATAGGCGATTTCTTCCGGTAAAGATCGACAAACAGCAACAGCACGCTGCTCTTTTCTTTTTCCTTCTGAAATCACGAGTCAGAAGAGCCACCATCGGCCTCCCCTTCCTTCTCCGTCGACTATCAACAGCCGTAGCACCATTGACCGCCATCCCTGTCGCCTCCGGCGACCTTTTCCACCGCCGACAGCAGCAGATTGCTGCTGATTTGTGTCTCCGGTCACGAACCTTGCTGCTCTCTCTCGATCTTTCGATCTCTCTGTCTCTCCTCTCGTCTGAGCATTCCTGCCCTACTCGATCTCCCTCCTTCCTCTCTAGATCTCGATTTCGTATTCTATATTTCTCTCTGATCTCAATTTGGCGAACACGCATGAAATCGATTCTTTTGTGATATGCGTATCATGTTTTCCTGATTTCTGGTCTAGTGGTCACGTGTTTGTGTTATCGATAGGGGAAAAACGCGTACACAGGATACCAAAACCGGGTTCTGGTTTAAGTGGGCCTGATTTGAAATATTTCCGAAAATGCCCCTGAAGCATGCCTTAGATAATTTTCTAACATTCATTTGTTATTTTTACTGAACTTTAAAGGGGCATAACTTGCACATACGACATCCAAAGTTTTCAAATCTTACACCTTTAGAAAGGTGGGAATGAGCTTAACAATTTACCCTTACTGACTTACCTCTGAATCTTAATGAATGTTCTGCTATTAACCATTGAAAATGACCATTTGGTCGATTTTTATCACTTTTGGGTCATTTTAATTTCATCATAACTCTTTCGTTACAACTCCAAATGACCCGAATATTTTTCCTATACTTTTGTTATCTCAAATATTACAAAAGTCATCTCGATGACTTTTGCCTAAATCTTTCTAGATTTTGAGATAATAATTTCCAAAGTTTGTACAATAAACTTTTCACTTTTAGTCCTTTATTTCAAATTTTGCCCTTGTGTCCTTAAGATTAAATTCTAATTGAATAATCATCATACCATGACTTAAATAAGGGTCTTAAAAATAAATTTTCCATAATTTCACATTTTTGGACCATTGTGCCCTTGCATTGCACACTTGATAATTGTGAATATCAATTCTTCTCAACATCAAATATACTTATACTAACTTTCTATTTATACGAAAATTTTAGTTATCACAACGCGTAAGAGAAAGGTCGCGCCGCGGCGAGCGGCTGTTTGACCCAAAGCTTATTTGCGACAATGTTGGTTACCAAACGTTGGGTCTGACTTTTAGGCAAGTCTATAGGAGTTTGGTCAGTGCTTGACATATTGTGTATGTGGGATATAGGTGTGTGGATGAGCTAAGTGGGGATATTAGAGTATATCTGTGCGGTTTCGAATCAGGTGAGTATCCTTACCTTACTATATGATGTTGCATGTTAGGCATCTTGTATGTATTTTACAGTTATATGAGTTGCTCTATATCTGTGATTATTTGTTGTTGGGCTCAGTACTGATGCGTGTCCCCTCGTAGCTGTTGCATGACAAGTTGGATTATTGCCTTGTTCCATAGCTGTTTATGATGGGCTGGGCCATAACAGGGAACCCATAGCTATTGTATGATGGGTAGAACCTCCCCGTGTCCATAGCTGTTGTATGATGGACGCCCGTAGCTGTTGTATGATGGACGCCCGTAGCTGTTGTATGGCAGGTAGGGTCAGGTCGTTCTCGAGGACGGGTTGTTTAATATGTAGGCATGTATGGTAATTTGTGGACTCACTAAGCTTTAAGCTTACCCGTTGATTTTATAACATTTCAGGTATTTCAAATGACAAAGGGAAGGGCAAGGCTTGACGGCAACGCATCGCATACAAGAGATTTATTTTAATGAACTATGTTATGATTTTTAAATGTTTCCGCTGTTGGTTTAATAAATATGTCGAACAGTTTTACTTTTTGGAATAAATATTTTGGAACCTTGGTAATAAATGAAATTATATAATTTTTGAAATTGGGGCATTACAAATTGGTATCAGAGCCTTGGTTTGAGGGATTTGGATGAACTGTATTGGGAATCCAAACTCAAACTTAGGACTGAGCGATTTTGTTAAGAAAATGTTTTTGGAAGGTTAAATTAAATTAAGGGAAGATGCGATGCGAACCGTCAACCGAGTTCAAGTAAGTTTATGTGATTCCCTATTACCCATGCCAAGGTTGTGTTATGTGATAAAATGTATTGTGCTAGGATGTAAAAATTGCCTGGATAATATACTCTGTAGACTGTTTTGTGCCATATGTGCTGCTTTGGAATGTTATGTTACTGTCGTTAGGTTGCTTAGTGAATGCTGGTAGGTTATATACAATTAGGGTAAGATAGCCTGAGAATTTTTGGTCTGGCCTTACTGGCTGTTCCATGTTTGGTTGTGACTTTAGGGTAGGATCAGTTATTCAAACATCTATCTTATTCCCGATTGTGTACAGGTGTGCATCCGTGAGGAGACTCGACGACGTTAGGAGTAGTTCTTTTAGGAACGTGTGGGAGGGAGAATTAAGTCAATGATTAGGCACCACGGTGCATGATCACAGGATTCATAGGAAGTGGTTTTAGCGTATGTGCGACAATTTAGGAGAATGGTTGATAAACTTGGAACAAGGGCGAATAGGTGTGGAAGGTAGTACCAGGCCAGTACTACCGAAAGCACAGGATTCACGCTTGAGTCAAGAGTAGTCAACCAAAGTCCTAGAAAGTCAAGTAGTTGGGTAGATAGGAGTGACCCGGGTATTGATATTAGAACTGTTGCGCATTTCAGAATGGCAGTCACTCGAAATAACGGTGGGCCAGATGCAGGTGCCTCGAGTGGGGGAGGACCGACTGATGAAAATCTCCGCAACCTGATAGCGGAGGAGGTCTCTCGAGAAGTGTTGGCTGCGATACCTCAGTTCTTTGGTACTATTAAAGCTGAGCTATGGGCAATGCTCGAGGAGCGACTGGCTACTCAGCGCTTGTCAAGGGCCAGGTATGCAAGCTATAAGGACTTTTCGGCTTGTTCGCCTCCGATGTTCGATGGGGGCAGGGATCCGATTGTCAGCATGCGATGGGTTTCCGCGGTAGAGGGTGCCTTCCACACCTGTTCATGTCCTGAGAACTCAAAGGTAACATTTGCGGTGAATCTTCTGAGAGAGGGTGCGAAAGATTGGTGGGAAATACGAACGAAAGATCTCACCCCTGCTCAGTTGGATGCTATTACGTGGCCGCAATTAAAGGAACAGTTCAAACTGGAGTATGTTCCACAGGTGGAAATGGAACGCTTGGCATAGGAATACCTGAATCTGACCCAGACCACTAAGACGGTGACGGAGATCACCAAAAAGTTTAATAAGCGAGCACTCTTCTGTCCAGAGTTTGCGGCAACTGAGCGCATGAGGATGACTCGATATTTGGCGATGCTTCGTACAGACATTCGAGAATTTGTGTCTGCTGCTAGGCACCAAACTCTTACCGATATGATTACGGCCGCTCGGGCCCGAGAGTTGGAATTGGAAACCCAACAAAGGCAGAAGCGTCCCGCGCCTACTCAGACTTAGCAGGTGTCAAAGAAATTTCGAGGTGCAGATCAGGGAAAGCAAGGGCAAAGGAGCCATGGTAAGTGTGGTAAGTGTGGAAGGAATCATGAGGGGCGTTGTTGGGTGTTAATATGCCATAAGTGTGGAAAGGAGGGCCACTATGCTAAAGATTTCCGTCAGGAGGTCAAGATTTGTTTTAATTGTAATCAGGTAGGCCACTTCAAGGCCCAGTGTCCCCGTCTGACTCAGGGAGTGGTTCAGAATCCAGCACCCACTACTCTCTGAATTACCGATGGTAGGCAGGGGAAAGGGGAAGCCCCTAAGACCAAGGGTCGAGCATTCGTCATGACCGCCGAGGAGGCACAGGATGCGCCCGACGTCGTTACGGGTACTCTTTCTTTACTTGCCTCGTGTATGTGGTGTGTGTACTTAATGTGTTTATTGTGATTTGGTTAGGAACCTTCTTAGTCAACTCTACGCCTACCTTTGTACTATTTGATTCGGGTGCTAGTCATTCTTTTGTGTCTGACGTGTTGGGAAAGGGTTTTGGTATTGATTTAGGAACTCTTCATCGGCCGTTAGAAGTAGAAATTGCGGATGATAAAACCGTGCAAGCGACTAGTGTTTATCGGGGATGTGAAGTAGTGATTCAAGGAATAAAGTTTCCAATCGATCTCATCCCTATACCCTTGAGTGACTCTCGAGTCATCATCGGTATGGATTGGTTGGGTCAACATGAATCATGGATTGATTGTAAGAACAAATGAGTGTGGATTCAAACCCCAAGTGGGGGAGAGCTGGTTGTGCAGGGCGAGAGAAAGAATCGAGGTGCAGTTTTCTGTTCAGCTGCTAGGGCACGCAGACATTTTCAACATGGAGGTTTGGGATTTGTGGCTTATGTTCTAGACGTGTGAGAAAAGAAGCCACAACAGAAAGCAGGTGATATACCGGTGGTTCGGGATTTTCCTGATGTTTTTCCCGAGGACCTGCCTGGCGTACCGCCAGAGAGACAGGTGGAATTTAAGATCGACTTAACTCCCGGTGCGGCTCCGATAGCTAAAGCACCGTATCGTCTTGCGCCTCCAGAGATGCTAGAGTTGTCTATTCAACTTCGGGAATTACTGGATAACGGATTTATTCGACCCATTTTCTCACCGTGGGGAGCGCCTATTTTATTTGTTAAGAAGAAGGATGGTTCCAATAGGATGTGCATAGATTATCGTGAGCTGAACAAGCTTATGGTGAATAATCGATATCCATTACCTCGCATCGACGACTTATTCGATCTACTGCAGGGCGCTTTGTGGTTTTCAAAAATTGATTTATGGTCAGGATACCATCAAATGCGAGTTCGGGAGGAAGACATCCCGAAAACGGCTTTTCGGACGAGGTACGGCCACTTCGAGTTTGTAGTGATGCCGTTTGGACTGACCAATGCCCCTGCAGCTTTTATGGACTTAATGAACCGGGTGTGTCGACCGATGTTGGATCGGTCGGTTATAGCTTTCATTGATGATATCTTAGTTTACTCTCAGAGCAGGGAGCAACACGAACAGCATTTAAGGGAAGTATTGGAGACCTTAAGGAAGGAGAAGCTTTATGCAAAATTATCCAAGTGTGACTTTTGGCTGCGGGAGTGACATCGTAGCGGTCGTCATGCGGTCAAAAATAAGAAAAATTACCTCACTCTCACTTAGCACAGTGGAAGTCAGGGTCAATCCACAGGAGTTACGTGGTCGAGACAGGTGACAGATTACCAACTGCAGTGTCACGCTACAGTCAGAGGACCTAGTTCCTAACCTTTGACTATCAATCTCAAAGAGCATAAACTAAACTAAAACTATCAACCAAACCTAGTCACTTACTGAAATCAGAAGTACATCTCCAATTCAGAAGCAAACAAAGGCAATTCAAACATCAAACACAAACAAAGCATAAACTGAACCAATAACTAAAGTCCAAATGAGCAGTCACTGGCTAAGTTCAAACCAAAAAGCTAACCCTAGTTGGTCACTGAAATCAGCAAGGGAAATCAGTCCAATCAAGGTCATTCAAGCATCCAAACACAAAACAAACATTCAACAATTCAATCACAAGCATAAAACATCGAAAAGAAGCAATTACTTGTAACCAAATGATTTATTAACTTAAACTCAGATCCAATGGTACAAAACAGTAACCAAAAGGTCCTAAAACCGAAACTAGAACTAAATATCAATGGTTGTCACTCCCAAAGATACTAGCCAATGATTACTAACTATTAGACTAAATGAAAATTAAAGATAAAAACATAGAAATACCAAAATATGGTTCTTGAAGTTGAATCTCGGAGTCAAAGAGCCTTGGGGGTCGATTTTACACTAGGTCTTCGCTCGTTTTTTCGACCTAAAAGCCTCTATTTATAGTTGCAAAAATCTCGAGACCGCGCCGCGCTTTTATGGATCCCGCGTCACGCGTAGGGGTTTATCCCCGTTTCTTCGGAATTTGAATGTTTTCCACCGCCTCATCACCGCGTCGCGCCTTGATGATTTTCGCGGCGCGCGTACGTATTTTCCTGATTTTGCCTTGATCTTCAAATTTCTTCCAAATTGCACGCTTTTAGTCCCTGTTTTCATTATTTCTTTCCAAACAAGCGCTGGCACGAAAAGTGAGTAATACCAGTAGATATGTGATATAATTTCACTAAGAATAGGGCTCAACAACGACTAAAATATATGATATTACTAGGCGTTGTCAAACACCCCACACTTGTGCCTTGCTTGTCCCCAAGCAAGAGAGTTTTTACTAGATTTTAACTAAGATTCAAACAATTTTTGACTGTGTTCAGTTTCAAAGCTTATTGCCTTATGAGTTAGAGTGGAATAGTTCGTGAAAACATAATCAGAATGTTCTTTGGAATTCATGGCTTTCTAGAGAACCCTTGATTACAAATTTTCTGTCCACAATGAAGTGTACGTACTCATTCAGATTCTAAAGGCCATAAAAGAATTGTCCATGACTTTCGATGTTGTCCGTGTAGCGAGCTTTCGGAAATACCATCCCAGACCTGACGATCTGAGGTGGCAAGGTGTGTAAGGCCCACCCATTTTAGATCTACCGGCTCGAACAACAAAGGTCACTGATTGATAATTCCTTCCTAAATTCTAATCCTAAAACAGTCCAATCTTCTAGCTCCTAAAACTCAACTTATTTGACTCAACTAATAGCATGATCACAACTACATAGTATCTCTCGAAAAATACTAATGCTATAAACAATCACAAACTATTCATTTCAAAATTGAAAAAGTTGCTAAAATTTTTTGAAAATCGGTCATTTCTGCAAAAATTTCAAAAAACTACTCTTTCGACCGTCCACACCCCACACTTAAAACCGTACAACTTCCCCGTTGTACAAAAATTATTTAAAACAAGGGAGAAAGAGTTACCCTTTTGGACGGTAGATCGCTCGGTTGGTACTTGGGATCACAGGTACAAAATACGAACAAAAAGGTCCTCGATTTCGCGTTCTGGAATTGTAGCGCAACAGTGAACACGCCGATAGTCAAAGCAAGTTGAGGGGGCACGGTGACCCCACACTCGCTTGAAACAACTCCTCCAATTTTTGGTATAACATGCATGACTCAACAAAAACATCAAATGCAAACAGAATAACAAATAAAATATAAACAACTAAAAGATAGTAGTGTCATAGGTACAGTACAGATATCCAAAAATAAAAAAAATACATCAATCGCCACCTGGTGGCCTGGAAGAACCGCCCTCATGATCATGAGCTTGAGCTGGGAATGGTCGGGCGCGCTGTCCCTGCTGTGTGGCTAACTCCAAAAGTACCTCCCCGATCCACTCCAGCTGGTCCTCCATCCTAGCGACTCGATCCTGCAGTCGCCTCATCTCTGTCACCTCCTCCTGCTGTGGCTGTGGTGGCGCTGGATCTGCTGGTGCTGCTGGCCTCTGACGTCTCCTACCCGGCTGGGCATATGCTGGCAGTGGGTCCTGGGGTGCCTCAGTCGCCACCCTCACAAACTGGCCCGGGCGCTGCTGCTTAATAAGCCCCATCTTCTCCAGGGCTCGCGCCGTAGTGCGAACTGGAGGTAAAGCGGTCAAGGATGCTACAACCGGAGTAGTAAGAATCCGGTACGAACGGGCCAAGCGGGTGATGAAATACCCACGACCCAGAGGACTGCTGGCAGATGCACCCGTCGCACGGTTGGACAGGGAGACAGCTAGGGCGAACGGGAGGTGAAGGAACCTGGAGGGGTCAAGGAGGACCCAGAAATAAGTCATGTCCTCGCCGGACACCTTTTCGCCCCCCTCCCGATGCATGATGGAGGTGGAGACGATGCGGTGCATGAGTCGGTGTAGTGGATCGCGAAGATGGCTCTTTCTAGTTGTCCCCGCCTCGTAGAATACATTAGACAATGGTGTCCAAACCTCCATATTGGCAGCCCTCTCGGGTTGCCCCTGAATGCACGCCGTAAGGAACTGCGTGAAATGGCGGTGTTGGAGATCCGCCTCCGTGTAGATGCCAGTGTGGCTCCCAAACTCCCAGAGGTTGCACTCCCTGTGTACGCCCCCCAATCTAAATCGTACGAGCCTGGAACGGGCCTCCTGATAAACCGGTGCAAAACGGACAATAAGATAGGAACCCAATAGAAGCTCGGTATATACTGTGTCATCCTCGGTGGCCATGAGCCTGTCCCAGCCTCGGCATGTGAACCTGGCCTCTCCATCAACCCATGTACGGTGCAAAAATGGCTCGATCTCGCCCCAAAGCCCAGCGTCTCGCAGAATGTCCCGATCGATGATCGTCGCCTCGAGAACCCGGCGACCAATGAGGGCATCCCTCCGTGAAATATACTCTACTGAACTGTCCAGTTCAGCGGGGAACTGAAGAAACTGGTGATCTAATCTGAACGACATCTGCACAAAAGGAAAAAAATTTGCAATTTAGGTCCTTTTCTTCTTCACCGCACCGCGGCGCGGCCCAAGAACCAGGGCGCGGCGCGGCGAGCGGCTCTTTCCAATTCCAAATCCAAACCCACGATTTAACCTGTTTAAACTCAATCCAAATACACTACAAGGTAGCCTAAGTGCCGACTGACTCATCTAGGGTCATTATTTGGCAAAATAAACACCTTACGAGTCAACATTGGCAATTTCTAAGTTTTTGAGTTTTTGGAGAAATCAACCAAATCAACTGCCTAATCACTAGTTTTAACAAGTAAAAGCTAGTTAGAATGACGTACCTTGGTAGTAGGAATGAAATGAGCAAGAAAAACACGAGAAATTTTCGATGATCAGAGCTCCGAGGCGTGGTATGTGTGAATAGTGTCGTGGCTTACCTTAATATCGAAGGAATCCGACAATCAATTCCCGCGGTGCGGATATGAGAGAACCGCGGCATGCGTGCTCCCAAATCAACCCCTGCGCATCGGGTTGGTTTACGATCCCGCGGTGCGCAATTTTCCTGACTGCGGCGCGGTCATCAAAAATTCAACTTTCTTCAAAACAACCCCACACTTGCCTTGGACCAATAATACCTGTAAATGACGATGATATAATTTCCTAATTACTCTAAGAATACAGTACCTAACCTATGAAAAGATGGGTTGCCTCCCAACAAGCGCTAAGTTTAACGTCTTCAGCCAGACGTGCTATTCCTACTACAGCTACGGTGGATCGTATGCCTTCTTCCTTCACTGATTTTCAGTCACCACCGTCCCTTTGTTGACCTACTGGTGCTCAAACTTTCCTAGGTCGAATGGCTTGCTGGTTCTCCTGCTGCTGCCCGGTTGCCGTCTTCTGATTACCTCCCATGAGTACTTGGAGGTAGCTTTGAACCTCCAAGCTCGATCCTTCCTTCTATATCTCTTCAAAATTACCGGTTTGATGTGGAGCGCGCCTAGTGCTGCTCCCAGCAGTTGTTTTGCAGATCTCATTTTGCCAGTGTCCCACGTGCTATCTTCAGTTTGCAATTTTGGCTTGTAGTACCAATAAAAATTTTCCAATCGAATGGGATCGGAAGGCAACATGTCAGGATGTTTCCATATATCCTCATCGATGGTATTAATCACATCTAATTTTCCATTCATGAATGGATCATGAGTGTCAGTAAAATCATGTTTATTATTTTCAAAAAATAATTCGTCAACATCAACTTCTTGATCATTGTCCAACAGGTGGATCGGGACCAAGAGTGGGGGACTGGTTTGATCTGATGGTGGTACAAGGTCACCCATCACCAGATCCTTACTTTTAAAAGACTCAAAATTTTCAAAAATTCTAGGTTTGGGGGTAGTATTGTCATCTACACCCCCTTCCCCAGAGTTATCAAAAACTCCAACAATTTCGGGAGTTGTTGCGTTGGGATCTGTACTGTCACTTACAGACTCCTTCTCAACATCCCCATTAATCAAATTGTCTGGTGATGGTATGGATTCACTCATCACTAGATCAACACTTTCAAAAACATCAAAAGCTATTGAGTCAGAGGGAGTATTGTCACCTACAGCCTCTTCCTCAACAACCGTTTCAACCATCTCGGTGATCTTTTGACTTTCCCAAGGTGCATGCCCTTCCATCACATATTCAGGTGATGCAAGTTCACACACATTATCATTGGTACAAAAATCACTCGCCTCAGGTTCTGGCGAGGGTGGTGAACATTTCCAACTTTCCTCTAACTTATCTAATGAAACTTGCAATCTTTCAAGAGCATCAGCCTGGTCCTTCTGCACTTGGTGGGTGCTAGCCATGAGTTCCAATAATTGGGCCCAAATTGTAGGATTTTCAGGTTGAGATGACTCCTCGGTCCGCCATCCACTGTCATCGAATGATCCATTGTTGTAATCATCCTCGTAATAGGTGTCGGCCGGATTTTCATAATACTCATAATATTGATCCGGGTATATGTAATCGTCCATTATGAAGACATACACATACCAAAACTAATCAAACTAAAATTAAACATCAAAAATTAGAAACTAAATCCTACAGATCACCTACTCTCAAGCTCACAACTCCCCGGTAACGACGCCAAAATTTGACATCGCAGCGGTCGTCATGTGGTCAAAAATAAGAAAAATTACCTCACTCTCACTTAGCACAGTGGAAGTCAGGGTCGATCCACAGGAGTTACTGTTGGATTAGGTGTCTAAGCCATGACTAATAATTTGTATTTACCTAATTAATAGAAGCAAAGTCCATTTGGGTTGCCCTCATAGCTGGAGGTTTGGTAGAAAGTTCGGTAGAGAGAAAGGTTGGTTTATTATGGGATTAATAAATCAATAGAAATAAAAGATATGGTTTGTTAATATATTAAAGTGATAATATAGTAATTAGAAACTATATTGATTGATTAATAATTAATCAGAAATTAATTGGATTGATTTCTGTGGCATTAATTAGATTAATCAGGAAGTCAGGGATTAAAGTCGTACAAATTCAATAGTTGAATTGCGGCGCGCGGCGCGCAAATGAAAAGGCCGCGACGCGCGTACGTATAATCCGGAAAATGGCTGACGGCTAGGGTTTCTTGTTTCCCTATAAATAGGGAACCCTAGACCTCATTATAGTTGCTCATTCTTCAATTCTCTCTGGAATTTTCGTCCACCCTCTGGCTCCCTGGGTGTGATCTCATTTGAGGCAGGACACTTGTGCTGCTTAGCTTCAAGATTAAAACTAAAGGTTAGTTTTTCTGATTTATTCTTTTAGTTAATTTTTGTTTGGCCTTTAGGAATTAGTTACATGTTCAAAGTAAGAAAACATAGATCTTTTCTAGGTTGCATGTGAACTTAGGTTATTTAGTTCATGGTTGCGGAAAACCTTTCAGTGGTATCAGAGCATTTGGTTGTTTTCTTATTGAATGGCTGTAATAGTTTTCCTAATTAGGGTTTATTGTTTATAAATCCTTTTTGGCCTAAATTTCGATTTTAGGGTTTTGGGTTTTTGAAACCCTAGCCCTCTCCCCTTCTTTTTCGATTTTTCTGGTTAGGGTTTTAGGAGGTTTTCTTTTTTTGGTAACTTTAATTGGTTAATTAAATGGATAACCTTAAACCCAGTTTGTTTAAATTCGATAATTAGGGGTTTAAGATAGGTTTAAATTGATTTGATTAATTTGGAAAAACCTATCTACATTTGAATTAATTTAATTAATTGTTTAATTAAAAGATAATTCAAGGGATTTAATTTAATTTTGATTTAATGGTTAAATTTCGAAAATTAAAGGATAAATCCTAAAATATTTTAAAAGGTTTAAAATATCTAGATTTAATTAATTTAATTAATAGTTTAATTTAAAGATAAATTAAATCAAATTAAAGGTTTAATTTAATTTGAAATTTAATAGTTAAATTTCAGGAAATAAAAAGATAAACCAGGAATATTTTAAAAGGATTTAAAATACATCTTATATATATTATTAAAGGTTAATACTATATGTATAAGATAAAATTGGTCAGTCAATTCAATAGTAGGCCTCATTCACGAAGCTGGTCTATAAAGTGGGTATAAGGAGACTTCCTATAAAATGGCGGTCTAATGGGTGTTCACTCTCACCCACCGCTCGCCTGATCAGTGGAGGGTCGTTAGCCGAACAGTTTTGATAGGACCGCTTAATCATTAAAAGTATAATGATCAAAGTACTAGAACCCGTACAAGAATTCCCAATCTAGTTACTTTAAAAAAAATGTGAATTTGATGCTAACCCATGAAATTGCACATTGCACTTTATGAAACGTTGGTGGAGCGTGTGTGGGTTACCGGCACACCAATGGGGGTTCATAAAGAGTGGCAATGGGTTTCTCGGGTGTTATCATTGTTGATGGAGCGTGTGTGGTTAACCGGCACATCAATTTGAGATGATAATGGACCCCGAGAGTACCAAGCTAATTTGCATGGTTATTCACACCCGGTTTGTGATCCTCGGCATCCCAGTCACAAACGGTGGGGCATATCCGAGATTAAACATGCCATTGAACAGTTCAATGAATCTCACAGATCTAGGAATTTCATAAGACTGAAATTGATAAAAGTTATCTACCTTAATGACCACTGTGTTGTGACTACGGCATCCCTCTTCACAGCATAGTTGGGGTATTTTGGATCCTAGCCTTGTTAAATAATGTATATTGGGTAATTATTTAAAAGGATGAATTAAACGAATAAATTCAAATTTTTATATATGTCTGAATAAAATGTCATTCTCCTCCTTCTCCTCCTTCACCCATTTCTGAGAGCTTCATAAAGCACCTGTTTAGTATGGTAAGGCTGACTGGCCTGAACTATGTGATATGGTTTTGCAATTAGAGAATAGTTCTTAGTTTTGCTGGCGAACCATATCAAACTGAGTGTCCGCTCCAAACATGGCATCACACAGCAGCTTGTGATGAGCATGACTCCTTGACTATTGAGTCCAAGGAAGTTCGTTGCCTTATGCTATTGATCATTGACCCCGAGTTCCGCAGGGATTTAGAATCCCTGGGGTCAGATAAGTTGGCACAGCTAGTTGAGGAAAGGTTCCGAGAACTGGTTGAATAAAGGGAACGAATTAGGATCTTCAAAGAGCTTGAAGTTGCAAGCTAGAAGGAAGTAGCACCAGTTTGCGTGTTCCCGAGATTGAGGGATACATAGGCGAACAGTATAAAACTGGTTTCCCTTTGTGATCGGGAGTTAAGCATTAGCTCAACTCGCTGATCTGTTCATCCAGATGAACAGAAAGGATAACCGGATAAGACAATCGTGGAAGTGCATTCAATGTCGACTCTGTATGAATCGTTCATGGAGAAGCATAGTTCCATTAATTCAGCTGCTTCAGGATTGAGTCCAGTATTAAGGTGCATCAAGAAATGATCTAGATCGTCTGGACCGATTGTTCGATGTTTCAAACTGGGAATCCACAAGGTGGGACACAGTCACGGAAAGATTGGAAAAATGCTCCAAAGCCAAACCGTTTGGCAAACTCAGTAATATCTTAAAACTCAGAATAATACATGATCCTCATTTCCTTGCTACAGGATGCGTTTCTCACATTTTCTCTGTATGCACGGACTCTGTAGGATGCGGGATGGTGTCGCACAGGAGCATATTCAGATTGGATCTGGAGCTCGTGCGGTTTTTGAGTTAAGCTAGATATTTGTTATTGTTATTAGTTTATAGATACATACGACATGGATTCGCATAGTACATTGTTCTGAGGATAATTCTGGTTTAATGAAATATTTTTGAAACATGATTGTTTTAATTGTCCTCGAAATGTTGTGTGAATGTGTTGATGACGTAAATGGTAATAACTTGAATGTTGATACATCCAATGGGATTGGATTTGTAAGTTGTGTTCTTTATGATTGTTAAAGTGAATTTTATAAGAATCACTTCAACCAAAGGTCCAGTTGGACAGGACTTTGGAATCATTTGACTTAGAGTCACATGATGAATTGAGTGCTTAATAAAATTAATTGTGGCAAGAAAGGAATCGCCCAAAGATCCAATGGATAGGATTTTGGAATCAGTTGACTTGGAGTCAGGTGATGATTGCATGTCTTGAACAATATTAACAAAGTCATAAATTTACATGGAACTGTAAAGGTATTGAGATTTTGAGCAACAGACACATAAGTTACTGTGTATTGCTCGAATCTTCGAACAGAACACGATTAGTTATGCTTCATGATATTTTCCAAATGGTTTGACAAATATGGCTTCGTTTATCGGAATAAGCGATTGATTGGAACCTTGGAGTGTTCAAAGATTTCAAATGAAGCATAAGATCAACAGAACCTGAGTAACAACATAGACTGAGAAAATGTTTCACAGTTTATCCTCTTCCAAGAACACTAATGGTTATAATGTGTCTTAGGGAAAATGATGGAGCATTGATCGAAATAGTTTGATCCTCGGTGTATAAGATACACTGGATACATTTCTGACTAATATTTCAATGAATTGAATATTCAACCAGTTAGACCGCAAAAAAACCATATTCCGACCGTATCTTAAGACTAATGAGGTTATGTCGACACTGTCTGAAATGTAAAGCTGGGATCGTCCCACTAGTACATAGAAATTCCAGGGTCATGTAGCATTCGTCTGAATCTCATGACAAGCCTGAAACTGATCAGCAATGTCGTTTCATTGGCCACTCCGGTTATCCTTTGAAAGAAGAGTACTTTTAGAAAGAACTCAAGTTCTAAGGAAACAGTGGGAGTAAGAATAATTCTGAATGAGTTCAGGGATTAGCCAAGTGAAAGAACCTTTAGTCACCACTGGGACTTGACCAGGAATTAGATTCCTGTTAAACCTGACATACCCTCTCTTCGCTTAACCAGTAGTTATTGTCACCGTCATAAAGAGTTATGATCCGGGTGATATACCGAGTAGTGGTAAAACACTAAAGATGGTACGGATAAGTAATCCGACTGCTGGAAGCATTGGTGAGCCCAGTTGCTGCCAAATCAGAGAACCTTACCACGAGACACAGTCTATGTGACAGTTTGATTGATCTTTACAACTGTTCTAGGAACCAGTGGGAGTAATTGAATCATCATAAGAAGGGAACATAGAAATGTACTTACAGAACATCTGGTTGAATGAGTGATGTGTTTTTAAACATACATATAAAATACCCAGAAAACGGTACCAAAAACTTGGTATGTTACGAGCGTATATATGATATTAGCAATTGGTTTTCACATTAGTTTTACATTTCTTGAACAGGGATATACCATGTATGAATAGAACAACACAATTAGGCAAGTGGACCTAATCGGTTGTAGTATAGTGTAACACCCGGTTCCTCAAATTTAGGATATACCAATTTCTTTAGTAAAACATAATATCATTAGAGGTATAATCCCAAAAAGAGTAACAAGTATACACAAGGTTGTCATCAAAAGCTTAGTTCAAGTCTTAAACTATTACATCAACTGTTTACAACTATTTAACAAACCGGGTTTACTTCATATTTTAAAACAATAAAAGTAAATCTATGTCAAAGTCCAAGTCCAAGTCTAACTATCCTTCCACGTTCCGCTTTCCGCGGTCACCGCTACCAGAACCTAATACAAACAACAATAACAAACGATATATGAGCTATGAAAGCTCAGTAAGTAAATTAAGGTTTATTTGTTTGTATCATTCATTATCAGGTTTTCTCAAACTCAATAGACTATTTCAGTTCCGAGTGTGGTATACACACTATAACTCTTTATTTCATATACTCAAAGTTTGGTTATTCTCAACCAAATCAAATCATAGCCTACTTCATATCCGTAAATAACATCAGATCAAAGTATAATCATCAATAAATAACTACTCACCTGAAGTTGAGTCGATATGTGGAACTCCCGAACCTCGTGTGTGTTCCTGTCTAGCTTTAGCTGTAACACAATGACTCAAACTCAATATTCAATTTCAAGAAAAATCTCAATCATGCTCAATATTCATATCAATCAAGGAATTGGAATCATAATAGAGGGTTACAATCAAAAGATAGCAATACTATCCTAATTGTAACTTCCAATTTCACAAATTTAGCTCATATAACCCTAAAAACGCAATACAAGTGTTTTACTAACTTGGGTCTCGAATTAGAACTCCATCACACACACTAATCCAAGTAAACTCACTCTAATTCATACTAGTAGCAGGTGATTCATCAAAACCACTTGGAACTATCTCAAAACAAGAAATCTAACCGTCAAAACGAAGTAAAAATCAAGAAGAATTACCTTTCAAGCTCAAGGAACTAATCTCTAGCTTCAATTCGTGATCAATAAGCCTTAATCTCGACTCAGAAGGGTTAGAATCGCTTTTCTAGGGTTTTGGGAGTGTTTTGATCGAAGTAGAAATAACCCAAAATGAAAAGAAATCGTGTTTTAAAACAGATCTGTGCCGATTACACGACCCGTGTAAAAGTTACACAGCCCATGTAAAAGTTACACAGCCCGTGTAACTCACGGTATGAATTTAGAGTTTGGTCTGCAGAACTACACGACCCGTGTCAATATTACACGACCCGTGCTGCACATTTTACACGACACGTGTCAATATTACACGACCCGTGCTGCACATTATAGTTTTTATCTACAGGTTTACACGACCCGTGTCAAAATGACACGACCCGTGTAATTCACGGTATTCTCAAAACATTCTCATGGAACTCCTACACGACCCGTGTAACTTCTACACGACCCGTGTAATCTCTTTTTAGCATTTATCAACTTCAAACTTCTACCAAATGGGATTTTTAACTACCAAACTCATGCTATAATCTAACTAATCTTTAATTGCACCAAGATTTACTCAAAATCTGTAAATTTTAATAATACGGTATTACATATAGTATTGGTAAATCCGGGTTGTCGAACCCAAGGGAAAACGGATATTTTTAAGTTAAGAAAATCAATTATTAATTAACAATTATTCAAGCAAACAGTAATTAAAAAGGAGGGGGGGTTTTGAGAGAATGCATTGACTCGTGTAAAGAGACAACGCAAAAGTTTATTAAAATCGGAAAATATAAATATAAATTACAAAACATAAAAGTAAACGTTTATACTTAGATTCGATTCAACCATCTAGTTATGTTTGATATGCTATTAGTGCAATGGATATTGAAAGCTAAATATCGATTTCTAGAGTGATTAGATGTTTTGGTCCAACTACCTAATCCTATGATTATAAGGTCATTAATGGCAATGGTCATGCAATTACATATTCCAAATAATCATGTATTGGTTCGTATCATACAAGATTCATTCGAGTTTTTGATCTCAATGGTCATGAAAATCAAAATGGTTTGTACAGATTGGTCCTCTAGTACAAATTTGCCATACACATATAAGTTCCTACCTTCGTGACTTAATCCTAGGATTTGGTCCATCACTAGTCATATCTGTCTAATGGTCATAGCACAGTTATGATAAAAGTCATATAGTCAGATTGGTCCTCTAGACTAAAATAACTCAGCAATAAGTCCAAAAGGAAGGTTTCTTAACATATATGATAGTTAAATAAATTATGCAAGATAAAATATAAAACGTTCAATATCCGATAAATAACAATCACATCATAACTAGATAGTATTCAAATCTAAGTAATAAATAATGCAGATAAATATAACATGATCTGAAGAATACGGCCTAGGAAATCATAGTAGATTGCTAAACATATATAAAGCAAACCGAATGAAGTCCCGGCCGAACATTCTTCAAGCTCTCGATTCCATACGCACCGTACCGTCTCCTCCAAGCCTTCTGGCAGTTGCAGTGGGCAAACTCCCGAGTTTGGTGTTGGTAATGGGGTGTAGGTGTTTATGGGTTGGTGTTGGATATCTCAAACAACAAGAGAAGGCCTCTATTTATAGTGCTGTCCAGGCCCCGTCGCGTCGCAACCATATAGGGGATCGCGTCGCGATCCAGTGTGAAATGCGTGACTCAGTTGGCCGCTATTCTGACTTTGTGGACAGGGGTTGGTGAGTCGCGTCGCGATCCATGTGGAGGTCGCGTCGCGATCTCTGTAAGGTCGCGATTTTAAGCCTTTTGTCGCGATCCTTTTGTCAGCATCTTGTCACGCAATGGTCAGTAGGTCGGGTCGCGATCTAAGGTGAGATAGGGTCGCGATCTACGGTCTGTTGGAATTATTTCTTCGGTTTTTTTGCCCAAAATACGCTCTTTTTGGCTCTTTCTTTCCCGATAGTTCTTTTACTCCTTTTTCCTCATTTTAAAGCTTGAATCCAGCTCTTTCTTCTTTATACAGCAATTTTTCCTGTGTTTTGGTAATTTAAACATATAAGTACCTTTTATCTTGATATTATACCAAAAACACGTGTTTAGGCACTCGATATTGTCCGAATTATATGTATAAATGAGGCAATATCAAAATACCCTACACTTGGACTTTGCTTGTCCTCAAGCAAACTACAATTTAAAACCAAGCCGAGAAACTTGATGTCCAAACAACTTTCCATACACTATCAGAGATCTAGCGTTTATTACCGATGTTAAGAATAATGAATTAAGAATAAACATAGTAGATTATACCTAGCCTTATGTATATATTTCTAACTTTTCAAAACTTTACATAAACTCTCTTTCTATAAACGACAAGTCTTTAGATTGATAAATACTCATTTTTACATAACATCGAATACACCCTTTAAAGATTCTTCCACCTCAAGACTTTTTTTTTCGAATTTCCCATATTTAAAATAAAAATCATGCTGGACTAATTTTATCAAGTTTAGTTATTATTTCCATTTTTCCGCACCTCTGAAACTCGTGACTTTCGATGGAACTCTTGATTACAAATTTTCGACTCAAGACTGTACAGAGTCTACTAATTCAAATTCCAAAGGCCACTAAGGAAATTCCATGACTTTCGATGACACCCGTGTAGCGAGCTTTCGACAATATTATCCCAAACCAGTTGGTTTTAGGTAATAAGGTGCATAAATGCCCGAAGGCCACCCATTTTATGTCTACTTACTCGAATGTCAAAGGCCACTGATTGACTTTCCTTTCTGAGTCTCAATCTTATGGTGTAACATTACTTGACTTCTGCTTTTTTTAGCACATCAAATTTCTTGAGAATTTTTCTAATTTTAAGTTGGTTTATCGAGGCTTATTTTTCTCAATTTAGTCACAGCAAATAATTCGTGCATTTTGCAAGTAGGGAAACTGACTCAATCACTTTTGGCAAAAACTCAATTTTTAATAGCTGATAAATTTTCAACGGGTCTATTTCATTATTTATGCAAAACATTTTGCAACTACCAAGCTGAAAACTTGTCCTCTATAGAACTAAATTTTATATAAAACAATGAAAAACTAAAAATACATACATAAGATTAAATGTAACCTACGAATTTATTTTCAAAACATTTTTCTTAACAATTATCTTTTTAGCGTTCAATTTTGGAATAGATGTTTAAGATAAAAAATTTAATTTGGCTTAGTTAATTATTGTAGTATGACGCTCTTACCCTACACTCATTTTATACAATAATTTTATTGTATATATAATTCAAAACAGTAAAGGGAGAAAAATGGAACAGACTCCCCTTGGGTACCGGTCGGCGTCATATATGAGGCTCTTTCCACATAAAAGAATTCGTTGAACATGCTGCCAGCATTGAATCTTAGCAAATCTGCATACATATCACTCAGACAAATATTATTCACACACAAATAAACACACAAAAATTAAATAAAAAAAATAAAAGTAATAACAGTAAAAGAAAAATATCACTCATTTTGTGCTCCGTGAAGTTTCAAAGCCGTGGCTACTGGGTTGCGGTTGTGGTGTGTACCACACTTAATTTTATCCTGGCTGTGCGACTTTTGACCGTCGTCAGTATCGCTGCCTCCACTTTAAAGAAGCGTCCCCCTTCTCAGTGGTGGCTGATTTTTAGCCTGAAAAACCATGTATCATTATGCACGACCAGCATCTGCCTCGGTTGTTTACGCGTTATGCACGTTTACGTGTCGCGTAACTTGAAGTTGTCTCTTTCTCAACGCGATCCGGATTGTCGACGCGTCACGTCCGGATGGCATACACGTCGCATTGTGTGAGCAGAAAAGACTTCAAAGTTTTGTCACTTTATTTTTCCCGAAATATTCACCCCACACTTAAAATATGCTTAAGGTGTGCAAATATCCATTTTATGATTAGTGATATGTCAATCAAAACAATAAAAGTACATAATACACAAAAACAAATTTTCAATCACACAAATATTAACTAATAATTTAATTTTCTATACAAAAAAAATAAAACCGTATTTCCCGGCAACGGCGCCAAAAACTTGATGTGTTTTTAAACATACATATAAAATACCCAGAAAACGGTACCAAAAACTTGGTATGTTACGAGCGTATATATGATATTAGCAATTGGTTTTCACATTAGTTTTACATTTCTTGAACAGGGATATACCATGTATGAATAGAACAACACAATTAGGCAAGTGGACCTAATCGGTTGTAGTATAGTATTGGTAAATCCGGGTTGTCGAACCCAAGGGAAAACGGATATTTTTAAGTTAAGAAAATCAATTATTAATTAACAATTATTCAAGCAAACAGTAATTAAAAAGGAGGGGGGGTTTTGAGAGAATGCATTGACTCGTGTAAAGAGACAACGCAAAAGTTTATTAAAATCGGAAAATATAAATATAAATTACAAAACATAAAAGCAAACGTTTATACTTAGATTCGATTCAACCATCTAGTTATGTTTGATATGCTATTAGTGCAATGGATATTGAAAGCTAAATATCGATTTCTAGAGTGATTAGATGTTTTGGTCCAACTACCTAATCCTATGATTATAAGGTCATTAATGGCAATGGTCATGCAATTACATATTCCAAATAATCATGTATTGGTTCGTATCATACAAGATTCATTCGAGTTTTTGATCTCAATGGTCATGAAAATCAAAATGGTTTGTACAGATTGGTCCTCTAGTACAAATTTGCCATACACATATAAGTTCCTACCTTCGTGACTTAATCCTAGGATTTGGTCCATCACTAGTCATATCTGTCTAATGGTCATAGCACAGTTATGATAAAAGTCATATAGTCAGATTGGTCCTCTAGACTAAAATAACTCAGCAATAAGTCCAAAAGGAAGGTTTCTTAACATATATGATAGTTAAATAAATTATGCAAGATAAAATATAAAACGTTCAATATCCGATAAATAACAATCACATCATAACTAGATAGTATTCAAATCTAAGTAATAAATAATGCAGATAAATATAACATGATCTGAAGAATACGGCCTAGGAAATCATAGTAGATTGCTAAACATATATAAAGCAAACCGAATGAAGTCCCGGCCGAACATTCTTCAAGCTCTCGATTCCATACGCACCGTACCGTCTCCTCCAAGCCTTCTGGCAGTTGCAGTGGGCAAACTCCCGAGTTTGGTGTTGGTAATGGGGTGTAGGTGTTTATGGGTTGGTGTTGGATATCTCAAACAACAAGAGAAGGCCTCTATTTATAGTGCTGTCCAGGCCCCGTCGCGTCGTGACCATATAGGGGATCGCGTCGCGATCCAGTGTGAAATGCGTGACTCAGTTGGCCGCTATTCTGACTTTGTGGACAGGGGTTGGTGAGTCGCGTCGCGATCCATGTGGAGGTCGCGTCGCGATCTCTGTAAGGTCGCGATTTTAAGCCTTTTGTCGCGATCCTTTTGTCAGCATCTTGTCACGCAATGGTCAGTAGGTCGGGTCGCGATCTAAGGTGAGATAGGGTCGCGATCTACGGTCTGTTGGAATTATTTCTTCGGTTTTTTTGCCCAAAATACGCTCTTTTTGGCTCTTTCTTTCCCGATAGTTCTTTTACTCCTTTTTCCTCATTTTAAAGCTTGAATCCAGCTCTTTCTTCTTTATACAGCAATTTTTCCTGTGTTTTGGTAATTTAAACATATAAGTACCTTTTATCTTGATATTATACCAAAAACACGTGTTTAGGCACTCGATATTGTCCGAATTATATGTATAAATGAGGCAATATCAATGAGTCATCACTTGGAGTCAAGCAATTGATTCTGAGAGAAGCACTCTCAATAGAAGATGTAATCCGAGAGGATTCTGCGTGGCATAGTGTGAGTCGTTAGTGGAGCGTGTGTGGTTTACCGGCACACTAATATGGACTCACATAGAGCATGCCATTACAAAAGGTACATGGCCCCGGGATTCGTCCCATGGGCATCTCGCAAGAAAGGATATTCGGATTCTCAAAAGTTTGGATTTTGTGAATAGCCTGAAAGATTTCCTTTAATATGTCAGAAAGGTTTGAATTTCGGTTTCGTAAAATGTGCCATAAGTTCTGGATTTTGTGAATAGTCCGAAAGAGTCATATAACGGTGTCAAAGCCAGTGGGAGTATCGTTGTTATCTGCTATCATTGTATGTGGGTTACATACTGGTTCTAGGAAACGTCTCTTATCATTACAAAGTGTAATGACTTGGTGTTAAGAAACGGTTCGCTATGAAACACTTTAAGAGATACAACATACTCAGGTGGTTGTGAACATTTATTAGATAGATCAGAATTCTGTCAATGTGATCTTGATGAGATTTAAGATGCATAACCCAAGGAAAGGAGTTTCCTGTCATTGCAAAGTGTAATGAATTGGCATGAAAGAAACAAAGAAGGTGCAGCATACTTACGTAGTTCATAGACATCTATCAGATAGATGAGACTGACAGTATTGACTTAGCCGTTGAGAATATAATCTTGATGGGATTCAAGATGCATAAGAAAGAGTCCCTGAAAGGAAATGGTTTCCGGAAATCATGACACAAGGATTATTGGTAATCTTAGGATTCCGAAAGGGCTTGGAATGAGATTACATCAGCTTCCTCGAGCCTCTTGGACAAATCAGAAGTGTTATGAACATATCCTGATGACTTAATGCTTAGAGCATTGTAAGTTGGATTCAGGATATTGCCTGGCTGAGAATACTGAATGGATTTTTGAACAGACGTGAGAAATCATTGGGAAATGATTAGGGTGATTGATTTGAAAGGGTTTTCAAATCGGTAATTGTTTACACCAGAACGTGGTGCTGTAGGACTTCATGGTTAAAGAATTTCGTTGGTTTCTGATGGAGCGCGTGTGGTTCACCGGCACATCATGACACCTCGAAATTGTCTTAGGGTGTAGTCATGTAGACTAAAGACCCGAGAACCATGGGCAGTCACGGTACACATCACCGGGATGGAGTTGTGAGAGAGAATGACAAAATGACAAATTGAGATATCATCGGAAGAGTATCCGATAGGATCATCTGCAATAAAGTGTATAAGTGTTAGACACTTGGATACATAGAAAGAGTGAAAAGGTCATAGACATAGATATAAAAGGCTTGAATTGAAAGCTTAAAAGAGAATAAGAAACCGATAATAGTTATGATAAATCCGACTTGGTGATTACCTCGTGGAGACTTGGTAATAAGCAGGAGTAGCTGCCAGTCAGATTTTATGTTTCGCTTTTGCATGTTTTACTTCCTGAATAATTGGATTATTCAAATATCCACAGTCGTTCATACTCTTAGGGAGTAAGTATGAAGGAAGACTGTCATGAATTGGTTTGTAGATTGTCTAAGGAGTTAGACATAGCAATAAGATTGCTGCAACGTTCATGAGTACTTGGAAATGGAGATTTGAGTATTGGATAAACCCGCGCTCAATGGATTGCTTCATGGATTATATCACGAGCAATGTTGAGACGATAATATCTTATGGTCTTAAAGTTGAGAGATATGAGTTATAATTTGCAAGGCGGTTGTTCATTGATAGTACGAAAACGCATCGGTAACTCGGTGTTATAAAACGTGCTGTTGTGAGTGATTTGTCGGGTAAAAGATATAACATATTAGTCGAAGCTTATTCGTCCCTTGACCCAGACGGGAAACAGATATCTGTTGGCCTTCGATGATTTTGAAGTTGACTGAAGTGCTGGCCAGCCAGGACTGAATTGATTCGTTCAATTAGAAGTCTAAAAGTCATAAGCAAAATCGGAAATCGGGAAACAGTGTGTCAGACAGAGATTGATCTCAATCCATGTCTCATGTCTGAAAATATCTTGTTGGACGGAGGATCATCTGATCACTTATCTATGGACAGAACTGACTAGGTCAGAGTTCGGTAGCAGTTTCTAGGAAGCTACAGTTTGCTGATTAATTAGAGGTTAAATTGGTAATTATAGTCATAGACTTATCCAAGTGGGAGACTGTTGGATTAGGTGTCTAAGCCATGACTAATAATTTGTATTTACCTAATTAATAGAAGCAAAGTCCATTTGGGTTGCCCTCATAGCTGGAGGTTTGGTAGAAAGTTCGGTAGAGAGAAAGGTTGGTTTATTATGGGATTAATAAATCAATAGAAATAAAAGATATGGTTTGTTAATATATTAAAGTGATAATATATTAATTAGAAACTATATTGATTGATTAATAATTAATCCGAAATTAATTGGATTGATTTTTGTGGCATTAATTAGATTAATCAGGAAGTCAGGGATTAAAGTCGTACAAATTCAATAGTATAATTGCGGCGCGCGGCGCACAAATGAAAAGGCCGCGACGCGCGTACGTATAATCCGGAAAATGGCTGACGGCTAGGGTTTCTTGTTTCCCTATAAATAGGGAACCCTAGACCTCATTATAGTTGCTCATTCTTCAATTCTCTCTGGAATTTTCGTCCACCCTCTGGCTCCCTGGGTGTGATCTCATTTGAGGCAGGACACTTGTGCTGCTTAGCTTCAAGATTAAAACTAAAGGTTAGTTTTTCTGATTTATTCTTTTAGTTAATTTTTGTTTGGCCTTTAGGAATTAGTTACATGTTCAAAGTAAGAAAACATAGATCTTTTCTAGGTTGCATGTGAACTTAGGTTATTTAGTTCATGGTTGCGGAAAACCTTTCAGTTACGTGGTCGAGACAGGTGACAGATTACCAACTGCAGTGTCACGCTACAGTCATAGGACCTAGTTCCTAACTTTTGACTATTAATCCCAAAGAGCATAAACTAAACTAAAATGATCAACCAAACATAGTCACTTACTGAAATCAGAAGTACATCTCCAATTCAGAAGCCAACAAAGGCAATTCAAACATCAAACACAAACAAAGCATAAACTGAACCAATAACTAGAGTCCAAATGAGCAGTCATTGGCTATGTTCAAACCAAAAAGCTAACCCTAGTTGGTCACTGAAATCAGCAAGGGAAATCAGTCCAATCAAGGTCATTCAAGCATCCAAACACAAAACAAACATTCAACAATTCAATCACAAGCATAAAACATCGAAAAGAAGCAATTACTTGTAATCAAATGATTCATTAACTTAAACTCAGATCCAATGGTACAAAACAGTAACCAAAAGGTCCAAAAACAGATACTAGAACTAAATATCAATGGTTGTCACTCCCAAAGATACTAGCCAATGATTACTAACTACTAGACTAAATGAAAATTAAATATAAAAACATAGAAATACCAAAAGATGGTTCTTGAAGCTGAATCTCGGAGTCAAAGAGCCTTGGGGTTGATTTTACACCAGGTCGTTTTTTCGACCTAAAAGCCTCTATTTATAGTTGCAAAAATCTCGAGACCGCGCCGCGCTTTTATAGATCCCGCGTCGCGCATAGGGGTTTATCCTCGTTTCTTCGAAATTTGAATGTTTTCCACCGCCTCATCACCGCGTCGCGCCTTGATGATTTCCGCGGCACGCGTATGTATTTTCCTGATTTTGCCTTGATCTTCAAACTTCTTCCTAATTGCACGCTTTTAGTCCCTGTTTTCATTATTTCTTTCCAAACAAGTGCTGGCACGAAAAGTGAGTAATACCAGTAGATATGTGATATAATTTCACTAAGAATAGGGCTCAACAATGACTAAAATATATGATATTACTAGGGGTTGTCAGGGAGGTCCAGTTTTTGGGTCATATCGTCAACGAGCAAGGAATCATGGTAGACCCGGCTAAGGTGGAGGCCGTGATGCGGTGGGAGGTTCCGAAGACTGCCTCGGAGATTAGAAGTTTCTTGGGTCTGGCTGGTTATTATCGTCATTTCATCCAAGACTTCTCAAAGGTTGCGGTACCTTTGACTCTACTAACTAAGAAAAACGCTGCTTTTCGGTGGGGTGAGGAGCAGCAGCAGGCTTTTGAGACTTTGCGGCGGAAATTGTGTGAAGCTCCAGTTTTAACCTTGCCTGAAGGCATGGAGGATATGGTAGTTTATTGCGATGCATCTTTCTCGAGATTAGGGGCAGTCTTGATGCAACGAGGCAGGGTGATTGCTTACGCCTCGCGACAGTTGAAGCCCCATGAGGCTAACTATCCTACTCATGATTTGGAATTGGGAGCGGTGGTTTTCGCTCTCAAGATTTGGAGACACTATTTGTATGGAATGAAGTGTACCATCTATACCGACCACAAGAGTTTGAAGTATCTGATAGATCAGGCCAATCTCAATATGAGACAGAGGATATGGTTAGATGTATTGAAAGACTATGATTGTGAGATACACTATCATCCTGGAAAGGCCAATGTGGTAGCAGATGCGTTAAGCCATAAGACTTCAGGTACACCCCTTCGGGGCGTTTGTCTAAGGATGACAATTGTGACACCGCTGCTTGAGCTGATAAGGAAGGCTCAGGTGGAAGCAAGCAAGATCGAAAATCAAAAAGGTGAAAGAATTGTGGGCCAGTTGGCAGCTATGGTCAAAGATAGTAGAGATTTGTTAACTTGCCATGAGAGAATTTGGGTACCGAAGCTAGGCGGGGTTCGTCAAACCCTTTTGGAGGAGGCACATAAATCCAAGTTCTCTATCCACCCTGGAGCAACTAAAATGTATAGGGATCTGCACGAATATTATTGGTGGCCAGGCATGAAGAGGGAAGTAGCTTGGTTTGTCGAAAGATGCATGACCTGTCGTAGGGTCAAGGCCGAGCACCAACGACCTCATGGTAGATTGCAGCCTCTTGAGATCCCAGGATGGAAATGGGAGCATATCACAATGGATTTCATCACGAAGTTGCCAAGAACCCCTCGATATATGGACACTATTTGGGTTATCGTCGATAGGTTGACTAAAAGTGCTCATTTCCTCCCCATTCAAGAGACCTTCTCTGCAAAGGAATTGGCTAAGGTCTACGTAGACGAGATTATCTCTCGGCATGGTATACCGGTCTCGGTGATATCCGACCGGGATGTCCGATTTACGTCTAGGTTTTGGAATAAGTTTCATGAGGAATTAGGCACTCGCCTTCATTTTAGCACGGCATATCACCCTCAGACGGATGGGCAGAGTGAAAGGACGATTCAAACGCTAGAGGATATGCTTAGGGCATGTGTTATCGATTTTGGCGGGAGTTGGGATTCCCATCTCCCTTTAGCTGAGTTTTCCTATAATAACAGTTATCACGCGAGCATTGGCAAGGCTCCTTTTGAGATGTTGTATGGAAGGAAATGTCGGACTCCTATTTGCTGGGGCGAGGTTGGCCAGCGGGTATTGGGTAGTACTGAGGTAGTACTCAAGACAACTGAGCTAATTCAGAAGGTTCGGGAGAGATTGTTAACGGCTCAGAGTCGACAGAAAAGTTATGCAGATAGGCGACGGTCCGATCTCGAGTTTCAAGTTGGGGATTATGTTCTTCTTAAGGTTTCACCTTGGAAGGGAGTTATTCGTTTTCGGAAGCGAGGAAAGCCTGGCCCTAGGTACATTGGACCTTATCGAATCATCGCGCGAGTAGGTAAGGTAGCTTACTGGTTGGAGCTGCCCGAACAGCTTAGCCAGATTCACGACACGTTCCACGTTTCGTAACTCAGGAAGTGCATTACCGAGGAATCTACAATAGTGCCTTTGGAGGATATTCAATTAGACGAACGCCTAAATTTCGTGGAGCGACCGATTGCCATCATTGAAAGGAAAATAAAGACTTTTCGAAATAAAACAATAGGATTAGTTAGTTCAGTGGCAACATCGTAAAGGGTCCGAGTGGACTTGGGAACCGGAGGAGGAAATGCGGAGGCATTATCTAGAATTGTTTACCGGTGCGGATTTCGGGGACGAAATCCAGTTAAGTGCGGGAGAATTGTAAGACCCGTTCCGCCGAGGCGCGGCCCGGATGGATCCGCGGCGCGACTCGGGAGGGATCTGGATTCGCGAATGATTTTGAACGCGCGGCGGGACCTTAAAGGATCCGCAGCGCGGTGCGCCGCTAATGTGAAAACCCTAATTCGGATTTAAATGCCTATATAAAGGGTCACAGCCCTAGGGTTCGTGTTTTTTGGAAGTTTTCTGGAGTAGAGTCGACTGGTTTCAGCAGAGGCTCTTCGGTTCCAAAGCTTTAAAGATTTTGAGAGTGTGGAAGGAGGAGATACAACGTGGGGAAAGGCTTGTAATCGAGCGTGTGCATTCCTCCGTTTTCCAGAAGCAAGGTAAGAGGATCTACCTTTCTGATACTTCATTTTATCCCGTCTTATGGTGTTATCCCTTGGTTAGTAGTCTTAGATGATTTGTAACAATTACGGTTTGGACCAAGGACATGCATGGACTTGCATGTCCATATGGAAGTGACCTTAGGGTAGTTTCAGATCCCAGGAAGGGTATAGAGTGAAACCCTAGCCGATGACTGAACTGATTAAGGGCTAATAAGACATTGGATTGATACGAGTCCGCGGCGCGGACAAGCTATGTTGGCGACGCGGGTTCGAGTAAAACCCCGTAAGTGTAATGATAGTCTGCGACGCGTAAGAGAAAGGTCGCGCCGCGGCGAGCGGCTATTTGACCCAAAGCTTATTTTCGACAATGTTGGTTACCAAACGTTGGGTCTGACTTTTAGGCAAGTCTATAGGAGTTTGGTCAGTGCTTGACATTTTGTGTATGTGGGATATAGGTGTGTGGACGAGCTAAGTGGGGATATTAGAGTATATCTGTGCGGTTTCGAATCAGGTGAGTATCCTCACCTTACTATATGAAGTTGCATGTTAGGCATCTTGTATGTATTTTACAGTTATATGAGTTGCACTATATCTGTGATTATTTGTTGTTGGGCTCAGTACTGATGCGTGTCCCCTCGTAGCTGTTGTATGACGAGTTGGATTATTGCCTTGTCCCATAGCTGTTTATGATGGGCTGGGCCATAACCGGGAACCCATAGCTGTTGTATGATGGGTAGAACCTCCCCGTGTCCATAGCTGTTGTATGATGGACGCCCGTAGCTGTTGTATGGCGGGTAGGGTCAGGTCGTTCTCGAGGACGGGTTGTTTAATATATGGGCATGTATGGTAATTTGTAGACTCACTAAGCTTTAAGCTTACCCGTTGATTTTATAACATTTCAGGTATTTCAAATGACAAAGGGAAGGGCAAGGCTTGACGGCAGCGCATCGCATACAAGAGATTTATTTTAATGAACTATGTTATGATTTTCAAATGTTTCCGCTGTTGGTTTAATAAATATGTCGAACAGTTTTACTTTTTGGAATAAATATTTTGGAACCTTGGTAATAAATGAAATTATATAATTTTTGAAATTGGGGCGTTACAAATTGGTATCAGAGCCTTGGTTTGAGGGATTTGGATGAACTGTATTGGGAATCCAAACTCAAACTTAGGACTGAGCGATTTTGTTAAGAAAATGTTTTTGGAATGTTAAATTAAATTAAGGGAATATGCGATGCGAACCGTCAACCAAGCTCAAGTAAGTTTATGTGATTCCCAATTACCCATGCCAATGTTGTGTTATGTGATAAAATGTATTGTGCTAGGATGTAAAAATTGCCTGGATAATATACTCTGTGAACTGTTTTGTGCCATATGTAATTTGATCCCAGCATCGATCAATAAACTAAAACCATGATCTAGAGTAAATTAAAAACCTACCAACAGGTACTTTCGGTTGAACAATAGTAATCTTAAACAAATCATTTTATTCCTTATCTCTAGCCTTCTCTTCCTCTTTTTTTTCTGTGAAATTGAAAAGTTAAGAATTAATCACTACTTAACCGAAATCAGCTAACCCCTCAATATCCACTAAAACCGAAACAATCGATCAAAATTGATACTTAGAAAACCTTACCTTAGCAGCAAGTTTGGAAGCATCGGGTTTAGGTTGTACGTTTTGTTGAAGTGATGCTCTTGTTCTTGTTCTTAACTCTAAATGTCTTGTCTTCCACAATAGCTTTGGTTGATCTCGATATATACTTACGGATACACACGGATAAATTTGTAGAAAGCGTAATAGCTCACTGGTCTTCTGTTAATAAAAGATTTAAAAGAGTGAAACAACAAATCGAGGCATAAAACACGTATTTTGGGAACAAATTTCAAAAAAACTCTCAAGACAGAGTTTACATCTGCATTTCTTCAAAAGTCGACGGTCGCTTACAGTGGGGGAGTTGGGTGGGGCCGAGGCCAATGGTGAACAAAGCAGGTGGTTGAAGGTCGTCTGTGATGGCGGCGGTATCTAGGGATAAAGAGAAGAAGAGGATACGTTTTCACGAGACACACATAGAGAGAGAGAGAGAGAGACAAATTTCGAAGAAACCTCAATGTCG
Organism: Cichorium intybus; assembly: GCA_023525715.1. NCBI lineage: Eukaryota > Viridiplantae > Streptophyta > Magnoliopsida > Asterales > Asteraceae > Cichorium > Cichorium intybus. Next base: position 129,978,970 of record CM042011.1, on the reverse strand, counting down.
GAGACGGGTTGACAGCCAACCTAGCGGGAAGCAAAGAAGTAAGACGAATCAGGAGAGGTGTCGTGAAGAGAGGGAGTGGTCGAAGCAAAGGTGGAGGAATGTGATTGGTAAAAAAAATCCCACCCCGTTAAACCCCCCTCCCCCCTCCAAGTCGGCGGTCGCTTACAGTGGGGGAGTTGGGTGGGGCCGAGGCCGATGGTGAACAAAGCAGGTGGTTGAAGGTCGTCTGTGATGGCGGCGGTATCTAGGGATAAAGAGAAGAAGAGGATACGTTTTCACGAGACACACACACACAGAGAGAGAGAGAGAGAGAGAGAGAGAGAGAGAGAGAGAGAGAGAGAGAGAGAGAGAGAGAGAGAGAGAGAGAGAGAGAGAAATTTCGAAGAAACCTCAATGTCGGAGACGGGTTGACAGCCAACCTAGCGGGAAGCAAAGAAGGAAGACGAATCAGGAGAGGTGTCGTGAAGAGAGGGAGTGGTCGAAGCAAAGGTGGAGGAATGTGATTGGTAAAAAAATCCCACCCCGTTAAACCCCCCTCCCCCCCCCCCCCCACCACGCAGGTCTTTTAGGGAAACTGTTCTCTTTTAATCTATAGAATAATATTCATGTCACTGTTTTTGTTTTTTTGACATATCTAGGTATGCTAGTTTGAAAAATTGTTATCCTCAATATTTTATACATAAGACGAGAGGATTGAAATATTCAAGTTATTTTCTCACCTAATAAACTAAGTACGTAAAGCGATTTTGTGAAACTAAAGTAATTGGGGGATGTACCAAGGAAGAAAAATATTATTATAAGTAGTGTATTTTTAGTATCCCATCTACGGAAAAGACGATATGATTCATTTTTTTGTTATATTTGTCATGTTACAACTAGATTATAAAATAGCTTATTTTTTGAATATTTTAGGTTGTCATGTTTGATAACTCAAAAACTTATAAGCTGATTTTTTGAAAACTACTCAGAGTAGCTTTTCAACGAGCTTATGGAGTCTTTTTAAATTCCCTCAAATCAACTATTCGTTAAGGCTGTTGTTTAGCAGACTGGGTGCTAGCTGAATAGTTAGTTATTGGCCGAAAAGTTAGCTAATAGCTGAAAAGCCAGTTGATCACTGATAAAACTGATGTTTGTTAAAATCTAGCTAATATGACTTACTTCCATCGACGATCTACAACGGGTATGGTCTAGAGGTGTATTGAGTGACAGCAAGAAGATTGGACATCAAGTTATAAAGGTGTTACAACTTGAAGATTGCAAATGGATTAAGAATATTACAAGTGGATTAAGAGGAAGATGGTGGTATCATAGGAATAAGAATGACAGATAGGCAATCAAAAACACAAGTTGGTTAACTGAAAAGGACTAGTGTTAAGTGTCAATGCTACGGATGTGGATCGATTATCAATAATGTATTATGTGATTAATTATCAGGAAAGTGGTCGATATATATTTGGCAAAGAAACTTTCAAAGACGGAAAAAAGATTTGTGTTTTCTATTTCATGAAAGTCGAGAACGCAAAGGTGTTGGAACATAAACTATTAGACATACCGATAGGGAATTACCATGTGTTTCCTACAATTCCTAAGTTTTTTTGAGGTAAGAATCGAAATTAGGATCAATGGGATTAAAGTAAGAGGGAGTATCTGATCCTGAGAACAAATGTAGTTAAAGAAGGGAGGGAAATCGCCCTATGATAATATTGTGACTTGCAAGAATATGATAAAAGATATACAAAATGTCCAATAAAGAGTAAAGACAATCAATGTGTAAAGATACCCAAGTATTGGGTCGTTCCGTTGTTTAATTTGCATAGGAAGTTACCCAACTTCCAATCAACCCCATGGTAAGCAACTCTTTCAGTAACATAAAACATATACAATTCTATCAACAATTATACATATATGTAGCTACATCAAATACTTATTCACATTATTATTCTACTCCACTCTTTATTTTCTTATATATGACATTGATATGAATTTGACTATCCTTGTTATCCATTAATTATATAATATTGGTATTTGCATCTTATCACTACTTCACATAATTAGTTTTATAAGCACTACCATTATTAATTGGTACTTCTTCATAAAAAAAACCATAAATATCCAAGATTGTATATATATATATATATATATATATATATATATATATATATATATATATATATATATATATATATATATATATATATATATATATATATATATATATATATATATATATATATATATGGAAGGGTTCAAATGAGAACCACTAAAAGGTTGAGAACCGTGAGAACCACTAATTCACAGTTTAATAAAAAACTTACGTTACAGTATTCACAGTTTAATAACTACAAATTTTATTATATTGTGAATATTGTAAAACGTATTAAAAATAACGAAATTTATTAACTTTGATGTATTTTCACATAATAAACAAGTGTGAAAAAACAAAAAAAAACGAAAAAAAAACATAATTTTTAATGTGTGAATATTGGTTCTCACGGTTCTTAACCTTTTAGTGGTTCTCATTTGAACCTATTCCTATATATATATATATATATATATATATATATATATATATATATATATATATATATATATATATATATATATATATATATATATATATATATATATCTTATTAATTATTCAATTAATAATCGCCCATCATCCTTTTAATATGCATACCATCCTTTTTAACTATCTATTTTTAACCTTTATAAGTACAAGAGTCAATATAAGGGATATCGTACCCTTCTGTCATCATTCTACCATTTAAGAGTTTAGCAATAATGACATATTTCAAGATTTTTCCATTTTCATAATATTTATACATGATACATGGACACTCAACCATATTAAAATGACTTACATTCAATTGTCATGGCTGGAAAATTCCAATTCTTAATGTTCCTTTACCTTTTCCAAGCTCCCAAACTTGTGTATCAACACCCACTAGTGTATTGCAAGACATTAAACAACATATAGAAAGAGTTGAAGATATACCCACCGACACCACAATTAGTGATAATATTAATAAACCCATGTGCCTATTGGTTTACACACAAGTTCAATCCAAAAGTAAGAATACATAATTGGAGTGACCAATTTGTGCCATAAAAGGTTCAAGGTTTGAATTATGGAACTGTTACTATAATTAAGCAAACCTTTGGGAGGAAGATGTGACAACCATAAAAAATTCAAGACAGTTATAGATTTGAATAAACTCAGTTGCAAGTGTAGGCATAACACATGCTAGACTTAGTAGCTAGAAGGTAAGCTTTGACCTACGATAAACTTGGAAACGATTAGAAACGAGGGATAGTGTATTTAGATTTCACATTGATATGTAAATTCTACAACTTCTTTAAGTGTAACAACTGTCAATTTCATGTCATTCCTTAACTCGAGCATCTTTGTATATTCATGTAAATACATCATGCACTTGACCTAGTAGTAGAAATTAGACCAGAGTCTCGTAGGAACTTAAGTCAAAGTTGAAAACTAGGACTAGTATACTTGACTCTTCCATTTTACTTAAATCACAAAACCATTACATAGAATGTCAATAATCCGACAAAAATGATTTACAAACATTATTTCTAACTAGAAAAGAGTTATAGAACCCTAAATTAATTCGATGTCTCAAAATTCAATTGATTTTGATATCCAAATATTAATAAATTCCTTAAAACTCTAAAAGTCCTAGAAAGCTAAATTTATAAAAATTTAACCTCTAAAATCTATAAAAATTAATTATGAACCTTATAATATTATCTTAGAATAATTAAAATTATGAAAATATAATCAAGGAAATAAAATTTAGCTCATTAACATTAAGCTTATTTTAGGAGATAAAAACCAAGAGTTTATAAACAAATTTTGAGTTAATGTGCATACTTTGTAACAATTTGGAAAATTTTATAAAAATAAGAGGGAAATAATTTAAATGAATCCAAAATCCGGCTCCCCCTTTCCACAAGACAACCTCTTCCCAAAATTTTAATCGTTTCTCTCTTCTCTACACCCCATCTTCCTCATTCACACTCTCTCACACTCCACAATTACCATCACTCCATTTCTCTCTTTTCCTCTCTCTAACCCATGAAATTTCCAGCAAATAAGACCCAAGAACACTCCTTAAACTCGAAATCTTCATCATTTAGTGGTGATTTTTTTCCTCCATTTTCCTTTCAAGATTTCATGATTTTATTACATTTCTTCTTCTACTACATCTTTCTTTATGTAAAATTTTTTGCATGTTCATATACCCTCAGTTTGATGATGATGGTGGTAGGATTTCACCCAAAAACATCATGCATGTTGCTTGATGGTGAAATCCAATGACCAAAACCTATGTCAAACCCAAAACTTGAGTTTTTACAAGTTTTAATGGTTATCAACCTCATGCATTCGAGTTTTCTTACTAAAAACACCATTTTTAACAAATCAAATCCATGCATGTTCTTCAAACCATAATGCATGTGACGGAATTAAGCTCAGATGCTTGATGTTCAAAGTTCATTGCTAAAAAGCTTTCAAATATGTTCATAAGGGATTTATTCACAACAAATATATAAAACTTCTTTTCTATACAACCATGAGTTTTCCCAGAAACCCAGTGTTATAATAAGATGATCTGGAAATTTCTAAATATTAATTCATTTTTCTTAATTTATTGTACTTTTTGCAAGAAAATAAGGTCATAAATCACATAAAATACTTCCCGAAGTCAATAAATTCTAGGAAACTTCTGAGACGAAAGATACACTAAACGAACATTCTCATTGAAGTTTCATTAATTTTTATTACTGTTTGGTGTTATTTTCGATTTTATATTTGTTAAGCTCAAATAAATAACAAAATTGGATTCTGAGTTTTAAAAACCACATCTACTATTCTTCACAGCTCCTACACATTATATAAACTTCAAAAAGAAATTTTGAAGAATTTTCCATAACATTTGTCTATTTTTCCAATAATTAATGGATATTTAAAGGATTAAATTGAGGAAAAATAGCTAAACATATGAAAATTTTATGAAACCTTACCAGCATATCCAGTAAGATCAAAGATAAAAAGTTTGACGATTTTTCTCTTTTGTTTACTAATTTTCCACTATTTAATGTTTATTTAAGGGAGTAAATAAGGAAAAACAGCTAGGCTATTCTAAAAATCATTAAAATTTACCAAGAGACTATTTATTACAGTTAAACCAATAATAAAAATTCTGAGGATTTCCATTTACTTTTTACTATTTATTTCGAATTTCTTGGTATTAAACACACTTAAATTATACAAATCGGGTTCTACTGATCAAAAATGACTTTTAATACTTTTCCTAGATTATAGACACTGTAAAATAGTTACAAAAAAATATTAAGAATTTTTCATGACCATGTACTATTTTTCCATGATTTTATGATTATTCAAGGGATTTAATGGTAAAAAATAGCTAGACACATAAAAAATTCATGAAAATTTATACTAAGATCTTTGGCTTCAATTAAAACTGAAATATAAAGTTTGAGAAATTTTATACCTGCTTAGGTTGTTTTTTGAATATTTAACACTTGAAAAACCTCCTAAAATGTTATAATTACATTACAATTAACAATGCAAAAATAGGATTTTCCACTTAAATTGTTATTTAACAAATTGATTCATGGAAATCTGAATTTTACGGAAAAATATTTATAACTTATATAAAACCTAATTTTTACACAATATTGGCATAATTCTATTGTAGAAGTTAAATATACTAGTGTGAGAATTAAACTGGAAACTCACTAGCATGTAACATTATTGTAGGGCATCGGTTGTATGACGTGAGAGAAGTTAGCTCAAGGCATCACAAATACCTTCACGCATCATTGTGAGTATTCACATCCCTTATTTATAGTTTTTATGTTTTGGGGTGGAAAAGCATGTCCTAAATCATTTATGACGTTGTATCTAAATTGAAATTGTATCAATGTTCATTCCTGAAATCTTATGAATATGTATGCCAATGTTAATTCATGAGGCCTTATCGTGGTTAAGTCCCTGGAATCATTTCACACAACCCATTAACTTTTTGAGCCGATGGTCATTATGGATAGCGCTTTTAGGAGCTAGACAACTCATCACTCACCCATTTCGCGAAGTGCATTTTACCATATACTATATGTGTTAGCGATAAACGTAGATCTCGATAGGGCACCCCTCGGCCGTTAGGTTTGGTTGTGAACTCATTGCTTAAACATTATGCGCATACGAAACTTTATTACTCATGTTAGCAACGAACTTCTATTTCTAGAAACTTAAATACTCATTTTAACAACGAATTTTATTACTCATGTTAGCGACGAACTTCTATTATTGGAAACTTTTATCAATATTTAGATTTTCATGATTTTAAAACGATGTTATGTTGTAAACCTGTGAACTCACCAACTATTTTCATAGTTGACCCTCATTTTAAATGATTTTTTAGGAATCATTTAGTAAGTGGCACCTAGAGATACACCACTTATAGAAGCATTACGCATGTGTTGTTTTTCGAATGTATTTTAATTTCTTTAAACATTGTTCAAAACTTATTGTAAATTGTAATGTTTTTTAATACTATGGTTGGTGTTGTCTTTAACTTTTGCTATGAGACCCTTTTATACTGTCGTATCCCGTGTTTCCGCTTTAGCGGGGTGTGACAGAAGAAAACATTAGGGTTTATCCAAGTATATAAGACATGAAAGCCCTTGGGATTGCCAATCCTAATTTCAAGAATTCCTCCCTTCTCTCTCATATATATTTAAACGACGCAAACCACAAGCCCATATCGGTTTCTAGAGATTATTCAATGATCAAGAAACGAAGGCTTGCCAATCTTATTTGTTAGGGTTGCAATATTGGGGTGCAACTTAATATAGGGATTCTCCTTTGGATCGCATTGTGTTCTTCTTGAATTCAAATAAAGGTATTATTCATAACTTTCTCATATTTTATATTAGTTGCAATAAAGTATTGAGCATTGATGCATGGCTTAATTATGATGCTTTAGATAAATTTCTTCCGTTGCTTATTGTGTTTTAATGATTTGAATATGCATCATGGTCCAATAGAAAGTTCTAATGTACTAGCCTCTTATCATATATTTCCTTATTTCATCAACATAATCCAATTATTGTGTTATTTAGCCTAATTTCCGAATTTCACAATACTCCTTTTGGGTTTTCAACCCTTCTTCATGAGCAACATGGACTTGGCCTATCTATAGAGTTACTTAGTCAATTTACATATCAATATACTCCAAATAATCTATTAAGATCATAAATTTATAGAAATCTATCTACTACAACATTCCATTTCTTTTGTAACTAAACCTTATCTTATATATAATTCAAGAAGGTAATTGATTCCAAGATACATACATTTCATGTTGATTAGAGGTGATCAACACTTCTTAATATATGGTTAACACCTTCAATATTGGATTAAATTAGGCTAAAAACGCCCCCTAATGTGACATCCGCCTAAAATGGATTCGGGTCAACCCAACCCAATTGGAAATTTAATAAACCCTACTTGAGCTTACTTGACGCTAATAGGATCAAAACCCATACAATACGATATAAATTGACGTTAATAGCAATATAGCATAGTATAACGTTATAACTATAATCAAATTAAATTATGATACCATATTAAAATCAAATCAAAGTATGATGCTCTAATTAAATTAAAAGAATCAAACTTGAATGCTATAATTAAACTTCAAATCAAAGTAGATTGTTATAATCAAATAATAACCTATTTTTTTTTTATAAAACTCTATTTTTATAAACACTACATTAAATTTTATAAAACTCTTAAGATGCTTGTGTTAGTGGGGAATTATGAAGACCACCAAAAGTAAAAGTTTATTCCCATTGTCTCCCACTCACACCTCCCATCATCTTTCCTTTAATTTTTCTCCCAACACATTATTCTCATCACCACTCAAACCATATCTATTCTTTCTCTCACTCTCAATCTCAAAATTCCTCCTAGAAATCTTCATATTTCAGCCAAGAACACTCCAATATACTCAAATCTTCATCCTCTTGAAGCATTCATTAAGGTATGTTGTTAAAAGTCTCAAATTCATGAATGAAACACATTAAATCCACCAAACTATCTAAAACTAATTTTATGCATAAACCTGATTTTTCTCAGGATCCCATCAATAAAATAAGAAGTTCTGGAAATTTTTAGAAAATAACTTATTTTTATTGAATTACTATAGTTATTGCAATACAATAGGGAAATAATTCACATAAAATACTTTTTGCATTCAATAAATTCTGGGAAAATTTTGGAACAACCCATATATTGAGTAAAGTGGATTTATAAAGTTTCATGCATTTATATTACTGTTTGATGCTTATTTTGTATTTTATTTTGTTGTAGATAAATAAATTTCAAAATATAGTTATGTATGTTAAAAACTAGATTTTATATTTTTCGCACCTTATTAACATTTTAAAGACTCCATGACAAAATTTACTGATATTTTTAAGAATGTTTTCTTATTTTTCCTGATTTAATGATTATTTAATGGTTTAAATTGATAATAAATAGCTACACATGTCCACAAATTATAAAACCTTATCAGAATATCATATATAACATGTTAATCATAAATAAAATGTCTAATGAATTTCTCTTAATATTTTCCTATTATTTATGATTTTATTGATTAGTTAATAATGAAAAACATAAGAAATACTTCCCATAGTCCAAAATATCCAAAATATTTACAGTAGGCTCAATATAATGTTAGAAAACTATGGTTAATATTCCAGAATTTTTGGGAATTATTTATTATTTTTCCCGAATTTTGTTGTGGTTTAATTATTAAAATACTAAATAAATACTAAACCAGTTAAGAAAAATATGAAAATTTTACAGTAATTACTATTTTATGAAATAATAATTTTCTAATAATTTCAGAATGTTTCATTACTGTTTAGTATTTAAAACCATTTTCCTAAATATCTAAGCATGTAAAAATGCATTTTTAATGATTATTTCATATAAATAATTGTTTATAATATATAAAATCTGTAAATACTTATAATTTGACTAGTTATTATTTTAATAAGAAATTATTAAAATCTTGCCTAATGTGAAGATATAAATTAATTAAGCAAAGTAATTAATTCAATTTAAAATTCATTTAACATATGAATACATTAATATTCAAAACAAAATTTGGATTATTGTTAATTCATCTAATATAAGAATATGTGTCGAATTATTTTTATTAATACTATATTCCCGTTTATCGATTCCTAAGCCAAAACTATTAATTATATTAGGTTCTACGACATTTTGACTCGAGCCGTCTATCGTACAACACGCGCATTCCTTATTGGACTAATGTGAGTAATCTACCTCATATTTTATAATTTACAATACTTTTGGGGTGTATCATGTGGTTCTAATATGTTCCAACTCGACTTTATTATTTTAACACAATTGAGACATTGTTGGGACATTTATACATGAATCATTATTTGTATAATTATTATTTGTTTACGCTACATGTACTTGTAGTGCATTACCATTTTTAGTCTAATCTCCATGACTATGCCCGTATTCTTGAGGTACGTTATGGACAATAATAGCGCTATTGGGTTGACCACCCCGCCTTGGGACGCTAAGGTGATTGATCGCACGTGGTTGTGTGTGTATGATGATTAGATGCTCCATCCTATATATATATATATATATATATATATATATATATATATATATATATATATATATATATATATATATATATATATATATATATATATATATATATATATATATATATATATATGTATATAGGGTGAGGACTTATTATTGTTGTTATCATTTGTTAATCAATTTTTGATTTATAAATTGTTATCTCGATAACATTTGCTTGCCAACTTCAAAAGAAAACAAATTTCAAATTATTCAAACTCACGATTTTCTTTAATAAAACTAGATTACTCAGCAACTCTCGTAGTTGACCTGTTTTACCCATGATGCAGATTTGAAGAATGAAGTTGATGAAAAGTAGGGTGTACCTTAGAAACCCACAAGACTATTTAAATTTGATGTAATAAATGTTGTTGTATTTGGATTTGTATTTGTATGTTGTGGATCTTGTTTGCATACTTAGTACTTAATTGAATCTAATCATATTATAACATAGTTGTCATGAGACTTTGAACAATATATCTCGCCTTGATCGATTCCGCCAAGGATCGGGGTGTGACAGATTGGTATCAGAGCCCTTGACTATAGGGAATTATGTTAATTGCCTTGACCTAGTCTATAGCCTCTAGGGTCCTCTCGTATGCTAGTTTATAAAATGCACACACAACTGCAAGCAATTCGCACTTAGAAAATTCTAAGAATACATTTGTGTGCTAATTGCTCCCTTATGTGCTTACGTATTACTCCTGACACTTATATGTGTGCATACACTTGTAAATTTTCTCCTCTTTCTCTGAAAATCACACACATACTCAACTGGTTTCAAAAAAAAATTGTATATACATATATATTCCTTAGAGCTCATAGGAAATTCAAAGTCATCCACTCTAGTTGGGTAGGATCATAGTAATGGACGCGTAGTAACTGGAAGGGGGAGGTGCCGGTAGCCCGAAAGTCCTGACTAGGCAAGCATTCGTATACATCCCAATCAACCGAGGGACCAGTTTGCTTACCTGGGGACCAAAGGCGAGGGTTCCCAAACCTATAGGCCAAAGCGCGTCATTCACATTACTTTTGAGCCATCAAAATACCCGACCTTATCAAACGTATCCGAAAGGATACACTCCAAAATGGCCAACTCATTGGACTATTAAGTTCCCTAATGGGCCTAGAAGTGGGAAAAACATGTGAAAACTTAGTATTGTGGGGGCCCACGCAAGTGCTACATGCTTCACATTTAGTACCCATGGAAAGCCCAAAAGGTGCCCAACACTCCTAACAATGACCCAACAAGTGTTTTACAATCATTTTACCCAACAATGTCTACAAACTTAATTTCCATAATCAATTTACAAATAACTCACAAGTCCATATGCGTGTTTCTCATAGATGGCATTACGACCCCCATACGCTGCTCGCAGCAACCGAAGGCTAGCCGCCCTTATCGCTAAGGAGGTAGCAAACGTCATCCCAACAATTGCAACCCAACTTCAAGCTCTTCCGCCGCAAGCTCCAGCAACCACTCCTCGTTGCTCGTTTAAGCACTTTCGTAACTGCAATCCGCCTTACTTCAAAGGCATCGATGGTGCCACCGCACTCCTTACATGGATCAAAGAAATGGAGAGTACTTTCATCCATAGCGAGTGTCCTGAGGACCTGATGGTCCGTCACGCCACAGGGTGCCTCCAAGGTCATGCTCTCACATGGTGGAACCTAGAAAAACGGGCAAAAGGAGAGGCTGTTGCCTTGGGAATGACCTGGTCAACACTAAAGGAACGCATGATGGAGAAGTTCTGCCCTGACAGCGAATTGCAAACTCTCGAGGAGGAATTCTGGAATCTGAAACAGGTGGGAGGCGACAACGCGACCTACACGAATAGATTCCATGATCTCTCAAGACTCCTACCTCACATGGTTCAACCTATGAAAACTGCAATACGCCGCTACATCAAAGGGTTACCGCGCCAGATCCGTGATTCGGTGACCAGCAGCAGGCCATCTACCCTGGAATCCGCTATTGAAATAGCAGGTCAACTCAACGAGGACAATGTGAACGATGGTGTCCTCCCACGCAAGGGTTTAAAGATGTCTATTGAAAAGCCGACCCTTGAGACTCCCCTAATTGTCAAGTCCGAGTCCTCACACCGACACGACAAAAAGAAGTGGAAAAGCCATCACCACAACCATGCTGTTATTACCCCTGCCACTCCTATCTCCCAAGTCACCCCACAAGCCCAACCAAACAAAAAGCCGTATACTGGACCTCACCCCCTCTGTAACCATTGTAACTATCACCATATGTCCACCAGCCCGTGTCGCCTTTGTACGACTTGTGGTCGCTATGGCCACTTGGCGGACACATGCCGTGCACCAAAAACTCAGCGACCATTCGTTCTACCCTCAAATCAGCAAACACAAACCCGGTATCCAACTGGAACATGCTTCAACTGTGGTGACACCACCCATTTCAGAAACGCGTGTCCTAGGCTTGTCAATATCATTAACACTCAAGCCCAGGCAAATCCAACAATGCATGTTCCAGCTCCCAAAGGCCGAGCATTTGTCATTACCGCAACCCAAGCACAGACCGATAACAAGGTCGTAAATGGTACGTTTCTCATAAATGACTGCTACGCGTCAGTACTTTTTGATTCAGGTGCCGATAAAAGTTTTGTGTCTTTGGAATTTGAACCCATACTTCACACACCTCGCACGATTCTTGATGAAAACTTTACCGTAGAAGTCGCCAATGGAAAATACATTTCACTCAATGCAGTCATCCAATATTGCACTTTCGATTTTTGCGGTCATAAATTTTCCGTCAATTTAGTTCCTATGGAACTTGGTAGCTTCGACATCATCGTGGGAATGGATTGGCTATCCCAAAACCATTATGAAATAGTATGTTACGAGAAGTTTATTCGTATTCCTCTTGCCGACGGTCAAAGTCTTCGTATTTATGGCGAGACTCGTTCAAAAAAACTTAGTCTTATGTCATGTACTCAAGCTCGATCATATCTACGTAAAGAATACATGGCTTTCTTAGCCCATGTGGTGGAAACAAAGGTCGAAAAAAACAGATCGAAGATATTCCGATTGTACGAGACTTTCCCGACATCTTTCCCGATGACGTATCTGGACTCCCTCCAGTACGTGAGCTAGAGTTCCGCATCGATCTCGTTCCTGAGGCTGCTCCCATAGCCAAGTCTCCATATCGGTTGGCTCCAACCGAGATGCAAGAATTGGCAAGTCAGCTCCAAGAATTAACCGATAAGGGATTTATCCGCCCTAGTACTTCACCCTGGGGAACCCCGGTTCTCTTCATCAAAAAGAAAGATGGTTCGTTTCGTATGTGTATCGATTATCAGAAGTTAAATAAATTGACCATCAAGAACCGATATCCGTTACCTCGGATCGACGACCTTTTTGATCAGCTTCAAGGAGCTTCATGCTTCTCAAAAATCAACCTCCGCTCGGGTTATCACCAACTTCGAGTACGGGAAGAAGACATCCCCAAAACCGCTTTCCGAACCTGCTATAGTCATTACGAGTTCACCGTTATGCCTTTCGGCCTAACGAATGCCCCTGCCGCATTCATGGACTTGATGAATCGGGTATTTAAACCTTATCTCGACCGTTTTGTTATCGTCTTTATTGATGACATCCTCATTTACTCCAAGACAAAGGCAGACCATGAAAGACACCTTCGTCTAACTCTCCAAACATTGCAAGGAAATCAGCTTTATGCCAAATTTTCGAAATGAGAGTTTTGGTTAAATGAGGTACAATTCCTCGGTCATATTGTAAGTGAAAAGGGTATTTTAGTCGATCCCGCAAAAGTTGAAGCAGTCAAGAATTGGAAAGCCCCACTTACCCTTAAGGAAATTCGGTCATTCCTCGGTTTAGCCGGCTATTACCGGCGTTTCATTTCAAATTTCTCAAAGATCGCTTTACCGCTTACTTTTCTCACTTGCAAGGGTACGTCATTTGATTGGGGACCCAAGCAGGAAGATGCTTTCCAAACTCTTAAACAAAGATTGTGTGACGCTCCAATTCTTACACTCCCTGAAGGATCCGAAGATTTCGTGGTATACTGCGATGCCTCCAATCTCGGTCTAGGTTGTGTTTTGATGCAAAGGGGAAAGGTTATAGCTTACGCATCGTGACAACTCAAAATCCATGAAAGGAATTATACGACTCATGATTTGGAGCTCGGTGCCGTGGTTTTCGCTCTTAAAATTTGGAGGCATTACCTTTACGGCACTAAATGCGTAATTTTCACCGACCACAAGAGCTTGCAACATATTCTTAATCAAAAGGAACTCAACATGAGACAAACACGTTGGGTTGAACTCCTAAATGATTACGAGTGTGAAATACGCTATCATCCGGGCAAGGCAAACGTGGTAGCCGACGCATTAAGTCGAAAAGAACATGCCAAAGCATTTCATCTAATATGTTCTCCTATCTTGTCCAATCTCAGTGACCGAATTCGAGAAGCCCAACACTCGGCAATTACCGAAAATAACATGCCCACGGGAATTGATGGGGAGTTGGAAAGTAAATCTGATGGTATTTTCTATTATCAAGATCGCATATGGATCCCAGATCGCGACAATCTTCGTACCTTCCTGATGGAAGAAATCCATAAAACTCGATATTCCATTCATCCTGGTGCTAACAAGATGTATCATGGCCTGAGAACCAATTATTGGTGGTCGGGAATGAAAAAGGATATTGCTTTATTCATGGCCAAATGTCTTACATGTTCCAGGGTCAAAGCAGAACATCAACGACCCTCTGGACTATTGGTCCAACCGGTAATCCCCGAGTGGAAATGGGAAGCGATCGCCATGGATTTCGTAACCAAACTTCCCCGTACCACCAAGGGACACGACAGCATTTGGGTAATCATTGACCGTTTGACCAAATCCACTCATTTCCTTCCCATCCGTGAACATTTCAAGGTCGAACAACTTGCTCGGATTTACATCGACGAGATAGTTAGTCGGCATGGCATCCCTCTCAGCATCATTTCAGATCGTGATGGGAGATTTCTCTCTCGGTTTTGGCAATCACTTCAAGCAACCATGGGAACCCGCCTCGATCTCAGTACCGCCTATCATGCTCAAACCGATGGTCAATCTGAGAGGACAATTCAAACACTCGAAGATATGTTGAGGGCGTGTGTCTTAGATTTCGGAGGAAACTGGGACTCTCATTTACCGTTGGTGGAATTCTCCTATAATAACAATTATCATTCTAGCATCAAGATGCCGCCATTTGAGGCATTGTATGGCCGTAAATTCCGATCTCCTATTTGTTGGCATGAAATTGGCGAGTCCCACGTGATTCGCGCAACAGTGGATTCTCCAATCGTTGGTCCTGAGCTTATCCAGGAAACAACCGACAAAATCACTCAGATTCGCAATAACCTTTTCGCAGCTCGTAGCCGACAAAAGAGTTATGCCGACAAGCGACGCAAACCGCTTGAATTTACCGTGGGTGACATGATCATGTTAAAAGTGTCCCCATGGAAAGGTGTGGTTCGATTTGGACGCAAGGGTAAATTGGCACCACGCTATGTAGGCCCGTTCAAAATCCTGAAAAGGATCGGACCAGTAGCCTACGAGTTGGATCTACCAATAGAGCTTAATAAAGTTCACCCAGTATTTCATATAGCCAACCTCAAGAAGTGTTTAACTGACGAGAACCTTCATGTTCCTCTCGAGGATATCCAAATCGACGAGACAATGCAATTTATCGAGAAACCCTTGGAAATTGCAGACCGAAAGGAAAAGCAACTCAAAAGAAGTCGCATTCCCCTGGTCAAGGTTAGGTGGCAGTCAGCACGTGGACCTGAGTATACATGGGAGCGTGAGGATCATATGCGTACCAAATACCCGCAGCTTTTCTCTTAAGGTACTATCTTCTTAAATTTCGGGACGAAATTTCCTAAAGTAGGGGAGACTGTGACATCCGCCTAAAATGGATTCGGGTCAACCCAACCCAATTGGAAATTTAATAAACCCTACTCGAGCTTACTTGACGCTAATAGGATCAAAACCCATACAATACGATATAAATTGACGTTAATAGCAATATAGCATAGTATAACGTTATAACTATAATCAAATTAAATTATGATACCATATTAAAATCAAATCAAAGTATGATGCTCTAATTAA
Source organism: Cichorium intybus (assembly GCA_023525715.1). Classification (NCBI taxonomy): domain Eukaryota; kingdom Viridiplantae; phylum Streptophyta; class Magnoliopsida; order Asterales; family Asteraceae; genus Cichorium; species Cichorium intybus. Next base: position 129,963,080 of record CM042011.1, on the reverse strand, counting down.
ATTAAAAGAATCAAACTTGAATGCTATAATTAAACTTCAAATCAAAGTAGATTGTTATAATCAAATAATAACCTATTTTTTTTATAAAACTCTATTTTTATAAACACTACATTAAATTTTATAAAACTCTTAAGATGCTTGTGTTAGTGGGGAATTATAAAGACCACCAAAAGTAAAAGTTTATTCCCATTGTCTCCCACTCACACCTTGTAACGCCCCAAATTTCAAAATTTCTAAAATTCATTTACTATCAAAGTTTCAATAAAACATTTATTCCAAAAGTAAATCCGTTTAACCTATTTATTAAACCAACAGCGGAAACAATTGAAAATCATAACATAATTCATTAACATAAATTTTCTTGTATGCGATGCGCCGCCGTCACGCCTTGCCCTTCCCTTTGTCAATCGATTTACCTGAAATATTATAAAAACAACGGGTAAGCTTAAAGCTTAGTGAGTCCACAAATTACCATACATGCCCACACATTAAACAACCCGTCCTCGAGAACGACCCGACCCTACCCGCCATACAACAGCTACGGGCGTCCATCATACAACAGCTATGGACACGGGAAGGTTCTACCCATCATACAACAGCTATGGGTTCCCGGTTATGGCCCAGCCCATCATACAACAGCTATGGGACAAGGCAATAGTCCAACTCGCCATACAACAGCTACGAGGGGACACGCATCAGTACTGAGCCCAACAACAAATAACCACAGATATAGAGCAAGTCATATAACTGTAAATAACACACAAGATGCCTAACATGCAACATCATATAGTAAGGTGAGGATACTCACTTGATTCGAAACCGCACAGATATTCTCTAATATCCCCACTTAGCTCGTCCACACACCTAGATCCCACACACATACAACATATCAATTACTGACTAGGCTCTTACAGACATGTCTAAAGGTTAGACTCACTATTTGCCATCAAACCGTGGTCAAAACTAAGTCCCCGGTCAAACAGTCGCTCGCCGCGGCGTGGCACCTCATCCTACGCGCCGCGGCTATCATCGAATAATTACGGGGTTTCAGCCGAGTCCGCGCCGCTGACATAGCCAGTCCGCGTCGCGGCTCGTAACATTCCAAAATGTTTTTCAGCGATTAACAGTACATCAATCGGTTAGGGTTCCTTTCTACACCCTTCCTGGGATCAGGAACTACCCAAAGGTCACTTCCTTATGGACATGCAAGTCCATGCATATCCTTGGTTCAAACCCTAAGGGCTACAAATCGTCTAAAGCTACAAACCAACTGGTAACACCATATGACGGGATAAACAGAAAAGTCAGAAGAGTAAATCTTCTTACCTCACTTCTGAAGGACGGAGTGATGCCCACGATCCGTTCTAAACCTTCTCCCGCGTGAATCTCCTTCTTCTAATCTCCCAAAACCTTCAACACCTCGAGACCAAAGAGTATCTGCCGAAACCAGACACCTCTACTCTAGAAACTCTCCAAAAACACGAACCCTAGGGCTGGGGTCCTATTTATAGGCGTTTAAATCCGAATTAGGGTTTTTCATGACTGCGGCGCACCGCGCCGCGCGTACAAATCCTACGCGATTCTAGATTCTTCCAAAAGCCGCGCCGCGGATTCCTTCGGGCCGCGACTCGGCGGAACGGGTCTTACACACCTCCCATCATCTTTCCTTTAATTTTTCTCCCAACATATTATTCTCATCACCACTCAAACCATATCTATTCTTTCTCTCACTCTCAATCTCGAAATTCCTCCTAGAAATCTTCATATTTCAGCCAAGAACACTCCAATATACTCAAATCTTCATCCTCTTGAAGCATTCATCAATGTATGTTGTTAAAAGTCTCAAATTCATGAATGAAACACATTAAATCCACCAAACTATCTAAAACTCATTTTATGCATAAACCTGATTTTTCTCAGGATCCCATCAATAAAATAAGAAGTTCTGGAAATTTTCAGAAAATAACTTATTTTTATTGATTTACTATAATTATTGCAATACAATAGGGCAATAATTCACATAAAATACTTTTTGCAGTCAATAAATTCTGGGAAAATTTTGGAACAACCCATATATTGAGTAAAGTGGATTTATAAAGTTTCATGCATTTATATTACTGTTTGATGCTTATTTTGTATTTTATTTTGTTGTAGATAAATAAATTGCAAAATATAGTTATGTATGTTAAAAACTAGATTTTATATTTTTGCGCACCTTATTAACATTTTAAAGACTCCATGACAAAATTTACTGATATTTTTAAGAATGTTTGCTTATTTTTCCTGATTTAATGATTATTTAATGGTTTAAATTGATAATAAATAGCTACACATGTCCAAAAATTATAAAACCTTATCAGAATATCATATATAACATGTTAATCATAAATAAAATGTCTAATGAATTTCTCTTAATATTTTCCTATTATTTATGATTTTATTGATTAGTTAATATTGAAAAACATAAGAAATACTTCCCATAGTCCAAAATATCCAAAATATTTACAGTAGGCTCAATATAATGTTAGAAAACTATGGTTAATATTCCAGAATTTTTGGGAATTATTTATTATTTTTCCCGAATTTTGTTGTGGTTTAATTATTAAAATACTAAATAAATACTAAACCAGTTAAGAAAAATATGAAAATTTTACAGTAATTACTATTTTATGAAATAATGATTTTTTGATAATTTCAGAATGTTTCATTACTGTTTAGTATTTAAAACCATTTTCCTAAATATCTAAGCATGTAAAAATGCATTTTTAATGATTATTTCATATAAATAATTGTTTATAATATATAAAATCTGTAAATACTTATAATTTGACTAGTTATTATTTTAATAAGAAATTATTAAAATCTTGCCTAATGTGAAGATATAAATTAATTAATTCAATTTAAAATTCATTTAACATATGAATACATTAATATTCAAAAAAAAATTTGGATTATTGTTAATTCATCTAATATAAGAATATGTGTCTAATTATTTTTATTAATACTATATTCCCGTTTATCGATTCCTAAGCCAAAACTATTAATTATATTAGGTTCTACGATATTTTGACTCGAGCCGTCTATCGTACAACACGTGCATTCCTTATTGAACTAATGTGAGTAATCTATCCCATATTTTATAATTTACAATACTTTTGGGGTGTATCATGTGGTTCTAATATGTTCCAACTCCACTTTATTATTTTAACACAATTGAGACATTGTTAGGACATTTATACATGAATCATTATTTGTATAATTATTATTTGTTTACGCTACATGTACTTGTAGTGCATTACCATTTTTAGTCTAATCTTCATGACTATGCCCGTATTCTTGAGGTACGTTATGGACAATAATAGCGCTATTGGGTTGACCACCCCGCCTTGGGACGCTAAGGTGATTGATCGCACGTGGTTGTGTGTGTATGATGATTAGATGCTCCATCCTATATATATATATATATATATATATATATATATATATATATATATATATATATATATATATATATATATATATATATATATATATATATATATATATATATATATATATATATATATATATATATGGTGAGGACTTATTATTGTTGTTATCATTTGTTAATCAATTTTTGATTTATAAACTGTTATCTCGATAACATTTGCTTGCCAACTTCAAAAGAAAACAAATTTCAAATTATTTAAACTCACGATTTTCTTTAATAAAACTAGATTACTGACCAACTTTCGTAGTTGACCTGTTTTACCCATGATGCAGATTTGAAGAATGAAGTTGATGAAAAATAGGGTGTACCTTAGAAACCCACAAGACTATTTAAATTTGATGTAATAAATGTTGTTGTATTTGGATTTGTATTTGTATGTTGTGGATCTTGTTTGCATACTTAGTACTTAATTGAATCTAATCATATTATAACATAGTTGTCATGAGACTTTGAACAATATATCTCGCCTTGATCGATTCTGCCAAGGATCGGGGTGTGACACCTAAGGTTGCCTTTCATCTATTGGAACAGAAGGGAATAAGATCGGGGCTTAAATGAGGACTTCTTGTAAAAGCACTTGTGAAATGTCAACCAACTAAGTTCTGCTTGGACTGAGCAGGCCCATGCCCATCCTCAACTCAAACGCCTCTTGAAATAATTCATAAATTGCTTCTTGATCGGACGGAGCAAGAATTCCCAAGCATACTGTGCAACTTTGTCGTTTCAAGCATAATTTTCTCATATTGTGTCCAAATGACTCCATTCTTTTTGTGTTAGCTTTCTTCTTGTCTTTGGTACACACCTAACTTGAAAAAAACATCCACCCCCACCCCCCAATTAAAGTAGGAATTTTACAATAAGTCTGAGTAGTACACCACCCAAGACACTTATATGATAGCATCCTACTTTCAATATTTTATCGACGTGACTTATATACAATCATTAGCATCATACCAAGACTTTCACATACAAGTTTAACCTTCTAAATATTCCAAGGGCTCACACATCAAGTTTACAGTTGTTACAATGGGACTAATCCAGTGAGCCCACACTTAGTACACACACTTGGAATTTCTTACCACTTAGGAAATCTTTCATAAGTATCATCGTATCCACTTGTTTAACATTACTTAGCATATCAACATGCTTAATATATCATCACACCACATTATCCTTAAAGACAATGTACTTTCACCAATATCATCTACCCATCATCCAACATAACCACACACCCAATCTAATGTTCGAACTCACATTGCTTGACTAGTTGACTACCACTTGCAAGCCTCATAAAGTTCTGACGTTACGTATCTCATTAATATAACACTATTTGATTAATAAAATAAAATAATATCCGCCTTTAAAGAACATGTTAAAGTCAAAATACCATCACCTTCTACATGGTCCCACCACCCCACAAAAACGTACTCAACCATCCTACATTTTTTTTAGAACTTGCCAACATACGGTCCTCTTGGACCGGGTTATCACTCCCAAAGTCTCCTGCTTATAAGACCCGGTTCGAACCGTTGATGTAGTAATTAGTTGGATTATTATTATATTTAAAAAAAATACAAAAAGAAAATTACAAACGCGAACAACACGTACCTGACCAGAACTCGTCTTCTATCCCCTTCTATTTATACAACCTTCCTTTATCCTAATCCACCATTCAAAGATTCTAGATCTCTCTTCATCATCTATAATCGTTTTTCATTTGCAGTTTGGAGTTTAGCTAGAAGGTAATTAAGTTCTTAATGGAGCACTTGTTGGGTTTGCTTAGGGTTCATGTTCACAAAGGCGTAAATCTTGCTGTTCGAGATGTCTGTAGCAGTGATCCTTATGTGGTTATTCGAATGGGCAAACAGGTACTGAATCTATCTGAATTTATATTTCATTTCACGATTTGCACTCGTATATCGATGATTCGGAGATTATCTCGCATACGGACGCCTCAAAGTAGATAAATTATATCATTGCTGTTCAAAAAAAAAAAAAAAAAAAAAAAGTAAATAAATTAAGGTGTATTTTGTTGTTCTTCGGGTTGAGATGATGTTGATTCTACTAGGATACGTGGTGTCGGTGCCGGCTAGATTTTTGATTACTTTTACTTTCACCTACTCTAGCTGATCCGGCCATCACGGCGCCATTTCATGAATTAATTAATTACTGGAAAACTGTAAGGTTTAGAAACTGACTGTTTGCTGTTTTGTAAATTTTTGTGATGAAGAAACTGAAAACTCGAGTGGTGAGGAACAACATCAATCCTGTGTGGGATGAAGCTTTGACTCTCTCGGTCTCGGAGCCTCTCCCGGTGAAACTCGTAAGTTCTTCCCCTTTAGCTACATCATACAACTGCTTGTACTCCATGCTCCACTAGTTGTACATTTCCCTAAAAACAGGGGTTTTCTTCGTTTCCTTCTTCTAAAAATTACTCATATATTTGCAGATAAAGCGTAAAAGTAGTCGGGATTTGTTAAAATTCTTTGGTTTTTCTTGAATAATGATATGATTTGGGGGTTTTAAATAGTTCAATCCTTTATGTTTCCAAATAGATTATCTAATATAACCTTGAATTAAGCTTTGTTTGTTGTCTAAATTAATTGGGTTGCCATTTGTGAATCTTTTAAGTGGAAAGATTGAAACTTGTCATGGTGCTGAACATGTCTATTATTTTTTATTTTTTATTATTATTTTAGAAGGTAAGGACGTATAGAGTATCAGCAAAAGCACCTAGAATATTTTATTCCATTTTATTCTAAATATTTGCCCAATTTGCCGCCGGCACCCACTAATTAAAAATAGGAAAAATAAATATTTATTTCTTTTGACGTAATCCTTTGACTATTCATTAAATACTGAAAATATAATTTAATAAAAATGGGAGGTTATATGATTATAGCAACTTATTATTGTTATCATTATTTTTGATTCAAAATACCATGGAAAAAATGTTTTTTATTCAGTCACTTTACAGAATAATTCTTTTGCTTTTGTTTTTTACTTTATACAATTTAATTCAGTCACTTTACAGAATACCATAGGTCCATGTACGACAAGTGACAGCCGATTAATTGTATATCGTCTAACAATTTTCAAAACTCGCCCTCATGGTTTGAATAATTGCAAATAATGCAGGAAGTTTACGACAGGGATACATTTAGCCTCGATGACAAAATGGGGGATGCGGTTTTCGACATCCAACCGTTCTTAGAATCTATCAAGATGCATTTGGATAATCTTCCAAACGGAACAATCATCACAACAGTTAAACCGACAAGGACCAACTGTCTGGCTGAAGAAAGCCAGATAATATGGACTGATAATAAAGTCATCCAAAAGATGGTTCTTAGATTGCAGAACGTTGAATGTGGGGAGATTGAGATTCAACTATCGTGGATTGATATTCCAGGCTCGAGAGGTCTGTAATTGTTTAATTTATTATGGTTATTCTTGTATGTTTGCCTTGTAAATTTATGAGACCAACTAGATTTTGTTAGTTTATGTATTATTGTGTGGTACATTTGCTTTTTGATATTGTTAGTGGTGTTGGGATGTTATTAATGTAGAAACATATAAAATATGTTTAAAATTTTCAAGCTATTGATATTTTGCCTTTTTGAAAAATGGTGTCTTAACTATATATGGATAAGTTGAGGTACTTTATTGTAACATGCTTGATATGGATATGATATTGTTCTATATTTTACTAATGGGTTAAATGGATATATTTTGTATTAGGTATAAATGGACAAGATTATAAAATAATGATGTATCTTTATGTTAAATATGAAATATGTTATTTTGGAACTAAGTCAACTAGGTACTCGATATGATAACAGAATACATTTTTATTTGTTTGATTTATATTGTTCTTTTGAAATGTAAGTGTTTTTCTTATTACAAAGATCATGGATATTATATGTTTGATAAGTTATAACGTTATCCAATATTAAATTAAATATAAAAAAATGACATTATTAGAATTTAATGGGGTTTTAGAATTTTTTTCAATATAAAGTTTGATAGTCCCAACATATAGATATTTGCCAAGGACTACCATCATATATCGATTTTATTTTGTTGTCAAAGTTAAACAAAGAAAAAACGATGATGATTTCATAATATGGTTGAGATATATAAGTAATGCCCTTATATCAACAAATCATTCAGAGTCATCATATCTATTGAGTCATTATCTACATTTTTACTCTTGTGGTACCTCTTCGAATTATTAAACAATATATACTCTCATTTGGTTGAAGAGACAACGATTAACATGCTTAAGTTTTACTTCTCTGCCAATCTTACGTTATTGGAATACATATTTTCTAATAATTTAGTTTTTTTTTATGTTTCTTATATTTATAATATAACTAATAGAGTTATAAAGCTACTCTGATGTTTCTCAGTGATTGATTGTTTTCTTTTAACGGTGGTGAAAATTTTATAACCCCGAGAAGGCACCTCATATATTGCTTTCGGGAAAAATGTCATAAAAATCCTTAAGTTTGGCTAAAATATTTCGTTTTACCATTTTGCTAATTTTAGGTTCACTAAACCCTAAACTTTACAAAAAAAAAAAAAAAGAATGTTCATTTTTACCCTTAAAAACTACTATAACAGGTTTCCAGGTTACCATCAATTAAATTTCACATAAAAACCCTTATGTTTCAATTTTTTTTTTTTACGTTTTTACCTTAAGTAATTTTTTTTCATATTATACCACCACCACCACCTTCGACCACCATTGCTGCCACCAGCCACCACCCACCAACATTGTCACCACCACCTACCACCGCTAGTGCCACCACCAGTATCACCATTACCAACACCACCCACCATTGTCACAACCATTACCCACAACTACCGTCGCCGCCACGCCCACTGCCGCCGTCGCCGATATTATCACCACTCACTACCACTACTGCTGCCAACACCCACCACCACCATAACTTCCAACGCCGCCACCACCCACCACCATCGCCACCACCCACCATGATTCCCACCATTACTACTGGCGCCACCACCCACCACCATCACTGCCGCCACCACCAAACAACACCACTCACCACTGCCGCCACCACCGCCATGGCACCACCACCACCGCCGCTACTGTAGTAGAGGTGGGTGGTGACGGCGGCAGTGATAATTACGGTGGTGGTGAGTGGTAGTAGTGGGTGGTGGGTGGTAGTAGTGGGTAGTGGTGGTGGTGGGTGGTAGTAGTGGGTTGTAGTGGTGGGTGGTAGTAGTGGGTAGCTGCGGTTGTGGTGGTGGGTGTTGGCAGTAGTGGTGGCGGTAGTGGTGGCGATAAAAGTGGTGGCTGGTGGCAGCAATGGTGGTGGGAGGTGGTGGTGGTGGTATAATATGAAAAAAATATTAATTAGGGTAAAACGTAAAAAATTGAAACTTAAGGGTTTTTATGCGAAATTAAATTGATAGTAACCTGAAAACCTGTTATAGCAGGTTTCAAGGGTAAAAATGTATTTTTTTTTTGCAAAGTTTAGGTTTTAGTGAACCTAAAATTGGCAAAAGAATAAAACCGAACATTTCTGCCAAACTTAAAGTCTTTTATAACACTTTCCCATTGCTTTCCACATCCATTGCGTATTTTTGCACATCCGATGTATTCATGTTCGATGTCGTTCCATAACTTTTCAAATTCCACATAGTTAATTTGTATATACTATCCACCTTATTTAGTTTTGAATTTGAATTGTTTGAGAATTATCTAGTTATAGAATCTAATATAAATATTCAATACTAATGTAACCGGTTCTTCTATGAATAAAATAACAGTTTTGCACTCTCATATTGTAACACCCGACTTTTTAAAACAAAATACACCCAAAAATTTTCATTTTTAAACATAGTTTAAAGTTTAAACATACAAAAACCATAGAATTAGGTGTATAAGTTTATACAAAAAGGGTACAAGTGTATCAAGGAGTATTTAACATAAGTAATCTCCTTCTAAGCCGGGCTGCTACTACATCATGTCCTATCCATGAGCTACATCCTTACCCTTAGCAGGGTCATGCTCACCTGCAGGGACATTTCACACATACACTGTGAGCCATTAAGCTCAATGAGTAATCAGATAAACAATTTAACATGTGTTTATGTAAATAAGTTATTAAAACTCAGTACAATGTATATCCCTGTTTGAATCAATATTTGGATATCAATCCAATCTCCTAGCCATAAAGGCCGTTATCATTTGGATATCAAATCCAATCTCCTAGCCACGAAGGCCGTTAACATTTGGATATCTAATCCAATCTCCTAGCCACGAAGGCCGTTAACATTTGGATACTGAATCCAATCTCCTAGCCACGAAGGCTGTTTTAAACCACGTAGGTTTATATCGCATCAATTGGGTAACTTAACTAACTTCTAGATTACCATTTCAATAGTTAACTACTTCAAGTTGCAAGAGTTAAAGACTTAAATCAATACATATCAGAATCGATACGGTACAGATTACGCACCTGGTGTTGAAGTTCTATACAGTCCTAGCTAATGCCACAGAAGCTACAATGATCCTTCAAGGTTTTCCCGTACCTACATAATCACATACATGCCAAGTAGAGGTGAAAACCTTGTTTTTCAACCATCTAAGCTTGAAACTTGATAACAATAGTTAAGACTCGGGATTAGAAGCATTTCAACAAATCCCAAACGTGTGTATATGTTCAAGTTCCAACTATTCACAGGTGGTCCTTCACCATCACCCGAAACCAACCCAAAACAAGAAAAATTACCCACCCAATCGGATTAGAAAGGTAAATCATACCTTCAAGAAGCGAAATACCGAAAATTACTTCAATCCGTCAAGTTCTAACCTTCTGATTCGGTCCTAATATGATTTGGGGATGTTTCAAGGGTTTAAGAGAGGTTTTTGTTCGAGAAATATCCAAGCAAATGGCTGAAATCGCGATTAAAAGAAGGTGGGGTCAGCACAAAACCCGACCCGTGTCAAGAAACCCGACCCAGTTCGAATCCACAGCACGACCCGTGCTGATACACCCGGCCCGTGTTCATGCTACTTTCAATTCTTCCTCCTGACGAAAACCCGACCCACTTTCCAAAACTCGATCCGGGTTTTTAATGCAGCTCGACCCGGGTTTTAAAACCCGCTCCGGTTTGACGTTGATACGACTTTGTTTCATTTTTGCAGCCAAAACACGACCCGGGTTGGCCAACACGACCCGGGTTCTTCAGAAATGGTTTTAAATGTTCTTTTTCATCTTTCAACTTAACCCACCCGGTTTAAACCATACGACCCGGTTTATCCCTTTTAAGCGTTTTTCACGCGAAAACTCTATCTTAGATGTATTAAAACAATCCAACTTCTATGACATTATTTCATATCTAATTCAAAATACGATTAAAGTAAATTTACTTACCGAAAGTAACGTGGTGTTACACATATCTATCATATGGGATGGGAGCAAAGCCTAGGAATACAAGCATAACTCTATTGTTGAAGGATGGTCGAAGGTGTTGAAGGCCCTCGACAGCGATCGGACAATCCATCATGGATGTTTCATCGTCTTACTTTCTCGGGAAAACCCGGGACAAAATTTTGTGGGAGACAATCTTTTACACAACGCAAATTACAATGGTTGGGAAAACAAAATGACAAATGCCTTGTTAGCTAGGAATAAAACTAATGGGTTTCGTTGATGGTTTGATTCCAATGTCAAAAGAGGGATTATCGGAGCTGATGAACTGGAAATGATGCAATGTCATTGTAAGAGGATGGATCGTTAGTTCCATGGAGAAGAAAATTAAAGCAACGTGAAATATGTTGTGAAGACATGAAGCATATGGCTCGATCTTGAAGAAAGATCTGGGAAGAAAATGCCCAACGGGTATATGAACCGAGGAAAGTAGTCACAATGATTCATAAAGACAACATGACGGATTCGACTTACTACACTAAACTAAGGGGCGTTTGGGACGAAATCCAATCGACCAGTACATCATATATGTATATTTTCCATTGATCCACATGCGGTGTCACGAAGGAGATCTCAAAGATACGTGAAAATAAGAGGCTTTTATGATATCTGATGGGCTTGAACGAGGAGTATGGAGTTGTGAACACACAAGTCCTAAGTACTAACCCATTACCAACGCTTGGAATTGCTTACAATTTGGTAAGTATCATCAAAGGTAAATAAGGTTCACACACACCATTGCCAATGAGGCAACTACCGTTCAATCCATCAACACATATATTACAAGGCCACCAGGAAAACAAATTTTCAACCAATGATCCATAAAGAATAAAGAAGTCATGCTTGAAAGAACTGTGTTCACATTTCCAAAAGTCATGACACACGGTGGGAGGGTGCTTTGAGCTGATCGTGTACCCTAAATGGTGGTCCAACAAGGCATCAACCTCCAAGAATTAACCAGACTGAACAAAACAATAACCACGGGAAACCATCGGTTGTGAAGATACACAAGCACTAAGTATTACTAAAGAAGAATATGGCAGGTTGATTTAATTTTTTCTAATGAAAAAAGTAAGCGATCATGCTCCAACGGCAACACATGGTCGGTAAGACTCTAATAGCTAATATGTCATGTAAGACTAGTACAAATGGTCTTTGTGTTATCGATTCAAGTGACAATGATCATATCACCCATCATGATGAATGGTTGAAAAATATAAAAGGAAATGATAGAAATACCTCAATAATTATACCAAACGGAGACTATGTATCGGTAAAGGAAGTTGGTGACATTAATTTTTTAGATGGTTTCAATTCAAAAGGCATACTGAGTGTGCCTGATTTTAAATGTAACTTGTTATTTGTACATAGACTCACCCCATGACTTGAAATGTGCATTGATATTCTTCCTTGGTTCATGTTTTGTACAGGACTTATGTTCGGGGAGCCTGATTAGGATAGGTAAAGAGCACGATGGTCTATATTACTTGGAACCATTTTAACAAAGGAAGGTACTGGCAATACCGATTCTAAGTAAACATGAGATTTAGTATAGGGTTCTGGGTCACAATTCAAAATAGTTCTTCGAAAGATTCAACAATTAGGAAACATAAGTACATATAATAAAATTTTTTATTCTTGTATCCATACAAAAAACAGACTTCATGTTCCAGTTAGTCTAACAAAGAAATTGAATGCTTTGATTTACTACATGTTCATATTTAGGGTCATTATCATCATGCATATCATAATGGTGCACATTACTCTATGTCCATTGTTGATGATTATAGTCGCGTGTGTGGGTGTATCTAATGAAAAAAATCGAAAGCAGCCAACTTACTTATGACATTTTATAAAATGGTAGAAATACAACTTGGTAAATGGATAAAACATATATGAACTATGGATCGAATTCAAGCCACTCAGCATGATATAGTTCTATAAATACCTCTTGTCAGAGACTTCGTGTCTATACACGCCATAACAAAATGATGTGGCAGAAATGAAACATCTGTTGGAATTAGTGTCCAATGTCATCAACTAGTTGTAATATTTCTAATAATACCATGGTTCTTTTGGTTTTCCCTCATGACCTAGAAAACAAACAGAGTCAGAAAATTAAAAGGGAATGACTAGTTTATTAATTTATTGAGAAATAAATTAATTAGAAACCGAATCAGTAAATTAATTTGGAATTACTTTATAGTAATTAAGGGACTATATTGTAATTGATTAAAATTTTAATCAATGGAAACAAGTCCAGGGGGTGCGGCCGCCAAAAGACTCCTTAAGTTTGAAACCCTATGAGCCCTCCAGTATAAATAGTGATGGGATTTGATCACATAAACATATAACACATGCAGTGGAAGACAAATACATATAACACATCCAGGGAGTTGGCGGCTTAAGCATATAACACATCCAGGGAGTTGGCGGCTTAAGGATTTTGGATGCCTTAGGGTGTCACCTCAAGGCCTCTATTTATAGTGCATGGGCTCCTAGGTTTCACACTTAGGAGCCTTTTGGTGGCCGCACCCCCTGGACTTGTATCCTTTGATTATTTCTTTAATCAATTACAATTCAGTCCCTTTAATTGATTTCAAATTAATTCTAGATTAATTTTGTTGAATAATGTTTTTATGTTTTTATGTGACCATCACTGAAATAAGTCGAAATGTTTTTTAACAAATATTATCAGTATTTCAGGTTGCATGGATTCAAGATTGAACGAGATAAAAAGAAAATATTCTTAAAATGCAAAAATGTCACCCAGCTACAGCAAACACGACGCGACAGAAGACATGGTCGCGACGTGAAGAAAAACAAAGACAGAAGTTCAGACTGCTACAGCGCTCGCGACGCGACAGCAAGGGTGGTCGCGACGCGAAGACCTCCATCGCGAAGACCTTGAACGCGACTCCACCAACTTTCTAATCGCGAGACTACCAACCCAAAGCACCTTCGCGACGCGGCCAAAAGCAACGCGACCAAAAGGAAACGCGACGAAAAGCTCGACATACCAGCGAAGACGCACTGACCCGACAAAAAGCGCACCGACCACCAGCCAAGCACCTTCGCGACGCGACGGACCTCCTGGTCGGGACGCGAACGCTGTGTTCAGTGACTATAAATAAGATGCAAACCTCTTGCCATTCTTGTGCAGAAAATAACCTTACACCACACATACCTATTCAAGCACCAATATTATCCTACGTCCAAAGAGCAAAAAACCTGCGAAAACTCTCAAGAAAACTCTTTTCAACCAAAGAAAATCCACATCCAAACCGACACCAAACAAAACCGCTACACCCATACTCTACCCGACACCAAACAAAACCTTTACCCGACACCATACAAAACCTCTACCCGACACCATACAAAACCTCTACCCAACACCAAACAAAACCTCTACCCGACACCAAACTTCAAACCTCTAAACAACCTCAACCCGAAAACTAAACCACAAAAACCCCACGTATCTCAATTAAACCGACACCAAAAACCCATTTCACCAAACACCAAAAACTACCAAAACCTCATCCTACCGAAAAGAACAAGAAATCGACACATCAAGAAAACCCGAGCAAAGAACAAGAATCGAAGCTTCAAAGAAAATCGCCATATTCATCTGCTATCGATAAGTTCTTTTGAAATTATCTGTGTCGTTATTGATTTATTCAAACTGTTATAAATCAACTGTACCAAATATCCAAGACATAAAAATCGAACCTTGACAACGAAAACATATGTGGACTGTATTTAACCGAGATATCTAACTTCTAACTTCTAACCTTTTTATTTATTGTAAAAACACTTTATCGTTGATAATGGCGTTTATTACATCTAACCTCTAACTCCTAACATTTACTTTATTTACCGCTTTCTGTCTATTTAAATACTGTCTAGTTTAGATTAACCGCTTTATTTTACTATTTATAGTTTTCAGTAACTTATTTTTAGTTTATATTTATTCCGCATATTATAGATAAAATACATATATGTCACACAGTAATCGGCCTAAAAACCTTATTCGTGGAGATCGGTTATCGTATATATATTTTCAACAATTGGTATCAGAGCTTGTGTGATTTACTTTGAAATTTTTGTCGAGAACTTTTGTGTAGCGTTTTTATAAACCACCAATAAGTTTTCTTTAAAAATTTCATCTTAATATCACTTGTTCAAAATAATAATAATAATAATAATAATAATAATAATAAAAAATAAAAAAAAAAACAACCCAAAAATGTCTTCCACAACCTACTCAAGAGCTCCATATGTCATCGATCAGGTATGGTCTATGATCTCAGAAATCGGTCTTTCAAAAACACCATTTGAGTCCCACATGACTAAGATTGAGAACAGTTTGAAAGCTGATCTCAAACTATATCATGACACAATAGTCAAATCTGATATCTACAAATCTGAATTACAAACCTTGCAACTCAGATTTGGAGAATCAACAAAGACTAGAGACAAACTTGAAAGAGACGTCGAACGAAAATCAGAAGAATATAATCACGTCTTAGATCAATTAAATGAAGCTCTAAAACAAAAAAAGGACTTGGAAATAAAAAATCAATCTGTTTTTCCATCTGAAATAAAAGATGCCTTAGAAATAGAAGTCCTTCAGTTAAAACTAAAAATTCAAGATTTAACTGACATAAACTCTAGTTTGATTCTGAAATTAGATGATTTTTCAAAACAAATCAAACTTCTTGAATCCGAGAATCAAAGATTTCAAGGAAAACTGGATTCTATCAATCTTGCTAGAAAGCTAAGTGATGATATTTTCATCAAAGCAACATCCTTAGGATCTGGCAAAATCGATACGAATTACAGACCTGGATTAAGAAGAGAATCCTTCGAAATCGAACAAGCCAAACAAGAAACCAGGACAAACAGTGAAAACTCTGAATCAACTCTAACAGATCCATCCACATCTGTTAATGAGGAAAATTCAGACGACGAAACAGTTGTCAACTGTAACCCAGATGATACTGATTTCAGTGTTTCCAAAAGATTTTTCACTAATAGGTCTTCAACCCACCAAATCCAAAATACCAACCAAAACTCCTTTTACAAGAAAGGCAGTACCTCTAAACCAATTGCTTTTCAAAAGGAACAAGGCAAGCCCAAAGTTTTCAAACAAACCCAAGAGAAACCTTTGAAACCAGTCTCTGTACCACAAAAAAAACCTTTAATCCAAAACAAAAACTTTTTCAAAAACCAATACAAAATCGCTTTCAAGAGATAAATTTCAATCTCTCAGGGAACTTTCAGAGACCATCATTTCACCAAATTCCATTCCATCATCATAATGTCTTTCAAAACCATCCTCATCCCAAAAACAAAGAAAGGTTATCAAACAAGTCATTACATAAAGGATACCTTTCACACAATCAGAAATCTTTCCAAATGACAGGCTTTCAAAAACAAATCTTAAATTGGGAAAATCTGATAAGACAAATCAAGCCTCAACCACTTCGTCCAATTAACAGAAACCATAATGATTTCAAATCACCGAAAACCATTAGCAAATCAGGACCCACCATGGTTTGGGTACCTAAACTTTCTGTCTAATTGCAGGCACTTTGTGCTGGAGAGCCCAAGGATGATACATGGTATATCGATAGTGGCCGTTCCAAGCATATGACAACAAACCATAGCCTTCTACAAAACTTCAGACCCACACTACCTCCGATGCAGAAACTTCACAATCAAACCAAAATGATGCGGATCCAGTCGAGGGGGAACCACCAAAAAAAAAAAAAAAACCCTCCTAAAACACCCCAATCCACCTGTCCAAATGACCCCAATGCATCATTTATGGGAGAACCACCAAAACCAAATTCAACAATCCCAATCTACCTATCCAAAATGATCCCAGTGCATCATTTATGGGGGAACTCTCGTTACCCCATTCTCACCCGCAAACCAAAATTTACCAAAAACATCCACATAATCAAAAATCACAAAAAAAATTGAATAAAGTTTTATCCTTTTGGAAGTTTTTATAAAACCATGTGATTAACATCTTCTTGACTAAATTTTCAGATACTAATGCTCGATGAATGTTCTCAGTCATATTGATTCTTAAATTAAAGTGAAGGTTCAAATCTCAAAATTTTCGTTATGTACATTCTCCTATTCCCTTTGAATTTATTTCAAATATAACGATTTTATCAATTAAGGGACATAAGATCAGGAGATTCAGATGAAAACCAAACCCATGTGAGAAATTGTGCCTCGTCTTTAAAATGCTAAATGGAATTCATTTCTGTGAGCAAAGGTGTTTTCATGATGACTTATAGGATTTATACTCTTATACCGTGATGCTAGTCTCATTTTTGCTTAGATATCAAAATGACCAGGGACGATACAATCATTTTCTTATATATTAGACAAACTGTCTTTTATATCACCTATCCCTATCCTCAATCAAGCCAAATCAAGAAAAGCTTCATCATCTGGCATAACAAATCTGACAAATGAAGAAACGACAAAGTCACATCCAACAAATGCTGTCAACAAATCACAATTGGTAACCTCATCAGATATCTTTTCACAAATCAAGAAAAGATAAAGACAAAGGTGAACACTTCACCAAAGAAAAGGAAGATTTACAACAACAATCAATCAAGACAGACATCTCTCAAAATTTTCCAAACAAACAGATTCTCAAATGCTTTATCAAATATAGCTGTTAAAACCAAAGATTTACCGGGATACTGTAGCCTTCATAATTGGACATTCTTAGTTGCAAACTGCACTATGAATACTTCTAAACTCCTCTACATGTATTTCCCGACGGAGAGAGAGTAAACATCAATGGCATGAATGAAGAAACCCTCTGAGTAATGCCGAAACCAGTCTTATGTGATTGATTATCTAATATGAAGACCAAGTGACTAAAGTATATAGGTATAAATCCACATTAAGCATAAGTCAACACCTTCAAACTGAGAGATATCACTCATCTTTAGTGATTATACACCAGTTCTGCACCCAGAACAAACAAACACCTCAGTCAAAGTGTGAGCTATACCTATGAGAGTTCATATGAATCGACCTATTAAGATCACTTGTCGTCTTTATAAATGCTATAAAATCTTAAGGAATGTTATGAAAATGCATATACAAAAACCTTTTGATAATTGAACCTGAAACCTTGATTCAGAAACAAATATTCTTGACAAACATTTTTCAAAACATAAGTAAAATCTAGTCACACCTTTTACAAAACAAGTGATATGGTTTTATAAATGTCTTATCCAAATTTCAAGAATTTTCAATCAAACATTTTTCTCCTCATTTCATTAATGATCACATAGGGGGAAATTGTTGAATAATGTTTTTATGTTTTTATGTGACCATCACTGAAATAAGTCGAAATGTTTTTTAACAAATATTATCAGTATTTCAGGTTGCATGGATTCAAGATTGAACGAGATAAAAAGAAAATATTCTTAAAATGCAAAAATGTCACCCAGCTACAGCAAACACGACGCGACAGAAGACATGGTCGCGACGTGAAGAAAAACAAAGATAGAAGTTCAGACTGCTACAGCGCTCGCGACGCGACAGCAAGGGTGGTCGCGACGCGAAGACCTCCATCGCGAAGACCTTGAACGCGACTCCACCAACTTTCTAATCGCGAGACTACCAACCCAAAGCACCTTCGCGACGCGACCAAAAGCAACGCGACCAAAAGGAAACGCGACGAAAAGCTCGACATACCAGCGAAGACGCACTGACCCGACAAAAAGCGCACCGACCACCAGCCAAGCACCTTCGCGACGCGACGGACCTTCCGGTCGCGACGCGAACGCTGTGTTCAGTGACTATAAATAAGATGCAAACCTCTTGCCATTCTTGTGCAGAAAATAACCTTACACCACACATACCTATTCAAGCACCAATATTATCCTACGTCCAAAGAGCAAAAAACCTGCCAAAACTCTCAAGAAAACTCTTTTCAACCAAAGAAAATCCACATCCAAACCGACACCAAACAAAACCGCTACACCCATACTCTACCCGACACCAAACAAAACCTTTACCCGACACCATACAAAACCTCTACCCGACACCATACAAAACCTCTACCCAACACCAAACAAAACCTCTACCCGACACCAAACTTCAAACCTCTAAACAACCTCAACCCGAAAACTAAACCACAAAAACCCCACGCATCTCAATTAAACCGACACCAAAAACCCATTTCACCAAACACCAAAAACTACCAAAACCTCATCCTACCGAAAAGAACAAGAAATCGACACATCAAGAAAACCCGAGCAAAGAACAAGAATCGAAGCTTCAAAGAAAATCGCCATATTCATCTGCTATCGATAAGTTCTTTTGAAATTATCTGTGTCGTTATTGATTTATTCAAACTGTTATAAATCAACTGTACCAAATATCCAAGACATAAAAATCGAACCTTGACAACGAAAACATATGTGGACTGTATTTAACCGAGACATCTAACTTCTAACTTCTAACCTTTTTATTTATTGTAAAAACACTTTATCGTTGATAATGGCGTTTATTACATCTAACCTCTAACTCCTAACATTTACTTTATTTACCGCTTTCTGTCTATTTAAATACTGTCTAGTTTAGATTAACCGCTTTATTTTACTATTTATAGTTTTCAGTAACTTATTTTTAGTTTATATTTATTCCGCATATTATAGATAAAATACATATCTGTCACACAGTAATCGGCCTAAAAACCTTATTCGTGGAGATCGGTTATCGTATATATATTTTCAACAAATTTCTCAATTATTCTTTTAGTTTCTAATTAATTTATTTTTCAATGCATTAATAAACTAAATAACCTTTCCTCTATTTTGACTCTAAATGTTTTCTGGGTTCTGAGGGCAACCCAAAAGGACTCTACCTTTTATCAAAAGTATTATAACAAGTTGATGACCTTGAAGATTATTCCAACAGTCTCCCACTTGCACAAGTTGTCAACTTGAATACAACCTGAAAATCAGCAGAGTGTGCCATCCAATGCAACTGTCGATCGCTGATCAATGAAAATAGACGACTCCTAGATAAGTGATCTTTTAATCCTCCGTTCTCAAGATATCAAGATGAACCCGAGTCAGGGAAAAAGTCAGATCCCGATAGTTAAAAGTTTGTTTCCCGATAGTGATTTATGATGACTTTGTCGGACCACGGATCGAACACATCAATCTCGTCAGGGCTTGGCCAAGCGCTTAATGTCAACATCAAATCATCAAGGGACCCACATATATCACTTTTCCTTGTTAGGGCAGAAGAAACAGATAAACTTTGACTACATAGTCTTTGTCTATTTCATCATGTCATACCCGGACATACCCGTTATAACTACCAGTTATGGTTAGCGTTTGAGTAAGCTGATGTATGATAGAATTATAGTGCAGATCCTTTATACATATTGGTTTGAAGAATCAGAGATGTTATCATCCTAGATTACTTGTGACATGCTTAAATTGTACAAAATTAGAAAATTAACCTCATTTTTCGGATAATCTTGCGCCATTTTGATAGAGAAAAAAGAGAGAGTTTCGCAGGTGCTTGTATTAAAAATGAGTAGTTATGGGAAAATTTTAAGCTTTTATACCTACAAAATACCCATGGGTCAAAAAATAGACTTTTCCCATTTTTTAAAAAGTTTCCCAGAACGGCAGGCAAAATTTTTTATTCACTAACCAAATCACATATTACAAGCAATACAAGCCTGCGAGATGCAGGAAATCCCAAGGACAAAATTTACCAATCAGCTACACACTATATAATTCCACACGAAAGAGTAAGGGCAAAATTGTCCAACCTGCTAAACACTAAACTACACCATTTCTATTAGGAACTTGTCAATTACCTTAATTTCTTATAACTAAGAAGAGCCGGTGGATCTAAACGCCAAATATCCCAGCTCCATCTCACCTTCTTGCCTCTTGCTTTTAACCACAAGAACGATCTCCATTGGAATTCTAGGAACATCTCCTATGTAAACGTTTTCTTTCCTTCAAATAAAACCATGTTCCTATGTCTCCACAGTAAATAAATGAACAACCACACCACCTCTTTCCAAATATCACTCAACTCTTTCTTCCAACTCTTCTTTCCTTTTTAACGATAGAAGCTGTTTCACATCAATAGGTTTTTGATCTTCGAGACCCCACCATGAAAAAACCTTAGACCAGACTGAACTTGCAACCTGACACCTCACCAATACGTGATCTATGTTCTCTATACAATCATTACATACCGTGCATAACAGCGTGGGGATGTCAATACCTCTGCGATCTAATTGAGTCCTGACCGGGATGCTTCCTAAACTGATCCTCCAAATAAGAATGCAAACTTTCTTTGGAACTAGATTCGACCAGGCAGTAGAGGGTATTTCTGTCCTTATTTGCTCCTGCAGCTTTAAATCCACAAGAAACGTAAGGATTTTAACCTCAAATTCGCCTTTTTCTGACAGCATCCACCACCACCGATGTAACACCCCTTTCTCAAACTATAATTTAACATAGTTTATATTACAAAACATTTTACAAAACGTGACCATGAAAAGTCACCTAATTTTTTTTAAACTTTATTCTGAAAGGGTATTACAGGCTCAATACAGAAAACCATAATTTAAACTTACTATATACACACTGGTCCCACTCCAGCTCCTGCTCATCTCACCTAGGTACATAGCATTAAAAAAATAATACGTGAGACATAAAGTCTCGTGAGTAATATGGGTTTTAGACCCAAAAATTTTCTGCTTTAAAACTTGAAATATAAACAAGTAAACTACTAAAACTTATTTCATAATAAATCTCAAATCTCTTTTCTTTTCTATCTTCATAACTCAAAAATACTTTCTTTTTCAAAACTACTTTCTTTTATCAAAACTGTATTCTTTATCAAAATTGATTTCTTTCTTTAAAAACTGCTTTCCTTCTATAACTGCTTTCTTTCTCGTTTTCTAGTGACCAACTGAAACTCATGAATTAATTTAGTTTAATTCATTCTACTAGCTCACCTCGCGGGACAGAACAGATCCGTCCGCTAGGTTATGCTCATTCTGTCTCCCCTTTGTAACTTGGAACGGATTCAAGCACAAGGGTATACTAAGCTAGACAACTACTTCGCGACGGGAGGTACCATCCCAGTAGTGTCTTCTGATCCCCCGATTATGTGGGTGATCCTAGTCCGGACAACTAACTCTTACTACTTTCTTTGCTTTGGTTCTTATCTCTTTACTTTCTTCATTTTATCTCAAATTGGTCAAATATGGACACAATTTCAAAACAAACTCAAACTTTAACTCTTTGACTCATACTCTTGAAAATCACTTAAAAACTAACTTCAAAATCTTTAGCTCTCATATGGAGCTTCTTTCAAAACTTTACAAATTATACTTCTTTTAAAAACTGAACTGCTTTAAAACTTCTTTAAAATCTCTTTTAAATACTTAGTTCTTGGAGCTACTTTCAAAACTGTTTCCAAACTTTAGTATCTAAAAACATTTGGAAATCTCATACTTTTCTGAAAATATCATTTTGCTATGTACTAGAAAAATCCTCATAAAACTCACCTTGATGTAGCTATAACTCACTAAACTTCTCGTACACCTTTCCACTTTCCTTGCCCCATGGTATTTGAAGCACTTCCTACACAAGTATCACGTATATATATACTTATTAATTACATAATACAACTGACTATACAGTTCTAAGGTCTCATACGACTCAACTTCAGGTTATACTAAATGGATAACCATTAATAAACTCATTTTATAATTTTCTCCGAAATACGCGTATTTTGCTACAGTACCCCCCGAGGGGTCGTATTTCAGTTCCGACACTTTTCCATGAAATCTTAGGCCATATTAGACTTGTGTTTCAAATTTGGAGTTCATTGGACAAGTCTAACTCAAATTCTAAAAATCAAGTTTTGACATAAACTTGAAGTTTAGCCACTGCCGCTACAGTGACTTTTCCGCAAGGTCGGATTACGGATTTGATCATTCCCGATATGTTTTCATACCATTCTAAGGCTATGGTAAAAATTTCAGACCAAACGGACATGCCTAGCTATGGTTTCTGACCTTTATGGTTTTTAACATTTTTGGTCCCTGTCTGGAGGCGCACTGCGCCAGGGTTGGGCGCACTGCGCCTGGGCACACCCCGCCCTGATCCTGGGCGCACTGCGCCTAGCGCCTGGGCAGACTCCTGATCAGTCGCGATTTGGCACTGTAGCACACAGTTTTGACATTTTAAGTCCTTAATCCAGGTCTTAATCATATGGGGTTTGTTCTAGGACCAAAACCCTTGACTAATAACAAGTTTTAAGCCATTAGAAACACCTTAATCACATCAATTCATGATTTAGGGTTCTTGAGCAACATTTCAATTTCTCAACAATAGCAACCTACTTTGCTATTTTTAACCTATGTTCTTACTACATGAACATGTTTAAGCCCAGAAATCATATACACTTCATGGATTATGACTGAAATTACAGATTTCAGTCCACTCCATGGGAACTCATCAAGAACACACAAAAGCTTAGGTTTACTAACCTTGTTTAACTTAGGAATCACCAATTCCAATGTTGTTTCCTTTGATTTCTTGGCAAAACTTCAAGAATTTCTTCTTCCCTCTTGCTCTCTCTAGCTCTCTCTCGTATCTTCTGAAATGTTCCACTGGGTTCCTGATTATGAGAGGATAACTCTCATATATCATTTATATTTAAAGTTTTATAAATTATTTACACTTTGGTCCCTTAAATCTCAACTTTCATTCAAAAATAGTCCTAAGACCCATAACTTTGCAACCAAAGTTCCATTAACTTATAACTTAACATTTTCTTGACAATTTGGTCATTTTCATGTCAAATGACCATTTTGCCCTTTTTGGTTAAATTTCACTATTCACGCAGTAAAACTCCAAATTTCACATAATTTCTTATTTCTTATATTATAATTTCACCAATACATATTATTTTACATAATAGTTTTATAATGT
Organism: Cichorium intybus; assembly: GCA_023525715.1. Taxonomy (NCBI): domain Eukaryota; kingdom Viridiplantae; phylum Streptophyta; class Magnoliopsida; order Asterales; family Asteraceae; genus Cichorium; species Cichorium intybus. Next base: position 129,939,093 of record CM042011.1, on the reverse strand, counting down.
CTCAAAAGACCGTTTTACCCTTTTTCAACTTTTTCGCGGGTTCTTACAGTCACCCCTCCTTATGCGGATTCCGTCCTCGGAATCTTATCGTAATCGGTGAAATCCGAATATCTTCTTTTCATCTCTTCTAGCGTCTTCCAAGTTAGGTTTGACCCTAAGGGATGCTTCCACTTGACTAATACCAAGTCAATCTCCTTGTTTCTCAACTTTTTAGTCTGCATCTCTAGAATCGCTTCGGGTTCTTCAATCAGTCTGCTAGGAGTCTCCACTCTCAAGTCAGTATACGGTATTACTAAATCTTCTTTCCAAAGTACTTTTTTTTAAGTAGCATACATGAAAGGTATCATGTATTCCACTGAGTTCTGGTGGTAATTCCAGCTTGAACGCTTGTAATCCCACTCTTTTCAGAATTCTAAAAGGTTCAATGTATCTTGCCAAATCTGACCACTCCTTTCCATGGCGACACTTTTATCATCACCAAATCTCCTTCTTGCAAGTCATACGGTCTCTTCTTTAGATTTGAGTAACTCTTCTTCCGATCTTGTGCTGCTTTCATGTTGGCTTGAATTACTCCAATCTTCTCATTAGTTACTCTAACAATCTCTGGTCCTGTAAGCTTAGTCTCACCCGCCTCCAACCAGCATAAAGGAGTTCTACACTTTCTACCATACAATGCCTCAAAGGGTGGTATTTTAATGCTAGAATGGTAGCTGTTATTGTATGCAAACTCCACTAACGGTAGGTGTTCATCCCAACTGCCTCCAAAATCCATCACGCATGACCGTAGCATGTCTTCTAATATCTGGATCGTTCGTTCACTCTGACCATCCGTTTGTGGATGATACGCTGTGCTTAGTTGAATTCTTGTCCCCATTTTATCTTGTAAAGCTCTCCAAAAGTTAGAGGTAAATCTGGGGTCTCTGTCTGACACGATAGACAACGGTGCACCATATCTTCTTAACACTTCAACTATATACAACTGGGCTAACTGCTCCAATGGAGTAGTTTCTTTTTTTTTATGGCTAGAAATAGTGCACTTTTGGTCAACCGGTCTACTATGACCCATATGCTATCATAACCTCTTCTCGTTCTCGGTAACCCGACAATTAAGTCCATGGTTACATCTTCCCACTTTCCAGCTGGAATGTGTAATGACTGAGCATCTCCATGCGGGACCTGATGTTCCGCTTTGACTTGTGCACAAATAACACACTTGGAGATGTACTTAGCTATCCTCTTCTTCATTCCAGGCCACCAGTACTGTCTTCTAAGATCTTGATAAGTCTTGGTATTCCCTGGATGTATGGAATACTTTGACTTATGCGACTCTTCTAGAATCAGCTTCCTCAAACCTCCTACTTCCGGTACCCAAATTGCGGGTTTTAGAAGTCTTTAGCTCTTGTCTACTTATCTCAAATTGTATGTCTTCCTCGTTTCTCATCTCTCAAGTCTATGCTTTTTCCAACTTTTTGTTGGACTGCTTTAATCTGTTCTATAATACTGGACACTAGTTATATGCGTATCAATCTTGCATTGATTCTTTTCTCTGAAACTTTTCTGCTCAATGCATCTGCTGCTACACTTGCTTGCCTGAATGGTATACAATCTCGCAAACATAATCACTGATCACTCTAACTATCTTTTCTGTCTTATGTTCAGCTCTATTTGAGTGAACACATACTGCAAACTCTTGTGATCAGTGAATAGTTTGCGCTTTGTTCCATACAGGTAATGCCTCCAATTTACAAGGCAAATACTATTGCTACTAGCTCTATATCATAAGTAATATACTTTGTTTCTAGGGCTTTCAACTATCTGGGAACATATGCTATACTCTTACTCCTCTGCATCTACACACAGCTGAGCCCTCTATGTGAGGTATTGCTGTATACTTCAAAATCTTCTGTCCCATCTGGTGATATAAGGACAGACGCATTACTCGACTTCTCTTTTAATGTAATAAAAGTTTTTACTTATTCTTCTTACTTGATTAAATTTCATATTTTAAATTTACTTTCTCTTTCTTATTTTAGAAGCTCTATCACTTCATACTTTATTATAGAAAATTGACTTTCCAACAGTCAATCTACATTTCTAATTACTTCTTTCTTGTCGTTAGACTTAAATCTCTTATTATCTTTATATAATTCCTTTAGAAGTTTTATAACTTCTTATATCTATATACTAAAAGAATTGACTCTTCAAAAGTCAATCGTTGTTCTTGCTTCTTTTGTCTTATCTTTCATCTTTAATTCTCATAAGGTTATTACATTTATCATCTTGTTACCTGCATGTATTACTTTTATAATTATATGTCTTGTATCACTCTTATATTATTTTCATCTTTCGACATATTAACGATCTATACACCTCTTTCATTTTTCTTTATAATTTAGGAGATTTCAATCTCTTTTACTCATTATACTTTCTAATATAATCTTGTCCATTTCATTTCTCAGCTTTCTTGCTGTACCCTTATGAGTACACTTCTTATCTTCTTAGGTACCCCATGTACCATTCTCATCTTATTACTTATGTTTTAGTATTTTCTTGTAGTTCTTATTTCTCACACTAATGCTTAGTTTAGCATTCTATCTTTTGCTTACTCTTTACTTGCTATGGCTAACGCCAAAAATAACTTTTATTTCTCTTTTTATCCTGACTGCATTTTAACCATACTTCAATAGAGATTGGCATTTCTGACTCAACAAGTTCTTGTTTTATCTCATTATACTTATTAAGCATATACTGCTTTCATAATCATATAGATTACCACCATTTTTATAAACATTTAGTCTCTATGTGTTATATATTTTAATCATATTCTTTCTAGGTTTGATACTCAAAATTTCTTTTATGATTCTTTTTACCATTTCTCTCTATGTGTCATAAGGCTATATGCCCAACACATTACATTGTTCTTTCCTTTAAGCTTCTTTTCTTTACTCTCTTTATTTATGTATATCTTAAAGCGATATACGCTATACACTTTCTTACGTTCCATAACTACTAGTCATGTACCGACCATTTTTTTTTATCTTTGGCTACTTTTACCCGTTACTTCCGCTTAGAGGTAGTAACTTCCTGTCTCTTTATTTTAGTTCTTATTTCATATTTGACTCTTTGTCTAAGACTTATCTGGATATTCACTTTTACTCTTTATCTCGTGTTATTTATGACTTTTAGTCCTTTTTTCTCACATTCTTTTGGTTATCCTTTCATCATTCTCAGTTCTTCTTATTTCATATTTATATGGTCACTAAATCTGATTTCAAATGACCATTTCTTTGATAACTGTCTTTATATTCTTCTCATTATCATCATTGTCTGTCTTATCTTTAACTTTTCGCCCAACACCTGATTAGGCATTAAAGCTCTATATTTTTTTTACTCATTCTCTTGCATTATAACAATGCATCTTGCTCATAGTCTTTAACGATTTTTTTTAGGTAACTTACTTTGTTATATTACTCATTATAGCACTATACTTACGACTTATTTATTTATTCCAATCATTGGATGTCATTTATTGTCATACTTCTTTCGAGTTTGGAAGTCACAACTTCCCATTTCTTACGCTTTCTTTTCTGTCTTTGATTCTTCTTCTAATACTTGGTTAAGTATTTTGCTTTCATTTTATACTATCTTATTTACTCATAGCTTTTATATATATATATATATATATATATATATATATATATATATATATATATATATATATATATATATATATATATATATATATATATATATATATATATATATATATATATATATATATATATATATATATATATATATATATATATATATATATATATATATACTTTAATCTCTTGGTTGTTCATAAACAACACATCATACTACTTCTCATTATGTATTATGTACTCTTTTATACCTATTTTGGGTTTGTCTACAATTGCAAACCCAGCTCATTTCCTTTTTACTCGTTTTACTTAAAGGTTTTCATTCTTCTTTCTTATATGGATTTCATTCATATATCTGTATTCACTTTCTTTTCCAATCTTTCTTTCTTTGGTCACTGCAGTGATATTACTCTTATTTTTTTATTCCATAATCATAATTCGTTTCCGTTAAACAACAGAAATTTTTAGTTATACTCTTTCTTTTATAATTGTACTATATACTCCATTACTTCTATTAACACTTTCAATACATTATACGGTGGTTATCTTAACCACAAAATTAAACTTTTCTCCTTCATTACTTTGGCATTCTTGTCATCTTATCTTCAGTGCTTTTTACTCATACTTTCTTATGTTTTATTACATATACTTTATACTGATTCATATAGGGTATGGGGTTTTCCTCACTACATACTTCATATTTGTTACTTCATCTTTAACACTTTTTCTTTTATACTGTAGTATTTCCAGTCATACTGGATTTTCTTCCATAGGTATACTGAATCTATACCCCTCAAACCTCTTACACTTATCTCTTACAGCTTCACATGATTCCTGTGTGGTTCTACCAAACTCAAATGTATATCCTGTGATTAGAATAGTACGGGCCCATATTATTATAACCACCTATACACATTTGCTTCCAGTTTTACCACCAGGACTCATATTCCGCTGTTGTGGATTTACTCCCAGTTCTACATACTCTCAACATCATACTCAAGTATGTGCTCTACTTAACTCCTACATAGTTTAAGTCTAGGTTCAAGTACTGACACCTAGTTCGCTTAAACTATGGCTCTGATACCAAAACTGTAACACCCCTTTCTCAAACTATAATTTAACATAGTTTATATTACAAAACATTTTACAAAACGTGACCATGAAAAGTCACCTAATTTTTTTTTAAACTTTATTCTGAAAGGGTATTACAGGCTCAATACAGAAAACCATAATTTAAACTTACTATATACACACTGGTCCCACTCCAGCTCCTGCTCATCTCACCTAGGTACATAGCATTAAAAAAATAATACGTGAGACATAAAGTCTCGTGAGTAATATGGGTTTTAGACCCAAAACTTTTCTGCTTTAAAACTCGAAATATAAACAAGTAAACTACTAAAACTTATTTCATAATAAATCTCAAATCTCTTTTTTTTTTCTATCTTCATAACTCAAAAATACTTTCTTTTTCAAAACTACTTTCTTTTATCAAAACTGTATTCTTTATCAAAATTGATTTCTTTTTTTAAAAACTGCTTTCTTTCTATAACTGCTTTCTTTCTCGTTTTCTAGTGACCAACTGAAACTCATGAATTAATTTAGTTTAATTCATTCTACTAGCTCACCTCGCGGGACAGAACAGATCCGTCCGCTAGGTTATGCTCATTCTGTCTCCCCTTTGTGACTTGGAACGGATTCAAGCACAAGGGTATACTAAGCTAGACAACTACTTCGCGACGGGAGGTACCATCCCAGTAGTGTCTTCTGATCCCCCGATTATGTGGGTGATCCTAGTCTGGACAACTAACTCTTACTACTTTCTTTGCTTTGGTTCTTATCTCTTTACTTTCTTCATTTTATCTCAAATTGGTCAAATATGGACACAATTTCAAAACAAACTCAAACTTTAACTCTTTGACTCATACTCTTGAAAATCACTTAAAAACTAACTTCAAAATCTTTAGCTCTCATATGGAGCTTCTTTCAAAACTTTACAAATTATACTTCTTTTAAAAACTGAACTGCTTTAAAACTTCTTTAAAATCTCTTTTAAATACTTAGTTCTTGGAGCTACTTTCAAAACTGTTTCCAAACTTTAGTATCTAAAAACATTTGGAAATCTCATACTTTTCTGAAAATATCATTTTGCTATGTACTAGAAAAATCCTCATAAAACTCACCTTGATGTAGCTATAACTCACTAAACTTCTCGTACACCTTTCCACTTTCCGTGCCCCATGGTATTTGAAGCACTTCCTACACAAGTATCACGTATATATATACTTATTAATTACATAATACAACTGACTATACAGTTCTAAGGTCTCATACGACTCAACTTCAGGTTATACTAAATGGATAACCATTAATAAACTCATTTTATAATTTTCTCCGAAATACACGTATTTTGCTACAGTACCCCCAACGGGTCGTATTTCAGTTCCGACACTTTTCCATGAAATCTTAGGCCATATTAGACTTGTGTTTCAAATTTGGAGTTCATTGGACAAGTCTAACTCAAATTTCTAAAAATCAAGTTTTGACATAAACTTAAAGTTTAGCCACTGCCGCTACAGTGACTTTTCCGCAAGGTCGGATTACGGATTTGACCATTCCCGATATGTTTTCATACCATTCTAAGGCTATGGTAAAAATTTCAGACCAAACGGACATGCCTAGATATGGTTTCTGACCTTTATGGTTTTTAACATTTTTGGTCCCTGTCTGGAGGCGCACTGCGCCAGGGTTGGGCGCACTGCGCCTGGGCACACCCCGCCCTGATCCTGGGCGCACTGCGCCTAGCGCCTGGGCAGACTCCTGATCAGTCGCGATTTGGCACTGTAGCACACAGTTTTGACATTTTAAGTCCTTAATCCAGGTCTTAATCATATGGGGTTTGTTCTAGGACCAAAACCCTTGACTAATAACAAGTTTTAAGCCATTAGAAACACCTTAATCACATCAATTCATGATTTAGGGTTCTTGAGCAACATTTCAATTTCTCAACAATAGCAACCTACTTTGCTATTTTTAACCTATGTTCTTACTACATGAACATGTTTAAGCCCAGAAATCATATACACTTCATGGATTATGACTGAAATTACAGATTTCAGTCCACTCCATGGGAACTCATCAAGAACACACAAAAGCTTAGGTTTACTAACCTTGTTTAACTTAGGAATCACCAATTCCAATGTTGTTTCCTTTGATTTCTTGGCAAAACTTCAAGAATTTCTTCTTCCCTCTTGCTCTCTCTAGCTCTCTCTCGTATCTTCTGAAATGTTCCACTGGGTTCTTGATTATGAGAGGATAACTCTCATATATCATTTATATTTAAAGTTTTATAAATTATTTACACTTTGGTCCCTTAAATCTCAACTTTCATTCAAAAATAGTCCTAAGACCCATAACTTTGCAACCAAAGTTCCATTAACTTATAACTTAACATTTTCTTGACAATTTGGTCATTTTCATGTCAAATGACCATTTTGCCCTTTTTGGTTAAATTTCACTATTCATGCAGTAAAACTCCAAATTTCACATAATTTCTTATTTCTTATATTATAATTTCACCAATACATATTATTTTACATAATAGTTTTATAATGTCTCAAAAGACCGTTTTACCCTTTTTCAACTTTTTCGCGGGTTCTTACAACCGATCCTTCACGTCCCAATTCGCTACTTAAGAGACTGAATTTAATAGGTTGTTAAGTGCAGTAAATTCATCATTGGTTCTACCTCGCGAGCCATACACCCAATCCCAGTTCCACATCCAATATCCATCTCCGACCCTACTTCTTCTATTACTAACCGACACCAATGCATCCTTTTCTAACCTGAACAATCTGGGGAAACTATTACTCAGCTTAAAATTTCCGACCCACCTATCGTGCCAGAATGACGTATCCTTCCCGTTACCCACCTTCTTCCCAATTGATTCCAACCAATTAATGCCCATCTTTTCCATATCCAACCCCGCATTTAAAATGTTTCCCCACGTACTACAACCACCACTCCCCGCCCCACATAAACCACCCTCCGGCCCGTATAGACTCCTGATGACTTTAACCTACAACGCCCCCTCACCCTCTACATGGAAACGCCACCACCACTTTCCGAGTAAGCTCAAATTTTGGGCCCTTAACGACCCTATATTCAACCCACCCCTATCAAAGCTAGAGATTGTTTTGGACCAGCTGACTCATACTATTTTCTTGTCTTTTACCCCCCCCCCCCCACCCCAGAAAAACGCACACCTCACACTGTCTAGGATTTTAATAACACTCAAGGGCGCACGGAACAACGAAAAGAAGTAAGAAGGGAGACTACCGAGGACCGACTTAACCAAAGTCAACCTACCACCATAAGATAAAGTCTTCGCTTTCCATGATGACAGCCTATTTTTTACTTTCTCAATTACCGCCTTCCAATTCTCGCATTTGTTCATATTCACACCAACGGGCAGCCTCAAGTACACAAGAGGAAAGTTACCCACCAAGCAACCCATACGAGATGCCAACGACTCCACTTTAGCTCTCTTTACCCCCAACCCGAACACACTACTCTTACTCAAATTAACCTTTAGACCTGAGGCAAGATAAAAGCATTTCAATGTCTTCAGAATGTTATCGATATTTTTTCTATCCCACTTCCCAAAAATAATCATATCGTCTGCATACTGCAATTGGAATATTTTCACTTTTTCGCTGCCCACCTCCACACCTTCAACATGACCTTTTTCCAAGCCCAACTTGCACGCTTGGTTGAGGCCTTCGGCAGCCAAAATAAAAAGAAATGGTGCCAGTGGGTCACCTTGCCTGATACCTCTCTGCATTCTCGTTTCCTCTGTAGGGGAGCCATTGACTAATATTGAAATTGATGCCGATTCTAGACACGCCTTGATCCACTTTATCCATTTTCCACCAAACCCCATTTGTTCCATAGAGCTACAAATGAAATCCCATTCCAGTTTGTCATACGCTTTCTCGATATCTATCTTAAACACCGTGCTCTTTTCTTTTTCTTTTTTAAGGAAGTTTATTGTTTCGTTCGCCACCAAGATACCATCGAGAATAAGTCTACCTTTGATAAACGCATTTTGTTCTTCTCCCACCAGCTTATCAACCACCTTTTTCAATATATTTGCCAAAATCTTTGATACAATTTTATAGTAAACACCGATCAAACTAATGGGCCTGAAATCTTTCATATGTGTAGGATCGTTCTTTTTTGGAATTATAGTCACAAATGACGCATTACAACCACCGCTGATCTGTTTGGTTTCCTAAAACCAGTGCAACGCCTTCATTAAATCATTCTTTTTGGTCTCCCAAATTTTTTTTAAAAAGTTGAAATTAAACCTATCGGGTCCAGGTGCCTTGGAGCTATTACAAGAGTGTATTGCAGCCCAAACTTCATCTTCATCAATTCTTCCTTCCAACGAACTCGCCTACTCAACCGACAGTTTATTATATTTATTGTTACAAAAGCGAGGTTTTAAGCTTTGGTTCCCAGTTTCATTTGAGTATGATTCCTGAAAATACGCCAACGCTTCCTTTTTAATGCAATTTGGGTCCGAGTTCCAGCGACCAACGATCATCAGACCCGCAATGGTATTTTTCTTTAAGCGTCGCTTGATTGAATTATGAAAAAACCGCGTATTATCATCGCCTTCTATATCCCACCTGATACGTGCTTTTTGTTTTTCAATTTCGCTTCTTGTTTTCTCCTTTTCAATCTAATTTTTCCTGACCTCCAACCAGCTTTCTCGCTCTTTATTCGATAATTCTTATGTTTCAACTCTTTGCTCCCATTCGTGCTCTTCAGCCTTAAGCTTTTCGATATCTCTATCAATTTCACCAAACCTACTGCTCGCCCACTTTTGAGATCAAATTTCACATTTTTAACTTGTCCCTGAATATACAGTCTGAGTTTTTTGATTTAACAGGTTTGTTCCAAGCCGACTCCACTATTGTATTGCACTCTTCAAGCTCCAGCCAATGATCGAAAATTCTGAATGGTCTCTTTCCAAAATCTAACTTAACAGATCGCAGCATGATCGGGCAATGGTCAGAGATTTTCCTCCCAAGGGCTGTAAGACCCGTATCCTGATTATAACATATACTTAAAATAAGAGGGTTAGGAATTATATGATCATTGGTAGTTATAAAGCTAAGAAAAACTTTAGTTACAATTTCATATGAAAATCAGCATTTTGTGTCGTTTTTAGAAAAATCATAATTAATTCTAGAAAAATCGTTTGGACCTCAAACCAGTACACAAAGTTTAAAAATTGAGTCTATTACAATTACCAAAAATAATAGTAAGCTTGAAAATGACATTATCGATGGTAAAAAATGCAATCTTTACTGATTAGTTCGGAATTGACAGATTAGATAGTCTGTTTTCAAAAATTCATAATAAATCATAGAAAAATCGTATAAATACGTAAAATACATCCCTAGAAAGGTATTGAGATAAATTTCTGGAATATCAAATAAAAACGTGAATTTAATGGGTTTAAAGTCGGCTAAACCAGTCTTGAACAGACTGATTCTAGAAGGTATTAATTTCAACAAAGTTATATTATTAAAATCATTTGTCAAAAGTGTCATGCCATTTTTTATTCAAGAATTCAAGTATAAATACCCCTCAAAACATCTCATAAACCACACAACTAAATCTCAATCCAATATATAGAGGTTTCTAAGCACTAGAGTGTAAGCAAGTGAGCGGAAGAAGCTCGAAAGCCTAACGAAGGAGTTATAGATTCTGACGAATGGTCATAAGGTAACTACAAACCTTTCTATAGCTTAATTAGGTATTGTAAAATAATTTTTGTATTAAGAAGTAGAATATGTAATAAGTATAACATATTCATTTCCAACAATAGTAAATAAAAACATTAAAAACGTCGTTATAACAATTCGTAATTCTGAAAATAATACCGATTGATTTACTTACGAGGACGGTGCCTAGGCCGATTACTTGGGATCTGGTTGTTGGATTTTCCGAAAGGCGAAAATGCTGAAAGGATCCTGCCACCCCATCTAATCTTCTACCTGGCCGTTCTTTACTTGATAAATCATGGAGTATCATATCAGAATTATTGAAGGGTTTAATGATGCGACTATAATATAGTTAAGGATTAAGAAATGATAGATTTATTATTATGTTAACAGTTAAAGTTGAAAGGAAATACAAAGGCGAGAAAGATAAACGATATAGTCAACTACAATCAGGTGAGTCTTCTCACTATACTATAGGTGATATTGCATGCGTAGGAAGGAAGATATGTTCGACTAAGGTGATCTTACATGTTATGATAATTGTATGAATTATTGCTATGATAATGATTGTTTGTGGACGGAACGGGATAGCCCGCGAGCCAATAGGCGGAACGGGAATAGCCTGCGAGTCATTAGACGGAACGGGAAAAGCCTGCGAGCAATAAGACAGAACGGGAACTGCCCGTGAGTCTTCAGGCGGAACAGGGATAGCCCGTGAGTCTCACAGACATATGAATGGTTATTGTGTGTTGTATGTTATGTGATGGATCGTATGGTATTTTGAGGAACTCACTAAGCTCCGTGCTTACCCTTTCCCTATATAAACTACTGTTTCAGGTACATCAGGTACAATGGATGGCAAGGCGTGACGTGTATACACTGTGCTGCTTTATTGGAGGACTATTTTTGAATTAATATTCCGCTATATTGTGATTTCGTTAACTTCTGTTAATCCTGGGGTGTTTTCATTAAACTTATAAGTTATGGAATTTTATGAAAATTAATTAAGTGGCTTTTCTTATATTGAAGTTTTCGTTTAAAAATTTTTAAATTTACTCAAAAATTTTGGGATGTTACAAGTTGGTATCAGAGCACAGCTTGAGAGAATCAGGCTCGCTTAGTGAGTTCTGGACTCAAGTTGAGGCTTAAGAGTTTTCTTAAAACATTTTTACGAAAGAAAGATGTTTTATGAAGGGTAAACTGAAGGCACAGTGTGTACCGCCAGCCGACGCCAGTATGAGAAAAGGGTTAAGTATTTAATATTGTAGATGTTAAAAAAAAACATATGGTATATGTTTGCTGAAATGCCTGGTAGAGATCACACATTGTTGTATTATTATCTGCTATTTGCTAATAGAACTGTATGCTAGTGCCGATAGGTTGCTTAGAGATTTCCACTAAGTTGTATACAATATGGATTGAATAGTCATAGAATGTGTGAGTTGACCTTATTGCATGTTCCTTGTTTGGTTGTTGCCTTAGGGAAGATTCTCTTATTTGAAAGACTGTTTAGTTCGATATTATATACAACTACGTTCGCGAAACAATCTGTCATCACTGGAGGAAGTTCCGTCTTAGTTAGAATAGCAGGGTGGGGGTGAGATTCCAAATATTCCTAGAAGGGTTGACATATGCCTTGTAAGGGCATATGTGTTAAAATTATCGGTGAGAAGCGAATTGGATATTTCGAGACGGGTCTTGGAACGAACATGGATAGGTGTGGAAGGTAGTAGTAGAGCTCCTACTATCGAAAGCACAGGATCTGCGTTTGAGTCGGGAGTTCGTCACGAAGGATCCAAGGAGCTGAGTATGTGAGTGTCTAGCATAATTAACTTAAATGCTAGTGTAATGTGGTAAACTTTTATCCATTCGATTTTTGAATGTTGATTGTGAGGTTCAGTAGGAACAATTAAGATGCGATCATACCAGTTTGGTTGGACCGATCATGCTTAAGTTGATTACTGAGCTTAAAGACTGTTGAAAGGGAGAATGTCAAAGTGCTATTGTGGTAGCTATTTTTCATGCAACTAATGGGTGCACAAGTCAGACAGGGACTAGAGGATGCAAGGGTGAGTTTTCCAACTCACGGTCAAAGAGGTGCAAGCGGCGCCTGAGATGATAGCGGGTATTTTTGAGTCGACTCTGTACATGCCTAGTGCTGTGTAATAGTGGGGCTACCTACCCTTGTATTGATCTTGCTTGAGTGATTGATCAGGTCGTGTGGGTTGAGAGTCTGGATCACTCGCTCGTGATTGAGGTAACTGACGATAGAGGTGTTGACTAGGGTCGCAAGAGGATGAGTAACATATGGTGGTTGATGTAAACGTCTTTACATTATCGAAACATGTTTATTGAGATGGTGTTTGCCCCTGATGCAAGTTGTTGGCTAAGCAGAGTGGGCTTGGTTTTTGTTCGAGAGTAAGGGCTCGTAAAAAAAATTATAAATCGAATAAACAGACTTGGACTTTAGTCCAAGTGGGGGAGGAATACGAAATTAAGGGAACAACATGAATATTATATTGAATCGATGAAATTATTAAAATTATAGTAACACATCAATATATTTAATTCATTACTACAACTTTATATTAATACATTAAGAAAAGTTTACAGAACTACTAACCTAAACCGGAGAATCAGAAAGAAGCGAGAGAATATCTTCTACACTCCACTCTTTGTCATCATTAGGTTGACTTGTACCTCTCGAGGATTTGGAAGTGGTATGCTTTCAGTTATTGGAGGAGGAGCTCCAAGGTATCGGGTCTCGATAGGGTTGGAACCTGTAACCCCATGATTAGGGGCTAAATATTGACTCATTTGGGGCGTGTGTAAGTAGGGCAGTGATGAGGAAGGGCTCTAATTCGGAGCCACTTGGGGGTAGCTATAAGAAGGAGGAAACCAGGCTAGGTCACCTACAAAGCCTCAAAAATTCTCCTCACTCGAAGACTCGAGTAAACCAGGGTTAATACTACTCATACCAGAATTAGATGGCGGAGATTGCTGCTGTGTATGAGTTCTTGATGAAGTTTCCCCCTTTTCTTGAATTTTTCTTTTCCTAAATACAAACTTATGAGCAGCTTGTATTAGCTTCTTTGTGCCGTCTGTTAGACCCGATTGTGACCCTTCAATTATCGCTTCTTTTTCTTTTTTTAGGTTGGGTATTAAATCTCCCGATAATTCTGTTGCCTCAATAAATTCATTACCAAATTCCTGTGGCACAAATAACTTTAGTAATTTCAACCTTATGATATAAAGGAAATAAAAAAAATGTAGTTCTTTACCTCAGCACGATCAATAAGGGTTTGCAAACTCGTAAGTTGTCGTTGGGGCCAATGATTGATACCTAATTCTCTACAGCGTTTTTTTAATTGTGTCGTTCCAATGTTGAGTTCCTTCGCAGCTTTCTCAATTGGTTCGTTAAAGTGTTCAGCTATTATTTCCCTACTTAATAAATGTCTGAAACCTCTTCCACTGCCACCTGCTATGTTTTCTGAACTAGAAGGTTCAAATCTAATTGTATTGTTATCATTCTGGATCATTTGAACATGATCCTGATTTTCTGACCCAAAGATGGACATTGATTCATCAAAATTAGTGGCCTCTATCGGTAATAATTGTTGGTTTTCAACTAAAATCTCAGGATTCTGAAATCCTTCTAGGTTCCTTTGAATCACCTGAAGGTGATTTTGGTATTGAAAACCAACCCCAAACTCGGGATTCATATCAATATTGATGTTATCAATCGTCTGTAATTGATTGTCATTTTGAATGTCAGCCATGAATCCTTGATTCATGGGGATGATCTCACTGCTCATTGAGGGTACGTCTATGAATGGATTGTAATCGGATAGATCATCCACAAATGGGTCTACAAATAACAATTGTCAGATGATAAAACAAAATTGAATACTCATAGAAGCAATCATTTAAAAGAATTTAACCTGGTAGAAGGTATGGATGATCAAGTACAAAGTCTAAAGATGCATGCACCGGATCTTCTGAGTTAATGTTCAGCTCAGGAAAAATTTCTGGCTCACCGTGGAGTTGCTCTATTGGTAGTATATATGGAAGACTGTAACATAATTCAGAATCAAACAAAACATTAAAAGATAAACGAAATATGGACGATAGATGTCTAGAATGTTAGAGTCACCGAACTCTATTAAGAATGCTTGGTTTGAAGTACCCTCTCCTTGCGGAAAACCAGGTCCAGGGTTCGACAGATCGCCCATTGAAGATTTGTTTTCCATGACTCGACTTTAAATATGAGTTCTTTTACGAACAAACTAGTGATAAGAGAGGATGAGACTGAAAATGAATGATACTACATACCTGTATATATATTATCTTGCAGCTGGAACCGAAAGGACACACAGAACTGAAAGGACACCTCACGTTTTAATTACCGAAATTCAAACTAACTACAGTAGATGCGACTTTTCACTACCCCAAGTGACATTTTTTCAAAATTCCCTGCTTGACTATGGTGAGAACGAGATAATAAAGAGACTTTTGAAATAAAAGAAAATTTTATGTCTCCATATAATGGAAATAGTTTAAAGAGTGTTCAGTACTCCAAAAAAAAAAATTTACAAAAGATGATGTAAATTTTATATTTCGGTGAAACACAAAAATTTGGAGATTTTACAAAAATAGACTTATTTAGCCAAAAAGTATTTAAAAGAAATGTTGAATTGAGGCAAATGTGTGTTAAAATATGACGAATTCATATAAATACGAAATAGTGTTAAAATTAGGTGTTGCAAGTTAACTAGGTTAACTATGTATATAGGTAGATTAGAAAGTACTAAATATGTACTGTAGATAGTAGCCGGTCAAGTCGATGTGTGGGACTGTGAGAAACAGTTAGAGTTTTTTTGTACATCTAGAGTAATTAGAAGAAAAGAAGTATGGAGTAAATGAGAATAATAGGACCTTAAGCATTAGTTACAGAGGTATGTGAATGTTGAAAGGGAAAGATAATTAAATCTTGTAAAGTTTCGGCAATAAGACGAGGAGGATTTTTGAAGGACACAAGGACTCGATGGGAAATACATAGAGGCGTTCGAGAATGCGGATTTCGGGACGAAATCCAAATAAGTGGGGGAGACTTGTAAGACCCGTATCTTGATTATAACATATAATTAAAATAAGAGGGTTAGGAATTATATGATCATTGGTAGTTATAAAGCTAAGAAAAATTTTAGTTACAATTTCATATGAAAATCAGCATTTTGTGTCGTTTTTAGAAAAATCATAATTAATTCTAGAAAAATCGTTTGGACCTCAAACCAGTACAAAAAGTTTACAAATTGAGTCTATTACAATTACCAAAAATAATAGTAAACTTGAAAATGACATTATCGATAGTAAAAAATGCAATCTTTACTGATTAGTTCGGAATTGACAGATTAGATAGTCTGTTTTCAAAAATTCATAATAAATCATAGAAAAATCGTATAAATACGTAAAATACATCCCTAGAAAGGTATTGAGATAGATTTCTGGAATATCAAATAAAAACGTGAATTTAATGGGTTTAAAGTCGGCTAAACTAGTCTTGAACAGACTGATTCTAGAAGGTATTAATTTCAACAAAGTTATATTATTAAAATCATTTGTCAAAAGTGTCATGCCATTTTTTATTCAAGAATTCAAGTATAAATACCCCTCAAAACATCTCATAAACCACACAACTAAATCTCAATCCAATATATAGAGGTTTCTAAGCACTAGAGTGTAAGCAAGTGAGCGGAAGAAGCTCGAAAGCCTAACGAAGGAGTTATAGATTCCGACGAATGGTCATAAGGTAACTACAAACCTTTCTATAGCTTAATTAGGTATTGTAAAATAATTTTTGTATTAAGAAGTAGAATATGTAATAAGTATAACATATTCATTTCCAACAATAGTAAATAAAAACCTTAAAAACGTCGTTATAACAATTCGTAATTCTGAAAATAATACCGATTGATTTACTTACGAGGACGGTGCCTAGGCCGATTACTTGGGATCTGGTTGTTGGATTTTCCGAAAGGCTAAAATGCTGAAAGGATCCTGCCACCCCATCTAATCTTCTACCTGGCCGTTCTTTACTTGATAAATCATGGAGTATCATATCAGAATTATTGAAGGGTTTAATGATGCGACTATAATATAGTTAAGGATTAAGAAATGATAGATTTATTATTATGTTAACAGTTAATGTTGAAAAGAAATACAAAGGCGAGAAAGATAAACGATATAGTCAACTACAATCAGGTGAGTCTTCTCACTATACTATAGGTGATATTGCATGCGTAGGAAGGAAGATATGTTAGACTAAGGTGATCTTACCTGTTATGATAATTGTATGAATTATTGCTATGATAATGATTGTTTGTGGACGGAACGGGATAGCCCGCGAGCCAATAGGCGGAACGGGAATAGCCTGCGAGTCATTAGACGGAACGGGAAAAGCCTGCGAGCAATAAGACAGAACGGGAACTGCCCGTGAGTCTTCAGGCGGAACAGGGATAGCCCGTGAGTCTCACAGACATATGAATGGTTATTATGTGTTGTATGTTATGTGATGTATCGTATGGTATTTTGAGGAACTCACTAAGCTCCGTGCTTACCCTTTCCCTATATAAACTACTGTTTCAGGTACATCAGGTACAATGGATGGCAAGGTGTGACGTGTATACACTGTGCTGCTTTATTGGAGGACTATTTTTGAATTAATATTCCGCTATATTGTGATTTCGTTAACTTCTGTTAATCCTGGGGTGTTTTCATTAAACTTATAAGTTATGGAATTTTATGAAAATTAATTAAGTGGCTTTTCTTATATTGAAGTTTTCGTTTAAAAATTTTTAAATTTACTCAAAAATTTTGGGATGTTACAAGGGCCATCGAGTGTAGTCCTTCCCAGAAGTGGAAGAAGTCCTCAGACACAAAAAACCGATCCAATTTGCTCATTTTAGACCCATTCGAACTGGTTCTGGTATATTTTCCCCCCCAATTCTACCTCGATCAGTTCCTCTTCTTTAATAAAATTATTGAAATTTTTTGCATCCTTCGGTTTAAATTTACAATTGAGTCTTTCAGATCGTCTTCAGACAACATTGAAATCGCCGAAGAGACAAAACATAGTATCCTCCGTGTCCATAATCGATCTCGCCTTATTCCATAATTCCATTTTTTTGATGCTATCGTGTGGCCCATATATGTTAATAAAACAAACTGGTTTCTCTACACCTTTCCATGAACCAAGGACTGCCAAGATACCTTCATCACCATAGGCTTTGTATGCTTTGAATATGAAACAGCCCCAAATCGTAATTAGACCACCAGAGTTAACCTTTGCATCGCAGCAGGCGAAGCCAAAATCCCCAGAACCCCAATATCGATTCAACCCATTCTTCATTTAATCCTTTACTTTTTGTTTCTTGAAGACCCAAAATTACAGGTTTTTCTGATCTAATTATCTCATTTAGCCACGTACGTTTATCCTTGTTTCCCACCCCCCTTATATTTAGAGAAATGATTTTCATATTCAAACAAATTTTAACTATCTTTCTAATGTTTCTTCAATATCAGACCCCGTCCTGATTCACCTCTTCCGTCTCCTCCCTCGCTTGCCCCAAGCTTTGATCCCAAGTGAAACCAATATGCGCATCCAATTTCTTAACTGATTGAATTTCTTCCTCTGTACCGCCGACTTGGTCTTCTGAATCAACATCAGAGTTTCACGATTTCGAGCCTTGTAACGACATATTGGATTTCGGACACGCCAATCTCTTCTCCAACGTTTTCTCTTTTTCGCTATACATGCTTCTTCTTTTATTTCTATCCCTCACGAGTTTATTAAACATCCTCATGCTTCTACTCCCGTCCCACTTTTTACGATTACGGCACACTGATTTTTGATCCTTTTTCACATCGTTGACTTTCATTGTTTCCCTTTTCTCCTTCGATTTTTCAATTACACTGTCCGATTTATGGGTATTTAACACCTGGGCCGCAGGTATTTCCCACCCTTCACAATTCAATTTTCTTCTGATTGGGTCATTGGGCCCACTAGCTCCTTGTCCGGCTTCTCCATAACTTTAGCGTTACTTTGGGCTTCTTTACACAATGACTGGGCCAAGTCCACCTTCAGCCCAACTGCCTTCTCCTTTTTTCGAGAACTATGACCCGAGTCATCAGTTTGGCTCTGCACCTTCCTTGCCACCTCAATAGAACACGTGCCTTCCGAAATTTTAACCTCCTGAAGACTGTTCCGCTTCCTTAGGTCACCGCCTTGGATTCCATCACCGTCATAGATCTTTTCGAAAGCTGGACCTGTAACCTCCTCGGGTATCGAATCGTCTTCCCCAGGGAACCACGCCTGTTGTGGATCCTCCACCTGGTCGTGATCCTTGTCGCCGTCTTCCCAGGCCATGTTTTCCGGTATTGAATTGATAGAATTATTGTCAGAATGATCCTCTCCCCACCGATCCTCCTCCTCGCTGGAGAAGATGTTGCTTTCTTCATTATCACCACCGTTGTCATCTTCAATCTCATCGATCCAACCTTCGTCTTTAACCAATACTAACACTTTTCTGCCTTTAATCTTAATTATGATCTCCTTTTCCATTGGGAATTCAAAACATGTCGATATAAGAACCCTCCCAGCGACCAAAGTAGATGCTAAGGAGAATTCATAATTCTCCATCTTGACGACTGAACCCCATGTACTAGCGATTTTGTGGAAGTTTTTTTCCGACCAGGCATCTGCAGGCACACCATACAATTTTATCCATGTGAGTCTTGATCGAACCACATACTCCTTCATCCAATACCGTATGTCCCGTATCCATTCCCTGATCTCATGTTTCTGATTTTTTACCAACTCTTCTACTACCTTATTTGACTTACATTCTAATAGCACGTCCAGACCTCCTAAAAATTTCCAATTGCAATTGTTAAGCCCCAAATCCGCTAGTATTT
This sequence comes from Cichorium intybus, assembly GCA_023525715.1. Lineage (NCBI taxonomy): Eukaryota > Viridiplantae > Streptophyta > Magnoliopsida > Asterales > Asteraceae > Cichorium > Cichorium intybus. The sequence goes on along the minus strand of CM042011.1, from coordinate 129,919,676 downwards.
GCTCAATGTTTTCCAGCATTTCTCCTTTTTTAACGCATCCTACAATGCACGATCCCGGTTTTACTTTTAAATCCGGACATTTGTCAATCTCGACCTCCAACCATTCAAGGCCTTCTTCCATTTTTGCTTTTCTTTTCAGACCATCACTGAGGTTTCTCTGGATCTCCTGACCTTGGACAACCTCCCGGTATGACCTGCCGTCCCGTATGTTGTCTTTTTTAACATTTATTTGGTTCAAACCGTGACCTTTTCTCCCGTTTCCTCCTGAAACATTCTTATAGTTATCCTTACTCCATGCAGGGAATACCCTCAACTTATACAATCTAATCCATATGCCATTTAGCTCCATTGCCAATCTTTTTGGATCAGCTACATTTGAGTACCTAACAAAACCAAACTCCTCGCCATTCTTGAGTTTCTTCCTGGCCATGTAAATATCAGCAACATTTCCGAATCTTCTGAATAAACTCCACAACTTCTCCATTGCAGTATGTTTTGGGTAGTTGTAAAACATGTATGACACAACGACTTTGCTTGCCCATCGGTTAACTATTGATTGTCCATCTCCAGCAACCCCTCGATCTATACCTCTTTGTCCTGTTCCATGTGCACCCTTCCATTCACTCACTCTCGCTCTCTCACGCTCTCCATTTTAATTAATTTTAAAAAAAAGTTTCCCTATAAGGGTTTTCCCAGATGGCTCTCAAAATTTAGGAAAATCATGGTTATTTTGGTCATTTGACTAATTTTTGATTATTTTTTAGAAAAAACTTATAGGATTAGGTTCTTTTTGTCTTTTTTTTTTTTTTCTAAAATTTATAGTACCGAAAGAATCCCATGTTTTCTACCACGTATCCTAAGTAAAAGAGACTTTGAAAACATAATGATTGAACATGCATAAAAAAGTAGCAAAAAAACATAATAAAAAAAGAATATTAAAACTGACAAAAAATGTACTAGTTATTTTGTCGTTTAAATAAAGGACGAATAACTCTCCATTATAACGTAATATAAAATGATATTAAACGACTTGAAATAACTGAAACTTAATCTCATTAATCATGTAAACGCCTATAAATAATTCTCCTAAGCAATTTCAGTTATTTCATAATGTATTTGTCAATGCCTTCATCAGAATGTCGTTGACTTTTGTAGCTAGTCGTTAAATAGTCTGTTATTATACCAAACACCCATCATAACAAAAGATTATTGCCTAATTTTTTAATTTAGAGCATCAGATAACACAAACACCAACCAAAACATTCCTAATAAAAGTACATCAAATAGTAAAATAACAAGCAAACATATATAATATGTAGGTTTTAATGTTATCCAAATGATACCATTGACGATAAATTCCATAAATACTAACAATAATGAGAAAACAAACAACCACTGTGCTTCATCTAAACAATACTAATAAAATTTGTTAACCAGTTTATTAACCAGCCAATAACCAAATATATAAGTTAAAATATTACATCACCATATACATATGTTAAGTTATCCGAAGTTCCGAACAATAATAGCGAACAAATATGTATTCTATCAAAAGTTTACTCCAATTCGTTCCACCAAAAATATATAACATGCACCAAATTAGTTAAATAAATATGTATAAACAATAAAATTTATTAAATATCGAGTGATGAGACAATCCCTTATGCCTACATAGATCAAAAGACATTATTCAGAATTGTCATGAATGAATTACAATTAGAAAAAAGTTACTTAAAACATTAATCATAATGTCCAAAAAAACACTTAATACTAAAATTAGATTTTACCAAAATGTTTTTTATCTAACGATATTAGTGGAGAACGTTTTTTTTAGTTGTAGCTTCTCAGTGGAGGTGTGGCAATGATTCACGGGCTGGAGTGGGTTGGTTCCGGTTATACCAAGGAATATGGGCAATTTTATGTAGTCCTTTCTAATGCATTGTTGTTCAAAAAAAATCTAATGATATTAGTAGTTATTGGAAACTAGTATTCGGACAGTCCGTGCAATGCTGCGGAAGCCTCATATATTGAAAAAACGCAGCTCGACAAAGACAATTTACGTAAAGGACGAAAAATGTAACTTTAAAAGATAATAAGGGACTGTAATTGTAACTTATGAAATACCAATAATATAACTTTATAATAAATAGGGTGAAAACAATTAATTCAAAATTATTTGAAGGGAAAAAACGTAAATATAAAAGTTTGTTATAAGAAAAATCAAAATTGCTATTTCCAAATCAAAACTTATTTATAGTTTGTATCCTATATTTTACCAATAATACTATTATCTGAATTTAGTAATTATGGTCCTGAAAATAACAGGTAAGCTCTCACATATTATTTTGATAATTAATATATATATAATGACCATAAGTCAATATCTTGAGTAATTCAAATCATGTAAGGGATGACATTTTAAATTTAAATTAAATACAACATTTATGAACATTCATAGTTACACCTTGCCTAATTGAAAATGTAGGCCCAAGCCACCACATGTGGGCTGGATTGACAATGTCATTCGACTTTAGGTCTTAAGGACGAGATAGAGACTTTTAGGATAGAGTTAAAAATTGAATAATTGTTTATTTGAATATGAAATTTTAATTATATACATAAACCTTCAATTATGAGGTGGACACTTGCTATTAGAGCCGTCAAAAAAAACTCGAACCAGATTATCCTGACCAACCCGAATCCGAATAGTCGCGTTCAATAGGGTTTAAATTTTTAATCGGTTTATCCGGGTTAACTTGGAAAACGTCACTACAGTGAGGGTCGGCTTTAGGGTTCAACAAAAAAAATCGGGTTTCTGTTTAACCTGATTAACCCTAATAGTATACTACTACTTTTATGTGTTTTATTTCACCTCACGTCGGTTTAAATTTTTAATCGGGTTATCCCGGTTATCTTGGAAAACGTGAACTACAGTGAGGGTCGGCTTTAGGGTTCAACAAAAAAAATCGGGTTTCTGTTTAACTGATTAACCCTAATAGTATACTACTACTTTTACGTGTTTTATTTCACCTCACGTCTTCTCTACTTGTAGAGTACATGCAAGACTAAAAATCACTTCAATAGGAACTTGCACTCTTGTCGTTTTCATCATACTCGTCTTTTCCACTCCAAGTCATCTACATTTTATAGGTTAAAGCTCATATGACTCATGTGTATATGAATACACATTAAAAGATAGAAAGCATGACATAGACATTTTTATATATTCTTTTGCCCGTAGAGTATCATCAATGTTTGAAAGCGAAATTGAATTTTCTTACCATTTTACATTTTAAGCCCCTACATAAGTACCTGATTTGTTAAAATGGCACAATATAACTAATCCATCTTACATTTTAAGTCCCTACACTTGTGCACAACATTTTAACCGACTAACCGGACCCCATTAATCTGAAACACAATTACATGAGTCCAACTAACATGTACCTTAATAGGGTCGATTGGGATGATCCAATTAACACCCCTAGTTGACATGATTCTTTAAAGACGAGGGAGACTCTACAAAAACACGTGTCATGGTTGTTTGAAGATGAGGTGATCCAAGATGAATCTATGGATCATCATTTGGGTTTGGAAGGTAGATGTTTCATGGGTCGTCTCATGCCGCATCAAGCTATTGGATTATTTGTTTTTGTGTTTTGGATAGTCTGAAAATGGATTTTAAATTAAATAAACTGGTGGTGTTAAACGATATCGTTTTCAAAGCGTTCATCTAGTTTCATTACCCTTCAATCAAGGTTCTAATTCTCATGATAACTTCATCTTCTTCACCATGATGACGACTTTTAGTCTCATCGCCACCTCCTGCTTAGTTTGAAGCCCTAATGATACATGTTTTATTCCTGGATGCCACTCTTTATGTAAAAGTTTGGAGACTGTTTTTGCCACTATACTTAAAGCGATGGGTATATATTGGCTTCATTTTGTCTCACTTTCATTAATCTCTTAAAATTTGGGCCGTAAATTTATAGTTATTTTAAATTAGGGTTGTCTTTGTTCCTTGTCTAGTTTGTGCAATTCGTTTCCATTTTATTGTAATTCTTATGATTTGTGATTTAGCTATTCTTTTTTCCACTACAAGAATAAGTGTCATTAGCGGCGACAAATGTCGCTGCTAAAGGTGTCGCCCCAAATGCTTCGACGTATGTCGCCCTTAATAGTGTCGCCGCTAAAAGTGGCATGTCGTCCCTAATAGTGTCGCTGCTAAATATGTCGTCACCAATAAGCTTTTCGTTGCCGCGTCTTATTTCGACTGTCGGTTGGAACAAATATTCAACGGTTAGGATTAAAAGTAGTGGTGAAACCCAGATAGACTATTTAGGTCAACTATAAATACCCCCTCCTGGTCCTCATAATTCTGCGCCAACTTCCAGTGCTCTCATTATTGAACTTTTCTGAAAATACCTAATTAACTTAATTTTTTGGACTTTTTGGTGTGAACCGTTAGAGGTACTACCTTCGTTGGCTTGGCTTGGATCCTCAAGAGTGTTCTTCAAGCAAATTGATTTTGCAAAACGTTGGTAATCTCAAACCCTCTTGTAGTTAATTATCATTAAGTAGCTTCCTTGTAGGGTTTTAGTAATTTTTACTAGCCTTAGAAATTTTATATGTCTTCCGCTGCCATGATTGCTCATTCTATAGAAAACCTATCAAGTCGGTGGTGTTTTCACAGAGTACGGTGGCCTAGTGATGACCAACATGGTGTCTTTCGGGGAGAAGATGAGACAAAAGAGGAGGCGACAGTGTAGGGTTAGGGAGTTTCCGTCGATGGTTGAGATTAACCAAAAGGGAGAGGAGAAAAACGTTTCAAACGATCTAGAGTTTTGGAGTAAAAAACGTTGAGGAGATAAAGGGGTGGGAGTGGGGGTTGGAGGTTGTGACACCTGATATTTTAATAATAATAGAAATAAGGTATATAAGAGAATTAAAAATATATAAAAATCTAGTAAGGACAAAAATATCTTTTTAAAAATTGTAAAAACTAAAGTCGTTACAAAACAATACTTCAGGGATGATATGAGTTAAAAAAAAAAAACTGGAGACTAAGAATGTAGATTACCCTAAACCACAAGACCAATCTTGTAATTCACTCTTAATTTTATTAACAAATATTAAGTTATAATGGAAACTGGATTAAAAGACATTACGAGCAAATTTAAACGTTTAACATTTTGATAGAATTTTCTAATTTTGAGCTTAACTTGCAATTAGGATTATACAAAATGTATGACGATTATAAATAATACATCAACCATGTCAATATTATACCATCTATTTAATTGGCGTTGTTTTTGGTATAGCGTGTTACGTTTTTTTGTCACCGGGTTTATGTGGATTCATTTTTTGGATCCGTTTTAGTTCCACCGCCCCAACTACCTACCCATATCAAAAAGCAAAAGAAAATTGGGGAAAGAAGAAGGGGAGTCGGGAGAGACGACATCGACACACACCACACACACTCGTGCGTGTGAGACTGCGACCAGGAGGGAGAAGGAGGTTCGAGCAGCATTTCTGAGCACCCGAGGAAGGAGAAGAAGCCGCGCAGCAGCGGTGTTCGGCGGCGATGTTGACGAGTGAAAGAAACAACGTCGGCGGCTATGTTTTCCGGCGAAATCAGGTGTGTCGGCGGCATTTCTTTGTGCGTGTTCGATCTCAGCAGTGAGAATATGTGAAATCGAATTGTATGCAGGAAGGGTGGACAGCAGCGGCAAGCTGCTGAGTGCGATTTTCCGGTGAAACGCCGTTGCAGACGGCGGAAGGGCCGGCGGAATGCGGCGGACGACTGATGGTGATGATAGAAAGGTTTTGTTAGTCCGGTATCTTGCATGCATCAGATCCAACTTCCTGATTTCAGGATTTTTAGTTAAGAACTCAAGGTAAAGGTTCAAAGTTTTGTATCCTATGTTGTTTAGTCTGAAAATACCTTTTAGTCTGAAAATACCTTTATGCATGTCAAAAATTGGTGTTAATTGGTGGTTTTGAACTTGGATTGACCAGGGAATTCGTGAAAAGGGAAAGGAACATCTTTGATTTCATATAAACATCCTTGAAAGGTAAAAATTTTTTCGACTTGGCTTTTTTTCAAACCAGGGTTTCTCTAATTTTTGTCTGTGACATGTCGAGTTTATACTCTCATGAGGATGAAAAGTTAAGGCTAACGATTGTGGATTGTAGATTGACGTCCGAAATCCATGCCGAAAGGGGAAGAAGCTTCTTGTGTTAGACATAGACTATACTCTCTTTGACCATCGGTCAACAGCAGAAAACCCTCTTGAACTTATGCGCCCTTGTAAGAAATTTACTTAAAATTAATAATAATAAAAATAACAATAAAAAATCAACTAACACCATCTTCCAACTTTCCAACGCACACAGATCTCCATGAGTTCTTATCAGCTGTTTATGTAGAGTATGACATCATCATATGGTCTGCAACAAGGTTACACTTCAATTTTCTTTTTCTATCTCTTTTAGCATTCTTGAAAGTGTGTTATATATTTAGTTACCTATCTTTTTTGCAGCATGAAATGGGTCGAATTGAAAATGGGACAGCTTGGTGTACTGAATAATCCCAATTACAAAATTACTGCTCTTTTAGATCATTTAGCAATGATCACAGTTCAATCAGATAGTAGGGGAATCTTTGACTATGTTGGAGATGGTTGCTTTAAACATAACGAATGAGGCAATGCAACTTTTAAATCCGAATTCCTTGATGAAAACAAAGAAACCGCTTCTTCTTTTTTATAAAAAAAATCTATGAATTTTATTTAAATTTGCAAGTCTGAATTGTTAGAAGTCCGCATGATCTTGAAAGATAATATGTTGTTCGGCTGTCCTGGGTTATGAAATTTCGTTCTTATTTCAAGGTTCCAATGAAAATTTTTTTCATGAAACTTTGAATAAGGGCTAAAATTGAAAAATGTATTTACATCATTCTTTTTGCATCTTGAATATGTTATTGGAATTTATTTAAACTAATACCTTAAAATGTATAAAAGAAAGATGGATTCAGAGTCAACATGATCAGATGGATGACATAGCTAATCGTCTTGATTTCGTTCAGGTGGGTATTCTCTTATAAGCATCCCTTCCATTATAATATCGAGTTTTACAGATTGATCACATTGCTGCAGAAAAAAGTGGCTATAGTTATGAAGAAGGCCAGTGCCAAGGGTCAGATGATGATGATCTTATTCTTGATCGTCCTCTTCATCATCTTATTCGTTTTGGTTTTCTTTACCTGACCTCATCATGGTGTTGATTTCAAGAAAAAAGTATGGTTTTCTCTAGACTTTTGGTTCCAATATCCTTGCTTTATGTGGTAAATTGAAAAAGGTTCCTCATACTGTACTGTTTTTGAACATAGTTTTCATACTTGTACCGGTTTTTGAAACAATATGTTTGGAAAAGGCGAGGCTCGAAGGGCGGTAAAGTCTTTGCAATTGCCGACGTCCAATCAGGCTATCTCCAATCCCGATCTGTCGTTTATGTCCACAACATTCTCATTCAAAAGCCTAAAACTGAAAACGAAGCAACAAGAGTTGTTGGACCTGTACTAAAGCGGTGATGCTGTTGATAGGTATGCCAAAGAAACACTAAGAAAGGTTCTCAATCGTACTCATTTTTTCAATGTATCTTAATAGTATTATCTTTCACAAGTTTAATTTGCGGGTTTTCTTAAACTTGTAGGTGTGGCCACCATGGATGTTTCAGCCTTCAAGTATATACTTTGTAAGTCTTGTCATCCTTTATGCACTCCAAGTGTTTGCTGTAATGCCTTACTGGATTTTCAGTCAGTTATCTATGTGTATTTTCGATACTTTTGATTTAAATTCTTATCCCCCAGTAATTTAGGATGATTCCATAATATAATTTATGGACGAGATCCTCTGAGCGCCATCCATAGGTAGTTGAGAACAGAGGGGATAATGCTAGCATCTTTTTCCTTCTTTCTTTTCTTTTCTATTATACTATGTGAATGGTCTTTTGCTGAAAAATTTGATGGGCAACTTTGGATAATGAGTTAATATATTTATACAATGGTAACTACCCATTTCCTCTTGCTTTACAGAATTGAGATTTACATCATCTTGAAAATAAAATTCGTCCAAAAGGAAGTTTATTTAAATTTAATATCGGAGAACAAAAAAAAATTACTTAATTAGTGAAATGACTGAATCAATATTTTAGTTAGAATAAAAAAGTAATAAGATCCAATAAAACAGGTAAAGTTCTTGGAGGATGGATTCACGTGGAGTTCTTGCAACTCGAAAGCTCCAAGTAAATATGGAAGGGTAGAACTTCACAGAGGAAGCCTGCAACAAAATTTACTCCCCGTGAATATTTTTGTTTTTGAATTTGTTATCTTATACTATCAATTTGTTATTTAGAAAATCTAATGCTTTTATTTGACTATGTAGTTGAAAGATGCAAGTCTTCAACGTGTTTTCACAGAAGTTGCCTGTATGTTCTTTATGCAAGGTGATGTTTATTTTTTCTCCATTTATGCCATAGTTTATTCATTTACAACATTATTTTTCGAGTAACAATTTTACATCTTATCTTGATTTTTCAAACCTTTTGATGTACGAACATGTTAAGTTCTTAGTTATAATGTTCAGGTCATTACTAACAAATCAACGATCAATATTTGGTTGGAAATTTTTACATCATAACCCATGTTTTTTGAGAAGTATGGTGTTAGGTATTTATATTTCTATTCTTTCATTTGGTTTAAAAACCTTGGGTTGAAGGTGCTTTATTTGGCATATTGTGGGGGCTATCATCTAAACATAATTTTGAGATTACATTTCAATTAATGTTTATAATATTTTCTCCTTTGAATTACTTTGATGATTGCAGTTGTCATTAAAATTTATCGACCCATTGAGCATATGTTCAGCAACGGGAAATCTGAACAACAATGACAACCTGCTACTAAAACCGAAGGAAAGTAAAAAAAATCATTTCATGCAACTTCTACTTTTTGAAAGTATCTTGAGCTTTAAAACAATATCGGGAACTAAAACTATATTGAAAGGTTACTATTTTTATTTCTATGCCCTCACAATGTTAATATTCATTTTCTGGTTTTTTTTGGTTGAGATTTTGGTATCAAATCCAAAATATAATTATCAACAATGTACTTTGATTCTTTTTGACGAATTTAGCAGCTTACTTCTATTTTTTTTAAGTATTGCACCCAACATGAATTTCTTTATTTATTTTCAAAGTCAAACATTAGGATATTGTGATGTCACTGTCAATGTGTTTGTATTTCTATGTGAAAACTGTTCACGAATTTCTGTTATGATGAGTCTAGATGTTAAACAGGGAATGTATTGGTAAAGAAATGTAACTCCATTTACTATTACATGCAACCAGTTGTAAGTATTTTCGTATAACGTGTAAAAAAATGTAATTACATTGTTATTATTGGGTTATGTTTAAGTGTGAGAAATAGCAATGTACTTTCATAGATTTATCTATTATAGCATCCTACTTTATTTTATTTGTTTGAGCACTCCAGAACTATTGTCACCAGGTATGAACACCAAACAACATTCTTCTAAGACCCGAACTGTTGAAAATGCAAATTTCCTCCCTAACCCGTGCATAGCACGGGTTGCACACTAGTTTGATTAAAATATTGTAATTTGTAAAAGAAAGTGATTGTAGAAATGTAAATACAAAACTTCGTTGCATCTGCATGAATAGTTTCCTAAAGGCTTTGTCATATATGTTATAGTTTGTAATTTTGTTTGTAGCGAAGTTACAAGTATGTTGATAAAAAGTAGAGAAAACTGCAAAAATGGTTCCTGTGGTTTGCGGTTTTTTGTGGATACGGTTTCTTGACTTTCAAAACCGTAAAAATAGTCATTATCAAGAGGTTTCTTTGTGGTTTAGGTCCCTGTCCAAGTTGAAATGTCTATTTTACCCTTTTAATTTCTTTTTTCTTTTTCTTTTAATCCATTATCACATTTTAATAAATAAAAAAAACAAAAACATATTTCTCTCTCTCTTATGTAACATACCTCTCTTTTCTCTCTCTCTCTCTCCACCGACGTTCCTTCCCCTGCGTTACCGTCTTCTCCTGCTGCGGAGCCGGTGACTTCTCCTCCACACAGCGGTTCAATCTTCGCCGTTTCCTCTAGCTCCACAACGACCACCGTCAAACCCCCTTCGTTTCATTCCCTACGAGACACCAACGCCGTTGCTGCCTCCTCCTGTTCCTTGATCTCCCTCTTTTGAAAGCTCCAAGCTCCCACTGATTCCCTCTACTGCCCCAAGCCGTACCGCCTCCCTCAACCACCATCAACGACGCCAGAAACCCACCATGAAACTCCTCCACATTCTATCTGAATCAAGTGAAGCCTCTGCTCCTCCTCCTCCTGAATCTTTCCACCATCCTCCTCGTAAAAAACCCCCAAAATGGTTACTGTTACAATCCAGACAAGATTACCATCGTCACCATCTCGAAACGGAAGATGATGTAGAGAGAGAAGAGAGGGTGAAAGTGCAATATAGCGAATGGGGAGATCATTACAACACCACCAACTGCACTTCCGAAGATGCTGGTGGACAAGTCTCCAATGCCGGTGGAAAAGTCTCTGAGATGCTCGAAATTCTCAAACACCCCCAGTTACAGTATCCCCCTCCCCCGTTATCTTTGTATCTATCTCATCTCTTTTCTCTCTCTATTCACCATCAAATTGCCATTTAATCGACATCGAATTGTGGTTTTTTTAACCAATTGTCAATCATCGCAGCCTCATAGAAGCTGAGTTAGTGTGTGTGTTCATTGATTGATGCCTTGTATATCCAAATAGCTTCACTAATTGATGCCTTATACATCCGAATTTCAAACCAGGATCCACAAAGATTGTGTGTGTGTTCATCGGTGTGTGTGTATGTGTGCATCAAGCCCTCTACTTCCAGATCTCGCTTCTTCTTTCTTGTTCCCGCCTCGTTAATCAGTAGAACCGGCAGCCTCGTTAATCAGTAGAACCGGCAGCAGCTTCAGGCGACTGCTCTTTTTCTCATCTCCATTCTCGATCTCCCTAATTTTCTTCAATTTCTTTCTCTTAATCTCTGATTTACGCACAGACACACAATCGATGTGTGTGTGTTCTTCCTTTTCTGTGTCTCTCGATCAATCTCAGTTTGTCTCTATTTTCTCTAAGGCTATAAGGAGTGCCTCCCTTGGTTCCCACATGAAAAGTGGTGACACATCACCGACACGTCATCTTCCTTGCTTACCACACCACCAAGGAAATACCGACCACTCCACATCATCTAATTATTTATTTTTTGATTTATTTTTAATAGAACCCCAATTATTTTTTTTGATTTAATTTAAATAAAAACATAAATTAAAATCCTAAAAATTAAAATTTCATTAAATAAAAACATTACAATTCCTAAAAATTAAAATTACAACCCAAAAAATTAAAAACGACATGACTAGAAAATTTAAAATTACGAAAATAACAGCTAAAAACGCTACTCCTCCTCGTCGTCGTCGTCGTGTTCCATCCGAGTTTCGTATATATGCTCCGTCAAATCGTGGCGAAGATTGCCGTGCGTTTCCATGCTATGTATTTCCAGAACACGTGCAAAGTATTGGGGACTACCGGGTACAAATTGTTGGTGCGGATTTGCGGTGTCGTGCGGATTATACATACATATTGCCCGACCTTTTTCTTCTATTATCATATTGTGTAATATGATACACGCGTACATAATGTTCGCTATTTTATCCTTATCCCATGCGCGTGACGGATATTTGATAATATGAAACCTTTTCTTCAAAACCCCAAAAGTTCTCTCGACGTCCTTCCTTGCCGATTCTTGGGCCGCTTTAAATAATTTTCGTTTTTCATCGACCGGATGTTGATAAGCTTTGACAAACGTCGCATACTCAGGATATATCCCATCCACAAGATAGTAACCGTGTTTATATTCATTCCCGTTCACCACAAACGGACAATCGGGCGCCTTGCCGGTTAAAATATCATTGAAAATAGGCGACTCATTAAGCACGTTTATGTCGTTGTTTGACCCAGCGACTCCAAAAAACGCATGCCAAATCCATAGATCATGCGATGCGACCGCTTCTAGCATCATCGTTGGCACTCCGTGATCGCCCCGCGTAAACTGTCTGCGCCATGCACTTGGACAGTTCTCCCACGCCCAATGTGTGCAATCAAGGCTACCGAGCATTCCTGTGAACCCGTGTGCTGCGTGATGGGCTTGATATAATTCTTCGACATCACTCTTAGTCGGCCTACGCAAATATATGTCCCTGTAAAGCTCGATAAGACACTCAGCAAACAAATAAGTATACTGGCGGGAGGTTCTATCAGCCATCTTTATATAGTCGTCTGTTGAGTCCGAAGTCTGGCCCGTCGCTATAAGCCGAAGTGCGGCTGATACTTTCTGGTACGTGCTAAACCCCCTTCTACCTCTACCATCCCACCCCAATCGCCATTCTTCGTAATTCTCAGCTAAATCGTTACACAAACGAAGGACAAGCGATTTGTTTAAACGAAAGCGTCTCTTGAATTGTTTATCATCATACAAACAATCTTCTGCAAAGTAATCACATACAAGAAGCTCGTGTGCAGCCGCTCGATCTCGGTTTATCGTCTTTCTCGTCTTTTTAACGGAAGCTTCTCTTTTCCGGCGGCAGTAGCGAGCTATCCCAGTCACAAGGACCGGAAAAAACGCATCATCATCGGATGACGATGAAAATTCTTCATCAGGATAATGTAAATCATCCATTTTTTTGTAGAGTATTTGTTGGTTTTGATTGTGTAAATTGTTTAAATGTGAGATGTATATATATATATATATATATATATATATATATATATATATATATATATATATATATATATATATATATATATATATATATATATATATATATATATATATATATATATATATATATATATATATATATATATATATATATATATATATATATATATATAGGTGTGTGAGATTTGAAACAATTAATTTTTTTTTTAAAAGCCCCAACGGTCACTAACGTTCACATGGATTCAAATGGTCAAAAAATTGTCCCGGGGCTCTACGTTGCTGAACCTACGGCTGGCCACATCCACGCCACCCATGCGAGAGGGGGGCGGTGTGCCATGCCGTGGGTGGTGTCCATCTAGTCCCCACGCGGTGGGCGTTGCACGTATTCCCTTCAGCCTAACTTAGTTTACGCATCGCATCTTATGCGTTCACACACAAGAATGGAGGTGGTACAGATGTAGGTAGGTTTTCTGGGAGGGAGGGAGAAAGAGGAGGGAAGGTGGGTCGGTTGGTGATTTTTTCATTTTTTTTAATTATTGAAAAAAGTAAATGTGTAAAAAGAAAATGAAAAAATAAATTAAAAGGGTAAAATAGACATTTCAACTTGGACATGAACCTAAACCACAAAGAAACCTCCTGATAAGGACTATTTTTACGGTTTTGAAAGTCAAGGTACCGTATCCACAAAAAACCGCAAACCACAGGGACTATTTTTGCAGTTTTCTCTAAAAAGTATCATAAATATATTATTTTAGAGAAAACTGCAAAAATGGTCCCTGTGGTTTGCTGTTTTTTGTGGTTCTGGCCCAAACCTTTGCGTTTTTGTATGGATGGTCCTTTTTCAGAGATTTCTTTGTGGAATTAGTCCCTGTCCAAGTTGAAATGTCTATTTTACCCTTTAAATTCCCCTTTCCTATTACTTTTAATTATTTATCAACTTTAATAAATAAAAAACTAAATTTAAATACCCCCTCCACCAACAATCCGATCCCACTCACCCTCTCACTCACATTAACACATATACAAACACACACACAATACCCCCTCTCTCTCTCCTCTCTCTCTCTCTTTTATCTCTCCCATCTTCTTCCTCTTTAGTGTGAAACACCATCGTCCCCAAAAACCCACCACCAGTTCCACGACTAAAGGGCAAATGGCTCATCTTTCTTCACCATCGATTACGAACTCCTGAATGAAAACCCATCTCCATCTCTCTATCTCTCTCAAAGGAGCGACCATTTCATCTTCTCCGGAACTCCTCTCTCGTCACCACATGCCACCACCGGCTACCAACAGATTCGATGGCATATTTGATGGTAACGGTGGTTTCTAGGTCGAGATACGAAGATGGTTACGATTCAGGTTTTTTGGTAGGAGAAACCAAATCAGAACCACATATCGAAACCCCATATGGTTCTGATTCAGGTCGTAGGTGATCGGGAACCACATATGGTTCTAGTATTGCTTTTCCGAGTTTGAATTTGCACAGAGTTTTTTACTAGAGTACGCAGAGGTCTTGAGGGCTGAACATGGAGTGTTTGCTTGTGGTTCTCAATCGATTTTAGATCCAGTTCAAATCAATCGATTTGCAACCAGCGTGACACCTTCAATCTGTTTTTTGATCCAGTTCAAATCAAACGATGTGTATGTGTGTGTGTGTTTGAGTATGCTTTATTGTGTATGAGGAAAAAGAAGATGGGGTGATCCAATTTCAATTTGTTTTTTTATCCAATTTCAATATGTTTTGATCCAATTTTAGATTTCAAGTTAGAACCGGGTGACAGAAATCGATTTTAAGTTTCAGATTTCATGTAGATTTTGAGTTCAGTTTTAGGTTTAGTTTTGAGTTTCAACTTAGGATTTGATTTTAGAGAAAATGACTAAAATAGCCTAATCCCTTAGGGGTTTTCCTCAAAATAGCCAAAAAATCGGACAATGCCCCAAAATAACCAAGGAAAACGCAGCTCGCAGGGGGCGGCTGCGTTTTCCTCCCTTACCCTGCGTTTTCCTCTCTTCATTTGATGGCTGCGTTTTCCTCCCCTTCACCTGCGCTTTCCTCCCCTTCCCCTGCGTTTTCCTCCATTTTCCTCCCACATGTTCTTGAGGTTCTTGGTGGTTCATGAGTTTAGTTGTAATTTTTGTCCAACTTTGAACACTCGTCATTTGTTCATACCAACTCGGATTGAATCGAAGTTTTTTTTTAACGTGAAGTGTATCAGTAGATGTGTTCACAAACATGATTAAAAAAATTTTTTGATGTCGGGAAGTGTTCGTTTTGAACCTCTAAACAAGGTTGTCAGTAAAGTTTATTAATTATTTGTCCAACTTTGAACCCTCGTTGTTTGTTCATACGAACTCCGATTTAGTTGAAATTTTTTTTAACGAGAAGTGTATTACTAGATGTATTCAGAAACATGATTAACCAAATTATTTGATGTCGGAAAGATTTACTTTTTGAAGGTCTAAACAATGTTGTCGGTAATTTTATTTATTTTTTTTCCAACTTTGAACGGTCGTAGTTTCTCCATACGAACTCCGATTTAGTTGAATCTTTTTTTAACGTGAAGTGTATTAGTAGATGTGTTCACAAACATGATTAACCAAACTATTTGATGTCCGAAAGATTTACTTTTGAAGGTCTAAAGAAGGTTGTCGGTAACGTTTATTTTTATTTTGTCCAACTTTGAATGGTCGTAGTTTCTCCATACGAACTCCGATTTATTTGAATTTTTTTAACGTGAAGTGTATTAGTAGATGTGTTCACAAACATGATTAACCAAATTATTTGATGTCCGAAAGATTTACTTTTGAAGGTCTAAAAAAGGTTGTCGGTAACGTTTAAACAAAGACGGAAAAATATGATAAAAGCACATCCTAATCAAGAGGTTACATGATAATAGAAACATGAGAAACATACGCAATAGTTCTAATTACTATCACATAAATCTGGGAAATCAAGAGGATATTTTTTTATCTGCAATCACCCAATTGTTTTTCCTTTTCATTTCTTTGACTTGAATTTGCAGCTCCAGCTCGCCCTGTTCAACAGCCTCCTTTTGTTTTTGCACCCAGATAGTTGCTTGTTTGATATCTTGTTGTGTCTTTTTGACCCATTTTATTTTTTTGACAACCTCTTCCTGCATTTCATCCAACTATTTTTTTTGCTGCCTAATAGATTTGTTTTGAGATTCAATCTCCTCTTTTTTCTGTATAACTAGTTTTCTAAGGTCTTCGGGCATGAGCCAAGGTTTTCCTTGTCGGTCTGAGGATGAAGCAGATATATTTGGACTACGATATTTTCGATGAGTGAAAATTGTTTGGTGTGAAGATTGTTAAGGTGAAATAAGGTATATATATAGGACATTTAGAATGGGTTAGTAGGTGGGAAATAATAATACAGGGGAGGGGGTTGATGTGACCATTAAATATAAAGATATATAGAGTACTGAGATACATAAAGTGATACAAACAATAAGTACTGAGATACAAACAATAAACGACAAATGACTATTGAGACCCTAAATACCAACCTTGAAATAGAAATAATTAATACCTACGAAATTCATACTTAAGAAAATATATTAGATAATACAAAATAATGAAACTAATATTTAATTTGCCACTCAGGAAACTCATATGGATAGTTTTTTTTCATATTAGCTACCCAAAACTTTTTTTCGGTAATTTCTTGACCAAGTGACAATACATTATCCATCTCTCGATCAATGTTTGCTTTGGTTGTCTTAATCCATTTCTCAGCTTCCATTACTTCTTGTTTTTTTAAGCTATCCAACTTTTTTTACCGTCAAGTAATCTCCGTTGACCCTCTAAGAATTTTGTATCTTCACTGATTGATTGAATTTGTTTGTCGACTTCAGAGGCGCTGTGAAGGAGAATTCTTTTCATTTCCTCTGGCATCCTATCATCAATAGTAGGTGGAATTGTTGATGTAGAAGGAGCCTTGCGTTTTTCCAATACCCGTTTTAACTTCTGAGATTGACCAGACACGTTTACAAAAAAAAATTACTAAATTTGATTAATCGTGTAGATGTGATACTTGACATGAAAAAATTAATTTATATAGAAATTAGGGAAATCGCATGTCTTAGTTTGACTACGAAATAAGTGGGTTTGACTGCGAAATGCAGTGAAATGTCATGTCCATAGGGTACTCTACAGTGTCCTGTAATAGGGAGCAGTGTCTTGTCTTGTCAACGATATTTTCTGCATACTGAAAACGCAGCCCATCTAGAGGAATTCGCAGCCCATCTAGAGGAAAACGCAGCCTATGGTAGCCCGTATAGTGTCCATGCAGTAAAATGTCATGTCCATAGGGTACTCTATAGTGTCCTATAATAGGGAGCAGTATCTTGTCTTGTCAACGACATTTTATGCATACGGAAAACGCAGCCCATCTAGAGGAATTCGCAGCCCATCTAGAGGAAAACGCAACCTATGGGAGCCCGTATAGTGTCCATGCAGTGAAATGTCATGTCCATAGGGTACTCTATAATGTCCTATAATAGGGAGCAGTGTCTTGTCTTGTCAACGACATTTTCTGCATACAGAAAACGCAGCCCATTTAGAGGAATTCGCAGCCCATCTAGAGGAAAACGCAGCCCATGGGAGCCCGTATAGTGTCCATGCAGTGAAATGTCATGTCCATAAGGTACTCTATGGTGTCCTGTAATAAGGAGCTGTGTATTGTCTTGTCAACATGAGTTTCTGCTAGTTTGACTACGAAATAAGTGGGTTACACTAACTAATGCAGTGAAAAGTCATGTCCATATGATAATCTATAGTTTTTAGCAAAAGGTAGGGTGTGTAGTCAACAGTAATCGAAATGAGTAGGATATAAATACGTGGATATCTCCATACTTTGTAATCAATCAGTTTGTATTTCAATTATTATCCAAAATGAGTACATCAACCAAGCAACACAAACAAAGCTTTACCCGCCTTCCCCTCTTCTTCCATAACCTTCAAATTGCGAATCCACATACAATCACTAGCATAAAGCAAGATGCCCAGAAAAGATTTAAATTTTGTTTTATGGCTGTAGGATGTGTCGTAAGTTGTTATTCTGATCATAATTTTAATATAATGATCACAACTCTATACTACTAACATTTGTTGTAAACCTTTTTGTAGATGCATACATTCCTTTCTACCACCCTACCAGTCATTTTCCTGGAGTGCCTACCATTGAATGGACCATACGTCCATACAATGTACGTAGCGGTCTCAGTAGATGGAATCCATCAACCTCTACCAATAGCAATCGGTCTTGGAATCTCAGAATTGTTAGATTCGTGGACATGGTTCCTTATGAGACTACATGAATGCATTAGAAATGCTAGAGAAGTTTCTTTCATTACCAAATTGTCCAATCACTTAGACGTCGCCCTATCTCAGGTGTTCCCACACTGTTACCATGGATATTGTTGCAAAAGTGTGTTTAAATATTTTGTTGATAGAATGCCAATCTTCCAAGAATTTCCACATTTTTTCTGGCAGACTTGCAAGGCTTATGAATTACGTCAATTTGAACCGAACTTTGCTATACTTAGAGATGTTTTGGTCCAACACGGGGGCCAAGATATAATGACCTGGTTTGAAGGTATTTCTCAAGAAAAATAGGCACGGGTGATGTTCCCTAATTTCCGTTACAACATACTCTCCATAATAATGCCCGATGAGATTCGTTGGGTCTCTGCAGCTCAGCAAGATTTACCAATAATATCACTTCTTCGGTCTTTCGTTGACATGCTGCAACGTATTTATGCTGATCGCGGTGCTTTAGGAGGTTAACAAATATTATTTAATTATATTTGTGTGTAAGATACTTTGACTTATGCTAATTTCCTAATGATTTGTTTCAGGCATGCTTCATCATGAACTCACCCAGTATGCAGAGAACATACTTTATAGACGAATGCGCAAGTCTGAACCATGCGAAGTAACACAATTATACAACACCGAGTTTTTTGTCCGTGACTTCACGAAAACATATCTTGTTAACCTGCGTGAATACACTTGTGATTGTGGAAAATTTAAGAGTTCTGGTATTCCATGTCGTCACGGCCTGGCTGCGTATCGAACCTATATGATGTTACAGGAGGATTTTAATTCGATGAACATTTATTTCACTACAGCTGCATATAGAGCTGCATATCAAACGGAAGTGGTGCAGGCTGTACCCCCTCAAAGTGAATGGCATGTACCTATCAACATGGTGGATGTTTTACCCCATTTAGCTTTGTCTTAAATGTTTTCCCCCCATTAGCTTTGTATTAGATATGTGACCTTTGTGTTAAAAGTATTTCGTTGTTTCATTAAATTATTGCGTTGTTGACTAAATGTTGGGTAACGTCATTTTGTTACTTCATGATTGCAAAAGTATGTTTACCTGTTGGATCTTTGAAATTTTTCCACTCCGATTTTTCCATCGATTTTTCCATTGTTTGATCCAATTATTGCGTTGTTGACTAAATGTGAATGACAACATAGAAATTGAAATTAGAGTCCAACGACGTTACACACATTAGGGAAACTACAAGATGGTTCAGTAAAGTCATATAAGGATTTACTTTACTACCATTACACAAGTCATCACCGTTATATGGTAATTAGACTTTATAAACTAGTATGGCTACAAAAAGCATCCAACTGAGCACTAGGACGATCTTCAAATTTCGATTATCGAGTTGAAGCCTTCTTAGTTCTCTATATCTTTGAATTCTGGCAACAACATTGTCTTCATCGACCCACCCATTAAACCCACAGTTTAGCATCTGTATTAATGATATTACAACAAAGGTTATCATATAGTACGATCATATTATAAAACATAGGTGGGTTCGATATTATAATATTACCTTGTTACTACAAGCATAGAACTGTCTTCCTGGGTTTCTGCTTGTATTCGACACACGTATTAATGTAGGATAACCGCAACAACCGCATGTTCTTGCCATTTGATGTTTTGTTGATGCAACAAACTCAGATACAACATAAAGATACGCATTAGAGCATAAGAGCACACCTTTATATAGAGATGAAAAGTGGGAAAGATACAGATACAAACAAACCACTCTACCTAGATCTACTTAATTGTCACATCAACTGTCTAGTATATAGACTGTGATTTGCTTTAATTGGAATAATATAATACATAATATTAATTACTAGGCCACAAATTTGGGAATTGCAACGGATACATTGTTTTTTCACGGTCGATAAAATCTCCCCTTATCCTACTAACATCCGCAATACGATTTTTTTCTTCCACAAGTTTAGTAACTTCTTGTTCAATTTCCTCAATCCAACGTTTAGCATTTTTTAGCTTCATAGACGTATCTTTAACCCAAATTTTCTTTTCCTTCAATTTCTCACAAAGGAGTTCTATACGGTCATCTAGAATCTTTGTTTTTTCTAGGTCTCTTTTGTTTTCTTCTTCAACGCGTGTCATCGCATCAAATATATAGTCAGGCATTTTATCTGGTAGTGGATCATTCATAGAATATCCTGGTTGACCTGGGCAGACATCGGGAAAAGGGTTAATATCTGAACAAATGTAACAATCCTCATCCTCACAATGCCAAGTAGCATCTTCAGAAGAACTCATAATGTAACTCCAGAAATGCTAACTAGCTTGTAATAGTATTTATAACTCTATACAACATTGACTGCGTTTTCGTACAACATTGACTGCGTTTTCGTACAACTTTGACTGCGTATTCGTACAACTTTGACTGCAAAGTCGTACAACTTTGACTGCGAAGTCGTACAAATTTGACTGCGTATTCGTACAACTTTGACTGCGAAGTCGTACAACTTTGACTGCGAAGTCGTACAAATTTGACTGCGTATTCGTACAACTTTGACTGCGTAGTCGTACAACTTTGACTGCGTATTCGTACAACTTTGACTGCGAAGTCGTACTACTTTGACTGCGTAGTCGTACAACTTTGACTGCGTATTCGTACAACTTTGACTGCGAAATCGTACTACTTTGACTGCGTAGTCGTACAACTTTGACTGCGAAGTCGTACAACTTTGACTGCGTATTCGTACAACTTTGACTGCGTAGTCGTACAACTTTGACTGTGAAGTCGTATAACTTTGACTGCGTATTCGTACAACTTTGACTGCGTAGTCGTACAACTTTGACTGCGTATTGGTACAACTTTGACTGCGAGATTCGCTGTCATACAAACTATATAAATGAGTTCATCCCAGGAAAAATATAAGAATTACGGAGTGAAATTCAATCTAAACTATATTACAAAATGAGTTCATCCTAGAAAAAATATTTTGTTCTAGTGTGCACCGGTGGGAATTGGTCCACAGTTGATGGGCAAGCTACATACGTTAGCCCAAACCATAAGAATTACAGAGTGAAATTCAGTTCTAATATAAATTTTGATGATTTTGCTTTATTGGTAAAATCAAAGGCTGGTTTGGATGCTCAATCGAGTGTAAGATTATCAATTCAACATCCAGAATATAAATATGTTATGGACATAGTTGATGACAATGATATCTTGCATTTGATAGAAGTTATCGAAGGTGTGAACACCATCGTTCCTATTTACATTGTTGTAGATGATGACGAGATTCGAAGTAAAGCCTAGTTGAAAACATCACAAGAAAAGAGGTCCAGCGGATTTGGGAGCAACAATGTCCCATGTAATATTATGACCACCAACAATGTTCCAGAAACCGTCTTCCAAACAGGAATCCACTATGTGGAACCTGAAAATTTCAAGTACGTAGGAGATGCCGACATTGGTACTTCTGCAGATGATTTTGGCAGACAGAATATGATGAGTAATGCAGTGACGGCTGATCAAAAAGAGTACGATGAACGTTGTGTCCTTCTAAATGATGATAATCTAGCACCAAATGGGGATCCCGTGGAAGGTGATTTACGTTTATCAGACTTGGAAGGAAGTGATGGTGACGAAGGAGTGACGGCTGATCAAAAAGACGACGAAGGAGTGTCGAATGATCATCAACACATTCGGTTAAGAAGCACATTGTTTTACGGTATGCCACAGCCGCCGCCATGTCCTGTCCCATCAAAGATAAAAACCCCATCTTACAGCCACCACCCATCACAAAAGATTAGAATTTTCCAAGCCTACAAAGACAAAGACGCTATGAAACTTGCACTTGGTGTAAAAAGTATAACCGAAGGCTTTCAATACAAAATTAAAAAATCAACAAAAACAAGGTATGAGGCTATTTGTTGTCAAGATAACTGTACTTGGAGCTTTACAGCTACATCAGAAAAAGGCGGTGACGGCTCATTCCACTGCACTAAGATTGTTGACGAACACACGTGCTCGTCCTCACAACTCAACCCAAACCATCGCCAAGCAAACAAGAAAGTTTTGGGTCATCTGCTATCTGAGGTTATGGCTGCCAACCAAAGTAGGGTATATCGTGGCAACGACATAATACGTGATATCAATTCAATGTACAGAATTGATATTAGTTACAAACAAGCATGGAGGGCAAAACAATATGCATTGTATTTGTTAAGGGGTGACCCAGCGGAATCCTTCACAAGACTCCCTGTGTATTGCTACAACTTGCAAAAGCATAATCCTGGAACCGTAACTTCAATCAAAAAAGATGCTGACGATCGATTTCAATTCATATTTATTTCATTAGGCTGCGCTGTAAGTTTCTTTTTACCTAATCAATTGCACAACCACTATACGAATGTAACCGTACAATTAACAGAACATACTTTTTGTAGTTACATGCTTTCCGTAACTGGTGTAGACCTACATTGGTGGTAGACGCTGCCCACCTCAAGGGCGACTTCAAGGGCACCATGTTATTGGCAGTTGCGATGGATGGTAATAATCAAATATTACCGGTAGCATATGCAATATGCAAGAGCGAGTGCACAGAAACATGGTCTTGGTTCATGGAAAAATTGCACGATTGCGTTGGCGACATGGGAACTCTTAGTTTCATATCTGATAGGCATGCGGCAATAGCCGCAGCCATTGAAAACATTTTACCGACCTCGCATCATGGAATTTGTGGTCATCATTTATATTCTAATGTAGTGACCAATTTTGGATCCAAGAAAATAATCAAATCATTCTTTTGGAGGGCCTGTAAAGCATATACAGTCGAAGAATTTAATGATTGGATGCAAAGTGTAACGCCCCAATTTCAAAATTTCAAAAATTCATTTATTATCAAAGTTTCAATAAAACATTTATTCCAAAAGTAAATCCGTTTAACCTATTTATTAAACCAACAGCGGAAACAATTGAAAATCATAACATAATTCATTAACATAAATTTTCTTGTATGCGATGCGCCGCCGTCACGCCTTGCCCTTCCCTTTGTCAATCGATTTACCTGAAATATTATAAAAACAACGGGTAAGCTTAAAGCTTAGTAAGTCCACAAATTACCATACATGCCCACACATTAAACAACCCGTCCTCGAGAACGACCCGACCCTACCCGCCATACAACATCTACGGGCGTCCATCATACAACAGCTATGGACACGGGATGGTTCTACCCATCATACAACAGCTATGGACACGGGATGGTTCTACCCATCATACAACAGCTATGGGTTCCCGGTTATGGCCCAGCCCATCATACAACAGCTATGGGACAAGGCAATAGTCCGACTCGCCATACAACAGCTACGAGGGGACACGCATCAGTACTGAGCCCAACAACAAATAACCACAGATATAGAGCAAATCATATAACTGTAAATAACACACAAGATGCCTAACATGCAACATCATATAGTAAGGTGAGGATACTCACCTGATTCGAAACCGCACAAATATTCTCTAATATCCCCACTTAGCTCGTCCACACACCTAAATCCCACACACATACAACATATCAGTTACTGACTAGGCTCTTACAGACCTGTCTAAAGGTTAGACTCACTATTTGCCATCAAACCGTGGTCAAAACTAAGTTCCTGGTCAAACAGTCGCTCGCCGCGGCGTGGCACCTCATCCTACGCGCCGCGGCTATCATCGAATAATTACGGGGTCTCAGCCGAGTCTGCGCCGCTGACATAGCCAGTCCGCGTCGCGGCTCGTAACATTCCAAAATGCTTTTCAGCGATTAACAGTACATAAATCGGTTAGGGTTCCTTTCTACACCCTTCCTGGGATCAGGAACTACCCTAAGGTCACTTCCTTATGGACATACAAGTCCATGCATGTCCTTGGTTCAAACCCTAAGGGCTACAAATCGTCTAAAGCTACAAACCAACTGGTAACACCATATGACGGGATAAACAGAAAAGTCAGAAGAGTAAATCTTCTTACCTCACTTCTGAAGGACGGAGTGATGCCCACGATCCGTTCTAAACCTTCTCCCACTTGGATCTCCTTCTTCTAATCTCCCAAAACCTTCAACACCTCGAGACCAAAGAGTATCTGCCGAAACCAGACACCTCTACTCTAGAAACTCTCCAAAAACACGAACCCTAGGGCTGGGATTCTAGATTCTTCCAAAAGCCGCGCCGCAGATTCCTTCGGGCCGCGACTCGGCGGAACGGGTCTTACAATTCTCCCCCACTTAACTGGATTTCGTCCCCGAAATCCGTGCCGATAAATAATTCTGGATAATGCCTCCGCATTTCCTCCTCCGGTTCCCAAGTCCATTCGGACCCTTTTCGATGCTGCCACTGAACCTTCACTAATCCTATTGTTTTATTCCGCAAAGTCTTTATCTTCTTTTCAATGATGGCAATTGATCGCTCCACATAATTTAGACGTTCATCTAATTGAATATCCTCCAAAGGTACAATTGTGGATTCCTCAGTCACGCACTTTCTGAGCTGCGAAACGTGAAACGTGTCGTGAATCTGACTAAGCTGTTCGGGTAGCTCCAACCGGTAAGCTACCTCACCTACACGGGCGACAATTCGATATGGTCCAATGTACCTAGGGCCAAGCTTTCCTCGCTTCCTAAAACGAATAACTCCCTTCCAAGGTGACACCTTTAGAAGAACATAATCCCCGACTTGAAACTCGAGATCGGACCGTCGCCTATCCGCATAACTTTTCTGTCGGCTTTGAGCGGTTAACAATCTCTCCCGAACCTTCTGAATTAACTCAGTTGTCTTGAGCACCACATCTGTACTTCCCAATACCTGCTGGCCAACCTCACCCCAGCAAATAGGTGTCCGGCATTTTCTTCCATACAACATTTCAAAGGGAGCTCTGCCAATGCTCGCGTGATAACTGTTATTGTAAGAAAACTCAGCTAAAGGGAGATGGGAATCCCAACTCCCGCCAAAATCGATGACGCATGCCCTGAGCATATCTTCCAGCGTTTGAATCGTCCTTTCACTCTGCCCATCCGTCTGAGGATGATATGCTGTGCTGAAATGAAGGCGAGTGCCTAATTCCTCATGAAACTTCTTCCAAAACCTAGACGTAAATCGGACATCACGGTCGGATATCACCGAGACCGGTATACCATGCCGAGAGATAATCTCATCTGTGAAGACCTTAGCCAATTCCTTTGCAGAGTAAGTCTCTTGGATGGGGAGGAAATGAGCACTTTTGGTCAACCTATCCACGATAACCCAAATAGTGTCCATATGTCGAGGGGTTCTTGGCAACTTCGTGATGAAATCATTTGTGATATGCTCCCATTTCCATTCTGGGATCTCAAGGGGCTGCAATCTACCATGAGGCCGTTGGTGCTCGGCCTTGACCCTACGACAGGTCATGCATCTTTCGACAAACTCAGCTACTTCCCTCTTCATACCTGGCCACCAATAATATTCACGCAGATCCCTATACATTTTAGTCGCTCCAAGGTGGATAGAGAACCTGGATTTATGCGCCTCCTCCAATAGGGTTTGACGAACCTCGCCCAGCTTCGGTACCCAAATCCTCTCGTGACAAGTCAACAAATCCCTACTATCTTTGACCATAGCTGCCAACTGACCCACAATCCTCTCACTTTTCTGATTCTCGCTCTTGCTTGCTTCCACCTGGGCTTTCCTAATCAGCTCAAGCAGCGGTGTCACAATTGTCATCCTTAGACAAACGCCCCGAAGGGGTGCACTCGAAGCCTTACGACTTAACGCATCCGCTACCACATTGGCCTTTCCAGGGTGGTAGTGTATCTCACAATCATAGTCTTTTAATACATCCAACCATCTCCTCTGTCTCATATTGAGGTTTGCCTGATCCATCAGATACTTCAAACTCTTGTGATCCGTGAAAATGGTGCACTTTACTCCATACAAATAGTGTCTCCAAATCTTGAGAGCGAAGACCACCGCTCCCAATTCCAAATCATGAGTAGGGTAGTTAGTTTCATGGGGCTTCAACTGTCGCGAGGCGTAAGCAATCACCCTGCCTCGTTGCATCAAGACTGCCCCCAATCCCGAGATTGATGCATCGCAATAAACTACCATATCCTCCATGCCCTCAGGCAAAGTCAAAACCGGAGCTTCACACAATTTCCGCCGCAAAGTCTCAAAAGCCTGCTGCTGCTCCTCACCCCACCGAAAAGCAGCATTTTTCTTAGTTAGCCGGGTCAAAGGTACTGCAACCTTTGAGAAGTCTTGGATGAAACGACGGTAATAACCAGCCAGACCCAAGAAACTTCTAATCTCCGAGGGAGTCTTCGGAACCTCCCACCGCATTACGGCCTCTACCTTAGCCGGGTCTACCATGATTCCTTGCTCATTTACAATGTGACCCAAAAACTGAACCTCCCGTAGCCAAAAGTCACACTTGGATAATTTTGCATAAAGCTTCTCCTTCCTTTAGGTCTCTAATACTTCCTTTAAGTGCTGTTCATGTTGTTCCCTGCTCCGAGAATAGACTAAGATGTCGTCAATGAAAACTATAACTGACCGATCCAACATCGGTCGACACACCCGATTCATTAAGTCCATAAAAGCTGCAGGTGCATTGGTCAGTCCAAACGGCATCACTACAAACTCGAAGTGGCCGTACCTCGTTCGAAAAGCCGTTTTCGGGATGTCTTCCTCCCGAACTCGCATTTGATGGTAACCTGACCGCAAATCAATTTTTGAAAACCACGAAGCGCCCTGCAGTTGGTCAAATAAGTCGTCGATGCGAGGCAATGGATATCGATTCTTCACCGTAAGCTTATTCAACTCACGCTAATCTATGCACATCCTGTTGGAACCATCCTTCTTCTTAACAAACAAAATAGGCGCTCCCCATGGCGAGCAACTGGGTCGAATAAATCCCTTATCTAATAATTCTCGAAGTTGAATAGACAACTCCAGCATCTCCGGAGGCGCAAGACGATACGGTGCTTTGGCTATCGGAGCTGCACCGGGAGTTAAGTCGATCTTAAATTCCACCTGTCTCTCTGGCGGCACGCCAGGCAGGTCCTCGGGAAAAACATCAAGAAAATCCCGAACCACTGGTATATCACCTGCTTTCTGCTGTGGCTTCCTTTCTCGTGTGTCTACAATATAAGCCACAAATCCTGAACCTCCATGCTGAAAATGTCTGCGTGCCCTAGCAGCTGAACAGAAAACTGCACCTCGATTCTTTCTCTCGCCCTGCACAACCAGCTCTCCCCCACTTGGGGTTTGAATCCACACTCGCTTGTTCTTACAATCGATCCATGATTCATGCTGACCCATCCAATCCATACCGATGATGACTCGGGAGTCACTCAACGGTATAGGGATGAGATCGATCGGAAACTTTATTCCTTGAATCACGACTTCGCATCCCCGATAAACACTAGTCGCTTGCACGGTTTTATCATCCGCGATTTCCACTTCTAACGGCTGATGAAGAGTTCCTAAAGCAATACCGAAACTCTTTCCCAACGCGGCAGACACAAAAGAATGACTAGCACCCGAATCAAATAGTGCAAAGGTAGGCGTAGAGTTGACTAAGAATGTTCCTAATCAAAGCATAATAGACATATTAATTACACACACCACAAACACGAGGCAAGTAAAGAAAGAGTACCCGTGACGACGTCGGGCGCATCCTGTGCCTCCTCGGCGGTCATGACGAATGCTCGACCCTTGGTCTTAGGGGCTTCCCCTTTCCCCTGCCTACCATCGGTAATCCGGAGTGTAGTGGGTGCCGGATTCTGAACCACTCCCTGAGTCAGACGGGGACATTGGGCCTTGAAGTGGCCCACTTGGTTACAATTAAAACAAATCTTGACCTCTTGCCGACAATCTTTAGCATAGTGGCCCTCCTTTCCACACTTATGACATATTAGCACCCAGCAACGCCCCTCATGATTCCTTCCACATTTACCACACTTACCCTGGCTCCTTTGCCCTTGCTTTCCCTGATCTGCCCCTCGAAATTTCTTCGACACCTGCTAAGTCTGAGCAGGCGCCGGACGCTTCTGCTTTTGTTGGGTTTCCAGTTCCAACTCTCGGGCCCGAGCGGCCGCTATCATATCAGTAAGAGTTTGGTGCTTAGCAGCAGACACAAATTCCCGAATGTCTGTGCGAAGCATTGCCAAGTATCGGGTCATCCTCATGTGCTCGGTTGCCGCAAACTCTGGACAGAAGAGTGCCCGTTCATTAAACTTCTTGGTGATTTCCATCATCGTCTCAGTAGTCTGGGTTAGATTTAGGTACTCCTGCGCCAAGCGTTCCATTTCCACCTGTGGAACATACTCTAATTTGAAATGTTCCTTAAACTGCGGCCATGTAATGGCATCCAACTGAGCAGGAGTGAGATCTTTCGTTCGTATCTCCCTCCAATCTTTCGCACCCTCTCTTAAAAGATTCGCCGCAAACGTTACCTTGGAGTTCTCATGACAGGAACATGTGCGGAAAGCACCCTCCACTGTGGAAATCCACCGCATGCTAACAATCGGATCCCTGCCCCCCTCGAACATCGGAGGCGAACAAGCTGAAAAGTCCTTATAACTTGCATCCCTCGCACGTGACGTGCCCTGAGTAGCCAGTCGTTCCTCGAGCATTGCCCATAGCTCAGCCTTAATCGTACCAAAGAACTGAGGTATCGCAGCCAACACTTCCCGCGAAACCTCCTCCGCTATCAGGTTACGGAGATTCTCATCAGTCGGTCCTCCCCCACTCGAGGCACCCGCATCTGGCCCACCGTTACTTCGAGTGACTGCCATTCTGAAATGCGCAACAGTTTCTAATATCAATACTCGGGTCACTCCTATCTATCCAACTACTTGACTTTTTAGGACTTTGTTTGACTACTCTTGACTCAAGTGTGAATCCTGTGCTTTCGGTAATACTGGCCTGGTACTACCTTCCACACCTATTCGCCCTTGTTCCAAGTTCGTCAACCATCCTCCTAAAATGTCACTCACACTAAACCATTTCCTTTGACTCATGTGGTCATGCACCGTGGTGCCTAATCTTTTGATCTAACTCTCCATCTCACACGTGCCTAAGAGAACTATTGCTAATGTCGTCGAGTCACCTCACGGACGCACAGCCGTACACAATCAGGAATAAGATAGACGTTTGAATAACTGATCTACCCTAAAGTCACAACCAAACAAGGAACAGCCAGTAAAGCCAGACCAAGAATTCTTAGGCTATCTTACCCTAATTGTATATAACCTACCAGCATTCACTAAGCAACCTAACGACAGTAGCATAAAATTCCAAAGCAGCACATAAGGCACAAACAGTCTACAGAGTATATTATCCAGGCAGCTTTACATCCTAGCACAATACATTTTGTCACATAACACAAACTTGGCATGGGTAATTGGGAATCACAAAACTTACTTGAGCTTGGCTGACGGTTCGCATCGCATCTTCTTTTACTTTAATTTAACCTTCCAAAAGTATTTTCTTAATAAAATCACTCAGTCCTAAGTTTGAGTTTGGATTCCCCATACAGTTCATCCAAATCCCTCAAACCAAGGCTCTGATACCAATTTGTAACGCCCCAATTTCAAAATTTCAAAAATTCATTTATTATCAAAGTTTCAATAAAACATTTATTCCAAAAGTAAATCCGTTTAACCTATTTATTAAACCAATAGCGGAAACAATTGAAAATCATAACATAATTCATTAACATAAATTTTCTTGTATGCGATGCGCCGCCGTCACGCCTTGCCCTTCCCTTTGTCAATCGATTTACCTGAAATATTATAAAAACAACGGGTAAGCTTAAAGCTTAGTGAGTCCACAAATTACCATACATGCCCACACATTAAACAACCCGTCCTCGAGAACGACCCGACCCTACCCGCCATACAACAGCTATGGACACGGGAAGGTTCTACCCTTCATACAACAGCTATGGGTTCCCGGTTATGGCCCAGCCCATCATACAACAGCTATGGGACAAGGCAATAGTCCGACTCGCCATACAACAGATACGAGGGGACACGCATCAGTACTGAGCCCAACAACAAATAGCCACAGATATAGAGCAAATCATATAACTGTAAATAACACACAAGATGCCTAACATGCAACATCATATAGTAAGGTGAGGATACTCACCTGATTCGAAACCGCACATATATTCTCTAATATCCCCACTTAGCTCGTCCACACACCTAAATCCCACACACATACAACATATCAATTACTGACTAGGCTCTTACAGACCTGTCTAAAGGTTAGACTCACTATTTGCCATCAAACCGTGGTCAAAACTAAGTTCCTGGTCAAACAGTCGCTCGCCGCAGCGTGGCACCTCATCCTACGCGCCGCGGCTATCATCGAATAATTACGGGGTCTCAGCCGAGTCCGCGCCGCTGACATAGCCAGTCCGCGTCGCGGCTCGTAACATTCCAAAATGCTTTTCAGCGATTAACAGTACATCAATCGGTTAGGGTTCCTTTCTACACCCTTCCTGGGATCAGGAACTACCCTAAGGTCACTTCCTTATGGACATGCAAGTCCATGCATGTCCTTGGTTCAAACCCTAAGGGCTACAAATCGTCTAAAGCTACAAACCAACTGGTAACACCATATGACGGGATAAACAGAAAAGTCAGAAGAGTAAATCTTCTTACCTCACTTCTGAAGGACGGAGTGATGCCCACGATCCGTTCTAAACCTTCTCCCGCGTGGATCTCCTTCTTCTAATCTCCCAAAACCTTCAACACCTCGAGACCAAAGAGTATCTGCCGAAACCAGACACCTCTACTCTAGAAACTCTCCAAAAACACGAACCCTATGGCTGGGGTCCTTTTTATAGGCGTTTAAATCCGAATTAGGGTTTTTCATGACTGCGGCGCACCACGCCGCGGATTCTTTAGAACCGCGCCGCGCGTACAAATCCTACGCGATTCTAGATTCTTCCAAAAGCCGCGCCGCGGATTCCTTCGGGCCGCGACTCGGCGGAACGGGTCTTACACAAAGGATCCACGATTATAAGCCTGAATTGTATGCATACTTGGACAGGGCAGGTCCAAAAAAATGGGCTCGATCTAGATTTGAAGGCATGCGGTATAATCTTATGACATCCAACAGCGCCAAGTCCATAAACGCACTATCCCGATATGCCAGAAAGATGCCAGTGCTAATGCTCATTGACTTTTTTCGAACAACAATGCAGCAATGGTATTTTGAACGCCTCAATCGTGGTGGTAAGAGTTACATCATTCATCATATAGTAATAACGTTGTCGTATTTACTTTGTATCCAAAATATTGACCAACTAACTCGAATTTTTTTTAGCTGATATAAAAACAACACTAACTCCATGGGCGGAAGCAAAGATTCATAAAAGAATGAGAAAAAGCAGCAACTGGATAGTCCATCCAATTTCAAATTCAAGATTCCAGGTTGTAGACTTCCTTAGGGATGGGATTGTTGATTTTGCAGAGTCAACATGTTCATGTCGTAAGTGGCAACTGTCTGGCATACCTTGTGGCCATCTACTAAGAGTTTTAAACAGCTTAAACCATGGAGATTGTACTGGATGGGTGCACAATGCGTATCAGGTTGTGTTTTATAGAAAGACGTACGACTACATTATCAACCCTCTACCCGCCCCTTGTGATTGGGAGACACCGGACGATTTGATTTTTGTGAGACCCCCTGTGATGGACAGACGTCTACCTGGAAGACCAAGAAATATGGATCATATTCTGTCACAAGGTGAGGGTCCAATAATAAAAGAATGTTCTCGTTGCCATCAAAGGGGTCACACAAGAACTACATGTCTTGCGTTAGTTCCAACCCGTAAACCAGAAGGATCAAGCAAGCGTCGTGTTTCAAACAGTAAAGGGAAAACGACCATAAGAGGGGACTCTAGTAGCATGTCACAGAGTGAAGCAGTTTATCCTACCGTGGATTTGAGCTAAATGGGGATTGAATTATGTATACTATTACGCTATTTGTAGGTTGTAAAACCAGTTTCATGGAATCATCTTTGATTTCTACTCTATAGAATGAAAACTTATACTTCCTTTTACGTAATTATTATAACTATATAATTAATAATAGTCATTTGTCAGACGATTGCATAAATTAGTGGCAATATTAAACAGTTGAAACGACAACTCAAGCTTTAATGGAACACACTATTCTATGTACTGTAATGAGTTATCATCAATAGTGACAGCCCTATCTAAAAGAAACTGGCAAGATGGAATAGTTGAAACGACAACTCATCATGTCATACAACGTACTACCCTATATATAGACTAGCTTCACACCGATTTCATTCATTCAGTAACTCGTATTGATCAATGGATCACCAAAGGGGTTCCTCAAGCAGAGTTGTAAGCTATCATAATTCTTTTACTTTGTTAAATTCATTAAATCTTCTAACATGTGAAAATGGTTTTCACCGAACTGTTTTTCTATTTTTATATCAGGATACAACCGTCGATAATGTCTTACATAATGAGTTGATAGATCTCGACGAACGTATAAATAGATTGGTTGACACTCACGTGTTATTGATGACCAGGGCTTTTCGCCATGTCCAAGATCAATTGGAGGAATTTGATTACCAAATAACATGTATGATACCAGATGAGCGTATAAAGGTAGCGCATTATAATTTGCAAATGCTTGTGATCCAAATGCCTGTAGATATTCAACGTTTTATCTCAACAATGTCAACAATCAATCAATTATCTGGGCCTCAATCTACTTTACAAGACCGAAGTGAAATTCTCCGTAATGCAGTTTGTCTCATTCAAGAGTACACCAGTCTGTTTGAATGTCACAAAGACACTGCCCGCTTGCATCTATCTCAAATTCTTCGGTAAAACCTTTGTTTATGTTTATGGTATCGTCGTATTTTATATGTATTTTTAGTTTTTATGAACGTTAGCAAATGACGGATGTCAGCTACTTTCTATGACTTTGTATTGTTTATTTCGTGTGTAATGAAGATTTCTATCTAAAACGTTTTGTAGATGCAAGTTTTTTGAAACTTATAACGACATAAATACTCTAAATTATAACATTGAAATAAATCGTCTACAAATTATTTTCACATACACCGTCTAATAATAACTTGAACGGGAACCCCAAAAAATACGACCCATACGTTCACGAAACACCCTAGCTGCGTAATCTGTGGGCATATAATCTGCGTCCCCCTGTACAGGAACCCGAACCCCAGATATAGCATACTCTAACAATAAACAAGACCAAACCGCACAATCTCCTAATGGCCCGGACTGTTGAGGCACCCATGCTTCCATGATGAACTCCAAATCAACGTCTCTTCGAGGGATGCCTCGATTATTCCAATACTTTATTGAATCCAACAGGGCAACAACCTCCGTTTTGAATGTCTGGATGTGCCCTTGTTGTACCAGGAGATTGTAGAACTCACCCTCTAGCATGCAATCGTACAGGTGGATTTTCATAGTGTCCAAACGTAACTCTCCTAACATCCAATGTTGATTTTTAACGTTTACATGAAAAAACACCTGAAATAAAATCGATTATTATTAACGACCTTTTACTTATATATATATATATATATATATATATATATATATATATATATATATATATATATATATATATATATATATATATATATATATATATATACGAAAATGACAACGCCTAGTGATATCAAGTATTTTAGGCGTTGTTGAGCCCTGTTCTCGGTAAAATTATATCATATATGCATGGGTATTCTCACTTTTCGTGTCAGGACTTGTCTGGAGAAAAAGAACATAAACAGGGACTAAAAGTGTACAAAAAGGAAAAAGTATGGAAAGAATGCAAAATCAAGAGAAGACGTACGCGCGCCGCGGGTTTATCTCCTGCGCGCCGCGGATGTAAGGCGGTGGAACACATTTAAATGACGAAAAAACGGGGAAAGGATAAGTACGCGCGCCGCGGATTTCACATTTGCGCGGCGCGGTCACGGGAAATTTGCAACTATAAATAGAGGCATTTCCGGCCGAAAACCCTAGCAAAGACTTGGTGTAAACATCGACCTAGAAGCTCTTTGACTCGAGGATTCCATTTCAGAAGCTATAATTTGGTATTTTCATGTTTTTAGATTTTATTTCACTTTAGTTAAACATTTGTAAGCTTGAGTTGAATCTTTGGGTGTGACAACCATCGATCTCCAGCTTAAGGTTCTGTTTTTGGTAGTGTTTAGTTACTGATTTTGATGTTTGGACATTGGTTTGAGTAAATGCAATCATTCGCTTAATGTTGATATTGGTTTTTCGGTGTTTTGAATGTTAGTTTGTTATTTGGTTGTTTGATTGTGATTGAACTTGTTTGTGACTTAGTTGGGACTGTTTTCCCTTGCTGAAAACAGTGGCTAACTTGGTTAGGTTAGGCATTAAACTTTGGCTATTAACTGTCTCTTAGAACTGTTAGTTATTAGCTAGTTTGTGCTATGCTCGGTTTTGCTAGTTTGAATGCCTTCAATTGCTCCTGATTCAGAGATGTACTTCTGAGTTCAGAAAGTAACTAGGTTATTTAGACATAGCTAAGCTTGGCTTGGGTGTTTGAATATTGCTTTGAGGTAGACATATAGAAATTAATTCCTCCGACTATAGCCGTGACACTATTAGTTGGTAATCTCTCATCTAGGCTGACCACGTAGCTCCTGTGGATCGACCCTGACTCCACTATACTAGTGAATGTTAGGTTAATTCTTATTTTTGACCGCATGACGACCTCTGCGTGCACGTCAAATTTTGGCGCCGTTGCCGGGGAGCTGTGAGCTTAGAATAGGTGAGTAGTAGGAATTTGTTTCTTGCATTTTGAATTTTCAATTTGGTGTAATTTCAATTTTTGGTTTCGATTCTTGTGGGCGTATTGCACCAGTGCATGCGTACCCGCAGGGGAGAGCAAGCATCCCCATTACAGTTTGATTCTGAAATTGAACGTACTGCGCGCAAACTCCGTGCATGTAGGCGTTTGAGCATCATGAATTATAGTCAAGTTAGCAGTAGTCCGGTTAGTGTTGCCCAGGACCCAGCTGGTGAGGCAACTGGGAGGTTTTCTATCCCTCTACTTTCAGAATTTCAGTTTGGAAGTTCGAGTGCGTCTGGTGGTGCAGTTTCAGCCCCTGCACCCATACCATCATGCACTCCACCATCTATTCCACCATTTTTACCCGCTTCTCAACCACAATCCACCAATCCCTTTACATCTGCTATGACTTGGGGAGAGCCGACCCGAGATGGCACCCCAACTCCTAGACAGCATACACCAACATCACAACCACAACCAGCCCTCTTTAAACCTCAACCTACATACCAACCAACACAACCTATACACTTTCAACCACCGCCTCAACAGCAATACCAATACCCCGAGACGGAGGAAGTGTACGACGAAGAAGATGAAGGATGGGTGCCACCGGCACCGCAACCACAATGGAACCGAGGTCGGGGACCTCCCAGGCGAGCACCACCATATCAACCAGGTCAGCAGGAGTACAATGATCATCTTTACGGTAACCCCGCTCAACCCTTACATTTTGCACAACCGAGACGGCAATCGGTTGCATCACATTTCCAGCCGCGGGAATATGATGATTCGTCGCCGATCTATATTCCTAATAACATAGATTCGCAGGTAGAGATTAGACCCTAGTTATTAGGAATATTACCAGAATTTAGAGGATATAAGCAGGATGATCCCTATAATCATTTATATGAATTCTTAGCGATCGCTAATGCTAACAATCCCAGAAATACAAATAGAAATATTTTTAGGCTTAGACTGTTCCCGTTCACTCTCAAGGATAAAGCCAAGTATTGGTTTACATCCTTACCATCAAACAGTATCACTACGTGGGATCAACTCAAGGCGAAGTTCCTTCAAGAATTTTATCCAGCGAGCAAAACAACTGAAATCAGAAGAGTTATTCAGGATTTTCAGCAAAAGCCTGGAGAGGCTTTTCATGAAGCTTTTGACAGATTGAAGGAGCTGCTGCGATCCTGTCCACATCATGAGATCCCCAGATGGCAATTGGTCAAATTATTTTTCGAGGGAGTTAGCGAAACACACCAAGCCATGATAAATGCCTCCTCCAGTGGGACATTTATGTGGCAAGATCCAGAAGAAGCTTGCAGATTTTTGGAGCAGTTGAGTAATGGCTCAAAAGCAAACTTCTCCACCAGGAAGACTAAAGTACGGCGGCAGCAGTAGGGGTTGACGCTGATTGGAAAAAGGAAGTGAAAAAGGAAATCAGTGAATTGAACAGAAAGTTTGATAGGCTTATGGCAACATTACAAAATGGACCGCCAAATTCGTCACAAGAAAGTCAAGGAGGATCTAGGATGCAGGAAGCTAATCAAGTTTATGGCCAGGGTCAAGGTCAACACAATAATGGACGACCTTATAGGCCATACAACCAAGGACAACAACAAAATTTCAGGCAGAACAATTATCAGAATCAATCGAATAGTCAGCCTAGAAACCAGCAGCCAGCAAACAATGGAAACAACAACAACAACAGGGGACCCACCAACGCTACCAACAATGCTCCAGGGACCCAAGAAGAGATGATATCAAAGATGTATGATATGGTCACAGCAACACAACAACAATCTCAAGCGAACGCAAAGGCCATCGCAAATATGGAAAGATAAATAGGTCAAATGGCTGCAGACCAACAGAAGAGAGATAATGGCAAATTACCTAGTGCTACTGAAGTCAATCCTACTCATAACCAACGTCCCGGGAAGGAACAAGTCAATACTGTTGAATCAGGATGGCGAAAGGTTACTCTGGAGGATTTGTTCGAGGTGGGGAATGAAGTGGAACCAGAGGAAGAAAGAAAGGCTTTAAAGAGCGAGGAAGGTGAAGAAGGAGGAGTTCCGGTTGAGAATGGCACTCAACCCGAAATAGATGAAAAGGTCCAAAAGGAAGAGCAACCAACGATTGCAGGGATTAAGCAAAAGAAGAAGAATAAGAAAGAAAAGAAGAAGCAGGAAGCAACTAGGTCAACGGGACCCTTAATGAATCAGCCCCTATGGGATGAGCTTAAGGATGCCCCCGAGGACACCAGGATTTTACAAGAAATGTGCAAACAAAATAGGAAGAACAAGGTACCTACGCCAAAAACGGTGAGATTAACTGTGAGGGCTAGCGAGGCATTATTGGGAACACTACCCAAGAAGGAGAAGGATCCCGGATCACCATTGATCACTACAACCGTAGGGGACGTGGTTATTCGAAACACCTTACTAGATTTGGGAGCAAGTGTTAACATCTTGCCGGGATATCTGTATGACAAATACAAGAATGAAGAAATCGAGCCAGCTGAAGTTGTACTGCAATTGGCTGACCAATCAACTAAGGTATCTAGGGGAAAGCTAACCAATGTCATAGTCAAAGTTGGCGAATTTTTCTACCCCGTGGATTTTCTGGTGATGGAATATGAAAGTCCGGATGATGCGCCTGTGCTTATCTTAGGACGGCCATTCCTAGCTACTGCTGGTTCAGTGATCGACTGCAAGACTGGAGACATGGATATTTTCTTCGGGACCAGGAAAAGGAGATTGAATATGTTTGGGAACCCAATTTCGTTACCTTCGGAAGATAACGGCAAACCAGCAGACAGAAAAACATTAATGGATCCAGGAACCAGAAGTAAAGAAAAGATATGGACACGTACGGGGGAAGGTGGAAAGGAAGAAATTTTAAAGGAGACCAAAAACCACCCGCTGTCCGCCATCGACAAGGAACAACTGCTGGAAATGATAGAAATGATGGAAGCGAGGCATCAGCAATATGAAAGAGAATCCAGAAAACATGAGGCGAATGTTTTCGAGCTATTGAAATCTCAACAATAATGGATCAGTGGTGTGAGTGATCAGATAACCCAACTCACATCCCTTATGACGATGATGGCCAATAATTTCATGCCGGAATATCAGCAAATGTCATCAAGAGGCCAAGAAGAAGAAGAAGGATCAGCTTAGAAGCAGCACGTCTGGCTGAAGACGTTAAACTTAGCGCTTGTTGGGAGGCAACCCATCGTTTCATAAGTAGATTTTATACTTCTTAGGATTAATTTAGAAATACATCAATCGTTTGCAGGTATTAATAGTTTGAAGCAAGTGTGGGGTCGTGTGAAAAGGTTTTGAAATTTTCAAGACCGCGCCGCGGATTTTTGTATTGCGCGATGCGGGGTCGGAACTCAACCCGATGCGCAGGGGTTGAATTGGCGACACGCGCGCCGCGGAACAGGGAAATGCGCGCCGCGGGAAACGATCAGACGGTTTTCGCCTTTATCCGGTGAGCCGTGGCTCACAACTCAAATCACACGACTTGGAGCTCTGGTGATCAAAAATTTCTCGCATTTTTTTCTTGCTTATTGTGTTGCTACTACCAAGGTACACTCTTTTAACTATCTATTAGCTGTTTAAACTAGTTATTAGGTAGTTAATTTTAGGGTTTAGTCCAAAAAGTTCAAAAACTTAGAATCACTAATGCTAGCCCATCGGGTGTTTGTTTTGCCAAATGGACACCCTAGATGAGCTAGTCGGCACTTCAGCTACCTTGTGGTATGTTTATACTGAGATTTAGCAGGTTAAAATGGGGATTTGATCCCGGGTTTGCAAACAGGCGTACGCCGCGCCGCGCCCTTGCTCTTGGGCCGCGCCGCGGTTCGGTAGGGAAGAAAAAGGACTGATTTTGCAAAAAAAAAAAAAAAATTTGGCTATATTTTTCTTTCACAGATGATGTTCAGACGAGACCATGCCTTCCTTCAGTTTCCCGCAGAGCTTGACACTTCGGTGGAGTAT
This sequence comes from Cichorium intybus, assembly GCA_023525715.1. Classification (NCBI taxonomy): domain Eukaryota; kingdom Viridiplantae; phylum Streptophyta; class Magnoliopsida; order Asterales; family Asteraceae; genus Cichorium; species Cichorium intybus. Next base: position 129,880,628 of record CM042011.1, on the reverse strand, counting down.
ACCTCGCGGAGGGACGCGTTGATTCGTCGCCGGGTGTTAGAGGCGACGGTCATTGATCGAGATGTTCTGAGAGACGCAGGGCTCTGGGGTGCGATCGAGCCGTTCTTACATCGCACCTGGACCCACGAGGAGGCGTCATTCACGTGCAGAGGTTGGGACCGGATCATGGCCACTGACGAGGATGTGGTCTACACAGAGCTTCTCCTGGAGTTCCTGTCTACGATCCATTTCGCTCCCAGGGCGGGAGACCCGCGTTCCAGGTTCGTACGTTTTTGCTTGGGAGGTGAGCACAGGGAGTGCAACCTCCGGGAGTTTGGGAGGCGCACAGGCATCTACACTGCCGCGGACCTCCAGCACCGATATTTCACCCGGTTCCTCGGGTCCTGCATTCAGGGGGAGCCAGACAGGGCTCCCAATATGGAGGTTTGGGCACCGCTGTCCAACGTCAGGTACGAGGCAGGGGCCTCGAGGGAGAGCCACTTACGAGATCCTCTTCACTACCGCATGCACCGGATCGTCTCCACCTCCATCATGCAGCGGGAGGGAGGCGAGAAGGTGTCAGGGGACGACGTGACATTTTTGTGGGTCCTCCTCGACCCATCCAGGTTCCTCCACCTCCCTTTCGCCCTTGCGACCGCTCTCTCCACTCACTCTACCGGCGCCTCCACCAGCAGTCCACTCGCCAGGGGGTATTTTATTACTCGCCTGGCCCGTTCTTATGGCATCCTTACTGCTCCCGTGGCAGCTTCTTTGACTGCTCTGCCTCCATCGCGCACTACAGCACGCACGTTGGAGAGGATGCGGCTCATTGAGCTGCAGCGCCCGAGGCAGAACATCCGGGCTCCGATCGAGCCTCTTCAGGCACCCCAGCCTGCATACGCCCAGCCCGGCAGGAGACGCCGGAGGCCAGAGCCACCGGCACCAGAGCCTGCACAGCCGCGGCCACAGCAGGATGACTCACCAGCCCTCAGCCGACTGGAGGCCAGAGTCGCGCGGATTGAGGACCAGCTCTCGAGGACCCAGGACCAGCTAGAGTGGATCGGGGAGGTACTTATACAGATCGCATCATCCCAGGGCAGACACCCCCGACCATTCCCAGCCCGGTCTCACGATCATGAGGCTGGACCCTCCAGACCGTCGGGTAGTGATTGATGTTTTCTTTCTTTCTTTCTTTCTTTTTATTTTTGGGATTTATGTATAAACTTATGACACATCTATCTGTATATTATTTTATTATCTTCTGTCATGTGTGTTTTCAATTTTTGTTTAAGTTGTGCATGATATATCAAATTGAGAGGAAGTTGTCTCAGACAAGTGTGGGGTCACCGTGCCCCCTCCACTTGTCTTGACCACCGGCGTGTCCTACTGTAGCGCTACAACTCCAGCATATGAATCGAGGATCTTTTTTTGTACGCATTATACCTGTGATATTGAGCACCAAGCAGTTCATCGTCCAAAAAGGGGTAACTCTTTATCCCTTGTTTTAAAATAATTTTTTGTACAACGGGGACGTTTTACGGTTTTAAGTGTGGGGTGTGGACGGTCGAAAGAGATATTTTTGAAAATTTTGCAGAACTGATCAATTTTTCAATTTTTAGCAATATTTTTCAAAATTTTTAATGAATTGCAATTTTGAAATGAATGGTTTGTGATTGTGATAGCATCAGTATTTTTCAAGAAATACTGTTTAGTTGTGATCATGCTATTAGTTAGTCAAATAAGTTGAGTTTTACGAGTTTAGAAGATTGAGCCGTTTTAGGATTGGAATTTAGGAAGGAAAAGTCAATCTGTGGCCTTTGTTGTTCGAGCCGGTAAGTCTAAAATGGGTGGGTCTTATGCACCTTACCACCTAAGATCGTCTGGTCTGGGATGGTATTTCTGAAAGCTCGTTACACGGACAACATCGAAAGTCATGGACAATTCCTTAATGGCCTTTAGAATCTGAACGAGTAAGTACACTATATTGTGGACAGAAAGTTTGTAATCAAGGGTTCTTTAGTAAGCCATGAATTCCAAAGAACAACTCAATTATGTTTTTACAAACTATTCCATTCTAACTCGAAGAGCAATAAGCTTTGAAACTAAACACATTCAAAAACTGCTCGATTCTCTATTATAATTTGTTAAAAACTCTCTTGCTTGGGGACAAGCAAGGCACAAGTGTGGGGTGTTTGACAACGCCTAGTGATATCAAGTATTTTAGGCGTTGTTGAGCCCTGTTCTCGATAAAATTATATCATATATGCATGGGTATTCTCACTTTTCGTGTCAGGACTTGTCTGGAGAAAAAGAACATAAACAGGGACTAAAAGTGTACAAAAAGGAAAAAGTATGGAAAGAATGCAAAATCAAGAGAAGACGTACGCGCGCCGCGGGTTTATCTCCTGCGCGCCGCGGATGTAAGGCGGTGGAACACATTTAAATGACGAAAAAACGGGGAAAGGATAAGTACGCGCGCCGCGGATTTCACATTTGCGCGGCGCGGTCACGGGAAATTTGCAACTATAAATAGAGGCATTTCCGGCCGAAAACCCTAGCAAAGACTTGGTGTAAACATCGACCTAGAAGCTCTTTGACTCGAGGATTCCATTTCAGAAGCTATAATTTGGTATTTTCATGTTTTTAGATTTTATTTCACTTTAGTTAAACATTTGTAAGCTTGAGTTGAATCTTTGGGTGTGACAACCATCGATCTCCAGCTTAAGGTTCTGTTTTTGGTAGTGTTTAGTTACTGATTTTGATGTTTGGACATTGGTTTGAGTAAATGCAATCATTCGCTTAATGTTGATATTGGTTTTTCGGTGTTTTGAATGTTAGTTTGTTATTTGGTTGTTTGATTGTGATTGAACTTGTTTGTGACTTAGTTGGGACTGTTTTCCCTTGCTGAAAACAGTGGCTAACTTGGTTAGGTTAGGCATTAAACTTTGGCTATTAACTGTCTCTTAGAACTGTTAGTTATTAGCTAGTTTGTGCTATGCTCGGTTTTGCTAGTTTGAATGCCTTCAATTGCTCCTGATTCAGAGATGTACTTCTGAGTTCAGAAAGTAACTAGGTTATTTGGACATAGCTAAGCTTGGCTTGGGTGTTTGAATATTGCTTTGAGGTAGACAGATAGAAATTAATTCCTCCGACTATAGCCGTGACACTATTAGTTGGTAATCTCTCATCTAGGCTGACCACGTAGCTCCTGTGGATCGACCCTGACTCCACTATACTAGTGAATGTTAGGTTAATTCTTATTTTTGACCGCATGACGACCTCTGCGTGCACGTCAGAAAACTTTGAAATATCATTTGCGTACCCGATCCACTGTCCACCAAGCCGGGCTAGTATGGGTTTCACCACCTTTACCAGATGCCACTTTTCTCCAAATTCGAGGTTTAGCAATAGGGAAGAAATTTGAAGACATAACACACCAGTTGTCTCCTTGAACCCACTTCTCCAACAATAGTTGGATCCAAAGAGTAACATGCTACAAGATAAAACAAAATTTGTCAAATTAATAACATTAATAAACTAACAAATACTAATTTTATAGTTTAAGTTAGTACTAACCATGTATTGCAACCATCCATTGCTGTCTTGACCCATTAGTTCTCGCCAAAATACCATATCAAATGGTACGCTAATCAGTCTATTTTTAACCAACAGTTTTGGACTTGCAACGACATACTCATACACAAAATCTTGACCATAAGGTACATTTGGCTCAAGTATGAGGCCCGTCCTATGCTCTTCACGAACCGGCTTTCGTCGAAACTGTTTGACTGTTGAATCTTTGATCTACAAAAGTAAATTGTATATTAAATTCAACATTAAACCGTAAACATATTGTCTAAAACATAAACAAATACAATACCTGCGTAAAAGGACTCTTAAAGTACTGGGAAGACTTTCTTTGTCTTACTTTGAAACTTGGTGGCGGAACTTCACTCACAGTCACCTCATCATCGTCTTCACCATCATTCTGGTTTTCATAATTTTCTTCATTGTCGTGTCTCGGTGTCTCATTATGATAAAATTCCTGTCATATAAATTTCATTATATATATATATATATATATATATATATATATATATATATATATATATATATATATATATATATATATATATATATATATATATATATATATATATATATATATATATATATATGTGTGTGTGTGTGTGTGTGTTTGTGTGTGTGCGGTAGAATATTAAACAAATTTGATTTTACCGCTCCATCCCAAGTTTGGTTGACGGGATCAAAGAATTCATCATCCATGCCCCCTTCCTCCACAACCTCTTTTTGCTTTCTTATTGTATCTAGAATTTTCTCTTCAAGTTCAACAAATTTTTTTGTAAAATTTTTCTCAACTCTCTTTAAAAGTTTGTTAATAAAAATCGTCATACTAGGTTCTCCTTTGCGACGACCTGAGCCCAACGGCCCTTCACTTGAGCAAGATGTGCTCGACGATGACATATCTTGTCGCCTAAAGTCATCGTGAACGTGTGAAGGAATATGCGGCATAGATGAAATAAAATAATCCACATATGAGGTATAATATTCTGAATTTGTCTCCTCTCTCGTAAGCCTCATACGCAAATTTGGGGGTGGATTATTTTCCTGCACATATGAACATTCAAATTAAATATATATATATATATATATATATATATATATATATATATATATATATATATATATATATATATATATATATATATATATATATATATATATATATATATATATATATATAAACTAACCATTGTCCGTGTGTAAATAGTTTCTACTTGCTCTACAGACATCTTCTTTATTTGCTGCCACCTTGCAAATCTGGGAATATTTTTCATTTATCCGTCGGGAAAATATACCCTTGAGAGCCGGTATGGTTTCCCTTATCCAAATCTATGACAAAAAATTAAAATTATATGCAAGTTTCATCAAAAATTTAAAATTATAAATGGATATGAATAACCTGAAATAAATTACCTTAAACGGATATGAATAACCTGAAACAGACATCCTTAATTTTGCTCGGGGAGCCGGCAAACTCTCGTGAGTTTCGATCTTAGTGAAAATTTTATTTAACTCTCGATATTCACCCTCCCAAATCTGAGTCCTCCAAGGATATCTGATAGACATAAAAATGTTATTAAATTTAAGTAATCTATTATATTTCTCTTTTATAAAACATATTAATTATTATTTACCTGTTAAAATCGTCAAAGTTTTCCGCCACCGAAAGCCATTCAACGGTTACTTTTTCATTTTTTTCTCGTCCATGGTAACCGGCTGTAACAATGTATGGCAATACACACCTAACGGCGTCCTCGTCGGATAGTCGACGAAAACGTGGTTGTAATATCACAGTGTGTAGATCACCCGTTGTCAAATTCTCAGGTTTCATCCCGTCGCCGAAAACGCGTTGCACAAATGTTGATTGGACCTTCTTCATTAACCGTTTAGATCCGGCAACCCGACCGAATTTTAATCCCGTTATCAAACAGAATTCTTCGGATCCATACGAGAGGTAGTGGTTTCCCAGTAAGAAATGAAACCGTCCCTTTCGGTCGTTTTCGTTTTGGGGCCGGATCTCGTGCATCATCATATAACTGCACAGTAACGGGTCCCCTTTTGCAACAGGAGCATCGCCATGAGGCGCGAAGACGGTGGTAGCGAATATGGCCCGTTGCGGTGGTGTTAGACGATCTACCACCTCCCGTATCTTATTTCCCGTGCCTTTCAAATTAATTACCGCTGGCGTTGTCTTATAAGCATGCTGTAAATGTCGGTAAAAACAACGTTAGTGTGAATCATTAAGGTTTTCGGAAAATAAAAACGACCATTTAGCAGCTACCGGGCATCAGCTGGGTTTTGCTCAGAGGAAAACGCAGCTAAGGGCCTTTTCTGCGTTTTCCTCTGAGCAAAACGCAGCTGATAGCCCTTAGCTGCGTTTTCCTCTGGGCAAAACGCAGAGCATTGCACAGCTAAGGCCCTTAGCTGCGTTTTCCTCTATGTCATCTGCGTTTTCCTCTATAACATTCATAAAGCCAGTTTTTTGTGCATCGAAAGCTTGTACGTTGAGCATAATATTTTGTACATTCACTAATCTATCACCTAAAACGATATGTAATACATAAAAACAACATGAAATTTGAGACTTACCTGTTTCCATGAGGAGAAATTTTGCGAAGCCATTTCAGAGTGTTTCTCGTTTACGGGATCGAAAAATTTTGTCATTTTTTCCCCGGTTTTATATACCTGGGCTGAGGGGTGGGTAGACAACGAAAACGCAGCCCGCTAGGATGAAAACGCAGCCGCTATGACGAAAACGCAGCCCATGAGTGGCCCAAATGGACAAAACGCAACCCAGGTGACGAAAACGCAGCCCGTGAGGCTTGCCTGCGTTTTCGTTGGCTATTTCAGGGAATACCCCTAATTTTTGGCTGTTTTGAGGAAAACCCTTATGAGATTAGGTTATTTTAGTCATTTTCTCTTGATTTTATCATATTTCACGATTTGACTTTCAAATTTTGGTCACACGATTCAGTGGTATTTGGTAGCGAGATTCCAACGATCAATGAGAGAGAGATGAGGAAGACGGTGGTGATAATATAAGGATATAATGGGGGGTCTGTGGTGCTGGGGTGGGTGGGATTTAATTTAATTTAGTTTTTTATTTATTAAAGTTGATAAATAATTAAAAGTAATAGGAAAAGGGAATTTAATGGGTAAAATAGACATTTCAATTTGGATAGGGACCAATTCCACAAAGAAAACCTCTGAAAAAAGACCATCCGTACAAAAACGCAAAGGTTTAGACCAAAACCACAAAAAACAACAAACCATGTGAACCATTTTTACTGTTTTCTCATTATTTTATAAGTCATTAAATTTGCATGAAAAGTGATAATTTTCCTTACTCTATTGCATATAAAAACAAAAATGTTCACATCCCCTTATGTGTGGGGCAAGTACAGGAAAAAGGGAAGCTTTCTTTCATTTTTGAAATAGTTGTCGTGGTAAGGTTTGCTCAATTGCTCATTGAATTCTATAGGATCACAGATCACTACTTATCGTCATATATGAAAAAAGGGAAATAAACAGAAAAAAAAATATTCAAACAGACGAGGTGTTCAAAACCAAATATTTGAAAATTTCGATTAATAGATTTTGATATACGAATCCGCATCTAAAATTTCAGATATTCATCAAAAATATTTTGATATTCAATATTTTCCTGTTTTTTATCTACATAATTGAGAAATCTAAATAAGTATACAACTTTTAACAAATAACCATACCGAAAACACAATCTGAATCTTTATATTAAAATATTTAAAATCAAAAAAAAATATATACAAAATATATTAAGAGCATGAGAATTTTTTTACAAAGAATGCTTTTTGATATCATGATATTGTTAAATCACAAATCAAAATGTTTTTATACACATTAACTATCACATAACTTTTTTTATGATCCCATAATATCAATCATAAATTTTAAATAAATTAATATAAAACAATCTACTAAAAATTAACTAAAATAAATAAATAGTTTATACTTATATATAATTTTCTTTAATTGTAGAAAAATAAAGTAAAATTTATAAAACTTAATTAATATATTAAACAATAATACATTACAATATTTAAAATAATAAAATTTTCATACATGATCGCTATTCAACTAAATATAAAAAACTTACCTAATCAATATTAATCAAATCTCAAAATGATAGAGGTATCCAAAAATACATATATATGTTTATTAATATATGGAGTAAATTACAAAAATGGTCCCTGTGGTTGGCACGAACTTTCAATAATGGTCCTACTGTCGAAAAAACATCCATAATGGTCCTCATGCTTAGAATTTTCTTTCAAAAATGGTCCAAAGACCAAGTAAAAAGACCATTTTACCTTTTTTAATTTTTTTTTCATTTTCCTTTAATATTTAATTTATTAAAATAATTTTAAATTTTTTTTACCCCACCCCCTCCTCCACCCCCACCCGTCTCTCTCTCTCTCTCTCTCTCTCTCTCTCTCTCTCTCTCTCTCTCTCTCTCTACAGAACACATTTCGGATCGGAAAATTGAACAGGCAAAAGATGGCGATGGCGATTGTCCACACTTCCAAACCCGTCTATCTTCATCGAGTCAATAAATTCATATCGATTTCACAGACCATTCATCATCTTTCTTCTGGAACATTCTAGCTTCCACTTCTTTTATCCTCATAAGATTCTCTACACTTCCAAACCCGTCTATTTTCATCGATTTCACAGACCATTCATCATCAACCAATTTAGATCGAGGTTTAATGATGTTTTGGGGAAATTCGGATACAACATCTGTATCTATACATCATAACAAAAACCCTAAGTTTCCGATTATTACAATTTGTGTAAAAGAAAGTGAAAAAGAAGACTTACAGTTGAAAAACTAGATGACGAAGGTGCATACATCTTCAGGGGATATAATTTTGTTATCGAGTTTTGATATCATTTCACCGGTTTTGAAATGAAGCTCTTTCCCTTTGAAATCGAAACTCCCTTTGAAGGTTTTTGTAATACAATCGAGTTCTTTCGTTAATGTTTCTCGACTCCATTGTGGTGCATACGATTTAAAAGCATCTTTAATGAAACTGAACATTTCAGAAACATGGCCAGAAGCTGTACAGTGAAATTGAGCCATGATTTGGATAGATTGCGATGCAATTTCTTAAAGAATCCTCTCGGGTTTAGAAATTCTCATTGAGTTACCATATTGAGTGTCGATTATGGGCCTTGCCGCCAGTTCCGATGGGAATAATGACAGAGGTTATGTGAGAACTAATGGGAGTACGAATAATATAGGGAAGCAGTTGAGAAATCATTGGAGAAAGTGGTTTGTGGGTTGTTACTGTTTGACCTACCGATCGTCTGCAAACTTCGACCGGGCTTCAAAGTAACAGAATGATTGCCGTTTTGAAATTGAAAACGGTTCAAACCAGATAAACGACGAAGGCCATTTGGTGTGTATGAGTCTGAGGGCAACATGTGTTCACGAGAGAGAAAAAGAGAGAGAAGAGAGGTGAGAGGAGAGAGGGTGGGAGAGAGAGAGAGAGAGAGAGAGGTGGGGATGGAGGGGGTGGGGTAAATTTTTTTAATTACTTTAATAAATTAAACATTAAAAGAAAATGAAAAAGAAATTAAAAAGGATAAAATGGTCTTTTTACTTGGTCTTTGGACCATTTTTGAAAGAAAATCCTAAGCATGAGGACCATTATGGATGTTTTTTCAACAGTAGGACCATTATTGAAAGTCCGTGCCAACCACAGGGACCATTTTTGTAATTTACTCTTAATATATGTATACGTTCGTTTCTGAACGTACGTATATGTTATTTATAAACAAACATATAAATTTCTTAACTAGAATGAATAGATTATATAAGTATGTTCATTTAGAAAAATTCATGTACATTCAATTCTGAACAAAAAAATCAAAACAAATATCTCTTTCGGTCATGTTCGCTATTGAACATGTATGAATGTAAACAATTGAAACTAAGAATCAAATATTTCAAATATTGATAGTAACAGATCCCAAAACACAAAATGAAGCTATGGTGCTATACAATCAAATGTTCATAACTGAACATGGAATCGAAACATACATCTCATTTCTTAATAATTGCTTTCACAGCATCCACATTTTCCAACAACCATGAGAGCTTCAATGCACTAAAATTGGTGCTTATTGGCAAACCACATGATTCTACAAAATGGGTTTTACCTTATGATAATTCTTTCTCCAATTTCCTACAAAATAAAGAATCTTGCTTAGAGCAAATTCAACTCGTTTAAAATTTATCTGTTTAACCCTCATTTAACCAGCCTTATTAAAAAATTTCTAACCTATGTGATAGCGTGCCATCTGGCAACAGCCAGCGCGCTCCCAGGGAACTCCCTGGAAACCCTGAGTCGCCACCGATCCCGGCTGGAAGGACCCGCGCTAGAGGAATTCCAGCCTGGCTCACAAGCAACACCCACGTTGGAAAGTCCGGCCTGGATCCGACTTGGCGGCATGCCCCTTCACCTGCGCATGACGTTCGTACATGAAGAGATCGTGTGCCTCCCACACGATGTACCTGGACCAATGGGAGACGTGGCAGGGGACAAGGACCGTCTACCCAATCTTCGTCTTGGTCCCACCTGCTCTTGCAGGGATCCTGTCGGCCACAGCGAGACCTGCTCCACGTATAAAAGCCCTCACAGGGCACACTATAAAGGGATCGCTCTCTATCATACCACACACACACATTATTCTCGCCGGAGATCTGACTTAGGCATCGGAGCGTTCTCCCGGGACCTCCTCCCGGAGAACGGCTGACCCCCTTTCTTTCCTTGTGATTGTGATCGCAGCCTCACACCATTACAATCATCTAGACCTCACCGGAACCTGATCAGAGTCTAAGTTCACATCACTATGTTAACACAATTATATTCACTATTAAAATTGATTATATTCATCCATGCTCAGTACTAAACATGTATGGGATTTTAAAAAAAAAACTAAGAAATTTCATTCATGTTCATACATGTTCATAATTGAACATGATGTTCATATATGTTCATAATTGAACATGGACGAACAAATAAACAAAACCCAACAAACTTCATCATCATTCAAACTAGGGGTGGCAATCCATGACATGACACGACAAATACATAACACAAAACGAAATTGTGACGAAATAGAATTTTAAATTCGTGTTCGTGTTAAGTGTAAAAAACACGATGTCGTGTCATGTCGTGTTCGTGTTCAAAATCCGACACAATATTAACATGTTTTTGTCGTGTTTGTCGTGTTTTGTATGATTAATTATGATTTAAATAAACTAAATGTTTATTTTATTTAATCTTTTTCGTGTTTGTCGTGTTGGTCGTTTTTATCGTATTTTAATTGGGTCGTTTTCGTGTTAGTAAAGCAAAACACGAAGTCATGTCGTGTCGTGTTCGTGTTATATAAACAATTTTTCGTGTCGTGTCGTGTCAGGAAAAAACCCGACACGACTGCCCAATTTGCCACCCTTAAATTTCAAACCTCAGTTAGCTCGATATTGCATATACTAAATCCCAATTGACAGAATTAATGGATAACTTATGACAAACTCTGATTCTTTGTCTAGTTGTGTTCGGCGCTAAATCGATGCGATTTTGAGAATTTAGTGGGTAATCAATGGAGGTCTTCTGGTTCTTCGTTTTCTTCGGTTTTAGAATCATTGGATGTTGCAAGCAGAGGTTTTTTAGCACAGACTTCGAGCATAAATTTTGTGGCACATGTTCTTCGTTGTCTTCGATCCACCAGTTCACTCTATAAGAGAGCCCGCTGAGGGGAATGGTCGGTTGATAGCAATATGATTTAGGGTTTGAACGGTTTGTGGGATTTGAATTTGTTTTGATTTCCTAAAATAAAAGGTTAATAATAACGACAACTAATTGTAAGAAGACATATTTACCCTCAACCATTTTAAGTTGATTTTTTTAATAATATATTAGTCTATTATTTATGTTCATTGATTGGTTTATCCAATGGTTAATATATTGGTTCTGTGGTTCTATGTATAATATTTGGTTTTATTTTGATCCATCTTCTCTCTCTCTCTGTATATATATATATATATATATATATATATATATATATATATATATATATATATATATATATATATATATATATATATATATATATATATATATATATATATATATATATATATATATATATATATATATATATATATATATATATGTATGTATGTATGTATGTATGTATGTATGTATGTATGTATGTATGTATGTATGTATGTATGTATGTATGTATGTATGTATGTATGTATGTATGTATGTATGTATGTATGTATGTATGTATGTATGTATGTATGTATGTATGTATGTATGTATGTATCCCAATTTCTAAATTCATCGCTTGTCTTTGACTCTGTTAAATTTAATTTGTCCAAAACAACAGATTAAAACCTTTAGTTGCTCATAAATTAGGTTTGTTAGCCTAAGTCGTATCAAAATTCAGCTATTACATTGTGGGTTCAACCCAATTGAAAATTTGGGCCTTTTGACGTGGAATTCAGCCTGTAATAAATCTAAGTCCATAATTCAAATATTACAATGAGACCCAACCAAAACTTATACTCATTTGTATATTCACCAAAATAAGAATAGTATAGAATTAAGGTCAAACTTTAGTGGTCGTCGTTCACTCTTTTGAACCCCACATGTGTTTCTTAAATGTCCTAGTTATACTTAAGATTATCTTCCAAAAGTTTCTTTATCGATTCTATTCTTGGCATAAATTTGTGGACAGACACTGCCCGACCTAATGCTCCCACGTCACATGTTCGAAAAGCCCCAGACATTTGGACGGCATAATAATATGTTCAACTTTTATTTCGGGGGTCCTTGTCCTCTTTTGCCATTTTTTTGTAATTTTAAACTTTATTAAACAACTTTTTTTCTTTAGTTTCCTTATGATATTGAGACCATCTCCGGCTTATATCTTTTTTTTTTAACAGCAGCATTATATTCACACTAAAACCAAAATGCTAGCAAAGAACTAGCAAAATTACAAAAAGTTTTAAGTCATGATTGGAGATTGTAACCAGTCAATCCACCGAATCTTGACTTTAGTATTCCTAGAAGAAAACCATTTAAACGCGTAATCTTGAATGCAATCAAGAATAAAATCCTTCTTAAATTCGGAATTCCTAAAAACAACTGAATTCCTATACGTCCAAAGCACCCATATGAGAGTAGAACACACTGAGTCGACAATACTTCTGTGATGTCTCGCCAACGGTCGCAAATCTAGCCATTGCACCATCTCCTCTGCCGAGTCAAAATTGGGGATTCCCACCCCATCCAAGTAGCAACCCGACTCCAAACCAGTCTCGCCATATCACACGTAAAAAATAAATGAGAAGTAGACTCTTGATCATTACCGCACACCAGGCACAACGTTGAAGGAGTATCGATTCCCTTGTTAGCTAGATTAACTCTAGTAGGAATTCGATCTTGTAACACCCGCCACATGAAGATATTTATCTTTATCGGAATGCACCGATTCCAACGCGTTTGACGGACGCCTATCGAAAGACGATTTTCGTCAATTAAATTCCTCGTACTTTTAAACGTGTATACCACAGAAGAATCACCATTCCAAACCCATTTATCCGGAGCCTCCTGAATGTTTATAAGAGACAACATATCAAGTAAAGTCTGGTATTGATTAAATTCAACTCCACCACGAACCGGTCTCCTCCAAATCAACTCCCATCTACCTGAATCCCAATAATCGCTAACTAACGCCTCAGTGTCTTCAGCCAAAGCATACAAGCAATCAAACGTGTCCCTAAACCGCAAACCGCCGCACCAATTATCAAGCCAGAATCTGGTGTGAGCGCCATCCCCTATCTGTCTGACCAAATTATCTTTGTCGACTAACCCTGTATCATGTAAACGATTTATAGAGCCAACAATTTTCCCCCTAACCCCGGTACTGGTTATACGAGTGTTGCCACCCGAAAAACCTCCGTCAATTCCATGTAAAAACTTAATGAGAAAAACCCACAAGGAATTTCTCTCATTATAAAACCGCCACCTCCATTTATATAAAAGAGCAAGATTAAAGGCATCCAAACTTCCAACACCAAGACCAACATTTTTATTATTATTAAGCACCACCTCCCATTTAACCCAATGCATACGTCTTTCGTCCACATCAGCTCCCCAAAAGAATCTCGCTCTACTTGCCTCCAAAACGTGACACACCGTAGCAGGAGCTTTGAAAAAAGACAGATAATAAATAGCTAAACTTCCCAAAACAGATTTTGTAAGGGTGAGTCTTCCCCCTATTGAAAGGATCCTCACTTTCCAAGCAGATAACCTCTTAATAAATCTGTCAATCACCACCTGCCATCCTTTAACTCGGGCCATAGACTCACCAATTGGCAATCCCAGATACAAAAACGGAAAAGAACCCGTGAAGCACCCCGTAATCGAAGCTAAACTGTTCACCAATCCCTCTGACACCCCAATACCAAACATATTAGACTTCAAAAGGTTGATCCTAAGGCCAGACACCATATGAAAACATCTCAGCACCTTCACCAAGTTTTTAATATTCTCTTCACTCCATTCACCCATAAAGAGAGCATCATCTGCGTAAAATAAAGTGTGAAACGGAAATCTCCTGGCTCCCAAAAGGAACCTCACAAAAAATCCCATTATCCACCGCATCCCTCAAGGCAACATTAAGCCCCTCCATCACAATGATAAAAAGAAAAGGGGATAACGGATCCCCCTGTCTCAGCCCCCTATGAAGATCAAACTCATCCGTCGGACTTCCATTTAACAACACTGACGATCTAGCATTAGTGAATAAAGTAGTAATCCAAGACCTCCATCGAACTCCAAACCCCATAAATTGAAGCACCTGATCAATATAATCCCAACTCACGGAATCATATGCCTTCTCAAAATCTACCTTAAAACCATGATCTGTTTCTTTTTCTTTCTAAACCACATTATTATTTCACTCAACATCAACGGCCCATCTAAAATCTGCCTACCCTTCAAGATAAGGCAGTGCCCTACTTCTTACGCCATGCAATAAGTGATGGTTTAACTTTCAAATGTTGGAGCAAGTAGCGAATCAATGATCAATTAAAATATATACTTTTATACAATCTTATTTTTGAATTTATCTGTGCTATAATTTCTTAGGACGGTTTATTTTTTGTTATTTGGTGCAGTAATCTTTTGTGTGTTCCTTGTTGTTGATTGCTGGGCTTCCAAAGTTGGGCTAGAGTTGGTTTGGGCTGTTGTTGTTAAGTAGTTGAAGCAGAGGGGCTGTTCTGTCATTTTCAGATTGTAGAAGGACCGCGGCTCGCATCAGGAATTCTCTTTAAGAGCGCAAACCCACTTTGACCCGTTTTCTAGCTGAAGCTTACCCGGGTTATATTACCTATTTTCTGAGATTTTGCCATTTTGGCACACTTTCTTTTTTCCCTCTCTCACACTAAAACAACTCTCTCTTTCTCTTGCTAGAGATTCTCTCATTCATGTAATTTTTGCTAGCGATTCTCTCATTCATGTAATTTTTCGTAGTGGTTTAGAGTAATATAGTTATTCTTAAACCTTTATCAGTTTAATCAGAGTTATTTCTGTTTTTTTTTTTTGCCTTCTTTTGGAGCCGAGGTTCCTGCATACTTTGCGAGCAGACTAATCCCCGAGCGACTACCCGCTTGCGAGTAGTCCGGAGTCATCGCCGGTGAATCTCTATGGCCACTAGGGAGTTTTTGTTCCTCCTTGGATTAGAATATGACACCTCCTGATTATTTTAACATTTGGAAACCAAACTTTAACCAACTAGGCACCACCTTTGTGGTTTAGTTATTTCTGCTTTAATTTGTAATAAATTGTTTTTTATCTGAATCAAACTCAAGTGTGCACAACATTTTATTTTTTAAAACGGAAAATCTATCATACTTCTACTCCTACTCCTAAACTACCATGAATCCACCTATAAAAGATATGCACAACTTAATTGAGGTTTTAAAATTAAAGGGTCGAAAACGTTTGGTTATTCGATCGAGTTGCCAATAATATCAACTAAGACAATTACATTTTTAATAACAAAGATTATATATGTAATATAAAACATATTAGTCATTGTCTTAAAATTGTCTACGACTAGTCAATACCTTACACTTGTTCATAACTAGCTTTATAATTTTGAAAACAACTTACAAATGTCTTGTTGCTAATACTAACACATATTTCTCAATATATGACACTAGATAATCACTCATATATTGTTTACTCATATTATTATGCAAATAATTTTTTATGAACTTCATTGCTATAAATGCACGTTCCACAGTAGATGTTGCAAGGAAAAAATTATCGTTGATTTTAGTATACGATATACCTTTGAATATATTGTACGCTTATTTATTTTGACCATTATTTTTGACATGTTTTCAGTTCTCTTCAAGTTATAAAATATTGCAACTACGTATACATCCACGGTATAACTTGGAAGATATGCTCTTAGTGCTCCAAGTAATGTTCTTGCAACTTGTTAGGATAAATTTAATCATTTTGAGTAGTTACCGTGGTATGAATGCTTAAGAATATTACTTGAACAAAAAAGAAGCCATAAAACAAGTAGTATATTGTTTACTATATTCAAGCGATCGTTGAACTGTTGAAGCTGCATATCTATAACAAAATAAAATACATCAATTTGGTAGTGATGTACTAAGGATTTCAACCCAATTCATTAGATTTTATCTGTTACTCAATTATGTTAAGATAAGTACTAAGCCACAACGTGAAACACTATTCCCTCCAGCATGGACCACGCCTACGTTGCAAGCTATGACTCGTGCCACATCGAACCCTTCGAGGAAAAGCTTCAAACGGTCAAAAGGACCATTACTGTAATTTTTATAAAAAGCTAATTCTATATTATTTACCCTATAAATACTAAACATTCACCAATGACTTCCAGCTTAGCTGGTAGGAGGCACCGGGTTTGGTACCCACATGAGGCGGATGTCGGGAGTTCTACTCCAAGTAGCACCTTATGGAGGGATTTTATCCCAAAATATCCATTGTGGGGAATTTTCCCTGGAATCCCTATGGGTTCATATATGCCTAATTGGATGATTCGAACTCGGGGCCTTTGCTAAAAGATTGTGAAGGGGCTTCCGTTGATGCAAGTCGCCGTTCCAAAAAAAACTAAACATTCAACCACAATACTCCCACAATATAATCTTTCATTCAATACAATAGTCACACAAAAAATTGTCACTTGTAACATGGAATATTATTATTACTAGGCGAATGCCCGCACGTTGCGCAGGATACTTTTTTATTAGTTAGAATATAAACAAATGCATATTATTCTTATACCAAATTAAAATACATATATATAGAAAAATCTCTTCATTATTTTTAACTATATGATAATACATAAATTTGGTTTAAGATAAGAAAACTTTAACTATATATTTCCATGAACTTTAATATTTGGAAATATTTCCAAGAGTAAAAAAATATCAAATGATTTGTATAATTGTTTTAACTTGAGGGGGACTTCTATTTATAGAATAAAAAAACTTATTGAGTTGGTTTATCATGACGATGTGGGATCAAAATTTCCTTCATAGTGTGTTATTTTGTGTCATTTTGTTATCCCACATTGCTTAAAAACACAATTGAAGATAAATCAAACATCTATAAGTAAAGAGACTAATATAATTTCCATCCCACATAGCTTAAGAAACAAATTTCAAGGAAAGAAAACATTTATAAGTAGAGATGTTAAAATCATTTCTCTCATATATTTGTTCTTTTGTGTTCTTGATTGTAACCAGATTAGGAATCGGTTGCAACATTCTATGAACCTTTTATTTTAGTTTTAGGATCATTTTCGTATAAGTTGGATGGGTATTAACCGATGTCCACTTCGATCTATTTTTTTCTAATAAATTAAAATTAATATGATACATGATAAAAATTCATCTTAAACTATATTGATTAAATGACATCTATTATAATATTTATAGATATAAACATATTTGTTTGAACTTTGAAAGATTATTGTTTGAAAGTTCGATGTGCATAAATCTTATGAAAGCGAAATAAAATATTTACAATGTTGTCATCACACATCGAACTATGGCCACTACTTAATATGAACGTGCAACTCAATTGGTATTTTAATAGTTTTTAACTCATTTAAATATTCATCTTTTTAGTTTCGATGATTTTGAAATAGGATAATTGTTAAAACTTTGCGATAAAAATATATTTTTATGATAAATTGACCACTAATTAATAATAGATTTTAATAGCATGTTTCTAGGTTTTAATGTTTGACTATCTATTTATAATTGAATTTAAAAAAGTTGTTATGTAACTTTTTCGAGTTTTGGATGCAAACATGATATCTATTATGATAACAATTTATGTTTAATATATTATATGTTTAGATTATATATAAAGTTCAAATTTTTTTAGTAATATTCATCTTCAGTTTTGAGTTTTAATAAAATTTCTACGTATATACATATTGGTAAATCGACAAACGTTTACTCCAGTGTCACTTTTTACAAACGACACACTATAAACATTAAACTTAGTCAAGTTTTTAAAAGTTTTAATGAAGGAACTAACTACGCATATACATATCGGTGCATCGAAAAATGTTCACACCGATGTCACTTTTTAAAAACGACGTACTATAAACTTCCAACCTAGTTAACTTTTTAAAAGTTTTAACTAATTTTAATTTTTACTTTTGAGTTTCAATACTTTTTAGAGTTGAAACTAAATAGTAATTTTTTTTAAAACTTGCGATAAAAGAAGGTTTCTATGATAAAATGATCATAAATTAATAATAGACTTGAAAGATCAAGTTTGATGGATAATGAAAACAAATGAATTGTATTATATAAGAGAAAGAGAAGAGGCCATATATGTATGTGAAGCAATGTGGGATAAAGAAAAAATCTAAAATTAATGTGATAAAATATTTAAATTAATAGATTGATTATATTAAGTGGGAATTTGAAAGGTCATGGAGGTTTCAAATGCATGTGGTGAGAGGAAAAATGCTTACTTTATAAGATATAAGATAAGATTATTCATCCTTGTCATATGATTAAATAGTTTTTAATACGGTGGTGAAAGTGTTAGCCCTTTTATTTGATGAACAAGCAGAAAGCTCAAGTATTGTCTAAAGGACTAGAGCTTTTATAAACGGAGATCATGTACTTACACACGAAATTATTATACTTATTACTTTTTTGATGATTTCTTGTATGGCGATAAGGCATTCAAAAGATGTTTCAATTTGAGCAAACCACTATTCCTACTATAGATAATGATTTGGAAGAGAATTCTGAATTTTTTGAATTGAAAGGGGATGTTAGAGGTCAGCGAGGATTTGCTACGTATCAAAAGTGTACGACTACACTTCGACAATGGATGAATACTTGATGATGTTCGATAGAACAACACGTGAACGTACGTATTTATTTGTTGAATATGTTATCGACCTTTAAGACAATACATATTTGCGAAAACCTACGTAAAATGATGTCGAACAATTGTTTGAGGCACATAGAGCAGCATACGATTTCTTAGGAATGTTTGGAAGCCTTGATTGTATCCATTGGGATTTAGAAAATTGTCCAACTGCATGATGAGGTCAATTCACACGAGGTGATCACGGTGTTCCGACGATGATACTAAAAGCAGTGGCATCACACGACCTATAGATTTGGCATGCGCTCTTTGGCGTTGTTGAGTTAAACAATAACATAAACGTTCTTAATGAGCCGCCGATATTCAATGATATTCTAACTGGCAAGGAACATGACAATTCGTTTGTAGTGAATGGAAATGAATACAAGCATAAGTATGACCTTATTGATGGGATATATCCGAGTACTCTACATTTGTCAAAACATACCAACATCCACAATATGAAAAACAAAATAACTCAAGACAACACAAGAATCGACAAAGAAAATTTTATGATGGGGTTTTGGAGTTTTAAACAAAATAGGAACATAATGAATCTGTTGGAATACGATAACATAGCAATCATAAACAACGTAAGGAAAATAAAAACTCGTATTCCACCACGGATCACAAGATCACGCGCCATTTCCAACTATAAATTAAAAGAAGGATCAAAAGAATACCTCAATGCAAATTTGAAGTATCTAGGATGATTAGAGCCCAAACTAGAAATCCTCTAATGTGATCGCACTCAAGACCGTGATCTAGCACCCGTTAAAGTAGTATAACACTTTAGTTGAAGAAACGACAATGTCTCCACCTGGTTTATAAAGATGACCAACTATGGATAGAGAAAGGGTGGACGAATTTTAGGGTTTCCTTTGGTCTTTAATCCACCAATTATGATTGGTATTTATAATACCATCATCCTTATCTTATCCCCTTTTGGATAAGGACTTTTAAAATTCAAACTTTGATATTTTCACTTAAGCCCCTTATCCAATTCTAGCTTCTAATTAATATACTTTTACTTTGATACATTAATAAACTTAGTCCTTCATATTTACTTTCGACCTCTTTTAGCTAAATCATCTCTTGTGTGTAGCCTAAAAGGACCTTACTATATATAGTAATATTACCAACTTGTTATGACCATGGGCACATAACCAATAGTATCCCAGCTACACATGTCATAAAAACTGTATGGTCTAATGTTCCCTAACCTAGTAAGATGCATGTTATCCTAGACAAGTGATGTACTCATATAAACAAATAGTCCTTAGGCAAGTGATCAAATACTCCTTTGTTCTACAAGATATCCATATAAATGTCTGACATAGAATTTTTTCAGTTTCAAACATTCAAGATTATGTTTCCCGATAGAGATTTGTGATGACCACAACAAACTGCACTATTAATACTTTATCAAATCAGTTTGAGTACAATCGTACATTTGCTCTCAATACTAAAGGATCAAGGGGCCTAGGGATATCGCTTCTCCTGTTAGGGCAGAAGAAAAAAATAAACTTTGACTACACGAACCTTGCTCACTCATCATGCCATACATGACATTCCCTTTATGGCTGCCAGTTACGGACAACGTTGGAGAAAACCAAGGTATATTAGACTACATAACAAAGAATCAATGCATCTCTGCTAGAAGATATTACCATATTAGAATTACTCGCGACAGTTTCCATGAAGTAATCTCTATGTGTCAGTTACCCCAACACTTAATCTCCATTAAGTACACATGAGAATTAGTGCATCTATTTGCTATGTTCCCATTATATAGACAATCTACCAATACCTCACATCAATCTTGAATCGGTACTTACTCCCAAAAGTACGACCGACTGTGAACGTTTTGTATAATAATATTTTAATTATTTAGGAAGTCAATAAAACATGCAAAATTGGAACACAATGATAAACTAATGAAATGACTGCCTTATGCAAAATCAGATAGAGTACGACCGATTGTGAATGGTTACATGCTAGCTTCCAAACTTCCTAATGAAATGACTGCCTTATGCAAAATCAAATAGAATTTTACATTGTTTAAGTTCCCAATACAATTCAAACTAAATTAAATACACTCAAACCAACTCATTAGTAAATCTAACTCTTATAGACCTAGTATGAGAATCATGCTTGGTCTGTGATGGTGGTTTGGTGAACGGATCGACAAGATTATCTTCTGATACAACTATACTGATTGTGATGTCCCCACCTTCAATGAGATTTCAAATATAATCGTATTTCCAGATTATATGCGTTGTGCGCTTGTGAGCTCTAGTTCTTTAGTCAAGGTGACTGCACGCTCATTATCACAGAAGTTATCAACAGGACCATCAAAGTTAGGAACACCACCGAGATCCCTGATGAACTTCTTCATCTACATGGCTTCCTTTTCCGCTTCATTAACTGCAATACACTCTGCTTTTATAGTCAAATCAGCTACTGTTTTTAGCTTGGAACTTCTCCAACTACTGCCTCGCCATTCAATAAGAACATGAATCCTGACTGCAAACAGGAGTCGTCTCTATCAGTTTGGAAGCTAGCATCACAGTAACCATTCATAGTGAGTTCTTCCATACCCCTATAAATCAAGAACACGTCTTTTGTCCTCTGAAGATATTTAGGAATGTTCTTGACTGAGGTCTAACGATTTTCACCAGGATTGGCCTGATAATGACTCGTCATGCTCAAGGCACACGAAACATCAGGCATTGTATATAACATGCCATACATGATTGATCCCACAGCCGAAGCATATGGGACTCGATTCATTCTTTCTATTTTATTACTAGAATTAGGACATTGGTCTCTACTTAATGTCATACCATGCTGCATAGGCATGAAACCTTTCTTCTTTGCGTCATGCTTCTTGAATATGTTTAAGATCTTGTCTATGTATGTACTCTGGCTTAAAACAATTAGTCACCTAAATCTATCTCTATAGATCTTTATACCAAGTATGTATGCCACTTCTCTTAAGTCTTTCATAGAGAAACAGTTACCAAGCCAAGTTTTAACACTTTGCAACATTGGGATATCGTTTCCTATAAGTAGCATTTTATCGACATATAGTATAAGGAAGACAACAACACTCCTACTAGTTCTTACATATACATATGGCTCATCTTCACTCCTCGAAAATCCAAACTATTTGACTTTTTCATCGAAGCATAGATTCCAGCTGCGAGATGCTTGTTTAAGTCCATAAATCGACTTCTCAAGCTTACACACTCTATTAGGATATTTAGACTGTACATAACCCTCTAGTTGTGCCATATACACATCTTATGAAAGTTTTCTATTTAGCAAAGTGAACTTTTACATCCATTTGCCATATTTCGCAATAATAAAATGTTGTGATGGCAAACAATATCCTGATAGATTTAATCATCGCCACTAGTGAAAAGACTGTCTCATAATAAATACCTTGGGTTTGAGTATAACCCTTTGCCATCAGTCTGGCTTTGTATAAGTGTACATTTCCATTAATGCTTGTCTTCTTCTTGAAGACACACTTACACCCAATTGTTTTAAAGTCGGGTGTTTGATCAACCAAATTCTAAACTTGGTTATCATACATGGATTTCATCTCACTCTCCAAAGCCTCCTTCCATTTTGCAGCATCTAGGTCTACCATTGCTTCCTGATATTTGGTAGGTTCATTATCATCTACTACTAACTCATCACCTTCAGTACTATGTAAACCGAAAAACTCAGGTGCATGACGTACTCTATCAGATCTCCAAAAAAGAGGTGGAGGTATGTCAGATTCATCAGTGACACTTGGCTGAGTGACAACGCCTAGTAATATCAAGTATTTTAGTCGTTGTTGATCCCTATTCTTAGTGAAATTATATCATATATGTTGTGGTATTCTCACTTTTTGTGTCAGTGCGTGTTTGGAAAGAAATGACGCAAACATGGGCTAAAAGCGTACAAAATGGAAGAAGTTTGAAGATAAAGACAAAACAGTCGAATTCACACGCGCGCCGCGGGATTCACAAAGGCGCGACACGGTGACTCAACATTGAGGCGGTGGAGAAGATTCAAATGCCGAGAAAACGGGGATAAACCCATACGCGCGCCGCGAATTTCACTTGTGCACGACGCGGCCTCTTAATTTTTACAACTATAAATAGAGGGTTCTAGGTCGAAAAATGCAGCAAAGACCTGGCATAGGAACGACTCCCAAGGCTTCTTTGACTCCGAGTTTCAGTTTTCAGCAACCATAATTTGGTATTTTATGTTTTTCTCTTTTAATTTCCAATTAGTTTAGTGATTTCGGTAGATTTAGCTAGTGTCTTTGGGTGTGACAACCATTGGCATTGGTTCTTAGTTTTTAAATTTCATGTTTACTGTTTTGAAACATTGGGATCTGAGTTTTTAATAGTAATCATTCGGTTAGTGTTAGTTGCTCTATTTTCGGTATTTTATGCTTTTGAATGGATTTTGGATGTTTTGATTGTGTTGGATGTTTGGATTTGATCGTTGTTACTTCTGATTTTGAAATACATTTCTGATTTCAGTAAGTACTTAGGTTAGTTTGGGTTTAGTTTAGTTGATTCTTGTTTTGGATTTATTGATTTGTGATTTTTGGGATTGTTTTGGGAATAAGTCGGAAACTAGATCCTCTGGCTGTAGAAGTGACACTACAGTTGGTAATCTGTTGCCTACCTTGACCACGTAACTCCTGTGGATCGACCCTGACTACCACTGTGCTAAGTGAGAGTGAGGTTATTTTACTATTTTTGACCGCATGACGACCGCTACGATGTCAAATTTTGGCACTGTTGCCGGGGAGTTGTGAGCTTGAGAGTAGGCGATGTCACACCCTCAAACCGTATTGGCGGAATAGTTCAAGGGTGGATGACTTCATGAACAATATCATAACAAAGTTGAATAATAGTGATTCCAAGCAATACAACCATCATTAAATAATTGCAAATGTTACATCGTTTAAAAGTTGCGTGTTTCAAATACAATTACAAATAATTCCAAAATAAACAAAAACGACGTCGTAACGTCTCTTCGAATCGCGCTGAGGTTTACCTTATCAATTTCCTAAGAATACAAGTAGTTGAAAAAGTGTCAACAATTAAGTTGGTGAGTTCATAAGATTTAGCGTAAGAAATATCCTTTGTTTGTAAGCAATAGTGTTGAAAAACCAAGAAAATCCAATATTTTCTCATAAAATGTCCAAGTCTTTAAATCCCAAAGACTAAAATGTAATATGTAACTGTAGTGTGAAGTTCTTTAGAAATGTATTTTTCCACGTAAACAATTTATAAAAATAATAAGTTGATCATTTCCCCTTGTGAGATACCCTATAACCATACTGTGACTAGTTGGCCTGCTGCGACGTTCTTCAGGCGTCGGAATGTTAGACATTTGGACACCTCAGACCTGCCGGTCAAGCTGTAGCTAGCAGCTCAGGTGCGGGGTTGTCAAACCCCGTATAGATCTATACTCAAATATCGCGCTCTCTTACCGAGACTCTGGTTATAAAAGTTCAGGACTTATAGTAGGTACTTATAAAAGTACTGTGAAGATTCATCTCACAAAAATGTTTGTTATTCCAATCAACTTGTTTACGTACGATTTGTATATAAAAACTCTTATAATCATCCATTATCATTTTTCCCATGATAATATAGTATTGTTTAATAATTATATAATTTTATATAATTATTTTTGTCATGTTCAAACGTCATAATAACATTGTGTTCATAAAGTATTCCAATAATAGTCTATTTTTAGTATTGCGTCGTAATAATCATATTTTTGTGAATAATAGCGAAGTAACTTATTCAAATGATTATAAATATCATCTTTTGAGATATTTCTCACAAAAATGGTATAATATCTTGATTATAACCATTTTTGCTAGAAAATAGTTCTTTTATTTATAAAAACGTAGTTTTTACTAGTTTTCGTTTTTATAACGTTTTTATCCAAGATCTAGTATTTTTGGACACACTATTTGTAGTTTTGTAACTTTTACACATCTTAATATGTCAAAATGTTCATAATACATGGATCTATTCATATTTCATGCCAAATTCATCTTTATAACATTTTTGTCCAAGATCTATTCATATTTCATGCCAAATTCATCTTTTTGATTAAATAATCCTTAGCCTTTATCAGGCTAGATATGTGAATAGTGACATCAGGATTGTGTTGGGGCTCCATGATTCAGCCGATGAGGGGTAGGGGGGTGGGGTGGGTGGTTTTTATAAAAATAGCAATGTACTTATAAAAATGTGTGATTTTTATAAAATAGTAAGACGTTTTAGTGAAATTTTATGCGTTTTTGACGAAACGAAGTTCTAAATAATTATTTTGTATAAAAACATTGTCAAACATTTATTTTGATTGAATTATAGCTCGTTGGATGTCGAAATACGCGTTTAAGCGCAATATTCTTCCGTTTTCGCGATTTTTGACGTTTTACCGGAAATTGCATTTAGCTTTGAATTTAAATACTAGATATTATTACGTTACTTATCATATGAATTTTTATTTCATATTTTGTGTTTAAGGCACCACATTTTGTATTTTGAGTCCAAACCCTGTATACATTTATCCGTTCACAGCGATTTAATGGTTGTAACTTCCACATACGAACTCCGTTTTCGACGTTCTATATATCCACAGGTTCGTATTTACGAGTAGATCGTTTTATGAATATTATTATTCTCAAAATAATAATTGTACGATTATCGAATTTTTACGCTACAGTAGTTTGATGTCCGTATTTTCGACTTTTAATCGATAATTGTTTGATTTAGCATACGTAATACTACAATATTAATAATTCATCGCAAAAGTTATGGAAAATTACTTTTCAACATATAGATTAACGTACGCTTCGTTTGACTACAGTTGACTTTTGTTGACCAAAATTTACAATTGTCACATCATCTACCCGTTAGAGAGAATTTTGTCCAGAAATTTAGCTCTTGAGTGGATCCTCAAGGGTTTGGGAAGAGATGTGGATACTTCTGTTTCATTTGATCTTCACGCTCCCAAGTAAATTCGGGTCCACGCTTGGCACTCCAACGGACCTTAACTATTGGTATGCGGCTCTGTTTGTCCATGATCTCTACGGGTTCTTCCACGAAATGAAGGTTTTCGTTCGCCTCGATTTCGTCGAGCGGAATGACAAGGGTTTCATCGGGCAGGCATTTCTTTAAGTTGGATACGTGAAAGGTGGGATGGACATTGTTGAGCTCCTGCGGTAGTTGAAGTTTGTAGGCTACTGGGCCGATCCTAGCAAGGATTTCGAATGGCCCAATGTATCTGGGGTTCAGCTTCCCACGCTTTCCAAAGCGTATCATTCCTTTCCATGGCGAGACCTTCAACAACACTCGGTCACCAACCTGGAATTCCAAAGGTTTGCGTCGCTTATCTGCATAGCTCTTTTGTCGGTCACGAGATGCTTTCAATCGTTCACGGATCTAAACGATTTTCTCCGTTGTCTCTCGTATGATTTCCGGACCGGTGAGAGTACTGTTAGGTACTTGGCCTCTGGCTAGTTGAGTATCACCCACTTCAGCCCAGCACAGAGGGGAGCTGCACTTGCGTCCATATAAAGCTTCAAATGGAGCAACTTTGATGCTAGTGTGGTAGTTGTTGTTGTATGAAAACTCAATGAGCGGTAAGTGGGTGTCCCACGCCTTACCGAAGTCTATCACACAGGCTTTCAACATGTCTTCCAGCGTTTGGATGGTTCTTTCACTTTGGCCATCCGTCTGCGGATGGTAAGCTGTGCTCATATCGAGTCTGGTTCCCATAGCCTTTTACAATGATTGCCAAAAGTGTGAAGTGAATCGGCTATCTCTATCTGAGATGATTGATTTTGGCACACCATGCAATTTTACAATTTCTCTGAGGTAGAGCCTTGCCAGCTTTTCCATCCTATCAGTCTCCTTGATTGGTAGGAAGTGAGCGGATTTGATTAACCTATCGACGATTACCCATATAGTGTCTAACCCACCGGTTGTCTTTGGTAATTTGGTTATGAAGTCCATTGTTATCCGCTCCCACTTCCACTCGGGTATTGCTGGTTGTATTAGAAAACCCGAGGGCTTTTGGTATTCTACTTTAACCTTGGCGCAAGTCGAGGTCATGTGTAGTGTAGTTGACCTCGTGAGTTTTCAGTTGTCTTGAAGCGTAGGCAATGACTTTTCCTCTCTGCATGAGTACACAGCCCAGACCCTGGTTCGATGCATCGCAATAGACTACAAAGTCTTCTGTTCCTTCTGGAAGGGACAGAATAGGAGCGCTACACAAGGCTTTCTTTAAGGTTTGGAAGGCGGCGTCTTGTTTATCTCCCCACTTGAATGTTACACCCTTCTGTGTCAGGGTAGTAAGTGGCTTCGCAATTTTGGAGAAATTCTGTATGAACCTTCGGTAATAGCTAGCAAGGCCCAAAAACTGACGGATTTCTGTCGGAGTTCTTGGTGCTTCCCAGTTTTCGATGGCTTTGATTTTGGAGGGATCCACATGTATCCCTTCTTTGCTGACTACCTGGCCTAGAAAGTCCACTTTTCGAAGCCAAAATTCGCATTTCGAAAATTTCGCATACAGCTTCTCTGCTCTTAATGTCTCCAAAACTTGTCGTAAGTGTTGACTGTGTTCCTCCTTACTTCGTGAATAGATAAGTATGTCGTCGATGAACACTATCACGAATTTATCTAGGTAAGGTCGGCATACACGGTTCATCAGATCCATGAACACTGCGGGCGCATTGGTCAATCCGAAGGGCATCACAACGAATTCATAATGGCCGTAGCGAGTTCTGAATGCCGTTTTGGGAACATCTTCTTCTTGAACCTTGAGTTGGTGATATCCCAACCTCAGATCGATTTTTGAGAAATAACTCGATCCTTGAAGTTGATCGAACAGGTCGTCAATTCGGGGTAGCGGGTATCGGTTGTTGATGGTGAGCTTGTTCAACTCCCGATAGTCAATGCACATACGGAATGATCCATCCTTCTTCTTCACGAACAAGACCGGCGCTCCCCAAGGTGAGAAGCTCGGCCTGATGAACCCTTTACTTAGTAGTTCGTTTAGTTGGCTGGATAATTCTTGCATTTCTGCCGGGGCTAACCGGTATGGCGCTTTTGCTACTGGGGTGGCTCCTGGGATCAAATCGATTCTGAACTCGACTTGTCGCGCGGGTGGTACTCCTGGAAGGTCTTCTGGGAATACGTCGGGAAAGTCGCAGACTTCAGGGATCTCTTTGATGTTCTTTACTTCTTTCTTCTCATCAACAACGTGGGCTAGGAAGGCATGGTATCTTTTCTGTAGGTATTTTCGAGCTTTGATGCAAGACACGATTCAGAGGCTGGTACTGGGTTTATCGCCGTAGACAACAAGGGTCTTGTCATCCGGCAGATGAAGTCGGATTCCTCGTTCGTAACACATGATGTCGACATGATGGGGGATTAGCCAATCCATACCAACAATCACGTCAAAGCTTCCTATTTTAACAGGCATTAAATCGATTTGGAAGGAGTGATCGTCCAGGGTAAGTGTACAGCCTATGTATATGTCGTTTGTGCTTTCTGTTTTGCCATTAGCCATTTCTACTGTAAATGTTTCATTGAGTGGTTGAGGTTTTTGTTTTAGTAAGTATTTAAACTCGTGGCTTACGAAACTCCTTTCCGCACCGCTATCGAATAGTATACATGCATATGAATTATTGACGAGGAACGTACCGGTAACCATGGTAGGATTCTCTACCGCTTCCGCGTGTCCCATAGCTAGGACTCTTCCATTTCTTCCAACGTTCTTTGTCTTCGGACAATCACGCTTAAAATGCCCCGTTTCACCACAACCATAGCAAGCTTGACTCACCCCAGCATTAGAGGCTTGGGTGGTTTGTGGAACTGGTGCCTTGCAGAAACGGGCGGTATGACCCTTTTTGTTGCAGTTCGAGCAGTGCATTTCTCTACAGGCTCCGGTATGATGGAAATTACACTTGTTGCACTTGGGTAGTGTCCCATTATACTGTTTGGTTGCTGTCGGGGTAGTCGGGACAGTGGCTGCACGGACTGCCACAATCTGTTGTCTCTTGGCATGTTCTTGGTTAGGCTGATTCCTCCCCCTGTTCCAGGGCTTTCTTTTGTGGTCCTTCTCTCTTGGTTGCTCATTTTTACAGGTCATGGTGCCCTGGAGAACCCCATGGTCGACTGATCGTTGGGCCAGTCGTTTTACGCTGTCGAAAGTGGCGGGGCATGCCGCTTCTACATTCCCCTGAATCAGAGGAGATAGCCCCCAGATGTAACGTTCCACTTTCAAAGATTCTGGTGTGACCATAGTAGGGCAAAGGGTTGCCAAATCGTTGAATCGGTTCGTGTAGGAGGTCAGATCTGAACCTTTCATGGTAAGGTTCCACAGCTCTTGTTCTAGCTTTTGGATCTCCCCTCTGGGACAATACTCTTTCATCAGCATGGTCTTCAGCTCTTCCCAACTCATTGAGTTGGCCACAGGAAGTGTCAGAGCCTTAACATGGCCCTTCCACCAGGACATGGCCGTCTCAGCAAAGGTACAAGTGGCGAATTTGACTTTAAATTTCTCGGGGCAGGCGGAGATATCAAAGATTGATTCTGTTTTCTCAATCCATCTCGTGAGAGCAAGGACACCACCGGTACCATGGAAAGTTACTGGTTTGCAATTCGCGAAGTCCTTGTACGTACATACTCGCGATTGGTTTGATGTTTCTCCATTTGTGGAGTCGTTGGTGGCATTTCTGCTTCCGTTGCCATTCGTTCCATTAGGGTTTATCTGAGCGATAGCAGCTGCTACCGCAGCAGTAACAGCTGCTTGGAAGGTAGCTGAGTCCATCATGGGTGGCTCTGGAGTTGCGATCGGTGCGAGCCTAGCATTTCTTCGACGGGGTGGCATATTTCTGCCACAAGGATTCAAGTTTTGACGTTGGTTAGTTTCTGTAAGGTTCGTTATAAGTATATCGTCATTAGGATGCGGTGCTCATATTTCAAGTTTATCTTTGTGCTATTCTTTTCATAAGTTGTAATTATAATCCAGTATCGAACATACATGTCAAACACTTGTGCAACACTTATAAATAACGTAAGTCATCACATTGATAATAATTGTAACGTTACATGAATTTGAAATGGGAAAATTTGACCTTCGCAGAGGTCTATAGTGCATTAGAAATAAACGGCGTAACGGCTTACAAAAAGTGTAATCACTTGATTGTAGAACCGCGCCTACGTACAATGGTGAGCAGCGTATAATGCGTGATCATAGGTTTCCAAAACTATAACAAAATCTTAGCAGTAAAAGTACCACTCATGGTGATCTGGGTCCCCTGGCTCCACGAAGTGCATCCACCTGTGCCCTCAGATCGGCAGCCTCTCGCTCGGCCTCCTCGGCCCTCCGCTCTATGTTTCGTATCCTTTCCTCGGACTCAGATATCCGTACAAAGGCCTCACAAAACATCCCCATAGCTGTCCATCCATCCTCCTCGAGCGAGTCGACTCGCCCGGAGGTATGGTCATGGGTCTCGTCTAAGCGTCGAAGACGTGCCGCAGTGACCTCGACAGTAGCTCCCACGTCCATGACCTGACTGGAGGTCGCCCTAATCCGCTCCTCCTGTCGGTTGATGCGTCCGATCATGACTGGCAAAGCTCGGTCTGCAGAGCCCCCCCACTGAGGTCGAAGCTCATACCATAAGGGGGAACCAGGCCCTGTTCTCGGCTCCACAGGCATATGTGCTCAGCCCATTCTGGCGTCTGATCCTGAAGAGGTTCTTCTATTAGTAAAGGACGGTGAATGGGGAGTACCCTATTCCGAGGGGTACGCATCCATAACAGGCCACCGGGGTGGCGGTATACCTGAAAGTCCGGCTCTAGGGGTGGTGCATGTATGTCGCGGACTGGGTAGTGTGGGTCGATGACCTCAGACCCGTCATCAGAATCTTCATCTTCCCATTGGTCTTCTTTTTCCGAAGCTTCCTCTGGTTCCTCCTCCGGAACCTCTTCTGGTTCTTCTTCTGGTTCCTCGTTAAGCCATCCTACATTTCCCTCCTCGGGGAAATAAGGGTCTCCTGGCAAATGGAATCCTGCCATGGCGTCTGTACGAGGATTGGGGTGTAAGAAGTATATAAAGGGGATTCTTAAATACACATATATATAACTAAGTAATGTACACAAAATACTCATATAGTATTTTAACTTCATGTTTAGTTCTATAGCGCCATAAAATACTCCTATAGTATTTTAAATTTATGTTTAGTTCTTTTGGTTACTGGTAAGTGTTCGGACTTGTTGCTCTCCACGACTATTCCTAAGTATGCGTTAATCATATCTTGGACCAATACAGTTGATCAGGCTCTATTTATCCAAGATATAATTACCAAAACACTTAGGCCTATCCGTAGTGTTCAACTCATCTTAACACTTTTGTGTGTTTTCGTTATGATATCGTTCTAGTATGTATGTATGTACTTATACTTTTATAAAAATTATCGTTGTAATTTTAAAAGTATACTAGTACGAAAATGTTTTCGAAAGTTTTAGTCCCATTGTATTTATAGTTGTATATCTTTAAATGGATTGATATACTTAGTTCACTATAAACAATGCTCTCATACCAATCTGTCACACCCTCAAACCGTATTGGCGGAATAGTTCAAGGGTGGATGACTTCATGAACAATAACATAACAAAGTTGAATAATAGTGATTCCAAACAATACAACCATCATTAAATAATTGCAAATGTTACATCGTTTAAAAGTTGCGTGTTTCAAATACAATTACAAATAATTCCAAAATAAACAAAAACGACGTCGTAACGTCTCTTCGAATCGCGTTGAGGTTTACCTTATCAATTTCCTGAGAATACAAGTAGTTGAAAAAGTGTCAATAATTAAGTTGGTGAGTTCATAAGATTTTTCGTAAGAAATATCCTTTGTTTGTAAGCAATAGTGTTGAAAAACCAAGAGAATCCAATATTTTCTCATAAAATGTCCAAGTCTTTAAATCCCAAAGACTAAAATGTAATATGTAACTGTAGTGTGAAGTTCCTTAGAAATGTATTTTTCCACGTAAACAATTTATAAAAATAATAAGTTGATTATTTTCCCTTGTGAGATACCCTATAACCATACTGTGACTAGTTGGCCTGCTGCGACGTTCTTCAGGCGTCGGAATGTTAGACATTTGGACACCTCAGACCTGCCGGTCAAGCTGTAGCTAGCAGCTCAGGTGCAGGGTTGTCAAGCCCCGTATAGATCTATACTCAAATATCGCGCTCTCTTACCGAGACTCTGGTTATAAAAGTTCAGGACTTATAGTAGGTACTTATAAAAGTACTGTGAAGATTCATCTCACAAAAATGTATGTTATTCCAATCAACTTGTTTACGTACGATTTGTATATAAAAACTCTTATAATCATCCATTATCATTTTTCCCATGATAATATAGTATTGTTTAATAATTATATAATTTTATATAATTATTTTTGTCATGTTCAAACGTCATAATAACCTTGTGTTCATAAAGTATTCCAATAATAGTCTATTTTTAGTATTGCGTCGTAATAATCATATTTTTGTGAATAATAGCGAAGTAACTTATTCAAATGATTATAAATATCATCTTTTGAGATATTTCTCACAAAAATGGTATAATATCTTGATTATAACCATTTTTGCTAGAAAATAGTTCTTTTATTTATCAAAACGTAGTTTTTACTAGTTTTCGTTTTTATAACGTTTTTATCCAAGATCTAGTATTTTTGGACACTCTATTTGTAGTTTTGTAACTTTTACACATCTTAATATGTCAAAATGTTCATAATACATGGATCTATTCATATTTCATGCCAAATTCATATTTATAACATTTTTGTCCAAGATCTAACATTTTACTCATTTTATTTATAGTTTAGTAACTTTTACACTAACATTATATACATCTTTATGAACATCTTGCAAAGGGTTAACCATATTTCATGTCAAAAGCATTTTTACACAAATATTAACTTTATAAACTTGTGTAAATCAACATATATAACATTTGATCACATATAATCTTGAATAAAACAACATTTATAGTAAAAGAACTTGTATTCTCCCCCAAAAAAGGTTTGAAAAGATGAAAATGAGGGGTATGAACTCACCTTGAGTGTGGATCTTAAGGTTTCTTGGTAGAAGGTTGAAGAGTTTGGTTCTAGGACCCGGAGGACTCTTGGACAAAGCTATTACCCAATGGATTTTCGTGAGTATGTGTGTGTAAAAGAGTAAATGAAGGTATTTAGAACTTAAATCACTAGATGATCATAACTTACCAATAAGGCTTGAAAGATCCTTGAAGATGATGAAGATTTGAGCTCAAAGACCCTTGGACAAATCTAATATCCAGTGGATTTTGATGGATGTTAGTGTGTGTAAAAGGTGTAAAACTTATGTTATGTTGTTTAGAATCAAAAGATGAGTGAAGATTACCTCTTAAACTTGTGAAAGAAGCTTGAAAATGGAACTTGGAGGT
The DNA here is from genome assembly GCA_023525715.1 of Cichorium intybus. NCBI lineage: Eukaryota > Viridiplantae > Streptophyta > Magnoliopsida > Asterales > Asteraceae > Cichorium > Cichorium intybus. The sequence goes on along the minus strand of CM042011.1, from coordinate 129,846,990 downwards.
TGAAGATGGTGGTGGCGGGTTTGGGCCGAGAGCAAGAGAGGGAGAGAGTTGAAAAGAGTGTGTGGTTTGTGACTTGGTTCTAATGTGATGACAATATGGTTATAGTTTAGTTTATGAGATTTGTTGTTGGATTTCTTTTTGATTAAATAATCCTTAGCCTTTATCATGCTAGATATGTGAATAGTGACATCAGGATTGTGTTGGGGCTCCATGATTCAGCCGATGAGGGGTAGGGGGGGTGGGGTGGGTGGTTTTTATAAAAATAGCAATGTACTTATAAAAATGTGTGATTTTTATAAAATAGTAAGACGTTTTAGTGAAATTTTATGCGTTTTTGACGAAATGAAGTTCTAAATAATTATTTTGTATAAAAACATTGTCAAACATTTATTTTGATTGAATTATAGCTCGTTGGATGTCGAAATACGCGTTTAAGCGCAATATTCTTCCGTTTTCGCGATTTTTGACGTTTTACCGGAAATTGCATTTAGCTTTGAATTTAAATACTAGATATTATTACGTTACTTATCATATGAATTTTTATTTCATATTTTGTGTTTAAGGCACCACATTTTGTATTTTGAGTCCAAACCCTGTGTACATTTATCCGTTCACAGCGATTTAATGGTTGTAACTTCCACATATGAACTCCGTTTTCGACGTTCTATATATCCACAGGTTCGTATTTACGAGTAGATCGTTTTATGAATATTATTATTCTCAAAATAATAATTGTACGATTATCGAATTTTTACGCTACAGTAGTTTGCTGTCCGTATTTTCGACTTTTAATCGATAATTGTTTGATTTAGCATACGTAATACTACAATATTAATAATTCATCGCAAAAGTTATGGAAAATAACTTTTGAACATATAGATTAACGTACGCTTCGTTTGACTATAGTTGACTTTTGTTGACCAAAAATTACAATTGTCACAGGCGATCTGTAGGAGTTAGTTTCTGATTTTTAGTTTTAGTTTGATGTTTTACTTTAGTTTGTTGATTTTTGGTATGTGTACATCCTTATAATGGGTGATTTCATGTACCCGTATCAGTATGATGAGTATTATGAAAATCCGGCCGACACCTATTACAAGGAGGATTACAACAATAGATCATTCGATGACGATGGATGGCGGACCGAGGATTCATCTCAACCTAAAAATCCTGCAATTTGGGCCCAATTATTGGAACTCATGGCTAGCACCCACCAAGTGCAGAAGGACCTGGCTGATGCTCTTGAAAGATTGCAAGTTTCATTAGATAAGTTAGAGGAAAGTTGGAAATGTTCACCACCCTCGCCAGAACCTGAGGCGAGTGATTTTTGTACCAATGATAATGTGTGTGAACTTGCATCACCTGAATATGTGATGGAAGGGAATGCACCTTGGGAAAGTGAAGACCACTGAGATGGTCGAAACGGTTGTTGAGGAAGAGGCTGTAGGTGACAATACTTCCTCTGACTCAATAGCTTTTGATGTTTTTGATGTTTTTGAAAGTGTTGATCTTGTGATGAGTGAATCCATACCATCACCAGACAATTTGATTAATGGGGATGTTGAGAAGGAGTCTGTAAGTGACAGTACAGACCCCAGCCCAACGACTCCCGAAATTGTTGAAATTGTTGATACTATTGGGGAAGGGGGTGTAGATGACAATACTACCCCCGAACCTATAATTTTTGAGAATTTTGAGCATTTTAAAAGTGAGGATCTGGTGATGGGTAACTTTATACCACCACCAGACGAAACCAGTCGCTCACTCTTGGTCCCGATCCACCTGTTGGACGATGATCAAGAAGATGATGTCGGCGGGTTGGTTTTTGAAAACAATAAACATGATTTTATCGTCACTCATGATCCATTCATGAATGGAAAATTAGATGTAATCAATACCATCGATGACGAAATATGGAAGCATCCCGATATGTTGCCTTCCGATCCCATTCGATTGGAAAATCTTTATTGGCATTGCAAGCCAAAATTGCAAATTGAAGATAGCACGCGAGACACTAGCAAACGAGGTGCAAAGCAACTACTGGGAGCAGCATTGGGTGCACTCTACATCAAACCTGTGATCTTGAAGAGATATAGAAGGAAGGATCGAGCTTGGAGGTTCAAAGCTACCTCCAAGCATTCATGGGAAGTAATCGGAAGACGGCGACCGGGCAGCAGCAGGAGAACTGGCAAGCCATTCGACCCAGGAAAGTTTAAGGAGCAGTGGGTCAACAAAGGGACGGTGGTGATTGAAAATCAGCGAAGGAAGAAGGCATACGATCCACCGTAGCTAAATAAGGAGTAGTCCGTCTGGCTGAAGACGTTAAACTTAGCGCTTGTTGGGAGGCAACTATCTTTTATAGGTAGGTATTGTATTTATTAGGAGTAACTAGGAAGATTATATCATCGTCATTGCACGTGTAATTGGTCCAAGGCAAGTGTGGAGTTGTTATGAAGGAAAATTGAATTTTTGAAGACCGCGCCGCGGTCAGGCGATTTGCGCGCCGCGGGATCGTAAACCAACGCGATGCGCAGGGGTTGATTTGGGAACACGCACGCCGTGGTTTGCTCATATCCGCGCCGCGGGAATCGATCGGTCGGTTTCCTTCGTTAAAAAGGTATGTCGCGTTCACTATTCACACACACCCACGCCGTGCCCCATAGCACCGATCATCACAAGTATTTCTCGCGTTTTTCTTGCTCATTTCATTCCCGCTATCGAGGTATGTCATTCTAACTAGTTTTTACTCGTTAGAACTAGCGATTAGGCAGAGAATTTGGTTGATTTCTCCAAAAACTCAAAAACTTAGAAATCGGCAATGCTGACTCATAGGGTGTTTATTTTGACAAATAATGACCCTAGATGAGTTAGTCGGTGCTTAGGATACCTTTTAGTGCATTTGGATTGAGTTTTAACAAGTTAAATCGCGTGTTTGGGTTTGGAACTCGAAACAGACGCTCGCCGCGTCGCGCCCTGGTTCTTGGGCCGCGCCACGGTGCGGTGGGGAAGAAAAGGACTAAAATTGCAAAAAATTTTGGCTATCTTATTTTGTGCAGATGTCTTTCAGACTTGACCACCCTTTTCTCCAGTTTCCCGAGGGACCGGAGAGTTCTGTTGAGTATGCTACGAGGAGGGAGGCACATGACCAGTGGATGGTGGAGACACAGAGGATGATCATGCTCTGGATGCAGATCGATGACATTCCACCTCACCCTTCCGGAGGAGATGATGGGGCAGGTCCATCTGGGACCCGCCAGGATGACGAGTGATGTACTTTTCTTTCATCTTGATATACATGTACTGTACTTATGACACTATTATCTTTTGTTTTCCTATATTTTTCTTTTAGTGTGTTTGTTCTATTTGCATTTAATATTTTTGTGAGTTATGCAGGTAATACCAAATGGAGGAGTTGTTTCAAGAAAGTGTGGGGTCACTGTGCCCCCTCAACTTGCCTTGACCACCGGCGTGTTTCACTGTTGCGCTACAACTCCTGAATTCTGAGTCGAGGACTTTTTGTTCGTGTTTGTGCATCTGTGACAATCAAGCAGTCTACCGTCAAAGGGGTAACTCTTTCTCCCTTGTTCTAAAATATTTTTATGTACAACGGGGACGTTGTACGGTTTTAAGTGTGGGGTGTGGACGGTCGAAAGAGTAGTTTTTTGAAATTTTTGCGGGAAATGAGTCAATTTTCAAAATTTTTAGCAACTTTTTCAAAATTTTTAATAGGTTGTAATTTTGAAACGAATAGTTTCTGAGTGTTATAGCTGTTTAGAGATCATTTTGCGATCTCTTTTTGAGCTTTAATGATAAAATTTATCCTTAAACCTAAGACTTTACAATATTTTTGTGCTTAAAAACTATGATTTGCGTTAATGTGTGCTAAAAAATAAAAATTCTGTTTTTAACGTATTTCATCATTTTACGTCGAAAAATGAACTAATTTGTGTGTTTTTGTTTGCAGGGTTTAACGGAAAAAAAGAAAAATATATATGTGTGTATTTAATTTATGGGATATTTTATTATTTAGATTATAATTCTTTTTAAAACCAATTATCTCTTCAAAACCCTAAAACCACCATTTTTAACCCTAAACCACCAAACCATTTTAGAAAACCATTTTTAATTTATATTTATTTTCTAAACTTTTATAAATTTAGTTTTTATTATTTTTAGCTTAAACTAGTTATTTTCTTTAATAGATTTATTTCAATTAATTATTTTTAGTTTGTTTATTTTTACTTTTTAATATAGATTTTTATTTAGTTGTTTTTAATTATATATTTTCTTTTACATAGTTTATTTTTATTAAACCATTTTTTTTATATTTTGCCAACTACTTTTACATTTTCTTATTTTATTTAAAACCAATTATTTTTTATTTTAGAATTTTAGTCTTTATTATTTTCAACATTAGTTTTAATTTTAATTTTAAAATTCTTATCTTTTATATTTTTAGAAAAACGTTTTTAATTTTTCATTTTTATTAAAACCAATTTATTTTTATTTTGGCATTTATTTTATTAGTTTTAGGTTTATTTTTATTTATTTATTTTGATAATTGTTTGTAGCATTTATTTTTTTATGAAATTTATTTTTATTTTTAGCTTTCTTAGTTTATATTAATTATAAACTTTACTTTTATTTTAAGTATAGCTTTTTATTTATTTTAATTTCGTATTTTAGGTTTTTATTTTATTTTAACCCATTTAAACCTTTTATTTTTCAACCCTTTATATTTTTATCCCAATAAATAATATATACATATATAATTTGTTTAAAAAATCCGAAATTTGAAAATAAATATATTAAATTCCGAAAATTAATAATAAATAAATAAAATTCGGATTTAATATTATATTATATTAAAAAAAATTAAAAAAATGAAAAAGCAAAAGTTAGTGGCATGGGAGACATGGGGAATATATTTTTTTTTGTCATGGGTTTTGTTCCTTTGACCTAATCAATTCCAAGACATAAAAAAACAAAAGAATATGTGCAAGTGTGTGTATGTGATCGTGCAAAACCAAGAAAACAAAGAAAAAAAATAGTCTAACCCATTTGATATTCATGAGATCGGCCGAGAGCAAAAAGAAGGAGCAAAAAAAAAAATCAAAGAAGAAAAAAAAGAGAAAAGGTTGTGTTCTTGTGCTTTCCAGGTAACAAATCCATCCAAACATTAAGTAAGCAAAAGAAACAATGGTGGAGTTGGTCAAGATATAAAAAATTCAAGAAGGTGGGTATACAAATATATGAAGTTTTCAGTTCAAAGGGAGTTACACAAGATCCTCTTAGTTTACATCCGGAGTTCTCATTCTCGTAGATTAGTTTTAGTTTTAGATCTATATCTATTTTTCTCTCTAGTTTCATTTGCGAGTTCATAAAATTCCAGTGAGGTTTCTTGAGTGTTCTTGATAGTTTGAAGTCATTAAGTCATCCATTAAGTTATTTCGTTGTAATTTTCGTTTTTTATGTATTTATCAAGTTTGAAGTATGGTTTGTAATAATTTGTAATTTTATGATTTTATGTTTGTAATAATTATTGTGTGTGATGAGTTGATTATTGGAGATTAGAAGCTTGAAAAAATCAAAGTCTACAAAGGTATGATTTTTATTCATGTTGTTATTTTATGTAAATTTTAGTTAATTATTTAGTTATGATTTGTAGAATAATGGTTGTATTAATTTTGTTAGTAGTAATAATTATGTGTGAGTAGTTTAATATAAGGTTTTGGTTGTGAACAATTAAATGATAGTCTAATAATTTTATTGGGATTTATTTATTGTAAATATGATTTTTATAAACTGAAATGTAAATTTATATGAGCGTCATGTATTATAAATATTAATCTGTTAATGTATTTAAAATCTGATCAATTTTAATTTTCAATAATAGGTTGATATTTATTAATTTTGTAAACAGAAATAAGTCTACTATATTTTGTAAATTTATTATCTTAAAGGGAAATTAAAATAAATCAATCTTGATGTTTAAATTACCTAATATGATAATATTTATGAAATTAGTAAACTGAACATTTTGCAATTCATGGTAAGAATGTTTTAATGAGTTTTATAATGTCATATTGATAATTACTGTAATAATATTTACAACTACCACAGAATTGACAACCTGTGGATTAGAATGTTATTATTGTTAAATATTGATATGATAATTAATTTACCAATTGGATGTCTTAACCGAAACAACTTTTGGAGATTTCATTAAACATTGTTTATTTTCTAAAATTCATTTTTTTTAATAAAAAAACCAACGATTTGTCAAAAACTGTTAAACACGACAAGGCTCCCAGTATTTCCCAATACTAGCTAGTGTTTAATAAGATCATTTTTATGCATAGTAATTCTTAGGCACGCGGGGACACAACTTGGTTTATCGATAATATTGGTCAGTTTTCAAACTAGCGACAAGGCCCTTAATTTGTATTTTAGTTATTTGGCTATTAGAATTAAATTAGTTTTAAATAAGTTAAATAAGATAATTTAGAGCCGAATAATTAAAATATAGATTGGTCAGTTTTTTTGATTGCGACAAGGCCCCTAATATTATTGATAAATTATAGGTTGTGATGTGTTTTTACTAAGTATTTATTATGTGTTAAATGGTAATATTTTTAATTGGTTTAACTTACCGTATAAAATTCATAGCAATAAATAATCCCAAAATAATTGTTTAGATTATTATTTAATCAGTTTCCAACCAAAGCCTTATTCGTATTGATATTTGTTAAAACTTGTGATTGTTTGTTGAATTATTGCGTGGTTGATTTTTAATTATCATTTGATAAATTATTTAGTTATTGTGGAAGTTCAAAATACCAAAAACAAACAAAATCATTTATTAAAATCAAAAGCAATATATTAAGATTACGATTAAAATTAATCCTTTCTCTGTGGGTACGATATCCGGTCTTCACCGACTATTATTACTTGTACGATCCTGTGCACTTGCAGGTCGTGTTAAACCGAACAGGTTTAATTCCCAAACAAGTTTTTGGCGCCGTTGCCGGGGAAAGGCAATCTAATTGAACGTAAAATTAATATATTGTGTTTGTTTTATAAAATAAAAAAAAACAAAAAAAAAATTTATTCAATTTAAAAAAAAAATCAAAAAAAAAAAATCAAAAGTTATTAAATTTGTTTTAAAAATAAAAAAAAAAACTTAAAAAAAAAATACTCTCTATTTTTCTATGTATAATAATATCCAGTTTTATAATGAGGTTGATCAGATGCCTAATTTTAATAAGAGTTTTCAAGGATTTAGTGAACAAAGTAGAATTTCTAATGAATACAATCCCAATTATCAATATGAAAACTATCCTAGTTTTCAATATGAAGAGACGAGATGTCTGCAGCATCACGACTTTCCTTGGGATAGTCAGCATCAACAAAATCATTTGTATGAGGAACAAAATTCTTACTTTGATCACTATAATCCTTTTCCTGAAAACAATTATCATACAAAGCATCAATTTTATTCTGATAATTTCCAGCCTTATTTTGAAAGTTCTTACGAGCCAGAACCTGTTACTGAACAATCACAGTTTGAGAAGATGTTAATAGATTATATAAAAGATCATAATACACGATTAGATAATTTGCAAATCCAAGTAGAAGAAATGACTAAGGCGTTAACTTCACAGGAGCCCGAGTCATCTTCTTCTACCAATCCAAATACTAATGCATATTATGACTATTGTGATGATAGCACTTCTTCGAGTAATTGTGATATTCAGGAGGACTCGTACATGACAGAATTTGAGCTTAACGAGACTTTTGAGTCTAAAATCATAGAGGAGTTTAGAGAGTCAGAAAAAGAAGAAGAGATTGTGCCTACTTGTGATGTTGAGGTGTACACTAAAGAAATTCAAATAGAAGTGATTCATGGCTATGAAATCACAACAAGTACACAACATCTTGTTTTTGATATCCAACCAAAAGAGGAGGCACAAGTTTTAGGAAAGAATGTTCTTGACCAACCTTCCAATAAGTTTGGAAGTTATTTTGTGAAGGTTGCTCTAGAAGAAGATCATGAAGTGCTCAAAAGGGCATCCTATGGAATTTATAATGCCATCATTCAAGCCAAGGAGCACCTGAAGGTACTTGTCCTGGTGAAGGCAAAGGCCTTCGATAGAGCGGGAGTTGGTTAACATCATCAGGGAGTACTCTTTACTTTTGTGTTGTGTGCTTAATTTGTTTACATTTCAGTAATTTAATTTTGTGTGTGATTGCAGTTTGTGAATAAAGAGATGACTTAGGATAATCGGATCACTGACGAACTGAAACGGAGAATTTCGTGAAGGAACCATCATCAGGGAGTTCTATTCCTTAATCTTTTTGATATATCATTTAAAATTCCTTGATGATGATGATTGTGAATAAAATGTGTGTGTAAATGCTTGTTTGACCATTAAAGTTTGGGGATGTTTTTTTTTTAAATAAGTACAAACTTATTTAAAAAAAAAAAAGAAAAAAAAAAAAAAAAAGAAAAAAAAACAAACTTTAATGACATTATAGATTATGCATATTAGTTGTTTATTTTTAAGATTAATAGGCAATAGTTTAATTTGTATATTAAATTGTAGTTATGCCTAGATTTTATAATGGAAATGGATTAGTTAATACTAGAACTTGCATTTTAAAACACTATCCACATTAAACGGGCAGTTAACTATGTAAATGATTAAGGGTATCGTTTCTTGAGTGAGGATAATTGCACATTTTATGCAATTTGAGTGTTTTGGGCACGGAGTTTGGGGATGCATGGAGTCGAGCTTGCATGATGCCTTTTGTCATTAGAGTCATAGTGGATTCTCCAACTTAAGCTAAAATTGCACTAGTTTTCCATTTTATTTGCTTATTTTCGTCAGTTGTAGTATATTTCGTTTTGTTTGTTTCCATTGTAGATATCGTTTTGTTTTATTATTTGATTTTATTTGAAAATTTTCAATATTTCTTTGAGATTGCTTTTAGTGTGAGTTTATTTCAGTTATACTCACCAGTAAAAAAAATTAAATTTTATGGGTGAGTCTGAAAAATACAAAAATATTTATTTTATAAAAATTTGTATTTTGTAAATTTTGTAAGTTTGGTGTGTTACATCTGTTCTCTAAAAAAAACTAAAAAAAAACAAAAAAAAAAATCAAAAAAAAAAAAAAACAAAAACAAAAACAAAAAAAAAACAAAAAAAAAAAGAAAAAAAAAAGAAAAGAAAAGAAAAGAGAATGATGTGGTTTGGTCTGGTTTTCTTATTTTCTGTAAATATTTTAAAAAAAATCAATTTAAAAATATTTTGATCAATTTTGTACATACAGTTGGATTTTTATCTGCTTATTTTTAGTCAAGAAAATTTTGTATATATATTCCTGACACTTTTAATAGTGTGTTATATATAGGTCGGATAGGAAATAAAGTGTGCTATTTCATATTTATATGATTTATGGTGCATTTTAGTTTAAATCCACTTCAGGCTCTAATGATATAAACGCTAAGTGTAAGTTTCGTTTATCAATTGAATGAGAAAAGCCTAAAACTTTCCCTTTACCAAGTGAGATTGCAGGGTTGGGTATCAGATAAATATTTTGAGCCTTTGCAAGACCTTTTGATACATGGTTAATATATTCGGGTAGTGTGGATAATGCGTTAACATGCAAGCTTTTAGAATTAACTATTTTTGTGTGCGTAACGAGAAGGCATAATTATAATTTAGCAGATAAATTAAGCTAGTGTACTAGACTTTTGAAAATTAGACAGATAATATTGTAGGATCTATAATTCGTTGTTGTTTAAAATAATAATAATAATAATAAGTTTGTATTTGTTGATTAAAAATTTCCCATACTTTAATTTCATTTTTCAAATATTGTAAAGTTTAATTTTTTTTATTGCTCGGGACGAGCAATGTTTAAAGTTTGGGGATGTTTAGAGATCATTTTGCGATCTCTTTTTGAGCTTTAATGATAAAATTTATCCTTAAACCTAAGACTTTACAATATTTTTGTGCTTAAAAACTATGATTTGCGTTAATGTGTGCTAAAAAATAAAAATTCTGTTTTTAACGTATTTCATCATTTTACGTCGAAAAATGAACTAATTTGTGTGTTTTTGTTTGCAGGGTTTAACGGAAAAAAAGAAAAATATATATGTGTGTATTTAATTTATGGGATATTTTATTATTTAGATTATAATTCTTTTTAAAACCAATTATCTCTTCAAAACCCTAAAACCACCATTTTTAACCCTAAACCACCAAACCATTTTAGAAAACCATTTTTAATTTATATTTATTTTCTAAACTTTTATAAATTTAGTTTTTATTATTTTTAGCTTAAACTAGTTATTTTCTTTAATAGATTTATTTCAATTAATTATTTTTAGTTTGTTTATTTTTACTTTTTAATATAGATTTTTATTTAGTTGTTTTTAATTATATATTTTCTTTTACATAGTTTATTTTTATTAAACCATTTTTTTTATATTTTGCCAACTACTTTTACATTTTCTTATTTTATTTAAAACCAATTATTTTTTATTTTAGAATTTTAGTCTTTATTATTTTCAACATTAGTTTTAATTTTAATTTTAAAATTCTTATCTTTTATATTTTTAGAAAAACGTTTTTAATTTTTCATTTTTATTAAAACCAATTTATTTTTATTTTGGCATTTATTTTATTAGTTTTAGGTTTATTTTTATTTATTTATTTTGATAATTGTTTGTAGCATTTATTTTTTTATGAAATTTATTTTTATTTTTAGCTTTCTTAGTTTATATTAATTATAAACTTTACTTTTATTTTAAGTATAGCTTTTTATTTATTTTAATTTCGTATTTTAGGTTTTTATTTTATTTTAACCCATTTAAACCTTTTATTTTTCAACCCTTTATATTTTTATCCCAATAAATAATATATACATATATAATTTGTTTAAAAAATCCGAAATTTGAAAATAAATATATTAAATTCCGAAAATTAATAATAAATAAATAAAATTCGGATTTAATATTATATTATATTAAAAAAAATTAAAAAAATGAAAAAGCAAAAGTTAGTGGCATGGGAGACATGGGGAATATATTTTTTTTTGTCATGGGTTTTGTTCCTTTGACCTAATCAATTCCAAGACATAAAAAAACAAAAGAATATGTGCAAGTGTGTGTATGTGATCGTGCAAAACCAAGAAAACAAAGAAAAAAAATAGTCTAACCCATTTGATATTCATGAGATCGGCCGAGAGCAAAAAGAAGGAGCAAAAAAAAAAATCAAAGAAGAAAAAAAAGAGAAAAGGTTGTGTTCTTGTGCTTTCCAGGTAACAAATCCATCCAAACATTAAGTAAGCAAAAGAAACAATGGTGGAGTTGGTCAAGATATAAAAAATTCAAGAAGGTGGGTATACAAATATATGAAGTTTTCAGTTCAAAGGGAGTTACACAAGATCCTCTTAGTTTACATCCGGAGTTCTCATTCTCGTAGATTAGTTTTAGTTTTAGATCTATATCTATTTTTCTCTCTAGTTTCATTTGCGAGTTCATAAAATTCCAGTGAGGTTTCTTGAGTGTTCTTGATAGTTTGAAGTCATTAAGTCATCCATTAAGTTATTTCGTTGTAATTTTCGTTTTTTATGTATTTATCAAGTTTGAAGTATGGTTTGTAATAATTTGTAATTTTATGATTTTATGTTTGTAATAATTATTGTGTGTGATGAGTTGATTATTGGAGATTAGAAGCTTGAAAAAATCAAAGTCTACAAAGGTATGATTTTTATTCATGTTGTTATTTTATGTAAATTTTAGTTAATTATTTAGTTATGATTTGTAGAATAATGGTTGTATTAATTTTGTTAGTAGTAATAATTATGTGTGAGTAGTTTAATATAAGGTTTTGGTTGTGAACAATTAAATGATAGTCTAATAATTTTATTGGGATTTATTTATTGTAAATATGATTTTTATAAACTGAAATGTAAATTTATATGAGCGTCATGTATTATAAATATTAATCTGTTAATGTATTTAAAATCTGATCAATTTTAATTTTCAATAATAGGTTGATATTTATTAATTTTGTAAACAGAAATAAGTCTACTATATTTTGTAAATTTATTATCTTAAAGGGAAATTAAAATAAATCAATCTTGATGTTTAAATTACCTAATATGATAATATTTATGAAATTAGTAAACTGAACATTTTGCAATTCATGGTAAGAATGTTTTAATGAGTTTTATAATGTCATATTGATAATTACTGTAATAATATTTACAACTACCACAGAATTGACAACCTGTGGATTAGAATGTTATTATTGTTAAATATTGATATGATAATTAATTTACCAATTGGATGTCTTAACCGAAACAACTTTTGGAGATTTCATTAAACATTGTTTATTTTCTAAAATTCATTTTTTTTAATAAAAAAACCAACGATTTGTCAAAAACTGTTAAACACGACAAGGCTCCCAGTATTTCCCAATACTAGCTAGTGTTTAATAAGATCATTTTTATGCATAGTAATTCTTAGGCACGCGGGGACACAACTTGGTTTATCGATAATATTGGTCAGTTTTCAAACTAGCGACAAGGCCCTTAATTTGTATTTTAGTTATTTGGCTATTAGAATTAAATTAGTTTTAAATAAGTTAAATAAGATAATTTAGAGCCGAATAATTAAAATATAGATTGGTCAGTTTTTTTGATTGCGACAAGGCCCCTAATATTATTGATAAATTATAGGTTGTGATGTGTTTTTACTAAGTATTTATTATGTGTTAAATGGTAATATTTTTAATTGGTTTAACTTACCGTATAAAATTCATAGCAATAAATAATCCCAAAATAATTGTTTAGATTATTATTTAATCAGTTTCCAACCAAAGCCTTATTCGTATTGATATTTGTTAAAACTTGTGATTGTTTGTTGAATTATTGCGTGGTTGATTTTTAATTATCATTTGATAAATTATTTAGTTATTGTGGAAGTTCAAAATACCAAAAACAAACAAAATCATTTATTAAAATCAAAAGCAATATATTAAGATTACGATTAAAATTAATCCTTTCTCTGTGGGTACGATATCCGGTCTTCACCGACTATTATTACTTGTACGATCCTGTGCACTTGCAGGTCGTGTTAAACCGAACAGGTTTAATTCCCAAACAATAGCATCGGTATTTTTCGAGAGATACCATTTAGTTGTTATCATGCTATTCTTTTAGTCAAATAAGTTGAGTTTTAAGAGTTAGAAGATTGGAGTGTTTTAGGATTGGAATTTCAGAGGGAATTGTCAATCAGTGGTCTTTGTTATTCGAGTCGGTATGTCCAAAAAGGGTGGCCTCGAAAAAGGCACTTATGCACCTTACCACCTAAGATCGTCTGGCCTGGGATGGTATTTCTGAAAGCTCGTTACACGGACAACATCGAAAGTCATGGATAGTTCTTTAATGGCCTTTAGAATCTGAATGAGTACGTACACTTCATTGTGAATAGAAAATTTTTAATACAGGGTTCTTTAGAAAGTCATGAATTCCAAAGAATATTCCGATTATGTTTTCACAAACTATTTCACTCTAACTCTTAGGGCAATAAGCTTTGAAATTAGACACATTCAAAAATTGTTTGAGTCTCTATTAGAATTTGTTAAAAACTCTCTTGCTTGGGGATAAGCAAGGCACAAGTGAGGGGTGTTTGACAACGCCTAGTAATATCAAGTATTTTAGTCGTTGTTGAGCCCTATTCTTAGTGAAATTATATCATATATGTTGTGGTATTCTTACTTTTTGTGTCGGTGCGTGTTTGGAAAGAAATGACGCAAACAGGGGCTAAAAGCATACAAAATGGAAGAAGTTTGAAGATAAAGACAAAACAGTCGAATTCACATGCGCACCGCGGGATTCACAAAGGCACAACGCGGTGACTCAGCATTGAGGCGGTGGAGAAGATTCAAATGTCGAGAAAACAGGGTTAAACCCATACGCGCGCCACGAATTTCAGTTGTGCGCGGCGCGGCTTTTTAATTTTTGCAACTATAAATAGAGGGTTCTAGGTCGAAAAATGCAGCAAAGACCTGGCATAGGAACGACTCCCAAGGCTTCTTTGACTCCGAGTTTCAGTTCTTAGCAAGCATAATTTGGTATTTTATGTTTTTCTCTTTTAATTTCCAATTAGTTTAGCGATTTTGGTAGATTTAGCTAGTGTCTTTGGGTGTGACAACCATTGGCATTGGTTCTTAGTTTTTAAATTTCATGTTTACTGTTTTGAAACATTGGGATCTGAGTTTTTAATAGTAATCATTCGGTTAGTGTTAGTTGCTCTATTTTCGGTATTTTATGCTTTTGAATGGATTTTGGATGTTTTGATTGTGTTGGATGTTTGGATTTGATCGTTGTTACTTCTGATTTTGAAATACATTTCTGATTTCAGTAAGTACTTATGTTAGTTTGGGTTTAGTTTAGTTGATGCTTGTGTTGGATTTATTGATTTGTGATTTTTGGGATTGTTTTGGGAATAAGTCAGAAACTAGATCCTCTGGCTGTAGAAGTGACACTACAGTTGGTAATCTGTTGCCTACCTTGACCACGTAACTCTTGTGGATCGACCCTGACTACCACTGTGCTAAGTGAGAGTGAGGTTATTTTACTATTTTTGACCGCATGACGACCCCTGCGATGTCACTAAGGCTCAATAGATTTTTCAACCTCTAATTGAGTGTTAATGCCAACATCAAGTCCTTTATTGGTTGACTCTTGAATCTCATCAAGATCAATCTGGCTCCCACTAGCCTCTTCGGATATCAGCTCCCTCTCTCAGAAGACTTCCATTCGAGCAACAAATACTTTGTTCTTAGAAGGTTTATAAAACAAATACCCAAAAGAACTGACATGATAACCAACAAAGTAACATCTCTCTTATATGTGTTCTAATTTGTCAACGACTTTACGACATAGTAAGCCTCACAACCCCAAACTTTTAAATGTGCTAATCTGGGTAGTCAATCTCGTGCTATAGCGCAGAGATAGCGTGTCGCGGAGTCAGGCCGATATAGAAATGAAAATCTCGGTTAGTAATCTCGCTGGCGTTATTATAGCCGAGATTTTCCGAGATTGTCCGAGATTTAGCATTATTTGGGACCGCTATAGCGGCGCTATGACTGATATTTGGACCAGGTGATTATTTTTCCAGAATTTTTGAAAAATATTGGGTTGTTGACTGTAATGTGTGTTGAGGTCATTATTTTGTATATATTTTTCATTATGGGATATGATTCTTTGTATCAGATATGATTGCGATTAACAATAAATTCAAGTATTACTTATGAATATATGAGTATAAATATTAATTGTATGTAATATAAAAAACCGCTATTCCGCCGCTATACCACCGCTAGAACTGCTATTTCAAATAGCGGCCAGTGACTGTGGCTTCTGGTACAGCATGGCCAACCCCAGGAGCGGTTTTACATGGGAAACTGATTGAAGAGGGATGTGCCAAAGTACAAATTGATCAATTCGTTGAAACGTTTAAGGACCTGCCAGTCCATTCAGTCACAAGAACAGATGAAGTTAGAACTGTTGAGGATTTGTATCATGCAATCGTTCAGTGGCCTAGACATGCACTAAAGGTATTTTTTAAAAGGAATATGAATATATTTTACTATAATATTGTTAAATATAAATTACAATATATTGTAGCTTGCAACCAACAACGCATCGACCAAATCCTCACTAGTTGGATCAAATCACACCTCCCCGCCATCACAAATTGATACGACATCAGTTTATAAGCCACACGTATTCATACCAACAAATTTACATTTGTTGTTAATTTATATAGTTTGAACTATTAAAAGTTATAACATTTTGTTTGTTATTTTAGTTTCAAGGAAAAGACAGTGATATTTTTGGTCGGAATGAGCCCTCTTTTACAAATTTGGTTAGTCTTTAAATTCCTTAATTTAGTTACTTTGTTAATATATATAATGAGAATATAAATACTAATTGTTTGTGTTTTGATTTTTTAGCTAATGTCACAAATGGCTACTTCTGCACATGTACACCAACCATCAATCCAAAAATTTGTTGACCCTGAAGTGGATGGATTGTTGATCAAAATACGGAATAAAGGAAAGAAACATACATATATACTTGATCAACTATCCAAACTGTTTGGTGGTGAATTTTTTTAATACCTTGTCACCGAAAGGGTTGTATCCCAACATGGTTGAATTTGACATCGTACTTTCAGAGGTCTTACAACTATTGTTAAACCGTCAGCTTGATCTCCACATTCTACAATGGTTTGCAATGTAAGTTCTTATTACTTATTATTGATTTTTATTGAACTTATAAAATATCATTTTATATATGATTTAGTTTACTCGCCTTATATAATATAATTAAGGTATTTTTATGAGCTGCCAAAGAATTCGTCTTGCGCTTTCCTTGATGCAAGAATTATTAAAGATGGTGACGACAACAAAACAAAACGAGCCGTCGTCATACATCACATAAAACAATTAGTTTTGCATCATGAGAAGAAAGATTTTTTTCTTGCACCATATATATCTAGGTAATATATAATTCTCCATATAATACATATACACACTAAACATATGGAAAGCCTAAATGTTTTCTGATTTATATTTTTGAAGAGGACATTGGGTGCTTATTATTCTTTGCCCAAAAAACGGAATCGCGTATATTCTTGACTCTTTAAAACGTTCCGCTACACCGGCCAATTACCCCATTGTGTCTATTATAGATGAAGCTTTCCCGGGTACATATAAATGGAAGATGGCAAAGGTTTGTTTTAAAATTCATTTTTTTCAATTTATATGAAGGTGTTGAAAATATTTATTTGTAATTTAATTACAGTGCTTCAAACAAAAAGCCGGCTGGGAATGTGGTTTTGTAGTCATCAAACATATGCAGGAGTTCGTTGAGACGATTCAACACAATTGTCCCACTGAAGAAGTATGTGTTCTTTTGGTATAAAAATATAACTTTTCTTTCTTTGTATACCTGAATATAATATTGTTGTAATTGCTTTTAGTTTTGGAACAAGAACATGCTGTTTTCGAGTGATGATATCGAGCAAATGGTATTAAATCTATTGTCAATGTTAGTTAGCAAGGAGATTGAAGGCCGCCGGGAGAATATTCAATAAGAAACGATTTTGTGTAGCATTGTTCTCGAACATATGTTTATATATAGCATTATAGCATTGTACTCTATAAGATACAAATTTGTATATAATTGTGAATGTTGGTACTGGAACAAATATTTGTATAATGACCCGAAATAAATTTAAAGTGCGTAATATATGATTATATGCATGGACCGAAATAAATTTTAGTGCAATTTGTTTGTTTTTTTTATCATGGGTCATAGCTACTTGGTAGGACTAAGCTCATATGGCACGCAAAGTCCATGTGTCAGGCTAAGCCTAAACGAAGACTAAGCCAATGTGTCACACTAAGCCCAAATGGCAGACTAAGCCCATGTGGTACGCTAAGCTCAAATGGTAGACTAAGTTCATGTGTTAGGCTAAGCCCAAACGGCTGACTAAGCCCATGTCGTAGGCTAAGCACAAAAGGCAGACTAAGCTCATGTGTCAGGCTAAGTCCAAATGGCAGACTAAGCCCATGTGGTAAGGCTAAGCCAAATTATATGATGCGGTTAATATTATATGCTGCGTTGTTTTAATGATGCGGGTTATATGTATTTAGTGCGATGTTCTATACTTTCAGGAAAGCTCATTTGATGCGGTTTAGTCATTGTTGATGCGGTTTGGTAAACCGCACTATTAAATGTGATATTTAATACTGCGCAATAATTAGGTGCGGTTGAATAACCGCATCTAAATACCATTTTAACCGCATCAACAAATCACTTCTATACTAGTGAGATAAACCAAACTGAAATTTAAAAATTCTAAAAAAACAGTTAAGACATTTCAAGTGGTCAGCGTTCTACATGGGAAAGTTAAACGGAAACCAACCAACTCCGCGTGATCGTAACCGTAATAATAATTTCCCAACTACGCGTTCGCTCAAAATAATTGATTCCAACCTCCTCTTTCCAGCGAACAAAATCAAAACAGATCATAAAAATAATAAATAAAACTAAAAAATCTCTGGATTTCATGTCTCCAGACTATTCGATTAGTAAACAAAATCAGTAAAACAAACGAAGATTCTTAAAACGGACATGTTTATGGCCCGAATTGCACCTTCAAAGGTCGGTTTATGAAACCAGATTCACCAAAAGAATAAGCCAAACTTAAATCTATGATTTGATGTTGCAAAATTATTCGAATAGAAAGAAATTAAACCAGTGACACACTGGTACGAAAACGTTAGATCCGACATGATTTGAACATGTTGATGGATTCATAATTCTTTACACTGTGGAATGTTGATTCATGGAATATAAAAGCAGTGTTACTGCAATCCTAATAATTTCTAAATTTGCTAAGATTCTAGACGCGAAATTAACTACCTGATTGATTAGCGACGACGGAGACGATGACATTATATGCACAAAAGAAGTTAGCGAGAGTTATTTACTCATCATCTTCTTGAACTCTTCGAAATTGACGCTACCGTCGCCGTCAACGTCAACCGACGCAATCATCTTCCGGCAATCCTTCAACGAGCACTTCTCGCCTAAGCTTTTCAAAACGGAATGCAATTCATTTGCCGATATTTTTCCGTTCTTATTCTGATCGTACAAGGCAAACGCTTCACGTAACTCCTTGTCCACCGTCGCTCCATCAACAGCGCCGGATCCTCCACGCTGAAACTCGATGAATTCATTAAGGTCAATGAAACCGTCTCCGTCGGTGTCTATTTCCTTCATTACGACCTTGAGTTCGTCCTCCGGCGTGACGGTGCCGAGTGCGCCGAGAATGGATCCGAGTTCGGATATGGAGATTTTACCGTCGCCATTAACGTCAAACTTCTTGAAAATTTTCTCGACGTCGTTGGTATCACCAACAGCGTAACTTTTGGCCATTTTATAGGGAATGAAAATGGAGGGCTTGACTAGAGAATTACGATTTGTCGTATAGTTTCTGTAGTTGTGAGTTAGGGTTCCGGCGGCAGATATATAATGGAGGTTGAAGACGCGTTTCACGCGGTAGAGTGACAGTTTGGTGATGCTAATGACACCTCTGTACGCGTCCTCTTATTCTCCTATCATGCTTCGAGAGTAATAATCTAGTGTATTCGCGTACACTATAGAATATGATAATTTAAGGGCGTGTTTGATACGGAGCTTTTGAGAGCGTTTGAGAGCTTCTAGCTTCTAGCGTTTAGGAAATAACTCTAATAAAAACCAAAAGCTTCGTTCGGTGACACGAGCTTGAAGCTTTGATTTTAAACTAAACGTTACTATTTTAAAAACTAGTTTAAGTAGTTTTTAAAAAAAACTCTACTAATTATATCATTAATTACTAGAATATCCTTAAAATTATAACCAATAATTACGCAGATGTCCTTTTATGTAATTTTACATATTTTAAAAGCTTCCAGCTATTTCTAAAAGTCACAGCTTCCGGCTACCAGTTACCCGCTACCCGCTATCAGCTTCCCGCTACCAGCTACCCGCTACGAGCTTCCAGCTTTGTCAAACACGTCCTAAGAGAATTGAAAATTAGTTATTATCAAACTATACAACTCAAATAATGTAGTAGGTAAATCATAATATAGTCCCACAAGTATAGTTTAGAGTTTCAGCTTATAGTTATCACTCTATCTAATGCCTATAGAATGAATGGCCAATTACAATTAGGGTGTAGGTGTTTGGTAAAAAAAATCCTAGTGATGAAAATGTGTGTGTAAAGTCAAACACACATATACATACTTACATACATATATCACGCCATGTGGTGGTTTATTTAAGATTACCTTTACAATTAACAAGAACACAAGAACGGAATAATAATTTTTAAAATGTTTTCTTTAATTCATAACATAATCTCTCAAAACATAAGAAAAACAGAATACTTGGGCATCTCCAAATATAGAGTAATACTATTCATTTACACCAAAAAATAAAGTTAATGTTTCACTTGTCAGTTTTAGTCGTTGAACTTTTATTTTTATACATTTCTAGTTTAATTTAAATACAATTACAAATATTTACAATCATGTTATATATTAAATGATATTAATTAGTTATAATTATCAAAATTGAATATTTATACATCGAATTAATATAAAAGTTTACGTATAATAAATAGAATGAAAGATTTTGACAATTATAAATGATGGAAAAATAATATTCTAGGAATATACCTTTTAAAGTAAAAATAGCGTGAAAATAGAGGTGGGTTGGAAATTTACATTTTTACACCATATTTTACTTCAAAAATAGAGTAAAAAAATAGAGGTGGGCTGGAGGTGGTCTTATAGGAAAAGAGGATAAGTCTCTTTCCTTAATCTTAGGAAATATGAATTGATCAGAATATGATTCTCAATCAATTATCTAAATCAATTACTAAAATAAAGTTTCTAAAATTAAAATAAAAGAGAAAAATATCGTTTTGAGGCCCTAAACGATACTGAATGGACGAAAAACGACGGACCTCATGAGTCTTGAAGATCGGCCCGTTTTACATCAACCGTGCGAATTTTGTCTTATTCGGACACTGTCGAATCACTTCGGCAAATTTGATGATGATCATGTCATCACATTAAACCATGCAATAAGACTTGTACCCATTGCATCATCCTCCCCCTCTTGAAAAGGACTCGTCCTTGAGTCTGCTTCATCATCCAAATCTCCCTCAAAAGGCGATAATTCTGTAATATTGAACGTGGCCGACACACTGTAATGACCCGGTAACTCAATCTTGTAAGCATTATCGTTGATCTTCTTCAAAATACGAAAAGGCCCACCAGTCCGTGGATGGAGCTTGCTAAAACGTTGGTTGGGAAACCTCTCTTGCCTCAAAAGGATCCATACAATATCACATTCATGATAGAAAACTTGTTTGCGATGTTTATAGGAACGATCCACGTACTGTTTATTATGTTTGTCAATCTGTAAGCGAACTTGTTAGTGGAGTTCGTGAATTTGATTTGATTTCTCTTCACCCTCCACACTAAACTGATCAACAACTAGTATGGGCACTAAGTCAAGTGGGGTGATTGGATTTTTGCCATACACAATCTCAAAAGTGGGGTGATTGGATTTTTGCCATACACAATCTCAAATGGGTTTTTCTCGTTGTACGGTTAACCAAACGATTATAAGCAAATTCTTCTTGTGGAAGAGTGAGAACAATACATGGACTCATAGATTCTCAAATCAAGCCCTTCTCTAGCAACTCAAAAAATGTAAAAATTAAACCATAAAAAGTCCCACAATTATAGTTTAGAGTTTTAGATTATAGTTATCACTCTATCTTTCAATATGGATTCGTACTTTTCCATTACGTACAATCATACTTATTGATTTAGCGTTAGTTTAAAGCTTAGGGTTGTTATAAGAGTATCCACAATATGAGAGTTTTTTCATAAATCTTTTTGTGTTTTTTTGGTACCATGTCATTTGTCAAATCACAAAACCAAATGCTTTTATAAACCCTCAATTTGAAGAGCTTCTTTTACATAGCTTTTTATGATCCCATACACATATTTAACCTTTTTTTATATACAAAGACTATATATATATATATATATATATATATATATATATATATATATATATATATATATATATATATATATATATATATATATATATATATATATATATATATATATATATATATATATATATATATATATATATATATATATATATATATATATATATATATATATATATATATATATATATATAGGGATAGGATCAAATATTTCATACAAGTATTGTGTAACCTTGAAACTCAATCTGGACCACTCATTTAAAACACATTCATTTAAGAATGTACAAAATTTAGTTCATTCTTTTAAGAATTGTTAGAACTCATTATGTCAAAAACTTATTCTGTTAAGAATGTGTTTTTTTCATTGTTACGAGAATGAAATCTAATGGCCAGGATTTGGTTACAAGGTAACACAATAATTGTCATTCTTATTATAACGTAGCCCTATATATATATATATATATATATATATATATATATATATATATATATATATATATATATATATATATATATATATATATATATATATATATATATATATATATATATATATATATATATATATATATATATATATATATATATATATATATATATATATAATAGATAATCAATATAATGATATCATTTTGTGAAAAAATTATAACCATAGAGCTTGCGAATTAGTAAGCTCTTTGAAAAAACTAGGATTCGAAAAATCTTCCACTATAGCTTTTTAAATACATGCAAGCCTTTTATTTTAAAAAACTTTCAAAAAGCTTTCTTTGAGGATTCTCTAAGGGTGTTGCTATATGTATCATTCCTTTTTATAGTATTTCTTTACGCACTATTTTTCTTTTAGTTGTTTTTTTGTCATCGTAAACCCCGATTGGTATGACCTTTTGTCTATTTTGTAGTTTTGTTGTTTTGTTTTATTTTGTTGTTTTGTTTTATTATTATGATATTATTTTATCAGTTAGGTCTTATTGTTTTATAACTATTTGTTTTATTAGTTTTCTTTTAGTTGTTTACTATTATTATTATTATTATTATTATTATTATTATTATTATTTTATCAGTACAATCGGAACGACTCTAAATTTTTTCCAACACCAAAGCAGGAAAATGCTCCTTACCCAACTTTTCACCATCCAGAAGCTCCCCTACAACCTCAATGTCAACCACTTCGGCAGCTATCTCAACACGGTTGTCGCCGCTCCAATCGAATAGTCACTTGATGTTGGACGAAGGTCGATAACATGTCTAGCAAAAGGAAAAAATGCTATTGTTCCATACCAAACTCTAGATATGTTGGTAGTCAACTCGAAACGAGCTGTAATCTATTTTATTATCGATCCAATAGATGTGGAATTGAGCCCAACATTATGCTTACCAGCTAGAAAAACTTTAACCCAATAATAGTTTTATTAGGACTAAGCAGTCGATAGGTGATCACACAACACAACATAATCACAACTAAAGGAAGTGACAAGGAGAAAACACAACAAAAAAGAACACAATGATTTAACTGGTTTACTCGATTCAGACTGATCAAGCTATGTCCAATATAGGAACTATAGAGTATATTTCTGAGTTTGAATGCTAAAAAATTATACAAATTTTTACTGCACTCTTCTCACTTTTTGCTCACACTCTTCACATTCTCATAGTCACAACTGAGATCACTATTTATAACGGGCAATGGGATATATAAGAGATGATGGGAAATCTTCTAGCGTCTTGCTTTCGACAATAGGCCAGGTGATGTGACAAGTCCTGAAACACGCTGGGCAGACCAACTTTTTGTGACAACATACTTAGGAATTGGTGCCAAATGAGACACTTTGGTTTCGAAGTAGATTTTTTACTTTTATTAACATCTCTACTCTACACATCTAGGGTGGCAAAAATCCCACGGGACCCCTGTCCATGGGATTCCGATTCCGTACGGGGGTAGTTTTTTCAAAAATTCAGGAGCAGGAGCGGGGGCGGATTTCACTCCCGTTTGATTTTCGGGGGCGGGTTCGGGAGCAGGTCGTTCCGTCCGGAAACCCCAACGGGGGCCCTGTTTGTATATAAATAAAATAATAAATAATACATTATATATATATATATATATATATATATATATATATATATATATATATATATATATATATATATATATATATATATATATATATATATATATATATATATATATATATATATATATATATATATATATATATATATATATATATATATATAAACGATTTTGGGGTCGGGTCAGGGTCAGGGTCAGGGTCAGGGTCAGGGTCAGGGTCAGGGTCAGGGTCAGGGTCAGGGTCAGGGTCAGGGTCAGGGTCAGGGTCAGGGTCAGGGTCAGGGTCAGGGTCAGGGTCAGGGTCAGGGTCAGGGTCAGGGTCAGGGTCAGGGTCAGGGTCAGGGTCAGGGTCAGGGTCAGGGTCAGGGTCAGGGTCAGGGTCAGGGTCAGGGTCAGGGTCAGGGTCAGGGTCAGGGTCAGGGTCAGGGTCAGGGTCAGGGTCAGGGGCAGGGGCAGGGGCAGGGGCAGGGGCAGGGGCAGGGGCAGGGGCAGGGGCAGGTCAGGGGCAGGGGCAGGGGCAGGGGCAGGGGCAGGGGCAGGGGCAGGGGCAGGGGCAGGGTCAGGGTCAGGGTCAGGGTCAGGGTCAGGGTCAGGGTCAGGGTCAGGGTCAGGGTCAGGGTCAGGGTCAGG
Organism: Cichorium intybus; assembly: GCA_023525715.1. NCBI lineage: Eukaryota > Viridiplantae > Streptophyta > Magnoliopsida > Asterales > Asteraceae > Cichorium > Cichorium intybus. Next base: position 129,822,617 of record CM042011.1, on the reverse strand, counting down.
GTCAGGGTCAGGGTCAGGGTCAGGGTCAGGGTCAGGGTCAGGGTCGGGGTCATTCGGGGTCGGGGACGTCGGGGTCATTCGGGGTCGGGGACGTCGGGGTCGGGGTCGGGGTCGGGGTCGGGGTCGGGGTCGGGGTCGGGGTCGGGGTCGGGGGAAAACATTTTTTTTCGAGTCTCAGATGGGAGAACGGGGGAACGAGGGCAAGAGCGGGGATACTTTCTGAATTCAGGGGCGGGATCGGGTGCTAGGAAACGGGGGAATTCGGGGGCGGGGGCGAGCGAGCCTATTTCCGGTCTCGTTTGGTCCCGTTGACATCCCTATACACATCCAACCCATGAGGAGATTCTACTGCAAAGTCTGGACCGGAGCTAGGCTGCTTCCTCGGTCCTGCTGACCTTTGTTTGGACCTACCTGCTAGCTTTCTAAAGTAGCTTGAGAAAATGGGTTGAATGTCGTTGACTCGTGATACTACTTTACATCTGTCGATCTTGCATCAGTTAATCTAACCGAGATGAAAAACATTCCTCATAAGAGGACATAGATCCTTCTAAAGTGCAATCCTTCCAACCGTATTGGTTGTTTCACCTCGGTTCCTGGTTTCCTCGGACCGTTGATATTCTTTGTCTACAAAGTCTTCCTTGGTTTGGATTAGACTCTACATACTTAACAAGTCCTACTTGGAGACTAATCAGAACTTGATTATTCTATCTTCGAAGTTGTAATAGTGAGATACTCTTCCCTAGTTCCTTGTCTTCGCCTACTTCTACAGAAGAGTAGTTGAAGTCATAAACAACTTCAACTTTTTGGGACCACCTGGGTGAAAATATCTACCAAGTTCTTCACAATAAATCAAATTCTTCTCAAGGCATATGTCACTCCGATTATCACAATACATCACATAATCCTTCTGATCCAAGCCCAACTCTGATAGGAAGTTCTTCAACCAGACAAGCTCCTTACTAGCTTCAGGCAGAGCCACATATTCTGCCTCGATGGTTGAAAGAGAAACACTCTTATGTAGTCTTTCCATTCAATCGATTGCGGTTCCTCCGATTTTGAACATATAATCAGTAGTGCTCTTGCATAAATTCGCACAACCCCCTAAGTTAGCGTCGACATACGCTTCCTGGACTACCTTCTGCCTTTTGAAACTCATGGTTGTGTCTGAGGTTCTTTTAATTATCAAAGCAGCCACTTGACTCCTTTCCAATGCGTCTTTCTTGGATTAGATATAAATCTACTAACTAATCCCACTTCATGCACAATGTCTGGTTTGGTGCATACCATAACATACTTTAGTTACCTACTGCAGACGCATAAGGGATCTTGGCCATTGATGTATTGTCTTCTTCGGTCTTTAGGGATGCTTCTTTGAGAGCCGCATAAGACTCCTTAGGGGTGTACTCATGGGCTTTGCATCAGACATACTGAACTTCTCCAAAAATTTATGGATGTACTTCTATTGGGAAAGTTTAAGGACTCCTGCAACTTTATCTCGAATGATGCTCATTCCCAAAATCTGTTTAGTTGCACTTAAGTCCTTCATCTCGAACTCTCTGGCCAGCAGCTTTTTCAATCTGTTGATGAATGAGGACTAGAACTTCTTCTGGAAACATCAGTGATCACTCTCACTTCGACTGTAACCGTTCCTCCTCATGAAGATATTCAACTTCAAGTACCACTGCCTTGGAGCTTGCTTCAATCCATACATGATTTTCTTCAACTTGCACCCCATGTTTTCTTTTTAAGTAACTTGCAAACATTTTGGTTGTGCCATATAGATATCATCATCAAAGTCTCGGTAAAGGAATATAGTCTTCACATCAAGTTGTGTATAGTTTGTTAGTGGTTAGGTGAAGACAAAGATAGGCACTTTGTGTAGTGAAGTACCCAACAAAGACAAAGGGAATATAATAGGGTTCTCGTTTATGAGATGTGTAGGGTCGAAGCCAAGAAATCAGAGATATCCAAAGTTATGGAGTTTGTTATAGTTTGGGTGTTGCTTGCATAGGGAAAAGTAAGGGGATTCATTTTTTAGAGTTGTAGCTGGGAGGCGGTTGATAAGATAAGCAGCAGTGGTGGAAGCATATAGCTAAAGGGAGAGAGGAAGCTTCACGTGGGACAAGAGAGAAAGGTTGGTTTCAACAATGTGCCGTTGATAGCATTCAACAAAGCCATTATGGTCAGGGGTGTGGGGTGTAGAGTTAAAATGGGTGATAATGTTGTCAAGAGGACTTGGGTTGAGCCTTTTGTACTCACCTACATTACCAGAGTAAAAGCGTTTTATAGTTTTTTCGAATAAATTTCCAATTAAGGCTTTCAAGCGGTGGAAGGTTGTTGTGGTATCAGACTTTTCCTTCAACCAAAAGAGCCAAATATAGTGCGTGAAATGATCAACAAAAGTAGTGTAGTATTTGTACTTTTCTGAGGATGGAATAAGGAAAGACCAAACATTTGAAAAACCCAGATCTAAAGAGGCATTAGTGGTGAGAGTTGATTGAGAAAACGTAAGTTTATGACTTTTATTGATAGAACAAGAAGTACAATGCAAGAAATTGGAAATACATAAATGAAAAGAGAACTTAAAAGCTTTAAAATGTTAGAGGCCGGATGACCAAGACAACGGTGCCACGGGTGATGTTGATGAAGATGCGAGGGAGTGTTCGCGCATACATGAGGCAATGATGCTTACCATATATAGGAGCCATAATAGGTTGGTCCTTCAATGATTTTCTCTATAGTATAGTTGTCTTTTATAAGAAAAGAAGAGTGAGAGAGGGCAGCATTGTCATTATTGTCACAATAGAATTATGAGTGAGACAAAAGTTTTTGAGAAAATTTGGGAACGTATAAGACATTGTTAAAAAGAAGTTTCTTGTAAGAGTAAGGAATATAAAATTTACCAATATGAGAATATGGAGAGTGGAGCCATAACTTATTACTTGATCATCAAGTCCATCATATGGTTGATGGGTAGCGAGGGTCGCAAGGTCATCAATGATAAGATGGGAGGAACCATTGTGAAGGAGCCAAGCATTTGGGTTGCTGGTTGTTCCTAGCATGGCGTTATGAGCATGGATACGAGTGGTAGGATGTGGGAAGGTAACATAAGGATAAAGGGTGCAGAATTGGCGATATTGGGAAAAGACATGTCCGGTGATACGACAATATCGTCATTTTCCTTTGAAGGCAGTAGGTTGTTTGGTGAAGGTGGGGCTAGGCCGAGGGGTGTATGGAGGTCGATTTTGGTAAGTTTTGATGTAGGTGGGGCGGTTTTGTGCAAGTGACACGTCGCAGTCGTTGATGCGGTCAAAAATACTAAAACTAACCTTACTAGTCCACTAGCTAGTGGTAACTAAGGGTCGAACCGTGGAGTCCATGGTTGGCACTCTATTTCGATAAACCGCGCTATAGTGTCACTCTATAGATTGTGGATCGAGAACACGTGGGAACGGACCAATAACACAAACAAAACCAAAATAAAACTTAGATATGGTTGCAGATCGGGAAAACAATAAACCAAATGGGTTTTTATAAAATCAAACCAAACAACAAATCGTTCACTACCAACTATTCAGATCTAAACAAACCGAAGGACTACAAGATTCGAATGATTCTCTTAAGCGTTAATCAAACAAAACATCGAGTAATCGAGGAAAATCCCAATTGTGGAATACCTCGATACCGAGTTGATATAAAACTACTAAAATGTCAAATCTAACCAAACTAACTACTTGGAACTGAAAAAGAGATGAACTTAAACTACTGGATCCCCTCTCGATAGCTCGAGATACTTCAAAAGTCGGACGGGAGCCCTCTATTTATAGTGGTGGATTTTGGGGTCTCTGAGTCGTGAATAAGGCTAAACTATGCCGCGGTCCCGTTGGATTCCCGAGATCTCACGATTTGAATTTTGAAAAACGAATACTTTGACTTTATCCGACATTAGTGTCGCTAACCAAGAAGGTTAGCGTCACTAAGTCATGATCCGTTCCTTGATTTGCGCGTTTTGAATTTGAATCTGAAGGTTACTTGTTTCTGCGAACTTAGCGGCGCTAACCTTAAAGGTTAGCGGCGCTAACTGGGCATGATCAGCCGTTTTCGTCTTTTTGCTCCTCAACTTGTTCCAAATTGTACTTTTGACCCTGCATTTTCACTAAAAACACAAAACATGCCCTTGGAACTAAAAGTGAGTAATATTAGTATCTTAGAAGGATAAACTAACTATAATAGGGCTCAATAACACCTAAAATTGCTAACATTGCTAGGTGTTATCAGCAATGTGGACATAAAGGGTTAAAGTGGTGGTAGGGGTGGAGGTATGATTGACTGTGAGTTCATGTTGAATGAGTTTTTCATGGAGGATTTCAAAGGAAATATGTGTGTCTCAAGCCCTAACAATGTCAGATATAGGTTTGTATGTTTCATCAAGACCACGAAGGACTTTAGCAATAATATCCTCGAGATCTAATGGTTTACCAATTTGTGCTAATTCATTCATGCAAAGTGTAGAGTTCATATACTCTATGACAATTTTAGTACCTTTGGAGAGGGTATCAAGGCAATCTTTAACTTGTAGGATGTGACCACAAGTGGGATTAGCAAAGGTGTTGGAGAGAATAGTTCAAGCCTCATGAGTGGTTTTGGCTTCGAGAATGAGAGAGGAAGTTGATGGTGCGCGTGTGCTAGCTAGGGCTCCTAGAATTAACTAATCTTTTTTTGCCAAGTTTTGAAGGAAGGGTTTGGTTCTTCAATGAAGGCGTTGTTTGTATTTTTTGTAGATGGGGTGATGGTCATCGTGACTGTGGGGGGTGGTGGAGAGATGATGCCATCTAGGTAACGAATGAGGTCATAACCTCTGAGAAGAGATTGGATTCCAATTTTCCATGAGAGGTAGGGTTGAGAGTTGAGTTGGGTGCAGGTGGTGAGATTGACTAGAACTAAAGGTCTGTTAGGTTCATGGCCATTAGGAATGATAGGGTGATCTTAAATAAACCCCCTCTATGTGTGGGTGTGGGTGTAGTGTGAGTTGACTTTCACACACACATGTCACATTATGGGGGTTTTTTTACCAATACTTGGAATGATATTGTCAATGGTTGACATGGTAGGAGCTGTTGGGTAGAAAAGAAAAAAAATGAAGAGAATGAAGTTGGATCGATTTAGCTCTATGATACCATGTAAAGAATGAATAAAGGTTTGACGGTATTTTTCACTACATGATATAATATATACAACAACCCTATTTATACTATACACATAGGAAGCTATATACAATAAGTGCTTGTGTAACACCCATCTTCTCGACAATTAGTAATAAGGTATATTTACGACGTTATAAGCTATCATTTATTAAATTTTAGTAAATAACTAAGATAATATATATGTAAATCAGTATTTTTCCACAATGATTCACGATATATGTTTTTCAACGTTATTTATACAAGTCATAAATTATAAAAACTTAGTAGGTCGTAAAATAATATCTGTTATATTTGACAATATTACTATCCGATATTATATTCGAAATTTTATTATATAATAATTTGGTATGACTCATATTTTTATTTTGTTGTGAAATAATATTATATATGTATATATTTATATCATTGATATATGTGTAAATTTAATATGTATATATTAGTAAAAAATTATAAACAATATATGTATATATTTATATCATTGATATATATGTAAACCTAATATGTATATGTTAGTAAAATTGTTAACATATAAATCATGTATTGGAATATGAGTATCATACGTGTAATCAAGAAAAGATGCCAAACTTTAATCCACATATATATTGTATGGATAATTCCCATATGGATAATTACTATATCCACACCTAACCAATCAAAAGCAAGGTCATCGTGTCATTCTAGGTGTTAGTCAAATAAATGATCCATGTAATTGTTGTAGATACGTGTTGTTTTTAATCATAGCGTGTCAATTAATTTTGAATGACTAAGGCACTAAAGAGCAGCTTAAGCTTAAGTATAAATAGAGTCATAGTTTTGCTAAAATTTTTATCACTCAAATCAAATAACACAAAGTTTAGGAAAACAACGTGGATTTCCAAAAGTGCCGGCTTTTAGACAACAACTAAATCATCAACGTGAGTTTTTATGATGCCTTTACAAACTGAGATATATATATGATATATATTGTGTTTATATGTAAGACCCATTTTTCATTTTGAGATGCTTACTAAGGTAAGTAGTGTTATTACCTTATAACCGGTGTGGTCTTACATATGAGTTGTTTAGAGATGTGTTAATCTAAAGTTATAGTTAGCCTCATCAAGTTGTAGAACTTTTCCTTAGCTTTCTAAGCATATAAGGATTGTTAAAAACGGATAAGAAACGAGAAAGTTACGATCGAAAAACCAAGTGAAATTCCAGATTCACACGGGGGCGTGTAGATTCCACACGGGGTCGTATAGAATCATGCAGTGAGCCAAAATTGAGTTCCAGACTTGCACGGGTCGTGTAGATTCTACACGGGGTCGTGTAGAATCGTGCAGTGAGCAAATAGTAGAAGAGGTGGATCCACACAGGGTCGTGTAGAATCCACACGGGGTCGTGTGGACCTGACAGAGCCTTTAAATGTGCAGAAAATGCTCATTTCGGGGAAAAACACCCCAAATTCGATTCCAGAGCTTCCTAAGGCGATTTTCCACCAAATTGAGCCAGGGGATGCGTGGGGAAACGTATGGAGACTTCAATCTAACCCCGTAAACACGTTCACGATTCCTAAATCATCAAGGTGAGTGATTTCTTTGTTTTGGGGGTTTTGAAACCCTAGTTTTGATTTCAGTGTTTTACCTATATATTGTTATATATGTTGTTAATAGATTGTTAGTGGATGCCTTTAGAGTTATTGGCGAGTGTATTGTTGAGTTTCTACGGTTGAATGAGTAGAACCGCGGATTTGGGGGTTTCGGTAAATATAGAGTTGATATTTACCGTTTATACTCCTTTTTCCTTTTTTGATTTGTACATCTTTGAGATAGATGTTGTTGAAATGATTGTGGATGTTGGAAAATTGATTTAGACTATGGTGATATAACCATGTCTAGTGAACAGGAGCCCGGTACACGTAATTTGGGGGTTCCAAATACTGAGTTGACATCAGGTGAGTAAATATAATTCATTCTTATGATTAAATTGTGAATTTACAGGTTACTATTGATTTTAAATTGGTTGAGATAGCCAAGTTATAATTGAGAAACATGTGATTTAACATACGAGAATGAGATTTTGAGTGTGATTTAATGCACGATTGAGATTATGTTCGTATGAGAAATAAGAGTCATATCCTGTTGTAGGTAATACATATGTATATACGTGTGTGTTATATTGATATTGAAATAAATTAGAGTCGAAATGGTTCTGTTATCGGTGGATAACAAGAGATGAGTTGGATTTCATATTGAGTATAAGAGTAGAGTATATGATGTAGCGGTGAGTTAAAGAGTCTTTGAGTTTGATTGCTACAACCATGATGGGTGTTATAATTGAGTATAATTGATGGTGAAATGAGTATATGTGAGTGTGTGTGTGTAATTGAGTTTATGAGTAGTATCGCTTGTGATACTTATTATTGATTTGATATTATTACTAATTAGCTGGTGTTTGTAAAGCTAATATGTTAGTAGATTTCAGAGTTGAGAGAAGATGGATTTGCTAATGAGATTAGCAAAAGTGAATGATGAGGATGTTATTGAGAAAGATTTATGGAGTGTGATTAAGATTACTCACTAAGCTTTATAAGCTTACACTTGAGTTGTTTGCTGTTTTGCAGGTATCTGTAGCAGTGATAGGGGAAGACATGTGATAAAGAGAGATGGACAACTCAGAGCATGTCCTTTAGTTGTGTTAGGTTTATTTGTAATGCCTGGTCAAATTTTAAGGACCTTTTGTGTAATTAATGTTTGATAACATCTTGTTTTCCTGGGTTGAGTGCAAGTATACCCATTTTTAATGTATAATTGTTTGTAAAATTTTGGATGTACTTTGTATGAGAAACCGGGCGTTACATTATATGCCTAATTGCTCATTGCATTATAATTGCCACATTTATTGCTTTTCGATATTTTATCATGCTTATTGCTTTATATATGTATACACGAGTTGCTGGGTAAATATAAAAAAATGAAAAGGGAACGTAACGTCGTTCGCTAATAAATATAAATTGGTACGATTAGTACACGGGAGGCATCCTGTTGTTACTAAGTCGATACCGGCAATACATGTCTAGCTCCACTAGTACATTGTATACAAGTCATGACTCGGATAGCACACATGCTAGTTCGAAGTCTGAAAATGACTTAAATAAATTTACCCACGACTCCGAGATCTCAACGTAATTTTTATATTTCATATTTCATATCATCAATGCATGTGGTATTTTGTGCACAAACACATGAATTCACTAAGCCTTTTGGCTTACACATCTACATATATATCTCAGGACACATTCAGTAGAATAAGATCAGGTACTCGACACCATAATAATGGGACCAGATGACAGTCGGAGACATTACCTGCTGTTATAACTTTTAGTTATTAGTAAAAGTTCTAGCTTGTATTTCCTTATAGCTTCCGTTGTAACCGAAAACTTTGATATATATAAATAAAGTTTAAAGTTTCGTTTGAATAAAGTCTCGTGGTGTCACAAGTCGGTATCAGAGCCTTCCCTAATTGGTTTAAATCAAAATAGGTTAAGAATTAGGTAACCTTAACTTAGTTTTACTCTAAACCATTAGGATATGCTACAATACTTAGATTTGCCGCACCATAGACACATACTAACAAAAAAAATTATTTATAGGAACCATGCCGATAGAGTACATTGATCTCGACGACATAAACGGCCCTACCGAGTTCATATTTCCAGACCTAGGAGGACCACCGGATGACCATATAATCATACACCGTGCCCACTATGAGGCATTACTTAGTGATCTGATTCTATATCATGATACTTTAGAGACACAAGTCAATTTCACCCAACAGCTGCAACAGGCTTACTCGATAGTCACTCGCCCGTGGTACATGAAAGTGAAGGATATATTCACATACGTGAAACTTAAAGTATGTGATGTTGTTCGATATGTTCAGTGGGGATATATGAGGTTCCGTATCTGGTTTTCGTTTATGCCTTTTTTTGGGGATTACCCCGGTTATCCTTTCGTTCCTTTTGCTGACAGCTATACTGCATGGATAGCTGATAGATACCCTCCGACTATGTATTAGATTAGATCTAGGCCAGGTTTGAATGGTAAACAATATAATGAGTTATGACTCAGTTAAAGAGGTTTTTGCTGTATTATAGGGGTTTTTGATCAAACTTAGCCATGGTTTGGTAATGTATTTGTAAAGTAGTTGATAGTATTGTCAAACTTACTAACGGATTATAATGAAATAGAAATTTTGGTTGTATATATATACATATTGTTGTTACACGTACTTTATTTACATGTTTTATAATTGCAATAATTAGGGTTATCTCGTCACTATATATAGGAAAATAACAACCATGTCTGCTCAACAACCTGACGCAAATGCCCTTCTTGCCCATATTAACCATGAAACACCAATGCCTAAAAATATAGCCCATGGAAGTACCACTACCCGATGTAGGGGTAGGGGTAGGATACTTAGGGAGGCAGTTGATAACTATTCGGGAAACTGTCCCACAAATGCTACAACAAAATAGAGAAGAAATTCTGAAAGCCGCTGAAGAAAACACGGCTAGGATACTTAGGGAGGCAGTTGATAACAATATTGATCAGGAAGGTCTCGAACATCCTGATCCTAGACCAGAAAAAGAATGCACTTATAAAGAATTCATGAGTACCATACCTACTGTTTTCTATGGGAAAGGAGGTCCAATAGCCACAATGGATTGGATAAGTAATATAGAAGTTTGTTTTGAAACATGCCAATGCCAGCCACACCTAAAGGTAAGATATGCAACCACTCAACTACAAGAAGCAGCACTACACTGGTGGAATGGAATTAGGATTACTTATGGAATCTCTCAAACAGCACAGCTCTCGTGGGATAAGTTTAAGGAAATAATAAAAGAAAATTATTGTCCTAGGAGCGAAACTCTGAAACTTGAACTTGAATTTCTACGTCTGGAGATGGGAAATGATATTATTCAAGAATATACCGAAAAGTTTGTTGAAAAGTTAGATTTGCTCCCTTCTTGGCAGCAAATGAATCTAGGAAGATTGAATTATACACTGAGGGATTAAAGGCTGATCTAAAAATAATAGTGCAAGTAACCATACCTAAAACCTTTTTACAAGCAGTTGAAGCAGCAAAAATAGTTGATAAAGATCATGATAAGTTATTCCCAAACCAGAACAACCAGAAAAGAAAGTTTGAGCATTCCAACAACAATGCTAAGAAAGGGAGGTTTACACCAACCTCAAATAAAGGGTTTACACCTTATAGAACTTGTGCTACATGTGGGAAGACTCATTCTGGAGTTTGTAGGTTTCAAGGTTTGGCATGTTCTAGATGTGGAAAGCTAGGACATGTATCTCAAAACTGCAGGCTCAATGATCAAAAATGTTATCATTGTGGGAAGATAGGACACATCAGGCCTAACTGCCCAGAGTTGGCAAGGGGAGCGCAAGGTGTTAATAAGGATCCATTAAAGGCTAAAACACGAGCATTCAACATGACAATGGAGGAGGCTAAGGATACGCCTGACGTCGTTTCATGTACCTTTCTCATCGATAATTTAAATGCTCATGTTTTGTTTGATTCAGGAGCAAATAAAAGTTTTGGTTCTACTGCATTTTGTCGATGCTTGAACTACCCTACTGAAAAACTAGATAAAGAATACTTAGTTGAAATAGCTGATGGTCATTATGTAGGTGTAAACAATGTCATTAACGGTTGTATGATCACCATAGAGGATACACAATTTCCTATTCAATTAATACCTATAAAATTAGGCGAATTTGATGTTATAATAGGAATGGATTGGTTATCACAAAACAAAGCTGATATCATTTGTGATAAAAAGATGGTCAATACCAAAACACCTGACGGTAGAACTATTTGTATATACGGAGATAAGAAGCATACAAGTATAAATTTAATGTCAATAAAGAAAAGTAGAAAATGTTTAAGAAAAGGATGTGTAGCATTTATGGTATACGTCGTAAATCATAAGGAAGGAAAGAAAGAAGTCAATGATGTCCCCGTAGTATGCGAATATCCCGATGTATTTCCCGACGACTTACCAGGACTACCACCCGACCGTCAAGTGAAGTTTTCTATCGACCTTGTTCCTGGTGCAGCGCCAGTTGCAAGAGCACCATATCGGTTAGCACCTTCAGAAATGAAGGAAATGGTGTCCCAATTACAGGAGCTACTCAATAAGTCATTTATACGGCCTAGCTCATCACCATGGGGTGCTCCCATGTTATTCGTAAAAAAAGAAAGATGGTTCGATGAGAATGTGCATCGACTATCGAGAGCTAAACAAGGTAACAATAAAGAACAAGTATCCACTTCCTCGTATCGACGATCTATTCGATCAACTTCAAGGAGCTAGTTGTTTCTCAAATATCGATTTAAGGTCTGGATACCACCAACTAAAAGTGAAAGATGAAGATGTGGCAAAGACTGCCTTTAGAACACGTTATGGCCACTACGAGTTCATGGTTATGCCATTTGGTCTAACCAATTCTCCAGCAGCATTTATGGACCTGATGAACCGAGTCTGTCGTCCATTCTTAGATAAATCGGTAATCGTATTTATTGATGACATCCTTATTTACTCTAAAAGTAAGGATGAGCATGAAAAACACCTAAGGGAGATCTTAGATTTACTAAGGCAGGAGAAACTTTATGCAAAGTTCTCCAAATGTGAGTTTTGGTTAGACGAAGTTCAATTCTTAGGCCATGTGATTTGCAAAGATGGTGTAAAGGTAGACTCATCCAAGGTGGAAGCAGTGATGAATTGGGAAATCCCAAAAAAGCCCAACGGAAATTCGAAGTTTCCTAGGATTAGCAGGGTACTATCGAAGGTTCATTCAAGACTTCTCAAAGATTGCTTCATCATTAACGGCCTTAACAAGGAAGAACACAAAGTTCATTTGGGCTGAGCAACATACAAAAGCTTTCGAAACATTACGACAGAAATTATGTGAAGCACCAGTGTTGACACTACCATAAGGATTAGGAGACTTTGTGGTCTATAGTGACGCCTGCAAATCAGGTTTAGGATGTGTTTTAATGCAACAAGGTAAAGTAATTGCTTATGCGTCTAGGAAATTAAAGGTGCATGAAAAGAATTACCCAGTGCATGATTTAGAATTAGCTGCAGTGGTATTTGCTTTAAAGTTATGGCGACATTACTTATATGGTACACGATGTACTATATTTAATGACCATAAAAGTTTAAAGCATATGTTTGACCAGAAGGAGTTAAACATGAGGCAACGACGTTGGTTAGAGTTGATTAAGGACTACGATTGTGATATCATGTATCACCCAGGAAAAGCCAATGTTGTAGCTGATGCACTAAGTCGCAAGGAACATTGTGGTGTAACTCTTGTCAAATTCTTTAGAATCAAGGTTATTTCTGACCTGAATGAAAGAATTAAAGAAGCACAAATTGAAGCTCTCAAAGAAGAAAACCTGAAGGGTGAGGTAATGGTGAAACAAAAATCATTGTTAGAAGAAGATAGTCGAGGCTTAAAGTTATTTCAAGGAAGGATATGGGTGCCCAATATTGGGGGAATTCGTGAGATAATATTAGAAGACTCACACAAATCAAGGTATTCCATTCATCCAGGAAGCACCAAGATGTATAGGGATTTAAAGCTTCGGTATTGGTGGCCTGTGATGAAATTGGACGTGGCAAGATGTATAGGAACAAGAGTGAACCTAAGTACATCATATCACCCCCAAACAGATGGACAAAGTGAAAGGACAATCCAAACTCTTGGGGATATGCTTCGATCAGGCACCATTGATTTTAGTGGAAATTGGGATACACACTTGCCATTGGTAGAATTCGCTTACAACAATAGTTACCACTCTAGTATTGGTAAGGCACCATTCGAAGCTCTTTATGGAAGAAAGTGCAGAACTCCAGTCTGTTGGCTAGAAGTTGGAGAAAAACAATTCACAGGACCTGAAATAGTACAACAGACGGCAGATAAAGTCAAAGTCATTCGGGCTCGTCTAAAATCTGCACAAGATCGACAGAAAAGTTATGCAGACAAGAAGAGACGCCCAATAGAGTTCCAAGTAGGAGATACGGTTATGCTTAAGGTATCTCCTTGGAAAGGAGTAATCCGATTTTGAAAGCGAGGGAAACTTAGTCCTCGTTTTCTTGGACCCTTTAAAGTATTAGAAAGAATCGAATCACAAGCATATCGATTAGCTCTACCGCCCGAGCTACAAGGTATTCATAATACATTTCATGTATGTTATCTCCGTAAATGTTTAGCAGAGGAAGAAAACACCATACCTCTATCAGATATCCAAGTTGATGACGAAGTTCGATACATAGAAAACCCTATAGCAATATTAGATAAAAAGACCAAGAAACTACGTCAAAAAGAAGTCGGACTAGTCAAAATTCAATTGCAGCATCGGGGAGGTACTAACGTGACATGGGAATCTGAAAGCGAAATGAGGCAACGTTACCCTCAGTTATTTACTTAATTCGATTTCGAGGACGAAATCTATTCTAACAAAGAGGGAATTGTAACACCCGTCTTCTCGACAATTAGTAATAATGTATATTTACGACGTTATAAGCTATCATTTATTAAATTTTAGTAAATAACTAAGATAATATATATGTAAATTAGTATTTTTCCACAATGATTCACGATATATGTTTTTTGACGTTATTTATATAAGTCATCAATTATGAAAACTTAGTAGGTCGTAAAATAATATCTGTTATATTTGATAATATTACTATCCGATATTATATTCGAAATTTTATTATATAATAATTTGGTATGACTCATATTTTTATTTTGTTGTGAAATAATATTATATATGTATATATTTATATCATTGATATATGTGTAAATTTAATATGTATATATTAGTAAAAAATTATAAACAATATATGTATATATTTATATCATTGATATATATATATATATATATATATATATATATATATATATATATATATATATATATATATATATATATATATATATATATATATATATATATATATATATATATATATATATATATATATATAAACCTAATATGTACATGTTAGTAAAATTGTTAACATATAAATCATGTATTGGAATATGAGTATCATACGTGTAATCAAGAAAAGATGCCAAACTTTAATCCACATATATATTGTATGGATAATTCCCATATGGATAATTACTATATCCACACCTAACCAATCAAAAGCAAGGTCATCGTGTCATTCTAGGTGTTAGTCAAATAAATGATCCATGTAATTGTTGTAGATACGTGTTGCTTTTAATCATAGCGTGTCAATTAATTTTGAATGACTAAGGCACTAAAGAGCAGCTTAAGCTTAAGTATAAATAGAGTCATAGTTTTGCTAAAATTTTTATCACTCAAATCAAATAACACAAAGTTTAGGAAAACAACGTGGATTTCCAAAAGTGCCGGCTTTTAGACAACAACTAAATCATCAACGTGAGTTTTTATGATGCCTTTACAAACTGAGATATATATGATATATATTGCGTTTATATGCCTAATTGCTCATTGCATTATAATTGCCACATTTATTGCTTTTCGATATTTTATCATGCTTATTGCTTTATATATGTATACACGAATTGCTGGGTAAATATAAAAAAAAAATAATAAGGGAACGTAACGTCGTTCGCTAATAAATATAAATTGGTACGATTAGTACACGGGAGGCATCCTGTTGTTACTAAGTCGATACCGGCAATACATGTCTAGCTCCACTAGTACATTGTATAGAAGTCATGACTCGGATAGCACACATGTTAGTTCGAAGTCTGAAAATGACTTAAATAAATTTACCCACGACTCTGAGATCTCAACGTAAACTTTATATTTCATATTTCATATCATCAATGCATGTGGTATTTTGTACACAAACACATGAATTCACTAAGCCTTTTGGCTTACGCATCTACATATATATCTCAGGACACATTCAGTAGAATAAGATCAGGTACTCGGCACCATAATAATGAGACCAGATGACACTCGGAGACATTACCTGCTGTTATAACTTTTAGTTATTAGTGAAAGTTCTAGCTTGTATTTCCTTATAGCTTTCGTTGTAACCAAAAACTTTGATATATATATAAATAAAGTTTAAAGTTTCGTTTGAATAAAGTCTCGTGGTGTTACAGCTTGTAATTAGGCCTATAATTACGAAAGGGCTTGTAGCTCAGTGGTACCGGTGTTTCCCTCCCTTCTTGAGGTTGAGGGTTTAAGTCTCGCTAGAGGCATAGGTGGAAATTAAGGCGTAATTTAGAAGTAGGTTAGATAGGATTATATTTGCCGTTCAAAAAAAATTAGGCCTATAATTTAGCCTAATATCATGGGAATTAATACACTAAGGGGCTGTTTGATAGCCTCTTAATTGAGAAATTAAGAGGCAACTCTTAATTTTTAATATTAAGTGTGTTTGATAGTAACTTATTTTTACCCTCTTAATTTAATAATAGCCTCTTACTGACCCAGACTTGGAGCCGTATCTGAATAAAAATAAGACACGCCATTTTCCTTTTGTGCCCTAACCTTTTCAACGATTGTTCCAATAACATCCTTCTCTTCATCGTTCAACTACTGCCCTACTGCCGCCTCCCACCAATCTAAGTCCGACTGTCGCTCCCTCCTCTGCCGGCGACGGTTCCACGGCCAGCGACTACGCTGCACCCTCCTCTGTCGGCGACTACGACCTAGGAGAGAAGAAGGTCGATTGTTATCGCTTCCGATGTTGCGCCGTCTCCTTCCGATGATTTTCTTCCGGCAATTTACCATCGTCACCATTGTTATCTCAATGTGAAGCCCCAATTTGCTAGCCACTCGATTCGTCTCTCCAGGTCTCGTACTCCCTTCCTCATGTTTGATGCCATACTTTAGGTTTGACAAATTTGTGTGAAGCCCCAATTTGCTAGCCGCTCGATTTGCTAGCCCCAATTTGTGTATTGGAAATTTTTTGCTAAATTCGTTTTTTTCGAAATCAATTTTTGGTATGTTTCTTGCTGTCGCTCTCCTTGCTATTGCTGCAATGTTTTATTTTTTTTCTGATGAAGTTACAATCTGATAAGTGAAATCAGATTCTATTCTAATCTAATGCCGTGAACGTGTTTTTGAAATTAGAATGTGAGATGTGATGTTTTTTTTCCTGAAATTAGAACCTGAAAATGGAATATGAGATAAAAAATTTTGATGTAAAGATGCTTATGTTTATGTGTTTCTCTGTTTTTGTGTTGAATTTTGATGTTATTGAAGAGTATTGTTCACAAGGGTAAAATGGTCATATTTATCATTTGGCACAGCAATTTGGAGGTTCCAACCAAACTATCTGTTAAAATTCAGCTCTTAAGAGTTCAGACCCTCTTGAAAATTCAGACCACTTAAAAATTAAGATCTTAAAAGTTAAGATCCTATCAAACAGGGCCTAAATCACTAATGTATAATGTATAGGGAAAAGAACATACACAAATCAAGGAGACATATAGCCTATTATATTGGGAGATTTATTCTTTAACACTTATCATGTACAATTATATTCTTCTTCTCCATAACCAGTCGACTATCACCACCCATTTCAATCCCGTCGAACCATGTTAATGTTGCAAAAACCTCATTGTTCCCGATCTACAAAGAGCAATGATTCTAAATCTAATATTGAACATTCTCAACATGGACAAAACGAACAAAACCAAAGCCTTTCCCATCCTTAATTGATTTCGTATGAGCAATATAAACATCAACAACATGACCAACCATTGCATATTCCACCCATAACTCCCGCTTACCTGACGGTGATAAAAAAAACTGTAATATAGATTGTTTTGGAAACCCTTAGCAATATTATTAGCGTACGAGCTTGGAAACTCAAACCTAGATTTTGGTCTCGGAGCTTCGAACCCATTCTCCATTATTTGATAACTATGTCATAACTGAATGTGATCTTGAATACACCAAACTTGTGTTAGTACATAAATGTCAAAGTTTAGCCTAATAATTGTAGGAGGAAACACAAAACCGTTCTCTGCAATTATTGATTGGAGCATAAATTAATCGTTTTCTGGAAACCCTTAGCAATATCATTAACATGCGGGATTGAAAACTCAAACCTGAATTTTGGTCTCGAACCCACTCACTTGTCCTCATATGACATAAGTGAACGTGATATTTGAAGGTACCAAACTCGAGATAGCCAATGAATGCCAAACTTCGGCCCAAGAACTCTAGGAGGAAACACAAAATTGTTCTCTGGAATTTTTGATTAAATGCAAATTAAGGGTTGGATTGGCCGCTTATCTTCCCCACCTCCCGTAGGCGGATCAACGGTGGCCGGAAGACTCAACGACTAGATTTCTAGGTTGTCGGCTGAGAGCGTAAAAGCAAGTTAGGTAGTGACTTTTTATTTGGCCGTAACACTTTTTCATGAGTTGATTGGTAGCCTTCTAAGTAAATGGAAAATATTCTTGACACGACAAAGAAATTCATTCGGATGCGACTTTATCCGAATCTAGTTCCGATTCAAGTCGATAAAAGGCTAGTGCTTCGTATTGCTAAGGCTAAAGGGAGTGGTTGCCTACGAAACCATTGGCATCGGATGCCACGTAGGCGCCACGTAGGATGCCTACGAAATAGCTTTTCTATGCCTCTAACTTGGAATGGTTGCCTATGAAACCTTTTTTTTTCCTTTTTTGATTTTTTTTAATTGTCACATTTAATTTTAAAATAAACAAAACTAAAATTAAAATTAACAAAACTAAAAATAAAACATTTCATTTCACATAAAAACTTAAAAAAAACGACATACAACGGATAATTTAAAATCTACGAATTTAAAAAAACGACACACGATACGGATAATTTTAAACCTACGAAATTTAAAAAACGACACATCCAACGCAAACCCGTTTCACCTCCATCCTACAAATTATATTTTTCCTTGGTATTGAGTGTTGAATTGTGGAAATGGGCTAAAATTTTGTTGCATCATTTACGGATTGAATTGTGGAAATGGTTGTTGCGAGGGCATCGGGAATTGGGTGTATAAACTAAACGGATTTGGCGTTTCAAATTGCGGACGGTATGGCGGTGGGGACGACGGATCAAACCTAAAAAAATTCGGGTTTTGGTTGTTTGGGTTTTGAGCCATATAGATGAAAGACTAAAATATATATTCACTTTGGTTTTGTTTGTGGTTTGCTGCAACAAGTTAACAGAAGGTATACATATATATATAGATAGGTAAAATTAAAAAAGTTAAATTTTTTTTTTTAATTGCAACGGATAGTTAACGGTCAAAAGGCTTTCAACGACTCAATTTTTCAGCTACGAGACCATGCCGATTGACGATGCCGCCCAACGATGCCGATAAGGCGGTATGGTCGATGCCGCCGGCATCGAGTGCCAGCGAAGATACCGACGGCATCAGACGACCCATTCCGTTTAGTCTAATATGGGAGGGAGATTACGAAATTTGGTTGTTGATAAAGGACTCTAAAACTTTTATCACTTTATCATGATACAAGTAACAGAATATTTATTAATATTTTGGATTTTGTAGTATTTAATTTTGGAATTTGTAAAAGATATTTATTCATAAAGATATAAGAAAAAAAACTTCTTCCCAATTATTATAAACATGAACAAAACGATAATTTCGTTTAAGTATATCAAATGAATATTATATAGTAGTAGAACAAGTTGAATCTTTTTTCCTGCGAAACAAAATTGTTTGTACATCGAATACTCTATAAAAGATTTTTTATATGAACTCCGTTCTAGAATAAATAATACTATTAGTTACGACTTTTGCGAAACGAATGATATGCAAGTGTATATATATTATTGTGTTCGGAAATAGGGTTTGTTAATCAGGGCCAGTCTAGGCCTTTAAATAAAGTTTTTTTATATATAAATAAAAATTATTAATGTTATGTTAACATTTAACACTTAATAAAACATTACAAAGTATAAACGACGACTTAAAAATCAAAAGTTAGGCAACTGACGGAATATAGATGGATAATGACGAATTAGCCACGGATTAATGACGGAACTTTGACAATATGAAAATGCAGGTCAGTTCACAACGTGGACCCTGTGCGGTCGCACCTTCTTAAGGTTGGCCTATTGTTAATCAATGAATCTAGATTTCGTACAAATCATGTAAGTTTACTTTAGTATTGATATTTCTCTCATATATCTAGTTACGAGAAATTCACTTTGGAATCTTCTGTGGCTGTTTAAAATCATACGAGAGTTCCAAATAAGTGAAATATAAGTATATATATGCTCATCTATCTAAGAACAACAAAAATTGAAAGATTCGCAGTCGCAAAAATGGTTTCCAAAAATAACCGTCATGCAACTTGAGTTGTCTATCGTAATTTTCCAATATTGACAGCTTGGCTCAAAGCTGATAACAACTTGAGCTGTCAACCAACTTCAATTGTCGGAACTGATGGTTCTTTGAATCTTTGGAACCGCGAACCGGATGTGCTTGTATCGATTCCTTACGGTTCCTTATAAAATATGCAACCGTCCCAAAATACCTGATTTATTAATATTTCTACTATTCTCCTTTTACAAAATAGATAACATTGACTTTTAAAAAAATATCCTATAAAGATTTGATCATTTTTTATTGATTCCTAGGTGTTATAATTGTTTTCCGTAAATTATCCATGGCTTACAAAACTAGTGGAACATGGAGTTGACATTAACCATTGTAGATATAATAGAACAACTAATGCAATAGCTTTGATTGATATTAATTTTTTTTGAACGGGCAAATATATCCTACTCCTACTCCTAAACTACTCATTGTTATGTTAGTATCAGGGTTTAAACTCATGACCTCCTTGTTAGTATATCATCTTGTTAGCCAAGTGGGCTAGCCCCAACTTGTGATTGATATTAATTAAAAGTTAAAACAAATACGACTTGCCATATAAATTTATCTTATAAACAATATAAAATAATATTTGCAAGACATATATTTATGTAAATTAAATAATAATCAGATTAAATTATATCAGTGAATTCTAGTACACACGGAAATATCAAGCGAATATAAGCAATTTTTACTAATTACTATGAAATCTCAGTGACATATAAATACACAGTATCACTATAATTATAATTAGGCCTCATCAAACTACAATTATACAAATCATAATATTAAACGTGAATACCAATAACAAACTTTTTACCTATAGACTAAAAATATTAATAATTATTTAAATTAGTATATTATAATCAAGAATATTTTCTGTTATAAATGTGAGTACTCGGCTGGTAACGGTTTCAAAAATGAGAACCGCATAAGAACCAATCTCAATCTGTTCAAAACTTTAGAAACTGGAATCAGGATCAGTCACATTGGTTCCGGTTCCGATTTCAAAACCAACAATTCTAAAACAGTTCTGGTTTCAATAACAGGTACCGGCTCCTCTGGTCACCCTAGATGTTAGGTAGCTTGAGTTGCCTTCGACAAACCTAAATTCATCATCTTTTCTCAATTTTCCGTAAATCTGATCAAGGTTTTCCATAATATTTCAGGACGATCGCCAGGGGTCTGTCCCTTTGGAATCCGCAAGGAGCTGTCAACCAACTTCGATTATCAGACAGCCTAACTGTTATTAAGGATGAGGATAGACAGGTATCTGCATTAATCAATTGGAATTGGAATCGATGATTCTTTGAATCTTAGAACCACCGGATGTGGTTGTACCAGTTTCTTAAATTGTGGAACCGACCCAAAATACCTGATTTATTAATATGTCTACGATTCTAATTTTACAAAATAGATTATATAGGCTTTTAAAAATGTTACCCTATAATGATTTGATCATTTTTATTCATTTTTAGGCGATATAATTGTTTTTCTTAAATTATCCATGGCTTACAAAACTAATGGAACATGGAGTTGACATTAACCATTGTAGATATAATAGAGCAACTAACGCAAAAGCTTTTATTGATATTAATTAAAACAAATACGGCCTGCCATATAAATTTATCTTATAAACAATATAAAATAATATTTGCAAGACATATATTTATGTATATAAAATAATAATCAGATTAAATTACATCAATGTATGATATAAACGGAAATAGTAATATTATACATGCATCAGTTTCCTATCAAGCGAATATAAGCAATTTTTACATATTACTATGAAATCTCAGTGATATATTAGTACACAGTATAATTTAATCTGATTATTATTTTATTTACATAATAATCCTTCATGATCAAGGTTTTCTATGACATTTCAAGACCATCGCAGGGCTCTATCCCTTTAGAATCTGCAAAGGGCTTTGCACCTTGACCGTGCATAGGCTCGCGACCCTCTTGACCCCCTCGCCTTTCGTCGTGTTAGGGATCAAACATAATTTATATACAAGTATGCATTTTGTACCAACTAACATGCATTAAATCACAGTTCAAATCCTCATTTTGCACTTTTGTTCATTCCAATTACACTAAATGGAAGGTGACTCGTAAATCACCAACAAGCATCTATAACCAATAAATTACACCGTCCCTTAAACAAACCAAAACTTGTATATAAATGAAAATATCGAATCAATTGAACTTTCATGATATTATATTATACATTACAACAATATAAGAATCAGGGTGTCCTAAGGACTGAATTGTAACACCCCTCATTTTGGCTTCTATTTTAAGGTTGTGACATAGTTTTGAAATGTAAGCAAGCGGAAAAGGCTTGTGGAATTAACGTCTCTAAAGTCAAGCACACAAGAGTTAATGTCCCAAAATAATATTTTTAATACAAGTTTCAAACCACTGACACATTTTAAAACCAATGTCTCTAATAAGTTACATAAGTCAAGGAGTTTGATCCCAATAGTTATAATCCATTAAGTCCTTAGTTTGTCAAGCACACAAGAGTTATTGTGTACAGTCCACTTTAACTGTTCAAGCCCTAAATAAACTTCCTCCCTAGAAGCAACAAGTCCCTAATGTGCTAGTCATTCATTTTGGCATCCCCTAGAAATTTACCTTTTTAAAACTCTGTAGCCTTAAGATTTATTGCTGAATTTTCAAATTTACCCTTGTACCACACATTTCAGTTAAAAACTTTGCATAAGATTACAATAACATCTCTTTATTTAATTACTTTTACCTCTTTATTGTATTGCATTTCTTATTATTCTTCATTTACTTTTCCATAGCTTATGCAATCTTAAAAATTCGTGTGCTAGATTAGAAGACATTATGATGTACTGATTATTACCAATATCTTAGCACATTTTCTTTTTCTTTTGAAACTCCTGACTTTCTATGGAAGTCTTTATTACAAATTTTCAACTTAAGACTGTATAGAGTACTCATTCAAATTCCAAAGGCCACTAAGGAAATTCCAAAACTTTTTTTAAATCTCGTATAACGAGCATTCGACAAAATGGATCACAAACTAGTTTGCCTTGTGCGATTAAGTGTGGAACACCCTTTATGAGAATACTAGTTCGAGCTTTAAAGGCCACAAATTGAATTCTCCTCCCGAATCCCAATCTTTTGGTACCATTTTCAAAATTGATCGATATAAACTAGATGCTATTTATACTTTTTAGACCCCTTACCCCACACTTAATTCATACAATGTCTCTATTGTATGTGTAATTAAAAAAAAGGGATAAAAAGGAGAAGAGCCCCCCCCCCCCCCAGGGTATCGTATGGAGAATGTTGAACTTTGAGTGGTCGGATAAACAAGTGTGGATATGTTGATGCTGAAAAGGTACTATCTGGTTGGAATATCTGACACTTTAGAGTAAAAGTACACATATAATAGAATAATGACTATGCCAATATGATGTAGCATAGTCAAACAATAAAGTACAGAAGTGTCTTGGCTGAACAATGGAACGCATCGCGTAATGTATGCTGAAAGATTGTCAGTCTAAGGTAGAGAAACATCATATCGTATGAGTGTAGCGTGACACTTTATTCAATGAAATGCATTAGGAATTAAGCATAAATAGTACGTACCAAAGCCTCTCCAAGCACAACCAGCTAGAAAAATCTACAAAAAAATCAGTTGAACCAAAAGCAGTATCACAAGGAAAAAATGGGAACATAAAAATAAAATATAAGAAAGCACGAAAAAAATAATCGAATAACAAAATAAACTAAATTATTTGAAAGTGTTCCCCAACAACGACACCAAAAACTTAATGCGTGCAAAACATTCTCTGGCAAATGCCAAAAGCTTGATGTGTAAGATCTTGCTTAAATTTATCAAACTGGTCCTATCTCAACTAGGGACTATTACAAACTAGATAATGAACTGAATCGTGTAGCAGTATAACTTTGGTAAGAACGAGTGTCGAACTCTAGGTAAACAACTATGAAATTGATTAACCTATTTGATTACTAGTTAAACTTAAAACAAAAAGTAAAATGAGGAATTTGCAATAAACTGTAGAAACAAACTGAAAGCAAATATAGGCAAAATGATATGGAAAACTGATTTAGACACACTTATGAAGGTATTCTTACTTAAACTTGATTGCACCCTCCAATTATGATTTATTTATATCAAGTGCAATGGTTATTAATCTTTTGTTCACTCAATATTAAGTTAATTCGTTCCCATGGTCCGTTCATTAATCCTAATAATTCTAAGGATTTATAGTCACAATGGTCACGTATAAGATAGTCACAATGGTCATGTAAACTAGTTATCCCTATTATCAGTCAAAAAATTTCATATCATGAAAATTTAATCAAGTAATTAATCTCAATGGTCATGGTAACAATTGTTTCATAGAATGGGCATCTAATACAGCTTACACATTGAAGTTCATTACTTTGTTGTCGTAACCCTAGGATTTGGTCAATCTCTAATCATATCTGCCTAATGGTCATAGAACAATCATGATTCAAGTCAAACAATCAAATTGGTCTTCTAGATTGAAATAACTCAGCAATAGGGCAACAAAGATTCAAAATTTAGCATATGAGGATCATTGATGAAACTAACAAGGTAAAATACGCAACTTTTTAATAACCAAATATCAAGAAAAACCATAAAATTAAGGTTTCATCCAAATAAATAAGAGCAAAGGCGTGTCAACCCAAATATGAAAGTAAAATGCAGAAAGAAACCAATTTGTATGCTAAATATAGCCCGTAAAACAAACAAAAATGAGAACCTAATGATTCTGCTTCAGATCCTTCATATTTCGACTTAATAAGTTAGCCTTTTGTCTCATCAACTACCTTTTCGAATCTCAAAACGTTGATTCTAGGGTTCCTCATTGGTCAAAACCCTATTCAGGTGTAAAATCTCTATAAATATCTTATTTGAGGTCGTATTTAAGATAATCAATAGTGGTAACTTTCGTGTAGCCATTACTAAATTAATAATGGTTAACATTTGTTGGAAAATATAAGAGAATAAAATTAAAAGTTTATCCAAGTTTGAACAAAAAGTTAAAGTACTCTGCAAGTTCTTGGGAGATGTCCTAGGATGAGTCAATATCTTATATATATATATATATATATATATATATATATATATATATATATATATATATATATATATATATATATATATATATATATATATATATATATATATATATATATATATATATATAGGGTCCGGTTCAGGTGTGGACTCTATTTTCGGTGAGGACTCGTAAGGACAGCTTAAAAAAATTGAAAAAAAATACAAATCATAAAATCAAGAATAGTAATATATCATTATAAAAAAATTGAAAAAAAAAGTTTGGATCATTGAAAAAAGTAATGATCCAATTTTTATTTATTTATTTTGGATCAATGGATCATTATAAAAAAATAATGATCCAAAAGTTTTTTTTCGAATATTTTTTTCTCCAATATAGTACTATGATCCATTTTATTATTCATATTTTTTTTCAATTTTTTTAAGGTGTCCTCAGGAGTCCTCACCTGATCCTGATTATATATATATATATATATATATATATATATATATATATATATATATATATATATATATATATATATATATATATATATATATATATATATATATATATATATATATATATATATATATATATATATATATATATATATATATATATATATATATATATATATATATATATATATATATATATATATATATATATATATATATATATAAGGATCAATTGAGACCAATAAAAAGGTTGAGAACGCAAGACAAGATCTGAGCCGTCTATTTATTTTTAATCTAGGGCTAAAATCAATGTGTCATTTATGTAACTTTTGAAACTAATGTAATCAAAATATAACTTGTAATTTGGCATTAAGGGTAGTAGGGTAATTCTATCTTTGAGGTTCCATAAAATTAGCATCGTATCTATTTTTTCTTTGATTCTTGGAAACTCCTAAAATCTCTCTCTCACTCTCTCATCTCTCCATCACCATCAATTTAAAGAGAGCATACAACATCATCGCCAAAGCCCCACCAGTCGCCATCAACATCGGCTCGTCAATCCTACAACATGTCACCGATCTTCACAGCCACTTTAGTCATGATCACCATCTGTATACATACAATCTTCATCATCTCTACAAACGGTTCACCATGCCGATCTTCATAAACCCTTGAAAGACCTTTGGGAAAAGCTGGTAATTGCTCTCCTTATATATTTGTTGTTGACTAACGACCGAGAAGGGAAAATTAATGGAGTGTGTGTATATGTGTGATTCAGATCAGAGGAAATCAAGATGGAGAGATGCTGATTTAGAGAGAGAGCGAGAAAGAGAAAGAGATGTTTATATGAAGGTAGAAAAATGAGAATAAAAATACGAAGACCTCGTGGTCTAGCTTACGTGAATCGAACCAAAAAAAGAAAAGGGAACATAAAATAGAGGAAGGGAGATCGTGGGATCTTATTGCACATTGGGGTAATGTTCAGTTCTTACTTAGATGACTTTGTGTAATTTATTTTGTTTTCTTAATTTCATTATGGACCAAATTCCACACCAACATACGTTTATAGACACAAACTTATGCCTTCCAATACATTTCAGGCGGTATCATTCTTGCTCCAAATAGAATGAGTGACAACATATGTGACATCCAAAAATCAGTATGGAAAGCTCTTGACTTCATTCAATCTAATGATCGCTTAAAAGGTCTTCGACTAATAGAGTCTCATGTAAGCCCTAAAGAATAAGCTATCCACCATGGACATACAAGCAGTTCTCCAATTGCAGCAGGAGAAAACACACCATTCAGATGGCACCATGTGAGAGTAAAGCTAAAAAATGAGGTAATTACAGTAATCAGACCAGTGAATTATGAATCATCTATACACTCCTTTATATATTGTCTAAATCCATATTGTGCAGATAGTTTCTCTTGGAATGTCGTCTGTGTCACCTAATAAAAGAGTTGGAAAGTATGCCATCTGTGTCACCTAATGTTTATTTTATGAGAAAATAAATTTGCACAAATCAGAAATGATTATAGTTCTAATCATAAATGATTATAGTTTTAATCAGAAATTATTATAGTTCTAATCATAAATGATTATAGTTCTAATTATTTATAGTTCTACAGAAATTATTATAGTTCTAATCAGAAATGATTATAGTTCTAATCATTTATAATTATTTGTGATTATAACTATAATCATAAATGATTATAGTTCTAATCAGAAATGATTATAATCATTTGCACAAATCTAATAAAAGTAATTAATGATTAATTGGTGGTTTATTCGTGAATTATTAGACATTGTTATATTTCTTTGAATCATAAATGATTAACTTGTTGGTTTAATCGTGAATTATTATATATCATTTAATCATAAATGACTACCGGATGATTTAATCATAAATGATTATATATAATGATGATGTTGAGTATGTTATGTATTTTTTGTATTGGTTTTAGTTTTATTTCTATCAAGTAGACTTTAAAGTTGATCGCGAAAGACAAAGTACATTAAATTTGTTAGGTTTACTGATGCTCGTTACACAAACATGCAAATTTCAACAAAAAGGAGCACGTGTTCATGTGACAAAGTAGTCAATTTCAATTCAAAAGATTCAGCACAAGAATAAATAAGATTCCTTTAGTATATTCTGTTTTAATCATTTATGATTAAAATTGCATTGTATTTTTATCTCAACACTATGCTGTAATCATCGATGATTAAAACTGCATCGTATTTTTTTATCTAGATTGTGTTCTATATTCATTTACGATTATAATTGTAGTTGATTTTTTTAATTTATATATTTTTTTATTCATTTATGATTACACAAGTATTTCTTTTATATCTACATTGTGATTTATTCGGTCATGATTACAAATATATTGCATTTTTTACCTTTGCATTGTGTTTTATAATCATTTATGAATGCAATTGTATGAATCAAATAATACAAGAAAAAAGTATTTTGACGGAAAAATGATTATTAGTATCTACTAATAAAATAAAAAAATAAAAAATAAGTAAAAAAACAAGTGACGACGCATATTTTCTGAAATTTTTAAAAAATAAAAATTAATTTATTAGTTTTTTTGGTAACTAACAATAAAATCCTAGATTTTAGGAAACCATAACTTTGTTAGAATTTAATTAAAATACATAATTACTAATATGTCATTATAAACTGATTGGTCCAGAATTAGCCTCGCAATCTCAATGTCAGGAACCCAAAGGACCACATGTTGAAGGAGTGATAAAGACTCCAACAAAGAAATTTTCTTTCAAGCTTAGTGAGGGATCATTACATGACCAGAAAAAGGCCCATTTGATTCTCCAATTTCCACATACATATTACAGGTAGTGGAAGAGACCGAAAATAGATATTCAACGAAAAGTAGAAGTTAGCAAATTAGGAATCCTGATTATATGGGATTGTCCAAACTTCATCAGCCTAATTTCAATAACACACAATATGATGATGAACCTAACTTTAATTTGGGTATAACCCAGGAATTTGGGAGTGTGTTAGCTGATGAATATGGTCCAGTAGTGAAAGTTGATGGTCACCACGTGAAGGTACCCCTTGCAAACCCTGACAATGAGGTTGAAGATACAATGGATTGGATACCTTTAAGCAGAAGAGTGAGGAAGCCTTCTCAGTACAAACGCGCTCCATATGTTAACAAACACGTTCAATTATTAGATTTTTTCAAGGTTATAGAGGTGAAGGTATCTGAGTGGTTGTTTAAACTCAGGGTGAGGAAGCCTTCTCAGTACAAACGCTCACCATATGTTAACAAACAGGTTCTATATATTTTATGCTTCATTAAATATGATTTATATTTGTTAAATATTCAGGTCATCGATATTTGAAGACAAAGATAGGAAATATGCAAAAAAGAATAAACATGGAGACGTTTATTCCAGATTGTGCTTTGGATATTCATGTTGTTAATGTTTGGTGTTTGGTAATGAATCACTAGGAGGGTTTAAAGAAAAAGGGCAGTACAACAAGATTGTATATGAATATATTTAATTTCATAAGTTTCTTACCTATAAGTATTTTATAATACTTTTTTTACATTAATGAATTGTCTAACTAGTATCATTTGCTGATAGGATGAGACCAATCTGAAAGAGTTTATGGACAATTTAAACGAAACTTACAAACAATTTTCATCTACAATCAAAGATTTCATGAAGAAAATCAAAAGGAAAGACAAATGGAACAATGTTGAGTTGGTATACGTTTTGTTTCATGATAATACTTATGTTATATGTAAACAGTTACGTAACTCATGCGTATGATACATGTATGTATACATATACATATACTCAAAATATGTACATATACATAAGTTATGCACATATGCATGTTATTCTCACACACGCCTGATTGATTTTAAAATTGTATATGCACAGTGTGCATTTACGTGATTTTTTTATGTATATATACATATATACACTACTTATGTACATATACAGATGCACAGGTAGATATAACTTATCTCTATAATGTATTATGTCTACTTATAGATTATACACTAGGTATTCATTCACACATAGATGCATGTGTACATATACAGGTCATGTGTTAATATACATGTAATGTGCACACATACACCTCATGTGTTTGATTTCATGCATTTAAATTATTAAATAAACATGATTTATATACACAAGTTCGTAAACAACATGTTTTTATTATGTAGCATGTATACGTATAAACTACACATTATGCATGCATACACATATACCTAAATGTGCACACAAACATTTTAAATATACACCTATTCATGTGTGTATAACAATGTATGTGTACATATACAGATCATGTGTACGATGACATGCATGTTAATATTACAAAAATATGCTTTTGTATAACCAGCAATGTAAACATATACACATTATGTGTATTATTAGTGCATGGAATTATTACAAAAACATGCTTTATATACACAAGTTCTTAAAGTATTATTGTTGAAAATGTATTATGTATACGTATAAACTAATCACTATGTATGCATACACATATACATGATTGTGTACGTATACTGTTTAAAATATACACTCATGAATGTGTGTATAAGAATCAATGTGTACATACACAAATCATGTGTACTATGACATGCATTTAAATTATACAAAAATATGCTTTATGAAGACAATTACGTAAACAATTATTAACTATTGAATTTTTCTATCGACATGTGTAAATATACAGGTGCACATACACACTTAATCATGTTGAATGTTTATTTAAACTATAAATTTAGTATTTGTTAGTTTATTAATGTTATTAATTTGACAAATTTTGTTTTATCTTGCAGCATGTTACTCTTTGGATCCAACTATTGTTGGAGAAGTGGGTTGAAGGAGACAACTGGTGTATTATGCCTTCAAATTTCTTCCCTACTGCTAAACCTCGAATTTGGAGAAAAGTGGCATCTGGTGAAGGTGGTGAAACCCATACTAGCCCATCTTGGTGGACAGTGGATCGGGTACGCAGATGATATTTACAATATAAATAATGGTGAGTTACGACGTATTTTTCAAAGACATAACATCATTCAACAATTACTCTCAAGATGAATTATCTTTAGTGATAATAAAAATTCAAAATATGATTGTGGATCCGCTAACAAATGATTGAGATGTTCTTAAAAGGAACGAGACTAAAGCTCATGGATAAAAAATTATTACAAAGGAAAACTCAACCTAAGTTGACTAGAGATCCCAAGATCTATGTTTAAATGGACAACCTAATTGCATATAACAAAATTGGATCATTTTTGGAACAATTTCAATCCATTCCTATGAAGAATGGTGATGCAGGTTAAGCTAATAGACATTGATGATCACATGAAAATCATCAAAATTTAGCTTTTAATGATTCGATTTGAATCACCTATGTGAATGAGAAGTGGGGTTGCTTTAAAGGGATTTATTGGGGCACAATTCCTAAGAGCTCTTCCAGAACCATGCTAGTGTCCATGACCATAATATTGGGTTAGGTGTCTAAGACATGACTATAATTGGTATATACTTGATTGATAGTAGCAAAGTCCTTTTGGGTTGCCCTCATAGCTGGCAATTTGATAGAATAACTTTTAGAGAGAGAGAGAGATTGATTTATTGTGTGATTAATAAATCAATATAAATAATTTGTTAATTTATTATGAGGATAATATATTAATTAGAAATAGTATTATGTAATTAATAATTAATTAGAAATTAATTGGTATTAATTTTGGGATTAATTGGGTTAATTAAAAGTGCAGGGGCTGGATTGTAATTGTTCAATAGTTGAACAATGGAATGATCTGGACGAAATCACACGAGCAATGCGCACAGTGTTCCGCGATGTGCGCCGTGTGTAGCCGGGAAAAGATATTAGAGATAAGATGTTTATCTCAGTTTGAATTCAAATGAGGTTTATCTGCTAATCCTTTTGGAGGCTATAAATAGGGGGTTCTGGATCCCCATATTCTGCGCTTCTGATCACTGTCTCTCTCTAGTTTTTCTTGTTGTTTGCTTTGGGTTTGAACCATTTGAGGCACGACGCTTGTAGTGCTCGCTTCCAAAAGATTTAACAAAGGTTAGTAATTTTTCTATTTATCCTTTTAGTAAAATCGAAATGCCTATAGGTTTTAGTTATAGATTCAAATAGTGAAAACATAGATCCTATTAGGTTGCATGTGAACTTAAGAGTTAAGTTTATCTGTTTTGCCTATTTCCTATCACATAATAGACACAAAAATGAGAACTTAATACATTAGGAAGAATCTTGTGTAAAATATGTTGAACATTTACACAAATAGCAAAACATTTCAAAGACACTGAGTCTACTGGTCAATTAGTAAAAGAAATGCATCTCATAATGGGAGGTTCAAAGGCTAAATCCTACCTACCCTATGTAGTGTTCAACTGTTGAGACTTATCTATGTAAATTTATGATGTCTAGATCAATATTCATTCATGTAGGGGGATTGTTGAAAAAAGTGGGTTGTGTTCCCACTTTCGACCTGTCATATGCTCTATATGGATTTAATGTGAATGAGATATTGATCATTAAAATGTTGTGCTTGAAATAGATGTTGATAAAGTTAAACAATTGTCTAATATATGAATAGTTTGGAAATTTGAACCACTTTGTATGTGGTGACAGTAGTTCAAGGTTTGAATGAAATAAACCAACCTATTATTACTTTCTATTAGTGTTTATAAATGTCACACTTATTTGAGGAAAAAAATTACTTGTTTATTTTTTGTTTTCAAGTTCCATAACATCTAGGGACTTTATTAAATGGATCTATGTCTATAATAATGACTCTTTTGTAACATCTATTGGTTTAGTAAATTTTATGACCATTATGATTAGAGTTAATATGATGTGTATATATGAGAGTTTCTACTCTAGTTGAAAAATAGGAGCGAAAAATATACAACACACAAACTCTCTAGACAACAGACAATGACATTATGATCACGTGTTAAAAGTTCTTCAACGCTAAAAGACACATGATAAACTTCTGATGTGGAATGATTCAATGTAAGTTTCAGGTGTTTCTCTTAAGTTTGACATCTGTAAGAATCGTTCCTAAATTTTGTATCCTAGGAGACAGACGTCTAATATTATGGGTGAAATATGTTTTAAAGAAAGCGTGTTTACACATGTCTCTATCAAACTTGTTTTCGACATACGGCTCGAATTCGAGTTGAAATAGATTTATGGTTTCCATGTTTTGGTGGAGTGATTCGGGTTTGGTTTATATTAACCTGTAATATATTTTCTTACAATTTTGTTGCAAAAACACTCGATCATTGTAATTGGTGTTCTTTTTTAGATTTTACCAATCACGGTCACAACAACGTAAATGCATTTTTACATTTAAAATATATTCTCTATTTTGGTTCAGTGGATGTAAGTGAGTTAAGCTATAATGAGTAAATTACACGAATGGTCCATATGGTATGGGGTAACTTACACACTTCGTTCCTAATTTTTTTACTCAGATAATCCCTATTTTTTAATTTTGTTACGCACTTAGTCCCTGACAGACTTAAAAAGTCTATTTTACCCTTAATAAAATCTTTTTTTGAATTTTCCTTTATTTGTTTATTATTTTTAAGTTACAAATAACGATATTAAATCCCGACTCTCACTCACTCTCTCTCTCACTCACTCACACACACACACACTCTCTCTCTCCCTCTCCCTCTCCCTCTTTCCTCTTTCTCTCGTAACACCCCTTTCACCCGAACCCACAGACACACACTCTCTCTCTCTACTAACACAACATCAGCCACTCCAATCTTATCGGCCATCAACCTCCGGCAACAACCACCAACATTCAGAAAAAAACCTCAAAATCATATCTGAAATCATACTCCGATAAAAACCTCAGAAAATCATTGAAAAAAGGTCGATGCAAAGAGTTCCTAGAATGTCTATTGCTTTAAACATGTGAAATAAAAATCACAACAAAAATGTGTTGCTTCGATCATTTTTTTCGCTGAGCTTTCTGATGAGATATCTTTTTCGATCGTTTTTTAGATAGTACTTGATCTAAGGGTGCGGGTTTGGTTGTCGGACGTCGATTTTCTAGAACTAGATAGTTTCAAAAAGGGTCCGGATCTGGGCGTGGGGTTTGTTTCAGGAATTAACATTTTCAGAGGCACCGGATATGAGATGTCGCAGAGTAGTGAGAGGCTGAGTAATGAGAGACTTGAGAGATCGAAGAGATGTTTCATATACACAACAACGATGGCTGAAGGGGGTGGCAGGGATAGCCGATTATTGACACTAACTGCTACAGCTTGGATGAGATGGCCGATGCTTCACTGTGAGGCAATCCGATGATGTTTGACAGCCGGATACTTACCGTTCAATGATCCAAATCTCAATGACACCCAAATCTCCGGCCACTATTGTCCCGTCTTGTGGACACAAATCCATCGATAAGGATCACCATCGATTGTGAGGATACTTACCTTTCTGCACACAAATCTCTGATATAATATTGTTTTCCTCCGGTCTAAACCTCTCTCCTTTCTTCAATAGCACATATAACACATCAGGTCAAGGTGGTGGGAGGAGATGCACAGGGTGGTGGTGGTGGCTTGGACTTTTCGGGTTTTTTAAGAGAGAGAGAGAGAGAGAGAGAGAGAGAGAGAGAGAGAGAGAGAGAGACGTGAGAATAGGATTTTTTTTTCTTTTTTTCTAAATTATAAATAATAAATAAATAGTAGAAAATTTAAAAAAATCATTAAGGGTAAAATGGTCTTTTTACGTATAACATGGACTAAGCGCGTAATAAAATAAAAAATAAGGATTGTTTGAGTTAAAAATAATAATTAGGGACCAAGTGTACAAGTAACCCCATACCACAGGGACGATTCATGTAATTTACTCGGTTATAATATACAACTCTAAGCTACGATTTAAGTTGAATGAAGTTGCTCGATACATAAAGTTTGATAACAAAAAATATATTTTATAAATTCGGTTACTTTATTCTTTTCCAACTTTCACCCGATAAGTGATGCATGAAAAAACCCAAGTCTCAAAAACAGTTCATACGTCATCGTCTCATGAAGGAAAAAACCGAATGGTCCTTCACTGTAAATTCAAAAAGAAACTTCATAGGCATGCTAAAGAATAATTTATTGAGCTTATCTCAAATTTTAACTAAATATTAGTTCAAATTTTAGAAATAAGGTATCACATTGCCATTGGAGCCGATTCTCATTTCTTCTATGATCGGTTTTAAAATTCAAAGAACCGTTGTGATTGTTTATCGCTTCTGTAAAGAGTTTAGTATTTCAATAAGCATCGGTTTTGGTTGTTAGATAGCTTCGTAAAATTTAATTCATTACTATAGAAAAATTCAAATTTATTTTAGAACAAATAAATAATAGAAAATTTTCGTGTATATCCTTGCAAACTTTGTCAATTAATAAAATATCCTTATAAATTTTCAAATTACGTATATATCCTAATAAATCTTAAAAACTCATTTATATACCTAAAATTAGATTTTAATAATAATTAAATATTTAAAAATTTTAAATTAATATTTTTTTTATAAAAAAACTAATAATACGAAACCCACGAATCTACCTAGCCTTTATCCCAAAATCAAAACAAATTGAAAAAAAGGAGTTTGACTTTACAGGACCTCGCCGGCATTTCTTCCACCTCCCGGCTACATCTCAAGCCTCCGCCTCCATCTTTCCTTATGTTTTATACTTATTAGTTTTTTAAAAACAAAATATCAATTTAAAATCAATGTTTTAATTTTTAAAATATTTAATTATTATTAAAATCTAATTTTTGGTATATAAGTGAGTTTTTAGGGTTTATAAAGATATATACGTAATTTGAAAATTTATAAGGATACGTGTGTAATTAACAAAGTTTGTAAGGATATATATACGACACCGCCGTTTTATTATATATGTACGTCAACATTTATCTTCTTTTGCAATGTTCCAATGAATACTTTAAAATCTACTGATATCGTTGTTGTTTCATTATAAAAAATATACTTGTAAGTAAATTTGGAATAAAATTTCCTTCAAATTTTTATATTCTATAATAGTCTGAGATGGTGATTGAAAATTGTCGTACTTTTTTCGATTTAGTTTATAAAGGCTTTTCGAATAATCTAAAAAGCTTTAGTTATTTTATTAATTTAAAATTATATAAGATGTGCGGTCGTTATGTTTGGATGTTCGGTGGAGTGGAAGGGAGGTTAGGAAAAAAGTGTTTGCTTGTGATAATTACCTACCTACCCTTCTCTCACAAAAGACTTCGGCCTTTGCGTGCTTCCCATGATATTCAGTTTCCTTCCTTTATTGTGTTTTCATTATTATGAATATAAGAAAGACCTTTTCGTAGTAATTGTAAAAGAAAACTATATAACAATTTTGACTTTAATCTATGATGTTAGAACAGCAGAGCATAAAGTCGTTTGAAATTTGAATATGGATATTTTGGAGGATCTGATTCTTAAATGATTATCATTAAGCTATATTATAATTTGTGATGATTCGTGTATATTTAACCTTAAAATATCTTATCAACAAGAATGAACAGCACGTAAGAAGCTAATAAAATAAAGGGAAAATTATTTGATAGGGTAATAATGTTTTCGATTTGTTAATGTTTAGTCATTAATGTTTTTTCCTGCAAAATACATCATTGAACTTCTTGTTTTTGTACACATATAGTCCATTTGACTTGCTACTCCAAGTTAGCCGGTCATTTTAGTATTACGAATTTTGATAGGGTAACATTGTTATCGATTTGTACATATTTAGTCACTAACATTTTTGTACACATATAGTCATTTTATATACGCTTTTTAAATATGATCTTTTATATGCATATTTTAATATATACGTATTTTATTTACGTAATTTATATTTATATACGTTTCTTTTATATGGAAAGTATATAAAAATGTATTTATATACATTTTGAAATATATGTTTTACATACGTTTTTTACGTGTATATAAATAACTGTATTTTAAGGATATAAATATTTTTTTAGACATACATAAATGTGCATACACATATTTTTTACGATTTCTGGAAGTAAATACTTGTATTCAAACTTCCAAAAAAATACATAATTATACTTCCAAAACGTATTTAAAAACAAATATTTCAAAACGTATTTAAAAACATATATCTCAAAATGTATATAAAAAACATTTTTTATACGTTTTCATAAAAGAATGTATATAAAAAACGTATATAAATGTATAAAATACATATATATTAAAATACATATATAAAAATGTATATGTAAAAACTATATTTAAAAAATGTATATAAAATGACTAAATATGTACAAATCGATAACAATGTTACCCAATCAAAACTCGTAATACCAAAATGACTCAAAATGATGTATTTTGTAGAAAAAAAAAACCATTAATGACTAAATATATACAAATTGAAAACAATGTTACCCTATGAAGTCATTTTCCCTCAAATATGTTGATAACACTAAAATC
Organism: Cichorium intybus; assembly: GCA_023525715.1. NCBI lineage: Eukaryota > Viridiplantae > Streptophyta > Magnoliopsida > Asterales > Asteraceae > Cichorium > Cichorium intybus. Next base: position 129,785,899 of record CM042011.1, on the reverse strand, counting down.
ACTAACACTCATCTTCATTTTAGTGTAATCCATAATTAACTAAAATAGCAAAGTGCAAAACACAGACCAAACTCATGCATAAATGAAAATATCTTGACGATTGAATTTTCATATTAGTATAATACACATTTCAAAATACTCAAGAATCTGGGTGTCCTAGGGATTGAACCCATCAACTCATTTGAGTAACTGAAGTTATTATACACATAAGTTTTATAGAAATTCTAATGTTTCATACTTGACACTATTAGAGTCATGTGTCCTATCCATTCATGAGTGCATAAAAAGACTAGCCTAATCTTTTTGAAACGGCAAAACTTGAAATTTTCATAGGTAGATCTTCTAACTCATGCACTTTTCCAAAAGAACTATTAAGAATTAAGTAAACCTACATTAACTTTACAGGTTTTAGCATATACCTCGGGATGATGTAACACAAATGTGCTTCAATATCCATAAGTAAGCTTTCCACATTGAATTAAACTTCTAACATTGTAGTTGAAGGGTATTGGGTATTTGACTCATAGAGATATCAAGTAGGTCTTAAACCTGTAACGTCCCAAATTTCGTAATAAAATTTTCATTTAAAAACAATCCAAGTATATAAAAAGGGTTGCCAAATAAACCCATACAAATTAAAACTTAATATTTAAAACATATAAAAATCGTATTTACAAAAACATTATTCAATGGAAAACTTAAATACCAAAACTCCAGATGCGGTATAGTCGCGTCGTGCTACAAAGTCAAGCCAACAAATACCTAAAAAACAGTTAGGGTGAAAGAGTAAGCACAAAGCTTAGTGAGTTTCCCAAAATACTACATGATTCATCATATAAAATCATCATTTAACAAATCATCGTTGACTCTCGAGCTTGCCCCGATCCGCCAGTAATCATCGTCATCGACTTTCGTCGGCAAACATCGGCATCGACTTTCGTCGACAAACACGTAAGGCACATACAACACATTATTACACAAAGTAATAAGGCTACTAACGCATGCAATATCACCCATAGTATAAAGAGAAGACTCACCTGATCCGCAAAGCCAGACAGCACTCCTCACGCGCATCTACAGATCCGACAAGGTGAACTTCCTAACAAAGATAAACTCCACTCAGAACTTCCTAAATCCCAAACTGGATAAACCTCTAAGATCGGTGCCCCAAACTCTCAAGCTTGACTAAAAGTCAAACTTGTCAAAAAGTCAATGGCCAATTGTCAAAGTCAACAGGCACAGTTAGCGCCACTAACTCCCCAAATTGGCGTCGCTAACTATGAACAGTCTAAAAAGTCCATTAAGCTCTTAATCCATTCAGCCAAGGTCTTAATCCTCCCAGGGACTTTCCAAATAGTCCCAAAGTCCATAAAAATCCTAACTTTAACATTCTAACACAATCACACAAGCTCAAGAACAAGATCCAAGTCCAAAATGGTCCAAAACTAACCAAAATCACCAAAGAGAGTTTGGCTTACTTTCTAACCCATCCCAAAGGTTCTAAATCAGACCTTAAGGCATAAAGTTCCAAACTTTATCCTTCTTAACCATGGAAAATCACCAAAAAGGACCATTACTTCATTTCAATCCATAAAAACCAACTTAAATCATAAGAAGAATCATAAAAAATGCATAAAGGTGGGAACTTTACTCACAATGGTCCAGAAACAAGAAGCTTTAGCTGATTCCCACATACGAAAACCTCCTAGAAACACCAAGCACCATCTAGCATCAAAATCTCTTTAATAAAACATTCCAATGTGACCAAATGAGCCAAAAATAATCCATGAGACCTAGAGAGAGAAGAAAAACGAGTTTGGAGGCTGAAAGGGTGCAAATGGCGGCTGCCCTAGGGTTCCCCGCCCTTAAATATGGCCCAGGCATGAAAATCTAAGGTTTTGTCCCATTTTCAGCAGTTAGCATCGCTAACTCTTCAGTTAGCGTCGCTAACTACACAACGTGCAATCCTACGGCCAACCAGCATAGCGTCGCTAATCAATAGGTTAGCGTCGCTAACTTCCATGTTAGCGGCGCTAACCCCCTTTTTTCCCAAATCTTTAAATGTTAATTCTTTTAAACTTTGGAGCTTGGACTTTCCAAGATTAGGTCTTACAAAACCCATCTATATCATCAAATTTCTTACCAAGTCCCTAGTTAACCCCTTCGTCAAGTGATCAACCAAATTATGTTGAGATCGGACTCATTCAACAGAAAGGATTCCATGAGTTATAAGCTTACGTACTATACTATGTCTAACACCCAAATGTCGCGACTTTCCATTATACACTTGACTATATGACTTTTTCTAAGTAGCAAAACTGTCATAGTGTATAGAAATGGGTGAAATTGGTTTTGGCCACAAAGGAACTTCATAAATCAAATTCCTTAACCATTCTACTTCTTTTCCAGCAGCTGCAAGGGCTACAGATCTGATTCCACAGATGAACTTTTTATACAAGTTTGCTTCTTAGATGCCCATGAGATTGCACCTCCTTCAAGAATGAAAACCCAACCATTTGTAGACGAGTGGTCTTCCATGTTTTTAATCCAACTAGCATCATTATGTCCTTTAATTACAGTTTACTATATTTAATGTTTTATATTTCATAATTGTAAATACCATACATATCAATTTACTATTTTGAATTGTATTGATAATGATAAGTAAGGTTACTTGGAAGTTAGAGAATTTTGATATTAAAATAAATATTCAAAGAAGTGAGTTAATTTTCACTAAGTGTGTGGTTAACTATAAATAATGAACTTCGACTTCATTTCTACTACCCGATTCATCATTTTGATAACATATAATAAGATACGTGAGCTTAATATATTGAAAGCTAATGGGGTTATTCAATTACAGTTGTGTTGGATGTACGAAGCAGTCAGTCTTCAGAATGAAAATGATATAATCGTGTTAGAGATTATATTTGTTGATAATATGGTATATTTGTGTTTAGTTTTATATTTTCTTTATAGTTATTACATATAGATGCATAATTATGATGCAAAATAAATTTAATATTTATTTTGAAACAAATTAATTTGATTATTGTTTTGTTATTAACTACATTATATTAGTATAAATGCTTTAAAAAAAATTTAATTTTCAACTTTTTAATAAATGACTCTTTTTATCATATGGTTAAAGATAATGTTAATAATTTATAGGGTTAAGGTCGAATTTGGTCGCTTAACTTTCTGATTTGTGCTGATTTGGTCACTTAATTTTGTTTAAGTTCTAAAAGGTTATCTAACTATTTATTCATTTTCGAAATGGTCATTATGACCAGTTATAACCGGTCACAATGACCATTTTGGAAATAAATAAAAAGTTAGGTGATATTTTAAAACTTAAACAGAGTTAAGTGACCAAATAAGCACAAACCAAAAAGTTAAGTGACCAAATTCGACCTTAACCTTAAAAAATTTGATTTTTTGAAACGTTAATATCTTGGAACTTGTGTTAGTTATGAATTAAATTAACCATGGAAACAGTCACTATGTTTATTTACTCCAGTAGTTCGCTTTTGTAAATGAATAAAAAAGAATTGTGTATATAAAGAAGAGGACCGGGTGATGGTTTCTAGTTGGGTGCTTTCTGTTTAATTAATTGGTTTTAGTTTCTAGTAAATTGTTTTGACGGTCTAAAATAAGGAGAATGAACGTAGATTGATAAAATAGTATTTACTATTTATACAAAACATTTTCGTGCACACGATATACAATGAACATGTTTATTGGTTGTAGATATGGTAATGACTAATTTTTGTTCATCTATCTAGATATTGGTCAATTTAAATTATATTTTATCTTCAACATGTCACTTAAAAATAGAGTTTTAGCTAAACTGATGTGAATCTTACGAGTTTAAAAAGTATTTAAATATTAAATCCATTAATTGCTTTATTAGGTAAAAAACTATTTTCCTAACAAAATTTTGTAATAATATTAAATATATGGTTATTTAAACAAAATTAGAAACACGCAAAAGAGTGTTGAAGAGTTAAGCTGACCAAACACAATACGTTGAAGCCATGTTAATATAATTACTCGTGTCAATCTTTTTATTCAACCTGATTAATCATCATTAATCAAGTGTTTTATGTAGTTTGAAAAATGTTGAAGCTTTATTTTTTTGTTTGGTCTTTAGAATATAATATAAAAGAGTGTTATTGTTAAATTTGGTCACTTAACCTTTTGATTTATGTTCATTTAGTCATCTAACTTTGTTTAATCTCCAAAAGGTCACTTAACTTTTTATTTATTTCCGAAATGGTCACTATGACTCATTATAACGGTCATAGTGAGCATTTCGAAAATAAATAAAAAGTTAAGTGACTTTTTAGAACTTAAACAAAGTTAAGTGACCAAATAAGCACAAATCAGAAAGTTAAGTGACCAAATTCGACATTAACCCTAATTTATATCAATATTTTATTTTAGTATAAGAATCATTTTTTCATAGTTAACGATACTAGTTATTTTTCACAATATATATCTATAAATATTTTGAATTTATAGTGTTTTTCTTGCGTAACATATGGGCATTCACCTAGTATCTATTATCGAAGAAGCAAATTTACTTATTACATATTCATTTGAAACTCTCATGACTTTTCGATTTTTTTCTAATTATGATTACCAATTGGTTGTTAATGTTAAATAGTGCAAAACCAACTACACTTTCTACATATACATAAAATTATAACATTCAAAAATTAGTTAACAATAATAAATAATATAATAAACGGTTTTATAATGAATATATTAGGTATCAAAACTTTTTACATGGATTGTATTTTATAATTTTTAATAATAACATTTGATCCTAAAATTAATTAACAGTACTAACTAATTGTAAAATGATGTATAAACATCGTTACATTACAAACAAATATTTGTACTTTAGATAATTATCGTGATCGAAATTTAAACAAACAAATATAAATAAGTGATTCTAAAATAATTAAGGTAGCACTGAATAGAGAATCATATTTGTTTTGTTCACTATCAAATCGCAGATGAATGTCATTGATTAATTTTACTCTAATAGATGTATATATATATATATATATATATATATATATATATATATATATATATATATATATATATATATATATATATATATATATATATATATATATATATATATATATATATATATATATATATATATATATATATATATATATATATATATATATATATATATATATATATATATATATATATATATATATTATATCGTTTAAAATAATTATAATTTTATATATAATTTATGCTAATAATATGTATTTTATAGTTAATATGAATGATAATTTTTAATAGTATATATTTATAAAAAATTAACTACATAACGTACATGTGGAAACACATCAATTATGACTAAACTATCTAACATAGATAGTTAACCTAAAAAATCTCAATGAAAATAAGTTTATATATATATATATATATATATATATATATATATATATATATATATATATATATATATATATATATATATATATATATATATCCTATCCTAATAAATAAGTAACTCAAAGCCACATGTCATCTCCTCATTGAATTGACCATATGTCATTTTCTCATAATTTTAAATTTCTTAAAAAATTGTTTGAATTGAGTGTATTTAATATATTTAATTCCAATAATTCATAAATGAAGCAAAAAATTAAATGTATTTAATGTAATTAATTCCAATAATTTATAACTGAAGCAAGAGTTATTTTTATTAAATAACTTCTATTAATATAAATATTTTTATTTAATAATTATTTTGTATCATCCCGTGTAATACACGGGTCTTACAACTAGTATATATATATATATATATATATATATATATATATATATATATATATATATATATATATATATATATATATATATATATATATATATATATATATATATATATATATATATATATATATATATATATATATATATATCCTATCCTAATAAATAAGTAACTCAAAACCACATGTCATCACCACATTCATTTGGCCACTTGTCATTTTCTTATAATTTTGAATTTCTTATAAAAATATATATTGTTTGACAGTTTCTCTTAATTCTTTAATGAGGGTGTTTATGATTCAAATGTTACTAATTTTTCTCCATCAGTTTCAAATCGTATATCGGGATTTATTGCAATTCGCACTTTAAATAAAGTTGTTACTAAAACAATTCAGGTCTTGAAAGCTATCCAAATTTTAAGAATCTTTAAAGTAATTTTCAATTTTCTCGGCACGTAGTTGGCCAAAATTATCAAGTCGTAATTAAATTGGAAATGACGTGAATGTATATTCTGATTTATTTCAATTCACACTTTAATTTTTTATGCATAATATTGTGAGTACATGTTTTGTACACTATAGTCACCCTTAACAGGGACTGAAAGTTGCGATCAAGAAACAAAAGTACTAAAATTACCAAGGACGTGTCCACTTTGGTTGAAGCAAGCCATACTATTTGATAGCGTTTTTTTCTCTTCCAATGTCGTATTTTGAGCTTTGCATTTGTACATTAAACTAATAAAATAAATTAAATATTATTGGAAAATACCTTGTAATAATTGGTAAAAGTAAAATTAAGGGTAAGCATTGGAATCAAGTACCCGTATTTGAAACGGTAACCAGTACGAAATCACCGATTTCGATTCTGGTTTTGGTTCGCAAAATTTGGAACTGCATGAGGCGAGTTTTAGTTCCGATTGATCACAAAGCCATTGTTCGACATTTATATATATATATATATATATATATATATATATATATATATATATATATATATATATATATATATATATATATATATATATATATATATATATATATATATATATATATATATATATATATATATATATATATATTATATATCCTAATAAATAAGTAACTCAATGCCACATGTCATATTCTCATTGAATTTGTCACATGTCATTTTCTCATAATTTTAAATTTCTTAAAAAAACTAATTGGTTTGACACGTTTCTAACTCCTTAATGATCGGTTTAATTATCATTCAATTTCAAAATTAATTGTCATCATTCAATTTTAAAATTAATTGTTTTTTAATATCATATTATTTTTTAATACGTAGAATGATTTGAGAGACAATAGAGAAATAATTGACGCCATAATATTTTGAAGAACGTAGAATGTTTAGATATTCTTAATTAATATTTTTTTGTATCATCTCGTGTAATACACGGGTCTTTCAACTAGTGTATATATATATATATATATATATATATATATATATATATATATATATATATATATATATATATATATATATATATATAAGTTCAAATTAGAACCTAAAAAAGTGAGAGAATCTAAAAAGGTTTTTTATGAACTTTTTTTCTACACAATATTATTCAAAAAAATATATCTAATTTCTTAAAAACTTGTGACTAAGAGTTTTAAAAAAACAATTAAAAAATCATTTTTTTGCATTCCGATATGCATAAGCAAAAAAACTTACTTTTTTTTGGGTTTTTTTTCATAAAAAAAATATTTATAACACAGTCTATATGATACTTAGAAATGTTTTGTTTTGAAAAAAAACTTATATGTATAGATGCACATGCATATGAATATACATATGCAAATGCATATAAATATAAAAAAAATAATTTTTTATTTAAAAAATCTCTTAGTCGCACTATTTAAAAAAATTGGGTATAATTCTTGTAGAAAAAAAGTTTCAAATTAGTTTTTAGGTTGTCTCGATCTCTATCCTATATAAAGTTAAGTTTTTTATATTTATATCCATATGCATATAAATATTCACATGACTATGCATATATGCATATAAGCGTTTTTTTCAAATCAAAATATTTCTAAATATTTTAAAGGCTATGATTTAGAGATTTAAAAAATATAAAAAAAATCATTTTTTTTTGCATATGCATAGGACTATGCATATGAAAAAAAATTGAATCTTTTTTTAATCTCTTAATCGCAGTATAACAAAAATTTAGGAATATATTTTTTAAAAAATATTGTATAGAAAAAAGTTAATAAAATGAGTTCTTAGGTTCACTCATTTTTTTACGTTCTCATTTGATCTTATATATATGTATATATATATATATATATATATATATATATATATATATATATATATATATATATATATATATATATATATATATATATATATATATATATCAAAAATTAGAAAAAGGTATATTTTGGAATAAGAAATGGAATAGACAACCTAGGAGGGAGGACACCTAACGAAATGGGTGTAAAGAAGGCTGTGGAGACAAAGCGGGTGGGTCACATGGTTAAAGTGTCCAAACAAACGGGACCATGTGAAAATGAAAAGAAAAGGAACCCTTGAGCTCATGGAATTCCGGAAGGACACCCAATGACCATAAATATAAAAGTGGAAATCATATATTGAAATGTTATGGCCACTAATTCAATGATTTTGTTTTATCTTGTTAATGATCGTCTGTTTGAAAGACTTTGATAGATTCGTCTTCTTCGTTTTCGGATTTTGTAATCTTACCGGTAATTAGGGATGAGAATGAATCGGTTTGGATCGGTTTTTTGCTAAAACTGAACCCAAACTGCAAAAGTCAGTTTTTTTAGTTTTAAAAGTCATATGGGTCGGTTTTTGAATGGGTCGGTTTTTCGGTTTTTTCGGTTTGGGTTTGTGGGTTTTCGGTTTAAACCCGTGGGTTTGTGGGTTTCTGGTTTTACAGGATTGAAACCGTGGGTTTGTGGGTTTAATCCTATTGAAAGTACATTGTTATAAAGTATAAATGGGTTAGTGGGTTCAAACACACTAAAACCATGGGTTTAAAATAATAGATTTGTAGGTTCAAACCCACCGGAAGTACGTTTCTATTAAGTATAAACAGGGTTGTGGGTTCAAACTCATTGAAACCATGGGTTTGTGGGTTTAAACCCATATGGGTTTGTGGGTTTAAAACCGTGGGTTTGTGGTTTCAAAACCGAAACCACCCATATAAATCGGTTTTTTCAAAAACTCAAACCCACTCCGTCGGTTTTTGTCGGTTTTTCGGTTTCGGTTTTATCGGTTTTTGTCAAATTTTCGGTTTTCTGGTTCAGTTTTGCTCATCCATTGTATTAACTATACTACAATTTTGGACAAAATTGTAAATATGGCCGATGTGGTATGTTATTTTTTTTGTATTTGGTATAAAAAGTTTCACCAGTGATTGGGTTTCGTCCTCTTAAACTTAAAAAATACTATTTTATCAGTTTAATTTGTTTTTTTCTTTTCAATATTTATTTTATTATTATAATAATTAAATAATAAGAAAATGGCTCACACGAGCCATCCCCACACCATGTCTCTCTTTACACACACACACACACACACTCTCTCTCTCTCTCTCTCTCTCTCGCTCTCTCTCTTGCGTCCCCCAACCCATTCCATCCTATCTGGCCATCTAGCATCCCCCCAACCCACTCCATCCCATCTGGCCATATCACCATCGTCTTTCCCATCTCTCCTCTTCCTCCCTCTCTCACCATTCCATATATTCGAATCTAAAATAAAATAATGCAGATAATCGCCAAGATCACTATCCTTTCACTTCCGGCTACGACCACTATTGTCTCTTGGCAACAACCACCCAACCATAGCTCCCGATGTTATTTTGTTGATAAATATGCATACTAATATATCTACACATAATAAAGTGGATATGATGAAGATAATTCGAACTCTATAGATGGTTCTATGTTACGTTCTCTCTCTTAAGTCCCAATAAAAGGCTAATTCATCATTACAGGTTACTGACATTTCCATTTTCGGAATATACTCGCCTAGAAAACCATACTCAAAATAAAACCAAACCATCTGATGAACCCCCCCCCCCAACCCAAATTGGATGACTTTGGTTGTGTATCACAAGGAAAATCCTTTTAAATAAACCTCAACCACTATTAGAACTCGAATTTTGATTATAAAATCCTTCCTTTGTCCCGCTAAAAACTTCCATGTATAATCCACTTTGACTATATAATAGGTTCCCTTCTTTTAATCTTTGACAATAAATCTGCTAAATGATTAATATTACAAAACATGGAGGAGAGTTGAGGGGAGTATAAAAGTATGTGTGCAATCATTAGAAAGTGAAGGGGAGAGAACAATACAACCAACAATATGCCAAGAAAGCTTAGTGCATGCCTTAAGCACAAACATAAATGTGTAACAATCAGGCTGAATGTCGTGTCTTTCCATTTAGGTATACATGGAAATTATTTTAAAGGGTTGGGGTTTTGAATCGAGATTCTAAGCATGGTGTTCCACATGAATTTGAGTTTGGAAGAATGATTTTAGATTTTAAATTTAGGTTATATTTGTTTAAAAAATCTAGGTCTGCAGACAAAAAAAAATGGTGGAAGATGAATTAGAGTCATTTTCGGGGAAGATGAATTGAACGATGGTTCCTGATGGGGGCGGAGCCTTGGCAGAGATGATATGGATGGTGGTTCTTGCTGGGGATGACCTCGTATAAGGAAGGGAGATTGAGAGAGAGAGAGAGAGAGAGAGAGAGGGAGAGAGAGACAGAGAGAGAGAAAGAGAGAGAGAGAGAGCGTGTAGGGGTGGGGTTACGGTTAGGGCAGGTGGGTGTGAATTTTTTATTAAGAACAAAATAAGGAAATAAATAAAATATAGTTAAAAGAATTGATGAAGAGGCATATTAGTCATTTCAGGTTGAGTGTGGACCAAAATCCATAAAAAAAGTAGGTTTCTAACAGACTAAACCCACAAAAAGTATTGGTGTTTTGGTGCAGTGGTGCAAGTTGGAAACTTTTTGGATCAAATGCAAAATATGGCGTACCCTAAGGACCAAATTTGCAATTTTGTGAAAAAATTATTAGAAAGTACATTTTGATTTGCTACTCACTTGATTATGATTTTGTTTTATCTTGTTGATGGTTGTTCAAAAGAGTTTGATAGATTTTTTCTTTTTTGATTTTATTAATCTTCACAATAATTTTTGTATTAACTGCAATACAAAAATTATTAGAAAGTACCTTTTAAATTTCTACTCACTTGATTACTAACCGAGTTTTTAAGTTTTTCTTTTTGACCCATTAAAGACGAATATAACCTAAACCTATATTTAAGTAATTAGAATGAAAGATAAGTTGTAGAAAGATTGTTTTCCATCATAGTCATATGGTTCTTAAGAAGTTTGATGGTATTGATTTTGAAAGTCACGTGATAATTTGGGCAATTGGAATTTACATGAGTGTGAAAAGAGGACTCAAAATATGATCATATATAACTATAGCAGTGTATAGTGCACAATTGTATAAGATACATTTAATCATGAGCATAATGAATGATGAGGGTAAGAGGGTCATGTTTCCTAATGGAATTTGAATTTGTTGTATCAGTTGCTATTGGTAAAATGGAAAAATGGATAGGAAATATTTTTTCATCAATTTCATTTTTGCCAAAAAAAGAAAACGATATTGCCTATTTTGATTCACTATGATTGTGTCGTTGCTTTGGGTAAGACATAGAACCAAGTGTAAAGTGCAAGCACATAGGTGTTAAACAAATAATAGTTTGTGAATCAATCATGAAAGAATGTATTAAACTACGTTTGTGATATATAAAAACAATTTAACATACCATTTTAGTAAGGGTCTGAAAAAGGACTTAATGTGCAAGTTTGTGTAAGGAATATAATTAAAATGCATATAAACCTCTTATCGTAATATAATAAATTCCCTTCTAGTATGAATTAAAAGGATGTAAAAGAATTACCTAGATCATCACAAAGTGTAGCCATACTCCAAAAGGCCGAGACTTTGTTTTTATACGACCATGAATAAATATGAACAACCGACTTGTAATTGTCTCATTTACATGGTAGATTTGTCCCAAAATGTTTTTAAAACAAGCGTTGCAGAATTAGGTTCCATTAAAGTTAATCCAAAAACATAGATTCTAAAGTTTAAGGGTGTACAATCAAATATCAAGACACAAGTTCAAGGGAGCCAGATAGATCGTGGCCTTTTAAATATCCAACAATGCCTCTAAGTCTCAGATTTATCAACTTCTGATACATGTCAAAATACATTAAGTTATAGGCAATATGACACCCAGACCCATCTAACTCTTGATATGTGTTTTAAAATACCCATAAACTTTTGTTTTCTCTTGGAGGGTATATGGTCTACGTTAACCGGTTAAAAAGGACTACGACCTTAGATAGTCGGTTGCTCTCGTACACGGTTAATTGAAGTGCTTAGTTGGCAAGTTGAAGATGACGTCAGCGTCTCCACGTTAGCGTGACCAAGTCTGAGTTACTGTAAGCCTTGCTCCCCAACTTTTATCCCTTGGATCTGTCTTTATAAACTCAAGCCCTAATTAAACCAAATCCAAGAAATCATTACCCTTTTCCGAGCAAAACAGTGCAAAATATCGTTGTGGTTTCTTTGCGGTAACCGTTGCAGTTCTTTAGCTAGCTCTTGTAAGCTTTCTCATGGATCCGAACCTAGAATTTTCCTTCACATAATTCTCAGTGTATGACATAATAAGGAACACCCAGACCCAAGAGGATCACATTAATGTCGCAATGCAGCTTGAGATGGCGATGCTCCGCGACGAGATGGACGCATGTATGAATATGGTGCAGGAGGAGAATGATAGGCTTAGAGGTGAGGTCAGCAAGTTCAAGAAGGTCATGAAGTCGGTGTTGGTGGGAGGTCTGGTTTGTTTGGTGGCCATCGGGTTTGGGTTCGCCATGTTTAAGTGACTATGTTAATCGGTTAGTGGGGTGGGTAACGGCTTGGGTATCCAGGTTTTAAGATCTTCTGGTTTGGATATGTTTAACAGGTAGTGCAGGAACTTTGTAGACAAGTGAAGTTTAATCGTAGTTTAGGTGGTTGTTTTTGTACAACGGTTTCCCTTATCTAACCTTTATCTATGTAATCGAAGTGTTAACTTTAGTTTATAATCTATGGAATTTTACATAAATGGTGGTGACGTGCAGTTTAATATGGGTTTGTTGATGGAATTTCGTGAATCCAAATATGTAAATACAATCCTTAAAATGTGTAAGTATAAGGTTTTCATAGTTGGAAATCTGAAACTAGAATGCTATAATTGAAAATTTAGGAAAGGTGTACAATGTTGTAATCGTTACAAATATGTAACCTGAATGCCTTAAAATCTGTAATGGCTGGACATGTGAAACTATAATGATTTGTGGGTTGGAAATGTGAAATTAGGATGGTATAATCGAAATATTATTAAAGGCCTAGAATGTTGTAATGGTCAACAGAAAGTGATGATGTTACATGAGGGATCTCACCAAATAAAATTTGAAGTTATTGATCATCCATGTGCTTAATAATCCTAACTCTCTCAACCATCACCATTAAACACAAACTGTACAACAACACAAAACAGGGAAATCAAGAATTCTTGAATGTTGTAATCGTTACAAAGTTGTAACATTAATCCTTAAAATAGTGAAACTAAAATCTAGAAACCAAACATTGAACATTCTACTTATTAGGTGATTGGCACAAGACAGAGTAGAATCCACTTCACATTACACATAAGTAAATATCCAGAAAACATGTAAGTTGTTTTTAAAACTAAAGGGTACGTAGATGAAATTAATCAACATTCATGGAGACTGCTGAGGACATCCCCTCACCACTCAGAACTTCAACCCTTTTTGCCAATTTTTTTAGAATTCTTTTAGACCGTTTGGGCTCACGCTTCCTCGTGCCAACACTTTCCTGAGTCACCTTTTCACCTTCCTGCACCGATGGGGTAGCCTGCATGTGTGTTTGCTGTGGCACTTGTGTTTTACCAATCTTTGTAGTTTTGGCACTGGAAGTTCTGGCAAAGTGTTTGCATGTTAACTTGTTGTGTCCATGCATTTTACAAATACCACATAACACTCTTTTGCCAGCTTTTGACACAGTATGCTTAGTAGACCTCTCAGATGCATCTTTCTTCCGCCTTATAGTTGGCCTCCTTTTCTAATTGGGGATAGAGGTGGAATAAACTCTGTTTTGGGCCACATATCTGATCCATTCATACCAAGGATAGGATGTTTGTAACTGTTTTTGTAAAAAGTTGCAAGGTACAATGGATCAACAAAAGCCTCTATCGTCCCATTCAAATATGATATAGTAGCCACAGAATGCACACATCCATAACCGTTTAGTTCCCATAATCTGCAAGTACAAGTTTTTTTCTCCAAGTTGACTGCAAATGTCTCACCTAAATTCCTTGTTTCAAATTGCATCAACCCACAAGGAAGGACCTGTCAGTACTTGTTAAAGAGATCAAATGATTATTGTGTGTTTTTTAACATTTAAAAAGAAGACTGCACAATGTACCTTTGATGGATTTTCAGATCACTTATTTTTTTCTAATGACCAGACAAATTTCGTAGTCAGGCCAGTTACTTCCTTTAAGGTTCATCCTATGCATTCTGTCCCACATACATCCGAATTTCTTCCAGCATTGTGATTATAGGTTTTTTCCTAGCTTCAGTAATGACACTATTAAATGTTTCTGAAAAACCCATTCTCAACAGCATCACAGATGCTACCGAATCTGAAAAATGCTTTAGACCATATTTTAGGATTCTTATCTAAGAGGTACTCATGGGCTGCATTGCTTAGTTGCTGAATCTCCTTCATTGCTGCATTGAAATGGGGTTCTGTTGTAGCCTTACTTGCTTTCCAGAAAAGGTTCTCAAAATGGGCTCCTGTGAATCTCTTCTTAAAGTTTGCATAAATGTGCCTTGCACACTGCCTATGCTCTGCCTCTGGTAGTACCTCCTTGACTGCCTCCAGTAGTCCCTACAACCATTAAACTAAACTCAATTAACTTACCCTTACTTGATAAAAGTAAAGACATGTAAGTTGTTTACCATAACTTATGCTGATCAGACATCAAAGACACACTAAGCCTTGCTTCAAGGTACAAGTCTTCTGCAAGCAATTCCAATAACCGTTTCCAATTTTCCTTATTTTCCACACATACTACTACCCATGCAATAGGAAAAATCTGGTTATTTGCATCTCGACCTACAGCACTTAACAGCTCCCCACTACATAAACCCTTTAGAAAACATCCATCTAAGTAACTAACCTTCTATATCAACTTCTACAACCCTCCTTTAGACCACCAAAACTTACATAAAATTTGCTAAAGTAATTTGTCCCATCTGGCATGTTATTCACAGCAATCTTTACAGTGGACCCTAGATTTGATCTTTTTATCTCCTCACCATAAGACCATAGCTTGGTATAATGTTCCACAATGGTACCTTTGATTAGAGATAAGGCATATTTTTTGCTCTCCTACACTGGCTCATACTTACCTGTATGCCAAAATCCGTTTTGACCTCTTCCCTAAGTAGTCTAACACTCATTTTCTGTTTGTGTAGTATCTTATTGGTGTAACGGCTTCCAATCCAAGCATAAGTCACAATGGAACCCAATTTGAAGTTTCTTGCACAATTATGTTCATCTCTAAGGGACTTAATTTGAAATGAGTTTTCTTCACTCATCCATGATACCCATAGCCTAAAAGTAAGGCCACCATTGCAACATTTTACTAACAACCTTTTACTGTCATTCTTTTTGTAACATAACTGATAACCATTAGCCACAACATAATTACAAAGCATACCTTTTAGTTTTTTAGAATTTTTGAACCTCATACCTAATACAGGTAGCTGCTTCTTCCATTCAACATCAGGATTGAACCTAGTTGGGCACTCGAGTGTTTGGTTGTTTACATCAACATCCATGTCTTGTTCTTCATCACCGATGACAATTGATGCTTCTTCCATCTCTTCTTCGTCATCTTGTCTTATGGGTGACGCCTCCCCTGTAGCAGATATGTTATCATCAAGACTAACTACTTCATCATTTTCTTCATCGATCCAGTCCTGTATGTTAACACCTTGGTGGTCCACGTAAATTGGCAGAGTAACTCCACAATGGTATAGTATCTCTATAAACTCCACATACTCCATTTCGTCTGAAATTAACTGTAACCCATGAGGAACGTCATAATCCGGCAGACAATAGTACAGGTTCTTGCATTTTCTTTGAGCAAACTTTTCAAGGAACTTGATAAATTCGTTCAACTCCATTCCCGAAAAATGAACGGCATCAAGGTGGTACTGCATGCCGTCGATGTACCCAAATGGTTGCCGATTGAAGGTTCCGTTGAAGTGTAACTCCACGACGATACCCGATGCCATCGTTCGATCTACTGTTACAGACTTGGGGAAAACCGACTCAATTCGGGGTTCATGGTTTTCGTTTGCCTTCCATTTTTTTGAAATTTCTTGCAATCGAAAAGCTATACGAACTTGTTTGTTGACTGCGATAATATCAAATTTAATCCAAGCTGACTCACCTGCTGACTACTTAAATGGGAGCTGACTCAACTATTGATTAGGAGGTACAACCGGCTTACCCCTACTTTTTGGGTAAAAGGGCGTTTTAAAGATTGACATACAAAATTGGTGCCCCTATATCGCCAAATAAAATTTAGGGACCAAATGAATCAACATCTAAGACATTATGGGGCTACAGTGTCATTTTGCCTTAATTTATACTAGGAAAGTCTAGTGAGTAAATTCTGGAATTTCACTTGGAAAAGAATTGGAATAAGATTTTAATTTCAACCCCATATCCAATTCCCAACCTTAATTTATACTAGGAAAGTCTAATGAGTAAATTATGGAATTTCACTTGGCAAAGAATTGGAATAAGATTTTAATTTCAACCCCAAATCCAATTCCCAAAACATTTTGCATATAAATTTCATTTAGAATCATTAGTTTTAAAAGCATTGATACATAATGGATGAGATGATGTTCATATGCGACTATTCCTATCCCATGTTATCTACACTCCCAAAGTCTCTTCCATTCTATAGTCATTGATGGACAGTTAGCTCCCTACCAGAATGAATGTATACTCATGAACCATTGCAATTGGATAAACCAATCCGACCACTAAGGTCAATTTAGATATACATGACCATCATACATATACCTTGGAATGGGTTAGCAATGCGCATTCTATTTGCAATTTACCCAACATGACCACTAAGGTCCAAAAGTGGAATAAATTCTCGTGAGTGCTTGGGCTACACACAAGTATACTCTCATCCAACATGTATGCATACGAAGGATGAATGAAATATATGACATAACAACATGAGATATGTATTTTACCAAACCATAGGTTAGTTGGACATGTATCCTTCATACAATACTCACCTCAATTCTAGACAACCCTCATTCAACTCCTAATCAACTTATGGTAGTTGGTGGTCACATAAGAAAGCCCAAAAGCTAAAGTATAACTTTTTCTTAATATATTAAGTCACTAATTCAATTCTTAATTTCAAAAATTATATTTTATTGTTTCAAAACATTTCGTAGTTTAACCGTGAACGTAGGCAAAAACCATGTATAATTTCGACTCAGTATGCAAAAGTTATGAGCAAAACAATTTTAGTGATAAAGTTTGGATAATTCAAATCCATCAGAACTGAAGCATGGTCGTGCCCAATTTGACTTAGGTCCATGCACGCCCAGTCCTGATATGAATAGCCTCAGAATGCCCAAAAATACTCCTTAAATTTATGTACAATGGTGATAATGCTTCCACACCACATTTAGGCTTATTATTTCAGTTTTAAAGACGTTTATTAATCAATTACCATGCTAACATGTTTAGTTACATTTAAATCATTAAAAACACCATGATTGAAGTCACAATTATGATGTTCTTCAAGTATTAGAGCAACACAATAATGGATAATAATCACCACTTCATTTGAGGTTCAAACCCATTTCAATGCAGTAACACTAGATCATCATCGATTGGACTTCATCTTAACTTAATAAATAAGTTTTGTTTGAAAACACTAATGTTAATATATCTAAAAGCTCAAATTAAACACATGTATACTTTGAAAACTCCATTGAAGCTATGATTCACTTGAAATTCACAAAATGCTCAACTAAGAAGTAAACATCCAAAAATGAAATCTAGTCACCAAAAATAGTTTAAAGATTATCAAATCAAGCTATAAAAATCACTAGTTTCAATATCTAATGCTCAAAATAGAATTCCACCATTGATGAAACTTCATAGCTTCCAAAAACTCATTAAATTCTCAAATCAGACCCCGGGTTATAAATGACAACAAACTAACATTCAAGAAATCAAAAAAAGTTTAAAACTTCATTTAATTTGCAAATTAATGAACATTTTTGGATATGGGGGTTTTCCCCAAACCCTGGATCGCTATTGAAGATAATGAATACAAGATTATACATAGTTGTTGCTCGGAAACTAGATTTTGGTGCAGGAAGTTGATAATTCCCTCTCAAATATTTAGGATTCACTTGAAATCTCCATGACAACACCTCCATCTCTATAAAATACATCCATATTCAAATGAGGAAGAAGGAGAACTAGATAGTTTATATATGTTTTCCTATTAACAACTCAAACCCCTCTTTTTATATTTTTACCCATTTACCCTAAAAGAATATATTAAGAGTCAATAAAGATCCAATATTTCACAAATAAGCCCCTAGAAACATTTTTATTTACATTATAAGTCAAACCTAGGTCAAAGGTGGTCAAGGACAACTTTGTTAAAATTAATGCTTTTAGTCTCTATTTTCATATTTGTCCCAAAGATATGCCAACATAAATTCCGAACTTAGGAAGCTTATCATTAAACTTTAATTAATTGTTCTTAACATTATTAGTCCCTAAATATATCTCTTTTCCCCCAATTTCCAAGTTTCAAGAATTTGGAAATTTTAGTCCCTTGTTCTAAATTTTCTCCAGATCGTCTCAAATTCTAGATCCAACGTATGGATCAATTCATTAGTTTGCCTTTTCATCTCATTAATTCTTTTGATAGAATCAACCTCAATTATAGTTCAACCTTTCACGATGGAGTACTTTTCTTAAGAACCGACACCAAGTAAGGAAGTTGTATTGTTTCAAATCTATCCCCAAGAGATAACAGAGTAATGATGGGAGATTTTCATTTTGCGCCATCTAAAACAAAATTTTTTTAGCATTTTTTATATTAAATCTTTAATGACCAATACCCTTTTATGTTTCCAAAACATTTATTGTTAAAGTCTAGAACCCAAGTTGCAATTAAAATAAGGGTTAAGTAGCCTTTTCCCCATTACTTTATTCAACTTGGTGGATAATTTTTATCGGTTACAACCAATGTAACTTTTAGAATTATAGGATCCTTTTAAAACAATATTTTTTAGTTTGGAATGTTTGATCTTATCTATGCCTTGAATTTCTCTTGCTTAGGTACCCTTTATCACAAGAGATTCCCAATCAAATCGCCCTACTTGACAAACATGTGATCTTGATCAAAACCAATGGTAAGGTATCCCTTAATCCAGTAGTAAGGAAAAACCACCTCATTTATCATAAACTCAATCCAAATGAAATGTATCCCTTATCTAACAAGAATCCATCAAATGATTCGTAGTGATTATCAAAAAGGATGGCCTAGATTTGAAATTTCAAAAGGGCTTTCTATGTTTTTCCAATTCTTGTTTTAAAAAATATTAAGATATCATCTAGATTGCATGCATACGATGAACATGGTACCTTTTATTTGATAAAATATCAAATTATGTGGTTCTTTAGTTAGATAAAAGCCCCCATTTTATAACTATCTCTTTGTGTTCTTTTAATATACCAAATTGTAATTTGAGTTTAAACACAACAAGAACCATCTTTATAGACTTATTAACATAACCGTATTATTAAGACTTGGATTTTGCACGAGTCTTTAAAATCTCTATTTTAACTCATTTTGTTAAATCAAAATTTACATTTGGTGTTTTATCAATAAAACCATCTTTATTATAATACTTATTTTTGCATTCTTGTCAAAAGTGTCGTTTTGAAAGGCAAACTCCTTGATGTTTTATGTTTTGTTATTTTGGTTTGTTCTAGCATGCAAAATTCTATTTTCATCCATACAAACAACAACAACATACAATCATCACACAAACAATTAGTGCATAAACCAAGCAATAACTAGTTGTTATTTCATGTAAGTAAAACATGAAATAACAAGTCCATTCATAAAGGACTTAAGGACCATATCTCTTCAATCTTGATGTTGTTGATGCTCCTACTTGCCAAAATATCACATGCATGCAAGAGAATGAGAACACCATGAACCATTTTCCTCAAAGATCAAAAACTAATTTTTTGGTTTTGACCCTCAACGTCGAGAGCTCTAAACAGTCCCATCAAATGGTCTCCATCTTCATTTCCTTGTTACATTTGAAGTAATACAAATTAGTCTAACACTGATCTAATGTTTAGAAAATGAATAAAGCGAAGGAAAAGACATTTACTATTGAAAACCATTTGAAATAGTAAATATTTTTCAACCATATCGAAAAAGAGTCCAACACATTCATCACAACACATCAAATGGTCCATGGCTTGTTTATGCACACATTCATCACATGAAATCATAGACAAAACAATACTTTGTTTTTCCAAGGAAACATTTATATAACCAATATGCATGCATGAAATCAAAACATAGAACTAGCATGCATGTTGCAAAAGAAGCCATGCATGCATTTTTTTTCATACAAATGAAAAACATCTATGGCTTCCAAAAACCAAGTCTATCCAAATAAACTTATTATTTTAACATGCAAAATAATCTATGCCATGATACCAATTATTGGGATTTTTTGTTCAAAGTATGATGTTTTTCAACACATGTTTAGAAAATGGCAACAAAAGCTTTATTTAAAACTAAAAACAAACATAAAACCTAGCTTTATTCCCATAAAAGATCTTTGATTATATGCATATTAAAACTAATATAACAACATAAGGATAAAAGAAAAGACAACCTTTGAAGTCCTTTGGTTCAATCATTGAGTTTGAATGTTGTTGTTCTGGCAACAAGAACAAAAGTGTGTTTAATAAAACTTATTTAATCATTTAAACCCTTTGAAATGATATAGATAATCCAATTATCAAATGAACTCTCTTAAACCAATCCATATTATATGAATCAATTCTAGATTTCACATCATGTTTCACATAACATGATAAGTTCAAGCAATAGATCATCTCATCATGAATCCAATTCACTATGATGAATGGTCACTTAGGTGTTTAACTTGTTATTAGTGTGACCATTTACAATCATATGCTAATAACAATATTATTCATTTGATCATGATTGGACATCTAGGCCAACATATGTATCTCAAATGTAAAAATTGCATAAAAATGTTATATACAATCACTGTATATCATTTTATTTTCAAATCAAATTTTAAAAGTATGCTTTGAATTTTTTTTTTCTATAATTATCAGTATATAGTATATACAATCACCGTATATCATCTTACTTTTAAAATATTGTATCTGTATCCTTAAAAAACTAAATAAAATACGTTATCCCTTATAATTATTATTTTAAATCTTACTTTTCAAAGAGACCATGGTCATGTCAATGCCAAGTCAGTGCCACATCACTAAAGATTGACACGTGGTCATGTCACATCAACTAACAGCCGGTTTAACCGGATTAAATGGTCAAAACTGTAACAAATTGAAAAACTTAATACCTTAATTGCCAAAACAAATAAACACAATGTCAAAATCAAAATTTTATATAAACTTAGTGATTTTTTTACAATCTATATTTATTTATTCGATCAAAAATATAAAATAAATAAATCCCTCATGATAAATAGACCATCGCCACCGGTTTCCTGAGTTAAAAAAGGAAATATCACTTGTATTCTTCTCCTTCGTTTATTCGGGGTAATTAAATGCAACATGCCTTTAAACTTTAAAGTAATCTTCTTGTTATTGTGTCTGAATTTTCATTAGTTTAGTTTTCTATAAAAATATTGTATCATTCATTAACAGAATTTTTTGAACCAAAAGCCGTCTCATATTTGCTTTTTTATCGAGTATTATTTAAACAATAAACGAAAACTATTTTTTGTATTTTACGTTGAACTACAATAAATAAGCATTTCACTCTTATTTCATGAGTTACTGTCGACTTAAAATAAATTTTTTGATGAATGTAGTGAATAAAATTCTTGAATGATGATAAAAACATACATTGATGAAATACATGAATAATTATTTTATATGGCATAATGATATAAAACCACTACGTCGTTAAGAATGCAAAATTAGTTTTTCAAACGCCCAATCATATAATTAATAATATTAGAATACGATATATTTGATAAACAATTGGATTCGCAACTAAACAATTAACATATAGCTAATGAATCAATACCTAAAAATAATCTTCTTTTATTTTCTTTTTAAACAATCGATAACTATAACAAGTTCAAAAAGGAATAAAAGAACTATGTGGACGTGCCGGAGTGGTTATCGGGCATGACTAGTAAAATGTGGGCTCTGCCCGCGCAGGTTCGAATCCTGCCGTTCACGTATTTTTTATTTTTTGCATTTTAAACCGAAAATATCAAGCAAGAATAGAAAGAAAAAAATCGCTAGAAGGAGGGCTTGAACCTCCGACCTTGTGGTTAACAGCCACACGCTCTAACCAACTGAGCTATTCCAGCAGCTTTGAGAGGCGTCTGTGATATGATATTTTATATTATGACACGGTCTCATGGATGAAGTATAACTGAATCAAATCGTCTTTGGATCTTGCTCGCTGATTTGAATGTACAACATCAAAAGAAACCTTTTCATGACTGCTTAAACTTGTATTCTGAAGATGTCATGGTAGCATATCAATTTATGGTGAGGAAAGTATATACTCAAACTAGTTGTCATTATGTGATTTTGGTTCACCGTTGTATAATCAATTATCTTAACAGGCATTGTAATAGAATTTAGTTGACAGGAACATTTCACATTTGTGGCCAAAGCTATAAAATTGAAACTCAAGAAACTTTATGTAATCTTACAATATCTATAAACACCATTATATATCTCTTACAAATTTCATTATTTCGTGAACAATGTTTTTTTTTACTATATTCATATTTGACTTTGACATGCTTTCCTTTCCTATGCTTAGGGAGGTGTTTGGGATTGTGGTGGATAATTGACTTTTTGACTTTTTGAAAAGTCAATAAGTTAAAAAAAAGTGTTTGGGAATGATATAAGTCAAAATGAAAACTCATTTTTAATAGCTTATAAAAGTCACCTTTAAAAAGTAATGATTAAGGAACTACTAACTTATTGATTTATTAGAAACAACTTCTCAAGTTATAGCTTATAAAAGTCACTTTTTAGTCATTTTACACATATAAACTATAATTCAAACACTTTTTAAAAACAGTTTATCAAATTATAGCTTCTTGTCATCATATTAGTTAATACAAACAATTTTTTAAAAACTTATTTCTAAAAAGTCATAAGCTAATAAGCACTTTTATCTAAAAGTGGTTATCAACTTAAATAAGCAAT
The DNA here is from genome assembly GCA_023525715.1 of Cichorium intybus. Lineage (NCBI taxonomy): Eukaryota > Viridiplantae > Streptophyta > Magnoliopsida > Asterales > Asteraceae > Cichorium > Cichorium intybus. The sequence goes on along the minus strand of CM042011.1, from coordinate 129,762,374 downwards.
TTCAAACACTCGCTTATCGGATGCCACATTTGACATTTCTACACCTCTTTTTTCTACCTGATTTTATTATACCTTTTTCTCATTTTCTTTTCAAAACCTTTTTATCCTAACGCCTTCTCTACAATATTTCAATCGATTTTCAGTTTCGCTAGCGTTATGGAACGCTTCTTTATGTCGATCGGTTCCATCGGTTCTTCACAGGTACATCATTCATTATCTTTCTAATTCATTTACACTGGCATAAATTTAAGATGACGCAATTAGTACTTCTAAAACCCTCTCCAACGACGACCACACGACAAACTTGCATCCCTGATTGAATCTCCAACAAACGACCTTCAATCTTCAACAAATGAATAGTCAAAACATTTCTGTCCTTATATTATGGAAACTCACTGTAACACCCCGATTTTTCATAATTTTTTTAAAAGTACAATAACGTTAAAAGCACATTAACGCTAAAAGCACATTAACACTAAAAGCACAATAGCGTTAAAAGCACAATAACGCTATTGGACCTTGCCTTTCAAATATGTAGAGATTTTAGAGCTTTGGCTTTCAAATCACTGCCCTTAAGTTTCAAAACTTTTTACGATAGGGAGCCCATCCAGAAATTCTTGATACCCAAGACAGAACCACAATTAAAAATTGTTGTTGCATTCTTTAGGATGAAGTTGTCCTCCAAAGGCTTCTAATAGGTCTCTAGTCCTTTATGATCCAAAACTGAGCAAGAAAGCTACTAATACTCACAGTCAAAACCGAAGACCCACTAATGGGAGTATTACTTAGGGAAATGATGGATGGTCCTCTCGTATGCAAGTACAGGTGCTATTTATGATATATTGTTCTTTGTAATTTGAAGCTATTGATTTATTTCTTTTAGTTTGGTAGCTATTCAAGTTATTTGTTTGCTCATCACACTGAAATTATGTCATTAAGTATTTCTTATTATGCCACTGTAGAAAATAATTTAATTCAACTTATTTGTTTATCAGTTATTTTCGTTCCTTCTAATTAATTTAGGCAACTTACTTGGATTTTTTTTGTCTTTTTTAGTGATACTTGCTATAAATTTGAATGTGTAATTGACACTGACTCATTTTTATCTACATAATGATATGAAATTTTGTCAATGTGAGATGTATTAGCAATAACATATTTCCCGTCTAAAATCTTATTTTCTTTATAACCTTACATGATACTCGACATAAAGAAGAATATGTCATTGAGAGCGTCTCATTTTATGTACGTGATGATATGAATTTATGTAAATCTTACATATATTAAGCACGACATATCCCCGGTGTAAAAATCCGTTCTTCTTTATAACATCATAGAGTGTGGTTTCTTTATTTATATTGTTATAAATTACTTCTTGCATACTTCATACCGTGGCAACAAGATCACAATAAATGATGGCCATCAATTTGGAAAATTTGATTTGAGAAATTTACCGGTTACTAATCCAGTATCAATATCTTCCAACTTTCCTTTTTATCCATTTTTTAAATAAAATTTCCTTTTTTCCAGCTTTGTTTTTTGAATATTTTATCTATTGCATATACATAAATTTCCTGCAGCAATGCACGGGTTATGCATCCCCTAGTTTTACACATTCAAGCAATACAATTTTATTTCCATAATTTAAGAAAATTAAGATATATTATTTAAAATAAATAAAGTATATTAATTAAAGACAAAACTTAATATAATATAAGCAAAATGTGATTTTAATTTAAACTAGGAGTAATATCTAGTGCGTTGCTGCAATGTTTGTAATAACAGAAAAGTATTAAAGACACAAAAGATGTTAAGAAAAACATGAAAAAAATTATATAGAGGAGAATGTATTATTTAATTATCAAGGTGAATTCTGAAAACATGTAGAAATTATTGGGATAAAAGCTGGATAAATAAAAATAAAAAAAAACAATTGATAAAATAAAGTTTAGAGTTTGAAATATCTAAAATTTTCAAACACATTAGTGTTTTTATGGTCTTTGTATGATATGTAAAATAGGGTTGCATCCCTATGTTTTTGCAGTGGAAACCTTATAAAAGATTAGATATGTAATAGTCTTGAAATCAGAAAATAGAATTATGTATGTATAGTTCACAAACTATACTTTAAAATAGAATTTGTAAAAACGGAAAAGTATTTACAAAATAAATAAAAACAAATATTGAAAAGTGAAAATATTGAGATTTATATATAAACATAAAATAATGTTAAACTAAAAACTATGCGACAATTCCCGAATCCAATACGGGACTCAAGTCCACGCGAACCATTGTTAGCTTTTGTCCACATTGGTTTTGGTTTAGAAAAACTAGCCCAACTAAAAGTTTACTCTTCTGTCTTCTCTATAAGGCTTATTTATAAGGCTTACGGGACTAGTATCAGTAATGGCCTCAACATTACCTACGTGGCTCGACAAACACCATGTCGGATGCTCCACATGCCTAGTTTTCATCTCCTTCTTGGTGCCAACGTACCGCGTATCTCTCATCTCTTATCCATACTCTATTTATACTAACTTGAATATGACAATTTGTTTAAATGCAGACAAGTTGTGTTCTAGTACATATTATAAACCACATGATGATAAAATGTATTGGATACCTCCACTTTCAAATCAATTAAGCCTAAACTTTGGGTACAGTTTTCTTAATACAAAGATGTGAAAGCTATGTATTATTTTTATGTTGTTTAAAGTGGATTTGATGTTAGAAAAACAACACAAAAGAAAGACTAAGATGGTTCTATCATATGTAAGTATTTTGTATGTAATTGTGAAGGTGATCCAAATGCTTATGGACGAGATGCATTGGATTCTAATGGTAGATTAAATAAAAGGGTTGATTTGCATCGTGCTAGATGTGTAGCAGGTATAAAATATAGAATTTTCTTGGAACAACAATTTTTGAATTATATGATGTCCAGGAAGCTCATAATTATACAATATACTTGAAAGAAATAATGCATTTGTCTACAACCAAGAGGAAGTTTAAATTTATCCATAAGTTTTTCATAGTTAAGATGTCTACTCAGAACATTAGTGCTACGAAAACATACAGATTGTTTTGTGGGTTGTAGCGAGGCTAGAGTTATAGTGGGGAAAATGTACATAATTTTAATAGTTTTTCAAGTGACCTGGATTGTCATATGTGTGGTATTGATGCAAAAGATCTTGTTAGTAAGGGGGCTGATTAAATGAACCATGTTCTGAACTTTTCCTTTGAGTATAAGCGTGATAAAAGTAGGTTGAATTCATTGTTTTAGGCGGACAAAACATCCAAATTGCATTACCAAGAATTTGGTGATGTTGAGTCATTTGATGCGACATTTCGTATGAATCAATATTATGTATATTTTCAACTTATTATACTAGTATTTTTGTTTTGAGGCTCATTAAGTTTTTACCTTATAATTTTAGTTATGATATGGTATTCATACCATTCTTTGGCATCGTTTACCATAAAAAGGTGTGTTACTTTTGGTGCGAGGCTTCTAAGCATATTAGATAATGATTCGTATGTGTGGTTGTTGAATGTTCTTAACAAGTCCAACCATCAACTCTGCATGTGGCACATTACCTCTAAACTATAGGAAAATGTAATAAACAATTCTCACATGGATTCATATCTGTATAAACAATTTGTTAAGTTGTTTACGATGTGTTCAAATTCAATTTATATTATAGGTTTTTTCTGATCTTTATAACAATTCTGATTTTAAAAGAAGATTCAATTTCCTTGTTTGTAATTCAAATATTGATGAAATCAATATGAATAAGGTTGGAGTTCTTTTGTTAATTATTACAACTTAAGGATACTCGATAGTTCAGTGATATGTTAAAAGTATGGAAAAATTAGGTTCCCGCTTTTTAAGCATATTCCGTTTTCTGGTCTTATGATGACAACATCGCGTTCCGAAAGAGAGCATTCAACATTTCAAACATGTAAATTTCCTGGTACCATGTAGATGATGTTTATGAATGCTTTTGAGAGTGCTATGGAGAAGAAAATGCATATCCATTGTGTTTTTTATTTCACTGATGGTGAAAAGTTGACATCTGCTTTATTGAGTATAGAGGGTGATGCATGCATCAAAGAAGTACACTCGTACTATTTTCAAATTTGTTAAAAGGAAGATTCAACATTCAATAGTATTGTGTCATCGAGTTAGGAAAAGTAGTTATTGGTTGAATGATGTTTTAATAGTTTCTAAATCGAAGAATGATTAGGCTTCTATCCTAACCCATGCCAAAATCCAGATGATGATGATATTGATAAAGATTGGATGAGCATTTGGAAAACAAAGAATATGAGGTTTGCTATAATATTGCTTTCATAAAATTTTGAATTAAATTTTTATTGTTTCATTTCAATTTTTTGGTTAAATAACAATTTTTGTCCAGGTATTATGAATCGAGATAAACAATCATTTAATTGCAGTTGCATGTCATTTGAGCATGTTGGCATCTATGTCGACAAATTTTTTGTGTTTTCGATACTACAATATAACTGAAATACCATTTAATTATGTATTGTGATGTTGGAAGACAAGAATTATTCCAACAACTATGTTAAAGAGTTTTCGATATGGTGATATTGATAATGGGGTTAATATTACTGCGATTGAAGTGTTTGCATATGTTGATGAGTGTTTGTCAACATTATCTCATGGCAAAAAGAAAATGGAAGAGTATATTGCATGCATTAAAGAAATTGAAGAGAGATTATTATCGAAAAACAATTGTTCAGTGTTGGATAACGCCGAGTTTGGCAAGTTTCTTGGCATAACGCATCATACCGAAATGGATATTGAAAATCCATATGTTATTAAGAATAAAGGTTTTGGTGCACATAATAGGCTTCGAAGTGGTAACGACATTGGAATTCAAAAATTACAAAGGAAAAAAGGTGTTGTGGTATTAGAGCTTATCATGATGCTCGAAATCGTCCGTCAAAGAGCGAGAAGATTTAATTTATGAAAATATTTTATAATATTCTAAAAACAAGTACATCTAAAATTTTATAGTTTGTTATATCATGTTACGAATGACTGATTTTTGTTGTCATTTCATATGTATTGACAATTATTTCAATTTTCAAATGCTTCAATGAATAGTAACTATATATATATCATTTGTTTGTTCTGAATTTTTATTCTGATAGATTAATATATATGAGAATGCAATGAACAAATGAAAAGAAAACCATGTATAGGTAATAGTAATATTTCCATTGAACTTCTCCTAAAAAATAGATTACAAATGTCGTCCACATCCATAACAAAAAATCAAAACAACCAAAACAACATAAGATTAATTTTATAAGGACATGATGAGCTTCGTTGAGGAATTCCACAACTTTTAACATGCATATGATAAAGGGGTCGTGAGTGGGCTTTAATTGACGAAGGAAGGACTCACATTCCAAGCTTTACACAGACGGGACCATGTAGTGCAACTAGTTTTGAATCCATAAAGTCTTGGTAGAATCCCTTAGGGATTGGTTCAACTACTTGAGGGCATCTAATTTCTTTTTTTCATCCATTTTTTAAGGTTTGCATCCATCCTTCAGTAGCCTCCCCATGTCGTCTTCGTTGTGCTTAGTTGAAGAAATCACCATTTGATTTAGGGTTTGAGAGATAAAGAAAGAGATGAGATGAGATAGTTGATTTGGTTTTACTTTTAGGTAAGTATTGGGTTCTTTATAAGGAAATTATCATATTTGATCCTGCATCAGTAATAATAAACGCGAAAATATTCTACGCAACCCTATAGATTCCTGTTAGAATATACACGACTAAACTTTACTTACCACGTACATGGATTATGGATATCAAACCACACAATTGAAGGGACTATTTGAATTGAACTTTGACTACTTCAAAGTTCTACATATAATGAAGATCTTGGCAAGGGATTAGGCTTTCAAAAGTAACTTCAATCATCAGGAAAATAGCAACCTACTATCATTTTTCGACACAAATATGGGGATCGGTTTCATAGACAAGCTATAGTTTTCGATGTTTCACATATAAAAGAGAAGAAGAAATAGGAACTTCAATTGTGGACGTATGCAAGCTCGACGATTAGGAAACAAGTCGAGAATAACAAGTTCTTAATGTATGGTTTCATCTGTAAAATCGGTATTACTATTTTTGATGATTCAATAAACATTGACTGAATTCTTATTTGCTTGTTAAAAGAGGATGCATCAATTTACTGAATTTAAAAAAAAAATTTGTTAAATTCGGATTCATTTATTTGTTAAAAAGGATTTCTATTCATCTGTTTTTTTGTTTTGAAAACCAGATTCATTAGATAATAGTACAATAAATAAACACATCTTGCTTTTTGAGATGTCCTATAAGAATACTCCAATTTGTTTTAAGGTAAAATGCACGAAATGTGAACGTACTTTTATTGATTTGTCTGTTATAATATCCTATTTTTGTTTATTCCTATTATAACATTGTATTTTGAAAAAAAAAAAAAACCACCATTATAATTGGATACGTTTTTTGCAATATAATGTCTTAACAATATAAAATGACTGAAAATACAATGTTATAATTGGATAGAATTTTCAAAATACAATATTTCAATATGAAAAATACAATGTTGTAATGTTGTTAAAAATAACCGGTATATTGTTACTTCTTGCATTTAACCATTTTGTTTAATACATAGTTTGTTAGTTACGCATTTACTTATTATAACATTACAAATAAATCTATGGTGCCGATTTAGATTCTTGTTGAAAAGTGAAACACTTTGTTAAATTGTATATCAAGTCAAATGTTAAATTTTTAATAAAATAAAGGAAGCTTGTAACAATATCGATTACGTTTTTTTTTAATTTACAAGAGGCTTCTTGGTAGCATTCATTGGAATCGGCCCATGGAGGGTTTTGTGATCCCATAAAATGTGAGCTGTGGTCTTATGAACGTATTAATTTCTAACAAATTAAATTTTAACTATGTTGTTTAACTTGTTGGTATCTTAGATTCTAAATTGTTTATGGCACTTGTGATGTTTCTAAAGTATTAGCTTTATTCGTAAAAAAGGTTGTTCACACAACAGCTCTATTGGGCATTGGCCTAACATTGCCATTTAAAATAGATACCAATAAGTGGGCTGTGATGCCTGGATTCTTTTTAGCAAGTTACCATTTGAGTCTGGGCCCAAACACCAAAATAGGGTATTTTGTACACCCTTAAAAGTTTTATCATTTTGAACCATTGTACTTGTTGGTTTTGGTTGCAAAAAGATTATTAATTTTTTCATTTTTAATTGTAAAAGACCATCAAATGTCCTAATTCCATAACAATTGGGTGATTCTGGTTAAGAAATAAGTAGTGTGATGTTTTTTTTTTCGTTTTACAGCTTTTTTTAATTTTATAAATAATTAAAATGGAGTTGCAAAAGTCGTCAAGTCATATGGGTGATAATGTGACATCGATGTCTCGTTTCTGTTTTCACACTTTTCAAAGGCCTATTATTACGCATTTATCGTGTGCTATATATGGAAAGAAACAAAGAAACCCTAGATTTTATATCAGTTTATTTAAATAGTGTTTCTAATATTAGAGTATTGATGATTCACGGAGTTGTAAATGTCAAAGCGATGGAGATAACTCTTTGTAGTCGGTTTTCTTATGTTTGTTTTTTCGTATCTTATTTATATTACGTGGCCAACTAATCATCATGTATATATGTCATATTACAAGTTGTTTTAGATTTATTATTTTAATATCGGCAGTTTAAATCTCTTTTAGGTACCGATGCTTTTTGTTTTTGACTTTTTGTTTTTTATTCGCGAAGATAAAGAAAAAAGTCACATATGAAGATTTTGTTTTCTTACATCTTTAAAGCGCAAACTTTAGAGTTTGCCCAAAATTAAGCATTAGTTGTTTATATTATAAATGATATTCGATTATATTATAAACTTTAGAGTTTGCCAAAAATTAAGCTTTAGTCGGTTTTGATTTTATTTAGTCGTTAGTCATTTTTTTAGTATTTTAAGTTGCTAAACTATAAAAATCTATGTCAAAAAAGTCAATGTATTGAATACTAAAGGGTTGTCAGGTTGCCTCGCTTACATCACATGTCACATGTCATTTTTATCATCAGAACAATGTTCATATGGTGCTGATATGGTATACACTTGCTTTTCTTTATATATATATATATATATATATATATATATATATATATATATATATATATATATATATATATATATATATATATATATATATATATATATATATATATATATATATATATATATATATATATATATAATTTTAAAGCATCATCTTCCATACTGCATTATGAAGAAACATCATCTTCATTTCATATTTAAGACATCCTTATTATAAAAAAAATTGAGCCCAAATCTTCAATGGGAATGAATTTTTGTTTGAGACATGGGGATGAACATTTTTTTAGTTAATTGGTACTGGGATGAATCATTATTTCAAAATCAAACCTAGGTTAATGATTCAAACACACTGCAAATATTTGCATCATGTTCATTCTTTAGCTCTAACTAATCTTGGAATAACAAACTATAAAAAAATCAATTATTATAAGAGTATTATGTTGAGATGGTGTATGATCAGAAGATAGACTTCTGACTTAAAGAGAGGCTTCTGGAGTCAAATAAAGGCTTTTAACGTGAAGAGAATCTTATGGTTCGAAAAGAGGCTTCAGACCAAAAGAGAGGCTTCCAAAAAGATTAAAAGTTTCTATTGAGGATAGAGGTTGTGGTTGAGGACAGAGGTCGCGATCGAGGGCAGAAGCTTCGACTTCAGGAATAGACGTTTTGATTATGAGAGTAGAGATTGATGGAAGTAGACTAGTGAGGCGAAGCTTGAAAGAAGCATAACCTCCATTCATCTACTTTCTTAGGGACCAAGTTTTATATGATCATGGATCAACTTATATAAGTGATTGTTAAGTTGTGGAGTCTAATTCGAACTGAGAAAGACATTAAGCCGAAGAAGTTTAGCGGTCTGAAGCATCCAGGAACCGAGGCAAGTCTGCCAGAGCGGTTGGTAGGTTGCACTTCGGACGAATCAATACTCCTTGTCAAAGGAATGTTCCTCGGTTGGGCGAACTGAAGCGAGATCAACATATTTAAAGTAGTATCACGAATTTGGGGAATTTTCTCATTTTCTCATGCTACTTTAATGGGTCGATAGTTCAGCCCGAACCAAATGTCAGTAGGACCGAAGCAGCCACGCTTCGGTCCGGACTTTGCAGTAGAGACTCCACATGGGTTAGATGTTGAGAGTAGAGATACGAATAAAAAGAAGAAGCTACTTCAGAACCGAAGTGTCTCCTAGGCACCATTTCCCATGTTTGTTGCTGTCAGAAAGTTGGTTTGCTCAGCATGGTCCATGATCTATCATATCAGTTGGCCTATTTTAGTAAGCAATAGCCTAGATATTTGGCATCATCTTAGAATATCTCCTTTGCCTAATATATATACGATCTCTGTTTGTAACAATGAGAATGCCACGAGTGTGAGCCAAATAGAGAGTGTGTGTAGTAAATATTTGTATAAATTGTTTACTATTTAAACCCAGAAACAATATACTCTCTAGTTCCTACAGTGGATGTAGCTTGATCAGTCTAGATCGAGTGAACCACTTCAATCTTTGTGTTCTTTGTTTCGGTTGTGTTTCTTCTTGTTGTTTTCATGGGCCTTAATCAAATTGTGTAGTAAGTGCACCTAATCAAAGTCCTTAGTCCTAACAAATTGGTATCAGAGCTATGGCTGATGAAGAAAAGATTAGGATCGATAGATTCGAAAGTCACGATTTTGGCTTTTATAAAATGCAGATAGAAGACTATCTATACCAAAAGAAGCTACACCTGCCCCCTGATCGGAGAGAAAGCTGAAGGTATGAAGCAAGAGGAATGGAATCTGGTAGATCAATAGGCCCTCGGAGTCGTCTAGTTGTCATTGGCAAAGAATGTTGCTTGCAACATTGTCAATGAGAAGACTACGTCCAGTTTGATCAAGGCATTGTCTAACATGTACGAGAAGCACTCGGCTACAAATAAGGTGTTATTGATCAGGAAGTTAGTCAACATGAAGATGAAAGAAGGTGGTTCTATGACAAACCACATTAATGAGTTTAATTCAATCATATCGAGATTGATATCGGTTGATATTGGCTTTGAAGAAGAAGCCCATGCGTTGATGTTGTTATCTATGCTTCCAGGAGCTGGTCAAGTACGGTGACTGCATTCAACAGTGCATTCGGTGCGCAGAAGCTCACGTTTGAAGGCATTCACGGTTTGATCCTCAGAGAGGATATCCACAACAGGAATGCAGGGGAGTGCTTTAGCACTCTGTTGAGCATAGAAGAACGAGGAAGAATGAACAATCGAGGCGGTAGTTGTGGCAAGGGAAGAAATAAATCAAAGATAAGAGGAAGTTCCAAAAGCAGAAAGGATATTGTCTGCTAGAACTGCAAAGAAAGTGGTTACTTTAAAAATCAGTGCCCAAAGCCCTCTACAGGAAATGCGAGGAAGGAAGTGAATGTGGCGGAAGACTATGGTGACGCACTTAATAGTTGCATAGATAATTTGGTGGAGTCCTGTATAATGGACTAAGGTGCCTCATTCCATGTGAGCCTTTGCAGATATGTAATGTAGAATTTTAGGCATTACAATGGCAAGGTTAGGCTTGCGGGTGATCAGAGCCTGGATATCATCAGAGTGGGGGATGTTGTCCTCTGGACGAGCTTAGGTGCGAAGTTGACTTTGGAAAATGTCAAGTTCATTCCTTACCTCAAGCGGATGGTGATATTCGTAGCGTAGTTAGATGATGAGAGGCACCACATCGAGTTTGGCAATCACCAGTGGAAAGTGACGAATGGGAACATGGTTGCTGCCAGAGGCCAGAAGCGAGAAACCTTATACATGGTTGAGATCTCTATGGGCGAGGAAAATGTTGTTGTTGAAGAAATGAAGACTTCTACTCTATTGTACAAAGACTTGGTAACATGAGTGAGAAGGGGATAAAGTTGTTGGCATCCAAAGGGAAATTTCATGATGTGAAGAATGCCACTCGAGAATTTTGTGAACCTTGTGAACTTGGCAAGAAGAATAAGGCCACTATTATTAAGGTTGGACAAGTTCTGAAACAGAAGATGTTGGAACTTGTTCATTCAGACGTTTTGGTGTTGAGTCATAAATGAAGATTGAGTCAAAGATGCTAATCTGATTTTTCGCCATATCTTGTGCCTTAAGTTTAGCTATCGGTTATGGAATGGGCCTGTCCTTCCATACTTAGTTTTTGTATAAATAGCATGCACGTACCCTAATTAGGGTTAACTTTTGTAATCATTTTTACGGCACTCATACAGAATAGTTCACATCGAATTGTTCTTGAGTTGCATATAAATCATTCGACATCAGTTCTTCATATTGCCTGTTCTTGATCTTGTTTATTATTATTATTCCGCATTATTTGAATCTCGATCCAACTCTTGTGTTTCAACAATTGGTATCAGAGCAGGAGTTTGTGTTATTCACAGATCTGTTTTGATTATCTTTATCGTTTTGATCGATTTTGAATATCAGACTTTGATCTTTACGTTAGATTCTTCTTTTGATCTATTCTTACACTTCTGATTCAAACCACAAACTAGTTTCAATGGCTTTTGACGACTCACATACTCAGTCATTCAATCTTTCAAGCAGCATTGGATCCACCACCAGGATTCTAATACTATTCACACAGGAATATGAGGTTTGGGCGTTACACTTTGAAGATTATGTTCTTGGCATTGAAGAACATGGAGCAACAATCTGGCAAGCTATTACAGAAGAAACCTTTGCTCACACAGCCACAAGAAGAGTTATTAAAACCCTTAAAGAATACAACAATCTACTTGTTGCTCACACAGACATTCCTCAAGACGAGAAGGATAAACTGATGTGCAACATTAAAGCATTCAGAATTATCATATTCGCCCTCCAAGCAGACACTCTTCGTCTGGTTAGTTCATGTGAGACGGCAAAAGATATTTGGGATAGACTCAAAGAATTGTACTCTGGTGATGCAGACCTTGAACATTCAATTCAAACTACTATTCTTTCCGATTTCGGATCGTTTGTACAAGGTCCGGAAGAAACCCTGACTCAAACGTTCAATCGATACAATCATCTTCTCAGTCGATTATTAAAATATAATATGGCTCGGACTGTAACTGAGCAAAAGGTCACTTTTCTTGACGGTCTTCGTTCCGAATGGAAGGCTATCGTATCAACCATAAAAGCGCATGAACAGTTTAAAACTTACACTCTAGCTAAAGTTGTGGGAATCCTCAAGTCCCATGAAAAGGAAGTCATTTCGGAAGCCAAAGCGACTATCGGTCTTGGTTCACTCGCACTGGTTGTTGCTGGGAAGAAATCGGCAGAAATCGATTCCGATTCAGATTTTTCCGATGATGATCTGACCAGAGTAGACAAAGCCTTAATGGTATCAAATCCCAAGAAGTTCTTTAAGAAAAACTTCTCCAAATACAAAAACCGAAGTCGACAAGGGGGTTTCAATTCTGAAAAGTCATCGGAGGAAAGCCAGAAAAAGAAAGGCGATGAAGAGAAGAAACTCATTGCCGACTCAGGTTATGATTGCCATTACTGTAAAGGTAAGAACCATTTCGTGAAAGACTGCTTGCTCCGAAAGCAAACTGAGAAGAAGGAGCACGTAAAGGATGAAGCTTACTATGCAAAGAAGATTTCGGAACTGAAAAAGAATGATGCTTCATCTGCCAAAGCAGCCTTTGTGGTAAAGGAGGATAGCGAGTTTGGTGCCGTCGAGGTCTGGTCAACGGACTCGGAAGATGAGGAGGTGAGAAATCCGACGCATGGCCGATGTTTGATAGTGAAGGCTGATCATTCCGACAGCAGAGGGTACTCTACCGATGGGTGCCAAACCTCAGCAAGTTGTTTTGCTGCGAAACCTGTTTCTGAACAAGTAGAGGAATGTGAGGCTGTGGTCAACAAGGTACGCTCTATCCTTAAATCTTTAAATATCTGCTCTTCTAGTTATGATACTGAATTAGATTATCTTAGATTCACTGTCTCTAGTTTGAGTGATAGCTTAAAAAGAACACGTCTAAGCAATTCTAACCTAAATGATCAATTGAGCAGGGTATCGAATAAGATTGAGAAAGAGGTGAAAGTTGTAAAACCTGAACCTGAAGAATGAAGACTGATCACATTTTGACTCAAAGGGGGAGATTGTTGAGTCATAAATGAAGATTGAGTCAAAGATGCTAATCTGATTTTTCGCCATATCTTGTGCCTTAAGTTTAGCTATCGGTTATGGAATGGGCCTGTCCTTCCATACTTAGTTTTTGTATAAATAGCATGCACGTACCCTAATTAGGGTTAACTTTTGTAATCATTTTTACGGCACTCATACAGAATAGTTCACATCGAATTGTTCTTGAGTTGCATATAAATCATTCGACATCAGTTCTTCATATTGCCTGTTCTTGATCTTGTTTATTATTATTATTCCGCATTATTTGAATCTCGATCCAACTCTTGTGTTTCAACAATTTCTGCTCTTCTAGTTATGATAATGAATTAGATGATCTTAGATTCACTGTCTCTAGTTTGAGTGATAGCTTAAAAAGAACACGTCTAAGCAATTCTAACCTAAATGATCAATTGAGCAGGGTATCGAATAAGAATGAGGAGAGACGAATGAGAATCGAGGCGTTGGACAGTGAGTTAGTTAGAGCACGAGATGATATCATTTATGTCAAAAGGGATAATTTAGTTCTTGTCAAACAGAGAAATATTTTTTGTTTAATCGCAAAGCGTCTTTACAATAATATTACTCAATTGCATCTTGACTGTGATATAGGCAGGGGTTTACACAAAATGATTTTGCCTTTTCTTGAATTGAAAGAGGATGAAATCGATGCAGAATGCCACAGGTGTGAAACCACTGTTTCATCCGATGAGGTTTCGGAAGCTTATCGAATCGGACTTCATAAAATTGAAAGTTATATTCAGTCCAAAGAACATAAAATATGGTTAAAGAATATTTTTCAGAAAATGATCATGAGGAAATTAAAACAGCGACCTTAAAGAATTTTCACTCACTGTGCTCTAAATTAAATTCTGATAATACTCCCATTAATGAGAATATTTCAGATTTTCATGAAAGTGATATGAGTGAGATATCTGTTGAGGATGAAATTGACTGTTCGGAATTCATATCCAATTCTACTGAAACTAAGAAAAATCTCATTTCTGAAAATTCAGTTGCCTTTGCGAGAATTGTTGAAAATGAAGGATCACACACTTTAAACAAACAGGCCACTGTTTTTCCAAAAATACAGACAGTACCAAATCAAGTTTTCGTTAAACCAGGCCTAAATACAAAAGATGTAACTGAACTTAAAGTCCTAGTTGATAACGATAATTCCGATGTCTGTGATTCCTTCTTTTGGTCGAAACCGATTGACAACTCGGATGAGACCAAAGGTCTTTCCGAAATGACCTCGTGGAAGTCTCGTGGTAACTACATTTCTGGATCGTTGAATTATAAAAATTATGTTTCGCAAAATGGTTCATGGGGTACAACGAATTTGAAATTCAATTCTTCAAACTCTAAGACAAGTACTTTCAAATCAGACTCTAACCACTGCTCAACATCTTGTATTCATAAGTCTCCTGAACAGCTGATAGCCAAAAGGAAACAAATGAATGCCAGGTACAAAAAGAATTTGAAAGAAAGAAAACAGTTTTGGAGAAACAAAAACGACTTAAACACAACCCAGAAAGTCAATCCAATTCCTATTCCGAAATTTGAGCATACTCCAAAACCAACACCTAAAGCCTCAGCCTCAACAACAACAAAGAATCCCACTCGTATTCTCAGCTCAAGTGATTCAAAAGGGAAGGCAAAGCTCTATCCTGAAACCAGTCAAAATCTCAAAAACAACAAGATTCAACCAACAGTTATTTCTAAACCAAACTCCTCATCTCAGTCAGTTAAAATTCCAAATACTACTCATAACTCTCCCAGTCAGAAAACCCATTATTATCAAGTAACCAACACGTTCACTCCTACGAAATCTCGTTTTGCTAGAGAACAATGGCAATCCACAAAAATGAAAGTGTTCCGAATTGATAATAAGAAAAATCAACCATTTGTGAGAAAATCATTTTGGGTTGAAAAATCATGCATTTTTCCTATCTCTCGTAAATTCTCCACATTGGTTTGGGTTCCTAAATCTCTCTAACTTGTGCAGGTTCTACGTGACGAACAGTATGATCCAGAATGGTACATTGATAGCGGCTGTTCACGTCACATGACAGAGAGGAAGGAGGAATTACGAGAATATCGCTCACTAAAGAATGGAGGAAGAGTAAGCTATGGAAACAATGCAACCGGAAAAATCAAAGGCTATGGCATGATCACTAACGGTGAAATTTCGATTCGAAAAGTGGCATATGTTGAAGGACTTCAGCACAATTTAATCAGCGTTTCGCAACTTGTTGTTGGTACTGGTCTCAGAGTTTCATTTGATGAAGATGGTTCCGAACTAGTTGAAAAGGAATCTAAAAAGCTTGTTCTGAAGTCAAAACGAAAAGGAGAGATGTTTCCTTTGGACATGAGACCCATCTAAGGAAAACCCGCCATCTTCTTACTTACAAAAGCTTCGTATGATGATAGTTGGTTATGGCATCGGCGCTTATCTCACATGAACTTTCGTGATATCAATAAACTGGTGCTTGGTGATCTTGTGCGAGGATTACCACTACTCAAGTACAACATAGACCAACTGTGTAATGCATGTGAGCTGGGAAAACAAAGCCAAAAGAGTCATTCTACAATTATCAACACAAAGATCATTGAACCATTGGAACTTCTGCATATTGATCTTTGTGGCCCGTCTGCCATCGAAAGCGTTGCTCACAACAAATACATTTCTGGTTGTGGTAGATGACGTCTCTCGCTTCACATGGGTGTTCTTTCTCAAGCAAAAATCGGAAGCAGCAATCAACATGATTAACTTCATCAAGCATATAGAAACTCTTCTCCGAAAGCAAGTTCGGATGGTAAGAAGTGATAATGGCATAGAATTCAAAAATAAAATTCTAGATGATTTTCTTGTCAATAAAGGAATCTCACATAACTTTTCTGCCCCCTATACTCCTCAACAAAATGGAGTGGTAGAAAGACGAAATCGTTCTCTTTGTGAAGCTGCTCGCACTATGCTCTCTTTTGCGAAACTTCCTCTCTACTTTTGGGCCGATGCCATCGCAACTGCGTGCTTCACCCAGATTCGTTCGAACATAAACAAACGATTTCACCTCACTCCATATGAAGTAATAAACAAAAGAAAACCAAACGTGAAATTCTTTCATGTTTTTGGATCTAAGTGCTTCATTTTTAACTCAAAAGAAAAACGAGTTAAATGGGATGAAAAGGCTGATGAAGGTATTTTTCTTGGGTACTCTCTTACGTCAAACGCCTATCGCATTTTTAACAAACGATCTCGGAAAATTGAAGAATCGTACTACATCACCTTCGATGACAGCTACAATTCAAGAGCAAAACAACCTACTCCGAAGCCTCAAGAAATCTTTCCAGAATCAAACAGAACAACTATTCCTCTTATGGATCTATATGAGGAATTCTTGAATTTGTTTGATGAACTAGAAAACGCAACGTCAGCAGAAGCAAAAGCAAGAGACAACCAAGGGGATGAGCTGTTAAAACTAATAGACAGTGTCGTCAGTGAAAATGAAACTTCACCTGACAACTCCACAGATGTTCCGATTGCGAACACTGCTTCCAGTTTCAATACTCCATCTTTCATTTCCGATGCATCCGTCCAAGGGGACCGTTCTGCACCTATCCAGTGGGAGAATCCAGCATCCTTTCAGAGGGAGGATTCTTCTTCTGACACAGCGACAGGCACACTTTCAGTTGAAGAAGGCAACTCCGATCCTGTTAATGCAGGAAACGATGCAACCTTCTAAGGGGAGAATGAAATTGAAAACAATGACCTCGACACACAATCAGAGGTACAATCGGAAGCTGAAGAAATTATTCCAGAGATTAATCCTGAATATGATCCAAATTATCCTCCAATGATAAAATGGACGAGAGATCATCCAAAATCTCAAATCATCAGAGCAACATCTGCTGGCGTTCTCACTCGAGCTCAAGCTAAAGAAAAGCAAGCTGCATTGTTTTCAAAAGTGGAATTTTGCATGTTTCATTCATTTATCTCCAAGATCGAACCTAAAACAGTCAAAGTTGCACTTGACCATGCTGACTGGGTCCAAGCAATGCAATATGAGCTTAATGAATTTGAACACAACAAAGTTTGGAGACTAGTTTCGACTCCGGAAAAGGCTTTGGTTCTCGGAATGAAGTGGGTATTCCGAAACAAATTAGATAAGGAAGGCAATGTCATTCGGAATAAGGCTCGACTGGTTGTCAAAGGCTACTGTCAAGAAGAAGGAATTGATTATGAAGAAACGTTTGCACCAGTAGCTAGACTGGAGTCAGTTCGAATCTTTCTTGCATATGCAGCACATAAGGGTTTTAATGTCTATCAAATGGATGTTAAATGTGCTTTTCTGAATGGAGAATTAGAAGAAACGGTCTATGTTGAACAACCACCCGGCTTCGTGAATAGAACACATCCTGATCATTGCTATGTATTAGATAAAGCTGTTTATGGATTGAAGCAAGCTCCAAGAGCATGGTATGAAACTCTAACTCGCTTTCTCAAGCAATCCAAGTTCAAGCAAGGCTCTGTTGATCCGACCTTCTTTCGCAAAAAGGAAGGAAGCCATCTGATGATTGTTCAAATTTATGACGATGATATCATTTTTGGATCCACTCATCCAAGTCTAACGGCTGAATTCCGAAAACTGATGGAGACAAAGTTCGAAATGAGCTCCATGGACAAAATCAACTTCTTCCTAGGCCTTAACATCAGACAAAGCTCAGAAGGCATATTCATCAATCAAGAAGCTTATACCAAGTCTCTCCTAGAGAAATTCGGAATGAAGGGAGATTCTAAAGTCAAGGTTCCGATGGCCTTCGGAACCAAACTCACTCCTTCACTAGACAAACCTGCAGCAGATATCACTATTTACCGTCAAATGATAGGTTCACTTCTCTACCTTACTTCAAGTAGACCTGACATTATGTTTGTTGTTAGTTACTGTGCTAGATTTCAGGCTAATCCTAGAGAGCCACATCACAATGCTGTGAAGAACATATTCCGATATCTCAAAAGAACAACCTCTCTTGGACTCTGGTATCCATCAGGATCTGGGTTCTTTGTTCAAGAATTTTCTGATGCTGATCTTGGTGGTTGTGGATTAGATCGCAAAAGCACTTCAGGAGGATGTCAACTTCTCGATGGAAAACTCGTAAGCTGGCAATCAAGAAAACAGACTTGCGTGTCTCTCTCAACAGCTGAAGCTGAGTATATTGCTGCTGCTTCATGCACCTCTCAGATAATATGGATTCAAAACCAGCTAAGAGACTATGGAGTCAGTATGAAACGTATTCCTCTTTACTGTGATTCCGCAAGAACATTAAACCCTCAAAGCACTCTTCTTCTCCAAAGCTCCCACGCTCTCTCCCATGGCTGGTTCATCCTCTGCAAACGACAACACCTCTTCAACACTGATGTTGAAGATCAAAGCAAATCAAAACTTGATCATCGATCTCAACTCCTCTCACTACAGTGAATCCATTCGGCCAATGATCGAGTGTTTGATGTACTCCCCAATCGCAACCGCCCTGACTGCATCTGCTACGGTACCCATCTCACTTCTCTCCGCCGCTTACTCCACCGCCTTCTACAACAAAGCGGAGGAGTTTGTCTCTTTTGAAGTGGGTTCTGTCAAGACGAAGATTTCAAAATCAAGATTCAGTAACCTTCTAGGGTTTACTGCAGCCGAAGACCTAATTGACCCAGATACGCTTCCACCTGTAACCCTTCTCCGTCTGTTCTATCAAATGGGTTACAAAGGTGACATTACCCAGTTGTCTAAATTCACCAAGAAAGGTTTACCACCACAGTGGAATGCCCTTTTCACCATTCTCTTCAAAAGCTTCTCCGAATGAACTACTGGAACTGACAGTGCGAGTAAGCTCTTTTACTCCTTTTTCTATGGTCTTTACAATGTTGTTAATCCTGACTATGGGTCAATACTTTGGAGTCAATTTGTCGAAAGTGTGAACTACAGACTCCGACATCAAGAAATCTCATGTGCTCGTTTTTGGTCCCTCGTTGTTCAACGAACAATCGAGAAGCATAATATTCATATTATGACTGATTCTGTGATGTCCGTCATCCCAACCTTGCCAACAGCAACCTTCGTCACCAGCAAGGCGGAAGACTTCGATTTCATTGGTGCCATTCCGATGGCAATGCTTGATCGTGTTCCGAAAGATGTCAATTGCATTGTTGATTACTGCAAGAAGACAACTTTCGCTGTTCGGAACCTGGAATACAAAATTCAACAAGCTTTTGACAAGCTTGAGAATCCCAGGAAAGTAACCAAGAGGAAGGGCAGGGGTGCCGCTTCCGACACCGAAAAACAATCCAAGCGACCCCGAAGGCTTCGGAAAATGGTCATACAACCTCAATCGGAGGATGACAACTCCGACGACCATATTGCCACAAATCATTTAGATGACGATCTGGATGAAAATGAAGGCCCACATCAAAGGCCTCCATCACCTACTCCTGAAACCACTCCAAAACCCACAGCTCCTGTCTCTCCAAAATCTCCACCCCAACATCAATCACCACCAAAATCTCCACCCCAACATCAATCACCACCTAAATCTCCACCCCATCAACAATCGCCACCTAACTCTCCATCACAGAAATCCCCTCCACGAAAATCCTCAACACCAGAAGCCACTACCCACAACTCTCCAAAAATCCAAGAACCAACTTCCGAACAGGAAGATGAAGACGTCCTGATTTACGATGATCAGGATGACCTAGCCGATTACATTGAGTCTCCATTCAATGTATGCTTTCATGATTCGGAACCTTCTACTCCTATGACTCAGGAGCAATTTCAAGAATTGTCTACGAAATTGGACAAACTTCTTGAAACATAGCAGGGCCCTTCCACTTCCGACTGGCAATCCCAGTTGGACACTCACAAAACTGAAGTAGAGACATTGATTTCTGCAAATGTCAAACTTGTGGAAGAATTCTCTACCAAAATGGAGAAGGCTACTTGTGACACCCCATTTCTACTGTTTTCAAATACTATGGTTTTTCGTATAAATACATGAATACACAAAAATACGGTTTATCAAAAACCGATAATTTACATTTTTTTTAAAACTGTGGGTGTTACAAATCCATACCAAATCTAACCATTGTAAGCAAGAAGAGGATTAAACCTTGTTTCCAAATTAGGAGCTAACTTAGGCTCCACTCCAGCTAAACTTCATCCCATTGATAGCAACTTATTTGACCCGGAATACATGGCAAAACAAATAATACGTAAGACAAAAATTGTCTCGTGAGTTACATGAGTTTTAGACTCAAACCTTTAATTTCTTTTCCAATCTTCATATAAAACTTATGACATAAACATCTTTCAAAGTTTTAAAATATTATCATAACATAACTCTTTAATCTTTTCAAAATCAATACATATCATACCATGCATAATTATCTTCTTTCAAAACTTTATATTAGCAATATAATATAACTCTTTACTACTCAAAAATCATTCTATAACATACTTTACGAAAAATAACATCATTCTTACTTTCTTTGACTGGTTTTATAAGCTTGCTGGATTTTTATACTTAGGGCTTTAATCACTATAAGTGATACCCCAAGTCTCTATGGCTAGAAAGAACGGATCAATCCTCACCATAGAAGTGCTGAGGCGATCTACTTCGCGATGGGGCTTGTCCCCAGTAGACCCCTTACCTAACCCGGGTAGGTTGGAACATAGTTCCCTTACTAACGCTGCTTGCTACAATTACCAGTCATACAAAAACTTGCTGCTAGCTTGAACATTTCTCATAAACATATTACTTGTGGCTAGATGCCAAATACATAACTTTCGTTTCACATAAATTATATGTTCAAAACATGTCTTTATAACATTTTAGGGTTAATGCCAAATCATACTTTCCAAACATCTTGTGGCTATATGCCCTTTCATACTTGAAAACATATAAAATTTGTAACCAAAACATACTTCTTAAACATTTTATGGCTATATGCCTATCCATACTTTCAAACATGTATAACTTGTATTAAACATATACTTTCACATATTTGGTTCATAGACCAAAACATACTTTCACATAATTGGTTCATAGACCAAAACATAACTTCAAATATAACATTATACTTTCACAAATGAGTTAGAGATAATACTCTTGCATATAATTTCACATATAGAAATTTTATAAGAAATCTTGAAAATACTTACTTGCCATGTACCCCAGAATGGGTAAAAATACTGCATGTACTCACCTCAAGTCGGCAATGTAGAAATCCGTGCGGCAACTCCGCAAATCCAACTAAGCTCAAAACCGCACACCTTATACTCCTATAAGGTAGATTAAGTTATTATATGTCATAATAATTAAGTCTTACCTTAATTATATACTTCTAGAATTAAAACACTTATTATATTTATCTTTCAGCTTTTAAACTCAAAGCATAAAGTCTGTTTGTGACCACTTAAGCTCATCGTAACCTCAACAAATCAAGGATATTTTTAGACATTTACCTAGACCATCTCGTTACCTTTCCAGGGATGTAAGGAACATGTATTAACTATTTTTCCTCTATTTTATATGAATTAACCAAGATTGGGTATCAAAATATGTTAAATCCAGACCAGATTGCAAAGATTGCCACTTTAAACCTGGAAATGATAATCAATAAATTCTGGGAAAAATATTGGACAAACATGACCCTAATTCAAAACTACAGGCCCTGACCTCATGTCATTTTCATTTCTCAAGAATAAACGAAAAATCCCCAAAAGGTGACTGATACAATCAGTCCACCTACTGAACCACTCTTTAAAGATAGAACCATAACACAAACTAGACATAGAGCTAGGTTCTGGTATTTTGTAGGAAGAAACTAGACACATAGCACGAACTTTCACCACTGGTCTTGCCCCCAAAACATTTTTGTACAATTATTTATGAATTTCTAAAAACATAATTCACTGTACAGGACAGTCCTGGACCTGCTGGTGCAAATTGCAACTTCCACCCAACTTTCGTATGGAACCAGACCCTAGGAAAAATCATGAGTAAAATAGACTCAATAATAGAGGTCTGAGAGTTGGAACCAACTCAAAATACGTTTTCGAACTCAAGATATAAAATTCACAATACAGAACAAATCAGAAACGATAGTGCTGATGAGAAAAACACTGGTCTGTTATATTTCCCAATTACCATAAACTTGGGAATGAAATCAGACACCCATCTTTTCCAGATATCAAATTTACTTAAATACAATGATTCTAGGAGGCGGAATTATGTAAACATCTTTTTCCAAACTCCTTTTATAAAATAAACAAAACAGCATAGCTAATCTGAACGGAATTAGAGCAGTATGTAAAGATGAGCAATTACCCCATACATCCGTTCTTTAAAACAGATAATGATCTACTGTAGAAAGTTGCTCAACTCAATTTGTGAACCGTGTGCACCGATACTAACCTTATTTGACCTCTGGAACTCCAGATATGATTTTCGCAAGAAGAGAGACTCACCAGAGGAATCTGCCAGAAACCCTAGGTCATGTTGCGAAATTCATAACTCCACTTCTAGACATTGAAATCGAAAACCCTTCGATCAAGCCCTTCATTTATGTCTTGGGAACCTTCACTTAAAATTTCGTGGCGATCCAATATCTGAATCTCCGGGAAATCATCAAACACTAAGGTTGTGTCTTCAAAAACGGGAATAAAGAGCGATGGAGAGGGTGAGGGTTTGAGTGATTCACTAGTGTGAGCTCCAAGACTCATCCGACGCACACATATAATTGCACAAACACTATTCATTCAAACTTTTTAGGAAAAAGTCAAGTTTGGTCCTTCTACTTTGGCACACTAATTTTTAAAAGCCTCAAATAATTATTTCCATCAAAAGGAGTCTACTAAAACGACAATATACCCCCTCCTCAACATATCTTAATTTCTAGGTTATTAATATGAATATTACTTTTATTTTAATTATATTTATTTATATAATTTATGCACTAAAATAATTAATTCGCGGAAAACAAAAACGTATCGGAAAACGGGGTGTTACAACTCTCCCCCACTTACAAGAATTTCATCCTCGAAATTCAACTCTAACACCTCTCGATCAAAATGCCACAAAACCCCATACAACTCGAAGATTTGAAACGGTTTTCCCCTTTACCCCTAACGAAAGGTCCACACGCTTTTTCGTACATCACGATAATCAATAAAGGACACCACTATATATACCTTTATTCCCAAAAGTGTCTTCAATATCCCGTTATTACCGGAGTCAAATAGAGAATTTTGAAAATAACACGACACTCGGGATAGAGAAGAGTCGCATCTACTGTAGTTGGTTTGAATTTTTGGCACTAAAATGTGAGGTGTCCTTTCAGTTTCGTATGTCCTTTCGGTTCCAGCTGCAAGATGTTATATAAGTTCCTTCTCATCCCAACGAATAGGGTTCCAACACCCTCGCATGTACGACACCTTGTGGCGGGACATACCGATGCTATATCTGGCAGTTGCCAGCAAAGGCGAATTACAAACAGAGGGAGGCAAACATACATCCCAGCTGCCCCTCCCCCAAAGTCCAAGATACCACTCAACGTAATGTAATATATCCCATTTTATCTCTGACCACCACTGATCTTCAATTAGATCTTTGCGTGTCACAACAACAAATAGTCCACATCCTAGAATCATATAGGTTATTCTAACTTTCTTCTTTCGTTCCGACTAGGAACCACAATAGCTAAACACTAACGCATAAGCTACTACCTCACTGTACTAGTTAATCACGACATTCAACCCCTGATGTAGCACATAGCAAGGCATACCATCTATACAAATGCTATAGACTTGCAATAGTCCAACAGCCCCAGACACTGCTATAATCAACTTGATTGCATAACTTTGCACATAATACTAGCATACACCACCCATACAACCTCTATAGATAGGGTTATGCACTTCTTCCCTCCAAATATGAGGGGGTATATTGAGGTTCGAGTCCTTCTGTGACCCAAATGAATAGCCTAACGAGGAAGATACCACCCCTAACACCCCTAGAATCTCAATTCATGCTCACAACATGTCATTACACGTCTGAACACACTATTGTCGTTTAAGCAACCTCTTCCCCTTCAAATGAACAATTCTCCCTCACTTGGGTTCAAACCCGATCCTACCTGATCCTTTCAGCGACATGCCACCTACTCCTGCAACAATGCTCCATGCTCTTTTACTTTCAATCACATTGCGTGTCTTCATTATAGCAATTTCAGTTGCACCAAAAGCTTAATTTCATTTCTTGTAGTCGCACTCGTCGACTTGACAGGCTCCCTCACTTTGATTGAACATAACACTTGCCTCGAAGCATCGACACCTCTTAAGTAAGCACACTTTACTACCACCTCCCACTTCTTCAACTTCTTTGAAGAATGAAAAGTAAGCCTAACTTACCAACCCAGCAACTCACATCGAAGCCAAACACCATCTCATCACGCGTGTTTTGACGATGTAAAGACATTTACATCAACCATCGTATACTGCTCATCTTCCGCTAGCCACTCTAACCGTCCCCGACATCTCCTTGATCGTGAGCTGTAAAGCTCAACCACATGCCCTTTCTGTCCCTGCCCTAACCGCTTTTGCAGCACATGACCGCTCCATCACTTACATCATCTCTGTGAATTTCCGTGTCATCCCAGACAAGCTCTCTATCGTCTGCTCCAAAACTTGAGGCAGATACTACCTTTAGAACCGCGTCACAAATCCTCCCAGGTCAAAACCCCGACCTGATCCGCTGACATAGATGTGGTCTCCACTTTCTTTGGTCAACTTTTACCATTCATTACTCTTTACTTCATATTGTTTATGACCTTTAGTCATTTTGCTTACACGCTTTTGGTTTTCTTCAATTAACATTCATCATTATACTCTTTCATTCTGGTATTTTTTTTTTATTTCGTTCATTTGGTTGCAGAATTTACTTCCTGGCAACCACTATTTCATCATCATTTGTTTCACCTTTAATTTCTTGCCTATCATTTATTTAGGCATTCAACCTTTATTTCTCGATTCATATTTATTTAATCACCTTACTTTAATGCAATTTACTTAAAATATCATAATCTTTAACAATTTACCATTCATCATTCTTTTCCCCATTTGGGTAATCTTACTTTGTTTTATTACTCATTATAGCACTGTACTTATAACTTAATCAATTATTAAATCTTTGAACATTTTCATACATCTTCTTCGTTCAATCTGTAAGTTAGTCTTCCTCTCCCCTTTAGCATTGACATCTTCTATCTTTAGCTCTTCTCATCATTTTGATACTATCGTTCCACAACGATTTTTTTTTTCTGCTTCCCTTCTGCATTTATTATTCGCACGACTTTCAAATAAGATTCTGACTTGAATGATTATGCACAACGCACACCACTTATTAGTATTAACCTCTTCCTTACTGCTCTTTTACTTTTACAAAATTTATGTACTATTAATACACTACGCTTATAATTTTTCATTCTTTATGTAAGAGTCTTACAACTCTTATATAGGTAATCGATACCCATAATTCTTCTTTAAATTATTCTTATTCATACTTCCCCTCGCCTCGATAGGCGTATACTTTAATGTCTTTCTATCTGTCTAAAAAGTATTAATTATCACATTATTTCTTTTACTTTACCATACTATGTGGTATATACCCACTACATTAACTTTTAATACTTATAATCTTACTTATTTTTATTACATAGGCATATAATCCCTATGTTATTCATATTACTCTCTTCACAATCCTTACTCACCAGACTACCATAATTCCTTTACGATTCCACCAGTCTCAATACATATATTGTGATTATGATAATACGGGCCCATATTACCATAATCACCTATACATATTGATTCTGCTGTTACCACAAGGTCTCATGGGACACTGGTTCCCTTAACATATAACACCATTATAAATACATGGTGATCACTACTAGAAATCTTATTACTTTATAAACATAGTCTTTAATAAATTTAGACGGTTATGGAAAATATCATATAATTTTCCTAACGGTCAGATTTTTGCTCACTTTAAACGTTAACTTAACACTTCTTTGTTTTATATATCGCCATTCTTTAAATAATGCATAATATCTTAATCATTTAAGACACCATATAGCATACTTTTATAAACTATCATTTCTATAGCATGAGTTTAAGCCTAGGAGTGGAACAAGCCAATCCTAATTCGCTTAAACTATGACTCTGATACCAACTTGTGACACCCCATTTCTATTGTTTTCAAATACTATGGTTTTTCGTATAAATACATGAATACACAAAAATACGGTTTATCAAAAACCGATCATTTACATTTTTTTAAAACTGTGGGTGTTACAAATCCATACCGAATCTAACCATAGTAAGCAAGAAGATGATTAAACCTTGTTTCCAAATTAGGAGCTAACTTAGGCTCCACTCCAGCTAAACTTCATCCCATTGATAGCAACTTATTTGACCTGGAATACATGGCAAAACAAATAATACGTAAGACAAAAATTGTCTCGTGAGTTACATGAGTTTTAGACTCAAACCTTTAATTTCTTTTCCAATCTTCAAATAAAACTTATGACATTAACATCTTTCAAAGTTTTAAAATATTATCATAACATAACTCTTTAATCTTTTCAAAATCAGTACATATCATACCATGCATAATTATCTTCTTTCAAAACTTTATATTAGCAATATAATATAACTCTTTACTACTCAAAAATCATTCTATAACATACTTTACGAAAAATAACATCGTTCTTACTTTCTTTGACTGGTTTTATAAGCTTGCTGGATTTTTATACTTAGGGCTTTAATCACTATAAGTGATACCCCAAGTCTCTATGGCTAGAAAGAACGGATCAATCCTCACCATAGAAGTGCTGAGGCGATCTACTTCGCGATGGGGCTTGTCCCCAGTAGACCCCTTACCTAACCCGGGTAGGTTGGAACATAGTTTCCTTACTAACGCTGCTTGCTACAATTACCAGTCATACAAAAACTTGCTGCTAGCTTGAACATTTCTCATAAACATATTACTTGTGGCTAGATGCCAAATACATAACTTTCGTTTCACATAAATTATATGTTCAAAACATGTCTTTATAACATTTTAGGCTTAATGCCAAATCATACTTTCCAAACATCTTGTGGCTATATGCCCTTTCATACTTGAAAACATATAAAATTTGTAACCAAAACATACTTCTTAAACATTTTATGGCTATATGCATATCCATACTTTCAAACATGTATAACTTGTATTAAACATATACTTTCACATATTTGGTTCATAGACCAAAACATACTTTCACATAATTGGTTCATAGACCAAAACATAACTTCAAATATAACATTATACTTTCACAAACGAGTTAGAGATAATACTCTTGCATATAATTTCACATATAGAAATTTTATAAGAAATCTTGAAAATACTTACTTGCCATGTACCCCAGAATGGGTAAAAATACTGCATGTACTCACCTCAAGTCGGTAATGTAGAAATCCGTGCTGCAACTCCGCAAATCCAACTAAGCTCAAAACCGCACACCTTATACTCCTATAAGGTAGATTAAGTTATTATATGTCATAATAATTAAGTCGTACCTTAATTATATACTTCTAGAATTAAAACACTTATTATATTTAGAGTAAACTGCAAATTTGGTCCCTGTGGTTTACACAAAAATGTGGGTACAGTCCAAAAAGTTTTCAACTTGCACCACTAGTCCAAAATCGAAAATCTTTTGTGGTTATGGTCCCTAAGACATTTGAAAAGACTGTTATACCCTTT
This sequence comes from Cichorium intybus, assembly GCA_023525715.1. Taxonomy (NCBI): domain Eukaryota; kingdom Viridiplantae; phylum Streptophyta; class Magnoliopsida; order Asterales; family Asteraceae; genus Cichorium; species Cichorium intybus. The sequence goes on along the minus strand of CM042011.1, from coordinate 129,734,213 downwards.
TGATTTCTTTTTCTATATATTTTTCATATTTCTTTAATTAATTTTAATATTTTATTAAAAAAGAAATGGCTCTCTCCCCCATCTTCTTCCTGAACCACTAGTTCACTGTGTCAATCTCAAAGCTTGCAAAGAGCTTAGAATTCCTTCCAGAATGCGTAGTCAACACCTTCCAATCCTTTGTTGCTAGAGGCTACAGCACAAAACACAGATAGTTGCAGGTTCACCCATAGCACCATTGGCGAAATTGAAATTAAGATCGTAAACTTAAAACCTAACATGCAACTCGAATCCTAACCTTAAATGTAAACATGAAACCACAATCCAAACCAAACCTGATGATAATCGCGATCAGAAGAATTGGAATTAACACACCCACCCAACCCCCCTCTCACTCTCTCTTCTATGTCGTTCCATTCCCCACTCCCTTTCTATGAAAAAACCAACCTGCTAAAATCAATGGAACTGGTCCTATTTCACCTTTCAACTATTTAAAGCTCCAATCGCTTTCTTTATCTTTTAATCTGATCACCTGGTAGCTCCTGGAGCTGATTAGTGGTTTGATTCTGTGTTCGCAGGGAAGCTACCGAAGAGTGTGGATTCCTTGAAGAAGTTAACTGGGGATCGGTTGAATAATAATTATTTCTCCGACGATGTTCTTGGTGGGTTTGATTATGTTGAGGTTTTGGATTTGTTTTCTAATGGTGTCTGAAATTTGCAGAGACGATTCCGGCAAACGTCGTCGTCGATCTCACGTTCAACAATCTCACCTTTCAAATCCCATAATTGTTGTCTGTATCCCACCTCGAAATTACTGGTACGCTTTTCGTCTCTCGACTCCTGTTTCCGCCGTTAAATATCACCGGCTATGACCCCCACCGCCCAATCTCTGACCAGTGTTTGATCTAATCCCCTCATTTTGTCAGGTCTGCGAGCGTTGCATAAGTTGAATGTACTTACATGAACTCATAATCCCCTCGTTTTACCAACACTTACCGAAACTGAGTTTTATGTCAACTGTGAAGATTCCTTTGAATTAATTAGAAAATTGGTTGAAGTAAAGAAGGAATATGCAATTGGAATCGCCATTGATGTGAAGAACTGTTTGTGGGATTTTGTTTGATGGATTTATAACTTTATAAGTGGGGATTGGGGATGAATAAGTGTCGTATATCTTCAAGTGGAACAAAATCAATTCGAGGGTAGTAGAGAGGATACAGGGAGATCAATGAAATCACACGACGGTGAAGAAGAGGGAAAGGAAGAAAGAAAGAAAGAGACTAAGAAAGAGGGTGTGGGGTGGGCCTGTATAATAAAACATTATAGTAATTAAAGAAATATATAAGAAAATGTTAAAAAGAAATTAAAAGGGCAAAATAGTCATTTCAACTTTTTCAGGGACCAAAACCACAAAGAGTTTTCGATTTTGGACTAGTGGTGCAAGTTGAAAAGTTTTTGGACTGTACCCACATTTTTGTATAAACCACAGGGACCAAATTTGCAGTTTACTCTTATATTTATCTTTCAGCTTTTAAACTCAAAGCAGAAAGTCTGTTTGTGACCACTTAAGCTCATCGTAACCTCAACAAATCAAGGATATTTTTAGATATTTACCTAGACCATCTCTTTACCTTTCCAGGGATGTAAGGAACATGTATTAACTATTTTTCCTCTATTTTATATGAATTAACCAAGATTGGGTATCAAAATATGTTAAATCCAGACTAGATTGCAAAGATTGCCACTTTAAACCTGGAAATGATCATCAATAAATTCTGGGAAAAATATTGGACAAACATGACCCTAATTCAAAACTACAGGCCCTGACCTCATGTCATTTTCATTTCTCAAGAATAAACGAAAAATCCCCAAAAGGTGACTGATACAATCAGTCCACCTACTGAACCACTCTTTAAAGATAGAACCATAACACAAACTAGACATAGAGCTAGGTTCTGGTACTTTGTAAGAAGAAACTAGACCCATAGCACGAACTTTCACCACTGGTCTTGCCCCCAAAACATTTTTGTACAATTATTTATGAATTTCTAAAAACATAATTCACTGTACAGGACAGTCCTGGACCTGCTGGTGCAAATTGCAACTTCCACCCAACTTTCGTATGGAACCAGACCCTAGGAAAAATCATGAGTAAAATAGACTCAATAATAGAGGTCTGAGAGTTGGAACCAACTCAAAATACGTTTTCGAACTCAATATATAAAATTCACAATACAGAACAAATCAGAAACGATAGTGCTGATGAGAAAAAACACTGGTCTGTTATATTTCTCAATTACCATAAACTTGGGAATGGAATCAGACACCCATCTTTTCCAGATATCAAATTTACTTAAATACAATGATTCTAGGAGGCGGAATTATGTAAAAAGCTTTCTCCAAACTCCTTTTATAAAATAAACAAAACAGCATAGCTAATCTGAACGGAATTAGAGCAGTATGTAAAGATGAGCAATTACCCCATACATCCGTTCTTTAAAACAGATAATGATCTACTGTAGAAAGTTGCTCAACTCAATTTGTGAACCGTGTGCACCGATACTAACCTTATTTGACCTCTGGAACTCCAGATATGATTTTCGCAAGAAGAGAGACTCACCAGAGGAATCTGCCAGAAACCCTAGGTCATGTTGCGAAATTCATAACTCCACTTCTAGACATTGAAATCGAAAACCCTTCGATCAGGCCCTTCATTTATGTCTTGGGAACCTTCATTTAAAATTTCGTGGCGATCCAATATCTGAATCTCCGGGAAATCATCAAACGCTAAGGTTGTGTCTTCAAAAACGGGAATAAAGAGCGATGGAGAGGGTGAGGGTTTGAGTGATTCACTAGTGTGAGCTCCAAGACTCATCCGACGCACACATATAATTGCACAAACACTGTTCATTCAAACTTTTTAAGAAAAAGTCAAGTTTGGTCCTTCTACTTTGGCACACTAATTTTTAAAAGACTCAAATAATTATTTCCATCAAAAGGAGTCTACTAAAACGACAATATACCCCCTCCTCAACATATCTTAATTTCTAGGTTATTAATATGAATATTACTTTTATTTTAATTATATTTATTTATATAATTTATGCACTAAAATAATTAATTCGCGGAAAACAAAAACGTATCGGAAAACGGGGTGTTACAACTCTCCCCCACTTACAAGAATTTCGTCCTCGAAATTCAACTCTAACACCTCTCGATCAAAATGCCACAAAACCCCATACAACTCGAAGATTTGAAACGGTTTTCCCCTTTACCCCTAACGACAGGTCCACATGCTTTTTCGTACATCACGATAATCAATAAACGACACCACTATATATACCTTTATTCCCAAAAGTCTCTTCAATATCCCGTTATTACCGGAGTCAAATAGAGAATTTTGAAAATAACACGACACTCGGGATAGAGAAGAGTCGCATCTACTGTAGTTGGTTTGAATTTTTGGCACTAAAATGTGAGGTGTCCTTTCAGTTTCGTATGTCCTTTCGGTTCCAGCTGCAAGATGTTATATAAGTTCCTTCTCATCCCAACGAATAGGGTTCCAACACCCTCGCATGTACGACACCTTGTGGCGGGACATACCGATGCTATATCTGGCAGTTGCCAGCGAAGGCGAATTACAAACAGAGGGAGGCAAACATACATCCCAGCTGCCCCTCCCCCAAAGTCCAAGATACCACTCAACGTAACGTAATATATCCCATTTTATCTCTGACCACCACTGATATTCAATTAGATCTTTGCGTGTCACAACAACAAATAGTCCACATCCTAGAATCATATAGGTTATTCTAACTTTCTTCTTTCGTTCCGACTAGGAACCACAATAGCTAAACACTAACGCATAAGCTACTACCTCACTGTACTAGTTAATCACGACATTCAACCCCTGATGTAGCACATAGCAAGGCATACCATCTATACAAATGCTATAGACTTGCAATAGTCCAACAGCCCCAGACACTGCTATAATCAACTTGATTGCATAACTTTGCACATAATACTAGCATACACCACCCATACAACCTCTATAGATAGGGTTATGCACTTCTTCCCTCCAAATATGAGGGGGTATATTGAGGTTCGAGTCCTTCTGTGACCCAAATGAATAGCCTAACGAGGAAGATACCACCCCTAACACCCCTAGAATCTCAATTCATGCTCACAACATGTCATTACACGTCTGAACACACTATTGTCGTTTAAGCAACCTCTTCCCCTTCAAATGAACAATTCTCCTTCACTTGGGTTCAAACCCGATCCTACCGGATCCTTTCAGCGACATGCCACCTACTCCTGCAACAATGCTCCATGCTCTTTTATTTTCAATCACATTGCGTGTCTTCATTATAGCAATTTCAGTTGCACCAAAAGCTTAATTTCATTTCTTGTAGTCGCACTCGTCGACTTGACAGGCTCCCCCACTTTGATTGAACATAACACTTGCCTCGAAGCATCGACACCTCTTAAGTAAGCACACTTTACTACCACCTCCCACTTCTTCAAGTTCTTTGAAGAATGAAAAGTAAGCCTAACTTACCAACCCAGCAACTCACATCGAAGCCAAACACCATCTCATCACGCGTGTTTTGACGATGTAAAGACATTTACATCAACCATCGTATACTGCTCATCTTCCGCTAGCCACTCTAACCATCCCCGACTTCTCCTTGATCGTGAGCTGTAAAGCTCAACCACATGCCCTTTCTGTCCCTGCCCTAACCGCTCTTGCAGCACATGACCGCTCCATCACTTACATCATCTCTGTGAATTTCCGTGTCATCCCAGACAAGCTCTCTATCGTCTGCTCCAAAACTTGAGGCAGATACTACCTCTAGAACCGCGTCACAAATCCTCCCAGGTCAAAACCCCGACCTGATCCGCTGACATAGATGTGGTCTCCACTTTCTTTGGTCAACTTTTACCATTCATTACTCTTTATTTCATATTGTTTATGACCTTTAGTCATTTTGCTTACACGCTTTTGGTTTTCTTCAATTAACATTCATCATTATACTCTTTCATTCTGGTATTTTTTTTCTTTTTTTTTATTTCGTTCATTTGGTTGCAGAATTTACTTCCTGGCAACCACTATTTCATCATCATTTGTTTCACCTTTAATTTCTGCCTATCATTTATTTAGGCATTCAACCTTTATTTCTCGATTCATATTTATTTAATCACCTTACTTTAATGCAATTTACTAAAAATATCATAATCTTTAACAATTTACCATTCATCATTCTTTTCCCCATTTGGGTAATCTTACTTTGTTTTATTACTCATTATAGCACTGTACTTATAACTTAATCAATTATTAAATCTTTGAACATTTTCATACATCTTCTTCGTTCAATCTGTAAGTTAGTCTTCCTCTCCCCTTTAGCATTGACATCTTCTATCTTTAGCTCTTCTCATCATTTTGATACTATCGTTCCACAACGATTTTTTTTTTCTGCTTCCCTTATGCATTTATTATTCGCACGACTTTCAAATAAGATTCTGACTTGAATGATTATGCCCAACGCACACCACTTATTAGTATTAACGTCTTCCTTACTGCTCTTTTACTTTTACAAAATTTATGTACTATTAATACACTATGCTTATAATTTTTCATTCTTTATGTAAGAGTCTTACAACTCTTATATAGGTAATCGATACCCATAATTCTTCTTTAAATTATTCTTATTCATACTTCCTCTCGCCTCGATAGGCATATACTTTAATGTCTTTCTATCTGTCTAAAAAGTATTAATTATCACATTATTTCTTTTACTTTACCATACTATGTGGTATATACCCACTGCATTAACTTTTAATACTTATAATCTTACTTATTTTTATTACATAGGCATATAATCCCTATGTTATTCTTATTACTCTCTTCACAATCCTTACTCACCAGACTACCATAATTCCTTTACGATTCCACCAGTCTCAATACATATCTTGTGATTATGATAATACGGGCCCATATTACCATAATCACCTATACATATTGATTCTGCTGTTACCACAAGGTCTCATGGGACACTGGTTCCCTTAACATATAACACCATTATAAATACATGGTGATCACTACTAGAAATCTTATTACTTTATAAACATAGTCTTTAATAAATTTAGACGGTTATGGAAAATATCATATAATTTTCCTAACGGTTAGATTTTTGCTCACTTTAAACGTTAACTTAACACTTCTTTGTTTTATATATCGCCATACTTTAAATAATGCATAATATCTTAATCATTTAAGACACCACATAACATACTTTTATAAACTATCATTTCTATAGCATGAGTTTAAGCCTAGGAGTGGAACAAGCCAATCCTAATTCGCTTAAACTATGGCTCTGATACCAACTTGTGACACCCCATTTCTACTGTTTTCAAATACTATGGTTTTTCGTATAAATACATGAATACACAAAAATACGGTTTATCAAAAACCGATAATTTACATTTTTTTTAAAACTGTGGGTGTTACAAATCCATACCGAATCTAACCATAGTAAGCAAGAAGAGGATTAAACCTTGTTTCCAAATTAGGAGCTAACTTAGGCTCCACTCCAGCTAAACTTCATCCCATTGATAGCAACTTATTTGACCTGGAATACATGGCAAAACAAATAATACGAAAGACAAAAATTGTCTCGTGAGTTACATGAGTTTTAGACTCAAACCTTTAATTTCTTTTCCAATCTTCATATAAAACTTATGACATAAACATCTTTCAAAGTTTTAAAATATTATCATAACATAACTCTTTAATCTTTTCAAAATCATTACATATCATACCATGCATAATTATCTTCTTTCAAAACTTTATATTAGCAATATAATATAGCTCTTTACTACTCAAAAATCATTCTATAACATACTTTACGAAAAATAACATCGTTCTTACTTTCTTTGACTGGTTTTATAAGCTTGCTGGATTTTTATAGTTAGGGCTTTAATCACTATAAGTGATACCCCAAGTCTCTATGGCTAGAAAGAACGGATCAATCCTCACCATAGAAGTGCTGAGGCGATCTACTTCGCGATAGGGCTTGTCCCCAGTAGACCCTTTACCTAACCCGGGTAGGTTGGAACATAGTTCCCTTACTAACGCTGGTTGCTACAATTACCAGTCATACAAAAACTTGCTGCTAGCTTGAACATTTCTCATAAACATATTACTTGTGGCTAGATGCCAAATACATAACTTTCGTTTCACATAAATTATATGTTCAAAACATGTCTTCATAACATTTTAGGCTTAATGCCAAATCATACTTTCCAAACATCTTGTGGCTATATGCCCTTTCATACTTGAAAACATATAAAATTTGTAACCAAAACATACTTCTTAAACATTTTATGGCTATATGCCTATCCATACTTTCAAACATGTATAACTTGTATTAAACATATACTTTCACATATTTGGTTCATAGACCAAAACATACTTTCACATAATTGGTTCATAGACCAAAACATAACTTCAAATATAACATTATACTTTCACAAACGAGTTAGAGATAATACTCTTGCATATAATTTTACATATAGAAATTTTATAAGAAATCTTGAAAATACTTACTTGCCATGTACCCCAGAATGGGTAAAAATACTGCATGTACTCACCTCAAGTCGGCAATGTAGAAATCCGTGCGGCAACTCCGCAAATCCAACTAAGCTCAAAACCGCACACCTTATACTCCTATAAGGTAGATTAAGTTATTATATGTCATAATAATTAAGTCGTACCTTAATTATATACTTCTAGAATTAAAACACTTATTATATTTATCTTTCAGCTTTTAACCTCAAAGCAGAAAGTCTGTTTGTGACCACTTAAGCTCATCGTAACCTCAACAAATCAAGGATATTTTTAGATATTTACCTAGACCATCTCTTTACCTTTCCAGGGATGTAAGGAACATGTATTAACTATTTTTCCTCTATTTTATATGAATTAACCAAGATTGGGTATCAAAATATGTTAAATCCAGACCAGATTGCAAAGATTGCCACTTTAAACCTGGAAATGGTCATCAATAAATTCTGGGAAAAATATTGGACAAACATGACCCTAATTCAAAACTACAGGCCCTGACCTCATGTCATTTTCATTTCTCAAGAATAAACAAAAAATCCCCAAAAGGTGACTGATACAATCAGTACACCTACTGAACCACTCTTTAAATATATAACCATAACACAAACTAGACATAGAGCTAGGTTCTGGTATTTTGTAGGAAGAAACTAGACACATAGCACGAACGTTCACCACTGGTCTTGCCCCCAAAACATTTTTGTACAATTATTTATGAATTTCTAAAAATATAATTCACTGTACAGGACAGTCCTGGACCTGCTGGTGCAAATTGCAACTTCCACCCAAGTTTCGTATGGAACCAGACCCTAGGAAAACTCATGAGTAAAATAGACTCAATAATAGAGGTCTGAGAGTTGGAACCAACTCAAAATACGTTTTCAAACTCAAGATATAAAATTCACAATACAGAACAAATCAGAAACGATAGTGCTGATGAGAAAAACACTGGACTGTTATATTTCCCAATTACCATAAACTTGGGAATGGAATCAGACACCCATCTTTTCCAGATATCAAATTTACTTAAATACAATGATTCTAGGAGGCGGAATTATGTAAAAAGCTTTCTCCAAACTCCTTTTATAAAATAAACAAAACATCATAGCTAATCTGAACGGAATTAGAGCAGTATGTAAAGATGAGCAATTACCCCATACATCCGTTCTTTAAAACAGATAATGATCTACTGTAGAAAGTTGCTCAACTCAATTTGTGAACCGTGTGCACCGATACTAACCTTATTTGACCTCTGGAACTCCAGATATGATTTTCGCAAGAAGAGAGACTCACCAGAGGAATCTGCAGAAACCCTAGGTCATGTTGCGAAATTCATAACTCCACTTCTAGACATTGAAATCGAAAACCCTTCGATCAGGCCCTTCATTTATGTCTTGGGAACCTTCATTTAAAATTTCGTGGCGATCCAATATCTGAATCTCCTGTAAATCATCAAACACTAAGGTTGTGTCTTCAAAAACGGGAATAAAGAGCGATGGAGAGGGTGAGGGTTTGAGTGATTCACTAGTGTGAGCTCCAAGACTCATCCGACGCACACATATAATTGCACAAACACTGTTCATTCAAACTTTTTAAGAAAAAGTCAAGTTTGGTCCTTCTACTTTGGCACACTAATTTTTAAAAGCCTCAAATAATTATTTCCATCAAAAGGAGTCTACTAAAACGATAATATACCCCCTCCTCAACATATCTTAATTTCTAGGTTATTAATATGAATATTACTTTTATTTTAATTATATTTATTTATATAATTTATGCACTAAAATAATTAATTCGCGGAAAACAAAAACGTATCGGAAAACGGGGTGTTACACTAATGGGAGCATGGGTCATTCATGGGTTTGCGGAGACCCTAAAAGCTGAAAAGGAAGCAATTGCGACACTTCGCTCCAATCTCCAGCAAGCAAATTCCAATCTGGCGTCTGCCTTACAATCTAAAATTGATAAGCTGCGAGACGATCTAGCATCGGAAAACGAGTTGATGGATCTCGTGGCATCTAAAACTATGAAGATCCAACTCCTGAAGGCCGAACTGAAGAACACTACGGCGGTCTTATCATCCGCTGTCTCTCAAACACAGGCAGTTCGTAACTGTGTCACCAAGATTGACACATATATTCGACGGATGGTAGAAGAAGACGATCCAGTCCTAATTCCTTACCTTCGTAGTCATATTACGAATAAACTCCATCCAGTCCTTTTGTTGCTGAGCAAAATTCAAGGTGTTTCGGAAGACGTTATCGTTCCGAAACAAGGGGGAGATGAGGACAAAACGAATAAATCCGATGACAATGATGGAGATGAAGTGCCTGAAAAGTCAATTGAAAAAGAGAATAGAGACGATACTGCAGATGTCTCTAAAAACGACAAGGGCGAAGGAACGAAGAAACCAGGATTCACTACCATCACTAACCCGAAGAAACCAGGGACTCAAAAGTCTGCTGATGACATTCAAAAACCAAAAGCTGATTGGTTTGAGAAGATGAATGTTGGTGATACATCTGCCGGTCCTTCGAAACGAAAGGGCAAGAAGATCGGAGAAGATGATGTAGATGAAAATCTGGACATGTCGGAGGATGCCAAACTGGCCAGAGCTGCAAGGGAAAGAGAACTCGACGAACTTATTCGGATCACCAAACAGCTTGATGCCGAAGATGCAGCCAAACGACAAGCGGAACTTGATATGAAAGCTCGTCAGTCTCTATTTCCTGATTGGGACTACGAAACCATGAAGTCGGAAGCTATCACACAACCCATCGAAAATTGGTTGCAGCCAGTTTGTTCTTACGATGTCGGAAATCATGTCGACTCTCAAATGGACTTTCCGATTACAGCAAAAGTATTTCTTATCCGCTGCTTCGATGAAATGAAATCGAAAACAGAACCTCGGGCTGTGGTCAATGATAAGCTGTTCAACTTCTACTTGGAGCACTCTAAACCGCAATACATGTCTTGGAGCCTGAAGAAGATTGTGAAGCTCACTCCAAGAATGCCTCTTGTGACTTCTCCGTTTCGAAACGATATCTTTCTTGCTCGCAGAGGGTCAGATGATGAGAAAGATGAATTCACCCTAGCTGATCTTCCCTTCATGAACCCATTTGACTGGGTGTCTCTGTTTAACATCCTTTCAAGGAGGGAAGACCATGAGATTCTTCATGAGCATGTCAAGAAACTTCTTACTGGCTATATTCTGGAAGTGTCCAATCTTGATGTTGAAGTGGCATCTGTTCTGAACTCTGTTCCGAAATGTTCAGCTGAAAAACCTCCTTCTGATCTGAAGAGACGTCTCCTCGGAAAGATCAAAAAGGATGAATGGAATGTGGCGTATCCATCCAAGGAGGAAATGACTCGGTGAAAAAGATTTTCTATCTGCAAGTTTATCTTTACCGAACTCCCGCATTGAAGAAAATTCTCGATCTTATCAACAAAACAAAACTGAATACTGAGAATGATAAGAAATGCTTCAATGATATGCTGACCTGGTACATAGCCTTTCAGAAAAGAATCCTGCTCTTAATTCCGAAAGTGTTTGAGAAAGAGGTGAAAGTTGTAAAACCTGAACCTGAAGAATGAAGACTGATCGCATTTTGACTCAAAGGGGGAGATTGTTGAGTCATAAATGAAGATTGAGTCAAAGATGCTAATCTGATTTTTCGCCATATCTTGTGCCTTAAGTTTAGCTATCGGTTATGGAATGGGCCTGTCCTTCCATACTTAGTTTTTGTATAAATAGCATGCACGTACCCTAATTAGGGTTAACTTTTGTAATCATTTTTACGGCACTTATACAGAATAGTTCACATCGAATTGTTCTTGAGTTGCATATAAATCATTTGACATCAGTTCTTCATATTGCCTGTTCTTGATCTTGTTTATTATTATTATTCCGCATTATTTGAATCTCGATCCAACTCTTGTGTTTCAACATTTGGCCTAACTTCGGTTTCATTATCAGGGGGTTCCAGATACTACATCACTTTCATTGACGATTCCACGAGGAAGGGGTTTATTTTTTTGAAGAATAAATCTGAAGTCTTCACCACCTTCAAGAAGTGGAAAGCTATTGTAGAGGTTGACACTAAACTCAAAGTCAAATGCGTAAATTCAGATAATGGGGGTGAGTATAGCAACCGACAGTTTGTGGATTACTGCACTGAGTGTTGAGGTGCCACACTCAACAAATAAAATAAGATATATAGAATTAGAATTTTTCCACTGCTCAATATACTAACAATATAGTACATGGTAAGCAGGGTCGATCTCATGGACAAGGGTCTAATAATATGCCAATCTTTTCACATAAGATACAAGTAATTTGGGGGATTTTGTAATTAAAAATCATGAATTTAAACATGAAAATAATCTAAAATACACTCAATGAAATGAAGTTCCGATTCTGTTGCACATATTTGAAAAAGGAATTTAGTCAAGACAAGAAGTTATATTAGTTTCTGTTGGAATGAGTGTCCAAGGTCATCAACTAGTGGTAATATTTCTAATAATAGCAGGGTCATTTTGGGTTGCCCTCATGACCCATAAAAATAGACAAAGTCAAAAGGAATAAAAGAAATGATGATTAGTTTATTAATTTATTGAGAAATAAATTAATTAGAAACTAGATCAATAAATTAATTGATAGAATTAATTAGAATCAATTTAGAATCAATTAAATGGACTTGATTGTAATTGATTAAAAGTTTAATCAAACAAAAACAAGCTCGAGGGTGCGGTCGCCAAAAGGCTCCTAAGTTTGAAACCCTAGGAGCTCATGCAGTATAAATAGAGACATTGGGTTTCAACCCTAAGGCATCCAAAGCCTTGAGTGCCGCCAACTCCTCCCTCCCCTCTCCTTTCTGTGAAATCGATCCCTCTCTAAGGTTTTGATCTTAGCCTCCTCTTCCCAAGTGGAATATTGAAACCAAACAAGACTTGATACATCTCATATGCTCGGAAGCGCGAAAGTGTGTGATTCAAAATACACTCAAGATATATCCTAACACAAGATCAAACCCGATGATGTTACTAACATCCATTTCATAAAACAATTATGGATTTCATAAACGAAATAACAATCATGATGCAAATATCAATTCAAATGGCCCACATGAACCAACATAAGAATCAATTAGAACATTTGATGCAAAACTTGAATCACTAGATGAAATACATAAACAAACTTCTAGCTGAATAATTAAATAACCCAAATCACATGTTTAACAAAATCGAAAGAAATAGAGATCTAGCCATGCATGGTTTGACTATAATCTCTAAGATGCAAAATAGTAGAGAATGTCTAAAAGTACTTACAAATAAAGTTTAAAGATCAAACGTACTGTTTCCAATGTTTTCCTCTAAAAATCTCCTTCTAAGAGTCGAATTCCCCTTTCTAGAACTAAATAACCCCCAAAACTGACCCCAAAGAGGCTTAAAAACCGTGAGTAAAACTGCCAAGCAAAAACAGTTCTGTGCGTCACACGACCCGTATAAATTCACACGGGTTGTGTGGCCTTCCAAAAGTTCAAAGCAGATTCAAGTCGGGTCTCACACGACCTGTGTAGGTGCACACGGTCCGTGTATAGGTTCTTCTTATGCAATACAGATTGGGTAAGAGGTCTGACACGACCTGTATGGGTCTACAGACTTCAGTTATTCACTTCTTCAACCTCCAGAAACTCCCGTGCATAGCTCCAAAATTTTATGTCACTCCAAAGCTCCATGTTGTCTTCACTCCACATGTTCCAAGCCCTCGCCATTCCTCTTTAGATCCGCTCCTCTTTAGCTCCAATCCTTCCGTCCAAGACTCCACATCACCTGTTACGACACACACCTTTGTGAAAGTACGGTTGTCCCCAAGAACTAGGTAAAATGCATGAAATTAACTAAAAAGATAAATAAAGATAAGTAAAATTGGTCCAAAAAGGGTGTATAAATGTATCCAACACCGAGCATGGGATTCAGATGTTGAAAACGGTCCCAAAGACACCTCAACAGAATGGACTAGAATGAAATGGCTAAGAGCACGAGGTTGCATGCGTGGTGGCCAAAAATTTTCTAGGCAGATGTCGTCAACACAGCAGCCTACCTAATCAACAGAGGACCCTCAGTCCTTATAGGGTTCCAGATTCCAGAAGAGGAATGGCGAGGTCGTGAGATATCCCTCGGTTATTTTAGAGTCTTCGGTTATATCTCGTATGTCAAAGTTAATGATAGTGAGAAGGATAAGCTAAAGGCGAAGGCGAAAAGTGTTTCTTTATAGGGTGTGTGTTTAGATGACATGGGGTATCGCTTTTGGGTTAGCTGAAATGTAACACCCGTTTCCCAATTCTTTATTTTTAGCAACTAAGTATTTATTTTAACGAAAAAATAAATAATAATATTGATAATAAAAGAAAATAATGGAAGTAATGTTTTTAGATTGGAAATTATAGTAGAGGGTTTATGTCATATTTATAAACTTAAATTTGTTGGAATAAATGGGAAATTGGGGTTAAAAATGAAAAGATTTAATTCTTAAACTTTAAAAAATTAATATGTAAATATCTATACGGATTTGGGAAAACGTCATCAAGAAGACTTTTATAGATCCTGATGAGATAAGATGATAAGAAAAAGATTCATATCATTTGGAGTTAAAACGAAGAAGTTATGACAGGTCAAAGTTGACCAAAAAGTGACCAAAAATGGTTGTTAGTCCATGTTTGAGGGTCTCTAACGTAAACTCTAATTAGATTCAGACTTAAGTCAGTAGGAGAAAGTTGTAACTTTTATTCTCACCTTTCTAAAGGTATAAGTTTTGTAAAATTCAGATGTCGCAAGTAGAAGTTACGACTTTGGGAAAATCAGGAAAAATTCATGAGTGTTGCTGAATTTTCTAAGGCATCAAACAAGTAAGGGCATTTTCGGAATTTCCATTTAACTAGGTTAAAAATCAGATTCCTCTTCTCTTCTTGGGGTCACGTATCAGAAAAATGGGGAGACCTTTGATCTTGTTACACCAAAACCCTCCTCCATCACTCTCTCCTCTCTCTCGTTTCTTCCGATCGCCGCCATCAAACCGGAGCAAAGAAGGAGCCAGGGCTGGAGCCTTAGTTGTGGTGATCGAGTCTCAAGACCCTCATGCCTCCCTAACCTTTTGGAACACGAAAATCTATGGTAAAACCCTTTTCTTCTTTGCTAAAATTGAGATGGTGATGTTTGATTTTCGGACAGGAATCTTTCCTATGTTGTAAAATTCATAGAAATATCATACGGTGTCCAAATCAGGTGATTCCAGTGCCCATAGTTTTGTCTCGATGTCTATTTTATTTCATCAGTTGGGGTCCAGACCTTATTTGGTCGTTTTCTAGGGTTTTAAACCCGATTACCATGAGTATGATTTCTGTGTCCAATTGTGTTGTGAAATTCTTGTAAAATCGTGTGTTCACTGGATTGTTCTGAAATTTTGTGTGGAGAAGAACCTTGTCATGAGCCATACTCGATCAAAAGGTCTTGACTCAGTTCATTGTTTTGGTTTTGATTTTTGTGTGTGCAATCCGACCTCCACAGATTGGTTGCTGCACACCTAAGTCAACTTGTCGGATTTTTAATTCCTAAATGGTTCATAGTTTAGGTCTGAAAATTTGATGGAAAGTCCATCCTCATGTATAGTGTGTTCCATCCAGAGGGCTTGATCCAATTCCATTAGGAAGCCAGGTTTTCAATGTCTTCTACTTGACTGAACCAGAATTTGTAGCTCTGCACATTGTCCTTGTTGCACGATTTTTATTTCTCAATTGGCTTATGCTTTGAGTTTGATATTTGGATGCGAGCTTTATTTTCATGACTAGTGTAACTCATCCAAAAGGCTTGACTTATTTCCTTTCAGAAGTTAGGTTTTTGGACCAATCTTGTCAAGCTATGCTGAGTTGTGACAGAAATGTTGCTGCTCATTTCCTTCATTTTGTGTGATTGTTAATTCGTAAATTGGTAAATTCATATAAAATCGTGTGAATGTCCAATTGGATTGAATTTTATGTCCCTAATTTGGTAATTGTGTCTAGTTTGTTCTCTTAAAAGGTTATGAATTGATTCAGATCCTAAGTCATGTGGAATTGTCCATTTCCACTAATTGGTCCAGGTGCTGTCAGTTTTGGTCCCCTGTCTTGATTAATTCATTATAAATTGTACAAAAATCTTTTGGGGGCAAGGTCTGTGGCCTTAGTTCACTTTTGAAGTCTACTTGGTCCATACCAAATTTCAAAGTTCAATTCTTAACCCATTTTGAGCGACTAATATTTCTTTAAGGTGTGGTCCTGTGAGTGGACTGATCAATTCATTCAACTTTGTCGATTTATCATTTCTTATTGGTGAATGCAAAAGACCTGAGGTCAGGCCCTGTGATCTTTCCCTTGGGTCTAGTTTACCCATGATTTTTATTGGATTTTATTTTCAATCTTTCCTTGACCTAATATTGCAAATCTTGTTGAGGGTCCAGAAATCAGCCTTGCTGTCAGTTTCCTCTTTTGTGTTAATCATCTTAGTTTTTGGTTTTGGGTGTCATGATGTGGGCTTGGGTTTTCTTAAAATTAATTGAATCATATAATAACTTATTTGTTGAGTAAAAGTAAATAAAAAGGGGTGGGGGTATATGTCGAGACACGGTGCATGTCGAAAGTTATAAACATTTAAACTATAAGCAACGCTATAAGTATCTATTTATAGTAATGTTAATTAGTGTATTTGGTAATAATTAACTTAATATACCTTATAGGAGTATAAGGTGTGCGGTTTTAAGCTTGGTTGGATTTGCGGAGTTGCCGCACAGATTTCTACATTGCCGACTTGAGGTGAGTACATGCAGTATTTTTACCCATTCTGGGGTACATGGCAAGTAAGTATTTTCAAGATTTCCTTATAAAATTTCTATATGTGAAATTATATGCATGTTTTGAACTACAAGTTGAATTAAAGGAAGGTGTGTTGGTCTATGAACCAATTATGTGAAAGTATATTTTTTATTACAAGTGTTATATGTTTTCGAGTAAGAATGGCATATAGCCATAAGATGTTGAAAAGTATATTTTGGCATAAAGCTTAGTATGTTAGAAAAATATGTTTTAAACATATGATTATTATGTGATGAAAGCTATATTTGGCATCTAGCCATAAAGACATAAAATGATGTAGTTTGGCACCTAGCCACAAGTTATATGTTTATGAGAAATGTTCAAGCAAGTAGAAAGTTTTTGTATGACTGGTAATTGTAGCAAGCAGCGTTAGTAAGGGAACTATGTTCCAACCTTCCCGGGTTAGGTAAGGGATCTACTGGGGAAAAAGCCCCATCGCGAAGTAGATTGCCTCAGCACTTCTATGGTGAGGATTGATCCGTTCTTTCTAGCCATAGAGACTTGGGGTATCACTTATGGTGATTAAAGCCCTAAGTATAAAAATCCAGCAAGCTTATAAAACCAGTCAAAGCAAGTAAGAAAGAAGCTATTTTTGAAAAGTATATTATGAAGGGAATTTGAAAGATGTTAATTTTGTAAAGTATGTCTTGAAATGATTTTTGAGAAGTAAAGAGTTATAGTATGTTACTACTAATAAGTTTTGAAAGATGTTATATGTTACAAGTTTTATAAAAGTTGGAAAAAGAAGTTAAAGGTTTGAGTCTAAAACTCATGTAACTCACGAGACATTTTTGTCTTACGTATTCTATGTTTTGCCATGTATTCCAGGTTAATATAAGTTGCTATAGATGGGATGAAGTTTAGCTGGAGTGGAGCTTGAGTTAGCTCCTACTTTGGACAAGAGGTTTAATCCTTTTCTTGCTTACTATGGTTAGATTTGGTATGGATTTGTAACACCCACAGTTTTAAACATGTAAATTATCGGTTTTTGATAAACCGTATTTTTTTTGTATTCATGTATTTATATGAAAAACCATAGTATTTGCTAACAGTAAAAATGGGGGTGTCACAAGTTGGTATCAGAGCCATAGTTTAAGCGAATTAGGATTGGCTTGTTCCACTCCTAGGCTTAAACTCGTGCTATAGGAATGTTAGTTCATGAAAGTATACTATATGATGTCTTAAATGACTAAGATATTACGCATCATTTAATATATGTATATATATATAACTTTAAGAAATGTTTAGCTAACGCTTTGATTGAGCAAAAGTTTGACTGTTAAGAAAATGTTATGATATTTTCCATAACTGTCTATATTTATTAAAGACTATGTATATAAAGTAGTAAGATTTCTAGTAATGATCACCATGTACTTGTAATGGTGTTATGTATTAAAAGAACCAGTGTCCCATGAAACTTTGTGGTAACAACAGAATCAATAGGTATAGGTGGTTATGGTAATATGGGCCCGTATTATCATAATCACAGGATATGTATTGAGACTGGTGGAACCGTAAAGGAATTATGGTAGTCTGGTGAGTAAGGTTGTGAAGAGAGTAATAAGAATAACATAGAGGTTATATGCCTATGTAATAAGTATTAAAGGTTAATGCAGTGGATATATACCACTTAATATGACAAAGTAAAAGAAATTAATAAGATAGTTAATACTCCCGAGACAATATGAAAGGAACCAGTAAAAGAGACATAGCCTGAAGGAATAAATATATTGAAAATGTTAATGGAGTATATAGTACAAAAAAAAGTGTATAACTGAAAATTTCGTTGTCTAACGGAAACGAATTAGGAATTATAGAATAAAGATAAAAGTAGTGTCACTACAGTGACCAAAGAAAGAAAGATTGGAAAATAACAATAATAATAAATAAAAGTAGTAATACATCGATACATGTGACCCATTACTATAACTTTATATTAATACATTAAGAAAAGTTTACAGAACTAGTAGCCTAAACTGAAGAATCAGAAGGAAGCGAAAAAAAGATCTTCTACACTCCACTCTTTGTCATCTGTAGGTCGACTTGTACCTTCTTGAGGATTTGGAAGGGGTATGTTTTCAGTTATTGGAGGAGGAGCTCCAAGGCATGGGGTCTCGATAGGGTTGGAACCCGTAACCCCATGAGTATGGGCTAAAAATTGACTCGTTTGAGGAGTGTGTAAGTAGGGAAGTGATGAGGAAGGGTTCCAATTTGGAACCAGCTGGGGGTAGCTATAAGAAGGAGGAAACCAGGCTAGGTTACCTACAGAGCCTCCAAAATTATCCTCACTCGCATGTTCGAGTAAACCAGGATTAATACTGCTCGTACCAGAATTAGATGGCAGAGGTTTCTGCTGTGTATGAATTCTTGATGAAGTTTCCCCCTTTTCCAGAAATTTTCTTTTCTTATATTCAACCTTATGAGCAGCTTGTATTAGTTTCTTTGTGCCTTCTGTTAGACCTGATTGCGACCCTTCAATTATTGCTTCTTTCTCCCTTTTTAGGTTGGGTAATAAATCTTTCGATAATCATGCTGCTCCACTAAACTCGTTGCCAAATTCCTGTGACACAAATAACTTTAGTAATTACAATTTTATGATATATAAAAAGAAATGTAATTCTTTACCTCAACACGATCAATAAGAGTTTGCAGACTCTTAAGTTGTCGTTGGGGCCAATGATCGATACCTATATCTCTACAGCGTTTTTTTAACTGTGTCGATCCAATGTTGAGTTCTTTCGCAGCTTTCTCAATTGGTTCGTTAAAGTGTTCAGCTATTATTTCCCTACTTAGTGAGTGTCTGAAACCTCTTCTACTGCCAACTGCTGTGGTTGTCGGAATTGAAGGATTGAGTTCAAATGTATTATTATTACTATTTGGGATCATTTGAACATGATCCTGATTTTCTGAATCAAAGATGGACATTGATTCATTAAAATCAGTAGCTTCTATCAGTGGTAATTGTAGATTTTCAATCATGGACCCAGGATTCTGAAATCCTTCTAGGTTCCTTTGAATCACCTGAAGGTGATTTTGATATTGAAAACCAACCCCAAGTTCGAGATTCATTTCAATATTAATGTTATGAGTTGTTTGTAATTGACTTTCATTCTGAATGTCAGTCATGAATTCTTGATTCATGGGGATGATCTCATTACTCGTTGAGGGTACGTCGATGAATGGATTGTAGCCAGATAAATCATCCACAGATGGGTCTACAAACAACAATTATCAGATGATAAAACAAAATTGAATATTCATAAAAGCAATCATTTAAAAGAATTTAACCTGGTAGAAGGTGTGGAGTTTGATCAAGTGCATGGTCTAAAGATACATTCACCGGATCGTCTAAGTTGATGTTTAGCTCGGGAAAAATTTCCGGCTCATCGTTGAGTGGCTCTATAGATAGTATATCTGGAAGACTGTACCATAATTCAAAATCAACAAAACATTAGAAAAAAAAAATAAAAATAATGGATGTTTAGAATGTTAAAGTCACCGAACTCCAGTAAAGATGTTTGATTTGAAGAACCCTCTCCTTGCGGAAAACCAGGTCCAGGGTTTGACAGATCGCCCATTGAAGATCTGTTTTCCATGACTTAGCTTTAAATGTGAGTTCGTATACGAACAAACTAGTGATAGAAGAGAATGGGACTGAAAATGAATGTGGAAATAAATGATGCTACTTACCTGTATATATAGCATTTTGCAGCTGGAACCGAAAGGACGTATGTAATTGAAAGGACACTTTACGTTCTTATTACCAAAATTCAAACCATCTACAGTGGATGCGACCCTCCACTACCCTGAATGCCGGTTAATTTTCAAAATTCGCTACTAGACTCTAGTGATAAAGGGATATTGATGAGATTTTTTTGGAATAAAGGTGAATATAATGGTGTCGGTTACTGATTACTTTAATACAGACTGATGAACGCTGTTGATCAATAGTGATGTGATATCACATAAAAACAAAGTGTTGGACTTTAGGCCTAATGGGCTAAAGTTTAACTTATTTGGGCTCATATCGTTGGGCTAGTAGTTATGGGCAAAATACTAGACCAAAATGAAAATGAAAAATGGGCTGTTATATTCACAGATAATTAATCTTGTGGAATTATGGGCTAATGAAAGTTTCAACCTTGATTAATTAATATCTTGGTGTTGAATTTCGGGGACGAAATTCTTATAAGTGGGGGAGATTTGTAACACCCGTTTCCCAATTCTTTATTTTTAGCAACTAAGTATTTATTTTAACGAAAAAATAAATAATAATATTGATAATAAAAGAAAATAATGGAAGTAATGTTTTTAGATTAGAAATTATAGTAGAGGGTTTATGTCATATTTATAAACTTAAATTTGTTGGAATAAATGGGAAATTGGGGTTAAAAATGAAAAGATTTAATTCTTAAACTTTAAAAAATTAATATGTAAATATCTATACGGATTTGGGAAAAAGTCATCAAGAAGACTTTTATAGATCCTGATGAGATAAGATGATAGGAAAAAGATTCATATCATTTGGAGTTAAAACGAAGAAGTTATGACAGGTCAAAGTTGACCAAAAAGTGACCAAAAATGGTTGTTAGTCCATGTTTGAGGGTCTGTAACGTAAACTCTAATTAGATTCAGACTTAAGTCAGTAGGAGAAAGTTGTAACTTTTATTCTCACCTTTCTAAAGGTATAAGTTTTGTAAAATTCAGATGTCGCAAGTAGAAGTTACGACTTTGGGAAAATCAGGAAAAATTCATGAGTGTTGCTGAATTTTCTAAGGCATCAAACAAGTAAGGGCATTTTCGGAATTTCCATTTAACTAGGTTAAAAATCAGATTCCTCTTCTCTTCTTGGGGTCACGTATCAGAAAAATGGGGAGACCTTTGATCTTGTTACACCAAAACCCTCCTCCATCACTCTCTCCTCTCTCTCGTTTCTTCCGATCGCCGCCATCAAACCGGAGCAAAGAAGGAGCCAGGGCTGGAGCCTTAGTTGTGGTGATCGAGTCTCAAGACCCTCATGCCTCCCTAACCTTTTGGAACACGAAAATCTATGGTAAAACCCTTTTCTTCTTTGCTAAAATTGAGATGGTGATGTTTGATTTTCGGACAGGAATCTGTCCTATGTTGTAAAATTCGTAGAAATATCATACGGTGTCCAAATCAGGTGATTCCAGTGCCCATGGTTTTGTCTCGATGTCTATTTTATTTCATCAGTTGGGGTCCAGACCTTATTTGGTCGTTTTCTAGGGTTTTAA
Organism: Cichorium intybus; assembly: GCA_023525715.1. Classification (NCBI taxonomy): domain Eukaryota; kingdom Viridiplantae; phylum Streptophyta; class Magnoliopsida; order Asterales; family Asteraceae; genus Cichorium; species Cichorium intybus. The sequence continues at coordinate 129,712,431 of CM042011.1, read as the reverse complement.
ACCCGATTCCCATGAGTATGACTTCTGTGTCCAATTGTGTTGTGAAATTCTTGTAAAATCGTGTGTTCACTGGATTGTTCTGAAATTTTGTGTGGAGAAGAACCTTGTCATGAGCCATACTCGATCAAAAGGTCTTGACTCAGTTCATTGTTTTGGTTTTGATTTTTGTGTGTGCAATCCGACCTCCACAGATTGGTTGTTGCACACCTAAGTGAACTTGTGGGATTTTTAATTCCTAAATGGTTCATAGTTTAGGTCTGAAAATTTGATGGAAAGTTCATCCTCATGTATAGTGTGTTCCATCCAGAGGGCTTGATCCAATTCCATTAGGAAGCCAGGTTTTCAATGTCTTCTACTTGACTGAACCAGAATTTGTAGCTCTGCACATTGTCCTTGTTGCACGATTTTTATTTCTCAATTGGCTTATGCTTTGAGTTTGATATTTGGATGCGAGCTTTATTTTCATGACTAGTGTAACTCATCCAAAAGGTTTGACTTATTTCCTTTCAGAAGTTAGGTTTTTGGACCAATCTTGTCAAGCTATGCTGAGTTGTGACAGAAATGTTGCTGCTCATTTCCTTCATTTTGTGTGATTGTTAATTCGTAAATTGGTAAATTCATATAAACTCGTGTGAATGTCCAATTGGATTGAATTTTATGTCCCTAATTTGGTAATTGTGTCTAGTTTGTTCTCTTAAAAGGTTATGAATTGATTCAGATCCTAAGTCATGTGGAATTGTCCATTTCCACTAATTGGTCCAGGTGCTGTCAGTTTTGGTCCCCTGTCTTGATTAATTCATTATAAATTGTACAAAAATCTTTTGGGGGCAAGGTCTGTGGCCTTAGTTCACTTTTGAAGTCTATTTGGTCCATACCAAATTTCAAAGTTCAATTCTTAACCCATTTTGAGCGACTAATATTTCTTTAAGGTGTGGTCCTGTGAGTGGACTGATCAATTCATTCAACTTTGTCGATTTATCATTTCTTATTGGTGAATGCAAAAGACCTGAGGTCAGGCCCTGTGATCTTTCCCTTGGGTCTAGTTTACCCATGATTTTTATTGGATTTTATTTTCAATCTTTCCTTGACCTAATATTGCAAATCTTGTTGAGGGTCCAGAAATCAGCCTTGCTGTCAGTTTCCTCTTTTGTGTTAATCATCTTAGTTTTTGGTTTTGGGTGTCATGATGTGGGCTTGGGTTTACTTAAAATTAATTGAATCATATAATAACTTATTTGTTGAGTAAAAGTAAATAAAAAGGGGTGGGGGTATATGTCGAGACACGGTGCATGTCGAAAGTTATAAACATTTAAACTATAAGCAACGCTATAAGTATCTATTTATAGTAATGTTAATTAGTGTATTTGGTAATAATTAACTTAATATACCTTATAGGAGTATAAGGTGTGTGGTTTTAAGCTTGGTTGGATTTGCGGAGTTGCCGCACAGATTTCTACATTGCCGACTTGAGGTGAGTACATGCAGTATTTTTACCCATTCTGGGGTACATGGCAAGTAAGTATTTTCAAGATTTCCTTATAAAATTTCTATATGTGAAATTATATGCATGTTTTGAACTACAAGTTGAATTAAAGGAAGGTGTGTTGGTCTATGAACCAATTATGTGAAAGTATATTTTTTATTACAAGTGTTATATGTTTTCGAGTAAGAATGGCATATAGCCATAAGATGTTGAAAAGTATATTTTGGCATAAAGCTTAGTATGTTAGAAAAATATGTTTTAAACATATGATTATTATGTGATGAAAGCTATATTTGGCATCTAGCCATAAAGACATAAAATGATGTAGTTTGGCATCTAGCCACAAGTTATATGTTTATGAGAAATGTTCAAGCAAGTAGAAAGTTTTTGTATGACTGGTAATTGTAGCAAGCAGCGTTAGTAAGGTAACTATGTTCCAACCTTCCCGGGTTAGGTAAGGGATCTACTGGGGAAAAAGCCCCATCGCGAAGTAGATTGCCTCAGCACTTCTATGGTGAGGATTGATCCGTTCTTTCTAGCCATAGAGACTTGGGGTATCACTTATGGTGATTAAAGCCCTAAGTATAAAAATCCAGCAAGCTTATAAAACCAGTCAAAGCAAGTAAGAAAGAAGCTATTTTTGAAAAGTATATTATGAAGTGAATTTGAAAGATGTTAATTTTGTAAAGTATGTCATGAAATGATTTTTGAGAAGTAAAGAGTTATAGTATGTTACTACTAATAAGTTTTGAAAGATGTTATATGTTACAAGTTTTATAAAAGTTGGAAAAAGAAGTTAAAGGTTTGAGTCTAAAACTCATGTAACTCACGAGATATTTTTGTCTTACGTATTCTATGTTTTGCCATGTATTCCAGGTTAATATAAATTGCTATAGATGGGATGAAGTTTAGCTGGAGTGGAGCTTGAGTTAGCTCCTACTTTGGACACGAGGTTTAATCCTTTTCTTGCTTACTATGGTTAGATTTGGTATGGATTTGTAACACCCACAGTTTTAAACATGTAAATTATCGATTTTTGATAAACCGTATTTTTTTGTATTCATGTATTTATATGAAAAACCATAGTATTTGCTAACAGTAAAAATGGGGGTGTCACATGAAATCGTAGGGTTGTTAGTGTTGGAATAGTGTCCAAGGTCATAACTAAATTAGTAAGGACTTTCCATTAGTAGCAAGGTCCTTTTTGGGTTGCCCTCAGTAGTCCAAATGGTATTAAGGTTAATAGAGAGAGAGAAATAAATAGTTTATTAATTTATTATGTGATAATAAATTAATTAGAAACTAGTTTGGAATTAATTCGAATTAATTTGGGATTAATTAAAAGTGCATGGGCTGAATTGTAATTGTTCAATAGTTGAGCAAAGGATAATGTTATGGATAATAGGGGATGATTTTTTGGAAGGATTTATCCTTCAAAAATCATCCACTATATATGGTAACAAAAGGGTTTTGAATATAAAGATAAAAGGTTTATCCAGTTTCATATTATGTTTATCTCTAAGGTTTGTCTTTAATCACCAATGGAAGCTATAAAAACCCCTCCCAGGCTCCTCATAATTTGCGCCAACTTCCAGTGAGACTTACTGGAGTTTTTCTCTTCTCTCTCTCTCTCTCTTAGCAGAATCAATAATCCATCTCTAGGGTTTTATATCAAGCTATTCTTAAATAACCTAATAACCTAATTTTTTGGACTTATTGGGTATGATACATTATAGGTATTCTCTTTTGGATACTACCTTCCTTAACTTTGGGGATTTCGATCTACACAAGGGTTCTTCAAGCAAATCGATTTTGCTAAAGGTTGGTATTCATAAACCTTCTTGTAGTTGTTTAAGTTAATAAGTAATTTCCCTGTAGGTTTTAGTAATTGTTACTTGCCTTAGAATTTTTATGTGTTTTCGCTGCCATGATTGCTTGTTCTAGGGCATTAGAAAACCTATCAGTTAGCAGTTGGGATGTGACATTCAATGAAGGTGCTTTATACAGGGATGTATTCGCAGATACATCGGACCGAAAGAAGACCTTGTAGTGTGCTTCGGTACCGCAGAGAAGGCGGAGTGATCGACGGTAGTGGGACAGAGATGTTTGGAAACTCCAGTTTGAGTGGGAGTGAGTCAAGGGGTAGTTTAGCCTCGGATAGTGACTCCTCAAATGATAAAGATGAAGGATCAGGTGCTGTAGTCGGAAGCATCATTCGTCGGTCTACTTGACACAGAATACCTCCAGTTCCGTACCCAACATTGACTTATTTGCTGCTAGGGCTGTAAATGAACCGAACGAACACGAATGAGAGCTTTTCAAGTTCGTTCTTTTAAGTTAGCCAAACAAATGAATGAACACGAACGTAAAAACAAACGAGTTTTCTTGTTCATGTTCGTTCATTTAACAAGTTATCTTGTTCATGTTCTTCATTTATGTTCGTGAACATGATAAACGAACATAAACTAACAAACATAAATAGACAGAGATAAACAAACACAATTGAACATATATAAACATAAACAAACATATAATATTTTAATTTAATCAAACATAATTGAACATTCATAAAAATAAAATGAACTTAAATAAACAAACATAAAAAAACATTGACGAACATAATTGAACGAAAGAGACCATTGTTAATGTTCGTTCGTTTAACTAAACAAACAAGAATTTGTGTTCAAGTTCGTTCCTTTATTAAATAAATGAATATAAACGAACTTCCTGTCGAACAATTCACGAACGGTTCGCTGAACGTTCAGTTCGTTTACAGCCATATTTGCTGCTGACCGAAAATGAAGAGCCAGAAACTTATCTAGAGGCCTTGAGGATGAAAGAATCAATGCAGTGAAAAATGTAATGCCCCAAAATCAGCCCCGAGTATACCCCAAACATTTTCAACATTTATTTATAAAATTTACAACATGGTATACTCGTGCCTTGGAACCACAAGTAGATATCTCCAGGAGTCGCTTCCACAATCTGGTTCGGGCGTGATCTTACTTCTAGTCCTGCGAAATCACCACAACAAAACACTGTAAGCTATAAAGCTTAGTGAATAACCTTACGACAGCATACAACACTCGTTACAATATATCATTATCAGTCAATACATTCGAACACCATTTACATGTATGTAATACTCGTCATATAATCCACTATATGTTCTAACACATAATCACAAAAGTACTAGTTATATGATTATGCCAACACCCACCACATGGTTACAAGATACTCGTCATGCAACCACTAACAACACCTGCTAACAAGGTACTCGTTATGTGGCAATGTAGCATACACCATGTGGCATGCAAGGTGCTCGTTATGCATCCACTTCATATCCAAACTATCACCTTACATATGGTTATAAGGCTCTCATTTCATGCCACATACACTTTACAACTACCAGCATCTCGTGTCTAAGGTTTACTAGTTCTAGACATACACCTAGATCATCACATGTATTCATTATAGTAAATACTACTCAATGATATTAACACAACTCCTTGTTATGTATTACACCCTAAATATCACCAATATCATGTACACACAAGCATGTATGTATGTATGTATGTATGTATGTATGTATGTATGTATGTATGTATGTATGTATGTATACGTGTATGTATGTATGTATGTGTGTGTGTGTGTGTCTATATATATATATATATATATATATATATATATATATATATATATATATATATATATATATATATATATATATATATATATATATATATATATATATATATATATATATATATATATATATATATATATATATATATATATCGCGTTTGCCACATATATTCATATCTAAGTATAGATCATTCATGCAAGCATAGCAAGCAGCATATCAAAACCATCATGCTAGGTAAAGTTACTCACTTCGATTATCGTGTAGTATGGTCTTCCCGACCAATGATGTGTTTCCTCATTCTTGTAGCTTGAATTATTGTTTAACATCAAAATAACCATATATACTTAAACATTGATGTAAACACCTTAACCCATGAACCAAACTAACTTTTATAGCTAATCAGGTGACATAACGTCACTACCAACAAGGATAGCATCACTATCCATGATTTCCATCCTTAGCATCGCTGCCATCAATGGTAGCGTCGCTACTGACGAACCCATCAACATTTTTCCACTTTTGAATTGATTCAAACCATACATAACCCCGTTTTTAATTTCCTTTCTACTTACCGTAATCATATCTTACTCACCAAATCACAATCCAAGTAGTAATTAGCACATGTAATATTCTGTTAATCATTAACAACTATAGAGGAACAAATAACAATTCGGGTTTTCAACCTAATTGATTAAAACCCTATGTTCACAATTCTTTTCATATTGTCTTACATGTTCTATGTTTAAATGCCATGTATCGTAGGTTTGGGAGCTAAAGACTAACATTGAAAGACTTTAGATGGGAACTTTTGGGAAGAATAGGAATGGACCTAGTATTTTGAATGGTAACAACTATAGTTTTTTATGTTAAGTTGTAACCCAATGACTTAGACTTGTTTTAAGACATTTATGGTTTTTATGAAACCACATTTTGTATACTTGACTATATGTGATGAGTTTTGTGTCGACCATAGCTTAAAAATGTTTTTAAAATAATGGGGTGTTACAATAATTATTTATAAGTCATTTTTAAAAGGTGTTGGGATGACTCAAAAGGAGTTTTCGACATTTTCTTTGTCGACGGGTTGTGCTGTCGGAGTTCGGCCTTTTACTTATCCTGGAGTTCCACTTGGGAATAATATGTCACGTATGGTCATGTGGGAAAAAGTTGTCAATCGGTTTTGTAAAAATTTATCAAAGTGGAAACTCAAACTTCTCTCGATTGATAGTAGATCCACTTTGATAAATTCGGTTCTTGGAACTTTCAAAATTTACTACATGTCTCTTTTCAAAATTTTGGAGAACATTAATAAAAATCTAGAATTGTTACATGCTTAATTTTTCTAGGGGAGTGAAGATAATGAAAAATATATCAGTTAGGTTAAATGGCACATAGTTCTGGCTTCCAAAAGAAAATGGTCGAATTGAAATTGGAAGTTTAAAAAGTTTCAATGACGTGCTTCTTCTTAAATGGAGATGGATATTTCATAATAACCCTAGTGGAGTTAGGGTTAAGTGTATAAAGGTGTTTCATGTTGAGTCTGGATGTATCTATTTAAATTTGAATGGTGTGAATTTAAAAGGCTTTGGTCTCGTATAGTGGAATCTATAAATCAATTTAATAGCAATGGATTAATCCCATTAGAATGCATCAGAAAATTATTAGTGATAGGGTGTTGAGTAAATTTTGGAAAGATAATTGGGTAGGGGATTAGCTGCTCATGCATAACTTTTCGAGACTATTCTTGTGAGTAACTAATATAGGGTGCTCCGTTAAAGATTTTCACGATGGAAATGGGTGGATTTGGAGGTGGATACGAATGATAAAAAGGGGACTGAAGGTTAGCAACTCACAAACTTGTTGTCATTGCTGACTCCGGTGGAGTTGCAACCTATAGCAGACATGTTGCATTGGGATTTGGAATGGAATGATGAAATCACGGTAGCTTCAGTTTGTAACTATTATGATAATGTGAGATTAGGAAACTCTAGAATTATTACTCGTTGGTATAAGCATGTGTCGATAAAGGTTAATATCTTTCTATCATGTGTCATGTTAAATCAGTTGCCTACAAGGTTGAAGATCCCAAGTAAAAACATAGTCGTTCCTTTCGTGTTATGTCTGATTTGTGACTATAATTTAGAATCTATTACACATATTCTTTTTATGTGTGAGTTGGCTGCTTAAGTGAGACTTTTTGTGTTTGGTGCGATGTGTAATTCTATGGTGGATCCAATGCCATTGAGTTCGTCCAACATATTGGTTCATTGTAGATTGCTACCGGGGGAGTCATTGGAGCCATTGTTATGAAGAAGTGGTAGATGATATGGAATTACCGTAATGTGATCGTTTTTGGGTTAAAACATGAGAAATGATTCCATTTCTAATAACATTGTGTACCATCCTTAATTTGAGCCTAGTATGGAGGAAAATAAACTAAATATATTAAGTAAAATTCAAATAAATAGAATATAATTAATAAACAAAATTAAGAAAATTATAATAGAAGAATAAAGTCACTTAGATGTGATTCATAAATCAAAACTAGAATTTGAGACCATTTGAAGATTTTAGATGAGGGACTAAATTTCCAAAACTCTAGAAACCTAGTATTTGGGGGTAAAATAGACAATTTAGGGACTAATAATTCTTTCATTGTTTATCTAAATATTAATTATCAGTTGTTTAAGTTATAAATGGGTTTTGGTATCCTTTTGAAAAACATAAATGAAAATAGGGACTAAAAATGACAATTTGACCACCTTTGACCTAGGTTGAAATAGAAATTATATGAAATATCCTAGGGGCCTTATTTTTGAAAAATGAAAAAATGGTGACTTATAGAAGCTCAATTTAGGGCCAAAATATAATAATCCTAGGTAGGAAGGTTTATGTTGTCAATTCTTAAACATATAAAAGCTAACTAGTTAGTTGTCTTTTCCCATTTGAGTGATGAACGGATTTTCGAGAGAGAAGAAGAGTCCATGGTGATTCCATGAGGAATTTTGAGATTGAAGAGTGATTTAGTATGTTCTAGCATCAAATCGTACTTTCCAAGCCTCATTTATGTATAATCTTCCTCTCATCTTTTTCATTTTTGTCCCAAGGTTTGGGGAAAACCCAAAATACAAAAATGTTCTTCAAATTTCTAATTAATTGATGTTTTACCTTATTTTTTATCTTTAGAATGCTATTTTAAAGCCACTTATATTATCCTTGGTCTAAAATTGTGAATATGTTGAGTTTTTTAAGCTTTAAAGCTTCATCAATGGTGGATATTCATATAGAACCTTACATGTTGGATCTAATGGTGTTTCTGACTTGATTTAATCATTTCTAAACTATATTTAATGTATGAAATCCATCATTTGTAATTGCTTCATAATTTGAGTATTTTCAAAATTTTGAAGTGAATCCTTGCTTTAATGGAGTTTTCAAAGAATGCTTGTGCTTGCTTTAAGCTTTTGATCCATTAGCCTTTGTGTTTTTCAAACAAAAATTTTCATTAAGTTAATAATAAATCCAAATAATGATGATCTAGTGGTACTCAAAGCATTGATGTGGTTTTGAACCTCAAACCAAGTATGTGATGATCCTCCTTTGTTATGGTGTTCTAAAACTTGAATATCATTATAGTTATGACTTAAATCAAGGTTTAATCATAATTTTTAAGTAAACTAAATGAATCAAAACATGTTATAGATGTTAATGGATCAATATGAACCTTTAAAACTGAAAGAACCAAGCCTAGAAGTGAATTAGACATGTGTAATAGGACTGAACTTGAAAAAAATACGAATTGGAGAACTTGTAGTGGTGACTCGATCGAGTCACTTTCCCTTTGTATAGATGATATAAATGGAATAGAATTATATCTTTCACCAATAAGGACTTAATAGGAGACTTAATGGATTAATAAGAAATTATAGATTATCTTTTGGGTTTTCTTAGGTGACCACTTTGTACCACAAGTGTCTAGAAGTAGAAGTGAACGAGGCGGGTAATTCTCCATGAGTACATATTCCTAATTTTTGGCAAATGTGAGAATAAATCATATCATAATGATATGTAATATATGTGTATTACTTGGTCTATGTGTTACATGTACACAATATTGTTTTGGAAATGCTTTTTTGATAATAAGTACTGGTTTAAAGATAATCCTTCATATGCATTCATGTAGGATGGGATTGGAGTTGTGTGTGGTCCCGACACTCATTTGAATTGATTCCTTTCTTTTGGACCTTAGTTGTCATGTTAGCAAAGTGCTAATTGGATGAGCTAGCTAACCCATTCCGAGGTATAATATATATATATATATATATATATATATATATATATATATATATATATATATATATATATATATATATATATATATATATATATATATATATATATATATATATATATATATATATATATATATATATATATATATATATATATATATATATAATCTGACCTTAGTGGTCGTATTGGTTAATCCAGTGGCAACGGATCATTAAGTGTATTCTCTTTTCGATAGTGAGTCAACCACCTATCAATGACTATGGCTTGGAAGTAACTTTATGAGTGTAGAGATTTTGAGATAGGATTAATTGCATGTGCATTGCATCCATGCATCCTATTTTGGTTTGTTGTGATAATTCACTTAAATTGCTTTTTATCCCAATTACTTACAAGCATTAATAGGATTTAAAATTACAAAGTTGAAATGATTTTTGAATTGTTTTTTTTTTTTTTTTTTTTTTGAAATTTGGCTTGAGTTTAGATTATTATTCTTGTCCAATTTCACTAGAAGTCAGGTTTTCGGATTTACTCAATAGACTCTCCGATTCTATCATTATTATTTTAACATGTACTCGCAGTGAAAGATTTATAAAAAACCTGGAAGTGACATTTGAAGGTTTAGCATTTGATCAACTAGAAGACTTGTAATTTTAGCCTTTAGTTGTATTTGGTTGATTTAAACTTGTGTATTGATGAATTATAACTCTTTCATTGGACTTGACAAACTAATGACTTTATAGTTTATATACTTTAGGTCCAACCCTTTGCTATTGGAATTTCTTTAAGATAACAATTTTTATAAAAAAATTGATTAAATGTTTGAAAAGGGTATTCATGCACTATTTTGGGAACATAAATTCCCTTGTGATTGTTTTTGAGACCACATTTCCTTAACTTCTCATTACTATAATTTTCTTTCAAAATCATATTATATCATCTAAAAGAAGTCAAAAGAAGAGATGTTACACATTGTTACTAATTCTATATAATTGGTTTGTTTTCCGGTTTCATAAAATTAAAGTCGAATGGGACGATGGATTGAAAAATCTCATTTTGACGATTAGTTTGTAACCTTTTCTTAGCTTCTCATAAATTCCTTTTGTATAATTCGGCGGTTTAAAAACAAAATTTGATATAATTTTTTCTAGCTTAAAAATAATAAAGATATACATACTTGGAACTTGGAAGCCAAGCCAAAGTATATTTTGCCACCTAAGCTGTTGTGTACCAGTAAATCTTTTCTAACCGGTTATTTTAAGTTTAGGAACTTAAAATACACAATAAAAAAAATCGTAATCAAATAAGATCAAAACCAATATTTTACAACAATAACATCAATCCTTTATAATATAAGCTTGTAGATTTTTGAGATCATTAGCAATGGACTAAAACCGGTTGGTAAGATTTCGAAAGAAATCCAAAACCAGGAGAGAGGGCCATGACCAACATCATAGATAAATTATTAGTTACGTTTTTTTAATGCAAAATACATGTATTAAAATATCATTTCTATAATTCCAACTATACATAAGTTTTTCAATCTCGTTATCACATTTGTTTCCTGAAAGCTCTATTTTCCTAAAAGCGATCGAAGACAATATCATAACACTACATATTCTTTACTAGACGTCGTTTTAAAATCTAAAAGAAAGTAAAATTATTACGTTATTTGTTTATCCTAAATAACAAAACATTAGGAAAGCAACAACGGGTCACTTTCAATTAAGAATCTTAATCTTGATTATGTTATTATAGTCAAAGTTTTATGCTCGAATCCAATGCTTAGCATACTTTTATGCTCCGAATAGAGCACATAATATTAGGTGTAACTTAAATGATTAAAATATAATTATGATAGTATAATGTTTATCCTGATTTGAGAACCGAACATTTAAACTTTTCTTACGTAAGGAATATGCAAATAGTTCAAATTATCAAATACAATGATTATTGTTTATGTAGATGACTTGTTTCCTTCTTAATCGTTCTTTTTATGGGTATTACTCTTCCAATATCTCTCCTTAAATCAAGTTAAAGTACTCATACTAACATCCTTTTTAAATCATAAATTAGCAATGGTAATTATTAAATTTTAATAAACGGTTATCTTATATTGTTTTACATCATTTATTTTAAATGCGTCAAATGTAAAATTGCATATACATCCATTAGAAATACATCGATTAGACTTGATGCGTTCGCAAGATTTGATCTTTTTCCTTATTAAAAATATTTATGTAAATGATAAATAATCAAGTATTTAACCTAAAGTTAGGCTCATTAGTCTGTTTTCCGTGATTTCGATAATAAAACCCTATGAAAAACATTTTAAAACATTGAAAATAAACAATAAATAGTTTAAAACATGAAAAATACATCTCGACTACATAACTTCACATTAGACAATTAAAAACGGGGGTTTTAGTGTTCATATTTGATTCATTTAAGGATTGTTTGGTGTACCTCTGAATGGTTTCATTCAGAGAAATTGTAACATCCGTGTTTTGGTACTAAGAGTTTTGGGCTTAAACCGACAAAATAAAACTTATTTTGTAAATAAAGAAAATAAATGAATAAATAAATTTAATATTTTGTTATATTTTATATTGTGGATAAATGAGCCAATATAGTTTTAAAATCAATTTGTAACCAAATGTGGGAAATTTTGTCATAAGGACTAAAAGTGTCAGTTTGACCAAACTTACCCTAAGTAGATTTGACTAGTCATAGATTTAGAAAATTAGAAGATATTATAAATTAATTGATATGGAGTTTAAATTAGGTTAAATAATTCCTTGAATTAATATTAAGGACCTAAATTGTAAATAAATTCGTGAAAGGGGCCGTTTGTGTCAAATCGGGAAACTAAGGGTTAGTGTTGACCTAGAGAATGACTCAAGTGAAATAAATAATTATATTTGGGGCATAAGTGTGAACTTAGAGACTCCTAGTTAGAATAATTGACTTTATGGGTGTTGGGTGATGTAAGACCAAACTCTAGGGACCATTCTTGCCAAATCTTAAAGTATGTGAGGTTTTGATGGGGGTTTTCCCCCATTTCAGCAAAATCACGATCTTAGAGAGAGGAGGAGAGGAAGATGGCGATTTTCTTGAGTTCTTGAGAGATTGGAGCTTTTGATGATTCTTGCAAACCCTTGAAGTTTCCTAGCAATTTAAGGAAGGAGATACATTGTAATGATTTGGAGGTGGCACTAAGGAATTGAGTTATCACTCAATTAGGAGGATTTGGATGGAAGAGTTGATGTCTAGAAGCGCCTTCAAATGCTTCAACCTTGTGGGACAATAGTGTTGACTCTTCAGTTGACCTTGGGTGAGTTTAGCGGGAGTACACAGCCTTCCCACTACCTTTTGTGTGTGTTATCAATTACTTTTCATGCATGTTATTATGTGCAATGTGTTATATGATTACTACTTGTGCATTGCAAGAAAATGAGTTTCTAAAGATGTTTTCAAATAAAGATGATGATGATGTTTTGAAAGATGTTTTGAGCATCCTATTTGTGCATTGCATTGCATATAGGATGGTATTGACCATGTGAACCTTATGATGACCTTAATGATGTTTGGCTGAGATAGCCACCTTTATGATGTTATACCCATGTAGAGGGCCTTTTGGGCTAGATAGCCACCCTCAATGATGTCTTGGGATTGTTTCCGACAATAGGAAATTGCATGAGGGAGTTGCTAACCCTCATAGGGCTAGTGTGATGGCCACTAGTCCTAGTTTTACCTATACGGGGATCGGGTGACATGCTTTGTGCGTGTCATTTGTGAACTTAGGTAGGTGCCATTATGGAGAGTTGGACTTTTATGAGATGGACGTGGGTTTGGGATAGTTGCATCATGCATTGCATTTGCATATCATAACTATCTATTTTGAGTAAATCCTTATGATGTTTTAAACAACTTTTAAAGTGTGTGTCAAAACTATTTTTGAGGGTTTGTCCCGAGTGTGGTAGTTCATTGTCCATTCTAAATGGGTCAACCTTGGGTAAGCTCACTAGGCATTCCAATTGCCTAACTTATTTTGATGTGTACTCAGGTTGAGGAGTTTAGATGACTTTAGAAGAGCTGGATATTTAGAAGACCACAGATTGTGTGGTTTCCATTTAAGCTGTGTAATGGTATTTGAATTGTAACAACCTCGCTACTTTATAAACTAAAATATTTTATTTTAAGTGGGACTAAATGATGTTTTCCGCAACTTAAACCCTGAATTATTTCTCTTAAAATCCCATGTGTTTTAAAATGGTTTTGAACGAAAAATGACTTATTTTGAAGATGTTGAAAGTAAAGTTTTCACTTAAGGATGACTTTTGAATAAAGATGATAAACCATGGGTTAAAATGATGTTTTTATGAAAAGCCTTAAGCGAGGGTGTTTCACTAGCTTTGAATCGGTTAGATTCAGTACGTTTGATTCATCATATGTGTGCATCCAATTCACTCAACAAATCTAAATTGGTTAGACTTCACACTATCGTTGAAGAATAACTTGACGCACATTGCCCTTTAGCCTTGATCTCGCTTTCTAATTTGCAACCATCACTACCGCTCCTCCTCTAGCGCCACCTCTCCTCTAGCAAATCGATGTCTCTATATATGTGCTCATTTGCATTTATCGTCGATATGCTCCAATTGAAGGTCCTTCATTGACCTAGATATGTGTGTCTATGTGTGTTTGTTTGTTCATATGCAATAAATTTGTTTGTATGTGCATCTGTATATAATATCTTTGTGTGTTCATTTATATAATTTTCTTTGTGTTGAGAATTTCTTGTGTAGATAAAATAGTTATGTTTGCATATAGGGAGGTAAATTGGTTGAGGGTTAGTCCTTAAAATTAGAGGTTTTACCCAAAAATGATGAAGAAAATGTGAAGGTATTAAAGATAGACAGCAGAAGCCATGTTCTTGGTTCTAAGGCAGACTTTAAAGGCATTAAAGATAGACAGCAGAAGTCGGTTGGTGAAAGACTTGTTTCTAGACTAAGGTTTGTAACAAAGCAAATACCAAGTCCGAACCAAGGAGTTGTGTCCGAGGAAGGCTTCATCAGTATCTCATGCGGATAGATGTTCACAGTGACAGCAGTAGCTTGTTCTACGGTCACAGTGGTGAACATGTCATCAGCAGGAGAAGATGAGATAGCAGTATCCTCCGACCAAAGCAAAGTTCAAACAGAAGAGTACTTAAAGAAAGAGTTAGACCTTGTACGAAGTGAAGTTCGACAGGAGTTGCAGACGCATAGTAGGACAACCACAGTCTCGTTCAAGGGTGCACTCGATCGAAGGCCAACATGGTCATCTTGGTCCAAGAGAATGTCTTGGTCAGACCCTGTGTGGATTTATCACCTCGCTGTCAGAAATATCTTGGGAACACGCGAAGAACAGTGCTCTGCGTCAGGCGGCGGCATAGGGAGCATGAAATCGTCAGTTTACCCGCTGTAAAGTAACTAGGTGCAGGACTAGGTCATCGTGTTCCTCCTTCCCGCCCAAGACTTACGTGTTCAACTTTCCATATCACACTATATATACAATCTCATATATATGCTTGTAATATGTCAAGAAATTGTCCAAGCGTAGTCATAGATTCTCTCTTGTAAATCATTGAAGTTTATCAATGAAAGATTTCTCTTGTTTCTCATAGTGGATGTAGCTCGACTTGTTGTCAAGTGAACCACTTTATATGCTTGTGTTTCTCAATTTTCAATCTTCGCATTACCCATTTGTGTAGACAGTCAAAGAACGTTTTTTGAAGTACTTGGTCATGTTCGTTGGTGCCTCCGTTGTGCCCAACAAACTGGTATCGGAGCTTCATGGTTGAAGTCAAGAGGTCCAAGATCGGCAAACAGGAGTTCATAACTTTGACTCTTGGCGTATACAGACAGAAGATTTACTCTACCAGATCTGCTACACATGTCCATGGTTCTAAAATCAACCTGGAGGTGGAGCAATGGTGGAGGGAGAGCCAAGTTGAAGAGAGAACAAATCCAGAAGCAGGTCTGACATCACCTATAATATGGAGAGAGATCTGTCGTCACAGTGATCCTTGCTCCAGTTTCCAATCGGGAACAGACGTAGAGAGATGGGAGCAGGAGGCACTGGTGTTAAGGACATGAAAGAGAGTTTGACTACCTCTAGAGATGGGATGACGGAGTCGGACTATGAAGCAAGAGATGATAGTGCTCTCCTCACAGTGACAGCCATGGCTTGGGCCGTAGTCATTGGGAGGCCAACGAGATGAAGATGCCTGGTTCCAAGGGACCGTCACATCAAATCTGTTGTGGAGCCTCAGTTTTCTGAATGCCAGGTTTTTTGGCAGTCTGAAAGAAGTAACACGAATAACAGGCATCCGATGTCCCAGGTTGGACAAGGCTCTTCTGATGCATTAATAGGTGAAGTCCATGAACTACATCACTCACCCAGAAGGAGACCTAGGAGATATCCCACTGAAGTGCCAAAAGTCTGCACTTGTGTCAGAAGTCATAGCGTCGGTCCTTACTGAGGTGACAATCTCTGACCGAAGTCAAAGCCAAAAGCCGGAAGAGAGGCAGAGTAAAAGTTGTTGAGATCATCGAAAATTTAGACCGAACCTAAAACTCCCCAGATCCGAGAAGTTCCAAGGCCAAAAACTTTAGAACCGAAGTCAGTCTTGACCGAAGAACCTACCAAAGGCCAAGTATGTTCACACCGATGAACGAAAGCAATACTCAGACACCTCGGCCTTCAGTTGGCTTCTTGGCTGCATTGACGAAAGACGACAAGTTGGAGGATTATCCCTTGCACATCTAAGGGTCCTTGGATGACTCGCAGTTTTCAGAATCAGACAAGTGACAGCGACTGAAATGAAGTCCATCCAGACAAAGGACCAGTCTACCTTAGATGAATCCACTGTGTTTCACTAGCCCATATGGCAGGAGAGTCGGAACCAGTAGGAGCATCAGAAGTTCTGCTGACATCAGGGTGTCGACATTCACTGCCATGGAAGGTGAATTGTCTGTTTAATACCCTTGATGCGGTCTCTTTGTTGGCAAAGTACAACTACTAACTAAAGGGGTGTGTCAGACACCTCGTCCTGAGCCATGAGGGTGAAGATTCCATGCAGTGGAATATGGCTAGAAAGACAAGAGATGTTCAGCTTGACAGGAACGAGACTTGGTGCTCTGTCAAGTAAATTTCCAGAATCTGGTACTTTAGAGTCGAAGATCGTTCAAGCGTTAGAGATTTTCAGAAACAATAAGTACAAGAAAAGGGGCGAAGTCTTCAACCAGTGGGAGTGGAGTTGATTAAGATAATTTCTCCTTACTGTGGAAAAGATGATCATCTAATGTTCTTCGTACTTTGACCATGGTAGAGTTTACTCAGAAGGTCAGATGTGAAGCCTCACATCCTTGTACACAATCGAGACCGAACATCTTCCCACTTCAACACCAGTCGGTTTTTCTCAATTGCTGATGGAAAACCAGGTGTGCACAAAAGTAAAGCCTGTATGGATAATGAGGAAGAACATGTGCCCAAAAATGAGTGTTATCATTGCTGCTCCAGGAAGTTCAGAACACCTCATTCATCATCCTCACGTTGTACAGTTGATGCTATATTGGAGGAGGGATCCAACATACAGATTATCAACGAGCTTAGATTTTGCGGTCCAGCACGTTCAGATGAGAACTCGGCACAGCGTAGTTTATATTGTAGAAAGCAGCCAGAGCATGAACTTTAGACATCCAAAGGAATTCAGTTGAAGCATATCCTGAATGTCCTTGGAGAAGTTCATCAAGACAGTGATGAACACCAATGTTTCCCCCTTTGAAGGTTATCCACCTTCAAAGAAAACAGTTGAGGACGGAGTTACCTCAACCGCCCTTCGATAAGGCAGAGAATGAGAGAGACTATAAGAGAACTTGGAAGATCAGTCTCCAAGTGGGAGCTTTTTGGGAAAAGTGTGGAGCCAAATCCGAACCGGAGCCATCCATGACTACCGAAGAGGACGTGATGTCTAAAGCAACCAGATTTAGAGGCATGGCTAGCCAGTATTGTTGAGGTGTGCATATCAGACATGTCCAGTCTTCCAGTTGAGTGGGATTCCTTCGCTCGGTCAGATCAACCATGGCAGATCAGAATTAAGAAGGAGGTGATCCTTCAGAAGATCAGCAGAAGGTTGAAACCAAAGGCATGAAGATCAACAGGACCGAAGCCGCTGCTTCATCTGGATCAAGAGTCATGTTCTTCGTTCTAAGGCAGACTTTGAAGGCATTAAATACAAATAGCAGAAGTTAGTTGGTGACAGACTTATTGCCAGATATAAGGTGTGTGACAAAGCAAGTACCCAGTCCGAACCGAGGAGTTGTGTCCGAGGAAGGCTTCATTAGTATCTCATACGGACAGATGTTCACAGTGATAGCAGTAGTTTGGTCTATGGTTACAGTGGTGAACATGTCATCACTAGGAGAAGATTAGATAGCAGTATCCTCCGACCAAAGCAAAGTTCATATAGAATAACACTTGAAGAAAGAGTTGGACCTTGTACGAAGTGAAATTCGACACAAGTTGCAGAGGCATATTCGGACAGCCACAGTCTCGTTCAAGGATGCACTCGATCGAGGGCCAACAAGGTTATCCCAGTCCAAGAGAAAGTATTGGTCAGACCTTGTGTGTATTTGTCACCTCGCTGTCAAAAATATCATGGGAACACGCGAAGAACAGTGCTCTGTGTCAGGCGGCAGCATGGGGAGCATGGAATTGTCACTTCACCGACTATAAAAGTGACTAGGTACAGGACTAGGTTGTCCTCTTCCTGCTTCCCGCCCAAGACTTACGTGTTCAACCTTCCATATCACATTATATATACAATCTCATATATATGCTTGTAATATGCAGAAATGTCCAAGTGTAGTAATAGATTCTCTCTCGTAAATCATTGAAGTTTATCAATGAAAGATTTCTCTCATTTCTCATAGTGGATGTAGCTCGAATTTGTTGTCGAGCGAACCACCTTATATCCTTCTGTTTCTCAATTTTCAATCTTCTCATTACCCATTTGTTTAGACAGTCGAAGAATGTTTTTTTTGAAGTACTTGGTTGTGTTCGTTGGTACCTCCGATGGGCCCAATAATTTTTCCTCAATGTCTTGACTCTTTCCTTTGCAATACAAGCCTTCTATTCTTAGTTATTCAAAAAAAAACTCTTGCTCATCGATGTCCAAACATGTTTTGGTGATTAAGTTGGTCATATTTATTCCCTCTGACATTATTTTCGACTTCATTGGAACTCAAAACATCTTGGTCTTTTGTCATAATTTTCTTGCCTTTGTTTCTGCCCATGGATTCATCGTATATTTCTTCATCTTCATCCTCAGTCTCAATACTATAATGCCCTAAAATCCAGAGTAATAATTTTGTTTTAAAAATGGATCAATTACATAAAACGAGATTTAAAAACATATAAAATCGGGTTTAACAAAATAATTACAAACATTATTCAGCGAAAGACTTGAATACGAAAATCCCAGATGCGACACAGTCGCGCCGTGCTCCAGGCTCAAGCTAGCAAATACCTGAAAAACAATTAGGTTGAAAGAGTAAGCACAAAACTTAGTGAATTCTCTAAAATACCATAGGATCCAGCACATAAGTCATAATCATTCGGGTCATCGTCTCCGGGCTCACCCCGAACAACAGGCTCTCGGGCTCACCCTCAATCCGCCCCGACTAGGACTCACGGGCTTACCCCATTCTACCCGTTGCCAACTCAGTGCATGGACTCTCGGGCTCACCCATGACCCCGATCCACCATCTCATGACAACCCCCTCCATAAGTAGTATCGATACTAAACATACTTACCAAACATAGAAGCCTAAGCATTCAGATGGACCCAGCGGGTCCCTACCCAGTCATACAATCACATAGTTAGGGCACGTACACCCTAAGAATACAGCACTTCACATCGTGAACTAAAGCTACAACGCATGTAACATCTCCCATAGTATAGTGAGAAAACTCACCTGATCCGAAAAGCTGAACAACACTCCACTCACGCGTCCTCAGATCCCGATAATGCGACCTCCTAATAATCTAAACTTCACTTAGAACCTCCTAAACCCCAAACAGGATAAACCTCTAAGACCGGTACCCCGAACCCTCAAGTTTGACCAAAAGTCAGATTGATCAAAAAGTCAACGATCAAAGGTCAAAGTCAAAGTTCACGGTCAAATCCAGTTAGCGCCGCTATCTTTCCTAGATAGCGTCGCTAACTATGAACAGTCTCAAAACTCCATCGCGAACCATGACTGAGTTGGCGCCACTAACTACAGAGTTGGTGCCGCTAACTCCTCTGTTCAGCCAAAATCCTCCAAAAGCTCTTAATCCAATAAGTCATGGTCTTAAACCTTCTAGGACCATTCCAAACAGTTCCTAGGTCTATTAAAATCCTAACTTTATCGTTCAATTAGCCAAACAAGCTCATGAACCAGATCCAAGTCCAAAACTCAACAAAACAACCAAAGCTTTGGCTTACTCTCTAAACCAACCTAATGGCTCTAAACGAGGACTCAAAAGAATAAAATTCTGAACTTTATCCTTCCCAACCATGGACAACACCAAAAAGGGACCAATACTCCATTTTAATCCATAAAATCCCACTTAAATCACAAGAAGAACCTTAATAATATAAAAAGGTGGGAACTTTACTCAGAATGGTCTAGAAACAAGGAGCTTTACCTGATGTCCACTTGAAAAATGCCTTCTAGCAACACCATGCATCATCTAGCATCATCATCTCTTCAAGAATACCTTCCAAAGTGACTAAAAGGGGAAAAAATCATGCAGGGAGCTAGAGAGAGTTTGAACGTTCATGGGAGCTGAAAATTGAAGAATGGTGGCTACCCTAGGGTATAACACCTTTATATATGGCCCATAGCTTAAAATCTAGGGTTTTGGCCCAAAAATAGCAGTTAGCGTCGCTAACTGGAGATCGTGCAAACCCACCATCAACCTTTGCGAACTTAGCGACTCTAACCCTTAACTTAGCGACTCTAACCCACTTAGCGGTGCTAACCCTTAACTTAGCAACGCTAACTGCACTTAGCAACTCTAATCCTTAACTTAGCGGCGCTCACTGCATAATTTCCCAAAATTTCATTCCTTTAACATTGAACTTGGGAATTTTGGGATTAGGGTCTTACAAATACCGATAATATTCCCATCCTCAACATCTTCATCGATATCTACAATGACTCTTGGAAAAGGTGGAGGGAGTTCAACTTCTTTTTCACTTGGAATGTTCAAAATGGTGTTTAAAGATAGGGATTTTGATGGGGTTGTCTTCGGGTTTAGGGGAGACGGGCTCATCAACATTTATAGATTTTCACTTGGGAATGTCATTGGCCTTTCCCCGAGAGGTGTTTTCTCTTTTTTTATTCCCAAGGGGTCTGCCTCGTGCACGAAACCTAAAAACTACGTCTGAGTCTCCTTAATCTTCTTCAATATGTTGAATACTTTAATAAATTTTTGATTAACGAGTTTGGTAAGAGCATCAATGTCGGTTTAGGATTGAAAAATTTTGATGGCTGCTTCAATAAGTTTATGTAACGTCTTGATTATTTGATCGAGCTTTTGGTTCCGTTTTCTGAACAAGACGTCGATGTTTTTCATCACTTGAACAAAAACACTATGTAGGATAGAGTTTATGTGAAAGGTTTTCTGCAACTATGAACTAAAAATAACCTAAGTTCACATGCAACCTATGAGGATCTAAGTTTTCTTCTAATTAAACATATAACAAATCCTAAAGGCCCAGAAAAATAAACTAAAAGAAAGGAATCAGAAAAACCAACCTTTTAGCGAATCTTGGAAGCGAAGCAACAAAAATATCTTGCCTCAAATGCAGTCACACCCAGGGAGCAGGAGATCGAAAATTCCAGAGAGAGTCAAGGAGAAAGTGGCGCGGATGAGGGTGGCCAGGAACCCCTATTTATAGGTTCCAAGTGGTTACCAGATAAACCTTACGGATAAACCTTTTTGAATTCAAACGAGATAAACCATTTATCTTTTAATTCAAACCCTTTTTATCCTTTATATAGATTTCGAATTTAAGGAAAATTATATCCTTAAAATCGCCAACTATCTGGCCTTCCGGAACTGTCACTACTCAACTATTGAATAATTACAATTCAGCCCCTGCACCTTTAATTAATTAATTTAATCACCAAATTAATTCCAATTAATTCCAGATTAATTTCTAATTAATTAATATAGTTTATAATTAATATATTATCACTTTAATATATTAATAAACCATATATTTAATTTCTATTGATTTATTAATAAGATAATAAATCAATCTCTCTCTCTACCGAACTTTCTACCAAACCTCCTGCTATGAGGGCAACCCAAATGGACTATGCTACTATTAATTAGATAAATACTAATTATTAGTCATGGCTTAGACACCTAATCCAACAGTCTCCCACTTGGATAAGTCTATGACTATAATTACCAATTTAGCCTCTAATTAATCAGCAACTGTAGCTTCCTAGAAACCGCTGCCGAACTCTGACCTAGTCAGTTCTGTCCATAGATAAGTGATCAGATGATCCTCCGTCCAACAATATATTTTCAAACTCAAGACATGGATTAAAATCAATCCTGGTCTGATTCTCTGTTTCCCGATTTCTGATTTGTATATGACTTTAAGACTACCAATTGAGCATGTCAATTTAGTCTTGGTTGGCCAACCCTTTCAGTCAACTTCAAAATCATCGAGAGGCCTATAGATATCTGTTTCCCGACAGGGTCAAGGGACGAATAAGTTTTGACTCATATACTTATGTCTTTTACTAGTCAAATCATTCACAACAACACGTTTTATAACATCACGTTACCGATGCGTTTTCGCATTGTCAATGAACAACCGCTTGGTAAAACATAACTTATATCTCTCTACTTAAAGATCAAAAGATATTATTGTCTCAACATTGCTCGTGATGTAATCCATGAAGCAATATGTTGAGCGTGGGTTTATCCATTACTTAAATCCCTATTTCTAAGTACTCATGAATATTGCAGCAATCATATTGCTGTGTCTAACTCCTTAGACAATATACAAAACAATTCATGACAGCCTTCATTCATACTTACTCCCTAAAAGTATGAGCGACTGTGGACATTTGAATAGTTTTAAAAAAATTACTCAGGAAGTAAACATGCAAACTTGAAACATAATAATAAACAATCGACAAAAGGCAGTATCAAATACTCATCAACAAAACTATATTATTAAATCACCAAAGTCAATTACATTTATATTGCAATAAGTTTTAAATCCTATCTAATTATAAAAACTAATATCATCTCTTAATCCTATACGCCACGCATGCTGATTATGCTTAATCCTACTCAGAGCCTTTGTCAAGGGGTCTGTAGGATTATCTTCTGATGATACCCTCTTCACAAGGAGGTGACCTTCTTCTACTCTATGTCTTATGTAGTGGTACTTTCTGTCGATATGTCTGGACTTTCCATGATCTCTTGGTTCCTTCGTCAAAGCAATCGCGCCTTCGTTATCGCAGAATAGTTCCATGGGCTTCTGAATACTCAGGACTACTCCAAGGTTACCGATAAAGTTCTTCAGCCAAGCCGCTTCCTTTGCCGCTTCACTCGCTGCTATGTACTCTGATTCACAAGTAGAATCAGCCACCGTCTGTTGCTTGGAACTTTTCCAAGTCACTGCTCCCCCATTCAAAAGAAAGACCCAGCCCGACTGAGACCGACCATTGTCTCTATCTGTCTGAAAGCTGGCATCTGTATATCCATCAACCCTCAAGGTATCACTGCCTCCAAGGACTAAAAGAAAGTTCTTTGTCCTTTGCAGATACTTGAGTATGTTCTTAACAACTGTCCAATATGCCCTTCCAGGGTTTCCTTGGTACTGACTGACCATGCTCAAGGCAAAGGCCACGTCAGGTCGAGTACACGTCATAGCGTACATGATCGACCCCACAGCCGAAGCGTAAGGTACCCGACTCATGTCAGCTATCTTTTTCGTCTGTACTGGGACTCTGAGTCTTACTCAATTTGGCATTACTTTGGATAGGTAGCTCTCCCTTCTTGGAATTTTCCATACTAAACCTCTTCAGTACCTTTTCCAAGTATGTACTCTGACTGAGTCCAATCAGTCTCTTCTTCCTATCTCTCAATATTCTTATCCCGAGAATATTGGTAGCCTCTCCTAGTTTCTCTTAAGGTTGCATTATCTGGTGTCTCTTGAATTTCTTCAAGATCAATGGTACTCCCACTGTCCTCTTTGAATATGAGTTCTCTCTCTCGAAAAACTCATCTTCTAGCTACAAAGACCACGTCCTCGCTTGGTCTGTAGAACAAGTATCTAAAAGACTGTTTGGGGTATCCAATGAAGATACACCTCTCGCTTCTCTCTGCGAGTTTGTCGTGAGTCTCTCGTCTAACGAAAGCCTCAAAACCCCAGACTTTGATATGTGCTAACGAGGGAACTTTCCCCGTCCACATCTTATGAGGTGTTTTAGCAACCTTCTTAGTTGGGACAAGATTGAGGATGTGGGCGGCAGTCTCTAAGGCATACCCCCAGAAGTGGATGGGAAGTGAAGCTCGACTCATCATGGAACGAACCATGTCCAACAGGGTTCGGTTACGCCTCTCAGCAACACCGTTCAACTATGGTGTCCGAGGAGGTGATAACTGTGAAACTATTCCACATTCCTTTAGATAGTCTAGGAACTCGATACTAAGATACTCTCCGCCTCTGTCGGACCTGAGCATCTTGATCTTCCTGCCCAATTGATTCTCAACTTCATTTTTGAATTCTTTGAACTTTTCAAAGGTGTCTGACTTGTGCTTGATTAAGTAGATATACCCGTATCTACTATAATCGTCAGTGAAGGTCACGTAGAACCGCGTGCCATATTTTGTGGTTGATCTGAAGGGACCACACACATCTGTGTGTATGATGTCCAACAGACCTTCACCTTTTTCAAAGGACCCTTTGAATGGTGACTTAGTCATCTTGCCCAAAAGACAAGATTCGCATACATCATCCGATTTGAGGTCGAATGATTCCAACACTCCATCCTTTTGGAGTTGGGCAATGCGTTTCTTGTTAATGTGCCCAAGACGACAGTGCCACAAGCACGCCTTTTCTACACCACTAGAAGAATCAATATAATTTACACTATGTCCTAAATTGTCAACACATTGTATCGTTTCATACACACCATCACAAGGTAAAGCAGTAAAAATAGAAGTGTCATTTTGAAAAACAGAAATAGAACCATTTATATTATCAAAAGAAAACTGGAAACCTTGTCTAAACAATGCATGAAAGGAAATAATGTTTCTTGCCATTTCTGGTGAATAGCAACAATTTAAAAGTTCTAAACTAACACCACTACTAAGCACTAAACTATAGATTCTGATCTTGGTGACACGCGACGATCTCCTGTTTCCCATGATCAGGTTCAATCTACCGTGCTCCACCTCCCTGCTTTCCTTTAGGCCCTGCAAATCAGAACAAATGTGAAAACCACATCCTGTATCAAGGACCCAAGAACTGGAAGATGGTGAATTTTTAGAGATAGTGAATATACCTGCTGAAGACGGCTTCACTTTGCCATCTTTCAAATCATGCAAGTATCGTGGGCAGCTTCTCTTCCGATGGCCCTTTTCCTTGCAGTAGAAGCAGTCAGCTTCCTTGGGGTTGGCATTATGAGGAACACCATAAGCCTTTGGTCTCGAGCCACTGCTGGATGACCCAGCATGGACCTTTTCCCTCCAATTCTGATTAGGAGGGCCCTTTCGCTTCTTCCCCTTTCCACCACCAATTGCTAAGACAGGCTGGCTAACCGCGGGTACACTTTTACCCTTCATCCCGTCTTCAGCAGTACGGAGCATGTGATGCAACTCAGCCAAGGTGGCCTGAGAGTTGTTTAGATGATATGCCAGTGTGAACTGGTCATATGAACTAGGTAAGGAGTTTAGCACTATGTCTACGGCTAAATCCTCATGGACTGGCATCTCAAGCTTCCTAAGCCTCTCTACGTATCCTTGCATCCTTTGCACGTGGCTGCAGATGGACTCTCCATCTCTAGGCTTCCCATTAGTGAAGGCTTTGACCACCTCGCGCCTCTCGATGTGCTCCTACTTGCGGAACTTTTCCGCAAGCTCTTTGCGCATCTCGTAGGCCCAGTAGTCTTCATAAATTCTCTGCAATTCTGGGTTCATAGTAGCTATCATGATATAAGCGACTTTGGTTGCATCATCAGAATGTTTTGTGTATTGGGCGATTTCTTCGGGAGTAGCAGTATCGGGATCAATTTCAACAAGCTCGGTTTCCAGAACATACTCTTTATGTTCAAACCTTAGAGTCATCTTGATGTTACGGATCCAGTCATTGTAGTTGGTACCGTCCAACGTAACTTTGGAGCACAATGACAAGATAGAGGTAACATTGGAGTTAGAGTGGGGGGCGGATTGATCAGCAGAAGACATCTATAAAAGAAGATAGTTTTAATTAGATGTATATAATAATCCTTATAATGACCCAATAATAATTATAAGGCTAGGATCCTACAATAACAATTTACAATCTCGAAGAGGGATGCCGTAATCAATATTGTAAATTTTATAAGGTAGGCGAATGACGATTCAGCCAATTCCACCGCGGAAAGATAATCTTATTAAAATGGAACTCCTAGTTTCTTTTGAGATTTATTGAACTGTTCAATAGCATGTTTAATCTCGGATGTGCCCCACTGTTTGTGACTGGGATACCGAGGATCACAAACCGGGTGTGAATAACCATGCAAATTAGCTTGGTACTCTCGGGGTCAGTTGTCATCTCTAATTGATGTGCCGGTAAACCACACACGCTCCATCAACAATGACAACACCTGAGAAACCCATTGCAACTCTTTATGAACCCCAATTGGCATGCCGGTAAACCACACATGCTCCACCAATGTTTCATAAAGTGCAATGTGCAATTTCATGGGTTAGCACCAACTCACATTTTTCCTAAAGTAACTAGATTGAGGTTCTATTAAATTGTTCTAGTACTTTGAACAATATCATTATACTTTTAATGAGATTAGGCGGTCCTATCAAACCCGTTCGGCTAACGACCCTCCACTGATCAGGCGAGCGGTGGGTGAGAGTGTTCACCCATTAGACCGCCATTTTATAGGCAGTCTCCTTATACCCACTTTATAGACTAGCTTCGTGAATGAGGCCTACTATTGATTTGACTAACCATTAAATCTTATACATATAATATTAACTTTTAATTATAATATATATAAGATGAATTTTAAACCTTTTAAAATGTTTTTGGTTTATCTTTTAATTTATTGGAATTTAAACTATTAAATTTAAAATTAAATTAAACCTTTAAAATCGATTTAATTATCTTTTAATTAACCAATTAATTAAATTAATTAAATTTGATATTTTAAACCTTTTAAAATATTTTAGGATTTATCTTTTAATTTTTCGCCAATTTAAAACAATTAAATTAAACTAAATTAAATCCTTGTGTTGAAAATATAATACGATATCCGATCTCCACGAGTAAGGTTTTTAAGCCGATTACTGTGTGACAGATATGTATTTTATCTATAATATGCGGAATAGATAAGAGTTGCGGAATAAAATAAAACGGTAAATCTAAACTAGACAGTATTTAAATAGACAGAAAGCGGTAAATAAAGTAAATGTTAGAAGTTAGAGGTTAGATGTAATAAACGCCATTATCAACGATAAAGTGTTTTTACAATGAATAAAAAGGTTAGAAGTTAGGAGTTAGAAGTTAGATGTCTCGGTTAAATACAGTCCACATATGTTTTCGTTTTCAAGGTTCAATTCGGATGTATTGGATATTTGGTACAGTTGATTTATAACAGTTTAAATAAATCAATAACGACACAGATAATTTCAAAAGAACTTATCGATAGCTGATGAAGATGGTGTTTTCTTTGAAGCGTCGATTCTTGTTCTTTACGGTAGGATGAGGTTTGGCAGTTTTTGGTGTTTGGTGAAATGGGTTTTTGGTGTCGGTTTAATTGAGATGCTCGGGGTTTTTGTGGTTTAGTTTTCGGGTTGAGGTTGTTTAGAGGTTTGAAGTTTGGTGTCGGGTAGAGGTTTTGTTTGATGTCGGGTAGAGGTTTTGTATGGTGTTGGGTAGAGGTTTTGTATGGTGTCGGGTAGAGGTTTTGTATGGTGTCGGGTAGAGTATGGGTGTAGCGGTTTTGTTTGGTGTTTGTTTGGACGTGGTTTTTCTTTGGTTGAAAAGAGTTTTCTTGAGAGTTTTGGCAGGTTTTTTGCTCTTTGGACGTAGGATAATATTGGTGCTTGAATAGGTATGTGTGGTGTAAGGTTATTTTCTGCACAAGAATGGCAAGAGGTTTGCATCTTATTTATAGTCACTGAACACAGCGTTCGCGTCGCGACCAGGAGGTCCGTCGCGTCGCGAAGGTGCTTGGCTGGTGGTCGGTGCGCTTTTTGTCGGGTTAGTGCGTCTTCGCTGGTATGTCGAGCTTTTCGTCGCGTTTCCTTTTGGTCGCGTTGCTTTTGGTCGCGTCGCGAAGGTGCTTTGGGTTGGTAGTCTCGCGATTAGAAAGTTGGTGGAGTCGCGTTCAAGGTCTTCGCGATGGAGGTCTTCGCGTCGCGACCACCCTTGCTGTCGCGTCGCGAGCGCTGTAGCAGTCTGAACTTCTGTCTTTGTTTTTCTTCACGTCGCGACCATGTCTTCTGTCGCGTCGTGTTTGCTGTAGCTGGGTGACATTTTTGCATTTTAAGAATATTTTCTTTTTATCTCGTTCAATCTTGAATCCATACAACCTGAAATACTGATAATATTTGTTAAAAAACATTTCGACTTATTTCAGTGATGGTCACATAAAAACATAAAAACATTATTCAACAATTTCCCCCTATGTGATCATTAATGAAATGAGGAGAAAAATGTTTGATTGAAAATTCTTGAAATTTGGATAAGACATTTATAAAACCATATCACTTGTTTTGTAAAAGGTGTGACTAGATTTTACTTATGTTTTGAAAAATGTTTGTCAAGAATATTTGTTTCTGAATCAAGGTTTCATGTTCATTTATCAAAAGGTTTTTGTATATGTACTTTCATAATATTCCTTAAGATTTTATAACATTTATAAAGACGACAAGTGATCTTAATAGGTCGATTCAGATGAACTCTCATAGGTATAGCTCACACTTGACTGAGGTGTTTTGGTTGTTCTGGCTGCAGAACGGGTGTATAATCACTAAAGATGAGTGATATCTCTCAGTTTAAAGGTGTTGACTTATGCTTAATATGGATTTATACCTATATACTTTAGTCACTTGGTCTTCATATTAGATAATCAATCACATAAGACTGGTTTCGGCATTACTCTAAGGGTTTCTTCATTCATGCCATTGATGTTCACTCTCTCTCCGTCGGTAAATACATGTAGAGGGGTTTAGAATTTTTTTCATAGTGCAGTTTGCAACTAAGAATATTCAATTATGAAGGCTACAGTATCCCGGTAAATCTTTGGTTTTGACAGCTATATTTGATAAAGCATTTTGAGAATTCGTCGCTTGGAAAATTTTGAGAGATGTCTGTCTTGATGGATGTTGTTGTAAATCTTCTTTTTCTTTCTTTTGTGAAGTGTTCACCTTTGTTTTTATCTTTTCTTGATTTGTGAAAAATGTGGTTACCAATTGTGATTTGTTGACAGCATTTGTTGGATGTGACTTTGTCGTTTCTTCATTTGTCAGATTTGTTATGCCAGATGATGAAGCTTTTCTTGATTTGGCTTGATTGAGGATAGGGATAGGTGATATAAAAGACAGTTTGTCTAATATATAAGAAAATGATTGTATCGTCCCTGGTCATTTTGATATCTAAGCAAAAATGAGACTAGCATCACGGTATAAGAGTATAAATCCTATAAGTCATCATGAAAACACCTTTGCTCACAGAAATGAATTCCATTTAGCATTTAAAGACGAGGCACAATTTCTCACATGGGTTTGTTTTTCATCTGAATCTCCTGATCTTATGTCCCTTAATTGATAAAATCATTATAATTGAAATAAATTCAAAGGGAATAGGAGAATGTACATAATGAAAAATGTTTGAAATTTGAACCTTCTCTTTAATTAAGAATCAATATAACTGAGAACATTCATCGAGCATAAGTATCTGAAAATTTAGTCAAGATGATGTTAATCACATGGTTTTATAAAAACTTCCTAAAAGGATAAAACTTTATTCAATTTTTTTTTGTGATTTTTGATTATGTGGATGTTTTTTTTTTTTTTTTGAAAAATTTGGTTATTTGAATGTTTTTGGTAAATTTTGGTTTGGGGGTGAGAATGGGGTAACGAGAGTTCCCCCATAAATGATGCACTGGGATCATTTTGGATAGGTAGATTGGGATTGTTGAATTTGGTTTTGGTGGTTCTCCCATAAATGATGCATTGGGGTCATTTGGACAGGTGGATTGGGGTGTTTTAGGAGGGTTCTTTTTTTGGTGGTTCCCCCTCGACTGGATCCGCATCATTTTGGTTTGATTGTGAAGTTTCTGCATCGGAGGTAGTGTGGGTCTGAAGTCTTGTAGACGGCTATGGTTTGTTGTCATATGCTTGGAACGGCCACTATCGATATACCATGTATCATCCTTGGGCTCTCCAGCACGAAGTGCCTGCAATTAGACAGAAAGTTTAGGTACCCAAACCATGGTGGGTCCTGATTTGTTAATGGTTTTCGGTGATTTGAAATTATTATGGTTTCTGTTAATTGGACGAAGTGGTTGAGGCTTGATTTGTCTTATCAGATTTTCCCAATTTAAGATTTGTTTTTGAAAGCCTGTCATTTGGAAAGATTTCTGATTGTGTGAAAGGTATCCTTTATGTAATGACTTGTTTGATAACCTTTCTTTGTTTTTGGGATGAGGATGGTTTTGAAAGACATTATGATGATGGAATGGAATTTGGTGAAATGATGGTCTCTGAAAGTTCCTTGAGAGATTGAAGTTTTTCTCTTGAAAGCGATTTTGTATTGGTTTTTGAAAAGGTTTTTGTTTTGGATTAAAGGTTTGTTTTTGTGGTACAGAGACTGGTTTCAAAGGTTTCTCTTGGGTTTGTTTGAAAACTTTGGGCTTGCCTTGTTCCTTTTGAAAAGCAATTGGTTTAGAGGTACTGCCTTTCTTGTAAAAGGAGTTTTGGTTGGTATTTTGGATTTGGTGGGTTGAAGACCTATTAGTGAAGGATCTTTTGGAAACAGTGAAATCAGTATCATCTGGGTTACAGTTGATAACTGTTTCGTCGTCTGAATTTCCCTCATTAACAGATGTGGATAGATCTGTTAGAGTTGATTCAGAGTTTTCACTGTTAGTCCTGGTTTCTTGTTTGGCTTGTTCGATTTCGAAGGATTCTCTTCCTAATCCAGGTCTGTAATTCGTATCAATTTTGCCAGATCCTAAGGATGTTGCTTTGATGAAAATATCATCACTTAGCTTTCTAGCAAGATTGATAGAATCCAGTTTTCCTTGAAATCTTTAATTTTCGGATTCAAGAAGTTTGATTTGTTTTGAAAAATCATCTAATTTCAGAATCAAACTAGAGTTTATGTCAGTTAAATCTTGAATTTTTAGTTTTAACTGAAGGACTTCTATTTCTAAGGCATCTTTTATTTCAGATGGAAAAACAGATTGATTTTTTATTTCCAAGTCCTTTTTTTGTTTTAGAGCTTCATTTAATTGATCTAAGACGTGATTATATTCTTCTGATTTTCGTTCGACGTCTCTTTCAAGTTTGTCTCTAGTCTTTGTTGATTCTCCAAATCTGAGTTGCAAGGTTTGTAATTCAGATTTGTAGATATCAGATTTGACTATTGTGTCATGATATAGTTTGAGATCAGCTTTCAAACTGTTCTCAATCTTAGTCATGTGGGACTCAAATGGTGTTTTTGAAAGACCGATTTCTGAGATCATAGACCATACCTGATCGATGACATATGGAGCTCTTGAGTAGGTTGTGGAAGACATTTTTGGGTTGTTTTTTTTTATTTTTATTTTTTTTTTATTTTTTTTTTTATTATTATTTTTTTTGAACAAGTGATATTAAGCTGAAATTTTTAAAGAAAACTTATTGGTGGTTTATAAAAACGCTACACAAAAGTTCTCGACAAAAATTTCAAAGTAAATCACACAAGCTCTGATACCAATTGTTGAAAATATAATACGATATCCGATCTCCACGAGTAAGGTTTTTAAGCCGATTACTGTGTGACAGATATGTATTTTATCTATAATATGCGGAATAGATAAGAGTTGCGGAATAAAATAAAACGGTAAATCTAAACTAGACAGTATTTAAATAGACAGAAAGCGGTAAATAAAGTAAATGTTAGAAGTTAGAGGTTAGATGTAATAAACGCCATTATCAACGATAAAGTGTTTTTACAATGAATAAAAAGGTTAGAAGTTAGGAGTTAGAAGTTAGATGTCTCGGTTAAATACAGTCCACATATGTTTTCGTTTTCAAGGTTCAATTCGGATGTATTGGATATTTGGTACAGTTGATTTATAACAGTTTAAATAAATCAATAACGACACAGATAATTTCAAAAGAACTTATCGATAGCTGATGAAGATGGTGTTTTCTTTGAAGCGTCGATTCTTGTTCTTTACGGTAGGATGAGGTTTGGCAGTTTTTGGTGTTTGGTGAAATGGGTTTTTGGTGTCGGTTTAATTGAGATGCTCGGGGTTTTTGTGGTTTAGTTTTCGGGTTGAGGTTGTTTAGAGGTTTGAAGTTTGGTGTCGGGTAGAGGTTTTGTTTGATGTCGGGTAGAGGTTTTGTATGGTGTTGGGTAGAGGTTTTGTATGGTGTCGGGTAGAGGTTTTGTATGGTGTCGGGTAGAGTATGGGTGTAGCGGTTTTGTTTGGTGTTTGTTTGGACGTGGTTTTTCTTTGGTTGAAAAGAGTTTTCTTGAGAGTTTTGGCAGGTTTTTTGCTCTTTGGACGTAGGATAATATTGGTGCTTGAATAGGTATGTGTGGTGTAAGGTTATTTTCTGCACAAGAATGGCAAGAGGTTTGCATCTTATTTATAGTCACTGAACACAGCGTTCGCGTCGCGACCAGGAGGTCCGTCGCGTCGCGAAGGTGCTTGGCTGGTGGTCGGTGCGCTTTTTGTCGGGTTAGTGCATCTTCGCTGGTATGTCGAGCTTTTCGTCGCGTTTCCTTTTGGTCGCGTTGCTTTTGGTCGCGTCGCGAAGGTTCTTTGGGTTGGTAGTCTCGCGATTAGAAAGTTGGTGGAGTCGCGTTCAAGGTCTTCGCGATGGAGGTCTTCGCGTCGCGACCACCCTTGCTGTCGCGTCGCGAGCGCTGTAGCAGTCTGAACTTCTGTCTTTGTTTTTCTTCACGTCGCGACCATGTCTTCTGTCGCGTCGTGTTTGCTGTAGCTGGGTGACATTTTTGCATTTTAAGAATATTTTCTTTTTATCTCGTTCAATCTTGAATCCATGCAACCTGAAATACTGATAATATTTGTTAAAAAACATTTCGACTTATTTCAGTGATGGTCACATAAAAACATAAAAACATTATTCAACACCTTGAATTATCTTTTAATTACCAATTAATTAAATTAATTCAAATGTAGATAGGTTTTACCAAATTAATCAAATTAATTTAAACCTATCTTAAACCCCCTAATTTTCGATTTCAAATAATGGGTTTAAGGTAATCCATTTAATTAATCAAATTAAAGTTACCAAAAATAGAATACTTTCTAAAACCTAATCTTGAAATTCGCCAACTAGGAGGGGAGGGGCTAGGGTTTTCAAAACCCTAACCCTAATTTCGAATTGGCCATATTAGGGTTTAAAAACATTAAACCCTAATTTTAAGGATAACAGTTATAGCAATTTAACAAGAAAACAACCAAAAAGCTCTGATACCACTGAAAGCTTTTCTGCAACTATGAACTAAAAATAACCTAAGTTCACATGCAACCTATGAGGATCTAAGTTTTTTTCTAATTAAACATATAACAAATCCTAAAGGCCCAGAAAAATAAACTAAAAGAAAGGAATCAGAAAAACCAACCTTTTAGCGAATCTTGGAAGCGAAGCAACAAAAATATCTTGCCTCAAATGCAGTCACACCCAGGGAGCAGGAGATCGAAAATTCCAGAGAGAGTCAAGGAGAAAGTGGCGCAGATGAGGGTGGCCAGGAACCCCTATTTATAGGTTCCAAGTGGTTACCAGATAAACCTTACGGATAAACATTTTTGAATTCAAACGAGATAAACCATTTATCTTTTAATTCAAACCCTTTTTATCCTTTATATAAATTTCGATTTTAATGATAATTATATCCTTAAAATAGCCAACTATCTGGCCTTCCGGAACTGTCACTACTCAACTATTGAATAATTACAATTCAACACCTGCACCTTTAATTAATTAATTTAATCACCAAATTAATTCCAGATTAATTTCTAATTAATTAATATAGTTTCTAATTAATATATTATCACTTTAATATATTAATAAACCATATATTTAATTTCTATTGATTTATTAATCAGATAATAAATCAATCTCTCTCTACCGAACTTTCTACCAAACCTCCTGCTATGAGGGCAGCCCAAATGGACTATGCTACTATTAATTAGATAAATATTAATTATTAGTCATGGCTTAGACACCTAATCCAACATTATGTTCATAACCTCGATTAGCTCATCTTCAAGTCGTGTATATGTCGATTAAAATTTTTAGATCACAAATTTATCAATTATATGTAAAATATATAATATGTATTTGAACGAAATGAAGTATATACATACGTAATTTGTTTACGATTTATCTTTAAAGAATTAAAAATTATTTTTACGAAATAATATTTTATTTTCTTTATTTATGAATTTGATTTATATGGTTTTCTATTTATTTATAAAAATTATATTTTTAAATAATTCGTACACAAAAATATCTAATTATTAGTTATATTACGTTGTTCATTTTATTCTGATCTCCATTTTATTTCTTTTTGGTTTTATCTTATCATACTAAAAATGTTTATGTTTCTTGGTTTATGTCAAGTATCATAATTAAAATATTAAATTAGAAAGGTATTTTTGTTAATGTTTCTAAGAAAATAGAAAAGGAAAAAATACCGTTGAAAATAACTTTCGCTTAACGCCACGGCACCACTTCTCACGTTACCTCTCCACCTTACATTCTCTCTCCCTTCGTTTTAAACACAATAAACCCCCCCACTTCACTTGCATCCTCTCTCTCGTCGGTGGTACTTCCACATGGATTCCCACCTCACCACCACCACCACCTCCGTCTCCCCCGCCGTCGTCACCGCAGATCATACCCCGACAACCGCTGCCATCACTCACACCCTCACTCTCATCCACGGCAACAATCATGATCCTCATACCAAAATCCAAGCAGCTAAAGAGATCCGTCGACTCACCAAAACATCACAGCGCTGCCGTCGTCAGTTTTCCGATGCAATCCAACCTCTCGTCTCCATGCTCCAGTCTCCTTCCCTTGAAGCCAAAGCCGCCGCTCTCCTCGCTCTCCTTAACCTCGCCGTCCAGGATGAAACGTAAGTTCTAATTTAGCTGATATTTATTTCGGATATTATTAATTATTGCTGATACTTGGAGTTCGCGGTGTGGTTTGTTTCACTTTTCATGCTTTTTGTGTGCCTCTTTTTTTCTCGGATTCACCAATTCTGCAAAAAGGGGAAGACAATAATATTAAAGTATGTGTTTGTGGTTCTGCTTTTTGATCAATCACTATTCTGATTGGATACTTATAAAAAGGCAATTAGATCGGATTAAAGCCTAATCTGTAGGATGATATTGTTAGCTTTTTTCTGTAAATCATGAATTCGACGTAATTTAAGAAGCCGGTATTCTCATGAACAGTACTGTTCATGTGTAGATCACCAATAGGGATCTGATTTAGGAACTTCTGAACTTCATGGAATCAGATGAAATTAAAGAAAAATTCTCGAATATCTATCAATGATTAACAACGTAATAGTGTTTGATTGATCTTCAAAGTAATCTATTAGTTTGTGAATTCAAATTGAAGTTAATTTTGGTGGTTGAATTTCGGAGGCCGGTTTATGTCACTTTCCGGATTCCGCTCCGTGCCCAACTTTTCTTCCTAGGTTTCATTAATACTCTGATGAAGACACTATTGAATCCAATTCAAACAAAAATAATTCAGAATTGAGTTCGTAAAAGATAATTTGTCGACGAAACAGACAGATTGAAGAAAATCTTTTGTGTTTTTTCAGCCGAAAATAGCTAACAAACAAGAACTTTGTGGAACTATGACTTCATCACTCTTACATTAAAAAACATTCATTCATATTTCAAGATGTATATTTAGGGATTTTGATATTGTTGGAAATGCTTAAAATGAAAGAAACCTAGCGAAATTTTGTTGTTTTTCTATTCATGATTTGTTTTTTAAAGAGACCATGAAGATTCAAAAGTCAGCACACGAAATTACCAAATTTATACATCAATCTTTGAAAATACTATGAATAACGTTTGTACCATGCATTTTGTTG
This sequence comes from Cichorium intybus, assembly GCA_023525715.1. Classification (NCBI taxonomy): domain Eukaryota; kingdom Viridiplantae; phylum Streptophyta; class Magnoliopsida; order Asterales; family Asteraceae; genus Cichorium; species Cichorium intybus. The sequence goes on along the minus strand of CM042011.1, from coordinate 129,676,356 downwards.
ATGTGGTACAATGTAAAAAAAATCAATTTTGCTTAAATGGACGTGTCTTTTCAACCACATGTGCATGTTTCATCAATAGTGAATTCGAATTTATTATTATCATATCACTTTAATAGATGACACAACCATTAACCATATTACCATTGCATTTAATATTTACTTAAAAGATAGTCGACACAATAAAAGCTTTTTAATTGGGTATAGCATCTGATTCTTTTACACTATGGATAAGGTTTAATCTTTTTTGTGGGGCGACTGTTTTTATACTTTTACTCATTTGTCACTCTTTCTTTTCTTTTACCCTTTATTTACACCTTCTACATGAAGCTAATAAAAAAACGAATTATAAAAAGATGATAATTAACTCTTTTTTTTTTTTTTTTTTTTTTGTAGAAACAAGATTAGTATCGTGGACGCCGGCGCATTAGAACCAATCGTGAGTTTTCTTCAATTAAACAACACGAACATGCAAGAACACGCGACAGCATCATTAGCGACACTTTCCGCATCCGTCGCAAAAAGATTAACCATCGGTAAATCTGGCGCAATCCCACTCCTCGTAAAAATCCTCGACGACGGTACCCCGCAAGCCAAAGTCGACGCCGTTTTGGCTCTTTCAAATCTCTCATCGGAATCCGAAAACCTTAAAATCATCCTCGAATCGCATCCAATTCCTAACCTAATTCACATCCTCAAAACCTCAAAAAAATCCTCGAAAATCTCCGAAAAATGCAGCGCGCTTCTAGAAGCTTTGGTCGGGTTCGAGGACGGAAGAGTCGCCCTAACTTCTGAAGACGGCGGAGTGTTAGCAGTCGTCGAGGTTCTCGAACGTGGGTCCCCACAGAACCGGGAACACGCAGTGGGGACACTTTTAACTATGTGTGAAACCGACCGGTGTCGATTTCGAGAACCGATTCTCAAAGAAGGCGTGATTCCAGGACTCTTGGAGCTTACCGTTCAGGGAACGTTAAACTCTCAGAAAAAAGCGCACACACTTCTTCGATTACTACGAGAATCGCCGTACCCTCGATCGGAACTTGAACCGGACACGTTGGAAAACATTGTGTGCGATATTATTTCGCAGATCGAAGGGGAAGAACAATCGGGAAATGCGAAACAAATGTTGGCGGATATGGTGCAAGTTAGCATGGAACAGAGTTTGAGACATTTGCAACAAAGGGCGTTGGTGTGTACGACGTCGGATTTACCAATTGCGAGTAGTTGTGGGTCTAAAGTTTCTTTGAAATAAGTGGTTTTATTTATATTTTCTTTTTGTGGGGTTTTTTGTTTTGTTTTTTTGTTTATACTTTTTACTGTTCCATGAATATAATATGGAAATTGTGAGATTGGGTTTTCGATAATAGGGGAGGGGAAGCCAGTCCAGGCCTTTTGTGTTTGTGGGTATCATGTGACTGGTATAATTGTTGATAAAATTGTCTTGTTTATTGTGAAAGTAGTGAAATTGTGTGTTGAAAAGTGAAAACCTTTGTGTAATTGAATAGTTTTTTCTGTGCCTACTTTTATTTATATTTTTCTAATCTCTCATTGTTCCGAAGCTTTGAATGTGGGTCGGTTTGAATCCGTTAAGAACCGATCTGGATCCAAACCGACCTGGTCAGCTTAGCTGAATTTGATCGAACTGACCAAATGGAAAACATGTATGGTATGGTCATGGTTAATAACGAATCTAACATTTAGTTGGGATTGGGATGGTTATCATGATTTTATTTATAAAAAGTTATCGGTGACGTATTTAAATTTGTTCACACTTGTTGATACTTGATACTATTACCTTTTTGGTGTTGTATGGATTAGAAAATTTTGATGTGGAAGTATGTGGAATAATGAATTTTGCCCCCAGATTTACAAACCATCAACCTTTCATATAGTATTTTATTAATCTAATAAAAAAAATTGGATATTAACACGTGTGGGATATCCGATTAGTGGAAATTTGATGTGGAAGTATGTGGGCATGTGGCTAATGAAAACTCCCAAGATCGACTATGGTCAAACTTTCGCATGTTTCGTTTTCGATATAAATAAAACAAAACCTTTTTTTTTTAGAAACGGCGAGAAATACTTTTATTAAAACATCAAAGCCTCATCTAACAAATTGCTAGAAACGAAGAATTAAAAGAGTATAGAAAGACACCAACACCCAAGAGACACCATACAACAACTAGACTTTATACATCAACAAGAAGGAAAGCAGCACCAATGAATCCAATCACTAACACCATTTCTAGATCTATGAGTGAACCACTGATAAGTTGTTGCAATAACTAAGTCAGCCACCTTCGAAGGTGTGAAGTATCTTTTGTTGAAAACCTTATCGTTTATCGTCTTCCATATGCTCCAAATGAGACCATAAACAATAGCAAGTAGAAGCTTCCTTTTTTTGACACAGTTCCCCCACACTGCAACAAAGTCAACAAATAATAGCACGCCATATAAAACACACAACTCTCCCCCGGAACCATCTTGATCCAAGGAATGGGTCGGCCTGCATAAGCAATGCTTTTGGACTCGATAGCATGCCTAAGACAGTACTCGACAGAGAAGGAGCCGTTTGACGATAAGGGACAAGTCCATTTGTCGGGAGCGTGGGATAACAAGAGATTCACAACGATCTGATTCAATTGCACTAGCTCAGATTCCTCAATCGCGCCACATGGGACTCTCTTCCAACGACTTTGTAACCCATTAACAGAGATTTTCTCGAAGATGAAGGAAGTTTTCTTCATCTCAAGGGCATAAAGAGCAGGAAATCTTTCTTCAAGGGAGACAGCGCCTGACCATAAATCTTTCCAAAAAATTGTTTTCTCTCCAGAACCAATGCAACAGGAAAATATATTACATACATTCAGGTCCAAATAGTCTAACTCAATACCCACGCTAGTAATATTAAACCACAAACCACTAGGAGACTTTTTTTTGCTAAAAGCGGGAACGGCTTCCTGTAGAGGTTATGTATGTCCTTAATTACATTACTCCAAAGAGAGCCTTTGTCATTCTTCAATCTCCAAATCCATTTTACCAACAAACTAAGGTTTATAGCTCTGAGAGAGCCAACGCCCAACCCACCCGCATTCTTAGGGGTTGTAACAGTATCCCACGAGACCCGGTGGATAGTTTTCTTTTCTTGATTGCCGCCCCAAATGAATATTCTTCGAAGTTTGTCAATAGAGTTCACGACACAAACGGGAGCTTTAAACAATGAAAAATAATAAATCAGAAGGCTGTTAAGAACCAGTTTAATCAAAACGAGACGACCTCCAAAAGAAAGGGATCTAGCTTTCCATGTCGAGAGCTTGGATTGTACTTTGTCAATAACGGATTTCCAGTTCTTTTTTTTAGACATATTTGCCCCAACAGGCACCCAAGGTAAGTAAAGGGAAGGGAAGCTAGCTCACACCTAAGAATTCTTGCACCTTTGACAAGATCAATATTAGAGACTCCAATACCATATACCTTCGATTTATGGAAGTTGACTTTTAGCCTGGTTGATAAGTGGAAGCACTTAAGAATGCAGGCTAGAGTCTTAAGGTTGGAACGCAACCATTCACCAATAAATAGCGTGTCATCCGCATAAAAAAGATGAAAAAGGTTAGACCCATAATTTGCAACTTTCACTCCTTTAAATAAGGCTTTGTCACAAGGGACTTCATTGCCACATTAAGGCCTTCCATGGCAATGATAAAGAGAAAGGGGGTGAGAGGTCCCCTTGGCGTACCCCTTTACTAACTTGAAATTCCTTAGTTGGCGATCCATTAATCAACATCGAAGCCCGAGAGGAGGATAAACATCCCATGACCCAACTTCTCCACCGAACACCAAAGCCCATTTGTGACATCGTAGAATCCAAGTAATCTCAATTAACTGAATCGAAGGCTTTATCAAAATCTACTTTGAATAAAAACAATTCATTTTTTTATTTTTTTTCACCCAAGTAACTATCTCGTTTATGATGAGAAAAGAATGTTGAAATATAAATTCACGATGAATGTTTCACAAAATTACTAATCATTTCGTTATATTCTACATAAACATCATCAATTGGTGAAGAATCTTTCATCATATAGCTATTTTAAGAAATAATGCAATCATCTCTAGTTCAAGTTTTGTTTTATTTGAATATAATAAAACAAAACTTCAACTAGAGACGATTGCATTATTCCTTACAATAACTAAATGAGGAAAGGTTATTCACCAATTAACGATGTTTATGTAGAATATAATGAAATGATCAGTAATTTTGTGAAACATTCATCGTGAATTTGTATTTCAACGTTCTTTTATATAAAGCAACACCTTAACGGCTTACCGTTAGATGCTTCTTTGTGAGGAACATTTGTGAAAGATATATACCCAGCTTATTACATATACATTAATGAATTTGCTAATCTCTTGCGACTCATGATGAGACTTAGAAAATGTTTGACAGACAAGCACGTTCTATATTCTAATAAATTATTGTAAGTAATAAGTAACAAAGCTTTGATTACTTAAGTTTAAAATAAATTTCATATATTTCATATTTTAATTTGTAATATTATCAGAAATTGTTAATATCTCATTATGTAACCCCTCAAATGTTAATTTTTTAATTTGCAAAAATAGGGTATCATATGTAGGAGTCATGGCTAGTTAAAAATCAAGAAAACATATGACTAATTTCAAAAAAAAAAATCCAGGCATTTAAGTAAGCGGTATTTTTGGTATTCCACTAACATTGACCAGTCAAAATCAGCTTGGGTCTCCTTCATGTGTACACATATCAAAAAATAAAAATAGTAAAGAGGATTTGGGAGCTTGTGTTTGTCATTTTTCAAATGGAGAAAGAGGAGAAAAAACACACGTCGATTTGGTGTGTGTGTGTGTGTGCGATTTTAGAACTGCAAGAGAATGAGAAGCCAAAGAGGGACAGAGAGATTGAGAACGAAACAATGATGTCCCCTGCTATTGCTATTTGAAGACAAAGAAGGCAGCAAGACATCGTCGGAGGTCGGAGTGGCGTCAGAGGTGCCGTGAGTAGCTGCCGGTGGAGCGAGGTGTCCGGGAATGGCCCTCTTCTAACCAAAACTTGTGCAATCAACTCTTGAATCTTCAAATTCTTCCTGGTCAACATAAAATTCAATGTAAATGTTAAATTTCTAGAACCCTAGAAATTGAGGTTGAAAATGTATGAATGTATGTTAGAAATGAATCTTGTTATCTGATTATGTCATGTTATGAGTTCAAGAACACAAGCATGTTGTGAATTTGGTGTTTTAACTTGGGATTTTTTAATGCATGTTTTATTGAGTTCATAAACTCCAAGAATCAAGCCATATTATATGGAAAATTTGTGATGTTCAAAGCTGAAAACTCCGAATTTGGTACTATATTATCAAAATTTTGTTTTGTGGACAAATTTGAAAATGAAAAGTGAACTAGAATGCAATGGTATAATGTTTGACATGGAATATGTTGAATACATGTACTGAAATGGTTACTTTCCAAGTGGGACAAAAGAACGAAATTGAGAATACATATTGGTTAATAGATAATATAAAAGGAGATTGGTCTTATGGTAGATTGTAATTGGTTTTGGAAATATTCATGCTTATGGGACAAACTTTGTGTGATACTGGAAATTAAAGATTTGATAAATTGGAAGTAAAGTCACTTGAAGTCGTAATATATGACAGTGGCTTCAATGAAACTATTTACCAAAAATTGTGGTTTTTCTGAATCTTAAATATTGGTGGTTAAACTGAACTTTTTGCAAAATATAATGTTTTTTTTCGTAATTAGACCTAGATAATGTTTACACTTTATTTTATATAATTACGAAAAAAACACTATATTTCAGTACTTTTTCTGGTTAACCCATCAAATTTTCATTTGTTCTAATAAACAACCAATTTTTAGAAAAAGTTTTAGCCCAACTATTATAACCGGAAGAACCGGTAATAATGGCTTCGATGAAACTTTTTACCAAGAATTGATGGTTTTTTCCAAATCTTTAAAAATTGGTGGTTAAACCGAACTTTTGACAAAATATAGTGTTTTTTTTTTCGTAATTAACCATGTACTATATGTCCTTATCTAGACATGATAAATGTTAATGTGTTTGCTTGGAGATTGCAACTCAACTGGATTTCTACGTAGGTGAATTTGTCAAACACAAAAACTGATGTTCAGTCCATTTTGTGCCCTTTATGCAAGTAATCCATTGAGACAGTGGATCACTTGGTTCTTGCTCAGTTGCTAAGTTTATTTGGTGTTTGATCGGTAGATGGTGGGAAACTGAGTACTTGGTCAGACAAATATTTTTTTAGCCATTTTACAAGGAAAAGTTTCCAAGCAGTATCCTTACTACAACATGGATGCTTTGGCGTTTTTGATATAAAACGCTCTTTGGTAATGGAAAGACGAGAAAATCGGACATCTTTGAAAGTTTGGTACCTCAATCATTTTTTATCTCGAATAGGCAACGTAATTAGAGTTTAAACTAGGCTGGTTGATTGCACACTTTAACCATTTCCATCCCGTAATATTCATATTCTAGTATATATATTGCTGGTTTTTTTTAATTCTATCACGTTATAAAGAAAATGAATTGGTTAGCCTTCAGGGGCATTCTTCCCTCTTATTTTCTTTATATTATATTGTTTGATACCAAAATAAGACACACTTTTAGAAAAATAACGTATGATTTACAATAAAAAGATCGAACTCATTAACACGTTTTATAACTCTTTTTTCGTTTTGTTACACCAGATTTTCACCAACTTTATCTATAAAATCTTATCATCAAGAAGTTTCTTCAATTATTGACTATTTTTAGAAAAATCTAAAATTAACTAATTTATTTTCAGATTTGTCTAGTAAAGTCTCCTTATCTCATTTTTGTTTCTTAAACACATATAATGTTTTTAAACTAAAATAATACTTAAAACAATATTAAATAAAATACATATACAACAATAATTATGCAGTCTGTTCTAAAAATAAAAGAGATGATAGAATCATTATGATATAGCTATAAAATTAAAAAATAATAAAATATTATATAACTAATACTTAATTAATATTTTTTATTGAACGGCTAAACACACACACCCTCTAAATCCTACTCCTAAATGCACATATGTTCACAATGGGACTTGAACTCTCAACCCCTTAAGAAAGGTACATCTTTCCAAACACCTTGATACCGTCAGGCCAATGACCCTTTGATACGTAATTAATATTTAATATTAAAATTTAAAATAAAAAAATAAATAAGTCAAATGATAATAAATCCTTTTGACTCAAATATAATTAATGAAATAAAATGGAAAGTTAATGAATAAAATAATCATTATACGAAACACAAAACTAAAAATGATTTAGCAAAATCTAGATAGTTATAATATTGACCAAAAATCAATTGATCTCTTATGGCAAAATAACATTTTATTAGGTTGATTTTGGGGTGTTTGAGATTGTTTATTTAAAGCGTTAATTAGTTTATTCCGATTTAATATCGGTAATAAGCATTTTAAGTGTTTGGTTGCAAAAAAATAATTATGTGTACCGGTAATAAGTACTTTTTGATAAGTTGTTTTATTTTAGCTAATTAGAAACCCTCTACTAAGAAGATAAACTAAATTACATTTACCCTTAATTTAGAAAACAATATTTAAAATGTTATTTTCGATCATTTTACATTATAAGCAAAATTTGTCAAACATTAAAATAACTTAGGTTGAAGGGTATGGTTGGCAACCATTTCACCTATGCCATATGGTATCTTGAAGGAAAGAAGAAAGAGAAAAGATAAAGACAAGAGAGAAAGAAGCGGTATATTAGTGCTGATGAAAACCAAATCCATGACATGCCTCCAATGTGGGGTGAGGATGCCTCCGGTATTGAAGGCCACATCGGATGATGTCGCCGGTATCTCTCACAATACCGTGTAGCCTTATAAACCTATTACATATTGATACCGGACAAGTCAATCCAAATATTTATTTTTAAAACTCTCATTTTACACCAAATAAATTAATAAACACCTTTACCAAAAAAGAACATGCATCGTGTTAAAGTAAGCAATCCTAAACACAACTATCAAAAGCTATAATAATAATAATAATAATAATAATAATAATAATAATCACGAGTTACGTTATGAAAGGACAGCTTGGTTAAAAATTCTCGGTTTGCCTCTGAAGTTTTGGGACGAAGACAATTTCTCTATGATAGCCGGAAGATACGGGAGAGTCATTGCTCCTTTCAATGGAATATCCAGTAGAAGGGACTTCTCGATGGGAAAGGTAGGGGTGTTAACGTCACAAAGGAGGTAGATTAACGAGGAAATTAAAGTCATGGCAGGGGGCGAGATGTTCACGGTTGGTATCGTCGAGTACACTGACGATTGGTCGCCTTTCTATCCTATGCCATTCGATAAAGTGGAAGAAGACATGTTATCTGATGAAAGCAATGAGTACGAAGATGGTATATCAGCCAACTGGATGATGAACGACGGTGAAGAGGAGGCGGAAGAAGGAGAATTTAGACCGGAAATCAGGGACGCCAGTGACGGACAGTTGGAAAACATGAACGATGGAATTCAAGAAACTAGCAAATCGGAGGTAAAAGGCGGTGAGCAGATCGGTGAAGCGTGCTTGGAAAATAGTTCACCGGAAACGATGGAAGGCGAAGTGGGTGTGAACGGTACTTCGATTGGAACGCAGGAGCCGGCGTACGATGCGCCGATTGATATTCCCGATGACAAGTCAATCAGTAATCCGGCAACTAGTCAAACAGCCATATTGGGTCATTCCGAAAACTCTTTTGGGCCGATTAAAAAGTTGGTTCCTTTAGAGTGTTTTGGGCCTTTTCCCAGTCCATTCGTCAATCAACAAAACACCCAGCCCCAAAGGAGATCTTTGCCATTGAATAAAGAATACGATGAACCTCAAAATAGAAAAAGAAAGCGTCTCGCTGCTGAATGCGCATTCGTCTTCAACACTCAGACAAATAAAGAAAAATCCCCCACTATCCCCACAACAGGCGGTGATGCGATGGATACTGCAAAATCACAATCCTTGGATCTCAACAGGAACCCCCTTCCTTATTCCTCAGAAAACACTTGCACGGAAAGTAGTAGTGTGAATGAAATTATAAAAACTGTGGAAATTGGAACGGAGGTTGGTTTTCAGATTCAAGCGGATAATTGTATTTTGGCACAGGTAATTGGAGAAACCAGTGAAGTAAAGAGAGCCCCATGAACTGTCTATCTCTGAACGTAAGAGGAATTGGCGAAGAAGTAAAAGTCAATTGGGTGAGAAGACTAAAAGTACAACATAAAGTCAATTTTGTCGGTTTGCAAGAGACTCAGCTCACCGATTCGTCAAAAATTAACGTAAGCATGTGCTGGGATTCTCCGGAATTTGATTTTGAAGGAATTGATGCTAGCGGAAGATCTGGAGGCTTAGTTTCCATTTGGGACACTAGATTCTTCCAAAAGTCAGAGGTAATCAAAAATCGATCATTCTTAATAATTGTGGGCACATGGATCGGAATTCCAGGTAAAACAATTTTCGCCAATGTGTATGGTCCTCAGGCAGCCGTCGAGAAAAGGACTCTTTGGAGAGAACTTCTCCGAATAAAAAATTCAATATCCGGGAATTGGTTACTGTTCGGTGACTTTAATGTAGTTAGGCGTATGGATGAAAGATTCAATTCTAGCTTCTGTCCCTCTAGTGCTTTTGCTTTTAACTCCTTCATTCATGAAGCGGGGGTACATGATTTCAATATGGGAGGCGAGAAGTATACTTACATGGGTCGAGTTGACGCAAAACTGAGCAAACTAGACAGGTTTTTGGCATGCTCAAACTTCTTATCTTCATTCCCATCTCTGATTGTTACTGCCCATCCGAGAGACTTATCGGATCATTGCCCGATCACGATTATATCCGGGAACACCGATTTTGGTCCACCTCCGTTCAGGTTTTACAACTCGTGGCTACTTGCTGATGGTATCGAACAGATTGTGTATGATGCTTGGTTGAACTTTAATGGCTTTGGCACTCCTGATATGTTTCTAGCTGCAAAATTGAAGCACTTGAAAGGGGAGATAAAGAAATGGCGGGGAAGAGAACACCAGAAAGAAAAGCAGGAAATACAAGATTTGAAAGTATTGGTGGCGGCATTAGATAAGAAAGCTGAAGTAGTTACATTATCTCCAATAGAATTGCAAAACCGAAGCAGGGGTTTACAAAAGATAATGGAATTAGAAAAAAGGAACGTTTTGGATCTAAAACAAAAGGCCCGATTGAAGTGGATCACTGACGGGGACGAAAACTCTAAATTTTTCCATGGCATTATTAACAACAGAATCAGGAAGAATAGAATAACCGGTTTATCGATAAACGGGAGGTGGACATCAGATCATCAGGAGATTAAAGACGAGGTTTTCAGATTCTTTCAAAACAATTTTTTTGAAAACTGGGTTTCTCGTCCGAAACTTATCAACCCACACTTTCAGCGACTTTCTATGATGGACGCAATTAGAATCGAACGGCCATTCTCGATTGAGGAAGTAAAAGATGCAGTTTGGGCGTGCGGTAGTGAAAAAGCTCCGGGTCCAGACGGATTCACGTTTAAATTCATCAAAAAATTCTAGAACACTTTATCCGGAGACGTAATGATGGCGGTGAGATATTTTGAGGATCACGGCACTTTAGCAAGGGGTTGTAACTCCTCGTTCATTTCACTCGCTCCTAAGATTAAAGATCCATTAACTCTCAAAGATTATCGCCCGATTAGTCTTCTCGGATGCATTTATAAGATTATTTCAAAAGTTCTTGCCATGAGAATAAAGACTGTCATTGGGAAACTAATTGGTGAGGAACAATCGGCATACGTTCAGGGGCGTAACATTTTAGACGGGCCTTTGACTGTTAGTGAGATTCTCTCGTGGGCTAAAACATACAAAAAGAAGGTGCTATTATTCAATGTCGATTTTGACAAAGCATTCGATTCGGTGAACTGGGAATACATTGATTCTACTCTTATCCAGATGGGGTTCGGCAATAAATGGAGATCGTGGATTTCTGGTTGTCTTTCCTCCTCTCGTGCTTCGGTTATTGTGAACGGATCGCCCACTAAAGAATTTCCCATCTCTAAAGGTGTGAGACAAGGCGACCCACTCTCACCTTTCTTATTCATTATAGCAATGGAAGGTCTCAACGTGGCACTCAAGTTGGCTAATGAGAAAGGCATCTTCAATGGGATAAAAATCCCAGGCAACGGCCCTTTAATCTCTCATCTCTTTTACGCGGATGATGCGTTATTCATCGGTGAATGGTCAAAAATGAATCTAAAAAATCTTGCTCGTATCCTAAGGTGTTTCTACGTTTCATCGGGCTTAAAGGTCAATTTTTACAAGTCAAAGGTATTTGGTATCGGAGCTTCTCATAGGGAAACCTCTCAATGGGCCAACATTCTTAGTTGTGAAGCGGGTTCATTGCCATTCACTTACCTTGGTGTACCAATTGGTGCCAACATGAATCTGTCAAAAAATTAGAAACCGGTGGTAAACAAGTTTCTCACAAAATTATCACAGTGGAAAGCAAATTCTTTATCTTTCGGTGGCCGTTTAACACTAATAAAGTCAGTACTAGGTAGCTTGCCCATTTACTTCCTATCGTTATTCAAAGCTCCGATTGGGGTAGTTGAGTCTTTAGAGAAGATCCGTAGGAAATTTCTTTGGGGCGGAAACGAAGAGAAAAATAAAATACATTGGGTATCATGGGAGAAAGTGATAACTTCCAAAGAAGACGGGGGTCTCGGAGTAGGGTCCATTCGGGCTCTAAATATTGCATTGATGGCAAAGTGGTGGTGGAGATTGAAATCACAACCCGAGTCACTATGGGGTAAAGTGGTTGCTGGAATTCATGACACTCATAATAAGCCTTTTGAATACATCGCCAACAAAAGAATATCGGGGGTCTGGAAAAACATTGTGAGCGCAAGAAAAGACTCTGCGTCTATGGGTTGGTGTTTCAACAGCATTTTCATTAACGGACCTGGTTCGACTAGAGTGATTTGCAAATTACCGGTAGATGGTAGATATTCGGTTGATCTTCTTCGTAAGCACCTAGAGAGCAATTTACTTCATAATTTTAACAACATGCAAATATCCTGGAGTAAATTAATTCCTGTAAAAGTAACTAGCTTTGTGTGGAGGGCTACAAAAGGAAGGATTCCATCGGCGGAAGCTCTCAAGTACAGAGGCGTGCGGATTGATTCTAATCTCTGTGGTGCTTGTCTCAACAAAGTGGAATGCATCGATCATATTCTAATTCAATGCCCGTTTGCCACCCAGGTGCGAGAAAGAATTTTAGACTGGTGTGGTATAAATGGTGCTACCTTTAACACTACGATGGACCTCACTAGGTTTGTAGCAAATTGGGGGAGATGCCCTAAGAAACGAAAAAGACTCACTGCGATTTGTTACGGGTTACTATGGGCACTGTGGAAGGCGAGGAACGAAAGGCTCTTTCAGGCGGCTTTTACCCCTCCCTCTAGAATAGTTGAAAATGTTAAATCTCTAGTATATTTATGGTCTAAATGCAGAGGAAAATGCGAGTTATGTAGTCGGGAGGATTGGTCCGTTTCTCCTTTCATTTGATGTAATTGTGTCTGCTGTACTTGTTTCTTTTTTCTGTCATTGCTTAGTGACTTACTAGGCGTGGCTCTTTTATTTATATATATTCGCCGTTTCCAAAAAAAAAAAAAATAATAATAATAATAATAATAATAATAATAATAAATACGTTTGAAAATTGTAAGAACTTATTAAAGGAGCATCTCCACATTTGCATTGAGTGGATGATAAGGAGTGTCAAAGTCTAATTCCTCATATTTGACTTTGATTTTGCTGTATTAAAGGATTTAAGCAAAGGTAGGCGTCCTAACGCATCATAAAAGCTTGCTGACAATGGAGCCACCTGAATTGGAAACTTATTTGTGACATAGTTTCATGGTATAATAAAAATTGAGTAATATGTACTATTAAAGCATGTTTGCATATGCATACTATGTCGAATAAATACATTATATAGATAGATCAACCAAATATTTTTTTTCTTAAAATGAGTTAGATGGGTATACATCATTCTCGTGGTAGCATATTCATATGATGTGTTTGGTTGCACTTAACACCGTGTCCTGTTCGGTGAAGATGTTGGGCAAGAGTAGTTAACACAATGAAAATCAATGTTATATGATGTGGATCCGTACAATATGTTTTAAAATCGTGTATGTTGGTGTTTACGTATATTTGGAAAAATTCGAGGACTAAAATTGGAAGGATGCAAAAATCGGAGTTATCAATGAAATCTATACCAAATTATGTTCTCTTTAAAAAAAACAATTTCATTTGGTTCAATTTCCACGTATCACCTAAAATCAGGATAATGTGAAATGTTTCTATTATGTTTTCTTTTTCTTTGTTTTTATTTTGTGATTTTGATGTCATCGGACATTCGGTGTAATTTTAATTAAGCGAATGTCAAATGATTATTTAGACTGTGATCTAATACATGTCAGTTGGTGCGGAGTGTACACTTGTATATAAGACGAGTTTAATCGCAAACATAACGAAGTATGGAGGTCGAGAGGCCGTGCTCCCTTGAGAGGTCAAGGGGCCCGTTGCAGGGTCCAATAGGCAAGTCAGAGAAGTAGAAAAGTTTGGGGGTTTGTTCAACGGACAGCTCAAATTGTCTTCATAGTCAAGCTCTCTGGAAATCAAGTTGTGGATGGGTGTTCAAAACCGGATATCCGAATTTCCGATTGGATATTGATATCAAAATTCGTATCTGAAGTGTCGGATACCCGAAATTTGAATACGGATTTGAACATCAAATTGAACATATGAATGTTTTTCCTTTCAGAAAAATGTCTTTTAACAATATCTATCGATCATAAAAAAGTATTATCCAACTAATTTATAGTTATAAAACAAATATTTTAATGTTTATTTGCTCAAAATAGAAAACCATAAATAAAAGAAAATTCATTTCATTTGATTAATTAACAAATGAAGTGAAATACATCAATTTACCGGACAAATATAAACCAAAATATATTGAGCTTATTAATAATTTTCTGTTAAGTCGACCAGTATCTCGTTCGTTTACCCTAAATTAACTATTTGTCTTAGCAAAAATAGTTAAAGATTATACAAAATGTTATAATCGATGTTTATAATATATTAAAAGGTTGACATTACGTGATTGACTTTAACACATTAAAAGGTTGACACAATTATCATTATTGAATATGCTTACTTGTTTATCATCTAAATCACATTCGTCTCTCACTAAATGATTCTCTAACTTGGCTAAACATGGATGGATAGCATTTTACTACAATAAATCACAAGAAAAGACGTTTATTCGAGAATAAACTTAGTAGCCAAGAATAAACAACACAAAGAAAAACTATTTGGCAATGAAAGAGGTACCAGATGTAGTTGTGAGTGAAGAAGTGTAAGAAGAGGCCCAATTAAAGTTAACAAATTATACCCAAGTCCCCAACTCTCTCACTTATTCCATTTTGAAATAAATGAATATTAAAAAATAATTTGTAAGTTATATATTTCGGATATTTGATATGGGAAATCTCCGAAAATTTGAAAAGTGGCTATGTATCCCGAATCCGAAATATCAAATATCCAAAATTCGGATAATTTCACATCAAATTTTTAGATTTTGAAATTGAATTTTCGATTTACGGTTATTTTCTAATACACCTAGCTGTCGTGGTCAAGCTGACAGTCCAAGCTACCTGTGGTAGCTTCACCGCAAGTTGTTACGAGCAGTTTTTCCGAAAAATAGTTTTATAAATGTTATTCCACTTTTCGGATAAATGATTATATATACTCAATTTTCGCTACATTTGGACTCTGTTACGAAAATTGGCATCCCGTATATTTTTCTAGAAACGTACTCTTTATTTTTGTGCCTAATACTTAGAGTGATTTTTACAGATTATCCCAAGTTGTACTTCTCGGTAACCTATACATTCTAGGGGTGAAAGATCAACCCGAAAAATGAGTCTACATTACTTGTAAAGCAATCTTGGATTTTTGTCTTTGATTTTAATTTAGTTACTTTGCTCTTAATTCTAGATATCTCCTTAAAATGATTTGTAGTACGTGTAAACATGTTTATTACTTAATAAACAAAATATGAATATTTTAACCGGATTATACGTATATATTGTTCACCAAATTCACAACAATATACCGACATTTTAAAGTTGCATACGTGTACTACTTAGCAAATTAACAATGGTATATTGATGCCTTAAAGCCAATGTTTTAAAAACCGGGTTGACCCGGCCGGTTGAACCGGTTGGACCGTGAACCGGTGAAGAGAGCGGGTCAATTATGACCGGTTTTTTGTTAATTTTCGACTAAGATTGTACCAGCCGGTTTTCTCAAAAAACCGGTTGAACCGGTGATCCGGAACCGGGTTGATCCGGTGGTTGGAAAAAAAATAGAATTTGGAATTTAAAAACTTGGTTAAAGAGATCAAGACTCAAACTTTTAAGATTAGTCCACCATTAGTTCATCAAATTTGGTAAATTTTTCTTATACAAACTGGACAAAATATATTTTTTGAATCAAAAAGATTAAATTACATTGTTTATGTTTTGTAAAAATATAACTATGCTGAAAAATATAAAATATATGGAAAATGTAAAAACCGGTTGACCCGATGGTTGAACCGGTTGGACCGGTTGACCCGTGACCCGGTCACCGTACCGGGTCAACTAAAAAACCGGGTTTTAAAACATTGATTAAAGCTTTGTACTAGTTTAATTTTATATATATTCACAAGTATGTATGGACATTTAAGCTTTGTATTTTGTATTACACTTTGACAAATAAAAAAAATTAGTTTACTAAGATTTCAGAGCTTTACAGTTTACACTTATATAATTGTAAACAATTAAAAATAACAATAGTAAATCGATATTTTAGAGCTCTATACTTTGTCGGTTTGTAAAATGTTTTTATTTTACTCTAGTTAAATTATATAAATTATAAGAATCAAACATCTAAGTCAGGATGGCCGAGTGGTCTAAGGCGCCAGACTCAAGTTCTGGTCTTCGTGAGAGGGCGTGGGTTCAAATCCCACTTCTGACATTTCGTTTTACATGTTACTTATGTATAAAAAATATCTTCCATTCAACCCCTTCAATTTCTCTTATTATTCTATTTTCACCCCTCATTCTCACAATTATTGGTTTTCTCCAATTCATTTTGCATACAACAAAAGCAAATCTATTTCCTAAAGCTAAATTATATGAGCTAAAAAGCTTATGATTGTTTCATAAATTGTGAGATTTTATGATTGAGTATGTTTCATCAAAATTCTGCATTCATATCGATTTTCACAAGTTTGTAATTGTTGAACAGCCATTTTTTTAACTTTATAATGAGGAAAATATAGTTGTTTCATACAAGAACAATGTTACACTTTTGGTATTGAGTTACGAGTGTTACGTTGTTCATGTTTATGATGTATGAATGATTGAAAACGTTATAATTATCCAGACTTACAAGCGTGAAAAAATATGAAAAAACATAAATCATGTGCTTCGAATTATGAGTACAATGAGAAAGACACGTAGTTACCTCTTAAGATATTTAGCAAGAAGCATGGGATCGTATAAATCTTTGCTACGTTTTTCATGCTTATGATGTATGAATAATTGAATATGTCATAAATCATGAAAAAAACATAAATCACGTGCTTCGAATTATATAAAATAGGTTCACACTTATAAACATAGAAAATATAAAATTTATGTACACTTAAAATGTTGAGTTCTGTTTATTACTTCCAAATTATTTATACAATAAGTAACTAATGTAACACAGTTTCAGTTTTGAACATGTATGATTAAAGTTAGAAGTATTATGTTGAAACCTTAAGTGGGCTGCAACATTTTGACTATGTTGGGCCTGTTGCTCTTGGCCAAGTGGCCAACCAATTTTTCATTATTTAGTTTTTAGCAATCCATATTGAGCTAAATAGAATGGCCTTACTTACGGGTGAAGGTTAACACGTTTTGAGCCAAGCCCAGGGTTATATAAAAGATGCAAAAAAAAACCCTAAAATTTAGGTGATGTTTGTTTTTTAAAAGTGTTAACGTAATGTATGTTATTTATAACAAAAATATTGTTTGTTTTTTAAAATCTACATGTTACTAAAAAATTTGAATTCTTTTACCAAATTATTTATTTTTGTATATCTAACTTTTTATCTTCTCAATTACTTTTTATCAATAATTATCTATAATTCATATAAAAAACTAATGTTTAAGCTATAAAATGTTAGAATATGCAAAAAGACTTCAGTTCATGCTTGCGACAATAATAGGATGCGCGGACCTTTTTAGGTCTGTGCCCTCTGCATTTTCTAAAAAACAAACAGTCAGTGACGGCTAACGTCTGTGCGCCGTCTACAGGCTGCAGATAAAAGAGGCTGAGAATACATGTAGAAAAAAAACAAACAACCCCTTACATTGAGAGAAGGAATATAAGATGGATTCATTAAAAATTAACATAATAAGTTTTATCTTATTTGAAAAAAAATAACTCAAGAACATACGTGAATCAATGAAATTTTATAACCCTTTTTTGTTGCATGTGTTAGATTTGAGGAATTTTGGCATGCTTATTACATAGTATCTAAGGAAACTATTAGATGATTATTAGATTACACATGCTTATTTCTCAAAACCTATTAAGAAACTTAAGAAACAGGGATGACTTCGTCTATACATATCCCCTCTATAAGTTTAGGGGTTAAAACCTTATAATTTTACATGGGAATTTCTAAATACACGAAAGAATTTATTTATGCACCATAAGCCTCTCTCTCTCTCTCTCTCTCTCTCTCTCTCTCTCTTTCTCTACCTTTTAGATCTCTTAGTTCACATTCAAATTTTGAAACCATTCCTTATAAAAACCCTAGACGTTTATTGAAGCATTTTCCCTTTAGTTTTTATTATTGCAGAACTAATTCAAGCTTTGATGAGTGTTTATTCATGTCTTTTATGTCATTGTTTTTATTTCATAGCTTAAAGCAACAAATCGATGCACCATTCTTCAGCCATTTGCAGAATAGAAGGGGAGACCTTGGTGCATCTAGATGATTCAGGAGTTGAGGATGACTCAGCAGGACGTTTCCTTCTATGGACTAATAGAACATCATATTCAGGAGTATTAGTAGACAGATGATCAGTATATGTATGGATATGATCAGAAGAGGTAGGGATAGTTGGACCTTGATCATCATCAGGGAAAGGTTGAACAGGGTAAAGAACAGAGATGGGATCGACAAGGTAAGGAAAATTAAACAGACCTTCCTCATCGTCGCTTTGTTCGACCAGGTCTTCTTCTTTCCAACCTTCAAAGTCTGAGCCTTGCTCCCCCTCAGTGTCAGGCTCTTCATCATCTATTGATATTTTCTGTCCCTCGGCCAAGGAGGAGAGTGTGGCAAACGGTACATGTTGATCCTAATGGACGGGTTCATGCTGATCCTGAAGAACATCAGAACCAGTAACAGGTTGAGACAGTGTACCAGGTTCAGAAAACACAATCATTTGAAGAGCATTTGGCTGCTCTCCCTGAGCAGAGGGACCCCTAAAAGTATCCTCAAGCTGAAGCTGAGGGCCTCCTTGAAATTCTTGACTCTGTGAAGAGGAATTAGAGTCTATTGTAACATTGCCATAATTCTCCCCCTTTTGGCATCATCGGTAGGAGAAGGAGGAGGCTGAGTTGGAGGACTGTCTAGAGGGGGTGGAGGCTGAGTAGGAGGACTACCTAGAGGAGGCGGTAGATTCCCAATAGATGGACCATCCTGTACAGTGGGGGAACCAGTGATAATGCCTTTAATCTCAGCAACATCGGTTTCGATCTTGAGCAACCGAGAGGACAAGGAGTGAGTAAACTCCACCAGAGTCTGAAGAGATGAGTTGATGGCTTCTAACTGAGAGGCAATGGCAAGACCTGCAGGCTCAGTAGATGTGGATGGAGATAAGAACCTGACATGTGTGTTTACTTGTTTGGGAGATTGGTTACCAATATCCATTACGTCAGGTGTAGGCTCATGCTGAGGGGACACTGAAGAGAACCGAAGGTGAAATCTACCGTGCTTAGGGGAAAGAATGTTGTGAATAGGGGAGACATTTACCGGGCCTTGAATGACATCATCGAGAAAAACATTGAAGGAATGAGGATATTCATTACTGGAGGAATCGTTAGAGGAAGAGTTGGAGGACTTCGTAGAAGACGAGTCCTCATCTTCAGTGTCATTGGAGAGAGGTGGCGGTTGCTGAGGACTTAGGGACCGAAAGATGTGGGCATCGGCATTTTGAGTTGGTGACCACTGGGGATTACTTTGGGTTTCTTCATCAGTGGAGAATTGGCGTGAAGGTAATGCTGAGCGGTTTGGAGAGTGCTCTTCTGAGGATGAAGAATTATCATTGTCCGAAGGATCCTCGGGATGAATGATAGTAGTAATAGGGAGACCAGGATGTGTGGATCTGAGGAGACATAAACCTTGATAAGGATCATGAGTCCATCCAATCATGCAAGGAAGAAGAGGTGGATCAGCGGCAGCAGGTGCTGAGACAAAAATCTTTGAAGTTAGAGAGGGCATAGCAAATTCACCATCAACGACTGAGTAATATGCAGGGCATTCAAGAGTAATGGCCAAGCTGACAAGCTGATCGAAGATCGGCTGAGAATAATCAAAGTATTTGTTCCTGACCATTCCGTAGAGGATGCGAAGTTCAAAAAGATTCAGTTGATCTAGGCTGCTTTGTTTGTACCCAATACACCTGCCGATAATCCCAGTCAAAAACTTCCACCCAACAGGAAAACATTGACGAGTCACCACTTTGTCATCATCTCTTTTATCAGAGAGAGAGTTGTTGTATCAATGAGATCGACGACCAACCGGGTGTATTCTTCAGACGGTAGTTCAGTGAAGGGAATGGTGTTGGGTAGACGTAGGAAACATCTAAAGGTGTCAGCAATGAGGATGACTTCTGAAAACCCATTGCAGATGGTGCCAATGATCGATGAGGATTCTTTATCGTAGTCACAAGTGTACCAAAACTCGGCAACGGCGGAGGGATGAAATACTTTAGGGATTCCAGTGATGGCGAAGTTCAGTGGGTGACCCATCAAGAATGCAAGAAAGGGTTCGAAACCCTTGTTTTGGAGCTTAGTGGGAATGTTGAACAAACATCAACATTCGTTGGTTGAACGGTGATGAACAATAATAATATACTTTATTAAGTGAAAAAAAAACAACACCAAATGTATTAGTATTGTAGATATATTTGAGAAAACGATAAATTGTAAGGGCGAGCATTGCTGATATATTTGAGAAAACAAGTTTTTATTGTGTCTGGGTCAAATTGATTGTTTTTTCATTTATAAATTATAATGAGCGTTATTTTGGTTTAACTAACTATGATATTTCTTATAAACTTCTCTAAATTTTAGTGTATCATAGAGATAACAATTTAGAATAAGGAAAATTTTGTTTGAGAATTGTGGTCTGTAAGAAAAAAATCTAGTAAAATACTTGTAGTGAAGATAAGTTTGAGGTGTGTTATTAATTACATGAATAATTCTAAAATAAGGGATAAGTCATTTTTCTTTGTGTCATGACTGCATTTTAGTAGTATTCTAGATAAAGCAGGTTATAAAGGTGGAGGGTGTCGAGCCAAGGTGGTGGCAAGTTAAGCTCGGTACCGGCAATATCTATGTGTGACGAGCACCCAGAGCCATCAGGCTCCTATCGACTTCAATGTTTGCGGGTTAGGGGGTTGAGCATCTTACTAAACCCAATTCTTATACTGCTTTCTAGACTTGTATCATTTGCTTACCAACTTGTACCTTTTATGTATTTTATTTTTTTATTCTAAAAATTGTATGGTTGAGTGGGAAGGGTAGTAGAGATTTGGGTTGGGAGGGATGGAAAAGAAATGAGAGAGAAAAAGATGACGCGATAT
This sequence comes from Cichorium intybus, assembly GCA_023525715.1. Taxonomy (NCBI): domain Eukaryota; kingdom Viridiplantae; phylum Streptophyta; class Magnoliopsida; order Asterales; family Asteraceae; genus Cichorium; species Cichorium intybus. The sequence continues at coordinate 129,655,269 of CM042011.1, read as the reverse complement.
GTAGGTTGGGAGGGGTGGATACCCTCCACCCTAAGATAGTAGATTTGGAGCCAAGGAAAAAGGTGAGCTCATATTATAGAATTAGCAATGTAGTTTGTAGTGTTGGCCATGGTTCATTGTTTGATTATTTGATTTCCTTCTTTTGCAGGTTAGTTTGTTTGACATTAACTCTTATGATGTTAATGTTTATATTAATTTATAATTTTAATATTCATGTTGTAAGATTTATTATCTGTTTGTTGCTATCACATGATCAAAAATATGTTCGATGGAATTACCTTTATGTATTTAAAGGGCACGTGGAAAACACGATTCATGGAAATCAAAGAAATGGATGGATTCAACTTTAAATGAAGTCTATTTGGCAATCGATTGTTACAAAAGTGAATATCAACCTAGAAGATGGATGTTGCGATCTTTTATTAGTAGTGGGTTTGTGATGGTTGTAAAATCTTAACCCCTATTTCACATTGCTAATTCAGGGTGTTGTTTGAGATTTTCATGTATATGATTATAGTTCTCCATGAAGCTTGGTGTTGCTATTCAAATACTTATTTTTTTCCTTTGTTCTATTCGTGTGTCGTATTTTTTCAGCTTTTTGTTGACTCTTCTGTATTTTAATTGGCCATTAAAAAAACCCAAATAGTATTGGGCCTTTAAATATAGGACGGAGCATATATTAAATCTAGGAAGTACTTTTAAGATGCTTTTGTATCGACCACTAAAATCTTATGCATTTAGCCCTTATTATCGTGATTTTAACAACTATCAATAATATGTCATCAAAGTTTATGTAATTTATAAATATAATCTATAAATTTTTAGAAATTGTTTTTTTATTTATTTTAAAAACTAATTTATATTGTAATACCATGATTATTTAAATTCATATTTAGACAAATTATTAATAAGTTGATCCAATCCAGCTTAACCTCGTACAATGTACTCTTTTAACCCTAAGAAGTTCTGATCCAACTCAGAACTACAAAAAATTAGTTTACAACAAAAGATTAGTTTCTTTTTTATAACATACAATTTTATCTATGATTTTTATAATATTAAAAAGGTTTTTTTTTTGAACGGCAATAAAAAAAATTGTTTACATATATTAAAAAGGTTATAAAAAAAGTTGTTTACATATATTATTTAAGTCGCTAAATGAACCAACAAATATTTAGGACATTGAGTTATGCATAAGCATAGAAGACAATCTTTTTTAACAAAAGTTGATGAAAGTAGTCTAAACCCCAAAACTCAAAACACAATCCTAAACCCCATACAAGATATAGGTATATAACAAATTAACAACTCTTATATTATCCGAAAAATAAAACGTTGAAATATATAACAAAAAAATAAAACCAATTTGTCATTAAGACGACGCCAATGTTGCAAAATACGTGGATCGCTCAAACATTTTTTTCATATCTCTTTTCAAAATTAAAGCAAATTGTAAAAAACTTGAAACCATTAGAATTTAACAAAATAGTTAATGCTTTATATTGTTGTCAATAGAAAAAAAAGTAAATATCGATATATATGTATATAGATGACAAATATTAAGTATTTATTTATAATATGTCGATTTGTGTTATACTTTATATATGACGGGGTAATTTGATAAAAATAAAAATAATAAGTCCTAAACTCTAAACATGAACCCTAAACCCCAAGTTCCACGACATAAGGGTGGACGGAGTAGTCCGAAGATGGAGCGGGCTCGAGCAAAACTTCCAACCTGCCCGCCGGCATCACTGCCCCGCAGACGCGGATTGGCGAAAGATGGGGTTGGGAGGGTTCGCATTCGGCTTCGTCATACCGCTCGATCCCGTGTTATATATATATATGTGTGTGTGTGTGTGTGTGTGTGTGTGTGTGTGTGTGTGTGTGTGTGTGTGTGTGTGTGTGTGTGTGTGTGTGTGTGTGTGTGTGTGTATATATATATATATATATATATATATATAGAGAGAGAGAGAGTTAGTATTAAATGAAATTCTTAAGTATAGTGTTAATATAAGACTCAATGTGGGCCATTAGATCAATATAATCAAGGGCTGTAAAAAATCCCCTTTTTTTAATAAAACACTTTAGAATTCGCGTGTTTCCAAATGACAAACCCCGGTTAAGGGTAAAAATGTAAAAATTCCCAAATTCATATCAACTGAATATTCGATAGTGCATGCTACAATCCCGCACACGATATCAATCGTAAATATTCATTATCGTTAATCTAATTTAATTTCAAATTCAGTTATCCCGTTAAAATACTGATCGTATCCTTGAATCATATATCGTCGAGATTGAGTCCTACGGTCGTACATTATTTAGAATCCGCATCTGAACCTGCATATATATATATATATATATATATATATATATATATATATATATATATATATATATATATATATATATATATATATATATATATATATATATATATATATATATATATATATATATATATATATATATATAAACCCTTGAAATTAATTTAAAAACGGTTTTCTAATAATTTCCAATAGATTCAATTTACATTTTTATAAAGATTTTTTTAGCAATTTTGATTAAATATGATATGTTTTCTTTAAATTAAATGTTAATTTTATTTTTGGTAGTATTTATTTAATTTTAATACTAAAAACCTGATGTGATATTGTGAGTTGAGAGGGTTAGAAAAGATCCGCTTCCATAAGTGAAAGATGATGAAAGATATAAATAAGAGTAAAAAGAAAAACTGATATGACATGTGGGTTGGGATGGTTGAGAGCAGTGTTCTAAAAGGCGCGTTATGGCGTGCGCAAAGGCGTGTCATGGCGTGAGGCGCGACTCTGGCGTCCCGAAAACCCTCATGACGGTGTTGCTAAGCGTGGTTCGTGAAAAGACGAGCCATGGCGGGTTATGGCGCGAGTTTTTAGTATTTGCGATCTGTTTTTTCTTCTTTTTGTTACATTTCTTGATTGGGCATAAAACATTTGAGTTTTTGTTAAATTTTTGTTATTAGTTATTGATAAAACACTTCTAAAAGCCTTATATATTTGATATAAATCTATATTTATATACAATATAGTTATATTATTCGTATAAAATTGTCGTCTTACATCACGCCTTGAAAAACGTTATGGCTCGCCAAGGCTCATAAAATTTGAGGATTAACATTGTCGTCACGTCACGCCTCACGTCGTTTAGAACATTGGTTGAGAGTGGTCTAATCCCCCACCTTAAACCCTATACTTTAAGTAGGTACGAGTATTTGGATATATTATAGATATATTTCAATGACAAATGATAATTTACAATTCATTATGTGCTTTTGGAATATAACATGTTTCTAAAAAAAAACCAATTTTCTAAAAGAGGTTATTTACATAAAGAAACTATTTATCGCCTCCACATTCATCGCCTGCCATGTTGTTAGTATATATATAAAGTTTTCATTTTTAAAATATTTTACATAGTCTTTACATTATATTAAGAAACTAAACATAAATTTTCACTTAAAGCCAAAAATGTCCTAACTTAATTACTAATAATTCTTTTTGGTACACCTAATCCAGTGAGTTTTTAGTCAGTTGACCATAATGACCACCAATGGTTGACTTGGATAGCCAAAGTGAAGGGCAGTTCGGTAATTGAACTAGGGGGTTGAAAAAGCTGCAAACACGAACGGAAATGGACGAATTAGAGACTTGGTTGAGTGTATTTCGTCGGTCGACTCCCATATCTCTCTTGATCGCAAAAGGAATCCATAAAAAACCGCACTACCGCACTGACATCGCCGTCGCAGTTGCCCTCGCCGGAGTTTCAGTACCAGCCGCCATGCTCCGGCTCATACGGGCGCAAACTCATAATTCATAAACACTTTGCAGAGATCGCATTTTTAGATCTTGCGTTTAAACCCTAATCACCAGTTACTAGGATATCAGATAACAAAACAAAGAAAGAACACAGCTATTGCAATTTAGTTTTTTAAGAGATGGAGGACTCATCGGAGAGGATAGAATCGGAGCCGTCGGAAATGAAGGATGAGCTGTCAATGGAAATCGATCCCCCGTTCAATGAAAACCATGCGACCGCCGAGGATTGGAGGAAAGCGCTGCACAACGTGGTTCCTGCGGTGGTGGTGCTTCGTACGACTGCTTGCCGAGCTTTTGACACTGAATCCGCCGGTGCAAGCTATGCTACGGGGTTTGTTGTTGATAAACGTCGAGGAATTATACTAACTAATCGCCATGTGGTTAAACCAGGTACGCTGACTTTTTCCTTTTCAATTGATTCGTGGTGAGAATCACTTCAACTCATATTCCCTCCACTCCTTCATTAGCCACATCTATTCAAAATTGGCGAATATGCTAAAGCATATACTTGTGATCTCAGATTGAGAAACTTGAGAACATTCGATCAATTCTGAACAAAATTATCATTGCAAAGTAGACGGTGATTGTGCGGTGATCTCAGATTGAGAAACTTGAGAACATTCGATCAATTCTGAACAAAATTATCATTGCAAAGTAGACGGTGATTGTGCAACAGAACGATTAATTTGTAAACTACGAAAGTATTGCTCTTAAAAGTACCAGAACAAAATCGACCATCTAAATACGGAAATTAAAAAGTTCCCTTTCCAATCGAAAATTTCATTGGACGATATCTGCTTTTTGAAGTATTGTTTTGGCTGATTTGTTCATATCTTTTGCAGGTCCTGTAGTAGCAGAAGCTACATTTGTAAACCGTGAAGAGATTCCAGTCTATCCTATATACAGAGACCCTGTGAGTTCTCATAGCTGTTGATGTTCTGTTTTGAGTAAAAATGTCATGTTAAGTTGTTAACTGATACCAATATTATGCTTTTGCAATTTCAGGTTCATGATTTTGGATTCTTTCGTTATGATCCTGCTGCAATACAGTTCTTGAGCTATGAAGAGATCCCTCTTGCTCCTGAAGCTGCTTGTGTAGGACTGGAAATCAGAGTTGTTGGTAATGATAGTGGAGAGAAGGTATATACATATATATAATGTTTACTATTAGGGGTAATCAAATAAGATAAAATTGAACACATTATATACTGTTTTGTCAATTTTTGATTCGATTCAATTCTGTAATTTACAGATTTCTATTTTGGCTGGTACCCTTGCTCGTTTGGATAGGGATGCTCCACATTACAAGAAGTATGTTACTTCACTACTTTTTCTTTATTTACATCACTCCTGAAAGTACATTGCTAATTATGACATTTTGTATATCGATTACATTTGTTTCCTCAATAACATGTAAACGTTTTAACTGCAGGGATGGATACAATGATTTCAACACTTTCTACATGCAGGTGAGCTTCCCTTGATTATTATCTTCAAATTATACTTTTTTTTTTTGCAAATTTTTTAATTTTTTTTCCCACAACAGGCGGCTTCAGGTACTAAAGGTGGTTCAAGTGGTTCACCGGTGATTGATTGGAAAGGAAGGGCAATTGCATTGAATGCTGGCAGCAAGACTTCTAGTGCTTCAGCTTTTTTCTTTCCTTTAGAAAGAGTAAGTTATATTATTATATTTATTTCATGGAGTTACTTTCTAAAAATTAAATAGTGAAAATAGAAAGACATGAATTTGGAATTTACAATTACTTGCAGGTTGTTAGGGCTTTAAATTTCTTACAAAAAGGAAGAGATTCCGGTCAAGATAAATGGGAGGCTGTTTCAATATCTCGCGGTACCCTCCAGGTTTGTTTTTAAATTTTAATTAATTATTTATTATAAATAAATATTTTGTATTTACATTTAAGATTAATGACACTGCTTTTAGGCAACATTTGTCCATAAAGGATTCGATGAAACCCGTCGCCTTGGTCTTCAAACTGAAACCGAACAGGTCTGTACCTTTTCTTTTCTAATTTAATTTTATTTATTCATTCTTTTGAATAAAAAAATGCTAAATTTATTTTTGAATTATTAGTTGGTACGCCATGCATCTCCACTAAGTGAAACCGGCATGCTTGTAGTTGATTCTGTGGTAAGTCTCATTCCATTTCTTGTTGTCTATATTTTAATTGTTAATCACCAGTATATTTATTATGGTTGATGACGTGTCATGTGCCCATGTTGTAGGTGCCAGGTGGCCCAGCTTACAAAAATCTAGAGCCAGGTGATGTGCTTGTTCGCATGAATGGGGAGGTATGTAAATATGTAATTTACTAATTATGTATAAATTTATAATCTCATCATGTTTCATTATCAGCAATATCTCAATTAAAAAAAAAAAAAAAAAAACCTTCTTGCAGGTGACTACTCAGTTTCTAAAAATGGAAACTTTACTCGACGACAGTGTAGGACAAAAAGTCGAGTTAGAGTTCGAAAGAGGTGGCACACCTTTAACTGTTCAGTTAACGGTAACCAACTATATATTTTGTTACAAAAGTCAACACACTAGTCAACGATACTAAATACTAATTGTCCACGTGTTTAATCCAGGTGGAAGATTTACACTCCATAACTCCAAATCACTTCCTGGAAATCAGCGGTGCAGTCATACATCCTCTCTCCTATCAACAGGTTCTTGGAAATTTTGCTTTTAGTCATTGTACTTTATCATAATAGCACTTTCAACCCCTTTTCTTTTAAACAGGCTAGGAATTTTCGTTTTCACTGTGGTCTTGTATACGTATCAGAACCCGGGTAAGTTAAGTTAAGTTGTTTAATTTTTTAAAATTTTTATGAGGGTATTAATGTAATTTTTTCGGGATATGTAGTTACATGTTGTATAGGGCTGGGGTGCCACGTCATGCGATAATCAAGAAATTATCGGGTGAAGATATTTCAAATCTTCAAGATTTAATTAATGTGGTATCGAAGCTTTGTAAAGGAGCTAGGGTTCCTTTAGAATATATAAGCTACACGGATCGCCATAGAAGAAAGTCTGTTCTTGTTACAATTGATCGCCATGAGTGGTATGCGCCACCTCAGATCTACACGCGTGATGACAATTCCGGTATTTGGATTCAAACTCAAGCTCTGGGTCCCGGTCCCACTTCACAGCTGGCTAATGGTGTTGCCAGCATGGACACTGAAGAATCTGACAACACCACAAAAGAACAAAGAGTGGGTGAAGATGAAGATGAAGATGAAGATTCATCTCTCGAGTCTGGTAATGGTAATGCTTCGGTTGCTGAGCGTGTGATAGAGCCCACTCTTGTCATGTTTGAGGTATTTTTCATGTATTTTCTGTCTTTATATTTTATGGGAGTAATCATTAATAAGTGATAGTTATTAATCCTATATTCTTAACTGAATAAACTAATATAAAAAGTTATTTCCTGTAAAATGTAAGGACACAGGGACCATTTCAGTAATTTTATTATTAGACAGGGACCATTTCTGTAATTATGCTTTACACTATTACATAGGGGTCGTTTCTGTAATTTTTTCAGAGCTAGAAACACAGGGACCATTTCTGTCATGTGTCCATACTATTACACAAGGACCATTTCTGTAATTCTGCAAACTAAAAACTCCATTTCTGTAGATTTTGGAAAATTAAAACACAGGGACTATTTCTGTCGTTTTTCCATACTATAAACATGGACCATTTATATATTTCTGCAAATTAAAAACACAGGGACCATTTCTGTAATTTTTGGAAAATTAAAAAGATAGGGACCATTTCTGTCATTTGGCCATACTATTACACACGGTCCGTGTGACATGGACCATTTTTGTAATTCTGCAAATTAAAAACCTAGAGACCATTTCAGGAATTTTTGGAAAACAAAAAATACAGGGACTATTTCTATCATTTTGCGGTTTTGCCATATACTATTATACAGGGACCATTTATGTAATTCTGTAAATTAAAAACACGGGGACCATTGTTGTAATTCTGTAAGTAAAAAACACGGACCATTATTGTATTTTTTGTAAAACTAAAAAGAAAGGGAGCATTTCTGTAATTATGTCATTTCCTCGAAATTAAAGGGATAGTAGTACTAGTAATGTTGTACATGGTTTTGAAATGTTGTTTGGTGTATGACGTGTCAGGTTTATGTACCGTCATCATGTATGCTTGATGGAGTCCACTCACAGCATTTTCTTGGAACCGGTGTGATTATATATCATTCTCAAGAAATGGGGTTAGTTGCAGTCGACAAGAATACCGTTGCCATATCAGCATCTGATGTCATGCTTTCTTTCGCTGCCTTCCCTATTGAAATCCCCGCAGAGGTATAAAACATAAAACATAAATCATAAAGATAACAACTACCTAAAGTACATTGCTATTTTTGCCTCACAACTACTCTCCAGGTGGTTTTTCTCCATCCTGTTCACAACTATGCTATAATTGCATATGACCCTTCTGCCCTTGGACCTACTGGTGCTTCGGTAGTACGAGCTGCTGAGCTTCTTCCCGGTATAAAAATAGAAAGTACATTGCTATTTTTGTGTTTAGACATTTTACTTGGTACTGATTCTTTTTTTTTTTTTGGATAGAACCTGGAGTACGTCGTGGAGAGAGTGTGTATCTTGTGGGGTTAAGCAGAAGCTTACAAACAACATCTAGAAAATCCGTGGTCACTAATCCATGTGCAGCTTTAAACATTAGCTCAGCTGATTCACCTCGTTATAGAGCAACAAATATGGAAGTCATAGAGCTCGACACAGGTACTTAATCAATCAGCAAGTATCAAACAGTCTCTAAGTCTGACTGGATCAGACATTGACTCAGTCAGCTCTTACTCAATCAGCAAGTATCAGACAGTCCCTTAATTAGCTGAATGGGTTTTATATAAAATTTATCTTGGTGCATGCAGATTTTGGTAGCAGTTTTTCGGGAGTGCTTACGGACAAGGAAGGAAGGGTTAAAGCGCTATGGGGAAGCTTCTCAACTCAGGTTTGTACTAATCATCGATCAAAAAAGAAAAGGAAGGTTGGTTGGTACTCTTAAGGCCTTTTCAACTCACTAATCAACTAATGCTAATAACTGGTTCTTGTTTACAGCTAAAATACGGTTTAAATTCATCCGAAGACCATCAGTTTGTTAGAGGTATTCCAATACATTCAATCAGCCAAGTCCTTGAAAATATCATATCGGGCGCAAAAGGTCCCTCCCTTCTTATAAATGGCATTACAAGACCAATGCCTTTAGTTAGAATTTTGGAAGTCGAGCTTTATCCTACTTTGCTCTCTAAGGCTAGAAGTTTTGGACTCGCCAACAATTGGATCCAGGTATGTTACTTTTTTCTTTTCTTTTTTATATAAAAAGCTTTTTATAGGTTTATATGTGTAAATTGATATTTTTATAAATTTATTGTTAGGCTCTTGCAAAGAAGGATCCTGTTAGGCGTCAAGTTTTACGGGTCAAAGGTTGTTTGGCGGGATCTAAAGCTGAGAATTTGTTGGAACAAGGGGATATGGTTTTGGCCATTAATAAAAAGCCAATTACATGCTTTCAAGATGTTGAAGATGCATGCCATGTTTTGGATCTTGCTGATGACATGGAAGAGAAACTTGAATTGACTATATTTCGTCAGGTCAGTTTAATCAAATATATTAATTAATTTTAGAGTATAGAGTAAATTATATTTTTGGTCCATAAATAGCCGATTTTCAATTTTGGTCCAAAAGAGTTTTCTCTTGCAAATTTGGTTCTTATTTGAACTTTTTTGTAACACTTCACGGTCCTGTTCCAAGTTAAATCACTACATTTCTGGGGCCAAAATTAAAAAAATCAGTTACACTTAAGAACAAAAAATAGTCATTTATTTGGATCAAGGACCAAAAACGTTACAAGAACCTCAAACAAGGACCACAATTGCAAGAGAAATCTTTCAAGGACCAAAAATGTTACAAGAACCTCTAAGTAAAGACCAAAATTTTAAGAGATTTTCTGGGAGCATCCGACCAAAAACATTACAAGAATTTCAAATAAGGACTAAAATTGCAAAAGAAATTTTTCTGGGACCAAAGATATAATTTACTCTAGATTATATATTGAAGACATTACCAATTTCTTGTTTGTGTTTTTTCACAGGGACGTGAAATGGAGGTTTCAGTGGGAACAGATGTAAGAGATGGAAACGGTACAACACGCGTAATCAATTGGTGTGGATGTTTTGTACAGGAACCTCACCCCGCAGTACGTGCCTTAGGCTTTCTACCCGAAGAAGGCCATGGTGTCTATGTAACCAGGTATCACTTTCCCAAACATTTAAAAAAAAAAATCAATCACCCAAACAAAACAACATCACTTCTAACAAAAACTCACAGGTGGTCACATGGAAGTCCCGTGCACAGATACGGATTATACGCTCTTCAATGGATAGTAGAAGTCAACGGAAAACCAACTCCAAACTTAGACGCTTTCGTTAATGTCACAAAGGTACAACTTTTATAAATTCAATAAACTAATCAAAGTATTTAATATTTATAATCATTACAGGAAATTGAAGATGGAGAATTTGTTCGTGTAAGAACAGTCCACTTAAACGGTAAGCCACGTGTCTTGACACTAAAACAAGATCTCCACTACTGGCCTACATGGGAGCTAAAATTCGATCCACAAACTTCCATGTGGCAACGAAAGATTATCAAGTCATTATGAAGCTATTACATGTACATTTGATGTCAAATAACTTATTCCAAACATAAGTCTCCTTGTTTTATAAACAGTTAAAATACGATCATTTTTAAATAATTATAAAAGATTTATAACAATTGTAAGAAAGGTAGGTTATGAATTACATTACAAGAATTCCGAAGGTGAATTTGCGTCTGGCTTTCCAGTATCATCCAATCCACCTGGATGCTGTAAATTCTGTAAAACTTGTGGAGCTAAATTACCCAATCCATCATTTCCCGATCCAAAAAACTGACAAAAAACCCTTGCCATGACTCCAAGAATTTGCATTTGATTCTGACAAGCATTAGCATGCAATTGCATCATTTGTTTCTCATGCTCGATTTGCATACTCACCATCTTCTCTCTCCACTTCATCTCCTCCTCCTCCCACCGCTCCTCCACCGCCATCCGCCGCCGCCGCTCCTCCTCAAACTCCATTTCTAACCTCGCCCTGCTATCGACTTCCTTTCTAGATATCACTATTAACTCTTCTTCATCGCCTTTGTCGAATCCTTTCTTCTTCCTTTCTTCTCTCTCTAAAACACCTTCCTCTCTCCTCCATTCTCTCTCCCTCCTCTTTTCTTCTCTCCGCATCACAACATCTCTCAGTTCCATCATTTGAGCTCCGACTAACCCTAACATCCTCCCACCGACTCCTTTCCGAAGTTTCTTCACATGAACAGAACCAGAATCATCAGTCTCCTCTTTGTCAGTATCACAATCGTCGTCGTCGTCTTCATCGTTTTGCAGTTCATCGAATCCTAATCCGAAAAACTCGTCTCCACCGTTACGCGAATACGTGAAACCGGAATCCGGAAATAGATCGCCGCCTACGTCGCTAAACCGCTTGGTATCTCGGGATTCGAGCTCGATGTCGCCGAAAACTTCCTTGTACTTCATGAAATTCTCCCAATGATTCTCGCCGTCCTTCCAGTTGTATTCGCTATCTGAAACCCTAATTTTTTGCTTCACTCCTAAGTACTGATGACGCATGTTTTGGACTTTAATCGACACATCACGCCATGTCCACTTGAAGGGGAAGTTGATCGGGTCACGGAGGTGGTGAACGGAGTTGACATGTTCGGCGATTGGCTTGAATTTCTTTTCTCTGGTTTTTAGCTTTGTTAGGGCTCCGGAGGTGTGGAGGTCGGAGTACTTGGTGAGTAGCGTTTGTTCTTCGAGCTCTGACCACTTCTTGCGCTTCATTGATCTTCTACCGACAGTTGATCGGAAAACTCGGGGATTGTTACGGTTTCATTGACCGGAGGAGGAGGAGGACCGAAAATGGGGGGAGGAGGTGTGAGAACATCACATCTGTTTGTGAGAGATTGGGTGGGGAAGAAGTAAGGTATCCCCTCAATTTTCTTACTTTTTGCATTTATGTACTCGAACAATTCTTAACTTGTGTATTAAAAAAAAAAAAAAAACTATATTTAAAAAAAAACTAGTTTCAACCGGTGCTTCGCACGGGATTGACTTGTGTTTGTTTTTCATATTACACGTTTTGTATGTGTTTTTACGTATTAAATGGTTTTCTTTTTGGATTTTTTTATTTTTTATGACTGATTATTTTTATTTTGTCGTTTATTCTTTATGATTTTTCGGAAGGATCGAAACAGAAAAGAATGTTATCATAATAGCCGTTAGTTTGATATCTTTTATCCAAAACAAACTGCATCTCTGATGCAGATAATACGTACATTCAAACAAAAAAAAACATAAACAAACTACGTTAACTAAACATGCTATGGCTAGGTTACCCAAAAGATTGCTTCTACACCTTCACACGCCTTCGTTTTTTTGACCATTACTTGTCGAATCCAAACTCGTACCGGATGAGTTTGCGCTTTTCTTTGTAGTTGTCCGCTTCGTTTTCCAAAAGGCGTTGCATGTCGTAGATGAGGTTGAACATCTGCACAGCAGCTGCCTTACTTTCCTTCATTGTTTCTTGGGCTAGAACATAGTTCATGTACGCTGGTCTTGTGCTTTGATCTTCAAACAGCTCTTTTCGGAGTTCATAATCTGCTTCCATCATTTTTTCCAACTCTTTGATATACCTTTTGTTATTTTCAGTCTTATGGATGAGCATTTTGAGCATCGCTTCAAGATCTTTTCCCTTTATATTGGTGGTAGGATAGAAGATGTGTTTACAGGTAAGATAATTGTGTGTAATGAGGAATGGTTGTAGTTCATTATATAGTATTGTGAGTCTCAAAAGGAACCTCTCGGAGAAGATGGGAACCGTAGTAAATGGCATGCAGATGAAAAGACGTATATACGGCTATTGGAAGGTGCTTTAATTACCAAACAATAAATTTTTTAGTTGGTAATTAATGGTAAATATTGAAAATCTTTGTTTTGAATTATCTTTTCTTTTTTTGTCTTCCTGAGTTTCCTTTCGTATGTAATTTTGTAGATGTGCATGATCTGATTTTACAATAAAATGAATAGATATAATTTTTTGTTTATAAACGTACGCTTATAAGATATAATTAAGTATAAACAAAAAAATTATATCTATTCATTTTATTGTAAAATCAGATCATGTACATCTACAAAATTACATACGAAAGGAAACTCAGGAAGACAAAAAAAGAAAAGATAATTCAAAACAAAGATTTCCAATATTTACCATTAATTACCAACTAAAAAATTTATTGTTTGGTAATTAAAGCACCTTCCAATCGTCGTATATGCGTCTTTTCATCTGCATGCCATTTACTACGGTTCCCATCTTCTCCGAGAGGTTCCTTTTGAGACTCACAATACTATATAATGAACTACAACCATTCCTCATTACACACAATTATCTTACCTGTAAACACATCTTCTATCCTACCACCAATATGAAGGGAAAAGATCTTGAAGCGATGCTCAAAATGCTCATCCATAAGACTGAAAATAACAAAAGGTATATCAAAGAGTTGGAAAAAATGATGGAAGCAGATTATGAACTCCGAAAAGAGCTGTTTGAAGATTAAAGCACAAGACCAGCGTACATGAACTATGTTCTAGCCCAAGAAACAATGAAGGAAAGTAAGGCAGCTGCTGTGCAGATGTTCAACCTCATCTACGACATGCAACGCCTTTTGGAAAACGAAGCGGACAACTACAAATAAAAGCGCAAACTCATCCGGTACGAGTTTGGATCCGACAAGTAATGGTCAAGAAAACGAAGGGGTGTGAAGGTGTAGAAGCAATCTTTTGGGTAACCTAGCCATATCATGTTTAGTTAACGTAGTTTGTTTATGTTTTTTTTTTTTTTTTTTTTGTTTGAATGTACGTATTATCTGCATCAGAGATGCAGTTTGTTTTGGATAAAAGATATCAAACTAACGACTATTATGATAACATTCTTTTCTGGATATAAGATATCAAACTAACGTATTAAATGGTTTGTTTTTTTTTTGTTTGAATGTACGTAGCTGCATCAGAGATGCAGTTTGTTTTGGATAAAAGATATCAAACTAACGTATTAAATGGTTTTTTTTTTAGATTTTTTTATTTTTTAGGACTGATTATTTTTATTTTGTCGTTTATTCTTTATGATTTTTCGGAAGGATCGAAACAGAAAAGAATGTTATCATAATAGCCGTTAGTTTGATATCTTTTATCCAAAACAAACTGCATCTCTAATGCAAATAATACGTACATTCAAAAAAAAAAAAAAACATAAACAAACTACGTTAACTAAACATGATATGGCTAGGTTACCCAAAAGATTGCTTCTACACCTTCACACCCCTTCGTTTTCTTGACCATTACTTGTCGGATCCAAACTCGTACCGGATGAGTTTGCGCTTTTAATTGTAGTTGTCCGCTTCGTTTTCCAAAAGGCGTTGCATGTCGTAGATGAGGTTGAACATCTGCACAGCAGCTGCCTTACTTTCCTTAATTGTTTCTTGGGCTAGAACATAGTTCATGTACGCTGGTCTTGTGCTTTGATCTTCAAACAGCTCTTTTCGGAGTTCATAATCTGCTTCCATCATTTTTTCCAACTCTTTGATATACCTTTTGTTATTTTCAGTCTTATGGATGAGCATTTTGAGCATCGCTTCAAGATCTTTTCCCTTCATATTGGTGGTAGGATAGAAGATGTAACACCAAGTACTTGTGATAAGTATTTGAAAGTTAATTCTAGCAAAAAGGGGTAAATTTGTCATTTTACCATAAAAGGGTAATTTGGTCAATTGACCAAGTAAGGCACCAATTATGTAAAAATATTGTTTACTTGTGGTAAAAATGTAAGAAATGTAGCTCTTATGTGATGAAATTTGATCATGTGGCCAAAAGTTCAAGAAAAAGGACTTGAGGGGCTAAAATGAAAAACTGGAAAATATAAAAATGAGAAGTATCTCTCATTATTGTTGGCTGAACTTGAAGAGGTTACGGGAAGAGCTCTTGAAGATGAAATTTCTGGAATTCACAAGAATTGAAGTGGGAAGATGGAATTCTAGCTTGGAATTGAAGATTCCTAAGTATATAAGGTTAGTAAATTGAATTTCTAACCTAACTTTTGTGTGTGTTCTTCATAGGATGAATTGAACTGAAATTACAGTTATGATTCAAGAGGTTTAAATGAATTCTAAGCCTCAAACATGTTTATGTTGTAAGAACACATATCAAATTGAAAGTATGTTGCTATTAGTGAAAATTTGGAACTTTGCTCAAGAACCCTAAATCATGAGTTTATATGATCAACTTGATTTTAATGGGTTTTGATGAGTTCCAAAGGTTGTATTTGATGAAGAGAATCAGTAGTAGTAGTTAATTTCAAACAATTTCAGTTTTTGGTCAAAAATGTCAAAAACGGGAATTGTTGGAAAATGTTTGATATATATGTTTTCCATGGGTTAAAACTAGTTGTTAACTGATGGTTTTTGTCCTGGAACAATCCCCTATTGATTAAGTAGAGTAATAAGGACTTAATGGGTGAAAATGGGGATTTCTAGCTGAAAAATCGTGATTCTGGTCTGTTTAGCAGAGATCGGGTCACGATCTATTAGGGATCGGTCGCGATCTAGATCGGGTCCCGATCTCTAAAGAGATCGGGTCGCGATCTCTGCTCAGCAGCAAAAATCAGCCCCTGTTAAGAGAAGTTTCATTTTTGGAATTTGGGGCTACGCTTGTCCGTTTGACCTCAAATTTTAAACACAAGTCCAATATAGTATGAAACTTCGTGGAAAATTGTCGGAATGCGTATACGACCTCCCGGAAGTACTGTAGCAAAATACGCGTATTTCGGGAAGTGTATTAAATTTTTATAACGATGGTTGTTGCTTGGAAATGCTTGGAATTGGTATTATATTAGACTCTTATGCATTAGAGTCAATTAAAGTGATTGTTAACCTATAATCATTGTGTATACAAATGAATATATAGGTACGGGACAAATTGTTGTAGCACGTACAAAAGGGCAAGAAACAACCGGAATTTAAATGCAGCTAGTATCCAGGTGAGTAATCTCACTTATATCATATATGATATGTATTGATTGGACTGTTACAGATTGAAACAGATTTGGGGGACGAAATTTGACAGTTTACAGATGCATTGAAAAGACAATACCAGATAAGCCGTGAGTCTGTGATAGACAAGAACGGAGCTGTGAGTCATTAATACGACAATACCAGATAAGCCGTGAGTCTGTGAAAGACAAGAACGGAGCTGTGAGTCAATAATAAAAGTAAAAAGACAATACCAGATAAGCCGTGAGTCTTATAAAGACAAGAACGGAGCTGTGAGTCAATAAAAAGACAATATCGGGTAAGCCATGAGTCAATGAAATGACAAGAACGGAGCTGTGAGTCTAGGCAAAAGCGGGGCAAACTCGTGAGCTATAAATGATTATGGTATTGGATGTATATCCAACTGGTGCGGTCTATTTGGCTATGATAATAATGATGAAACTGTTTGGTGTGGCTTATATGGCCAGGAAATATGGTGCAGTCAAATTGTGACTACGAAATATGGGACAGAAATGGTCAGATATGATTAAACGTGCAAATAACTGACGTGATTTGATACTTATATGTATTATGGTTCAGCCTGTAAGGCTATGAAGTAGGATGTGAAATCCTAAGAGATATACGATCAGCCAGTAAGGCTAGGAGTTTGGATCCGATATCCAAACATATATACGGTTAGCCGGAAGGGGCTATAAAATGGGACCTAGCATTGAAAAGACGAGTTAAAAGAGATTTATCATATATAGGAAATTATATATGAATGTATTTCTTATACATGTTATTTGCAGATATGATTACTCACTGAGCTTTATAGCTCACGTTATATGTTAAATGTCCCTGCAGGTTAGCATGATCCTGATAAAGGAAAAGATAAAGTCCGTGACTAAAGAAGTGGGACTTATAGATGCTGTCAGTAGCAGCCCGGCTTCAAAGGAGATTATGGTATTTTATACTCTCCTTGATACACTTGTACCCGTTTTTAATAAAATGTACCCCTCTTGTTATGGTTTTAAGTATTGAAACCGTTGTTTTAAATGAAAATTTTCCAGGGGTGTTTTTGCTTTAAAAGTCGGGTGTTACAGAAGATGTGTTTACATGTAAGATAATTGTGTGTAATGAGGAATGGTTGTAGTTCATTATATAGTATTGTGAGTCTCAAAAGGAACCTCTCGGAGAAGATGGGAACCGTAGTAAATGGCATGCAAATGAAAAGACGCATATACGGCGATTGGAAGGTGCTTTAATTACCAAACAATAAATTTTTTAGTTGGTAATTAATGGTAAATATTGGAAATCTTTGTTTTGAATTATCTTTTCTTTTTTTGTCTTCCTGAGTTTCCTTTCGTATGTAATTTTGTAGATGTGCATGATCTGATTTTACAATAAAATGAATAGATATAATTTTGTAGATGTGCATGAACTGTGCTGCTCGGTTTCATGTGGCATGGCTGGGTTGTAGGTTCCTCATCTGGCCGAACCCACTTGTTTTATAAAAAAAAAAATTAATCATTTAAAAATTATCATCTTCCTTTCCTTATAAATATCACCTCCTTACCCATTAAAAAATTCACACCTTCACCGTTCTTTCTTTCTCTCACCATCTCTCTAAACTCTTTCCTATTATTTAAAAAAAAAACCCTATTTATTTTTACAAAATGAGTTCTAGCCGAGACAACTCCAAAAAACGCGGTTCTTCCAAAAATAAAAACCGTCAAGATGTCCCTCCGTCCCCATCCCCAAATTATCATAACGTCAACCAATATCCCCAATTACAAGCTTATACTCATTTCCAACCGGATTTCAGCCAATTCCAACCTAATTATCCCTAATTCCAACCTAATTATCCCCAGTTCCAACAAAGTCCCGACCAATTGCCCAACTCCCAATAATAAAAAAATATGATGTGGCATCGCGGGTTCGGTGGTAACTGCTTCCATGGGTGTGGGATGGAGTGGGATGGGAAAAGATGGAAGTGAGAGGAGAGAGAAAAAGTTGATGTGGCAAATGGGATGTGTGGGATAGGAATGGTTTACTCCCCAACCTTATAAAGTGTAATTTCTTTTCTTCGATAACTTCTTTGAGTCTATTCTTGTTTACTTCTACAAAATGGCTGGACTTGGGAGGGTAATAGTTGTTCTTCGTAGACATTTGGTCAACTTTTTTTTTCTTTATACATCATATAACTATATTCAATTTGTTTGTCCAAAAACCACCATTAAAGTGGTTAGCTAGTGGTGATCACCAGATATGATACATTTCAAAATGAAGTTGACCCAAATTCGAATCTCACAGGCTTCAATATTGGGGTGATATTTTATTAAAGAAAACAAATATTACAGGTTACTTGCTTATTTGACATCTACGTGGTCACTTTATCCTTCTCATATTTGCCCTCCCTACCATGCAATGAAGCCTACACAAAATGAGATCCAAAAAGTAAACCCTAACACTTTAAAAAAACAAGTTCTTTTGTCAAAGTATGGTCGTTGCATAGAATAGTCGTGATTCAAGGTTCGGAAAATGACATTTCAAGACCAAAGGAGTCTTCACTTTCGAGAAAGTAAGAAGTGATAATAAAGAATTCACTATCTCTGAAGCTGACTTTCCTTTGATGAATCCCAAGAAGTGATAATAAAGAATTCACCATCTCTGAAGCTGACTTTCCATTGATGAATCCCAAGAATCTTCTTACACTTGGATGCCACGTTCAAAACAAACTCTTCATCTACAATCAAGCCAAGTTCATCCGCAAAGCTTTACTCTTCACTGATAAGGAGTATCAATGTGAAGACGATTCTTCAACTATAAAAAAGGGGATTAATGACACTTTGAGACCTAAGCAACCCGTCCACCCCTCCCCACTCTTAGCTCCTTATCTTCAATTGCAAGTAAGCAACTTGCGAACTACCTTCGACCGCAAGCAAGCTGACGTAGACCACCACTGTTGGTCCCTCTTTTTTGGCGACTCCCCTCCTATCGGTCTCTTTCTTATTTTCACAATGCTCTTTCTCTCTCTTGGGTTTATCCTAACCAAGAAAGCCACTCATGATTAGAGTTGCTTGGAGCTAAAGCAACCAAGTACCAACTCGGCTTGAGGAAGATTTTGCTACAAGAAATGTGACCACGTCATTTACAAGCTTGGATCTACGCTTTAGGGTGCAACTACATTACATAAGTTCTACGTTGGGCTCTTGAATCATCCAAGATCAAGGCAAGAATCGTCAAGAAAGGTATGAAACCTAAACTATGGTTTTAGGTCTAGAGTTGTTGCAAGTTTTCGGAACATATGATCCCCTTTTGGTTTTAGATCTTGTTTTGCTTGTTAGCTTCTGTTACGTTTATTTTGTTAACGAATTTCCTAAACCTAACAATATTATTGTTCATAATGTGTACATGTTGTTTATATATTATTGTTTACATTATGTTGTTTAATGTTATTTACTTATTCCACCAACATACTATGCTCTTATCACTTACATAAATGGTTTTTTATTATTTATTAAATTAAAAAAAATTAAATAAAGTAGTTTATTTAATAATTAAATATAAGTTTAATTAATTATAAGCAATTAATTATACGAGTTAGGTTACTAAAATCGGTCAACATGAAATTGTTTGGAAAAACTCATATAATAATTTAAGTACAAATGAATAATAGCTTGACTATTATGAAAATAAGTCATAACCAAAACCCTAATATTGTTATCCTCCCGTTCCTAGAAAATGATGCCTCATTCATCTACTCTCATTGTCGTTGATGATTTCAAGCAAGCCAAGAAATATGAAGAACAACTTTGCTTGGTTATGTATAATAGCATTTTGTATCTGATCATGTGGATACTGATAACTTTTATCAATCATGATTATTGCCTCCTAAATAAAAGGAACCCTAGATAGCAATACATAATCCTTAAGCATCCGATGGTTGTTGATTCTTAATAAGTAATTGTTTATCTAATTAAACCCGGCTTTTAGGGTAAAAAATTAACACTAACATATTCTGTTGTGAAGTTGGTTTTTAATTCTTTTTTAACAGATTAACCCAAACAAGCCCAAGACCATAAAATGAGTCCAACACAATAATATAAGATGAGCCCAATAATTGACTAAACTCGATCTATGATGTAAGCCCAAATAATAAGCTTTAGGTGCATAAATATGCATATTTTTGCATGTTTATTTTATTGTTATGACATTGTATTTTGTCTTAAACCACATGCTTTATGCTTGTTTTTGTATAAATGGTGTTGTGTTGGAGCAATATCGTTTTGCATGCAAAAATGGTATATTCTGAAGGTGTTTTGAGACTTGGAACCTAAGACATATACCAAGAGGAAGTCTCACGACAATTTTCAGGTAATTTGGACCAAGTTTGAAGAAGTCGAAAAACCCGCTCCTAACACGAAAAACACTCGAGTCGAGTTGGACAAAAGCTATCCAACTCGAGTCGAGTCAAGCATCAAAAGGCAATGTACTTTCAAGAAACTCGATTCAAGTCAGACTGGGGCTAACTAACTTGATTCGAGTCAAGCCAAAAAAGGCAATGTACATTCCTATCAACTCGACTTGAGTCCAATATGCCTAAGGCAACTCGAGTCGAGTCCGATCTGGCAAGCCAGTGCAGGCTGCTAGCAAGCTATCTTTTTATTATTATTATTATCATTGAGCATGAGTCTTCCTTCATTCTTTAATTCATCCAGGGATCAGTGCAAGACCATTTTAACACTATAAATAGAGTGTTTGTGTTATGTAATAAACATAGATTCTATGGAAATTGATTCTTTGGATACCATTGATCCTTAGGCATTCATCACCCCCATCATGTAAATATCCATTTTTATCATTTATAGTTTTATAGGTAGTTATAGTTTTTATTTCAGTTTGTATGAGGTTCTTAGCCAACGTGTTTGACTAAAACCTCCACCACCCGACTTTTGGTTGGACATTTTCTTGTTTGTGTTTTGGTTTAGTCTTGCAAATT
Source organism: Cichorium intybus (assembly GCA_023525715.1). Classification (NCBI taxonomy): domain Eukaryota; kingdom Viridiplantae; phylum Streptophyta; class Magnoliopsida; order Asterales; family Asteraceae; genus Cichorium; species Cichorium intybus. Next base: position 129,634,215 of record CM042011.1, on the reverse strand, counting down.
AGTCACTTATTATCATCTTGATTTGTTATTGGGATTTTAGCTGATCACGAATATTTCGGTTCTTAACCAAGTCAAGTTATATGTATTTTCAATTTTTTTGGGAATCGTTATTAATAATAATATGGAAGTACTTTTATTTTGAAATGTTTGACACGATGAATCAATCAAGCTATTAGAGAGTAAAGAACCAACACAAAGGGGGTAAAACACTACTCTCGGTCAATTATAACATTAATCACTAGTTGACCAATGAGGTGTGCATACCTTTTATACAATTACAGTTCTATTCCTAGTTTTATACTTGTGATACACGTTTACTTTCGTGTAACACCTAACATCTAAATCAAGTGCACCCAAAATTTTCATTTTAAAACATATTCATACATACACAAAAGATGATATAACGATGTACTGGATTCAAATACATAGTCACCTTTTATCAAAAGAAACACAAGCACATACAAAGTTCCTAAGTCTGGTGTTATTAATACATCAAAACTTTACAACCCAAAAAGGCTCTCATCCTATGATCCAGCTACATTTTTCTCATTTAACTATTATGTGCATATATATATATATATATATATATATATATATATATATATATATATATATATATATATATATATATATATATATATATATATATATATATAACCTGATATCTTTGTGCATTCATAAAATGATGATTTCAAAATGATTTTGGCATCTTACATGTGTATTGCATCTAGGTGGGGAGTCTAAGGGGTCATTCATAATCTGGACGGAAAAATTTGACGAAAGATGTTTGACGGGCGATTAGATTTCTAGATAATCATCACCATACACGTGTCGCGGTTAGCTACCTCACGTGTGATGCTTGTATGGTGGTTCGCAAGTACCTAGCCTTTGACAATGAATTGGTGTCACAAATTACATATCCAATTTTGAACCTACAACTTTTATTTTTAACATTCAACTTTCTGATTCATATATGCACATTTCATAAAGCTCCTATTTTTATTTTTAATATTTAATTAACGAAACAAATTTCTTCACCAAAAACAAGTTTTCAAAATTTCTTCTTGTATTTGTTTAAAAACATGTTTGTTTATGGATTTGTTGAAATAATAAAGAAGACAAAGGGATTTGCACAATTAGAAAATTTTAAAACCCCAAAAACCAAATTTGGAAAATTTTATTTTTTTTTCTTTCAGATTTGCAAATTTGACGAAACCTTACCAAAAACTCAAGAACCAAACAAAATGAGGAAATCATAAACTTAAATCACCATTGATGTTGCCTATAGAAGATGGTCGGAGACTAGCTCGAGGTGCCATACTCACCGAAGATGTTACCAGATGTGCTAACTTGAGCCCCCAAATCGATTAAACCCATAGTAACCATAATGATAACGTGTTTTCAACAAAAAATATAACTGATAGTTCACCAAATAAAAGGAATTAACAAGTATATACACCTAGTTACGCTATTACATCATTAACTATTACATCATTCACCAAGAACTAAAGAAAGTAATATCTAAATTACAATTTTGGTCCTTGTGGGTGATACCTTTTTCATTTTTGGTCCTAGTTTTTCAAATTTCGCATGAATGGTCACCATAGTTGGTAATATATTGCAGTTTTCCTCCCTATGGTTTCCCAAACTTGCAAGTGTGGTCCTTAAAGTCTGTTACCGTCTAAGAAGCTCCAATGTAGGCATGTTAAAAAAAGACTTTTTCCCCAAATACTAACATTAACAAATATCTATTTCAGGAACCATTCTAAAAATTCTTTTCAAAACCAATAAAAACCTAAATGTAATGTAGCAGCCATCGATGACTTCTCTACAAACCATCTGCCTCCATAGTATATAGCCCTCTAGCACTACCCCCACCTCTCCAGTCTCCGACACCACCTTCTCCTCTGTGTCTAAGGGTAGAGATTACAAGGTAGAAAAGAACATGCGTGTCAAGTATGTATGTTTATGTTTGACGTGATACTGAGATCAATACAAAGAGTTCAAGCGATAAATATTGAATTAATAAAAGAAAATGAAATTTAGAAAAAGTAAGAGTCAGAAGCAATGCAAAGCAATGCAGGATGGATAGAAAGACATCAATGATGTCTTGATTGAGTGGACACATTGTCCTATAAGCGTTGTAGGTACTGCTGGGCGACATAACTATAGTTGTCGGTGGCAGGAAGTGTAGCCATAAGTGCACATCTCCATCACTCGATCTTTTTGTATCGATTTCAATTTCAAAACAACATCTCCATTACCAGATCCTAATTTATGTACTTCCATGTATAAATATTTAGATTTATTCAATTATGCATCCTGTTTGCATAAAGATTTAATCAAATTCTTTTTTATTTGATTGGTAGGTATGAAGATTTGGGATTTGCTTTAAATTTGTTTTTGAATATGTTTAGAACCGGAAATGGTGGTGAGGTTAGTCGGAGACTGGTGTTGGTTGGTGATGGATATTTAAAAATGACGATGGTGATGGTGGTGCTCGTTGAAGGTATTCGCAACGATCAATGGTGGTGGTGGAGGTTGGTGAAGTAGTAGCAAGTTTAAGAAATGGGGTGGGCAAAGATAATTGTACGGTGGTGGTGGAAAAAAAGGTGGGGTTGTATACAGTGGCGAAAGAGTGGGGGTTCTGGGTGAGTGGGTAGGGTATGTGTGGCCCATTTATTAAACAAATAATAAACTAATAAATAATAAATTATGAAAAAGATAAAAATAGAGATGAAATGGTCACTTTACATGTATTTAACATTTAAGTTTGATGGTGACGACCATGAGAACCAAAAATGCAATTTTTACCGACGATAGCTATCCATATAAAAAAAATAAGGACAAAAAAAAAAACAACTTGGACCAAAATTATAATCTACTCTAAAATTATAAAATTAGTTTTGGCTTCATAATTTATAATAATTTCCAAATTATAATATTTAGAGTAAATTACATGAATGTTTCCTATAATTTAAGATAATTTGCGCATTTAGTCACTAATTATTATTTTTAACTCGGAACATATATAGCTTGATTTTGTTCCAAAGTTGGTCATGGCAAGAGACAAAATTACTAGCGTACCATTACTTAGTTGTTTTATAATATTAATCCTCTATATAATTAATTGTTTTATTAAAACCTAGTGATTCCCATCCCCCACCCTTTAATATCGTCACCGTTAAAACCCTTTAGACGAAACGGAGTACCCCGTGATGGCCACGTAAGGCACCATGACGGCGTGCACACCGTCCCGTGTGACCGTGATGGGCCGTGGTCGTGGTCGAGCGTTATGCCTTTCACGCCGTATCACACCCAATGAAACCAATTTAGCCGTTGAACGGCTATAATTTAAAAAAAAAATTTACCTTTTTTAATTTACCAACATTTACACATATATATACAACACATCTTTTTAACCTCAAACACAAACATCTTCTTCATCTTTTTAACTCAAACACACACAAATATTCAAACATCTTTTGCAATGAAACAAAATCTAAACACCCCACCTTCAAACCAAAACCACGAGTATGATCCGTTCGGATTAAACTCGACCCCGCGCCAATACCCGAATCTTGAATCGTCCCGCGGTGGTTTTATAAATTTACTTCAAGGCGGGTTGCCGATCGCACAACCACCACTTTTTCAACAACCATATCCGGCATTCAACCCATATCAACAATTTCAACCCCCGTTCTCGTTTCAACCGTAAGGATTCCAACCGCAATCATCGCAACCACCAATGTCACAACCACCACCACAACTGCAACCGGTGTCTCCCGAAATCGTTCAAGAGACACAAGAAGAAGACGACAACCAAACCCGCCAGGCCGCAAGGAGGAAGGCAAAACAAACGGGGGGCAAAAAACGAACGATTTGGACGAAAGAGGAAGAACTAAATTTGGTCAAGGCGTACATTTCCGCTTCCATTGACCCGATCGTCGGGGACTCACAAACGCTTGACACTTTTTGGAACAAAGTTCAAGCGTTATTTTACGATTTAATGAGAGAAAAAAGGCGCAACATGGATAAAATAACGGGGAAATTTCGGGAGATGCGGCTCAAGCTCAACCAATTTAACGACATCTTCAACAATCTCACGAATATGCGTAAGAGGGGGTCCAACGATTTCGACGTTTTGAACGCGGCGTTAAAACAATACGAAACAACAACGCCCACTCGGAAAGCGTTCTCGTATACGCAAGCTTGGAGCGAGTTGAAAAAACAACCGAAGTGGCTCCTTGTCGAAGATTCGCAATATTCGGGAACTAAACGATCAAGGTCAATCCACCAAGAAACGTCACAACAATCAGACGGGCGAACTTATATCGACGTGAAAGACGAGCCCGTGGATCTCGAAGAAGACGAACCCCAACCGATCCGTCGACCGATGGGGCGAGACAAGTCAAAAAAAGCGGCCAAGAAAGCGGCTTCGGGTTCCGGTTCTGAGTCGAACGTTATGGAATTGTTTGGCGAAAAATTCGACCGATACGTCCAATTACAAAACGACAAGGTCAGGATTATGGGTCGGGTCGAACAAGAAATAGTCCAAACGCAACGGAAGTTACAACGAAACGCCGATATCGACTTGTTGGCAAAAAAATCAACCGACTTCGAGGGCGAGGATTTGGAGATTTTCTTGGCGATGCGGGAAAGTGTCCGCGCAAAATATCGCCCTAGGAACGACAACTAGTTTACGTTTATTTTCCAATTGTCGTTTTTTTTCTAAGTTAGTTTTTTTGTTTGTGTTGTTTTTTTAATTTTAGTGTAATTTTTATTTTTAATGTAATGGTTTTTAATTTAAAAATTATGTTTTAATTTATTTTTGAATTTTTTTAATTAAAAAGATGATGTAGTGTGATGAAAATGTGATAGGTATAAAGTGTGTAATGTGATGGGGTAAAACCTATGTGGCAATGACGTGGCACCTATCACATTTGAGCAATGTGATGGGTACTCCTATAAGTCTTACTCCAAAAAACTAGGGTATTGGTAAAAAAACCCCCTCATCGTGAAAATATAATGTCCCATCAATTAAGGTTTCTTTTTATATTAGTTTTAGGGAATTGCCAAAAATACACCCATATTTCACTAAAAATACAACCCTATTCAAAGTCAATGATTTTCTATTTGTTGGTATTTTCTGGAAAAATCAAATATGATTGGTTGAAAATGCTTTGACTTTTATTAAAGGTGTATCTAGGATGTATCTTTAGTAGCACCCTAGTTTATATATATATATATATATATATATATATATATATATATATATATATATATATATATATATATATATATATATGTATATATAGGCGTGTTATTTGGTCGATTAAATCGGGTTTCGGTTTAAGTCGGTTTTTTTAATTTTCCAAATTAATCGTAACCAAACCAAATAAGATTCGGTTAAATCGGTTTCGGTTTATTCGATTTGGTTAATCGGTTTATGTTTATTCGGTTTGGATAATCGGTTTCGGTTTATTCTGTTTGGTTAATCGGTTTCGGTTTATTCAATTTGGTTAATCGGTTTCGGTTTATATATATATATATATATATATATATATATATACATATATATATATATATATATATATATATATATATATATATATATATATATATATATATATATATATATATATATATATATATATCATTTTCCCTTGAGTAATTCTAATCCTATATATTCCAATCCTACACCGTTGCATGACATACTTACCGTTTCGATCAAATCCTCCACCGTTGCATCAACGCACCCATATTGCAATTGCAATTGTTTGTGGTTTTCATTACGTAAATGTTACATTGAATGAAGGATACCCGATGCCTCCAATTTATCCACAGTAGAATTATTTCAAGTATCACAATGCATCTGAATGGGCTACTCCTTATGAAAGACAACTACAGATGTAAATGAATCATTTCCGTTCTAATCGTAGCACTGAAAGAGTTGTATTGGATGATTGATGATTATTTAAGTAATTTAATATTGTATTTTATTATCTTCAGTTATGCAAAAAAAAAAAAAAAAAAAGCTCGATTAGAATAATTAGAACAACACTATATTACAACATTTGATAATATAAACGAACAAAACATATAAAAGTGTATTCAAACAAAACGTCAAAAATTAGAAAATTAGTAAATTACAACGTTAAATAATGCAAACGAACAAAACGTAAAAGAAAAACATATTAGAAAATATATTCGAACTAAACGTCAAAATGTTAAATAATTATTTATATTATAAATACTTAAATAAGTAAATAAATTAAATAAAAATAATATATATATATATATATATATATATATATATATATATATATATATATATATATATATATATATATATATATATATATATATATATATATATATATATATATATTAAAACTAATATAAAAAGAAACCCCAATTGATGGGACATCATATTTTGATGATGAAGGAGTTTTTTTTAAGATCACCCAAAAACTATCTTCTTCTCCAACAACAAGAAATTTCTGTCAGTTTTTCCAATCAACTTACACCTAATCAAAAAGGGGAATCTGCTGTGTATTCCCATCTTGCAACATTGGTTTATTTTCCCTTCCTCAATTCCGCCATCTTCCTCCGACGACGACGACACCCGTATCTTGCCACCCATATTCCAATTCCTTTTCTCTAAGACTCACCGACGATGAAGATACAAATCTATTTTGGTTTTGGATTTGAGTTGCAGGTTCGATTTCGACTTGCATTTCGGCCGCGAGTTTGGTTTTGGTTCTGGATTTGAGTTGCAGGTTCGATTTTTTACTTATTTGGGTCGCAGGTTTGATTTTGGTTCTGGATTTGAGTTGCAGATTTGATTTTGAGTTACATGTTTGATTTTAAATGTATTTCACATTTATAAGTAGCTTTGTGATGAGTTTGGTGATTATATGTCCAATTGTAAAACACAAGGACCAAAACTGTAATTTTCGTTTAATTTACTCTAGTATTTATTTGAGATTGTATCAATGACTTTTCAAACCCACCCTCTTTGACTTTACTACCCTAAAATCCTTCACGCTTGATTATCTTATCTCGTATGAACACCAATTGACGATACGAAATTCTTCGTGATTTTCCAGGGAAATTTGCGAGCATCAGCTAGTTCACTAGCGAATTTCTCAACATAAATCGAAGTTGTCGATGTAAATTATTTAGTGCTAAGTCGTATATCGTCTTCTGGTTTATGATTAGATTACAGAGTTCATTGTACAATAATTTCCGTTCTGAATCAATCGCATTTCGGTGGTTATCTTACTTTAGGTAAAGAAGAAGTTTAATCCGTACATTTTGTTGATTTAAGCTGATTGTATGTATTGTTAATTAATTGATTCGTTTCTTTTTCGTTTGTGTGTGGATTTAATCCAATTGAAGGGCGAGGAGTTCGAAGAAGCATTCGCGTAACATGGCACCTCCAATTCTATCTCTAGCTTTACCATCGGAAACCGGTCGAGTTCTCAGTATTCAATCTCACACTGTTCAGGTTCGTTTTACTTTTTCGTCCTGACTGCAGATTTGTTTGACTTACTGGAAATTGACATTGGATTACCGCTTTTCTAGACCGATGCATTACCAGGATAACAGTTGATTTCGAAATTACATTTGTTTTCTCTTTTCTCACTGCACTATCAACTATGCTAGCACTGATTCACACCAGCTTTGTGTATAACACTTTGCATGTTCATCAAGTTTCTCTCTAAAGTTGTTCTATCCTCTCTCTATAGGGCTATGTTGGCAATAAGTCGGCTGTATTTCCACTCCAACTACTGGGATATGATGTTGATCCGATTATGTCAGTGCAATTCTCAAACCATACAGGCAAGCTGCTATTATTTTTACCTCTTTAAGAACCCTAATTCAGATTTAAATCAATCCATGGCTTATTAACATCCGGATTTTGCAGGATACCCAACTTTCAAGGGGCAAGTTCTGAATGGGAAACAACTTTGGGAGTTGATAGAAGGCCTAGAATCCAATAATCTATTATACTACACACATTTATTAACAGGTATTTTCCATCTTTTCCTAACACAAAAACCATTGAATTGTGATTTGGATCTGGTTTTGTTGATGAATTTACATTTTACAGGCTACATTGGTTCGGCTTCTTTCCTGGACAATGTATTAGAAGTAGTAAAAAAGCTTCGTTCCATCAATCCTACACTTACGTATGGTAAGTTTATAATTTTTAGCATCCATGAACAGATTTATGAGTTATGAAGATAATTTATGTTCTTTGTGTTTTTTCAATTGTCAGTTTGTGATCCAGTTATGGGTGATGAAGGAAAGTTATATGTCCCTCAAGAATTGGTGTCTGTATACCGTGAAAAAGTTGTCCCTGTTGCTTCAATGTTGACTCCAAATCAATTTGAAGCTGAACAATTGACTGGATTTAGGTATTTTTAAACACTCCAATTATAATTATCTCCATAATAATTAATTAATTAATCTTGTCAGAATTGCATGTGAGCAAGATGGAAGGAAAGCATGCAGGCATCTTCATGCAGCTGGTCCATCAAAGGTTCTTTCTCAAAACATTTCGTATTTATATTCTTTTTTCACTATTGATTCTATTTATCATCTTTTTAAAAAAAAAAAAAAAAAAAAAAACTTTCTCAGGTTGTTATCACAAGCATATCTATAGATGGCAATCTTCTTCTAATTGGAAGTCATCAGAAACAAAAGGTAAACATTTCATTAATCTTTAACAACTTAAAAATCTTTTTATTTTTCTAGTGCTTACAAGTTTCCTTTTGTTTCTTAATAAAAAATATTATATTTTTTCTGTCTTCTAAATATTGTAGGATCAATCTCCTGTACAATTCAAGATTGTCATCCCTAAAATCCCTGCATATTTCACAGTATGCCTTTTTTTCTCTATAAATATATTAAATTAAATTATTAATATATATATATATATTGTAGCCTGATGTTTCTTTCTTTTTGGTTGCAGGGAACAGGAGACTTGATGACTGCATTATTACTTGGATGGAGCAATGTAATTAATAATTTAATACAATTCTTTATAAAATTAAAACTTTCTGATAAAAAAAAAAGTTGTTTATTATAAAAGATTGTCTATTTGTCTTTCAGAAATATCCAGACAACCTTGACAAAGCAGCAGAGCTTGCAGTATCAAGCTTACAGGTATTCGTGCATATTTTTTTAATGCATATTTTATATTTTTGAAAAAAAATAAATAAATAAAATCTCATATCAAGCATTTATTCTTTAATATTTACAGGCTGTTTTGAGTCGAACATTAAAGGATTATGAAAAGGCAGGGTATGATCCACAATCGAGCAGTTTGGAGATTAGATTGATTCAGAGTCAAGATGATATTCGAAACCCAGAAATTAAATACAATTCTCAATTATACGATTAAATATTAAATACATGTATAATTAAGCTTTTGTAATGAACACTAGCTTTATTTTAATTAAACTAGAATTCAAAGACAATTCATGATTAAAGATTAAATATTTAGTTTTCATCTCCAATGTGAACATGTGAAGATCCCATAAAGATTAAATATTTTTGCAAACTTTAGGAAATTGTGTGTATTGTTGTTGTTGATATTAATTTATGTAGGTAAAACCTACGTTCAAAATTGTCTCCAACCTTTATTAGTTGTGAAAACAACTTGTATATTTCTTTTGTAGATTATTATGAAAATAATGTTTATATTTGGGTTGGTTAACAATTTTATAGTTAAATAGATTTTTCAAAGTATTTTGTTGTTATTGTATCTTTGAAGTTTTGATACAACCCGTTGAATTTCGTCGACGCCTCGTTCACGTCTCGAAATTTTGTTGTTATTGTATCTTTCGATCGATCCGGTTTACAGCCCAAATGTTTATGAAACGAAGTTTTAATAGTTTCCCAAAAATGATATTTAGATCGGGCATTTCCGACATCGACATTATCTGAAACATCGACCCATGCCAGTGCTAAAGTGACTTCTTCTTCGAGTGCCGTGGAATATGTTTTTCGTGACCTTCGAATTTTTTTGAGAAGATTTATTGGATGATGATATTTTAACAATTTTTGTAGTGTAAAATTTGAGTGTTTGTGGTGTAAAAATTGTGGTATAAATATATATTTATTGTTAAAATAATTAGATAAACCTTTTCTCTTTAAAACCTAATGGCTATATAGCCAATTTTGAACGTTCCTCGTGCGATATGAGAATACCCCATACGGGTTTCATTTTGCGGGGTCACAACAAGGGGGGGGGGGGGGGGGGGGGTTCCCCGTGAAAGAGATGCCTCCCCGCATCCCTCCTCCTCCCCTTCACCACACCGCACGGTCTTAAATGCAGTTTTACTTAAACTTAAAAAAATTATCTGTTAATTATTTTCTATTCGTATTTGTTTTTATTTTACATATAATTTAACAACTCCATTATTTGTGGTTTAAACAACTTCATTTTCATCAAATCTCATGTTTATCAAACAACTTCATCATCTTTAAAAATTAAAACGTATAATATATCCTTTGAAATAAATAAATACATACATGTGACAACAGCAATATGCATAACATAAATCAGCAAATCTATTTTCTAACATTGGTGTGTTGCTCGCTATTGTAAGGAACTCAAGTGAATTGTATTATTTCGATGAAGGAAACAATCAAACAAAAAATGAAGATTAAAAGTTTGTTATCTTATAAATCGAGTAAATTTAATGGCATTACCTTAAATAACAAATTTAGAAACTCATACTCCATCCACAACCCTATATTTGTAATTAGGATATTAAATTAAGGAAACCAATATGAGACGCATAGAAAATAGGTTGTAAATAGGTTGTTTTTTTTATAATTATCCAATTACTTATTGAAAACATTATTGGAATTTTACAGGCATAATCAAGATCAATATTATATAAAGCTTACACAGAAGTGAAGTTATGCTTACTTGGAAGTGTGAGGCTTGAAGAGGATGCCATACTTCTGATTCCTTTAATCTTCCCGTAATGGTGTATTGCTAATGATCTGATGGATGGATCTCACCTCTGTGATACTCATACTAATGGTGTTTTATAGAGTGATTTTGAAACGTCCACGAGATTGGTTGAGTATTCAAGGGTCGTTCATTTATTCACTAAATTGAGTATCCAAAGGGTCGTTCATTTATTAACTGAGTTATGCATTTACACCTTAAGGGAAAGAGAATTAGAACCACACAAGATTAGTCCCTTGAGTTAAAGAAAAATGCCATATCCATCATACTACATATCTCTAAGTCTAGGGATTGAGTTGTCATTTTGGCAAAGTTGTGGTACAAAATATCATAATACCCAACATATAATAATATAGTCCTAAGGTCACATTTATGTGTTATTTTCCAACATTCTCCCACTTGACCGAGTGACTATATGTATACGTGTTTCTTTATTTGGCCAAGATAAGTTCATCATGTTTTATATTAATACCAAAGCAGAAAAGTACAGTCTGGTGTATCGTTTTTAGATACGGGACCCCCACCAATCATACAATGGTACTTCATATGAAACTTGCGATTAATTTGCGCCAAATGACTTTAGAGTTAAGTGGTGATGCAGTACATTTGTCCATATAGAAAGTAAGTGTGCACAAGTTATTAATATAGACAAAACGCATATAATAGAGGAGTTATAATCAAGTACTTGATAATTAAGATTCAAAATTTTCAGTAAAACAATATGCTATAATTACATTATACTAGGTCTACCCTTAAGCCCATATTAACGACATGTTGTTGGAATACTTTGGGTGGTAGACCTTTCGTCATCGGATCCGCTAGCATATTATTTGTGCTAATATGCTCGATACAAATATCATTCTCCTCGACTCGTTCTCGTACGAACAAGTACTTTGTATCGAGGTATAAGCCAGCCCCACTTGAACTATTGTTATTTGAAAAACTTACGGCGGCTGAATTATCACAATAGATTTTTAATGGCCTTTCTATGGAATTGACAATCATGAGTCCCTTTATCAAATTTCTCAACAGCATTCCATGACAAGTTGCATTATAAACAGCAACATACTCAGCCATCATTGTTGATGTTGTCGTCAACTTTTGCTTATGACTCCTCCAAGATATAGGCCCTCCTGACAACATAAAGATGTATCCCGAGGTTGACCTTTTGTCGTCTTTGCACTTGGCAAAGTCAGAATCTGAATAACCTATCACTTCCAAATTATCACTTCTTCTGTAAACAAGTTTGTGATCCTTCGTCCCTTGTAAGTATCGCAAGACTTTCTTGGCAGCTTTCCAGTGATCCAGACCGGGATTGGATTGATAACGGCCTAGCATGCCGGTAACATATGCGATGTCGGGACGAGTACAAACTTGGGCATACATTAAGCTTCCAACCACCGAAGCATAATGGATTAACTTCATTTTATCTCGTTCTGCCTCTGTTTTTGGGCATTGAAACAAACCAAAAACATCTCCTTTAACTACGGGAGCAACTGAAGGGGAGCATTGTTGCATGTTATATCGATTAAGTACACGTTCAATATATGCCTTTTGAGACAATCCTAAAGTCCCTTGGGTTCTATCTCGGTGTATTTCTATGCCTATGACATAAGAGGCCTCACCAAGATCTTTCATATCGAAATGACGTGACAATAAACGTTTCGATTCATGCAACAAATCAATATTGTTACTTGCCAACAGAATGTCATCTACGTAAAGGACAAGTATCATGAAATTCCTCCCACTCATCTTGAGGTATATGCATTGATCTACCTGATTCTTAACGAAGTTGTGTTTCTTCATGACTTCATCGAATTTTAAATACCATTGACGCGAAGCTTGTTTTAACCCGTATATTGATTTCTTGAGTTTACACACAAGATGATCTTGACCGTTAAGAATAAAACCTTCAGGTTGGGTCATATAAACATCCTCGTGTAAATCTCCATTAAGAAAAGCTGTTTTGACGTCCATTTGATGCAACTCTAAGTCAAAATGAGCTACAAGGGCCATTACGATCCTAAGGGAGTCCTTTCGAGAAACTGGCGAGAAAGTTTCTTGGTAATCAATACCCTCCTTTTGTGTATACCCTTTAGCGACCAAACGAGCCTTATATCGTTCAATGTTTCCATTCGGGTCTAATTTGGTCTTGAAAACCCACTTGCATCCAACAGGTTTGCAACCCTTTGGCAATTCAACAAGTTCCCAAACATCATTCTTTTTCATGGAATTGAGCTCATCAGTCATAGCTTCATTCCAATTTTTTGATTGATCACAATTTATGGCATCGCTATACGTAATGGGGTCACTTTCCTTCCCTATGTCAAGATCGGCCTCATTTAAATATGTGATATAGTCGTCAAAATTCGTGGGTCGCCTAGATCGTTGAGATCGTCTTATAGGCTGTTGAATTTCTTGTCTTTCAACGTCAATTTCTTGAATGGGTTCATTTTGTGGTATTTCATTTGCCTCTACGTTTGAAGAATCATTTTCGTGAGGCATATTGTTTTGACTTGAATCTCCTAATGAAGTGTTAATTGAAGCAGGCACTTGAATAACAGGTGTCTCTTCAGTATACTCTTGGAGATCAAAGTCGCCTGATAAACCACTCCCACTAATGTTGACATTTTCAAGAAAATCAGCATGCTTCGTTTCTACAATTCGTGTACTATGTGACGGAGCATAAAATCGTTAGCCCTTAGATCTTTCAGGATACCCAATGAAGAAACAACTTATGGTTTTCATGTCGAGTTTTTGTGATTGAGGATTATACAATTTTGCTTCGGCCGGACAACCCCACACCTTAAAATATCTTAAACTTGGTTTCCTTCCTGTCCAGATCTCAAAAGGAGTTTTAGGGACAGACTTTGAAGGAACTCTATTTAAGATGTGGACTGCCGTTTTTAATGCCTCGGTCCATAGAAATTGGGGCAAGTTTGTGTTTGCAAGCATACTTCGCACCATGTCCATTAGAGTCCTATTCCTCCTCTCGGCAACGCCGTTTTGTTGAGGAGTACCAGGCATGGTGTATTGGTTAACAATCCCATTATCCTTACAAAATTCAAAGAAGGGTCCGGGTGCTTGACCAACATCTGTATGTCTTCCGTAATACTCACCACCCCTATCCGATCTCACTACTTTTATTTTACGGCCGAGTTGATTTTCAACTTCAGCCTTAAAAGTTTTGAACATTTCTAGAGATTCAGATTTTTCATTTATCAAGTACAGATACATGTAACGAGAGTGATCATCAATGAAAGTAATGAATGATTTATGTCCACTTATGCCCATAGGAAAAGGTCCACAAATGTCAGTATGAATCAGTTCAAGTAAACCTGAACTTCTTGTGGACCCTTTCTTATTTCCTTTGGTCATCTTCCCTTTCATACACTTAACACATTTATCAAAGTCAGAGAAGTTAAGGTTTGGCAATACTTCATCCTTCACGAGTCTTAGCATTCTATCTCGTGAAATATGGCCTAAGCGTTGATGCCATAACATGGATGAAGTTTCCACTTCTCGTTTTCTTTTACTTAAGTTCTCGTTAATATTAAACGATACTAAAGATTCCATAAAGTGATTGTCCAAACGTAATCTGTAGAGACTTCCGTCTAAGCAACCATGGCCAACAATTTGGGAACCGGAACTAATAATAACATTATCATATCTAAAAGTAAGAGTAAAGCCTTCTTTTGCCAATTTAGATACTGATATCAAGTTACGGGTAATACCCGGTACATAAAGAGTATTATTAAGACTTAAAGTAAAACCACTTTCCAAAAGTAAAGGAAGCGATCCAATAGCTTCCACATTTAAGTCTTCTCCGTTCCCAACTTTAATTGTTCTTTGCCTTCTTTCCAGCTTCTGGATTGTATGGAATCCCTGCAATGAGTTAGATACGTGTACCATGGAACCAGAGTCAATCCACCATGAATTAAAGGGGACATTTATATTTAATGACTCATAAATCATAAAAGCATCAATGTTACCTTTCTTAGCTAACCACTCCTTAAACTTGGGACAATCTCGCTGAGTGTGTCCCTTCTTATGACAAAATTTGCAACGAGGCTTGAAGTCAAACTTACGGGCACCTGTACTTGCTTTATGGACCTTGCTTGAACCCCCTTTTTCAATGACATGAGTTTTTCCTTTCTTCTTATCGAAATTTGTGGTTGTCGTGACATAGGCGACATCAGGCTTCTCAGCTTTCAGTCGCTCTTCCTCTTGAACACACATGGCTATTAACTCACTCATCTTCCATTTTTCCCGCTGTGTGTTATAGTTGATCTTGAATGGACCAAACTGTGCGGGAAGGGATGTCATGATGAAGTGAACGAGGAAACCTTCACTGATTTCCATTTCCATACTTTTCAATTTATTTGCCATGTCAGTCATTGTCATAATATGTTCACGTACACCACTCGTTCCGTCATACTTTGTCGTCAACATTTTGAGGATGAGGGTACTAGCATGAGCTTTTGATGTACCTCGAAATTGTTCCTCTACAGATTCCAGGTAGGTCTTTGCATTTTCGGAGTCAGGAATGGCTCCGCGAATGGCCATTGAAATGGAGTTCTTTATGATCATAAGCGACATGCGGTTTGACCTTTCCCATTTATCGTAAAATTGTTTTTGTTCAGCAGTGCTCTTTTCATTAAGAGCTTCAGGAGGGTCAAAACGCAAAGCATGATCGAGTTCCATTACTCCAAGTGCCAATTTCAGAGAATCCCTCCATGTTGCAAAGTTAGACCCAGTCAATGTTTCGATCACGTGACTTGGAGAGATAGTAGATGCTGAAAAAAAATTATTGTTTAATGTATGCGAAGAAGGTACTAAAGTGATTTCAAGGGATACCAACACAATCATGTCAGTATACCTATTATTAACACCAAAATAATAGGTCGGATAGACACCTTTACCCAATTATTAGTTTTGCTTTGGCTAGACCAATAGTTGGATATTGTGGTGTTTTTACTTTTAGACTACGCTACACAAATACTGCAATCACCTTTGGGTAGAAATACAATATTTATGTATATTATGCTTTAAAATTCATTGTGTGGGTTCATTATTCAATTAGCCTTTGGGTTCCTTGAATAACAATCCGAACAATTGCTTAATGTGGTGTTTAATAAACTTTAACGTCAAACTTGAACGACCTTTCTTTGGTCCAGCCGCTTAAGTTTAACATCAAAGTTACCACTTGTCATAATTGGAATTTATCAAACTAAAATAGTTAGATAATTTGATAATCCTAAGAGCAACGTAAAATTAAGGTCAATCAAAATAAAATTGACACAGTTTAATATACATGCATTATCGGCGAATATGAAACTTTCAATTAATTTAAGCCAAATGAGATATCTGAACTTAATATCGTGCCAAAGTTAAGAATTGTAATTATATCTTCTAGCAGAAGAAATTTGATGGACATTTTCATTTAGACTAAAATAATGAATATATCATATTTAGCGCATGCAATTTATTAAAGGTGCAAATTAATGATATACTTTTAGGTAATCAATTGAATAAAGCAAAAGTTAACATTTTAGCATTTCATAGCTGCTTGGAGTATTTATGTTCCATGTAAAACTTTCTCAAGACAAGTGATAAATATAAAGGCATGAAGGTTCCATATAAAACCTTCATATAAAGGCAGGAAAAAATTACGGACACGAAAAGTGATACCTGATGTCGTTTGATTTTAGATAAGCTACGTACAAATTTATTTAAATTTTGCGAATGTAAATAAGGTGCCAAATTATAAGCAATATCATGTTCATGTAAAATACCAATTGTGGCAAAGTAACGCCCATTTAAAGTATAAAAGGTTTATATTTTACATTGGTTCTGAAAACATAGAACGCAGTCAAAAAAAAAAATGTAATACCTTTTATTGAGCAGTTATGGAAAACTAATTTGGTCAATCATGAAAGTTATTTACTGTGAAAAACGTCTATCTCATTTCCACAATAAAGAACATAAATATACTATGCCACTATGGGTTGTTCCTTGGCCCAATTACTTTATCAATTAGGGTTAAGTTAGCCCAACACCCCAAAGCATACAAAATACCTAAACCACTTTTATCAAAGAATTAAAACTTACGTTTTAAAGCGGCCGTCATCTTACCAAAGAAGTGAAATTGCAAACCATAATATGGAGGCCAAGAAAAATTTTCGTCTCCAAGAACATAGATTGTGAAGATTCAAACGGTAACCACTTTTATCGGTTTATTTAATCTCCATTTTTGTTTTAGTATAACATTACAACATTTGTTTAAAACCTAGTCGACACCTCAATCGTAAACGAGCGTAAGCCCTAGTCAACGGCTTATGGGAAAATCCGATTCTTCCCTTTCATTCGTTAATCATGAGCAGCCGAGAGGAACGATTGAGGTCTCGATGATTAATTATTATTTATTATTATTTTCGCAGCCAATTTCTAATTAAGGTATGTAAAACAGAGACGACAATGATTCATCGCATTTTATTTGAAATCGTTTCAGAAAATCGGCTAAAACTCTGTTAATCATCACATGTGCGTTTTGCTACTTCCTAATTTCTTTGAAAGAAAATCAATTACGGTGGCTATAAAATTTTTGTCTCACGTAACTAAAGTAAAATTTGAAAAGGAAGTACATATTACAGTGAGGATATCGCCAAATGAAAGTAACAAGCAAATTAAAGCATTAAAATTTCTAACCATGCTCTGATACCACATATTGGAATTTTACAGGCATAATCAAGATCAATATTATATAAAGCTTACACAGAAGTGAAGTTATGCTTACTTGGAAGTGTGAGGCTTGAAGAGGATGCCATACTTCTGATTCCTTTAATCTTCCCGTAATGGTGTATTGCTAATGATCTGATGGATGGATCTCACCTCTGTGATACTCATACTAATGGTGTTTTATAGAGTGATTTTGAAACGTCCACGAGATTGGTTGAGTATTCAAGGGTCGTTCATTTATTCACTAAATTGAGTATCCAAAGGGTCGTTCATTTATTAACTGAGTTATGCATTTACACCTTAAGGGAAAGAGAATTAGAACCACACAAGATTAGTCCCTTGAGTTAAAGAAAAATGCCATATCCATCATACTACATATCTCTAAGTCTAGGGATTGAGTTGTCATTTTGGCAAAGTTGTGGTACAAAATATCATAATACCCAACATATAATAATATAGTCCTAAGGTCACATTTATGTGTTATTTTCCAACAAACATATGTTTCAATAATTTAGAATTTGTTAACTTTACATAACGTGCAAGTAAATATATTACAATACGACAATTTATATGATAAAAAGCTATATAGACAACTAAATAAATAAAAAGATTGACTTCAAGTTCATTATTTTCCTACATATAACATTACATGTCATTGTGTTGTTTACCATTAAAATTCATATTGTTTTACCATAAGTTTTAAATATTATTCATTCACATTTTCATTTGTGCAGTTGGATTTTATTGAAATCAATCTATATAGTGTTATGATAAATCAATTATATCTATTATGTTTAAAAAAAACAGAGAAGATGAATCCAAAAGTCTTTAATTAGAAATACAAAACAGAACCCATCTGGTATAACAATACATACCATACAAAATAGAAGATGAATCATCAATAACTTTGCGTCTTCATTTCCTTGTTCTTAGATTTTGAAAGACATGATTTCAAAAATGGTAGTGAATCCACTTGTACGAAAGAAAGTATAGAGCATCTACACTTATTACATGGTGGAATTGCATGAGGCAGAATTCAGGAACCATCCATCTCCATAATGAGGGATCTACCATAAACAAATTACAACCACCAAAAATGTAATTAGATGCTTCAATAAAGAATGAAAACAGAAAACATAAAAAACACATAAACTGATATGGTGAGATATAACCAAATTAATTTGAAATGCACAGGCAGGGAATTAAATGATTTAAATCAATTAAACAACAATAAATCAATCAAAAATAGAAGGAACTAACAGGAAATTCTTAATCCTATTCTTTTTCAATTTAAAAGCATCGTCCAAATGCGATTTCACTTCGCTTCGTCTTTGCAAACATAAATGAATATTGACATATATAATCAATTGAATTCAGAAATGAACATTCATTAATGTTTCAGTTACATCTATAAGAAATTAACAATTATAACCGATTAATGTGCAAAAATGAACATCGACGAAATATATGAACATACACACATGTTTATAAATGAATATTGACGAACACTGACGAACATTAATGAAATATAGTAACAGACAACATGTTCAGAACTGAACATTGAAGAATATTGATGAAATATATAAACATGCACACATGTTCAGAAATGAATATTGACACACATTGATGAAATATATGAACATACACACATGTTCAGAAATGAATATTGATGAACATTGACGAAATATAATAACACACAACATGTTCAGGAATGAACATTCATAACCAATAAATGTTCAGAAATAAACATTGATGAAATATATGAACATATACACATGTTCAGAAATGAATATTGATGAATATTGACGAACATTGATGAAATATACAAACATACACACATGTTCAGAAATGAACATTCATGAATATTTAAATAAGAACTCAAATGTTCATAACTGAACATGGATGAAGATGTATACATTTATACGATAACTCAAATGATCATAATTGAACATGGATGAACCTTTATACATTTATATAAAAACTCAAATGTTCATAACTGAACATAGATGACTATTTATACAAAACCTCAAATGCTCATAACCAAACATGGATGAAAATCTACCTTTCTCTGTCTCTCTAACCCTCCGCCTCGATCCATCTACATCGATTTCTCTCTTTCTCTCTCTATCTCTCTTTCGTTCTCGACTGCTTCCATTTCCTCTTTTTTTTGTCCCTCTGTCACGAACTATCTCTCTCTCTCTCTCTCTCTCTCTCTCGTTCTCGGTTTCGGCAACCAACATTGGCAGAAGCCATGGTCTGTTGCCTATTCTATGTGTCTGCATCATCTTCTGTTTTGTGTTCTATGTGAGGGTTGTGTGTGTATGTTAATTTTAAATTTGGATTTCCATAAAAATAGGAAAGAAAGTTGATGATTTCAATCCTTTCCTAAAAAGGAGAAAACATTAATTATATATAATTGTAAAAGTCTTATTTACCCCTGCAACTTTATTTTAAAAATAAAAACAATTTTATTTAAATCAAATAATCATATTTGTTAATTAAATGATCCAATGGCTTAAAATGTAGTTATATGATTCTATGCTTAAAATGAGGTTTTATGTTGATCATCTATATATATATATATATATATATATATATATATATATATATATATATATATATATATATATATATATATATATATATATATATATATATATATATATATATATATATATATATATATATATATATATATATATATATATATATATATATATATATATATATAGTTAGGATCATTTATATATCAGTAATTATTGTGTTATCTTGAGACTCAATATGAGCCAATCATTTCAAAAATCTGGATAAGGGCATTATAGTAATTGAATATTTTTCAATTAATTATATTCTAAATTAAACCCATTAATTTTGGTAACTGATCCCTCTAATATAGGTAACTAAATATCTCTCTCTCTCTCTGCCTCATTTAATCACGTCTTCATCATTAAAATCATGTGTACCGATTTCTACCATCCGGCCTCCTACACCACCACAAAACCCTACCGCCGACCACCTCTACCTTCATCTTCTTAATCACCGCCAGCAAACCACCGGCTCGGTTATCGCAAGACTTCTTCCGATTCAGTAAAAACGTAGAAAAAACGACATTATACGGTAAGAATCATCCTCAAAACCATATCATTGACACATGCAATCGCTTCCTAACCCAAACCACCACCACATTTACGCATTTCAACATCAGGATAAGAAGAATTCGGTTCTGATCATCATCCTCACAACAATCATCATCTCGACAAACTTTGATTTTTCTCTTATTTCTTCATTATCACACGGAACAATCATTCTCACACACGAGCGACGATTCACAGTCAAGGAGCTGTTCTTTTGCATCTCCTGAAGAACTCATTCTGCTGAAAATGAGTTTTATGACAAAACACATTCTCTTAAGAATTCATTCTGTTAAGAATGACTTTTCAGTGAAGACAGTGATCTCAAGAGAATTTCATTTTTGTAGTTGTATTTTATGTTTATTCTTACAAGAATGACAGTTTGTATCATCTAGTTTTATAGTATATGTATGTCTGTTACAGAATGAGGTTTTTTTTTTTTTTTTTTTTTTTTTGCAATAATATAGTATGTTAAGAATTTATTCTGATAAGAATAAGTATTCTAGAACTTATAATGAATGTGATGTCAAGAGAATTTTATTTTTGTACATGTATTTTGTGTTTATTTCTTACAAGAATTGTTACAGAATGAAAATTTTGTAATAATATATCATGTTTAAGAACTCATTCTGACAAGAATAAATATTCTGTCAAGAATGTAATATCAAAAGAACTTCTAATGAAATTGTATCTTACCATATTCAAAATCGTATCATAATGAAATTGTATCTTACGAGAATGACATATCATCAAAATGAAATTACATTTTACCAAAATAAAAAGTTTCAAAATTTTCATTCTTACAAGAATGAAAACGTATTTTATGCTTTTGAAATTGATTACAGTGGTGAGAGGGAAGAGAGATGTAACTGCATCCCAAAAATTTCGAAATTTCCTTTTTGGTAGATTCATTAAATGTCAATTATGCCCTTATAACCGTTTTTAAATAATTTAATTAATTATATTTTTTTATTTACAATTTTAACCTCTCAATCATAACCACTAATTTTTTTGATCTAACGGTCAAGATCTAGTCACAAGGTTACACAATAATTGTCATTCTTAAGATAACCTAGCCCTATATATATATATATATATATATATATATATATATATATATATATATATATATATATATATATATATATATATATATATATATATATATATACACACACACACACACAACCATTAGCAAAGCGTGACCTTTTGCTAATTGTTATAATCATGTTTTGCCACTGTTTTTTCAACATGAAACCTTTTTACACTACATGTTCTCTTCATCCTTCTACCCTTCCTACTTCCGCAACCTCCAATTCCCATCCTATGACACATCTTTTGCTTCCCTTCTTCCCCCTTTATCTACAAAAATAAGTTTTTCCTTCACCCCATTTAACTGCTAGAGAGGATACGAAAGAATGGCAGAGCATTTACCATATTTGGTTCGAAAAAAGACCATAAAAAACTATTGGAATAATTCTTCAACTCGGGCATGCTCATCTCACTCTCTATAATACACACTCGATTCTCTTGCTGAAGCTCACCATCTCTTTGTTTTGATGTGTGATATGCTTTCTTCAAAGCTATTGAATAAGGAAAAGGTTCATTGAGGGATGGACCATCCCCATGATACTCGATACTTACTTTTCCCAATCCTTTGTGGCTTTAAAACCTGAGAAACCGACTCTCATTGGTTGCAATGGTATCTTTAAAACGAAATGAAAATTTAATTAACTTATGACAACAATTTTTATTTATTTTAATGGTATTTTCAAAACATTTTAAGTAGTAGGTTATCCATTTTTGTTATTAACCAAATGCAAAATGTCACTATAGCCCAACCAACTATTGGTTGTTGGTTTAAAAGATCCCTAAATTTAGTTTTTTTTTGTCTTCTAGGGGGTAAAGTCTATTTTTACTTGCTCATTAAGTCATTTTAGGAGGCTTCCAGGTTAAAAGTTACACATTTGCGAAAGCATACTCGTTTTCAACCATGGTGTTAGCCCCGCCATAATTCTTCTGGTTTGAGATCCAATCAGAGAATCCTCCACTAAACCGTCATAGCTTCACACTTTCAAAGCTCTCTCACACTCTCAACCTCCCTCATATTTACTTTACCAACTACACACACTAACACAAAGAAACATGCAGTAAATCTATCCATACATCAACATCATCCAACATAATCAATACGCAAGTTTTAACATACAAATTCAATGTCATCAACATCATCGCTTCATCAAAGATCACTTCACAAACCCTGCAATTTGTTATTCCCCAAATCATCAACCGATGGTCACTCTAAACCCTACTCCTTCTCAATGCTTTTCAATCGAACCACACTTTTGCTCCTCCCCACTCTCCTTATAATCTTTGGCGTTTTCTCCCTATGGATCGGTGATCGATCGACATTTTTTTCGTCTTTAGATAATTATAGGGTTTCCTTGGAAGCAAAATGGCGAGGATATACACTACCTGAAGCGTTCACATATGTGGCGAAGAATGGGAGTACGATGATTGTGTGTGCGGTGAGCCAGCCGTACTTGCTGTTTTTGAATAACTGGTTGATTAGTATTGTGAAGCAAAAGCATCATGAGGAAGTCCTTGTTATTGCAGAGGATTATGCGACGTTGTATACTGTTAATGGGTGGTGGCTGGTCATGCTGTGTTGATACCTCCTGCACCTGATGCTCAAGTTACTCATAAGTTTGGTTCTCAGGTGAGGTTTTTTATTTATAGAATTGAAACCTCTGACGTTTTCATTTGTGATGAATTAACATGAATATTCGAATTACTATATAGCGTGGTGGATATAGTGTTTCTAGGAATACCTAACTTTTAACCTCAATCTTCGCCATTGTAAACTAGAAAATAAGTTCAGGGACTATTTAAAACAGAAGATGAAAAGTTGTTAGGGCTATAATATTATTTTGTCTAACTTTTAACATGGAAACCTAATGAGAGGACTTAATGAACAGGTATATATGAACTTTATTTCCCTAAAAGGCAAAAAAAAAAAAAAACTTTAGGGTTATTTTAAACCAACAACCAATAGTTGGTTGGGCTACAATAACATTTTTCCTTAACCAAATTATAAATATGAGTGAGTAGTTGATGGAGTCTTATCTCAACCACTTCTTTTTGAAAGATGAGACTTTTCGATACAGTCGTATAATCCATAAGCACATACTTACTACTAATCAAGACCAACCTTCCTAAAAACCAATAAAATAAAAAGACTTACCAATAAAATCAATATCAAGATAAAACTTTTATATATCTACGAATTAATTTTTTACATTTACTTCCAAACTATTGACTAGATATATTCAAAATACATTTACATCGTGAAGTTTGATATTTTGTAACCAAAAGCTTTTATCGTAACCTTTATAAGTTAACAGTACACATATTAAAATTTAGGCAAAATGTCACTATAGCCCAACCAACTATTGGTTGTTGGTCTAAAAGGTTCCTAAAGCTTTTTTTTTTGTCTTTTAAGGGAATAAAGTCCATTTTTACCTGTTCATTAAGTCATCTCAACAGGTTTCCAGGTTAAAAGTTAGGAAAAATGACATTGTAGCCCTATCAACCTTCATCTTTTGTTTTAAATAGCCCCTAAACTTATTTTTTTAGTTTACAATGGCGAAGATGGATGTTGATGATTGTCGAGGGGTGATCAAAGTTTACAGTGACGACTCTATATAACGATCCAGTGAATCGAGTCATGGAACAAGCGCAACCTCCACCCCCTGAGATTTGAGTCACTTCACGAAAGTTAACACGTCCTCCACCGCTAATGGAAGACGGTTCTCAAGGGCTAAACGGTGATTAAGGGCTACAATTGCAACTAGTAAAGCTAGAGCCAATTTGAAATAACAATTTTGATGGTTAGGCCATGTACGTGAATCGATGCAGAAACCACTGCCATGAGTACAACGAATGTTGTTTGTTTGGTCAAACAGGACGTCTTTTCAGAGGACTGAACCATCGTCATCGACACGAAATTGAAAGCTCGGTTCACTGGATCGCCATATCGAGTAGCCACTGTAAACTTTGAGCACCCCTGGATAGTCATCAACCTCCATCTTCGCCATTGTAAACTTAAAAAATAAGTTTAGGGACTATTTAAAATAGAAAATGAAAGTTAGGGCTACAATGACATTTTTTCCTAACTTTTAACCTGAAAACCTGCTGAAATAACTTAATGAACAGGTAAAAATGGACTTAATTTCCCTAAAAGGCCAAAAAAAAACCTTAGAGACATTTTAAACCAACAACCAATAGTTGATTGGGTTACAGTAATATTTTGCATAAAATTTAATTTGATGTAACTAGTAAATATAAATTTATTTATAAAAATCATTTTATTACCGCAACTAATTATTTGGTTTTTCTTTTTTGTTAAACGTAAAACAGTCAAAGTTACAATCGGACCAATTCGGGAAGGTTGTAGACTGTAGTAGTAGAACTGTAGAGAAAGAACACTCTGCGCTGCCGTTTCAATCGATTAAAACCAAATTCATCAAAAACCCTCCATCAAAACAGAATCTATCATAAACCCTAATCGGATACGAATCAGTAATGGATGCAGATACAGCTTTAGAGCTTGTGAAGAAAGGCGCTACTCTTCTTTTCCTCGATGTTCCTCAACACACCCTTTTTGGCATCGATACTCAGGTACCACCCCTTGTAACTCTCAAATTTCTCCTCCATTTCCTTATATAATCGAAATCCATTGCTTCCGAGACCAAAATTAAGTTTGATTTGTTACAGACAGTTATCTATTTCATACTTTTTCAAGCGTAACACAATGTAGTCATTGAGAAATTGCATTGTTCATTTTCGAGGGGGATATATTTGATATATGCTGTTAATTGTATGATTATAACGCAGATGTTTTCCGTCGGACCTAATTTTAAAGGTATTAAGATGATTCCTCCAGGTCCTCACTTTATCTACTACAGTTCTTCAAACAGGTTAGCTACCTTTCATGATCCGAATTCCCCAATTTTTCTTCCTTTTTGTAAACACATTAGATATATTCAATTGTTCTTAAAACTCTGTTTCTTTATATCGTGAGTTGGAAACTAATTTTCTGTTGCTTTGTTACAGAGGTGGCAGTGAGTTTTCACCAATGATAGGTTTCTTTATCGATTTGAATCCATCACAGGTTAATATGAACACTAATTCTTTCTTTTAATCATGTATAACACCATTTATGGTGCAAAAACATATCTCCCCTATGTTCCATTTTATCAAAATCATCATCTATTTATACTTCAAATGACAGGTAATTATTCGTAAGTGGGATCAACAAGAAGAAAGATTAGTTAAAATATCAGAAGAAGAGGTATGAAGTATGAACCTTTTCTTTCTTATTTCTTTCTCAATTTTTATAATTATTATTATTTCGTTTTGAAGGAAGAGAGATACTCTGAAGCTGTAAAAAATATGGAGTTTGACAAATACCTCGGGCCTTATACATTAAGTCAATTTGGCGAGTGGAAAATGCTATCAAACTACATTACAAAAAGTACCATTGAAAGAATTGGTAATTATGAATTTATAATCATGTTTCTTATAGGTTTTTTGGTCATTTAACATTTTAATAGTTTTTTTGGTGGATGTATAGAACCCATTGGAGCAGAAATTACAGTAATTAATGAACCAGACATTCTTGAAAACAATATTAAAACTGCAATGGAAGAAGCTTTATCTGAACAATTAAAAAAAAGTAAAATTCCAAAATCCGATGATAAAATTAAAAAAAGAGGTTGTTATTACACGAAAATCCCGCGTTTAATTAAGCAAAAGGGAATCCTCGGGCAAGAGCTTACTTCCTTGAATCTTGACAAGGTATGCAAAATTACCGTTTTACCCCTTAAATGAGATATTTTTCTGATACGGGAACCATTTGTAGACAAGTCTTTTGGAAAACATATTGATGAAAGAGTATAAAGGAGATGAAGATTTGCTTCTTGCTGAACTTCAATTTGCTTTTGTTGCATTTTTGGTATGATTTTATTTTTAGCATTTAAAAATTGTTTAAAAAAGTGTTGTTATTCAATAAAATATTGAAATTAAACATGTTTATTTTAACAGATGGGACAATCACTTGAAGCATTTCTTCAATGGAAAGCTTTTGTTAATCTTCTATTTGGTTGTATAGAAGCTGTAAGTTTTCTCAAATATTTTTTAGACAAAATGGTTATAAATTTATAATAATGTTGTCTAACTTTTTATTCATTTATTTATTTATTATGAAGCCTCTTCACACACGTAGTCATCTATTCACGAAGGTAAAATTATACGATTTTGACAACTATGATTGTTCTATTATTTACACCACTTGGCTAATTTATTATTATTATTTTGGTATCTTTGCTAATATTTATTTGTTTTTTTATAGTTTATCAAGGTTCTCTATTATCAACTCAAGTATGCATTTCATAAAGAAACAAAGGATACTAATAATGGGCCTATGACATTGTTAGATGATTCTTTTTTATCTGCTGATAGTTTTCTTCAACATTTATGCAAGGTACTTTTAGTTTTTATATCCATTCTAATCTACTAAAGTACTTTTTTTTATCTTTTTTTTTTTTCCTTTTTGTTTCTTTGTTCATTTTTGTAATGATCACTTCCATCACAACATTTACTTTCACAATTTTATCGGTTTAGCCACTTAATTATTTTCTATCGTGATACCATTATACATTTTTTAACCGTTTAAAGAAACATTTTTATGTGCTCTTTACTTTCCTTTTTGGCGAATTTTTTTTTTTATTAAAATCTTGTACATCTCATTAATAGTATCACAAATGAATAATTTGTACCGATTTGAGTGCACGAGTTCTTTTATTAGAATTTGATATTGTTGAAATTTTCATTGCACAAAAAGTGACACATTAAATTGGTTTGTTAATAATTGTATTTTTGCAGGAGTTTTTTTCACTTGTACTTGAAGCTCCTTTTGTTGATGGGGACCTTTTATATTGGGTAAGCATTCAATCATTTTACTAGATGTTTATAATCTTTAAAAATGATGTCTGTACTATATATATATATATATTTATTTTCTTGAAGTTAACTTTTCTCCTTAATGATACTAAATATAAAGCGGATTTGTAACATCTTGTATGCATTTATATAGACAAGAAAACTAAAAGAATTACTCGAAGAGTCTCTAGGATGGGTATTCCAACAAAATATGGGAGATTATGAAGAAGATGACGAGGTTAGTACTGTGTACTGTGTACTGTGTACTGTGTACTGTGTACTGTGTACAAATCTAACAACGTTGTTTTTTGTAGTTTGCTCCGGTGGTGGTGATGTCGGAGGAGTGAAGTTAGAATGAAGACGAAATTGTGTACACAAATTAATGTCATTAGTGGATGTAGTGAATGAGCAAATCGACAATTGTAACAATTTTTTACTCTATAATTTTATTGGTTATTATGTTTCATGTATATTGTTATTTTCATATTATTTTATTGTGCTCGCTTTATAAAACTGGTTATACTATCGGAAGCTATTGTATGGTTGGTTATGAAAAATAAATATGTAATTTGATTGAAGTTTTGAAAAGATAATGTAGCTGAAATGTGCACATAAAGTTGGTTAAGGTATGATGTCATATCCCATGATAGAATGGTATTAGATTATTAAATTGATTAAATAAATAAAAAAAATTAAAATAACATTTAATTTAATATTTAAAATAAAATAAATATGTATTAAATAAAATTAAAAAGTCAATTAACATTTAATTATAAAGCATACCATTACAAAACTAAAAAAAAAATCTAAATACTATTAAATTTCTTTTAAAGCACCACATTCATTTGAAACTCCATGTGTTTTCATATTTTCATTGATTTTCTAAATTTCTTTTAATACTTAAATATTGATTTGAAACTCTCATGACTTTTCAATTTCTTTCTAATAATGATTATAAATTGGCAAATTAATGTTAAATAAATGATTTAAAACCTAAATAACTCTTCTCTGGATGAACAACAGGAGGAAGAACTCAACAATGGTGTGGTATAATTGGTTTACTTGTCCTTTTTCATGCTTGTAATCTGTTACTTTTTACTACCTCTCCTTGTACTCATTTTGCTGCAGCATCTAGTTATTTGCTAGATGTCTGTTTGGTTATATATATTATTTGCCAGTTCAAAAAAAAAAAATAATAACTCTTCATATTTCTTCAATTAATATCATTTACTAAAAACTTTTTGTATTTCTTTCATTTATTCATGTTGTTACTATATAAATATATTTTTCTCATAAAAACCTTCATGGCTTTCAAGTGTTTGTGATCAAAATATGAAGAGCGGAATAAATGAAAAAATACATCAAACGTATGTTGATTTTATATAATTGTTTTTAGTTTTTTTTTTCTTCAAATTGTTTCTACATTCTTTGTATGATTTAGGAGTGTTTGATGTATTTTTTAATGCAAATAGTAAAATAGTTATTTTAGTACTTTTTGTTATTAAAAGTTGTAGTATTTAATTTTTTTCATAGTATTTGTTATTCCAATGATTGTGACATATAAAATCATGAAGTTATTTATAAAAAATCTCTATGATTTTGGAGGGTTGACGTGGTTTATGAATATATATGTTCTAATAGATCTTTCGATGTTTTTATGTTATTATTTATTTCATAATTTTTGTTGGTCGTTAGATTTTGATATGTAAAATCAGGAAATAGTTTCTACGAATTTTGTGTATTATATAGGAGTGTTTGATTGTTATAATAGATATTTCGATATTTCATGTTATTAAAAAGTGTAGTATTTAATTTTTATACTATTTGTTATTCATTAGATTGAGATATCTAAAATTACACACAAACACACACACACACACGCACACACACACACACACACACACACACACACACACACACACACACACACACACATATATATATATATATATATATATATATATATATATATATATATATATATATATATATATATATATATATATATATATATATATATATATATATATATATATATATATATATATAGAGAGAGAGAGAGAGAGAGAGAGAGAGAAAGAGAATTAAAAAGGTTTGTATATTAATTCGAAAATCAAGAAATAAAAAAAATGATGTTTTAATTATATTCCTTATTGGCAGACAAAAAGTACAAATAATATTTATACAATAATTCTTTATAACTAAAAAAACTTTTTATTTATGTTAAATGATTACCAATAAGTCTAAAAAAATTCACAATAAAGATTCCAACTATATTATAAATTCTTTATCTTATTTTTACCATTATCAAATTAAAAAAATTCTTATTAGTTATTTATTATGATATTAATTAACTATCTATTTATTTATTTTCTTATATTTATAAAACGAATGTATTGATATATGATAGTTGATTAGTGATACATCAACCTTTTGATTTCTTATATAAAATTGTTATTTCATAGTTGATAACAATGACTTAGATATTTTTTTAACAAAACATATATGTTATTATTTTTACCTACACAATTTTGTTTCTGTGTAACTCGCGGGGATTCGTCTAGTATGTATATTCCTATTCTAATAAAGCACTAGTGAGACTGCCACGTGGCCTTCACTTAGCATGTCTCCTTCTCATTTTCCCGCTCTTCATCTATACTCTCCTCAAGCCTTTTCTCGACTTAATTCTTCTTCACTCCCGGTTATGGTTAATTGCTGAATTTTAGGGAATGAAATCAATTCTTATCTGTTACAATCACATCCCAATTTTAGCCGACTTAGTTCTTCTTCACGTATGGTTAGATGACTTTTTGGAATTGAAATCAATTATAGTCGATTATTTTAGGTAAGAAGTCAATCAATACCATGTATTACACAAGAAATCAGCAAGTTATGACTATAGATTTATTATTTCATATATATATATATATATATATATATAGACGATAACACTTTTTTCTGTTCTGCCGATCATTATCGATTTCAACAATTGAGGTTAGTCTACTGTGTTAAGATTCAATATTAGAGGACCTATTTGTAATTTATAATAAACAGAAGGTTAAACTTGTAAATATATTAGAACTAGTTAGAATCGTTTGACGCTACTTTCTTAATTCATTGTATATGTACCCTTTTCAATTCAATACAGAGTAGCTAATCATAATCAATTTTACATATTCATACTCTTAGAATGGTATCAGAGCGTTCGATCTTTTTTTGATTTGCCTCTATTCCTAATTCAATCTAAATTCGTAATCATGAGTTCAGATCCGATCAATAACACTATTATTCCGCCCAATTCTTCTTCTTCCATATCTAATTCAAAAGGAAATGATCCGACTATGTTTCTTGTTTCGAATCTTCTAAATGGAAACGAAAACTACATGCAGTGGAAATTCTCAATCCAATTGGCCCTTGGAGCGAAAAAGAAGACAGGTTTCATTTATGGAACATCAAAGCGACCTGAATCTGATGACGCTGAGCTCGATGAATGGATTAGTAACGATTGCATGGTCAGATCTTGGCTATTAAATGCAATATCGAAAGAAATTGTTGGAGCCTTCATATTTGCTACTACTGCTAGAGAGTTATGGCTGGAACTGGAAGAGCACTTTGGGGAAAACAATGGTCCGTTGATCTATCAGTTGCAGAGACAAATCGCGTCGATTAGTCAAGGTGATTCGTCTCTTTCAAATTATTATACTAAACTCAAACAACTGTGGGATCAGTTGAACTGTTTAATACAATTACCTCCGTGTAATTGTGGTTCCGCAAAGGCAATATTAGATTTCACTTCTTCCACAAGACTGATGCAGTTCCTTATGGGACTAAACGACACATATGATAGCTTGAGAAATCAGATTCTAGTATTAGATCCTCTTCCCACGGTATACAAAGCATATTCTATGGCTCTAAGCGTTGAAAAACAAAGGGAGGTACAAATTAATTTTGCCAATCCAACTGAGGTTTCTGCAATGCTTGTACGAACTCCTAATTCCAGTAACAACATGAAGAAGCCATTTCAGAAAAAAACTAAAGTTGATCAAAAGGGAAGAACAAATAGTGATCGATATTGTGATGTCTGCAATATCAGTGGTCATACTAAGGATGCATGCTTCAAATTACACGGATATCCTGATTGGTACAAATGTTGGATTAGGTGTCTAAGCCATGACTTATAATTTGTATTTATCTTATTAATAGAAGCAAAGTCCATTTGGGTTGCCCTTGGTAGTCCAACCGGCATCAAGGTTAAATAGAGAGAGAAATAAATAGTTCGTTAATTTATTATGTGATAATAAATTAATGATAAACTAGTTTGGAATTAACCAGAATTAATTGGAATTAATTTGGGATTAATTAAAAGTGCGGGGGCTAAATTGATTATAAGTGCAGGGGCTGGAATGCAATTGTTCAAAAGTTGAACACTATAAATAAGCCTCTCCCCATCACTTGAAAACTTGCACCATTCCAAATCATCTCCTTGGAATTTCTCTTCTCTCATTGCCGTCTATAATCTTTCTCTAAGGTTTTATAGCGAGCCGTTCTTAATAAGAGGTTAAGATAGTTAACCTCTGCTTGGACTTCTGGGTGTGATCTCATTTGAGGCAGGACACTTGTGCTGCTCGGCTTCAAGAATAAAACTAAAGGTTAGTTTTTATTAATTGTTTTATATAGAAATTTCTGTTAGTCGTTATTAGAAATTTCTGTTAGCCGTTAGAATCATTATTATATGTTCAAAGATAGCAAACATAGATCCTTTCTAGGTTGCATGTGAACTTAGGATTTTAGTTCATAGATTGCAGAAAACCTTACAGTGGTATCAGAGCGTTGGTTGTTTTCTTATTGAATTGCTATAATTGTTTATTTAAAAGATAAATTAAATCGTTTAACGGTTTAAATTTAATTTTAAAATTAAGAGTTAATTTTTGAAAAATTAAATAGATAAAACAGAAATATTTTAAAAGTTTAAAATACATCTTATATATATTATAATTAATAGTCAATATTTTATATATAAGATAAATTGTTTAGTCTTACCGTTAGTAGACCTCATTCACAAAACTGTCCTATAAAGAGGGTATAAGGCGACTGCCTATAAAATGGTAGTCTAATGGGTATCCATTCTCACCCACCGCTCTCCTGGTCAGTCGAGTGTCGTTAGCCGAACGAGTTTGATGGAACCGCTAAAGCCTCTTAAAAGTATAATTATACATTTGAAAGTACTAGAACCATTATCAAAATCCCAATCTAGTTACTTTATGTTAAAAATGTGAATTGATGCTAATCCATGAAGTTACACATTGCACTTTATGAAACGTTGGTGGAGCGTGTGTGGTTTACCCGCACACCAATGGGGGAGAATAAAGAGTGGCAATGGGTGTCTCGGGTGTTATCATTGTTGATGGAGCGTGTGTGGTTTACCGGCACATCAATTTGAGATGATAATGGACCCCGAGAGTACCAAGCTAATTTGCATGGTTATTCACACCCGGTTTGTGATCCTCGGCATCCCAGTCACAAACGGTGGGGCATATCCGAGATTAAACATGCTATTGAACAGTTCAATAAATCTCAAAAGAAACTAGGAATTCCATTTATAATAAGATTATTTTTCCGCGGTGGAATTGGCTGAATCGTCATTCGCCTACCTTTATAAAAATTGCTTATAGATTACGGCATCCCTCTTCTATGTTGCAAATTGTTATAGTTGGATCCTAGCCTTATTTTATATTGGGTTATTATAAGGACCGACAAGTATCTAATTAAACTTACCTTCTTTTAAAGATGTCTTCTGCTGATCAATCCGCTCCCCACTCAAACTCCAGTGTTCCCTCTATCTTTTCACTGTGTTCCAAGGTTCAATTGAACGGGACAAACTATAATGACTGGATTAGAAATATCAATATGGCTCTGAGGTACGAGAACAAAGAGTATGTCCTCGAGACCGAGCTTGTCGATATTGACTCTGAAACTGCTACTCCCGAGGAGTTGCCTCGTACCAAAAACATTATGATGATGCGACCAAAGTGGCCTGCATCATGATCGCCACAATGAACCCCGAATTGCAAAGGATATACGAAGACTACTGGCCCTTTGAGATGCACAAGGAGCTTGCGGAAAAGTTCCGCAAGCAAGAGCGCATCGAGAGGTGCGAGGTGGTCAAGGACTTCACGAACAGCAAACCTAAAGATGGAGAGTCCATCTGCGCTCATGTGCAAAGAATGCAAGGTTACGTGGAGCGGCTTAGAAAGCTTGCGATGCCAGTACCGGAGGAGTTGGCCGTTGACATAGTGCTTAACTCCCTACCGAGTTCTTATGACCAGTTCAGGCTGGTTTATCATTTGAACAACAATCAAGCTAACCTGACTGAGTTGCATCGCATGCTTCGAGTTGCTGAGGACAGGATAAAGGGTAAAAGTGTACCCTCGGTTAATCAGCCCGTCCTAGCCATTGGAAGTGGCAAAGGAAAGAAGAGGAAGGGCCCTCCTAAGCAAAATTGGAGGGAAAAGGTTCAAGTCGGGTCATCAAGCAATGGCTCGAGAACCAAGTCTTCCCAGATTCCTTGTGTGGCCAACCCCGATGAAGCCAACTGTTTCTACTGCAAAGAGAAGGGCCATTGGAAGAGAAGCTGCCCCAAATACTTGCAGGATGTCAAGGATGGGAAAGTAAAGCCATCGACAGCAGGTATATACACTATCTCTAAAAACTCACCATCTTCTAATTCTTGGGTCCTTGATACAGGATGTGGTTTTCACATTTGTTCTGATCTGCAGGGCCTAAAGGAAAGCAGGGAGGTGGAGCACAGTAGACTGAACTTGATCATGGGCAATAGGAGATCGTCCCCTGTTACCAAGATCGGCGTTTACAGTTTAGCGCTTAGTAGTGATGTTAGTATAGAGTTAATTAATTGTTGTTATTCGCCAGAAATGGCAAGAAACATTATTTCATTTCACGCATTGTTCAGACAAGGATTTCAATTTTCTTTTGATAATAAAATTGGTTCGATTTCTGTTTTCAAAAATGGTATTTTGATTTTTACTGCTTATCCTTGTGATGGTGTGTATGAAACCGTTGAATGTGTTGACAATTTAGGACATAGTGTAAATTATATTGATTCTACTAGTGGTGTAGAAAAGGCATGTCTGTGGCATAGTCGGCTCGGGCACATCAGCAAGAAACGCATCGCCCAACTCCAAAAGGATGGAGTGTTGGAATCATTCGACCTCAGGTCGGATGATGTATGCGAATCTTGTCTGTTGGGAAAGATGACTAAATCACCTTTCAAAGGGTCTTTTGAAAGAGGTGAGGGTCTGCTGGACATCATTCACACGGATGTGTGTGGTCCATTCAGATCAACCACAAAGGATGGCACGCGGTTCTACGTAACCTTTACTGACGATTTTAGTAGATACGGTTATATCTATTTAGTCAAGCACAAGTCAGAAACCTTTGAAAAGTTCAAAGAGTTTAAGAACGAGGTAGAGAATCAATTAGGCAGGAAGATAAAGACGCTCAGGTCCGACAGAGGCGGAGAGTATCTAAGTATCGAGTTCCTAGACTATCTAAAGGAATGCGAAATAGTTTCGTAGTTGACACCTCCCAGGACACCACAGTTGAACGGTGTTGCGGAGAGGCGCAACCGAACCCTGTTGGACATGGTTCGTTCCATGATGAGTCGAGCTTCACTTCCCATTCACTTCTGGGGGTATGCCTTAGAGACAGCCGCCCATATCCTCAATCTTGTCCCTACTAAAAAGGTTGCTAAAACACCTCATGAAATGTGGACGGGGAAAGTTCCCTCGTTGGCACATATCAAAGTCTGGGGTTGTGAGGCTTTCGTTAGACGAGAGACTCAAGACAAACTCGCAGAAAGAAGCGAAAGGTGTTTCTTCCTTGGTTATCCCAAACAGTCCTTTGGATATCTATTCTACAGACCGAGCGAGGACGTGGTCTTTGTAGCTAGACGAGCAGTCTTTCGAGAAAGAGAGCTCATATTCAAAGAGGACAGTGGGAGTACCATTGACCTGGAAGAAATTCAAGAATCATCAGATGACGCAACCTTAGGAGAAACTAGCAACCAACATGAAGAAGAAGTTCCTGTTGGTCCGACAGATGTATCCTTACCTCTTAGGCGTTCCGGTAGGGTTAGCATGCCACCAGAGTTTTATGGGTTCCATATAACTTCGGATGGGGACACGTTTGTCAGTGATAGGACACTGATAAATTTGGATGAACCAGCTAACTACCAGGAAGCAGTGGCGGGCCCTGAGTCTGCCAAGTGGAAAGAGGCCATGGATAGCGAGATCAAGTCCATGTATGACAATCAAGTTTGGAACTTGGTTGACAACGTACCGGGTCGAAAGACAGTCGGGTGCAAATGGATCTTCAAGAAGAAGACCGACATGGACGGAAAAGTACACACTTTCAAGGCAAGACTGGTTGCGAAGGGCTTTACTCAAACCCCAGGGGTTGACTATGACGAGACCTTCTCACCAGTAGCCAAGATAAAGTCTATTAGGATTATGCTGGCTATAGCTGCATTTCATGACTATGAAATTTGGCAGATGGACGTCAAAACCGCTTTCCTTAACGGAAAGTTGACTGAGGATGTTTACATGAATCAGCCAGAGGGTTTTGTCGATGCAAAGTATCCCAATAAGGTGTGTAAGCTTGAGAGATCAATCTACGGATTGAAGCAAGCTTCTCGCAGCTGGAATCTTTGTTTCCATGAGAAAGTCAAAGAGTTTGGCTTCTCTAGGAGCGAGGATGAGTCCTGCGTATATGTCAAGGCTAGTGGGAGTATAGTCACCTTTCTAGTGCTGTATGTCGATGACATACTGCTCATGGGAAACGACATTCCAACCTTGCAAGATGTCAAGGCTTGGCTTGGGAAATGTTTCGCCATGAAGGACCTAGGAGAGGCTGCCTATATTCTCTGGATAAGAATATTGAGAGATAGGAAGAAGAGACTAATTGGACTTAGTCAGGGTACATACTTGGAAAAGGTACTAAAGAGGTTTAGTATGGAAAATTCCAAGAAGGGAGAGCTACCTATCCAAAGTAATGCAAAATTGAGTAAGACTCAAAGTCCGAGTACAGACGAAGAAATAGCTGAAATGAGTCGGGTACCTTACGCTTCGGCTGTAGGATCGATCATGTACGCTATGACGTGTACTCGCCCTGACGTGGCTTTTGCTTTAAGCATGGTCAGTCGGTACCAGGGAAACCCTGGAAGGGCGCATTGGATAGCTGTGAAAAATATACTCAAGTATCTGCGAAGGACAAAGAACATGGTGTTAGTCCTCGGTGGCAGTGATACCTTGAGAGTTGAAGGATATACGGATGCCGGTTTTCAGACGGATAGAGACAGTGGTCGGTCTCAGTCGGGCTGGGTATTCCTTTTGAAAGGTGGAGCAGTTACTTGGAAAAGTTCCAAGCAAGAAACAGTGGCTGATTCTACGTGCGAATCAGAGTACATAGTAGCAAGTGAAGCGTCAAAGGAAGTGGCTTGGCTGAAGAACTTTATCGGTGATCTTGGAGTAGTCCCGAGTATTCAGGAGCCCTTGGAACTGTTCTGCGATAACGAAGGTGCGGTCGCCTTGAAAAAGGAACCGCGAGATCATGGAAAGTCCAGACATATCGATAGAAAGTACCACTACATCAGACATAGGGTAGAAGAAGGTCACCTCCTTGTAAAGAGAGTATCATTGGAAGATAATCCTGCAGATCCCTTGACAAAGGCTCTAAGTAGGATTAAGCATAATCAGCATGCTAGGAGCATTGGATTAAGAGATGATATACGTTTTTGCAATTAGATAGGTTTTGAAACTTATAACAATGTTATGGTATTTGACTTATGTGATTTAATAATGGAGATTTATTAATGAGTAATGGTTTACTAATTTTGTCAATAATATATCATTGTGTTTCATTTTGCATGTTTTATTTCCTGAATAATTGGATTATTCAAATATCCACAGTCGTTCATACTTTTAGGGAGTAAGTATGAAGCAAGGCTGTCATGAATTAGTTGTAGATTGTCTAAGGAGTTAGACATTGCAATAAGATTGCTGCAACATTCATGAGTACTTGGAAATGGAGATTTGAGTATTGGATAAACCCGCGCTCAATGGATTGCTTCATGGTTTATATCACGAGCAATATTGAGACGATAATATCTTTTGATTTTTAAGCTAAGACATATAAGTTATGATTTACTAGACGGTTGTTCATTGATAATACGAAAATGCATCGGTAACTCGGTGTTATAAAACGTGTTGTTGTGAGTAATTTGTCTGGTAAAAGACATAAGTATATGAGTCAAAGTTTATTCGTCCCTTGACCCTAACGGGGAACAGATATCTGTAGGCCTCTCGATGAATTTGAAGTTGACTAAAATGGTTGGCCAACCGTGACTAAATTGGTAGTCTAAGAGTCATATACAAATCAGAAATCGAGGAATAGTGAATCAGACCAGAATGATTTTATCCATGTCTTGAGTCTGAAAAATATCTAGTTGGACGGAGGATCATCTGATCACTTATCTTTGGACAGAACTGACTAGGTCAGAGTTCGGCAGCAGTTTCTAGGAAGCTACAGTTTGCTAATTAATATGAAGATAAATGGACAATTAAAGTCATAGACTTATCCAAGTGGGAGACTGTTGGATTAGGTGTCTAAGCCATGACTTATAATTTGTATTTATCTTATTAATAGAAGCAAAGTCCATTTGGGTTGCCCTTGGTAGTCCAACCGGCATCAAGGTTAAATAGAGAGAGAAATAAATAGTTCGTTAATTTATTATGTGATAATAAATTAATGATAAACTAGTTTGGAATTAATCAGAATTAATTGGAATTAATTTGGGATTAATTAAAAGTGCAGGGGCTAAATTGATTATAAGTGTAGGGGCTGGAATGCAATTGTTCAAAAGTTGAACACTATAAATAAGCCTCTCCCCATCACTTGAAAACTTGCACCATTCCAAATCATCTCCTTGGAATTTCTCTTCTCTCCTTGCCGTCTATAATCATTCTCTAAGGTTTTATAGCGAGCCGTTCTTAATAAGAGGTTAAGATAGTTAACCTCTGCTTGGACTTCTGGGTGTGATCTCATTTGAGGCAGGACACTTATGCTGCTCGGCTTCAAGAATAAAACTAAAGGTTAGTTTTTATTAATTGTTTTATATAGAAATTTCTGTTAGTCGTTATTAGAAATTTCTGTTAGCCGTTAGAATCATTATTATATGTTCAAAGATAGAAAACATAGATCCTTTCTAGGTTGCATGTGAACTTAGGATTTTAGTTCATAGATTGCAGAAAACCTTACAACAAAGCGCTTAAAGAGAAGAAGAAGATTGCCTCTAATTCCGCACATATGGCAAATGTTCCATATTACTCACAAAATGAAAGTCCTATGCATGATTTTGGAGAGAATATTCAAACAGGAAATGTGAATTCAAGCAATGAGGAGTCAATAAATACTTTGCTTCAACAATTCAGTCAATTCCTGAAATCCAATCAAAAATCCGATGTTCACTTTGTAAACCTCTCCCACTTTGGAGATTTTGCAGGTATGAATGTATCTCTTCTTAACTTACTAAAGAGTGATCAGTTTGATAAAAACACTTGGATTCTTGATACTGGAGCCACTGCTCATATGCGTGCTCAATTATCATCTATAAGTCAATATGTTCCTGTTAACAGTTATACTCCAATCTTCTTACCAGATGGATCAATTAAATCTGTGACTCATACTGGTCTAATTACCCTAAATTCTAGATTGGTTCTCAAAAATGTTTTGCATGTGCCTGAATTCACATGTAACCTTTTATCTGTGAAAGCATTGGCAATTTCTGCTAATATTGCATTCACGTTTCTTCCCACTTATTGCATTTTGCAGGACCTCGAAACTGCTAAAATTCTTGCTCTTGGAAAGATTATGGGAAATCTTTATGTGTTGGACAATTCTAGCCTTGCTTCTACATGTATTGAGTCTGTTTTCAATTCCTGTAATCTCATTCAGAACTTAAAATCTAATCTGTGTAATGTTGTCCAATTAAAAAATAAGGATTGTTATTCCATATGGCATAAAAGATTAGGCCATAGTTCTGAGTCTGTATTGAGTCATTTGAAGTTTGTTCCAAAGAAATCTGTCAATGAAACAGCACCTTGTATTCCTTGTCATCTTGCAAAGCAACAACGATTACCTTTTCCAGTCAGTGAATCTTGTGTTGATTCTGTTTTTAAACTCATACATGTAGATCTTTGGGGACCGTATAGATCTAAAACAATTACATGAGCTTCATATTTTCTCACCATTGTTGATGATTTTTCAAGGTCAACATGGACATTTCTCTTGAGTGATAAAACTCAAGTATTTCTGACTATATCCAATTTCTTTGCTTATGTATCCAATCAATATCAAACTTCTGTCAAAGTCATAAGAACCGATAATGGTAGTGAATTTACCAATCATAACTGTCAAAAGCTTTTCTCATCCTTAGGAATAGTTCATCAAAGAACTGTTTCCTACTCACCTCAACAAAACGGGAGAGTTGAAAGAAAACATCAACATCTTCTACAGATTGCTAGATCTCTATTATTCTACTCCAAATTACCAATCCATTTATGGGGACATGCCATTTTAATGGCCACACACATCATCAATATTATTCCTACACATGTTCTAAACTGGGAAACTCCATTTCAGAAACTTCATAACAAAACTCCCTCTTACAATAATCTCAAGGTATTTGGCTGTTTATGCTTTGCAACCAATACCATTCCTCACAAAACCAAGTTTGAACCTAGAGCTACCATGTGCTGTTTCATTGGTTATAATGTTGGTCAGAAAGCTTACAAGTTGTATGATTTACAAGAAAAGAAAATCATTATGTCAAGGGAAGTTATCTTCTATGAGTCCTTATTTCCTTTCAAAAATGCTCAAGAAAACTCACTTGGAGAAACAGTTGTTCTCCCAAATGTAATAAAGGATGAATCTCAAGTATTTGAAGTTGATGCTCAGGAATTCATTCCCTCAAATGATTACAATTCTGATAATATTGATCTTATCAATGAAGATGAGTATTATAACATCCCACAACAACAAGAAGTCCTTGAAAATGACACCGGATCTTCAGTTGAAGAAATTGACCAAAATGCCCCTGATGTACAAAACCTCAGAACTGGAGCTAGAATAAGAAAGACTCCATCATGGCATAATGATTATGTTATGAATTGTAATGTTTCAAATCCAGTTACAAGATTTGGGCCCAATTCAAAGAAGTTTACTTCTCCTCATTACCCTCCAACTTATCCATATTTTCATTCTACTCTTTTGACTCAAACCCATAAAAGTTTTCTAACTACCATTTCTCAACTTAAAGAACCATCAAATTATACAGAAGCATGTAAAAGTGTTGAATGGGTAAAAGTAATGAAAAAGGAGCTTGATGCATTGGAAGAAAATGAGACATGGACGGTTATGCCCTTACCACCAAATAAGAAACCTATTGGATCTAAATGGGTCTACAAGGTGAAACTACATCCAGATGGTTCGATAGAAAGGTATAAAGCCCGACTTGTGGCAAATGGATACAATCAAGTGTATGGGATTGATTATCTTGATAGTTTTTCCCCTGTAGCGAAAGTTGTCACAGTTAGAATTCTATTGGCTTTATCTACTTCAAAAGGTTGGTTTTTACACCAACTAGATATCAATAATGCTTTCTTACATGGTTTCTTAGATGAAGAAGTGTATTTACATCCACCACAAGGTTATGATAAAGCCAAGAAGGGAAAAGTATGCAGGTTGAATAAATCATTGTATGGTTTGAAACAGGCTAGCAGACAATGGCATATAGAGTTTCGTAACAAACTCTTAGAATTCAATTTTAAACAATCTCCACATGATCATTGCTTGTTTACAAAAGGCGAAGAAAATGATTTTGTGGCACTTGTAGTGTATGTTGATGATGTACTAATCACAGGACCTAATAAAGAGGTCATTAATGAAGTCAAGGAGTTTCTACACAAAGCTTTTACCATCAAGGATCTTGGAGATGCTTGTTATTTTCTGGGTATTGAATTGCTCAGAACCGAAAGAGGTTTATATGTTAATCAAAGGAAGTATGTTTTAGATATTTTGTCTGAAACAGGACTTACAGGGGCAAAACCGACATCTAATCCTACTATCAAAAATATGCAATTGTGTTCAGAAGAAGGGGAAGATTTAAAGGAACCAGAAAGATACAGAAAATTGGTCGGCAAGTTACTTTATCTTAACTTCACTAGACCTAATATCAGTCATGCTGTACAACAGTTAAGTCAATATCTGCATAAACCATCTACCATACATTGGAAAGCTGCAATTCATGTGTTGAAGTATTTGAAGGGTTGTCCATCAAAGGGTATTTTTTGATAAAGATTCATCAGATGTTAACATTACTGCTTATAGTGATTCAGATTGGGCCACATGTTGCGATACAAGAAGATCTTTGACTGGATATTGTATCTTTATTGGGTCATCTTTAGTGTCATGGAAGACAAAGAAGCAGAAAACAGTATCAAGATCTTCATGTGAAGCAGAGTACAGAAGTTTAGCAGCAACCGTATGTGAATTACTGTGGATTAGTTACATTTTAAGAGATTTAAATATCAAGCTGAAGATTCCTGTGGCTTTGTGGTGTGATAACAAAGCTGCAATACATATTACAGAAAATCCAATCTTTCATGAAAGGACAAAACATCTTGACATTGATTGCCATATTGTGAGAGATCAATACAAACTTGGATTTGTTCTTCCAAAACATGTGCCAACAAAACAGCAGATTGCAGATCTATTCACCAAAGCATTATGTGGACCACAATTTCAAAATCTATTGTCCAAGTTGAACCTTCAAGACATTCACCAAGGTTCAACTTGAGGGGAGGATGTTAAGATTCAATATTAGAGGACCTATTTGTAATTTATAATAAATAGAAGGTTAAACTTGTAAATATATTAGAA
Source organism: Cichorium intybus (assembly GCA_023525715.1). Lineage (NCBI taxonomy): Eukaryota > Viridiplantae > Streptophyta > Magnoliopsida > Asterales > Asteraceae > Cichorium > Cichorium intybus. The sequence continues at coordinate 129,591,336 of CM042011.1, read as the reverse complement.
CTAGTTAGAATCGTTTGACGCTACTTTCTTAATTCATTGTATATGTACCCTTTTCAATTCAATACAGAGTAGCTAATCATAATCAATTTTACATATTCATACTCTTAGAATACTGCTCCTTCCATTCACCACAGTCGTCGACGTCCCATTCTCAGCCACTTAGAACGACGACCATTGATAATCGAAACTGTTCTTGCCATTTTTTAATTTATGAGTACCTACTATTAAGAAATAACAGATTTATCTGAGAAGTACCAATGGAGCTGCGGGGGGGGGGGGGGGGATTTTTATGAGGTATTCATCAAAACATCTGTCAGTGTCATTGGTTATTTTGAAAATGTTTTGTTAACTAGATTGATGAATGTGGTCAAATGGTGTTTGCGCAGCCACTCTGAAAGTTTGATGTTTAAGATGATTTATGAATAACCACGATGGTTCCAAGCAGTTCCTATGATAGCCGTTTGAACACAGATATCAACTTTTCTACTTGCTATTTTGCTAATATTTTAAGATGCTAAGAGTGCCTATGATAGCCGTTTGAACACAGATAACTAAAGCCTACTGAAGTCATTATACAACAAGTGGATTCCATGATCAGGTTGATCTTCTTCTTGATTTCTTCAACCATTTGCGGCAAGTACGGCTGATCTTTGCCAATTTTGTGAAATTGAAGGTGTTATATACTTCCTGAGGTTATTGTAATGATTAATGAATCTGTCAATTATGTTTGTATTGTAATATTTTTATGTGCAGTTTGGGAAAGATATTTGGATAATGATGATAACCTGTAGACGTTTTCTTATTATTTCTGGTTTATTAGAAGTTTTTTATTGTATAATTTGCTTGAAATACTACTTATGTAAGGTCTTCGTTTGTCTGTTTATTATTGAACTAGGGCTTGATATCAATTACACTGCTAGTTTATTTGTTTGCGTATTTGTCAACTCAAATTCAGGTACTTGGAGATGTTTAATCAAATAAACTACAAGTTATAGTCATGCCACTTTTGTAAATTTGAAATTGTTAGAGTGTTTGTGAGGTTGTCTTCTTGAATCTGATCGGTCTATTGGCTTTTGTTATCTCAACTCATGTGTTTAGATGCCAATTAGACAAAGGAAGTGAAGAACTGGAAAAGCCCATTATAAAGTATAACATTTACCAAATGATAATACCGTTTTTTTTTTCTTTAGATTTTTTAAATCATAGTGTTTTGTTGGTTGTAACTTGGTAGTGTTACTAAATTTTTGCTGTCATGTTTATTTACCTTAATTTGAGATTTTTCATCTTTTGTAGTTATCTTCTATCATTTGTTTGGTAAGAATTTTTTTTGATACAAAGTAAAGAGAATAATAAATATTGTTTTGGGATCTTCTGCCTTTGTCACCATGTAAACACAGAGAAAATTTAATTAATAATGCCTTTTAGTTTAAGTTTATGTTACGTGCTTATAAAGGTCTTTTTTTAAGAGATGAAGGGCAACCGTCATATGGGCTTGATAAGGTCCATGATTATATAGTTTAATTATTGATTTGTGTAATTAATATTAATACAAGAAAATGTTCAAATGTTACAGAATTGGCAACGAACTTGCATTTATTTGTTTGTTATAGCATCCTACATTCACATATTTCTATTACAACGTTGTACTTCCATTATTTTCTTATCATGGAATTGTACTATGCAAAATTTACTTAATTATAGCATATCTACTAAGTTTTTTTTTTTCTTATTTACTTTGAAAAATCTATCTGATTATAGCAATGGATTAACTTTGTATTTTGATGATGTTATAATTAGGAAAAGTTTCCAAAATACAATGATGTCCTAGAAGATATGAAAGTAGAATTCTATAATAACAAATAAACAATAAGTATGGTGCTATTTCTTGCAATTACCTTTAAACATTAATATGACATACTACAAACCGACTTTGGCTACGTTCTTATTTGTTAGACATGCTAAGAATTTCACTAAAAGCATAGAGTCATCTTGAAAATAGTGAGAGAAAACATGTTAATTGTTAAAGAGTTTTGGTTATTTATAGAATAGCATAATATTGATAATTTTTAGGCATTTATTGGAAAATTTTGCAATGATGGTTATTGGGAGCCTGTTCTCGTTCTGTTGCTATATACTAATTTAATGGACACGCTGTGTATTGTTTCTTAGAGTTTTGGTTATAAATCAAAATACATTACCATATTATGCGAAAACACATTACATGTAATATAAAAACAAAAAAAATTAAAGTTGCCTATTACGTATACAATTTTAAGTTGACAACCCGTGATTATCACGAGTTTATAACCTAGTATATATATATATATATATATATATATATATATATATATATATATATATATATATATATATATATATATATATATATATATATATATATATATATATGTAAGGTCTATTTTTAGATACATTGCATAATAAAGACTACATAATTATAATAAACATGAAATCTCTACCGGAAAATATCCTCGACGTCGGAGTGCGAAGGTTTTCAGATAGACGCCGGTCTTCCCCTCGGGAGGAAAAGAAAACCCTATGTCGGCACTAGGAAGGAGAACCCCGTCCTCCGGTTGAAAACCATATCGTTCCACCAGAGGACCATAAACGTCGTCAGGAATCTCTTGTCGATCATGTTCCGCCATTTTTAAGAAAGAAAAGGGGGGAGAAGAGCAAAGGAAAGAAGATGGCAGAGGAAAAATAAAAGCAAGCAAGGACGAGTGAAACGAAGAGGGAGAAACCGAAAACCCTAAAAGGATAGCATAAAAAAAATAGGAAGCGGGAAATTGAAAAACGTTCCTAATGATGGAAATGGATAAGTCGCATCACTCACGTCAACCATAATGACGCCGATTTTCTCGGAAAGCGAACCGCTACTTCTCCAATCTTGCTAGTCAAAACTAGACCACGTCATCGCCTTGTCTACCAAGACTGGGGGGAATTGATAGTGTATCATACGGATACGCACAGCCTCTCGCCAGCACGCCAGCGGCACGACTCGCCAACATTCAGGCGGACATCCAGCCCCCAGAGGCCTGGCTGGACCTCACTCGACTCGATAGTCGCAAATGGCCGATTGCCATATGTACCAATGCCAGAATGACACGTCACCCCGTAACGATCATCGTGCGATCCGTTAAGCCATGAACTAACCAGGTGGTCCTTGAACTACCACCTGGCCAGACAAATGAGCCAATCACAATTAGCGGCAGACGATCGACCAATAAGGAAAAGATCCGCTACCAACTGACAAGTGGTCCCCACACAGGTATAACGGTATATGATGATCACGCCCTGGGTGAGATCATCATCACATATCACCATTATACTATCATTCTTTCGTACTCAATCCATACTTTCCGACCACCGTGCTAACTTAACCGTCGGAGCGCCCTTCCGGGACCGCCTCCCGGAGTGCGTCTGACCCCATTTCTCTGTTGTGGTGAACTTAGGTCCAGGATTCCATCATTCAGAAGACCATTCCGAGACTAGAGTTTGCATCATTGGCGCCATCCGTTTGTGTGACGAAGCAAAGAACTACAATCCCCCAACCTTGAATGGCGACACCATCCAGAAGTCAACAGGGCGACGCCCAGCAAAGCCCAATACGACCCATGACATCCCTAGGAGCGGTAACGCCCCCGACTTCGGCGACGGCACCCCAGGTGGTTACGGCAGCATCACCCATAACAACAGTCTCACCGTGGCAGACCCCGATGCCAACCCTATTGACGCCGTCGCTACCTTATATTAACCCTTTTGTCCACACAGGACCAACAGTAACACAACCGCCGTTCCCACCTCCATTGGTTGCTCCTACAACGGCGGGAACATCGACGCCAACCTCAGTCCCGACAAGTTTCCTATCACACTTTCCACCACTGCTTGCCGCAGGAACACCGTCAACCCCGTCTCCGACACCCACTATACCACATAATTTCTTTGTGAGCGCCCCTACCCCTCCTATCCAATTCACCCAACCACCATTTTACGTTAACAGTTACCCTACTGCTCCAATAATGAACCCACCCTACATGACACCACAATACCCATTCATGCCATTCTACCAATCGTTCCAACCACAAACACTGAATCCAATTCCGACAATCACTGAACCGCGCTCCCCCTTTGTCAAAGAACTCCTGGATAATGAGATCCCAAGTACTGCTAAACTCCCAACGCTGAAGGTATACAATGGAACCACATGCCCAGACAGCCACATCGACACTTATGAATGGCACATGACCTCGCTGAAGTTAGATCAGCGCTTCTGGTGCACGTACTTCCCGACAACGCTGGACGGAAATGCGGGTGCATGGTTCAAGAGTTTAGCACCAAACAGTATATACAACTTTGAGCAGTTGAAACAATTGTTTCTCACAAATTTTATGCAACTACGCAAATATAGGGGCGATAATCACGCTATAATGGGTTGCAAACAGCGGTAAGGCGAGTCTGTGAAGGATTACTTCAGGCGATTTAACAAGGCTACATTAGATGTACCGGGACAGGATGACAGCATGGTGACGGACGCGTTCACCTGGGGACTGTTACCAGGACCGTTATCCCGGAAATTTCTAGGAAGACCCCCACAAACCCGGCACGAGCTGAAAGAACGGGTCGAAAGGTTCCTTAGGCAGGAAGAAGGTACAGCGGAGAAGCAACAATATCTCAAGGCAACAACCGACGGCCAATATAGGCGACACAATCGCTATCTCTCTCACAGCCGACGCCAGGACCATTCCAGCCTCCCTCCAAGAGGAGGTAGACCTTCACAACGATTCAATCCACTTTATCGGGAAGAACCCCGGAATAGGCAAGCGGATATCTACGCAGTTAAAGAATCCACCACGAGTAAAGCCCCAGATAGTAGACAACGGTATTGCGAATATCATAAGAGCAGAGCTCATGACACCATCGATTGCGCCATGCTGAAGAAAGAAATGGAAGAGAAACACCTGAAGGGTAATTTGACAGAAATAGCGAGAAAACTACGAGAACAATTCGAAGCAGAAAGAAAAGCTGAAAGAGGAAGGAAAGATGATAAGACAGGTGGTAAGGCTCTCGAGATTCTAGCTATCCGGGCTAGTCAGAAGCGACCCGACCACCTTGATAGAGAGCGCACACATCGTGATGTCGGCCCCCTGAACTTAAGTTTCTCAATTAACGACCCTAGACCTACAAGCTGGCAAGGAGATAACCCTCTGGTACTCACTGGATATGTCCAAAATATCAAAATCCATAGGGTATACGTAGATAGTGGAAGTGCTGCTGACATTATACATGCACACTGTTTTAACTTACTCCCGCAAGTCATTATGGAAGAACTGAAGCCTGCCAGAGGACGACTCGTAGGATTCACTGGTCACAGCATATGGCCAATTGGAACCATCTCCTTACCATTCACACTGAAGAGTTTCGACGAAAAACTCCATAAAACTTCACTCATCGAATTTGTTGTTATAAGAGCACCCTCAGAACATAACATGATTTTGGGACGGCCAAGACTATTAAAGTTTGGGGCGGTAGCATCTATGGTACATGGCCTCCTGAAATTCAGAACACCAAACGAGGAAGCTTGCGTTCTGGCCGCAAGCCCCCAAACCCTAAGCTGCTATCAGGTCATGCAACCAAAAGACATTATCAGACCAGTCAAGAAAGACAGGACGGAAGAGTTAAATGATAAAGAAATCATTAACCAAGATTACCCCGAGCAACCGATTTGTATCGGCACCAGGTTGCCCACAACCACTAGAAAGAAAGTGATTATCCTCCTTAAACAGTATAAACACGTATTTGCATGGGAGCCTGCGGAAATGGTGGGAGTGGACAGAGACGTAATAGAGAACAGTTTAAATGTTAAGCCTGGAAGCAGTACAATCAAGCAGAAAAAGCAGGGCCAGGAAGGTGAACGAAACATGGCAATTAATGTAGAAGTGACCAAATTAGTTGCAGCAGGAATATTGAGGGAAGCCATTTTCCCTGACTGGATTGCCAATCCGGTAATGGTTAAGAAGAGCGACGAAAGTTGGAGGATGTGTATAGACTACACAGATCTAAACAAAGCTTGTCCCAAAGATTGCTACCCTCTACCAGAGATAGATCAAAAAGTTGAATCACTTCAAGGCTTTCGGTGGAAGTGTTTTCTAGACGCATACAAGGGCTACCACCAAATACAAATGAAGAAAGAGGACGAAGAGAAAACGGCATTCTACACTGATCGAGGAACATTCTGCTACCGGAAAATGCCTTTTGGATTGAAGAATGCAGGTGCAACATACCAACGATTGGTAGACCAACTATTCCGCAATCAAATTGGGCGAAACATCGAGGTCTACGTCGATGATATGGTAATTAAAAGTTTGGAAGAAACTTTATTGATAACAGACATAGAAGAGACACTAAAAACATTAGAGCAGGCTAAGATGAAGCTAAACCCTGCGTATTTGGCGTTTCATTGCAAAATCAAGGCATCCTCCCCAATCCCGCTAAAGTACAAGATGCTCTCGAGACCAAGCCTCCAGCCATATTGAAAGAGATGCAGACATTGAATGGAAAGTTAACAGCATTAGGGCGTTTCATTGCAAAATCAGCAGAGAAAGCCCTGCCACTCTTTAACACGCTAAAAAGGGAAGTCAACAAGGAAGGATTCAGGTGGACAGTGGCAGCTGACGGAGCTTGGAAAAATCTTAAGCAAGCATTGAGCAACTTACCCATGCTGGCTAGTCCTATCCCAGGTGAAATTTTATACATGTATTTGTCCGCGTCACATGAAGCAATTTCAGCGGTGTTAGTAGTGGAAAGGAGCAATACACAATTCTCAGTGTATTTCATCAGTCGAGCACTCCAAGGCCCGGAAATCAATTATCCAATGCTCGAGAAACTGGTTCTAGCACTCGTACACGCTGCCAGATGTCTCCGCCGATATTTCCAAGCGCACCACATTGAAGTACTCACCAGCCAGCCGCTTAAGCAGATCCTACTAAAACTAGAAAACTCCGGAAGACTAGCCAAATGGGCTATAGAGCTGGGAGAACAAGCCATCACTTACCGACCTACCGCGTGCATCAAGGCACAAGCGCTAGCGGACTTCTTAATTGAAGTCCCCGACCAACCATTTACAGAAACACCAACTGTCACACGTTCTCCTTTTAAAGAGAAACTGTGCGAATGGACCTTATTCACTGATGGAGCAGCTGGAAAAGAGGGGTCAGGAGCTGGATTGATCCTGAAAATTCCTCAAGGTGAAGAAATTATGTATGCACTACGCTTCGATTTCTGAACATCAAATAACGAAGCGGAAGATGAAGCCTTATTGGCAGGACTTCGACTGGCAATTGAAAATGGGGCAAAACAAGTGACGGCCCTGAGTGACTCGTTATTGGCGACGAACCAGATAAACAACTAGTACGAAGCCAGAGACAAACGAATGCAAAAATACATGGAAGCGGTGCAAAAGCTAACAAAATCTTTCGACATTTTTTCAATTAAGCAAATTCCTCGGTCAGAGAATAGGCGAGCTGACGCCCTGAGTAAGCTAGCTTCAACATCATTCGACCATTTAACCAAAAAAGTGTTAGTCGAGGTGTTACCCTAGAGCAGTATTGAAGAAAAACAAGTCAACGAAACTTCAGAGGATTCAACGACCTGGAGCACATTCATGGAATATCTCCAGCATGGGACCCTGCCAGAAGATGATATGGAAGCCCGCAAGATCCGGGTCAAAGCTCCTAACTTTGCAATAATCGAAGTGAATCTTTACAAGAAAGGATATTTGACCCCTGGCTAAAATGTATAACAAAGGAAGAAGGATGCCGTGCACTAGATGAAATACACTCGGGGCTAGCAGGGGCCCATGAGGGAGCAAGGGTGTTAACGGGTAAAGTCCTGCGAATGGGATTTTACTGGCCCGACATCCACTTCGACGCAATGGAGTTAACACGCAAGTGTGTAGAATGCCAGACTTTTTCCCCAACACAAAATCTGCCCGCCACCACTTTAACAAGCATAGCGAGCCCATGGCGATTCTTCCAGTGGGGCATCGACATTGTCGGGCCTTTCCCGGAGGCCCCCGGAAGAGTAAAATTTTTAATCGTAGCAGTTGATTACTTCACCAAATGGGTAGAGGCGGAGCCTGTAGCCTCCATAACTGGACGTAGCATCATCAAATTCATGTGGAAACATATACTCACTAGGTTTGGCACCCCACGAGTATTAATCAGCGACAGCAGGCTGCAATTTGCTAAAAACCCCTTTCGAGGATGGTGCGAGGAGAGACAAATCCGACAGCAGTTCACATCGGTTGCTCATCCACAAGCTAACGGCCAAACAGAAGTTACCAACCGCACCATGGTGAATGGAATCAAGAAGAGACTGGGAAAGGCCAAAGGCAACTGGGTGGAGGAGCTACCGAGCGTTCTTTGGTCCTACCGAGTAACACCAAGGACCAGCACACAAGAAACACCATTCAGCCTGGTGTACAGGTCAGAAGCAATGCTCCCACCGGAATTTTCCATAACCTCTCTACGGGTCTCTGCCTTCAGCACTGAAAAGACGGAGGAGGACCTAAGACACAATTTGGACTTGCTGGAAGAAAGACGCGAATTTGCCAGCGTTAGACAAGCAAGATATAAGTCTAACACAGTAAGGTACTATAACAGACGGGTGAAAGGAAGGACATTCAAGGTAGGCGACTTGGTATTGCGAAATAATGAAGTTAGCCATGCCCAGCCGAGGGGGAAGTTAGGCCCAACTTGGGAAGGTCCATACAAGGTGGTAGAGGCACACCGGAACGGGGCATACGCGCTAGAAACCATGGACGGTAATCTGATACCGAGGACATGGAATATCCAGCATCTGAAGAGTTTCCATTTCTAAAGACTAATGCAAGGAAGCTCGAACACCAATTGCAACGTACCCTTTTTTCTTCTGTGTTACCTTCGAACATGTGTAATGAATTTGATGTTGCAAAAAATCGGATTTTGACGATTATATAGCATGGCGTTTATGTTTATGCACATTGATAACAATTGGCTGGCCTGATCACCCAACCAACTTAATACAAATGGCCGAGCACCATCTATGCTAAGTCACAGCTCAGCACAATTGGCCGAGCACCACTCGTATTAAGTCACAACTTAATACAAATGGCCGAGCACCATCTATGTTAAGTCACAACTTAACACAATTGGCCGAGCACCACTCGTATTAAGTCACAACTTAATACAAATGGCCGAGCACCATCTATGTTAAGTCACAACTTAACACAATTGGCCGAGCACCACTCGTATTAAGTCACAACTTAATACAAATGGCCGAGCACCATCTATGTTAAGTCACAACTTAACACAATTGGCCGAGCACCACTCGTATTAAGTCACAACTTAATACAAATGGCCGAGCACAATCTATGTTAAGTCACAACTTAACACAATTGGCCGAGCACCACTCGTATTAAGTCACAACTTAATACAAATGGCCGAGCACCATCTATGTTAAGTCACAACTTAACACAATTGGCCGAGCACCAATCGCATTAAGTCACAACTTAAAGTGGTCAAGAACCACCCACGTCAAGTCATATCCCAATATAATTGGCCAAATACCACTTACATTAATACCCATCATTTTCAAACTAAAGCAGGTCCAACACAAACAACTAAATAGTAAATACCATTCCGAAAAGAGAGCAGTTTACAGAAACAACCAACCAAACAAAACCAAAATACAACCACAACCTTGTCCGTCATACACACAAATAAAACATTTGTCCACAACTACTTTTAAACAACTAAAAAACAAAAGATATTATCCAAGAATATCACTACAACCATATCGAAAAATACAAACAAACAACTTACCCATCAGCCTCCACTTTAAGCAATTCCTTTAAGCCATCCACTCCGAGCTCCCCCAAACTCAACAACCCCGCATAATCAAGAGTCGCGAATTCTTCCATTGCATCATCAACCTCCCTGGCACACTCAGCGGCTGACCCTCCCCCTCCCCAATACCTGAATCTCCAATCTTCAACTCCTGGCGCAGACCACGCCTACCTGCTTCTTCACCAGCCACATAACTTGTTCGACGGATGCGGTTGATCCCATGCATAAATTCGGGAATCAGAAATACCTTTTCCACAATCCTAGCAGCGCCCTCCTCTACGACCCACTTGAGGTCTTTTTCTACTGCCTCCAAAGCAACCCCCTTTTCCTCCAAAAGACGATCTTTCTCGCACAGTTCAGCATCCACATTTTCCAATCGAATCATCAATGCCTCATTGTCCCGGTTAAGCTTCTCCACCTACTCCTCTACAGACATCTTCTCCGCAACTAGTATCTCGCATTTGTGGTCAAATTGGCGAGCGGCAGCCTCCAACCGGGCAACTTGACCCTCCAATTCCACGTTCGCCTTGCGTAAACGGGCACTTTCGGCCAGAGCATTGTGGGCTTCAAGCTTCAAAGATTCTTGGAAAGAAGAGGAAGTTGACAAACGTTCTGTCCTCTTCGCTGCAGCTGCCAAGTAATAAGCGGATTGTGCAGAAGCAAACCTCAAAGTACTCACCAGATTATCATGTGAAAAGCTCTCCATCTCGGCCTCTGCAGCCGGGGGAAACGCATGGAGAGCGAAATCAACAGCATTTTCTTGAGGAAACAAGCGAGACCCATTGACAAGCTGTGACAACTATCAAATTAGGTCAACGAAAGTCAACTCAAGTCAACCAAAACAGACGATGAAATGTAAATTCCATAACCTCTATAATTTATTATTGGATATTATAATAATATGTACGCTAATACGAATAAACGCTATTAAGTTAGATATTTTTAAAATAAAATAAAATAAAATTATTTTTTTACGTCGTAAATAGTGTCCGACGTGAATAGTGATCCGGCATGAATAGTATCCGACGTGAATAGTAAACGGTAAAAGTCAAAACTCTTCGGAATGTTATAAATTTTATATCGAAACGTAGATAAAAATATGACGGATCCGAATATGTATTTATATTTTTACCAAACGTTATATATAAAAAGTTATGATAGAAAAACGGTAAAAATATAAAACTATTCGGAATATTACAAATTTTATATCGAAACGTAGATAAAATTACGACGATTCCAAATATATATTTATATTTTTACCAAACATTATATATAAAAAGTTATGACAGAAAAACGTTTAATTTAACTTGAAAGCGATATTTGATTATTATAATATATATATATATATATATATATATATATATATATATATATATATATATATATATATATATATATATATATATATATATATATATATATATATATATATATATATATATATATATATATATATATGAGAAAACTTCAAATTGCTTTCCGGTGGAATTTCAACTTTGAAATTGTATACGAAAATTTGTTTTTTATGTATTATTATATTAAAGTGGACCCCACTTAATTATTTATTCAATTTATATATTTTACCTTCAAATAATTCATATATTCATTTTGAACACTACAATACGTATTGTTAAGTTTATCACAAATATTATGTCGTTTTATAAAACGAAAAATTTACCATGAAAACCGTATCGTCGATACGAACAACCTGACATCAAAATGTAATATTATTGATATTAGTTTTATATTTAATATTTTCTTTTTCTTTAAAATGAAATTGTATTTACATTTAAACCCTATATTTTTATTAAACTTACAACTAATACCCTTTCGTTAATTCGTTAAGGACTTTTAGTTAAAAAGTTGATATTATTAAACTACGATTTTCGTAGATTATCTTTTTATAAACAAAAATCATTTATTTTATATAAAAACTATTAAATCTATTTAAAGAGTATTTTAAGGGTATGTTTTGTCATAAATAAATTTTAAAAGCTATAATCGTCAAATATTTGTATCTTGAGGGTCGCTATACGAAAATAAATTTACTATAAATAGAGGCTTCAATCCTCTCATTTCCTCACACCTCAAATCTCGATCTTTATATCACTAGATAGTATTGTTAGAAGATTCTTCGATATATATATAGAAATATACGAAGAATGAGCGTTAGAAGTAGCTATTTTAGTTATAAATATAGTGAGTTCGAGTTAGAAGCACGAAGAGTCGGGCGATCTAACAACAATTGGCGATAAGATCTTAGTCGACATTGTGGTGAGTTCATACTCCTTCTTTTTATATTTATTCAAGTTTTTAAGGGGGAGAATACAAGTTATACTATAAAATAGCTATTTATACTCATTTGGAACAGTAGTAAACAAAATGTGAATTTTGTAAACATCATTATGACAAAAATTCAATTATAGTTCCAAAATATAATATTGAATGATCTACTTACGAGAGCGGTGTCTAGGCCGATCATTTGGGCTAGGTTGCTGGATTTTTGAAAGGCTTATACGCTGAAACGGTCCTGCCTCCCCATTTGATCTTCTACCTGGCCGTTCTTTATTTGATAGTCATGAAATATTATATTTGAATTAATAAAGAGTATAACCAAGTTATTACACCACTATTATGGAAAATATCTTAAAAAATGTTGTTTATAACCATTTAAATAAGTTATTTCACATATATTCGTAAATATATGCTTTTCACGACAAGAATACTAAAAATAAACTATTATAGGAATAGTCTGTGGTTACAAATGTTACTATAACCGTTACAACAAGATAATTAATTATATACAAATATATAATTATTATACATTACTATATTATCAAGGGAAAAATGATAATGGGCAAATACAAGGGTTTTTCATATACAAACTTTACGTAAACAAGTTGATTGATACATACATTTTTGTGAGACGGGTCTTCACAGTGCTTATTTAAGAACATACTATAAGTCCTGAAATTTATAACCAGAGTCTCGGTAAGAGAACGTGATATTTGTGTATAGATCTATACGGGATTGACAACCCCGCACCTGAGCTGCTAGCTACAGCTAAACCGACGGGTCTGAGGTGACAAATGTCATAACAGTCCGACGCTTGAAGAACGTCGAAGCAGGCCTACATGGTCACAGTATGGTTATAGGGCGTCTCGCATGGGAAATCAACTTTATAAAATTGTTTACGTAGAAATATACATTTTCAATGCCTTTATACTACAAACTACGTTATACATTTTAGTCTTTGGGTTTTTAAGACTTGGATACATTCATAAGAAAATATTGGATTTTCTTGGATTACAATACTACCTTTTACAAGGAAAGAGACTCCTCATACAAGTTTTATGGTATTAAAACTACATTTTAACAAGTTACAACTATAAGTATGGTTTTTACTTATACACCCTGGTTCTATGGAAATTAAAACTACGTTTTATCAGTTATATAAATATAAGTATGGTTTACTTATACATATGAGTTTTACAGAATTAAATCTACGATTGGTCTACGAGTAAACATCTATTTACACTGTTTCATACAAGAATAAAACTACGTAATGCTATTTTCAAGTATAGAAATACTTATACATTCTCGGTCTTTGGGTTTTAAGACTACGACTCATTTATTAGAAAATATTGGATTTTCTGGTTTCAAACACTATCCTTTTACAAGGAAAAATGATTATGGATTTTCTCATACAAAAATCTTATGAACTCACCAACGTAATGTTGACACTCTTTCAAACTACTTGTATTCTCAGGAAATTGATAAGGTAACTACAACCTTTGACGATGGGTCGCTATGGCGTCATACTATGTATTTTGATATCATATTGTAATTGTATTTAAAACATACAATCTTTTGAACTCTTGTAACATTTACAATTATGTATATGATGGATGTGTTTGTTTTGATCACTTTATGTACCTCTTATACCCCTATCCATACATAGTAGACCTGACAATTCGATAATACCTGACCAATAACTATTATCGAAAACCTACCATCATCCATACCAACAGTTCCATTAAACTAGTATTGGTAGAAATTCAATCTGAAAGCCGAAGGCGGGCTATGTCACCTGCCAAGTCTTCTGGGTTCTCTTCACTTGTGATCTTGAGAAAATCATGGTTAAAACCACTCATAGCAGAAACAGAAGGCAAAGATTGTTGCTGTGTATGGGTCCCTGATGAAGCTTCCTCCCTCTTCTGAACCTTTCTTTTCTTGTAAACAGCCATAAAGGCAGCTTGCCTCAATCTCTTTGTGGTATCAGTTATCTTCGAACTGGACCCTCGACTATCGCTCTTTTTGAAAGGATTTCTTCAAACCATGAACTAAAAAACCTAAGTTCACATGCAACCTATAAGGATCTATGTTTTCTTCTAATTGAACATATAACAAAACCTAGAGGCCATAAGAAAATTAACTAAAAGAATAACATTAGAAAAAACCAACCTTTTAGAATTTTCTGGAAGCTGAACAGCAAAAATATCCTGCCTCAAATGAGATCACACCCAAGCCGAGAGGATTATGGATCGAAATTCCAGAGAGAAAATAATAGAATGAGCGACTGATAATGAGGTCTAGGGCTCCCTATTTATAGGGAACCAAGTGGCAAAGCTGAAACCCTAGCCGCAGCCCATTTTTCGGATTATCTGTACGCGCGCCGCGGCCAAGACGTTTGCGCGCCGCGCGCCGCAATTCAAATATTGAATTTGTATGACTTTAATCCCTGACCTCCTGATTAATCTAATTAATGCCACAGAAATTAATCCAATTAATTTCTGATTAATTATTAATCAAATAATATTATTTCTAATTAATATATTATCTCCATAATATATTAACAAACAATATCTTGATTTATTAGTCATATAATAAATCAACCCTTTCTCTCTACTTAACTTTCCAACAAACCTCCAGCCATGAGGGCAACCCAAATGGACTGTGCTACTATTAATTAGGTAAATACTAATTATTAGTCATGGCTTAGACACCTAATCCAACAGTCTCCCACTTGGATAAGTCTATGACTATAATTACCAATTTAACCTCTAATTAACCAGCACTTTTAGCTTCCTAGAAACCGCTGCCAAACTCTGATCTAATCAGTTCTGTCCATAGATAAGTGATCAGATGATCCTCCGTCCAACAAGATATTTTCAGACTCAAGACATGGATTAAAGTCAATCCCAGTCTGACTCACTGTTCCTCGATATCCGATTTGTATATGACTCTTAGACTACCAATTTTGTCCCGGTTGGCCAACCATTTTAGTCAACTTCAAATTCATCGAGAGGCCTACAGATATCTGTTCCCCGTTAGGGTCAAGGGACGAATAAGCTTCGACTCATATACTTATGTCTTTTACCAGACAAATCACTCACAACAATACGTTTTATAACACCGAGTTACCGATGCGTTTTCGTATTATCAATGAATAACCGCTTAGTAAACCATAACTCATATGTCTTAGCTTAAAGATCAAAAGGATATTATCGTCTCAACATTGCTCGTGATGAAATCCATGAAGCAATCCATTGAGCGCGGGTTTATCCAATACTCAAATCTCCATTTCCAAGTACTCACGAATGGTGCAGCAATCCAATTGCAATGTCTAACTCCTTAGACAATCTATTACCAATTCATGACAGTCTTACTTCACATTTACTCCCAAAAGTGTAATCGACTGTGGATATTTGAATAATCCAATTATTCAGGAAGTAAAACATGCAAAATAAAACACAATGATAAAGTCTTGACAAAGTAGTAAACCATTACTCATTAATAAATCTCTATTATTAAATCACAAGAGTCAAAAACAATACATTGTTACAAGTTTCGAAACCTATCTCATTTACATAAACTTTATATCATCTCTTAATCCAATGCTCCTAGCATGCTGATTATGCTTAATCCTACTCAGAGCCTTTGTCAAGGGATCTGCAGGATTATCTTCCGATGATACCCTCTTTACCACGAGGTGACCTTCTTCTACTTTATGCCTTATGTAGTGGTACTTTCTGTCGATATGTCTGGACTTTCCATGGTCTCGCGGTTCCTTTGTCAAGGCGACCGCACCTTCGTTATCGCAGAACAGTTCCACGGGCTCCTGAATACTCGGGACTACTCCAAGGTCACCGATGAAGTTCTTCAGCCAAGCCGCTTCCTTTGACGCTTCACTTGCTGCTATATACTCTGATTCACATGTAGAATCAGCCACCGTATCTTGCTTGGAACTTTTCCAAGTTACTGCTCCTCCGTTCAGAAGGAATACCCAGCCAGACTGAGACCGACCACTGTCTCTATCCGTCTGAAAACTGGCATCCGTATATCCTTCAACTCTCAATGTATCACTGCCTCCAAGGACTAACACCATGTCCTTTGTCCTTCGCAGATACTTGAGTATATTCTTTACAGCTATCCAATGCGCTCTTCCAGGGTTACCGTGGTACCGACTGACCATGCTTAAAGCAAAGGCCACGTCAGGGCGAGTACACGTCATAGCGTACATGATCGATCCTACAGCCGAAGCGTAAGGTACCCGACTCATTTCAGCTATTTCTTCGTCTGTACTCGGACTTTGAGTCTTACTCAATTTTGCATTACTTTGGATAGGTAGCTCTCCCTTTTTGGAATTTTCCATACTAAACCTTTTCAGTACCTTTTCCAAGTATGTACCCTGACTAAGTCCAATTAGTCTCTTCTTCCTATCTCTCAATATTCTTATCCCGAGAATATAGGCAGCCTCTCGTAGGTCCTTCATGGCAAAACATTTCCCAAGCCAAGCCTTGACATCTTGCAAGGTTGGGATATCGTTTCCCATGAGCAGTATGTCATCGACATACAGCACCAGAAAGGTGACTATACTCCCACTAGCCTTGACATATACGCAGGACTCATCCTCGCTCCTAGAGAAGCCAAACTCTTTGACTTTCTCATGGAAACAAAGATTCCAGCTGCGAGAAGCTTGCTTCAATCCGTAGATTGATCTCTCAAACTTACACACCTTATTAGGATACTTTGCATCGACAAAACCCTCTGTTTGATTCATGTAAACATCCTCAGTCAACTTTCCGTAAAGGAAAGCGGTTTTGACGTCCATCTGCCAAATTTCATAGTCATGAAATGCAGCTATGGCCAGCATAATCCTAATAGACTTTATCTTGGCTACTGGTGAGAAGGTCTCGTCATAGTCAACCCCTGGGGTTTGAGTAAAGCCCTTCGCAACCAGTCTTGCCTTGAAAGTGTGTACTTTTCCGTCCATGTCGGTCTTCTTCTTGAAGATCCATTTGCACCCGACTGTCTTTCGACCCGGTACGTTGTCAACCAAGTTCCAAACTTGATTGTCATACATGGACTTGATCTCGCTATCCATGGCCTCTTTCCACTTGGCAGACTCAGGGCCCGCCACTGCTTCCTGGTAGTTAGCTGGTTCATCCAAATTTATCAGTGTCCTATCACTGACAAACGTGTCCCCATCCGAAGTTATATGGAACCCATAAAACTCCGGTGGCATGCTAACCCTACCAGAACGCCTAAGAGGTAAGGATACATCTGTCGGACCAACAGGAACTTCTTCCTCATGTTGGTTGCTAGTTTCTCCTAAGGTTGCGTCATCTGATGACTCTTGAATTTCTTCCAGATCAATGGTACTCCCACTGTCCTCTTTGAATATGAGCTCTCTTTCTCGAAAGACCGCTCGTCTAGCTACAAAGACCACGTCCTCGCTCGGTCTGTAGAATAGATATCCAAAGGACTGTTTAGGATAACCAAGGAAGAAACACCTTTCGCTTCTTTCTGCGAGTTTGTCTTGAGTCTCTCGTCTAACGAAAGCCTCACAACCCCAGACCTTGATGTGTGCTAACGAGGGGACTTTCCCCGTCCACATCTCATGAGGTGTTTTAGCAACCTTCTTAGTCGGGACAAGATTGAGGATATGGGCGGCAGTCTCTAAGGCATACCCCCAGAAGTGAATGGGAAGTGAAGCTCGACTCATCATGGAACGAACCATGTCCAACAGGGTTCGGTTGCGCCTTTCTGCAACACCATTCAACTGTGGTGTCCTGGGAGGTGTCAACTGCGAAACTATTCTGCATTCCTATAGATAGTCTAGGAACTCGATACTTAGATACTCTCATCCTCTGTCAGACCTGAGCATCTTTATCTTCCTACCTAATTGATTCTCTACCTCGTTCTTAAATTCTTTGAACTTTTCAAAGGTGTCCGACTTGTGCTTGATCAAGTAGATATAACCGTATCTACTAAAATCGTCGATAAAGGTCACGTAGAACCGCGTGCCATCCTTTGTGGTTGATCTGAATGGGCCACACACATCCGTGTGAATGATGTCCAGCAGACCCTCACCTCTTTCAAAAGATCATTTGAAAGGTGATTTAGTCATCTTGCCCAACAGACAAGATTCGCATACATCATCCGACCTGAGGTCGAATGATTCCAACACTCCATCCTTTTGGAGTTGGGCGATGCGTTTCTTGCTGATGTGCCCGAGCCGACTATGCCACAGACATGCCTTTTCTAGACCACTAGTAGAATCAATATAATTTACACTATGTCCTAAATTGTCAACACATTCAACAGTTTCATACACACCATCACAAGGATAAGCAGTAAAAATCAAAATACCATTTTTGAAAACAGAAATCGAACCACTTTTATTATCAAAAGAAAATTGAAATCCTTGTCTGAATAATGCGTGAAATGAAATAATATTTCTTGCCATTTCTGGCGAATAGCAACAATTAAATAACTCTATACTAACATCACTACTAAGCACTAAACTGTAAACGCCGATCTTGGTAACAGGGGACGATCTCCTATTGCCCATGATCAAGTTCAGTCTACCGTGCTCCACCTCCCTGCTTTCCTTTAGGCCCTGCAGATCAGAACAAATGTGAAAACCACATCCTGTATCAAGGACCCAAGAATTAGAAGATGGTGAGTTTTTAAAGATAGTTTATATACCTGCTCAAGCACAAGTCGGACACCTTTGAAAAGTTCATCCTGCAAGTATTTGGGGCAGCTTCTCTTCCAATGGCCCTTCTCTTTGCAGTAAAAACAGTTGGCTTCATCAGGGTTGGCCACACAAGGAATCTGGGAAGACTTGGTTCTCGAGCCATTGCTTGACGACCCGACCTGAACCTTTTCCCTCCAATTTTGCTTAGGAGGGCTCTTCCTCTTCTTTCCTTTGCCACTTCCAATGGCTAGGACGGGCTGATTAACCGAGGGTACACTTTTACCCTTCATCCCGTCCTCAGCAACTCGAAGCATGCGATGCAACTCAGTCAGGTTACCCTGATTGTTGTTCAAATGATAAGCCAGCCTGAACTGGTCATAAGAACTCGGTAAGGAGTTAAGCACTATGTCAACGGCCAACTCCTCAGGTACAAGCATCGCAAGCTTTCTAAGCCGCTCCACGTAACCTTGCATTCTTTGCACATGAGCGCAGATGGACTCTCCATCTTTAGGTTTGCTATTCGTGAAGTCTTTGACCACCTCGCACCTCTCGATGCGCTCTTGATTGCGGAACTTTTCCGCGAGCTCCTTGTGCATCTTGAAGGGCCAGTAGTCTTCGTATATCCTTTGCAATTCGGGGTTCATTGTGGCGATCATGATGCAGGCCACTTTGGTTGCATCATCAGTATGTTTTTGGTACAAGGCAATCTCCTCAGGAGTAGCAGTTTCAGGGTCAATATCGACAAGCTCGGTTTCGAGGACATACTCTTTGTTCTCGTACCTCAGAGCCATCTTGATATTCCTAATCCAGTCATTGTAGTTTGTCCCGTTCAATTGAACCTTGGAACACAGTGAGAGGATAGAGGGAACACTGGAGTTTGAGTGGGGAGCGGATTGATCAGCAGAAGACATCTATAAAAGAAGGTAAGTTTAATTAGATACTTGTCGGTCCTTATAAAAAACCCAATATAAAATAAGGCTAGGATCCAACTATAACAATTTGCAACATAGAAGAGGGATGCCGTAATCTATAAGCAAATTTTATAAAGGTAGGCGAATGACGATTCAGCCAATTCCACCGCTGAAAAATAATCTTATTATAAATGGAATTCCTAGTTTCTTTTGAGATATATTGAACTGTTCAATAGCATGTTTAATCTCGGATATGCCCCACCGTTTGTGACTGGGATGCCGAGGATCACAAACCGGGTGTGAATAACCATGCAAATTAGCTTGGTACTCTCGGGGTCCATTATCATCTCAAATTGATGTGCCGGTTAACCACACACGCTCCATCAACAATGATAACACTCGAGACACCCATTGCCACTCTTTATGAACCCCCATTGGTGTGCCGGTAAACCACACACGCTCCACCAACGTTTCATAAAGTGCAATGTGCAATTTCATGGGGTAGCATCAAATTCACATTTTTCCTAAAGTAACTAGATTGGGATTTTGTGTAAAGGTTCTAGTACTTTGATCATTATACTTTTAATGATTAAGTGGTCCTATCAAAACTGTTCGGCTAACGACCCTCCACTGATCAGGCGAGCGGCGGGCGAGAGTGTTCACCCATTAGACTGCCATTTTATAGGCAGCCTCCTTATACCCACTTTATAGACCAGCTTCGTGAATGAGGCCTACTATTGAATTGACTGACCAATTTTATCTTATACATATAGTATTAACAATAACATATATAAGATGTATTTTAAAACCCTTGACACGCCTAGGTCGTCGTGTGGTCAAAAATAAGAGAAAAATACCTAACACACACTAGTATAGCGGTAGTCAGGGTCGATCCGCAGGAGTTACGTGGTTAGGACAAGACGATAGATTACCAACTGTAGTGTCACTCTACAGTCAGCGGTATTGTTTCTACTTTGCCAAAAACCAACTAAAAACATAATTCCAAGACCAATGCCAAAACCTAACTCAAGCATGAACTAAAATAACCCAAATCAAATCCTAGACTAAAGTTCCTTACTGAAATCAGAAACTAAATTCAGAATCCAGAAGCAAACAATCAGTCCAACACATCCAAACATCAATAATGCAAAATAACATCAAACCGAATGATTACTTTCATATAAATCAGAAACCAAA
This sequence comes from Cichorium intybus, assembly GCA_023525715.1. Lineage (NCBI taxonomy): Eukaryota > Viridiplantae > Streptophyta > Magnoliopsida > Asterales > Asteraceae > Cichorium > Cichorium intybus. The sequence continues at coordinate 129,570,340 of CM042011.1, read as the reverse complement.
CTGAAATCCAATCCACACAATCAAATATCAGATCTAACAACTGACTAATGCTACTGAAATCAGAACTATAAATCTAAACAAACATCGAGTAATCGATGGAAATCCTAATTGTGGAATATCTCGATACCGAGTTGATAAAACAAGAGAAAAACTAAATAACTAACCAAAATATTGATTCCCACTGAAAAACTGACGAAATTGTGCTTTCAGATCCCTCCTTCGCGTCCCGGGATGAGTGAAAAGTCGGACGGGACTCCGGTATTTATAGTTGTGCGAAATTAGGGTTTCCGCATCGCGGCCAAGCAAAATCCGCGACGCGCGTGTTGCCTTATCCCGACTTTTTGGAGTTTAAAATTCAAAAACGAAGATTTTATCCGGTCGCGAGATAGCGGCGCTATCTCAAGAAATAGTGGCTCTATTGTCGATAGCGGCTCTATCTCAAGAGATAGCGCCTCTATTTCTGTCAGGTCCATCTTTTTGCCGTTTTCGCTCCACAACTTCTCCAGAATTGCACTAAAACCCCTGCATTTACACTAAAAACATTTCCAAGCACTTTGACACAAAAGTAAGTGATATTAGCCAATTAATAATGATAAATTAACTAAAACACGGCTCAACAACGCCTAAAATACTTGATATTACTAGGCGTTGTCAACCCTTTAAAATATTCAAGGTTTATCTTTTAATTTTACTAAATTTAACAATTAAATTTTGAATTAAATTAAACCTTAAATTCGATTTAATCAATTTTGATTCCCAATTAATTAAATTAATTAAATCTAAATATTTTAAACATTTTAAAATATTTTTTCGGATTTATTCCATTAATTTCGCAATTAATTTAAATCCCTTTTGAATTATCTTTTAATTAACAATTAATTAAATTAATTCAAATGAAGATAGGTTTATCCAAATTAATCAAATTAATTAAAACCTATCCTAAACCCCCTAAAAATCGATTTCAATTAATGGGGTTTAAGGTTATCCATTTTAATTAACAAATAAAGTTACCAAAAATAGAAAACCTCCTAAAACCCTAAAAGCCAAAATCGAAAATTACATGGGGGGAATTAGGGTTTCCAAAACCCTAATCCTAAAAGTCGATCCACATAAATATTAGGGTTTATAAGCTTTAAACCCTAAAAACAGTTATATCAATTCAACAAGAAAACAAGACAGGCTCTGATACCACTGAAAGGATTTCTGCAAACCATGAACTAAAAAACCTAAGTTCACATGCAACCTATAAGGATCTATGTTTTCTTCTAATTGAACATATAACAAAACCTAGAGGCCATAAGAAAATTAACTAAAAGAATAACATTAGAAAAAACCAACCTTTTAGAATTTTCTGGAAGCTGAGCAGCAAAAATATCCTGCCTCAAATGAGATCACACCCAAGCCGAGAGGATTATGGATCGAAATTCCAGAGAGAAAATAATAGAATGAGCGACTGATAATGAGGTCTAGGGCTCCCTATTTATAGGGAACCAAGTGGCAAAGCTGAAACCCTAGCCGCAACCCATTTTCCGGATTATCTGTACGCGCGCCGCGGCCAAGACGTTTGCGCGCCGCGCGCCGCAATTCAACTATTGAATTTGTACGACTTTAATCCCTGACCTCCTGATTAATCTAATTAATGCCACAGAAATTAATCCAATTAATTTCTGATTAATTATTAATCAAATAATATTATTTCTAATTAATATATTATCTCCATAATATATTAACAAACAATATCTTGATTTATTAGTCATATAATAAATCAACCCTTTCTCTCTACTTAACTTTCCAACAAACCTCCAGCCATGAGGGCAACCCAAATGGACTGTGCTACTATTAATTAGGTAAATATTAATTATTAGTCATGGCTTAGACACCTAATCCAACACTTTTCTCGTTCTCTAGACCAAATATTATGTCTGCTCTACTAGGATTATTATCCAATTTCTGTTGCATAAATACTTTCAGTCATTACAATCTCATGGCATTGAAATTGTAGAGAAAGAAATACAATTCTTAATCTGAGTATGGTTAATAAGAGTTTGTAGACTCTTAATCTGTCGTCGAGGCCAACTTTTGATGCCTAACTTCCTACAGCGTTGCTTCAACTGTGTTGATCCAACGTTGAGTTTCCTTGCAGCTTCCAAAATGGGCTTGTCAAAATGCATGGATATTGTTTCCTTACTCAACGCATGTCTAGAACCCTTTTTTCTACAAATTTCAAAGTTTCTTGGAATCGAGGTTGAAACGTTTTCATTTTGGATCAATTGTGTATGATCCTGATCACTAACACTTTCATTGTTACCTGTTATGGGTAATACTTCTTGATTTCCAAAATCAACCATAAACCTAGAATTCCCATTCTTGAAACTTTCTAAGTTACTTTGGATCAATTGAAAATGATCCTGATATTGAAAACCACACACGAACTCAGGATTCGCTGAAGCGAGCCCGATAGTGTTATCATGGATCGGTTGTATTTGATCTTGATTTTGAATGTCATTTAGAAACCCCTGATTTGTTAGATCTACTCCACTATGCAGTATGGGCACGTTCATGATTAGATTATCATTAGTAAGATCATCTACAAATGTATCTGTGTATAACGTATGTTAGATAATTAAGCAAAACAAACATAAAGCTTAACAAAATGACTTAACCTGGAAGTATGTATTGAGATTGCCCAACAGCGATATCTTGATTTAAAGGCAGTGGATCTTCAGGGAGAATACTCATCAGAGGAAAAACTTCAAGATCATCTTGAGGTTGATCCAGCGGTAATATATCTGGAAAATCTATACCTCACATAGTTTAAAACAAAAATCAAAACACTAGAAAAAGGAATAAGAACTAAAAGGAGTTTAGGATACTATAATTACCAAACCCCAGTGGAGGTATCTGATTAAACGATAGGGAGGTACCCTCTTCCCTTAAGAAATTCAGCTCAGTGTCTGGCAAATTTTCCATAGGAGATCTGTTTTCCATACCTCGATTTGGAAATCTGAGTTTATATAAGAATAAACTGGTAGTAGCAAAGAATGAGACTGAAAAGATGTAGATATGCATGATACTACATACCCGTTTATATAGTATCTTACAGCTGGAACTGAAAGGACAACCCACGTTCTTATTACCGAAATTCAAAATATCTACAGTAGGTGCAATCTTTTCACTACCCTAAGTGATATCTTTTCCAAATTCGCAGCTTGACTCCGATGAGGACGAGATAACGAAAAGACATTTTTTTAAATATATATATATATATATATATATATATATATATATATATATATATATATATATATATATATATATATATATATATATATATATATATATATATATCTTTTGATAACGGAAATAGTTCAAAGAATAGTTAATTCAACTATATATTAATCTAATCATAAATAATGAATTAGAACCTACTCATCTAGCATCTGTAGAGCTCGTGGTTCACCTGTATCTTACATGTTTGATGTTTCCTTCCATCTTACTAGTATAAACTGTAAAATGACATCACATATCATATCTTAAACATGCTTAGGCATTTCCATTATACTTAACTCAAATGATTAAGAAATCAATGCCTAATACAAATCACAATTAGAGAATATCATATGTTATCAAACCGAAACTCCAAATTTCACGATTTTACTAAGTCAACCGTTAAAACATCACAATATTTGAACTCAATACAACAAATATTAGCAACCTACATATGAGTTGAACCAATGCATACTTGCAGATTTGGACATCTAGGGTTTGAAACCCTAACACTCAAAATTTCTAACCTTATGAATTAGGGACTCGAGAACGTATTTCGGTTGTTAAATCCAACCTCCTCAAACTTTTCCTACGCAAAACCCTTGATCAAAATAACCAAATTTTGCACCTTTTTGCTCTGGAAATAACCTAGGAGGATTTTTGGTTCATAAATAGGGTAAATAAGGAAAGCTGCCTAAATAAGCCCACTGAAGCAGGTTAGCGACATTAACCTTTAAAGTTAGCATCGTTAACTTTAAAAAAAATCAGACCCGTACTCTGAAACCTAACCCGTGTAATTCTACTGGATACTACTGGATGCTACAGTAACTAGAACACGACCCGTGTAGCTCCTGTAAGGCTAAACAGTTTCGAAAATGTGTACTACACGAGCCGAGTGACTCCTACAAGACCCATGTAACTCCTTTATACTATTTTTAAGGTTTAAACTCCTTCTAAATGAGTTTCTAATCCTCCTAACTCACATAACAACCTAGTAACTCTTATTTATACTAGGATTAACTCATGTTTACTTACCGAAAATATCACGACATTACACTCCAAAATCAAAGCAATTGAAAACTAGGAAACACCAAGTGTGGACCTGAATCTACCTAGGAACGTGAGGACTAGATGAAACAGAAATACCCACATCTCTTCCCATACCCTTAAGAATTTACTCAAAGTGCTAAATTTCGGGACGAAATTCCTTCTAACGGGTAGATAATATGACAACTATCAAATTAGGTCAACGAAAGTCAACTCAAGTCAACCAAAACAGACGATGAAATGTAAATTCCATAACCTCTATAATTTATTATTGGATATTGTAATAATATATACGCTAATACGAACAAACACTATTAAGTTAGATATTTTTAAAATAAAATAAAATAAAATTATTTTTTTACGTCGTGAATAATGTCCGACGTGAATAGTGATCCGGCATTAATAGTATCCGACGTGAATAGTAAACGGTAAAAGTCAAAACTCTTCGGAATGTTATAAATTTTATATCGAAACGTAGATAAAAATACGACGGATCCGAATATGTATTTATATTTTTACCAAACGTTATATATAAAAAGTTATGATAGAAAAACGGTAAAAATGTAAAACTGTTCGGAATATTACAAATTTTATATCGAAACGTAGATAAAATTACGACGATTCCAAATATATATTTATATTTTTACCAAACGTTATATATAAAAAGTTATGACAGAAAAACGTTTAATTTAACTTGAAAGCGATGTTTGATTATTATAATATATATATATATATATATATATATATATATATATATATATATATATATATATATATATATATATATATATATATAAAGAGAAAGCTTTAAATTGGTCTCCGATGGAATTTCAACTTTGAAATTGTATACGGAAATTTGTTTTTTTATGTATTATTATATTAAAGTGGACCCCACTTAATTATTTATTCAATTTATATATTTTACCTTCAAATAATTTATATATTCATTTTAAACCCTACAATACGAATTGTTAAGTTTATCACAAATATTATGTCGTTTTATAAAACGAAAAATTTACCATCAAAACCGTATTGTCGATACGAACAACCTGACGTCAAAATGTAATATTATTGATATTAGTTTTATATTTAATATTTTCTTTTTCTTTAAAATGAAATTGTATTTACATTTAAACCCTATATTTTTATTAAACTTACAACTAATACCCTTTTGTTAATTCGTTAAGGACTTTTAGTTAAAAATTTGATATTATTAAACTACGATTTCGTAGATTATATTTTTATAAACAAAAATCATTTATTTTATATAAAAACTATTAAATCTATTTAAAGAGTATTTTAAGGGTATGTTTTGTCATAAATAAATTTTAAAAGCTATAATCGTCAAATATTTGTATCTTGAGAGCCGCTATACGAAAATAAATTTACTATAAATAGAGGCTTCAATCCTCTCATTTCCTCACACCTCAAATCTCGATCTCTATATCACTAGATAGTATTGTTAGAAGATTCTTCGATATATATAGAAATATACGAAGAATGAGCGTTAGAAGTAGCTATTTTAGTTATAAATATAGTGAGTTCGAGTTAGAAGCACGAAGAGTCGGGCGATCTAACAACAATTGGCGATAAGATCTTAGTCGACATTGTGGTGAGTTCATACTCCTTCTTTTTATATTTATTCAAGTTTTTAAGGGGGAGAATACAAGTTATACTATAAAATAGCTATTTATACTCATTTGTAACAGTAGTAAACAAAATGTGAATTTTGTAAACATCATTATGACAAAAATTCAATTATAGTTCCAAAATATAATATTGAATGATCTACTTACGAGAGCGGTGTCTAGGCCGATCATTTGGGCTAGGTTGCTGGATTTTCGAAAGGCTTATACGCTGAAACGGTCCTGCCTCCCCATTTGATCTTCTACCTGGCCGTTCTTTATTTGATAGTTATGAAATATTATATTTGAATTAATAAAGAGTATAACCAAGTTATTACACCACTATTATGGAAAATATCTTAAAAGATGTTGTTTATAACCATTTAAATAAGTTATTTCACATATATTCGTAAATATATGCTTTTCACAACAAGAATACTAAAAATAAACTATTATAGGAATAGTCTGTGGTTACAAATGTTACTATAACCGTTACAACAAGATAATTAATTATATACAAATATATAATTATTATACATTACTATATTATCAAGGGAAAAATGATAATGGGCAAATACAAGGGTTTTTCATATACAAACTTTACGTAAACAAGTTGATTGATACATACATTTTTGTGAGACGGTTCTTCACAGTGCTTATTTAAGTACATACTATAAGTCCTGAAATTTATAACCAGAGTCTCGGTAAGAGAACGTGATATTTGTGTATAGATCTATACGGGATTGACAACCCCGCACCTGAGCTGCTAGCTACAGCTAAACTGACGGGTCTGAGGTGACAAATGTCATAACAGTCCGACGCCTGAAGAACGTCGAAGCAGGCATACATGGTCACAATATGGTTATAGGGCGTCTCGCATGGGAAATCAACTTTATAAAATTGTTTACGTAGAAATATACATTTTCAATGCCTTTATACTACAAACTACACTATACATTTTAGTCTTTGGGTTTTTAAGACTTGGATACATTCATAAGAAAATATTGGATTTTCTTGGATTACAATACTACCTTTTACAAGGAAAGAGACTCCTCATACAAGTTTTATGGTATTAAAACTACATTTTAACAAGTTACAACTATAAGTATGGTTTTTACTTATACACCCTGGTTCTATGGAAATTAAAAATACGTTTTATTAGTTATATAAATATAAGTATGGTTTACTTATACATATGAGTTTTACAGAATTAAATCTACGATTGGTCTACGAGTAAACATCTATTTACACTGTTTCATACAAGAATAAAACTACGTAATGCTATTTTCAAGTATAGAAATACTTATACATTCTCGGTCTTTGGGTTTTAAGACTACGACTCATTTATTAGAAAATATTGGATTTTCTGGTTTCAAACACTATCCTTTTACAAGGAAAAATGATTATGGATTTTCTCATACAAAAATCTTATGAACTCACCAACGTAATGTTGACACTCTTTCAAACTACTTGTATTCTCAGGAAATTGATAAGGTAACTACAACCTTTGACGATGGGTCGCTATGGCGTCATACTATGTATTTTGATATCATATTGTAATTGTATTTAAAACATACAATCTTTTGAACTCTTGTAACATTTACAATTATGTATATGATGGATGTGTTTGCTTTGATCACTATTGTACAAACGTTGTTGTGATACTGTTCATGAAGTCATCCACCCTCAGACGTTTCCGCCATCGTGGTTTGGGGGTGTGACACAAGCTTCCACTCAGGGACAAACGACAAAGAGGAAAAATCAGTAAACACATGAGTATCCAAATCCGCACCTCCACTACCACCAGCCCCAGAACCGCCTTCACCCCCGGCACTAGCATCAAAACCATCACCTCCATCGCCTCCAAAACCTTTCATCCCACCGGAACCAGACAATATTTTTGGGTCAAAAGATAATTCCTTATCACGATCTCCACCACCAGTACTCTCAGACTCTACTGGAGTTTTCTTGTCGCCAGCATTCGTCCCCTCATCATCAGGGATATCTATTACGCCAAGGTCATCTTGCTTCAGTTTGCTCAACAGATGTCGACGATTTACCCTCCTGATCAACCTGGTGTCTGGAGGATTCTCCAACCCTCCCATCGATTCCCACGCCAACTTCCTTTTGTTCGCTAACCTGGTAGACCCCCTTAGAATACCCTCCTTACTGTCCTGCATCGACTCAGAAGGTCCTTCATCATCACCTTTCGATAACCCTCCAACCTTTGCATCCATTAAAGGCACACTCCCAGACACGCCTTCATCGATCTTTTTATCACCCGAATCCTGTATTTCCTTAGCCCGCGTAACAATGTCCGGATTGCGAAAGGAGAACGACGCGGCTACCTTGTCAACCAGATCGATCTCGCGATATTTCAGTTCTCCTTTTCCCCCATTCCTTAGCAAGGACATCCTCGAAAGGCACTTTACACGGGGTATCTGCAAAGCAAAAAATAAAAATAATAAGGAATCAAAATCCAGTCAACGAAAACGAAAAGTGGGAAAAGGACGGTCCGTACTTTTCCGTAGCACATAAAACTCTGGCATCTTCCCTCGTATGCGCCATGCCGTACTCAAGCCTCCACCGGCCAGAATAAATTCCGGAAACTCCTCCGGAACGACGCGGAAACCATTTAGGGTCTTCACTATTTGCTCTTGATGGGGAAACAATTTAGGAATCTGGTAAGAAGCAGCACCGGTCTGATGATACACCGTACCAACACGAGAAATATTAACCCACAACCATTTATCCTGCCAATTTTTAGGAGAATACTTGAGCTCCGGAATCAGCGTGTGGTAGGAAGTCCTTCTATACAAAGCATAATTATCCCCAGAAGCAGCGAAACGGAAGAAATGCTTGAACACATAGAAATCGGGCACAATACCTAGACCGCGGCACAAAAGCTCGAAAGCCACTATTTTATTAACAGAGTTTGGTGTTAACTGGTGCAAACTGACGTTGTTGCGACGCAAGACATTCACTCATAAAATATGATGTTCGCAGACGATACCCAGCGTCGAAGGTTTTCAGATAGACGCCGGTCTTCCCCTCGGAAGGCAAAGAAAACCCTATGTCGGCACTAGGAAGGAGAACCCCGTCCTCCGGTTGAAAATCATATCGTCCCACCATAGGACCATAAACGTCGTCAGGAATCTCTTGTCGATCATGTTCCGCCATTTTTAAGAAAGAAAAGGGGGGAGAAGAGCAAAGGAAAGAAGATGGCAGAGGAAAAATAAAAGCAAGCAAGGACGAGTGAAACGAAGAGGGAGAAACCGAAAACCCTAAAAGGATAGCATAAAAAAGAGAGGAAGTGGGAAATTGAAAAACGTTCCTAATGATGGAAACGGATAAGTCGCATCACTCACGTCAACCATAATGACACCGATTTTCTCGGAAAGCGAACCGCTACTTCTCCAATCTTGCTAGTCAAAACTAGACCATGTCATCGCCTTGTCTACCAAGACTGGGGGGACTTGATAGTGTATCATACGGATACGCACAGCCTCTCGCCAGCTCGCCAGCGGCACGACTCGCCAGCATTCAGGCGGACAGCCAGCCGCCAGAGGCTTGGCTGGATCTCACTCGACTCGATAGTCGCAAATGGCCGATTGTCATATGTACCAATGCCAGAATGACACGTCACCCCGTAACGATCATCGTGCGATCCGTTAAGCCACGAACTAACCAGGTGGTCCTTGAACTACCACCTGGCCAGACAAATGAGCCAATCACAGTTAGCGGCAGACGATCGACCAATAAGGAAAAGATCCGCTACCAACTGACAAGTGGTCCCCACACATGTATAACGGTATATGATGATCACGCCCTGGGTGAGATCATCATCACATATCACCATTGTACTCTCATTCTTTTGTACTCAATCCATACTTTCTGACCACCGTGCTAACTTAACCGTCGGAGCGCCCTTCCGGGACCGCCTCCCGGAGTGCGTCTGACCCCATTTCTCTGTTGTGGTGAACTCAGGTCTAGGATTCCATCATTCAGAAGACCATTCCGAGACTAGAGTTTGCATCATACATATATATATATATATATATATATATATATATATATATATATATATATATATATATATATATATATATATATATATATATATATATATATATATATATATATATATATATATATATATATATATATATATATATATATATATATATATATATATATATATATATATATATATATATAACGTCTACTTTTAGATACATTGCATAATAAAGACTACATAATTATAATAAACATGAAATCTCTACCGGAAAATATCGTCGACGTCGGAGTGCGACTATCGGTGTGTTTTTGCCTCGTTTGCTTTCTCTCGAAGTCTCCGGCATAGCATCTCCGATGTTTTTTTTTTTTTTTGAATGAAATATCCTACTCTCCGACGTTTTATTTATTCCTTTTGATTAAGGTTGTGTTCTCAATCGAATCTTGCTTTATTTGCTCAATCAATATGTTAAAGAAGCAGGATATATGTCACATTTGTAATATATTAAAGAAGGTTATATGTCACATTTATTTATTCCTTTTAATTAAGGTTGCGTTCTCAATCGAATCTTGCTTTAATTATTTGCTCAAGCAATATCTTAAAGAAGCAGGTTATATGTCACATTTGTAGGGTTATATGAAAGATTTGTAGGGTCTAGAATCCTCGCATGTTTAGACGTGATTATTTCATCACCTTTTCTATTTCGGATTTTATTCTACGTGATAACATTTAAAATGTTTTAGAGAAGTGCACGAGCAAAATGAGAACATATACGCAGTCATGTAAATATTAAATCCATTCTGGTCACAACTTTTTCTATATATAACGAAGGTCTATAAGGTTACACCATGTCAAATTGTCTATCACGTTTACTTTAGATGGCATTGCAAAATGATGAGAAATCCAGTGAAATGCTTCATTCTCAAGCTCACATATGGAACCACATTTTTAGCTTTATAAACTCCATGTCCCTCAAATGTGCAATTGAATTACAAATACCTGATATCATTGATCGTCATGGTGCACCAATGTTGCTACCCGAGTTAGTTGAAGCCCTTTCCATCAACAAGGAGAGAACACCTTTTGTCTATCGACTTATGCGCATCCTTGTCCACTCTGGTTTCTTCGTGAAACAAAGTATATCCACGACTACAGGAAATGAAGAAGAGGAAAGAGAGGGCTATTTGCTAGCTCCTGCTTCTCAACTCCTTCTCAAAAAAGAACCATTTAGCATTAGGCCCCTTTTGCTATTCATGTTGGATCCAATACTGATGGATCCATGGCAACATATGAGTAAATGGTTCCAAAACAACGATGTAACCCCTTTTCACACAACCTACCAGAGGACGTTTTGGGATTTTGCAAGCCAAGAGCCGAAGCTAAACCAATTCATTAACGAAACAATGGCTAGTGATGCAAGGTTTGTAGCAAGTCTCATTATTAAACATTGTGCAGGTGCTTTTGAAGGGTTAAGTTCAGTTGTTGATGTTGGGGTGGTACCGGCACCATTGCCAAAGCTTTTCCGAATGTCAATTGTGTTAGTTTTGATCTTCCACACGTTGTCAGTGGTTTGGAGGGAATTAAGAATATGAGTTACGCTTGTGGGGACATGTTTGAAGCCATTCCTAAAGCTGATGCAGTTTTGCTGAAGGTATTCCTTCTGTTCCTCAATATAAAGCAATTGTTCATTTTCTTTTGGACACATAACCCGTCAGCTTAATTTATCTGTGCGGTCACGCAAGCTCTTTTCATCAAGTTTTATAAATAGTCTTCTAGCAATGGGTGGTTAAATTTTTTTTTTTTTTTTTTTTTTTTTTTTTTTGAACAGCTAAATTTTATTAAGAGCAACTAGCAAAAAACTAGCACAGAAATAAAACAATTACATCACAATTAAGGAAGGATTTAAATGCCACAAGTTCCAATCTATCTTTTTCTTAGACCGACTATCACACCAAATGAACGATTGAGCAACAATATCATCAAATATAACACTCTTTTTAGGAAGTGTTTTTCCAAAGATTGTATCGTTCCGAAATCTCCAAATGTACCACCACGCCACATAAATCGCTCCTTCCAGAATTTCTTTAGTCAGCTTTTGTAATCTCAAATCTTGAAGCCAAGTCCTCCAATTCGCTAAAGACCAATCGTTTGGTAAAACTACATCCCACCATTTTCCAATTTTAGTAAAAATCTCTTTAGCAAAACTACACTCGAAAAAAAGATGAGCAATCTCTTCAGCTTTAACTCCACAAACCGGACATAAGATAGACTCCAAATCTATGCCTCTTTTAGACATGTTCCATCTTGTAGGTAAGCCATTCAACATCATCTTCCAAGCAAAAACATTGATTTTTATAGGAATCATCTTGATCCACCTTGTAGGCACTCCCGTACCACCATTTATCACGTCATCAATACATCGTCTAGTGGAACTAACCGAGAAAGAACCATCTGTCACCAAATCCCAAAGCCAAATGTCTCGATTATTTGAAATATAAATGTCTTTCATAATTCTCTCCAACTCCCCCTTTTGCTCTTCCTCCATACCCCCCATCGGCAAGCGTCTAAAAGAATCACCCCACCAACCCGTGCATTTAGAAGCCACTGTGGCATTTTTATTCTCCTCCAAGTTGTATAATCTGTTAAACCTACGCATGAAGTACGTATCTCCTAACCAAGTATCTTTCCAAAATAAAGTATCCATACCATCCCCAATCCTCCTTTTACAAAAGCCCATAAGATCAATTCCATTCTTTGTCAAGTCTCTAGTCGAAATAACGACATCTCGCCACACTGAAGCTGTTTTAGAAACATCGCAATTTCCAAGAAGACCGTCCTCTCCATGAATCGCCTTAACCACCTTCACCCACATCACCCTTGGATTATTCTTAAATCTCCAAATCCATTTAAACAGTAAAGCCCTATTTAAAGCAAAATAGCTTCCAACTCCAAGACCACCCTTATCCCTATCTGCACATACCTTATTCCACCCAATCCACGCGTTTTTTGTCTTCGTACCCTCCACTCCTCGAAAAAACCGACTCCTCAGATTTTCCAATCTTTTTATCACCCCAACCGGAGCTTTAAAAAGAGACAAATAGTAATTAGGGATGGACCCAAGTACTGTCTTTAAAATAGTCAATCTTCCACCAACGGAAAGAGTTTTCAATTTCCATTTAGAAAGCCTATCATTAACTTTCTTCTCAACCTCTTCCCACGCACTCGCTCTAGACATAGAACCTCCAACCAGAACCCCCAGGTACGTAAACGGAGTTTTAATTGCCGCACATCCCACCAAGGCCGCCACTCTCTCAACTTCTGTAAACGGAACACTAACACCTAACATTTTCGACTTTTGGATGTTAATCTTCAGCCCTGAAGTGAAATGAAAGCACTGCAAAATCGACACAATATTGGTAAAGTTTTCCTCTTTCCAGTCTCCAATGAACACCGCATCATCCGCATAAAACAAGTGAGAAAGCGTAAACCCACTGCCCACCGTCAAGGGCGTGAAAACTCCACGAACGATAGTCCTCAAAAACGACAGATGAAGTGTCTCCATAACCAAAATGAATAAGAAAGGCGAGAGCGGGTCTCCTTGGCGCAAACCCTTATAAAACTGAAACTCTTCTGTAGGACTCCCATTAACCAACACAGAGCCTCTAGCCGTCTTCAAACAGCCACGTATCCATCTACACCATTTCCTTCCAAAACCGAAGCGTCCCAAGATATCTTCCAAGAAGTCCCATCTAACCGAGTCATAAGCCTTCTCGAAATCAACTTTAAACACCATAGCCTTTTTTTTCTTAATTTTACACCAAGAAAGCACCTCATTTAGAATTAACGGACCATCTAGAATTTGACGCCCATGCACAAACGCAGACTGCTCTTCACTAATCAAGTCCCCAATCACCATTTTTAACCGATTAGCCAAAATTTTTGTAATAATTTTATATTGGGCACCAATGAGACTAATCGGCCTAAAATCCTTCACAAACTTAGCATCCGCCACCTTTGGAATCAAAGCGATAAAAGAAGAATTACAACCAACTGGAAAGATTCCAGTCCTGAAGAATTCCTGAACCGCCTCACCCACCAAATCCTTTAGTAACGCCCAAAACCTTTTGATAAATTCAAAAGTAAAGCCATCTGGACCCGGAGATTTTTCTGCCCCACAATCCCACACAGCCTGTTTAACTTCTTCAGACGTCACCTCCCCTTGAATAAGCTCCAATTGATCTTCTGACAAACGTCTAGGAAATTCCATATCATACTCTAATCTAAAAGCATCTGGCTTAGAAAATCTAGTAGCGAAATGAGTAAGAAACTCTTTCTTAACTTGATTAGGCCTATCCAACCAATCCCCATTAGAGAAGACCCCTCTAATAGCAAGTTGCCGGCGAGATTTATTGATAATACCATGAAAAAACTTCGAATTCTCGTCTCCTTCAATAGCCCATTTGACTTTAGCTTTTTGAGCTAAGTCTGCTGCTTCATGCTTGTCAAGATCAAGGATTTTACTCAGAATTTCCCCCCTTTCTTTTAAAACATCTCCCTCCCCGTCATCGACCCGCTTATCTAAATCCCTCAATTTTTCCTTAAGCAACATCTTATCTCCAATTTTCTGACTTCTCATCTCTTTGGCCCAGTCTTTCAAACGATTTTTAAGGGCTTTTAATTTATTTTTCAGGCGTACCATGGCGCTGTTATCTGTAACCCCATCATTGGCCAACGAATCACTCACAATCTTCTCAAGATCCCCATTCTGTAACCAAGAATTATAAAACCGGAAAGGAGTAGACCCGTAATCCAACACCGATTCACGGAGCAAAATCGGGCGATGATCGGAAAGATGTTTCTCTAAAATCAACCCCGAAATATGCGGGCATAAATCCAATAAGCCTTCAGAAACAAGAAACCTATCCAACTTACTCATTTTAGCCGACGTAGAATGAGTCCACGTAAACGAGTAACCACCCAAAGGAATATCTACGAGACCAGTCATGGCTATAAAATTATTGAAAAAGCGCGGCCCACTAGCATGGAAAGTAGAACCAAATATTTCCGCCTCTACCCGCACTTCATTAAAATCACCCATAACAATTACCTCACCTCTCCACTTTAGGATAATTTGCGAAAGATAATCCCAAAGCATTTTTTTCTCACTTAACTCTTGTGGTGCATAAACTGAGGCACCCACAGAACCGCTACAAGCAAATTGGTACCGAGAATTACCCCACAACTGCCTAACTAAAACATCATCAACAACTTCTAACTTTGTCTCCTGAAGTGTCAAGAAGTTAATCTTGAACTTAGAACATAACTCAAAAACCCATCTCTTTTTTGCCTGACTGTGGCCCAATCCTTGAATATTTAAGGATGTAAAATTCATTGAAAATACTCTTTACTCCCATGGTGATCAAGCATCTCATCATTAACTTTAGTAGTCTTGTATCCCATCATATGACCAATAATATCTATATCTTCCATTTTCTGACCACAGTTACCACTTGGGGCCTCAGCATGGGGCTCCATAATATCACCACCTCTAATTAAAGATTTGGTTATTGTTTGAGAGCTATCATTGTTTCCACCGTCCACATGACTAACTGCATCCAATTTTATAACCGTATTGTACTTTTTCTCCATGTGAACCGAGTTCTCCCCTTCACTGTTGTCACCATCATTTGCTGGAGGGGTATAACCCGGAGGACACATAGGTGTGACACTGGAATTAGATTCCGGCACAACCGTCTCATTCACATCTACATCCTTTCTATTCAATAATTCATAAAAAAGAAAAGGATCCTCAGAACTTTGTTTTGTTATGCCATGTCGATCCACCTCCCCCTCTTCCAAATGATAATCCTTTTTAGCTTCTTCCACATTACCCTCCAACCCTTCCAACGTATTCGTCCCCATATGAGTATCTCCCTCTTGCCTAGAATTATCATCATTGCCATCTTCAAAAATCGAAACATTTGGTACTTTCTTCCTTCCAGCAAATTCCTTTTCCATACTTTCCAAAATATCTTCCTCTCTCTCTAATTCATCTGCAGAGATGGTATTATCATCAAATGAATATTTGGACGACTCGTCATCACTTTCTTCATCTTCATCTATATAGCATGGGTTCCAACCTATCACTTCCCTTGCTCGAACCACAGTCGTCTTACCTTGCACGATCACTTTAAAAGTCTCCATAATTATTTCTTGCTTTAAGGTCATTATACAAAGTCTTTTGCAGTATAGATTGTTGTCATTTGAATCTTCCGCATATAATAGCTTTCCCCATCGTTTAGCAATCAACTCAAAGCTTCTTGGAGAAAAGGCCAACGAAGGTACCCCCTCTATATCAATCCACACAACACGGTCTTCTACTTGGAAAGTCTTTTGCCATGGTAAGATAACCGCAAACCATGATCCCACTCCTTTGTGACTTTGAAAATTTACTTTAGCTTTTGTGGAAACAAATTCCATTGTAACCCAAAAACCCCCAAGGTACCTTAACACAACATCTTTAAATCCCTCCTTAACAATTACATCTTTTAAGTTTACAAGGGCACCAAATTCCTTAACTTTACCCACCAATGTACGTGAGACCTCTTTATCATTCAAGCATAACTCATCAAGAATTAAGGCAGGTTCATCACGAACTTTTTCATTATTCGTCTTACCTCCACTCACCACAGCAGCATATGAACCCCCATTCCCACTCACAGCCATAGATGACAAAAGATCAAACCTTCCAAACGACATAATAGCATTAGTCTTGTGCACCGTTTCTGTCTTCTTTCTTTGTTCAGAAGGTTTAGAACCTCTAGGAAATTTCGATATATTTGCATGTAATCTTAATTTGCCATGCCAAATGGTACACAAATTTGATGCAATTAAAGCCAAATTATCTGCATTTAGGAATCGAACGAAAGAAAAACGTTTACCCGATTTGGATTTCTCTTTGGGAATGTACACATCTGCAGGTTTACCATATTGTTCACAAGACTTCCACAAGTCTCTGGCCGTGAACCCGTCTGGAAAATTCGTCACATAAACAGATTCTGAAACAACTCTTGCCAACTGATCCTCCTTGGACTGTCGGCCTACTCTTTGCCAAGAAAAAGCCATACCGAAAACCCGGATAACCCCGAGAAACTACCAAAAATCAAAATGACCGAGAACTCCTATAAAATAGACCGAGAAAACCTTCACAAGCTGAAGACCAAATACCCCAAATAGTGCCTAAATCCTGCTGTCAAAAGTCCTTGTACACAATCTCCATCTCTTTGAAGCATTTTGTCGAACACTTGGCGTGCTTGTTCGACACCACACACACACACAATCACTTGTACACAATCTCCATCTCTTTGAAGCCTTCGCTGTTTTCCATTTCAGAAGCGTGGATTAGGATCGGTACACCACATACACACACAATGACTTTTCCCCTTTGTGTGTGCGTGTCTGAGATTCACGACCCAGCTCCAAGGAATGGAGTCGGAGATGTAGCATAAATTAAACAAAAGAAAGTGAAAACGAGCTCAGAATCAGGAGCGAGAGAGGGAAATCGTGCGAGGGGAATAGAGATCGGCCATGGCTGTTGCGTGATTACTTCTATCACATCCAATATTAACAAGTGTTCCGATCATCCATGGCCATCGCTGGTGCGGTATTCCAGAAATTATGTTCCGAAACGTGACACCAAAGCTTGTGATAATCCCCTGTTCAGATCTCTCCTTCCTGTTCTGGTAGAAATATATTACTATATTCCTTTCATAATTGATAAGTTATACTAATTAAAGTTTAAATCTTCAAGCACCGTGACGTTATTATGTTAATAAAAAATAGTGGATATTACATGATTGGAATGACGAAGAATGCATAAAGATATTAAAACGATGCAAAGAGGCGATTCCGGGCAAGGAATATGGAGGAAAACTGATTATTATAGACATGGTGTTGAAGACAGAAGAAGGGAGTGAGAAGTCACTAGAGACTCAACTTTTCTTCGATATGCTTATGATGGCCAATGTGACAGGAAGGGAGAGGACCGAAAAAGATTGGTCAAAGCTCTTCTTTGACGCTTGTTTTAGCAATTATAAAATAACTCCAATCTTGGGGTTAAGATCTATCATAGAAGTCTATCCCTAGTTCAGTTATTTACTTTTTACTAAATGGTCCCAAATGGTCCATGGTCTAGCAGTATCAAGGGTCGACAGAAATGTGCCCTTAGTTAAAAATCGAGGGTTCAACTCTCATTTGAGAATAAAGTAGTGACAATTTGGTGTGTGATTTAACCGTTCTAAACTAAGTTACATTACTTTCTATATTTTGTACTGCTTAATGCTAATGAAGTTACTAAATGATGAGCTTGTTTGTATATTTTCATTTTGTTAATTTCCATCAATGTTTGTGTTCTTCGTCCTAGGATCAAGAGGACTTCAACAAACACAAACACAATCATAAAGATGTGAAGAACAATAAGAACACATTGGTGTTCTTCATCCTAGGGTAATCGATCTACGTTTACTCTTAAACGAGAGAAATATCTTATTGATGTTTTCACACGGTAGGGTTATAATCACGAACATCTATTTGTAACACTCGTTTGACCTAATTTCTTATGGATCGGAGCCTAAATGCCTATAGCCTCTCTAACCTAAGCTGATCCATGACCGTACATAACAAACTTGGTCCCCAAGTTAAGTCAATCTGCAAGTTAAGGTTCAGAGCTACTCCTGATGTCCAAATAACGAAGTTTGAAGTACACAGAAGGCGAAGCTCAAGGTATGAGATCCATCGTGCACACCAGTGCTTTAGGGTGCGTTTAGTTGCGGAAAACTGCTCTGTTTTCCGGAAAAATTTTCCAAGAAAAATGAGAAATCGGAAAACGCGTTTAGTTCGTCAATTTTTCCAAAGTTTTCCAAGAAAATGAAAAATTTTCATTTTCCAAAAATTACAAAGAATTTGGAAAATTTTGGAAAACCCAAATTTATTGTTTTCTAAATTTTTCTAAACTATACAAAAACACACACACACACACTCATTCTCACCTACACCCCTAAAATTACATCTACACCCACCCCCACACCACCACCTACCCCACCCTACCCTACACCCACGCACCCCCACCCCACCTACCACCACCCACCTCCACCCACACCCACCTCCCACCCCTACCCCCACCCAACCCATCTCCACCTACTCCCCACCACCCCCACCCTACCCAACCCTCACCCACCACCACCTCACTCCACCTCGACCTCCTACCCCCACCCCACCCACCTCCACCTCACTCCCACCCCACCCACCCACCTCCGCCTACCCCAACCCACCACCAACCCTACCCAACCCTCACTCACCACCACCCACCCCAACCTCACTCCACTTCCACCTCCTACCCCCACCCTACCCACCTCCACCTCACTCCAACCCCACCCACCTTCACCCACCCCCACCCACCACCCACCCTACCCAACCCTCACTCACCACCACCCACCACCTCACTCCACCTCCACCTCCTACCCCCACCCCACGCACCCCCACCCCACCTCCACCTACCCCACCACCACGCACCCCCCACCCCACCCTACCCCACCCACCTCCACCCAACCCCACCCACCACCCACCCTACCCAACCCTCACCCACCACCACCTCACTCCACCTCCACCTATCCCCCACCCCACCCACCTCCACCCCACCCTACCCACCAACCACCCACCCCCACCTCACTCCACCTCCACCTCCACCTACCCCACCCCACCCTACCCCACCCCACACCCATACACCCACCCCACCCACTTACCCACACAACCCCAAATCAAAAATTGGAAAATGAAAATTGATAGAAAATAGATATCTAAACACGTTTTCTGTTTTTCTAAAATAGAAAATGAAAACGGAATCGGTTTTATCTAAACGCGTTTTCTAAATTTTCAATAGAAAACTGAAAATGAAAACTCATTTCGTTTTCCTGAAAATGAAAAATGGAAAACGGAAAACAGTTTTCCGCAACTAAACGCACCCTTAGTGTTTGGCTCCAGTGCCAATACTTCATATTACATTTCTAATCTTTATACGAATCTCCACTTCCTGGTTGCGCTTTTGATCTCGTCCACAATTTACACAACTCGGCAACTTAACACTCTATCAATGGGTAGATCAGACTGCACAACTCAACACTGCCAACATTGAACATATATTTTAATATTATTGACACTTCATCGCTGTTTCATTTAGATATCTTGTTCAATTCTAAAAGTGATAGAGTACAAATAATATTGTGACTTGAACAAATTGTGAAAGCCAAAGGTTTCATATGTCAACAAAAAAACATTTTGGTTTTTATAAGATTTTTTTTTCAATTAGGGGTTGCTAAAAGGGGTAATGTATTGTCGCTTGCTATAAGGAAATATGTGTTCGTGTCTTTACCAAAATGGTGAACCACTCTTAGGGAGTCTACTTTAACTGAGCTTTGATATAAAAGATAAAATATCATAAATTAATATTCTTTTATTTAATTTCTCTATGTATTATAGGTAAATTGTGTGAAATGATTTTGGTTTATCACATGTAAAATAATATTTTGCTTTTAGTATAGTGCCTACGAGGCTTTTTCGAAGACATGAAGTACTTACAAAAATGGTCTTTGTCTTTTTAATTTGTAAAATTACAAAATATACTTATGTAATAGTATGACAAAATGATATAAATAGTCTCTATGTATATAATTTTCCAAAAATTACTGGAATTTCAAATTGCAAAACTATACAAATGGTTTCTATGTTTTTACATTATGGAGTAATTACCGAAATGATCATTGTCTTTTTAATTTGAAAAATTATGGAAATAGTCCCTTTGTTTATAATTTATAGAGTTATAGAAATGGTCCCTATGAAGTAGCTGTAAAGTCTGGATTTTACATGAATGCAAAATAAGAACATCATAAACCCTCAAGAACAATATGCAATAAGCCGAATGATTCATATATGTGAGATAATACAAAGATTAGGCTCCAAGGGTATAGAAACCCGAGCACTACAAATACGCTCAATATCTCTCACATTGTGAGCTCTCTCTTAATAATGAATAATACAATGACTATATATAGGGAGCTATACAACTATGTCAAAGGCCCAATACCCATATGTCATAGTGGGCCTTCCAAGCCTGTAAGTTATCAGCCGATGGAAAGCTTTGTACTCTAACAATCTCCCCCTCGAAGCTTGGAATGAATGACGTGGCAGTAAGTACCGAATCGAGCAACTGGCGAATCCGAAGTCAATAGTGACACAATGTGTAGAAGCGAATCCTCGAATCTCAATACATCGGTAGACTCCAATCACGAGCCCTGTGATAGTGTCAAAGCATAATCGTGCTACAGAGGACCTCCAAACCTTAACCAACCAAATGTAATCCTCAAGATATTTATAAGCACATACCCGTCAAAAAAACCCACTTCGAAATCAAAATCCAAATCGCCTCATAATCGTGAGAAAACTCCCCCTCTACATCACACCGGACTTCAAATATGTAATCGTGAAGTAATACGCCAAAAGAATAATCACCAAAAAACGTCATGTAATAATCCAAAAACTCAATTCTCAACTAAACTTGATCGATAAATACCGAAGCCGAGAGTCAATAACGCCCAAGTCATCGCATCGAATAATTGTCAAAGTATATCGAGACCAAAAATAATACCCAACATCGATAAATCTCTCTTGTGCTCCGCTAAAAATTGTCTCTTCGGAAAACTTACAATTCGACTCTCGAATGACCATCCTTAATTCTCCCCATTTTTATGATCGGAACAAAACCATAAAACATCGTGTGACATGAGAATGTGCTCGAAACGATATAAAAATGATAAACTCCCCTTTGACATGTGGATAAAACGATATGGCTGAATCAAATGGATCAAAGTGGAAAAATGTGAAAGATAGAGCTTCGAGTTGCGAAAACGCAACGAGCATCTGTAATAAAAACACATATCCACCTTGATCAAGCCCCAGAAAAACCAAAAGTGTGACATCAGTAATAAAAAAATGCTCGACATCCATCTGAAGTCCCGAAGGTCCGAAGCCAAATGTATTGAAACGATAAAAGAGAAGTTCCAAAACATATTCTTCAAGTGTTGAACTTCAAAAACATAAAATTGCAGCTTTGGTAGAAGCGTAAAAATCCAATGCTTCGGTAAATTTAGTCGAAAACATTTTTTGATAAGGCCTCGATAATATACAGTAAGTACTGATCCATCCTTTGTTAGGATAGTCTAGAGGTGCACATAAGCCGGTTTTAACCGGTTTCAGTTTTTTCCCGAACCGGCTTTTTGGAAAACCGGTTTTCCTTCAACCGGTTTCGGTTTAAACCGGACCGGTTTTAGCCGGTTTTTTACCCATGAAAATGCTAACCGGTTCCGGTTATATATAAGTCTGGTTCTTTAATAACCGGTTTTGGTTAAACCAGTATAAAAACCGTTTTTTTTTTAATACTACAAAAATATATAATAACTTCTATTGTATTTGGTTAGGATATGAAATAAGAAACAACATTGTTTGGACTCTGCATAACATAGATTGAACTTCAAATCACATAAACAAACGTGGGTACGAATTACATAAATATAAACTAGGAATTATAGTCTTCGAATAACCTAGGTTGAACATCGAATAACTTAGGTTCAACTCCAACAAATTACATAAACATAAACTACGAATTATAGTCTTCAACTTCGAAAAACATAGTTTTAAACTTCAAATTACATAAACGTCGATAAAAAATTATAGTCTTCAAGTTGGTCGTCTTCAAATCTTCAAGAATGCAAAAGTTTTTAATCTGATAATTCTTCAACCTCACCCTCATCTACTTCGGTCATTGGAGGTGATATCCCCATTGCAACTTCTTCTTCGTAGATATCATCTTCCACCGGCGGTAAAAGCTCCCTACAAGTGAAACACAATGTTGTATCCATTCGACCTCATCCAAATTATCCTTCAAGCACACACAAACTTCCATCGATTCGACAGTAAGTTTGGACATTCGTTCCGTTATGACCCTGCCACTAAAAGAAAAAGCAATTCTGAAGCTACCGCAGAAGCTTGGACGATTAGTAAATCGCGGGCCATGGTGGCTAGAATCGGGAATTGCAATTCCTTTTATTTCCACCAAACCAAAATGTCAAAGTTATGAAATTCTTCGACGGTAAAGTGAGCTACAAAGTTTGATGTCATATAATTGCCCAATTCGCTACTTGGGGCTGAAGTTCGTTGGCGTTTAGTTGCGTCCTCCATCAAAGTGTTATATAGTTAGATATTGACGTTTCTTTCCATTGAAGATGATCCCGCCATCCCTCTCCAAATATGATCAACTATTGGATTAGTTGGTTGACCATAATTGGTTGCGTAAAGGTGGAATAATTTTGTGAAAGAATCATTGAATTTAAAATTTTGATTTTCAACGAAATGTGGTTTGAGTTTATTTAACCCCAAGTTTGTGGCAATTGTCCCATTAAAACGTTTACACCACCTATATTTATAGTTGGATTTAGGGCCGCGACACATGTAAAAACTAAAGCCATTTCCCGAAAATATTTTAAAAACTTGGTTTTCATAGCAAGAACAATGTCCGTAAACATTGAATTTGCCGAAAACTCATAATTCGTCATTTTTTCCGTCACAAGAAAATTTGATTTAAAACTAAAGGACTTGAAGGATAGTAAACGTCAGACAACAAAGTTGTTGCCTCTTTAAAAACTTGCAGAAAATGTGTTAGTTCTTGAAGCATTGCCCAATCCGATTCGGGGATCGAAACCCGTTTTTCGACAAGTATATCATTAAAAGCGTTAAGTGTGAGCTTTTGCCGTAAATGCCTTCAAACATAAGACAAGTAGAGTTCCATATTGTATTATTGTCAAAGTTTGGACCTAAACAAGGTTCGTTACATTATGCACAAAACTGGTAATTTGCTTGTCTTTCGTTTCTTGATCCATAAATTGTGTTTAAAAGTTTTTAAATTTCATACGTAACGGATCACAAACAAGAAGCCTTGCTTGCACACTTATATTTGATAATATGTGCAACATATCGGGTATGAAAAAAGTCGTCATCTAAAAGTTGTTTTAGTCTTAATTTTAGTCGGTTGATGGCGTTTGTGTTGTTTGAAGCGTTATCGAAGGACATTGAAAAAAAATTATCTTCTAAATTATATTCCCTCATAACGTATTGTAAAATCTTTTTTAAATTTGCAACGATATGAGGATAACCAAATAATTTAAAACAAATAATCTGTTTCATCATTAACCAACTATCGGGATGGAACCAATGTGCAGTAACGGTTAAGTAGGAATTGACATTTCCGTGGGGGGGGGGGGGGGGGTCCAAACATCACAAGTAAGCGACACTGAATTTTGTAGTTTGCAAATCCTACAATTATTTTAGATTTCGCTTTGTCCAAAGTTTAATAGCATCACTTCTAAGAGTAGTACGACTTACAACGGTATATCGAGGTTGAAGTTTCGTTTTGATGATTCCCGTAAGGCGAGGGTTGTTGAAGTGGTCGAATGGAACTGCTTCTTGGATGACAAACTTGGAAAATGCTTCTCGTACCGCATCGTTGTCGTAAATAAATAAACCGCCGTCTGATCCAAAAGTAGTTTACGTCGTATCGGTATTAGTTTGTTTGACCACTTTACATGCATTATCTTTGTGTGTCATCAGCGTTGAGTTGCTCGCGGACGCATAAAACTTCCCACATCGTTTGCACCGAGCTTTCTTCACCCCGTCTTTCATAATGCAAAAATCAAATTTTGACCAAACTTCGGGGTTTTCCGTTGTTGGTTTGATTTCCAATATATCATCGTTGGTATAGTTTTTTGTAATGCCGGAAGTACCAACGGAAGCGGAAGCGGAAGATGAAGCCATCTTTAAAATGCTAGAAAATAGATCGAGAACATGAAAAACGTGGAGAGTAGTGAGCGTTTTTTGCGGGGTGTTAAAATCAAATAAACCAATACCTATATAATAACCATAGAGGGGTAAAATGGGTATTTTGGAGTTTAAAACGGCTAGAAATCGGCCACAAAAAACCATATTTTTAAAATTGCCCTTTTTTAACGGTAACAAAAAACCGGTTTTTTTTCCGCTTAAAAAACCGGTTAAAAAACCAGGGCCGGTCAACGCATATGTATGAAGCCCGGTGTAGAACGCATTAAAACCACAAATAAAATAAATTTCCGAATGCCCAAATCTATAAAACCTTGGCCCAACATCTGCATCAAAATGTAGTGAAGCCTAAAGATATATGCCTGGCCCAACACTGAAGCGAAGTAGGCCCATCACCGATAATCTATTTGAGTCCAAGATTGGTAGAATGTTCACCAAAATGAATTTGCCATCTTTTTTCTAAAATTCGAATTGAAATGGTATCTTTTTCATTTGCAAACGGCATTTATTTGCAACATTCACTAACTGGAATTCTTTATAACTCTTCTTCGTCGACTGATAATAAAGGAGCAAATTTTCTATTCAAGAATTTTAACACGACCGAACCCAAGCTGGTGTCACCACCGTTGCAAGAAAAGAGATGGCGCGACGCTTCTCTAAGCTACCATGTCTCTTCAAATTTACCAAAACCTATTTTCAGACACCAATGTCAAATTTCAGATTACCAATTAGCCAACCCGACTCCATTTTCTTCATCGCTTCAAGAATCCCTGCGAACGAGTCACCCTTCCCGTTTCCACAAGGTTAGCATCCTTCAAACACATCTCAAAGATCGTTTCTTTGCCATCTATGACTTCGGTAACCATTCGTTTAGAAATCCCATTAAAATCTACTCGCCATATGTTACGTTACTTGGTAGTGCTGTCTTATCATCTTATGCACTCCAACTGTTTGTGAAAATGCCTGACTTTTATATACGCAAAGCTGGACCCAAATAATTTCTCCATTCAAATTCAACATATGTTTTGCAGCATCTCGATCATACGCTAGAGGGAAACAACCTAATTACGATCTATTCGGCAACAATAGAAAGCCCGGAGACTCGAAATTCCGAGAAGCATGGGGAAAACAAATCGACGAAGACGATTGTCTCTGGACAGGAAGCGAAGAAGACGAAAGCGACACAGAAACCCAAAAAACCCATCTCGATTATGAAGAAATCAAAAAAGTCAAACAACAAGCAACCGACCACTCAAATCTCATCGACGGCGACGACAGTGACGAATTACGAAGCGTATGGTCTGGAAGCGACGAAGAAAAAACCCTCTGGACAGGTAGCGAAGAAGACGACGATGACGACATTCCCACAGACCCTTACCCTAACGAAAAAAGCGACGCGTATCTTGACAAATTATTCGAATTCGAAGAAAAACCAAAGTATCGAACAATTTCAGAACTATTGAAATCCGAACAAGAACAAGAGGAATTATCGCCGGGAAAGCAAGCGAGAAAACTTGCGGTTGAAAATGCTTTGAAGAAATTGAAAAAGGGTCCCGATGGGCGGTATGTTAATGTTTGGGAAGTGATGAGTGATTTGGATATTTTGATCGGTGCTTTTGAAAACATTGTTTCTGGACCTGAATATGAAGAATTGAGAAAAGGGGGACCGAAGAAATTGAATATGGAGTTTTTTAAAGATATTCAAGCGAGAATGAGGGATCCGAATTATAAATTTTCGCCGGAGTTGAAGCTGAAACCGAAGAGTAAAGTTGTACCGAGAAAGAAATGGCAGAAAGCACAGTCGAGAAGAAGGAAAGCACAAAAGCGTTGAGGTTTTTGGTTGAAGTTTTATTAGTTGGTTTTTGTTTAATTTGCATGGTCTATGTTTATATGAAATTAATGGATAAAAATATTTGAGAAAATGGCGACATAATTTTTTTAATCTCATATACTGTATGGATGAATGATGGTTCAAAATATTTTGAAATTTTGACAATATATATGTAAGGGTGAAGGAATGAAATTATTCAAACAAGTTTTTTGAATTGCTTAAATGGGAACATTATACGAGTCATGTGGAGAATTACATGAATGCGGTGGTATTTAGATTATGGAGGTTTCGTGGAGATAACATTTTCAACAAAATAGTATATTATTTTTATTTTGGCTTTTTTCAACGAAATTTGAAATTTAACTGTGTTGTTTGGTTACAGAACCTAATGTTAACTTTGAATTCTTTGTAATTGTTTTTTGTGTGCTAGCTTCCACCTAGTTAATATAATCCAACTGTTGCAGAAAGAAAATCACTCAAGATGTTTGCTATCTATAAAATCACTCAAGATGTTTGCTATCTATAATTAGAAACTAAATAATATTACATTGAAAAAAAAAATTATCAACATATATTATATCACATAAAAATATCCCTAAATAAATTACATATCAATATATTCCATGTCATTTAAAATATATATCATATTTATTTCAAGTTTATTCATCATTTCGATCGTGTACAAAAATATATAATTAATTTAAATCAAATATTGTGATATTTTAAAATAAAATTATAATAAGAGATCTCTAATTATTTCTGAAAAATGACAAAAGATAATTTAACTGGAGTGTTGGAATTGTTAACAAAACGACCACAATGATATGTATCCAAGCGAAAATTACACCAAAGAGAAAGTTGATAATCTTCCGTATCACGCGCGTAACCAAACAGTAAAATAATATTCAAACAAAATTTTACTATTTGTAACAACTCAACCAACGTAAAGCATGAAAATAAGAAAGAGAGAAGAACATCGAGAATTATATGTGGAAAACACAACTGGAAAAACCACGAGAGGGGATGTCGAGAACAACTTCATTATATCAATTGAGGTTACAATACTTCTAATAAAAGATATTGATTACAAGAGAATTAAGACTCTATATATAAATGGTGTGATATCAAGATATACACCACGACTAATACTTAGGGTACAAAGCATATCTAAAAGGAAACTTCACGTAAATTATAGGAAGTGATAACTTTGATCATCGGCTGTAACGCCAAAAACATATTTATTATATAATTATAATAAAAGGGTAAAATGGTCATTTTACCTCAAAAGGGTAATTTGGTCTTTTGGACAGAAAAGGACTTGTTTGGTAATAATATTTTGAGTCTTGGACTTAAAATGTTATAAAAGTTGATTTGTGTCATAAATTGTGCAAATTGTGGCAAAAGTCCTAAAAATGTAACTTCAAGGACCAAACTGTAATTTCTGGAAGTATAAAAGCTTGGAAGCTTCTCCCATTTGTGTGCAGAATTCTAGTGTTCACGGGAGAGGGTTTTGAGCGATCGTTGAAGAATTTTGGAGCAATCTTGAAGGTTGAAGCTTGGAATTTCATAATTGACCTTGGATTGAAGAATTGGAAGTGTTAAAGGTTAGTATTTCAAGCTCTAATTTATTTTGTTCTTGAGGGATTTTCATAGAAACTGAAATGTGCAATTTCAGTTATGAAATTATGTGATAAGTAGCTCAATACTTCCATTAAGTCATGCTAGTAAAGACTTAATTCAAGAAAATGGAAGTAGGTTGCTATTGTTCAAGAATTGGGATATTGTTCAAGAACCCTAGATGATGAATTCTTGTGATAAACATGTTTCTAATGAATTAAAAGGAGTTCTAGAGGCTATAATGACTGAAAGAAATCATTAGAAGCAAGTAGAATTCAATAATTTCGGTTTTTGGACTAAAATTGTGAAAACGGGAAAATTGGAAATGGAATTCAATTTGATCAAATTATGGTTAAAAACTTGTTATTAGTCAAAGGTTTTGGTCTTGGAACATTTCCTTGTGATTAAGTCGAGCAATAAGTGCTTAACAAGAGGAAAATGGGGTTTTTAACACCAAAATCGGACCAAACTGCCTGGAGTCGCAGGGATCGCGACCCGACCCAGGGGTCGATCGCGACCCGATCTCGCGGCAGAGAGCATTTTGGCCTCTGTTAAAATTTGGTCAATTTTCCAACTTTGATTTCAATGCTAGGCTTATCCGATTGACCTGAAATTTTAAACATAGGTCTAATATGTTGTGAAACTTCATGGAAAATTATCGGAATACGAATACGACCTCCCGAAAGTACTGTAGTAGAATACGCGTATTTCGGGACGTGTATTAAATTTTTATACCAATGGTTCATGCTTGGAATTAGTCTTATATTAGACTCTTGTGCATTAGAACCAACTGAAATGGTATATTAACCTATAATCATTGTGAAATGAATTGATTTATAGGTACGGGACAAAATCCTACGGATTTCATTTCAAGGCAAGAAACGACAAAAGCTAGTAGTAGCAAGCCTTCAGGTGAGTAATCTCACTGTTATCTGTTGTGGTAAATGTTATATGAGCAGCTGCAGATGAATATGATTTGAGGGACAAATTTTGACAGAATATATGATTTGATATACGACAAGACCAGATAAGCCGTGAGTCTGTTATAGACAAGAACGGAACTGTGAGTCAATATATCTATGTAAACTGTTATATAGACAACAGCGGGCTTACCCGTGAGTCTAGGCAACAGCGGGCTAACCCGTGAGCCACAGTTTATTTTGATGAGTAAATTTATATAGACAACAGCGGGCTAATCCGTGAGTCTAGGCAACAGCGGGCTTACCCGTGAGCCACGGCAACAGCGGGCTAACCCGTGAGCCACTTTTGATCTTGTATTGTGTGATAATACATATTTGAATTTGTATAGAGAAATTATATTCTTATACATGTTATTATTCGTTTGATTACTCATTGGGCTTTATAGCTCACAGTTTTATTGATATGTCCCTGCAGGTGAGCGTGACCCTGCCAAGGGAAAAAACAAAGTCCGTGACTGAGGACTTAGCATTTGAAGTAACGACCCGGCTTGAAGAATGTATAATATTTATGTATTGTACTTCATGATACACTTGTACTCGTATTTTGTTAACTAATACCCCATACTCATGGTTTTTATTGTAAAATATTTGGTTTGAAAAACGAAAATTTTTGGGGTGTTTTTGTTGTTACAAGTTGGTATCAGAGCCGTGGTTTAAGTGAACTAGGTGTCTTAGATTAGATTCCTGGACTTAAATCTTGAGAGAAACACAGATAAATGGACTGTTAGAGATATATAAGTTTGTTATTATATATGTGATCTAACGGTTTGCTGAAATTTTGAAGTATGAGAAATACACGAAGCAATCCTACTGGTGCGAATTCGCATGGAACTGCAAGAAGTGGACCAGCTAGGTCACGCGGCTCTGTTGGGCGGAGAGCACCAGCGAGGGAACCAGTGGGACAAAATCCACCTGATATACGAGCCATTGTGGAAGAAGTGGTTAGGCAGATGATACCTGCATTATCGAATAATCCCAACCCGAGTGGCAATCCTAATCCGAGTGCCAACCCGGATCCTACTGAAGAGGCTGCAAAAAGTGTTCATGACGGGCAGCCGAAAAATGAAAGCCAGGGAGAAAGTCGGGCCCGGGCAGTGAAGGAAACACAAGGTGGGGAAGCCTCTGCAAGGAAAGTTGGGTGTACGTATAAATCCTTCCTTGGTTGTAAACCAAAGGAATTCTCGGGGACAGATGATCCAGTCAAAGCTATGGAATGGATCATGCATATGGAAAAGGTGTTCCGAGTAAGCAAGTGTGCGGATGATGATAAAGTAGAATTTGCCACGAACCAACTTACAAGCGGTGCATTACATTGGTGGCAAACTTACTATAAATCACTAGATCTCGATTCATCCCAATCGATACAATGGGAGCAATTCAAGACAAAGTTTAATGAAGAATACTGCTCGGAAGTGGCTATTCAGAAGCTAGAGGATGAATTCCTGCATTTGGAACAGGGTTCCCGATCTGTCCAGGAATATACTCTTAGTTTTCTAGAGAAAGCTAGGTTTGCGGAGCACCATATCTACACTGAAAAGAGAAAGATCGACAAGTATGTTCGGGGGTTGACAACCCGAATTAGAGAAATTGTGCAACCGTTGAAACTAACTACCTTCCGACAAGTGGTGGATCGAGCCACAGAAAGAGAAACAGAATTGAAGCGGCAGGAAGATGAAAAGAAAGTTATGGAAACGAAACGAAAGGCGGAAGACCAAGGTTGGACGCCTCAGAAAAAGTCGCAACAATCCGGGTCTAAGGGAAAGGGCCAGAAAGATGAAGGAAGGTGGTGCGAAAAATGCAGAAAAAGGCACACGGGCAGTTGTCGCAGTGATACTGGGTCAGTTAGCTGCCGAAATTGTGGGAAGACGGGTCATTCTACACGGGACTGTCGGGCGGACCGTAGGTGTTTTCAATGCGGGGCTACGGATCATATTCGCCTAAATTGCCCCCAACTGAAATCTGGTGTATACAGCGAAAGGCCCAGGGATGATCAAGTGGGAAAGAAAGAAGAGCCGAAGAATAGGGGACGACCAGTGGCCTCGCGAGCTTTCCAGATGACTGTGGAAGAAGCCCGTGAGAAGACGGATGTGGTGACAGGTATTTTCACTCTCAATACCATACCTGTATATGTTATTTTTGATCCGGGAGCCACTCACTGTTTTGTATCGGAATCTTTATTGCCTCGCTTGAATGTACCTTTAACCCCGATGGATGAAAGCTTAGAAGTAGCTATAGCAGACGGCCGATATGTCTGGGTTTCTGAACATATGGAAGGTTGTCAGCTTAAAATCTATGGGACCACCTTCCCTATAGATTTGAAGCCGATGACTACCAACGAATTTGGTGTAATTGTGGGAATGGATTGGTTAGCAACGAATTATGCTAACGTGGATTGCAGAAATAAAAGTATTACAGTGTTATCACCGGAAGGGGAATGGATGAAGATTCAGGGTGAACGACCCCGGTTGAGAATGCCAGTTATCTCCTTTGCTCAAGCCCGAAGCTGTATCAGTAAAGGAGGGATGTCCTATCTAGCTTATGTATCGGTGGCTCAACCGACTAAAGTGGGGGTAGCGAATGTGAATGTGGTGAACGAGTTCCCAGATGTGTTTCCAGACGAACTTCCAGGGTTGCCACCGGATCGACAGGTTGAGTTCACGATTGAACTGGTTCCGGGAGCTGCACCTGTTGCTCGAGCTCCATATCGTTTAGCACCTTCAGAGATGGTGGAACTGCGGAAGCAACTGGAAGAATTGTTAGACAGGGGTTTCATCAGACCAAGTACATCGCCGTGGGGAGCCCCTATTTTGTTTGTCAAGAAGAAAGATGGGTCAATGCGCATGTGCATTGACTATCGGGAATTAAACAATATCACGGTGAAGAACAAGTACCCGCTACCCAGAATTGATGACTTGTTCGACCAGCTACAAGGCGCATCCTACTTTTCCAAGATTGATCTGAGGTCAGGATACCACCAGTTGAAGATAAGGGAGTCAGACATTCCGAAGACAGCTTTCCGAACGAGATACGGTCATTATGAGTTTTTGGTGATGCCTTTTGGATTAACCAATGCTCCAGCCGTATTTATGGATCTCATGAACCGAGTGTGTCGTCCGTTCCTTGATACTTCGGTGATAGTATTTATTGATGACATCTTGGTGTATTCGCGAAGCCAAGCCGAACATGAAGTGCACTTGCGACAAGTGTTGGAGTTGCTTCGCCGAGAAAAGCTGTATGCGAAATTCTCCAAGTGTGATTTCTGGCTAAGAGAAGTCCAATTTCTAGGCCATGTAATTAATGCCGAAGGAGTGAAAGTAGATCCAGCAAAGATTGAAGCTGTGATGAAGTGGGAACCGCCTAGAAGTCCCACTGAGGTACGAAGTTTTCTTGGTTTGGCAGGCTATTACAGAAGATTTGTCGAGAATTTCTCTTCGATAGCTGTCCCGTTGACCAAGTTGACTAAGAAAGGTGAAAATTTTACTTGGGCTGAAGAGCAGCAAGAAGCATTCCAGAAACTGAAACAAGCTTTATGTGAAGCACCGGTGTTAGTACTACCACAAAGCGGAGAAGAGTATGTAATCTACAGCGATGCTTCAAGAATCGGCCTTGGGTGTGTTTTAATGCAAAAAGGTCGAGTCATAGCTTACGCATCCCGCCAATTAAAAGATGCTGAAAAGAAATATCCAGTTCATGATCTGGAATTAGCTGCGGTGGTTCTAGCATTGAAGTTATGGAGGCATTATTTATACGGTGTAAAATTTGTCATTTACACGGATCACAAGAGTCTGAAGTACCTCTTCGACCAGAAAGAGCTTAGTATGAGACAGCAAAGGTGGATGGATCTGCTTAAAGACTTTGATTGTGAAATTCAGTACCACCCTGGCAAGGCGAATGTGGTGGCAGATGCTCTAAGCCGAAGAAACTCCTCTGAAAGTTACATCCGCGTGTATGGGTGTAGTGAGCCGGTTACTAGGATTGATTCGTTTGGCACAAGAGGAAGCGTGTAAGCCGGAGAATGTAAAAAGCGAAAGAATGGTTGGATAATTGAAGCATCTGGAAGAAAATGCTCAGAAATTGAAGACCTTCAGGGGCCGTATATGGGTCCCGAAACAAGGAGAAGCGCGGAATTTGCTTCTAGAAGGTAGCCATTATAGCCGATATGCAGTTCATCCGGGCAGTACTAAAATGTATCGGACGTTAAAACCGATGTATTGGTGGCCTGGAATGAAGAGGGACATTGGAAGATATGTAGAAAGATGTTTGACTTGTTTGCAAGTTAAGTCAAATCATCAGAAACCGTATGGAGAAATACAGCCATTGCCGATTCCAGAGAATAAATGGAACCATATTACCATGGATTTTGTGACAAAGTTGCCGCGGACACCACGAGGTTATGATTCTATATGGGTGATTGTGGATCGATTGACCAAATCGGCACAATTTATACCATATAAGGAAAAGTACAGAGTAGATCAACTAGCGAAAATCTACATTGATGAGGTAATTTGTCGTCATGGATTACCTG
Source organism: Cichorium intybus (assembly GCA_023525715.1). NCBI lineage: Eukaryota > Viridiplantae > Streptophyta > Magnoliopsida > Asterales > Asteraceae > Cichorium > Cichorium intybus. Next base: position 129,536,496 of record CM042011.1, on the reverse strand, counting down.
CATCGATTGTATCGGACCGAGATAGTAGGTTTACTTCTCATTTTTGGCAAAGTCTTCAAGAGCAATTGGGTACAAAAGTACTTATGAGTACCGCATATCACCCGCAGACTGATGGCCAAAGTGAAAGAACGATCCAAACTTTGGAAGATATGTTGAGAACTTGTGTCATAGACTTCGGTGGAAGCTGGGAAGATCATTTGCCTTTAGTGGAATTCGCGTACAATAACAGCTATCATTCCAGCATTCAGATGGCCCTGTATGAAGCCTTGTATGGAGCACCGTGCCGTACTCCGACCTGCTGGACTGAAGTTGGGGAAAAGTCGTTGGCTGGACCCGAAATTGTAGCACAGACTGAAGAAAAGATCAAACTGATACGCGAAAATTTGAAGGTAGCTCAGAATAGACAGAAACAGTACGCGGACAAACGGGTGAAACCAATAAAATTCCAAGTAGGAGATATGGTAATGCTCAAAGTATCCCCTTGGAAGGGCTTAATCCGTTTTGGGAAGAAAGGGAAGTTGAGTCCTCGCTTCATTGGACCCTTCCGTATATCCCAAAGGGTTGGAGCCGTGGCGTATCGATTGGAATTACCTGATGAACTTCATGGTATACATGATGTATTCCATGTGTCCCATTTGAGAAAAACGTTGTTTGATAAGTCTCAACATATACCTCTTGCTGAAATTGAGGTGGATGAAAAGCTGAGATACCCGGAACAACCTGAGCGGGTGCTAGACTGCAAGATAAGACAGCTTAGAAACAAAAAGATCAGCATGGTGAAAGTACTTTGGCGTCATCACAAAGGTTCCGACATGACGTGGGAGACCGAAAGTGAGATGAGGGAGAAATATCCTCAACTTTTTGTATGATTTCGGGGACGAAATCTCTTAAAGGAGGGGAGAATTTGTAACGCCAAAAACATGTTTATTATATAATTATAATAAAAGGGTAAAATGGTCATTTTACCTCAAAAGGGTAATTTGGTCTTTTGGACAGAAAAGGACTTGTTTGGTAATAATATTTTGAGTCTTGGACTTAAAATGTTATAAAAGTTGATTTGTGTCATAAATTGTGCAAATTGTGGCAAAAGTCCTAAAAATGCAACTTCAAGGACCAAACTGTAATTTCTGGAAGTATAAAAGCTTGGAAGCTTCTCCCATTTGTGTGCAGAATTCTAGTGTTCACGGGAGAGGGTTTTGAGCGATCGTTGAAGAATTTTGGAGCAATCTTGAAGGTTGAAGCTTGGAATTTCATAATTGACCTTGGATTGAAGAATTGGAAGTGTTAAAGGTTAGTATTTCAAGCTCTAATTTAGTTTGTTCTTGAGGGATTTTCATAGAAAATGAAATGTGCAATTTCAGTTATGAAATTATGTGATAAGTAGCTCAATACTTCCATTAAGTCATGCTAGTAAAGACTTAATTCAAGAAAATGGAAGTAGGTTGCTATTGTTCAAGAATTGGGATATTGTTCAAGAACCCTAGATGATGAATTCTTGTGATAAACATGTTTCTAATGAATTAAAAGGAGTTCTATAGGCTATAATGACTGAAAGAAATCATTAGAAGCAAGTAGAATTCAATAATTTCGGTTTTTGGACTAAAATTGTGAAAACGGGAAAATTGGAAATGGAATTCAATTTGATCAAATTATGGTTAAAAACTTGTTATTAGTCAAAGGTTTTGGTCTTGGAACATTTCCTTGTGATTAAGTCGAGCAATAAGTGCTTAACAATAGGAAAATGGGGTTTTTAACACCAAAATCGGACCAAACTGCCTGGAGTCGCAGGGATCGCGACCCGACCCAGGGGTCGATCGCGACCCGATCTCGCGGCAGAGAGCATTTTGGCCTCTGTTAAAATTTGGTCAATTTTCCAACTTTCATTTCAATGCTAGGCTTATCCGATTGACCTGAAATTTTAAACATAGGTCTAATATGTTGTGAAACTTCATGGAAAATTATCGGAATACGAATACGACCTCCCGAAAGTACTGTAGTAGAATACGCGTATTTCGGGACGTGTATTAAATTTTTATACCAATGGTTGATGCTTGGAATTAGTCTTATATTAGACTCTTGTGCATTAGAACCAACTGAAATGGTATATTAACCTATAATCATTGTGAAATGAATTGATTTATAGGTACGGGACAAAATCCTACGGATTTCATTTCAAGGCAAGAAACGACAAAAGCTAGTAGTAGCAAGCCTTCAGGTGAGTAATCTCACTGTTATCTGTTGTGGTAAATGTTATATGAGCAGCTGCAGATGAATATGATTTGAGGGACAAATTTTGACAGAATATATGATTTGATATACGACAAGACCAGATAAGCTGTGAGTCTGTTATAGACAAGAACGGAACTGTGAGTCAATATATCTATGTAAATTGTTATATAGACAACAGCGGGCTTACCCGTGAGTCTAGGCAACAGCGGGCTAACCCGTGAGCCACAGTTTATTTTGATGAGTAAATTTATATAGACAACAGCGGGCTAATCCGTGAGTCTAGGCAACAGCGGGCTTACCCGTGAGCCACGGCAACAGCGGGCTAACCCGTGAGCCACTTTTGATATTGTATTGTGTGATAATACATATTTGAATTTGTATAGAGAAATTATATTCTTATACATGTTATTATTCGTTTGATTACTCATTGGGCTTTATAGCTCACAGTTTTATTGATATGTCCCTGCAGGTGAGCGTGACCCTGCCAAGGGAAAAGACAAAGTCCGTGACTGAGGACTTAGCATTTGAAGTAACGACCCGGCTTGAAGAATGTATAATATTTATGTATTGTACTTCATGATACACTTGTACTCGTATTTTGTTAACTAATACCCCATACTCATGGTTTTTATTGTAAAATATTTGGTTTGAAAAACGAAAATTTTTGGGGTGTTTTTGTTGTTACAACGGCTAGACTTTTAGAGACATATATCCGATAATCTTCACATTGACTCTTAAAGTTGAAACATCAACCAATCCATAATGATAATGACTTTCGAACCTTCTCAAAAAACCCAAAAGAAATAGAAATGGTCATTGAAATGAAAAAGGTATCCCCCACAGAGAATCTCTTGACTCATTTGCGTTTTTGCACACCCTCAAGTTCAAGCATAAGTTAAACTTGGCTATCAATAGACATTTAGTAAACATATTAGCCCGATTTTCATTTGTGTTGATCTTGTTTACAACGAGCTCACCTCTAGCGATTATTTCTCTTACGAAATGATAGTGTACAATAATATGTTTTGTTCGGTCATGAAACTTCTAATCATTAGTCAGTTAAATTATGCTTTGATTGTTGCAAAACATTGTATTGGCATTAACGTGTTGTTAAGCTCCCCGATAAGTCCTTTCAACCAAATAGCTTATTTAAGTGATACTTTTGTTATAGCTATGTATTGAACTTCAGTGGTGGTAACACGACTGAAGATTGTAATTGTGTTTTCAACTAATAGCACAATCACCCAAAGTAAACATGTACCCTGTAATATATCTTATATTGTACAAATCTTTTCCATAATCGGAATCTACACATCAAAGTATTCTATTTATAGTTTTGCCAAAATGTAAAAACTTAGAAGACATAGCACATAAGTAGTTAAAAGCCCATTTGACGACATTCCAATTTCCAATTCTTTTTTCCTAGGTTCGCTATGTATTTGCTTACCATACTCAAAGCATATGACAAATCAAGGTGTGTGGGTAAAGAACTTCCCCCCATTCATCTTCAAGTTTAATAGTTCTTGTTTCATAGTAAGGTAAGCTTTTGTCATTAGTAATTGATCATGTTTTAATTAGAGAGTCACAACCGATGTTCCTTCACACATCTTGTAGAATGTCGTTTGATAGATGTAGGAGAATCTGTGATGAAGCCTTCAAGTCTCGCATCTCATTCGCCTCGTTTGATCATGATGCATGCATCTTGTCTAATCCTAGAAGTGACTTGTGTAAATCCATATGAATAAACACATCCCTCGTCTTTACATGACACAAAGGGAATTGTGTGATTCCATTAAGTAAAGAGATAACGCACTTCATTTATGACATGATAAGCAAACAGTCTTTGACGAATCACTATCTAACTTAGAAGCTCTAATATCAATTGTTGACAAAACGACCATAATGATCTGTAGCAAAGCAAAACCACCAAATAGAAAGTCGATAATCTTTAAGATCACATGTTCAACCAAGCAATAAAAATGTAAAATAATGATTAAAATAGAATTTAATTGTTTGTAACAGTTAATCAACGTAACTGGAAGGTTGGTGTCATATTGTTGTGTGAAGATGTAGTGGATAACTCATTAACCCACGGTCGATCTTTGTTACATACTCATTTGTGGTCGTGGAGGTTTGTTTGTGGCGACTCCAGGGCGTGAGACACAACTTTATGTTCATACAGGGGGTTAGTCGAGGTGTACAAAAGCTGGCCGGACACCCTTGTTAGAAAGACTTTTTCAATAAAACAATCAACCAAATGCAAAGTAAGAAAATAAGAAAGTGGGAAAAACAACAATAATGTTATGTGGAAACCCCAATTGGAAAAGACAATAGACAGGGATGACAAAAACCACTTAATTATCATTTTGAGGTTACAATTACAAGAGAATTAAGAGCATCCATAATATGAGGGATTTTGGGGGGAATTTTTTTGTAAAAAGTTCTAAATAAAAATATTAATATTTCTCCACTATAGGAGAGTTTTTTCAATATGTTTTATACGAATTGTTTATATATGTTCTCTAGTTATAATTGATTTAAAACATATGCAATCTACATATACTTGAAAAAGTTTTTGAAATGAACTTGTTAATTAACAAGTAATTTGAAAATTTACTTGAAAAAGCTTTGGTTTGAAAAAACTTATCTAATAGCTTTTTCACTTTTAAAAGCTTTCTTAGAGCATCCATAATAATGGCTTTTTAGGAGCTTTTTCAAAGGCTTTTTCACCCAAAAAAGCTTATACAAATTGAAAAAGCTATAGGAAAAGGATTTTAAATTACAAACTTTTTCAATATTTTTGTGGGTCTTACATGTTACTAACCAATATATATATAAACAATGTATATAATAGTCCTCCAAAAAAGCTCTTGAAAAACCTCTCCTATAGTGAAGATACAAATGGGTTTTTTAAATCTAAACTTTTTCTTGAAAAAGTTGTTATAAAAAACCTCCCTATATATTGTGGATACTCTTAGTTTGAAAAAGTTATTTTATTATGAATGGTCTTTTATTACGAATGCCGAAAGCCCCTACACAAAAGAGGGGTGATATCAAGATATACAGTGCACTAATTCTTAGGTTACAAGGCATATCTAAAAAGAAACTTCACTAAATTATAAATTTGGAAACATATCCAACTCAGATTAATATTACATTGTCGTTATTCAATATTAAATGAACAATAGCAATTTATAGATATTATATATGTTGGCAAGCTAGTTATCAGGAAAGGTTGTTGTATTGTGCTTATCATGTTCCTTGTTAATAGGCTGATAAGGTGTAGTTTAGTTGTATAAATATGTGTAACCATTGTTGAAATAAGATATACGAAAATCAGGAATTCATTCCCCATACGATATCTTTTAGTTTAACATGGTATCAGAGCATTTTTGATCCATCGAATTTGGTTGTTTTTTCTAGAAGTATTGAAGCAACATGGTTACTGAAGGCGCATAATCTGGTCCATCCAATTCATCAGTTATCGTCTAAAACGTCCAGGACACACCGTTTCCCACCGGAGTCATTCTCGATGACAACAATTACCTGTTGTGGTCTCAATTGATGGAGATGCGCATTGGGGCTCGAAACAAATCTGGATTCCTCACTGGAAAATTAGCAAAACCATTAGTAAACGAAAAAGCAATCGAAGCATGGGTCACACACAACAATAGGGTTAAAAGCTGGCTCATTGATTCGATGAGTCCAACCCTAATGCGTCGATTTATTCGACTAAAAACAGCGGTTGAAATCTGGAGTGCTGTCTCAAAAACGTTCTATGATGGAACTGATGAGACTCAACTCTTTGAATTAAATCGAAAGTCTCTTAATACTCGCCAGAACGGACGACCCCTCCCGAATTACTACAACGAATTGTTTAGTCTTTTCCAGGAAATTGACACTCGATTGAATGAAGATGAAGACACTGTTGAAGGGACAGTGGCAGCAAATAAGGCCCTATCATGGTTCCGAGTCCACATATGCATGGCCAGTTTGGACTCTGAGTTCAATCAAGCTAGGAATGAATAGTTGAGGAAGGACCCCCCATTCAGTCTTGAGTCGTGTTATGCCTACATACGGAAAGATCAAAGCCAGAGGCAAGCCATGGAGAACACACCAGCTGAAGCCGATAGTGTGGTGCATGTGGCCACACAAAACAAACAGTAAAAGGCAAAGGCCCGAATGTAAAAGGGGGAAACAACTTTACCTGTACTCACTGTGGAGAAGAAGGCCATTCGAAACTAAGATGCTATGAAATCATAGGATACCCAGACTGGTGGGATTTCTCAAAAATGCCAAGGAAGAAGATTGGGCAAGCGTAGGCAACGGTGGCTACGTCATTTCAGAAAAATGAAGAAATCCCGGTGGCAGTTCACACTTCCACCAACTCTGGTATGTCTTGTCACGACTCTACTAAAAATAATAGTTGGATAAAGATACCAGAGATGCCGATCACATGACAAACAATCCTAGCATCTGAACTACCTCGTATACACCGAAACAAACGAATATTTACACTGCTAGTGGAGATGTTGAACGTGTCACAGTTGAAGGCACTGCAAAAATGTCTAATTCTATGGAACTGGATTCCGTCCTTGTAGTGCCTTCACTATCATCGAATTTACTATCTGTTAGTCAGATTATCGAAGCTCTAAACTCCTATGTTATTTTTTGGCCGAATGATTGTGTGTTTCAGGACATGGTGACACACCAGATTCGTGGTTATGGTACTAGGAGGGGGAGACTACACTATCTAGAAGAGAACCATCGGAGTTAAGCGAATCATGCAGGAGTAATTCAAGCAAATAAGTCCATGGCTATGTTATGGCATCGCCGTCTTGGGCATCTCTCTTTTAGCTATCTTAGAAAATTGAAACCAAACTTCTTTTTGAATGTATCGGACAATGATTTTAGCTGTGGAATTTGTGAGCTATCGAAAAATAAAAGAATATCTTATACTCCTAGTAATAATAAAACTATGATGCCTTTTATGAAAATTCATTCAGATGTATGGGGTCCTGCACTGATTCAGACCCCTAATGGTGCTCGTTATTTTGTTACTTTTATAGATGAGTGTACACGCATGGTTTGAATATCTCTCCTCAAAAACAAAGGAGAGGTGTTCAAAACGTTAACAGCGTTACATAGACTAGTGAAGACTGAATACAGGAGAGATGTTCACATCCTCCAATCGGATAATGGGGGTGAATATATGAGCCTTAAAATGACTAACTATTGCAAAGAAAACTCAATCCGACATCAAACATCGTGTGCTCGAACACCACAACAAAATGGGTTGGCTGAACGCCGGAACAGAACGAACCTTGAAATGGTTCGGGCATCCCTCTTTGATATGACAGTACCTCGCAAGTACTGGGGAGAACCGGTCCGATCCGCTGCCTACATCATGAATCGTACACCTTCAAGGGTTATTGATTTCAAAACACCACTACAAAAACTCCATGAGCTCATAGGCACCACACAAAATCAAAATCTCGAACCACGAATCTTTGGGTGTACCGCCTATGTTCATCAGAACATCGGTAAACTTGAACCACGGGCTATTAACTGTCTCTTTATAAGATATGCGGAGTATAAAAAGGGCTACCAATGTCTTGACCCCGAAATTGGGAAAGTATATGTTACTCGTGACGTGTCATTCCATGAAACTATACCTTACTTTGGGCATGAAGGATCGGTTCAGGGGGAGAAAATTAGACTCGAAGTGACCCCGAATGAACTTCAAGATACAGAGAATAGCGACATATTTGAAGAGCTTAGTCACGTCACCGAAGAAGCAACCATCGAAGAACCGATCGGAGAACCAGTCACCGAAACGGAGTTACATCCAAACGTCGAAAATATCGAAGACACTAATGAAACTAATGATGTACCAAACGGTTCTATTTTGCAAGAAAGTGAACACGAAAAGTCTGACTTAGAAGAAGGAGAAGTTGAACTCGAAGAAGAAAGTATGCAAAGATATCCAATATGAAGCAATCGAGGGAAGCGAAAAAGACAGTATCAACTAAGGGCAAAAGGAAAATATGCAATTATAAATTACGTATCCCAACATAGGCTCGCAGGATCACACGCATTATTGGTAGACAAGTTAGCTAATGTTACCATTCCTAACGATGTATAGGAAGCCTTGAGCGATGATAGGTGGAAACATGCAATGAACGAAGAAATGAAAGCACTCCAAAAGAATCAAACGTGGGAAATTGTAAAGCTCCCCAAGGGAAAGAAGACCGTGGGATGTAAATGGGTTTATACTGTAAAATTAAACTCAAGCGGAGAAATTGATAGATTCAAAGTGAGGCTGGTAGCCAAGGGGTATACACAAAAGTATGGGATAGATTACGGAGATACCTTTGCCCCAGTAGCAAAGATCAATACTATTCTAATTCTTATCTCGATCGCTGCAAATGAAGATTGGCCCCTGAAGCAATTTGATGTAAAAATGCTTTCCTAAACGGAAATCTCGAAGAAGAAGTATACATGGATCTACCATCAGGCATCAAGGGTGTTGGGAAGGTATGTAAGCTGAGAAAGGCATTGTATGGGTTGAAACAATCGCCACGTGCATGGTTTGGAAGATTTTCGGCGTTTATGAAGAAAATTGGGTATAAACAAAGTGATGCTGATCACACTTTGTTCGTAAAGACAAGAACTGGGAAATTAACCGCCCTAATTGTCTATGTTGACGATATGGTAGTAACAGGAAATGACAAAGCTGAAATGGAAGAACTCTAGAGAGTACTAGCTACTGAATTCGAGCTAAAGGACCTCGTAAATTTGAAGTACTTCTTGGGAATTGAGGTCGCAAGATCTAAGGAAGGGATATCGATGAATCAAAGAAAGTATGTGTTAGATCTATTGACGGAGACTGGAATGCTGAATTGTAAACCTATTGATACCTCTATCGAAACAAATCATCATTTGGAGATACTTCCAAATCAAGTTCCAACCAACAAAGATCGGTATCAAAAGTTGGTTGGTAAACTCATCTACCTATCTCACACACGACCAGACATAGCTTATGTAGTGTCTGTGGTGAGTATGTTCATGCATGCGCCAAGTGAAAGACACATGAATGCAGTATATCGGATCTTGAGGTACCTCAAATCATCACCAGGAAAAGGTTTGTTCTTTGGGAAGAATCAAGACCACCATGTAAGTAGATTTACTGATGCAGATTGGGCCGGAGATCGAACCGATGGGAAGTCTACATCGGGTTATTTCACGTTTGTTGGAGGAAATTTAGTTACATGGAGGAGTAAGAAGCAAAAGGTCGTCTCAAGGTCAAGTGCTGAAGCAGAATTTAGGGGGATGAGTTCATGGCGTTTGTGAGTTACTATGGATAAAGCGAATTCTAAGAGATTTAGGAGTTTGCCTGAGAACACCTATGAAACTATATTGTGATAATGAATCAACAGTGAAGATTGCAAAAACCCAGTTCAGCATGATAGGACTAAACACGTAGAGGTTTATCGACATTTCATTAAAGATCACTTAGAATGGAAAACAGTGGAACTTCCTCATGTTGGATCTCAGGACCAATTGGCCGACATGTTGACGAAAGCAGTGTGTGGGAGAGTCTTCCATAGCTCTCTTGACAAGCTGGGAATGGTGGATATACATTCTCCACCTTGAGGGAGAGTGTTGGCGAGAGCTAGTTATCATGAAAGGTTGTTGTATTGTGCTTATCATATTCCTTAATAGGCTGATAAGGTGTAGTTTACTTGTATAAATATGTGTAACCATTGTTGAGATAAGATATACAAAAATCAAGAATTCATTCCCCATACGATATCTTTTAGTTTAAGAATATATCACTTCATAATATTAAGAAATGTAAATGATCCATATACATCATTTTTTATCCATATATATCCATACATAACAATATAAATAACAATATAAAGTATTTTATACATAATATATAATTCTTCTGATACATAAATTGTCCAAAGTATTTTATACATAATATAATACATAAATTGTTCTGTTGTGTAGGAATCACTTAAAATCATCACCACTCCAACGTCCTTGGCAAAATGAAAAAAACCTAAAAAAAGAAGAAAGATAATTTGAGGAATGTGCAGCGTTCATAGTGGCAAACAATTAAACAAGAATTTTTCATTTTGCAGTAACGATCGATATTCTTGTCGCTTATATTATCGCATACATTAAATGGTCTATGGCCTCTTGGCCATGTGGTAAACCGTCGTCCTCTAACGTTAAGGTTGATGGTTCAATCCCCACCACCGAGAGGAATAGATGGTTTATAAAAAGACTCACAATAATAATAATAAAAACTGCATTAATGGTAGCAAATAAGCCCTTTGCCTTTTCTATCATTAAATTATAAAAAGACTCATAATAAGTTTTGTACTCCAAGTACGTTAAGAAAAAAGTGGCACCTCAATATTCTATTAATACAAGTCCCACAAAACAATTACTTGCCAATAACACCTTTCGAGGCACTACAAACACCAAATTAAGCTATTTATAACATATTGTATGCGATTAGTAGTAGTGAGCACGATGAGCATGATGAAACACCGGATGTGCATGATGATTCAATTGCTGGGGTTGATGCATGTACATGTTATCATGCACCATCACATTCCCCATCCCGCCATTAACGCTCTGCAAATTCCTGTTTTGCTGATACATGTTCATCATCTGATGATCATGGTAAGTTTGAGGTCCGCCATTAAAGCTTCCACCAAACCTTCCATGTAATTGACTACCTTCAAGATCAATAAAACCATAACCATTTTCTCCAGTTACACCTCCATCACCTCTATCATGCTTCTCCATTTCTATGCCATGCTTCAAGTACCTTTCAAAAGCCAACTGGTCTTCGAGACCAGTAGGATAACCAGGAGTCAACATACGTTGACTTTTTGTACCGTTGAGGCTATCGATCAGATTTTGTATCTGGTTTTGGTTGTTTCCGCCATTGATGAAACTTGGAATCTCTTCTTCACCGGATGGCCAAAGCTCTGCATGCTTCCCTGATTTGACCAGCTTGTTTATTAGGGTCGTGGGGTCAACATCTCCGGACACTTTAACTTTTTGCTGCTCCGAATCCACTTTCACAGAGTAAACTCCTGGAATCATATCTCATTGTTATTTTTTTTGCCATAAACGTAAAATCATTGAAAATAAGTCGATTTGGGTTTGTTATTTTATTGATATGAGTTTACCGAGTTTACTATCATCTTGTACACTGAAGTATCGTAACATTTAAGAGAAAATAGTCGAAATATATAACTAAGGGAAAGTCGAATCGAAGATCTTTACAAAACCCGTTGTAGAAATTGATGTGATGAAGCTTTATAAGAACATAAATTCAAAAACAGTGAACTAGATATGGAAATGGACGTTCAAGACAAGTGAAACTCCATGAGAGAGAATAATCATAGAAAAAAGGAGCTAAAAAACATGGAAAGTTAAGACATTGAAGTCTAAAAATAAGTGAAACTTTTACCTTGAATCTTTCTGAGTATTTTCTTGACCTTCTCCTCGCATCCATGGCAGTGTATGTTGACCTTGAGCTCACATGTCTGTTTATCCAAGAAAATAAAGAATTATATTCTGTTGTTCTTTCAAAATTATGGAGAAAAGAAGAAACAAAATAAGGACTAGAAATGGAGACCTTTATCTGTAAAATCTGGAAATGATCATTTGTTCTTGACATGGTTTCTGGGTAAAGTAGATGAACAGGAGGAACAGTTTCTTGATTTGTTGTTGTTGTGTTTTTTGCTATTTAGAGAATGCTTCAAGTACACTGGTTTTGTTTCCTTTTTTACAGGGAAGGTCGAGTTCAAATGAGCATTAGTACACAATGTGATGATAATACCAAAAGAGTTGCAGAGCCACCCTTTTTCCACAGCTGTAGGCTGCAAAACCACCAGAAAGCACACAAAGTATGTGTGTGTGTGTGTGAGAGAGAGAGAGGGTATAAACTTGTGATTTGTGGACGGTTATGAATGGACTTGTGATTTGACCAGGGTTTGGAAGGGATGTGTACTTCCTGCAAATCCTTTATCCTCTTGAAAAGTTACAACAGATGTCCATGTTGGTCCAAGTATTATAAACTAAACGTGGTAGTCCCTGTGGTTTCGTAATTGCACTCTAAGGTCCTGATCAATTAAAAAGACCTTATTGTCTTTTTTTTTATTTTTTATTTTTTATTTTTTGTTTTTCTAATAATTAAAATATTAAAAAAAATTAATTGTATAATCTGAAAGTGAACAAAATTACATGAAATTATTATTTATAGGAACTATAATTGTTATTTCCGGAAAATTGGTACCAACATGTAATATCATTAATTTACATAACTGTAATTGCTATTCCGTATAAAAGATATACTTTAAATCAATAATATCATGTAATGCTTTTTAACTATATGTAGACTATGTAACTATTTTTTGATTATTTAGTCACGATTCATTAATTTAATCAAAATCATAAAAATACTTTCTGTCAGATATTCAAGTAATAGTGATTGTTTTTTTCTATCAAATACTTTTTATTTTTTGCTTAACAACGACAAATAAATGAGAAGACTTAATAAAATATTTAGATATATAAAAATAAATTAGATGCCTAGCCTAGCTGGGTCGATGCATCTGGGTTATATACCCGCTGGGTGGAGGTCTGGGGTTCGACTCCAACTAACGCCTATGTGGGGGATTTTCCTTGGAGGCGAGGCACGGGTGGAGGGGAAAGGCTCTTATGCCATAGGTAATTGCCAACTGCCCTGGGTTGCGGGGCTGAATACCCTCAGGTGAGACCAAATTGCCGGTTCCAAAAAAAGTTAGTTTTCTTTAAAGAGGCTTTCAAAATAAGTTAACTATTAAAGATTATTTTTTTATATGGTGTATGTTAATAAAGTTATTGAGAAGTTTATTTGAAAAAATAATAAGTAATTGTAAAGGTTGCTGTTGTAGATACTCCTAATAAATTCTAGTTTTAAAATATATAATTTTAAATTTGACATTTAAATGTATATTATAACTTTATAATCAATTAACGGATTATCTAAATAAAAATAATAAATTGGTTTGATTATCTATTTAAAAGTGATAGGATTTCATATTCGGTGACCAAATAATATTATTGCGAGGGTGTTCGGCTTACAAACTTTTGAGATCTTTTAGTTTTTTGTTTTTAAGAAAAGAAAAAAGAAAAAAGCTTCGTTCAGCAGCATAAGTTTTTAACTTTTATTTAAACAGAAAAAAAAATTCAAACTATTTTAAATATTTTTTAGCAGCTTTTAGCTTTTAACTTTTGATTTTTATATTATTTTATATTTTCAAAATATAACAGCTATTTTTTACAAAAAAAAAAAAAAAAAAAAGTTACAGCTACCAACTTGTTATATCAAACACCTACCTCAAAAGAGTTTTCAAACATTGTCTTTAACAATATGTTTATCAAAATGAATATTGCATTTCTTTTACATGCAATTTGTCATATTACTAACGCCATTATTCAAATTAAAAGCCATTATTCAAATTAAAAGCATGAACTTTGTTTGATTTCTCTAGGATATCTCAATAGCATGATTTCCTCCTTTCATTTTTATTATCAAGTTGATGTAGTTTATATGTATTGCTAACATTATTCAGCTTATAAGTCAAAACATTATATCTATTTTATGCTTAATATAGGTTATTTACATAATTAAGTAATTGGCCTGAAAGAAACTTGTACATGCTAGTAGCTTGTTCATCCTTCCACTTCTTTGATGACCAAAGCAATTTCTTATTTGGGCCGACTATGTTTAACTCATCTGTCTCGTCACTACTAGAAAACTGGGGGGTTAGCCACGCACATTTGCGTGGCTGTTGTGTGGCAAAAGCCGAATAGACACGCAATAGCCACGAAAACTGACCTGTGGAAGAACCCTTTGTGTCTAAATTGTAGTGACGCTTTAGCCACGCAAATTTGCCACGCAATTACCACGCAAATTATATATATATATATATAATACCAATAATTAATTATACGAAAGAGATGTATTGAACGAAAACGAAAAAATAATACGAAATAAATAATAATAATAATAATAATAATAATAACAATAATGAGACTAATAATAATAATAATAATAATAGCAACAATATTTAACCACGCCATAGCCACCAACGTATTTAGCCACGCCATAGCCACCAACGTATTTAGACACGCAAAATTTGCGTGGCTATTTAGCCACGCCATAGCCACCAACGTATTTAGCCACGCCATAGCCACCAACGTATTTAGACACGCAAAATTTGCGTGGCTATTTAGCCACGCAATAAACACAGTTTTCCATTTATCTATTTTAGCCACTCTTTTACCACGCATTCAGTGACTGCGTGGCTATCGCGTGGCTAAGTTTGCCACGCTATAGACACAGTTTTACATATATCTATTTTAGCCACTCTTTTACCACGCATTCAATGGCTGTGTGGCTATCGCGTGGCTAAGTTTGCCACGCAAATACAACGAATTTATGATGCGTTGAGATTCCGTGACAAGTGCGTGTCTAAAGTTGGGGTGTAGTTGATGCGTGGTAATTGCGTGGCTATTTAGCCACACAAAATTTGCGTGGCTATTTTTCGTGGCTAAATAGCCTGTTTTCTAGTAGTGCGTATGATCTTTTTAAATGCCAAAACCTATATCATGAAAAGGGATTCAAAACCCGAAATCAAAATAAAGAAAAATCAGAAAAGGAAAATCTAAAAAAATCAAAATCGATCATTGCAACATACATTGTATGAGCTATTTGAAATAGTCATTTAAAGCATTTTAAAATTGAATTTTATAAATGAGAATCGTTTAAGAAAGAAATCTAGAGAAAATGGTCTCAAATGGTCAAAGTCCTCAATATTTAAAACATTTAAAGTGTCAATGCATATGGAGGTATAACAAAACGGAGTTGATCCGTACACAACAGGTTTTTGTCATACACAACAATTTCATGTTTTTATGTATAATGTACAACTCATCTAAAGCATAAATTGTTGTGTATGACAAAAAATCGTTGTATACGGATCAGCTCCCATAACAAAATAATCAAAAGACAAAGATAAAGTAAACACCTTTACATACATCATATATTTCAAAATAAAACATATTATAAAGATCAAATGCTAAATCTAGTTTCGGTATTTAACTAAATCACATAATCTAAACACATGTCAAAATAAATAGGTTAGGCATGGGAAAGCATTAAGTTAATAAATTTGTTACCTTTAATTAATTGCATTAATTAATTAATTAATTGTTTTAATAGATAAACTATTTTATTTTTTATTAAACAAACCTTTTTATTTTTTTATTTAATAATAATAAATAACCATTTGTTAATTATTTGTTTTAATTGGAAAATAAGAATTTATCACTTATGGATATATTATTTATTGCTCTCCCTTTAAATGCTCTTTTATTTATGATCCAATAGGTTCACATATAAGTAGCACCAAATTCAAAAGAAAGTAAGTATATCAAATTGAGTTTGTGTGAAAAAATAATAATGAAATTAGATCCCCATACACCTTTTTTGCAAATTTCATAGTAAAGGGGTAATTTCGCGTTACGATTGCTAAACTTAATTCCACAACAAGAAAAAACACATGTTAAAAGCATTTTTTGCAGTGGGATCCCCGATCATATAGTGAACCCGATATAAATAGTTCGTCTATATTACATAAACCTCAAATAATTCGTGAAAATTTCTAATTAATAGAAATTATGAATGTCTATATGTTATAACAATTTATGTAGATCCGAGATATAAGATTCATAAGGTGCAGAAAAGGGTAACTATTTATTGGATAATGTCAACCCATAAAAGATTAGTCACTAATACATTTTCACCTGAGCTACTATCGAACCAAGAACTAGATATCTTTTCATGGAACTAATGATCTTATATCTCGGATCTTCTGTTTACCGGTCTTAAATCATTCTTGACTAATAAAAACGATTAAGTTGTTTCTTGACCTTTTTGTCATCTTTAGATTCATGTACACTGACTAGCGAGCCTCTCTTCAGGTACACATGTTTCAAGTTATACACTTGCAACCCACACGTGGCCTTTTTCTTGATCGGATGACACTTTTTGGTTGGATGACAACTCGAGAACAACTTTTATTTAGTAATTGCACATATTATATAGAAAAATACATGTACAATATGAAATACATTTATTTTGCATTCTATACGGATATCTTATGACCTTCCACCCTATTTAAAGAAAAAATATATTTTGCAATTTGAAACTAAAGAAACAACATGTAAATAGGCTCAAAATAAACAATTTCTCAATGAGGTCCATTTTTTTTGCGGTGGCCCAGAAAGCACAAAACGAAAAGTAATAAGTTTTGCGGCAGGATCCACCATCTTAAGTTCTTAACAATGATATGTAAAACCTAAAAATGCACAAAACGATATCGTCTTCTGTAAAATGTAATTTTTGCAGTGAGCCTCGTAATTACGCAGTGTCATTACAAAAGATTTTCCCATTCTGAGACATAACATAAATATGTGACTATTTTATGGCAATGTCTTTAGACATCTTTCCAGCATAGTACACACCAAACGTCCCTCACGAATTGCATCTTGTTCTCTGTTTGGTCGTTTTTGCCCAAGAAAATTCAGACCTGTTTCTATCAAATAACACAAAACTAGTTTTAAATGTAAGCTTCCAAAAAACAAGAATGCTGGCTTTTGATCTTCAAAGTGAACCCCAAATAGAAGGCTCATATCACAAGAAAATAAAGCGACAACAATATAATAAACGCATCAAACCAATATTGATATCGAATATTTTACTTTCTAAGCAATATATGACTTGCTTTTTATCTTCAAAATTTACAAATAAAATGTTCACGAAATTCAAAAAAACGTGTCGTTTCCGCTCTTGCACACCCCACAAACTCAAACCCGATACCTCACTTACAGATTCTAACCTCCTTACCGCTAACACAATCATACAAAATACGCAATTTTCAAGATTGGCCCTCGCAAATTCTACAAAATTCTCAAACACCCCTTCGGTTCTTAAAAATTCGCTTTTACACCCGCAACTTCTTCACCTTTTGACCTCTCAAACCATTCCAAAACGCAGCTGCATTCACCACTTTCTTACCCGGCAATTGAACTTCCAAAACCTAACAATTATTTTAAATTCTTTAAACATAAATTCATAAGAAATCAATATTTGAAGAATCTTGAATAAATATTGTTCACCTCAAGAGCCGTGCCACCGCCACATGGGATAATGAGTGACCCTTTCTTGAATGCCACATCATCATCTTTGCTAATGTGAGCATGATCACCATGATAAACCCTAGAAGTTATGATTTTGAGGTCAAGCTCATTGCTTTTATCATTTTTCTCATCAATTATAACAAATTTAGCTCGGGTTCCTGGCCAACCTGCAAAAGCCCGCACCTAAAAAGTTGTATGTCATAATAAGAGAATTTAATTAAAACAATATTTATAATAAAATAATACCTTATTATGTAAAACTATAGCTTCTTGGTCAAAGGATAGCCATGACTCCTCTTGACTTATCTACATCAAACAAGAAAATGTTTAACATAATAGCAATGTACTATCATTGATTTGTTTATTAGAACATCCTACTTCCATTTTTTCTTATTACAGTATTGTAGATTTTTTTTTAATTGGTTAGATTTTTTAAAGTACAAGGCTTTAGTAATAAAAAAATTAAAAGTACAATATTGTGATAGAAAGAAACAAATGTATGATGCTATAATCAAGAAACTTTTTAGTATTAAATTAAATATATATACCTTTGGAGCCAAAGTGGCTTTTGAGTCATCTTGTTCTTGAGCATTTTTCCTTGCGGATCCATTAAATATAGAGGGAAGTTCTTGAAGTAAAAGTTTAGATCCTGTATATATTATTGGGATTAATTGTAAACAATGAATATGTGATTACTTTAAATTTTGAAACAAGTGTTTTTTAATCAACACAAATGCTAATTGAGGGTCTTTACCTTATAGTTGTCTAAAATAGCAAAATACATAATACACCCAAGAAATTAGTGTTGGAAAAGATGGAATTGGAATCAGGGAAGGAATGGAATGGTTCATTCCATTGGAATGAAAAAAATGTTGTTTTTTATTTTTTTTTGTTTGATGGAATGGAATGGAACGGAACAAACGAATGTGGTTCTCTCCATTTTGTTATTTTTCATTCCATCATGGAATTGAGTGAAAAATTACAATAAATTTTAGTGACAGAAATCTTTCTTTAAAATTTCATAATTTTATTAAATTACAAATGAGTAAAGAAGAATAACCAACCTTGTGAAAATAGCAGATCAAGCAATTCTGGAGCCTGAAACGACATTACATCTAAATTTAATATTATTCACACACTATTATTTCTATGCTCTAAAAACTACCAATAAAATACAACTTGTACTTAATTTAAGGATACAAACTTAAATTGACCATCACACAAGTCATGATCTTTTTTTTGCAGTGAAGTAGTAACTAACAATCAACTAATCTATTTTCACTCTTAAATAGATTCATTACAATTTAATATATATGATATATTACTTTCATTTTTTAAAAAGTATGCATACCTTAATAAGGTCATCTATTTCCATTTTCTCATATGCAATAATGGGACCCGCATCGAGTGCCCGGACAGTGAATGCCAATGATACGCCTGTTACTTGAACTCCATCCTATAAAGTTTATATTTTTTGCACAAGAATATAAATCTTTTTACTTTGTTACTTCAAAATATATAAAAAAAAAATAAAGAAAAAGAACCTGTAATGCTCTCTGAACAGGAGCTGCTCCACGGTATAAAGGTAGCAAACTTGGATGTATATTGACAGTCCCTAAAAATATTCAAAGATAAATTATAAAACAATGCAAGAAAACTTAAAACA
This sequence comes from Cichorium intybus, assembly GCA_023525715.1. NCBI lineage: Eukaryota > Viridiplantae > Streptophyta > Magnoliopsida > Asterales > Asteraceae > Cichorium > Cichorium intybus. Next base: position 129,517,319 of record CM042011.1, on the reverse strand, counting down.
TTAAGAACCCTAAAATGCTGATCAAAAACACTAACCTGATAATGGAATCTTTAGAAACTTGGTTGGTAATATGTTGCCATATGCTGCTGTGATGCAAAGTTCGGGCTCAATTGCACTAAAATTGGACAAAAATGCTTCGTCATTGGCTTTTAATGGTGTGAAAATTAGGTCAGCGGGGAAACCTCTATCGAGAGCATACTGTGCGACAGGTGATGGCATCACTTTTCTTCCCCTATCTCTTCCTGTAGGTGGCTGAGTAACAATGGCTGAAACCTGAATCGCAATTGGTTACATTGTAACTTGTAGCTTTAAATTGAAGTCATCAATTACTCAGAGTTCTAATTGGATTGAAGGGTGGTATTCGTAATTAGGTTGCAATACTACCATAATTTCATTGGTTACGAATTGAGGCATTGAGTATTTATCGCAATTCGTCAAAAATTCAGTACCTCGAATAAGGAATCGGCGGCGGAGGATGCGTCAAGAAGAGTCTCGAGAACGGAAGCAGAGACCTAACACGAAACAGATAACAAAATCCAAGCCCCAACTCACTCACAATCGCAAATTGTTGCTCATTACGATGCTTAGCGTAAATTGTAGGAACATTGAGCAAGAGATTACCGGGGGAGAACCCATGAAAACGAGTTTTTTCTTCTTGGGAGGAGTGAGAGAAGCAGCTGAAGTAGAAAAGACGGCGGTAGAGGACGAAATGGAAGGCGTTGCCTGGCAGCAAAAGCGGCGGAGCATCCACGATGACGATGATAAGTGGTGCATTTTTCCGGCGGGTTCCGATGGGTACAAAAGCGTTCAATACCCGTCACCGGGTTAGATGTTTAACTTGTCCCTGTTCGACCCCAAGGGCACAATAGTCATTTTCTATTGATAAAAACGAATTGCAAACGATTTCGTAGAAAATATAGTTGTAAACAATATTTATCTAAAAATCAGGTTTAAAAAACCCTAGAAAATACAAGTTGTAAAAAAGGTTAATAACTTTGAGAGAGATTTGGACTAAATTTATAACAAAAAATTTAAATCTGGACCTAAATGATAAAAGAAAGTTAAAAATTTAGAGTTGGGTCGAAAAGTGTAAATAGGATAAATGGGCCGTAATTTTGGGTCAAACTGTAACTGGGTCACTGGGTGGACCGTGTCCCACATGAAAATGGATCGGGTACTTTTCGGCTAACGGTAAGTGTAATATCTTCACTTCAAACATCGATTGTCAAATCTATATCTATACTTTCTTAGACTAAACGGAATGAGGGTTGCCATGCCGCCGGCATCCACCATTCCGAGATGGCGGCATTGGTGAGCGGTATCGAGCCATCGGTATGCAGATGCAGTTGGTTCAAGCAGCGACATCCCCATTTTCTCCTCCTTCTTGCCGCCGGCATCCACTCCTCCATCTCTCCCTTGCCGCCGGCATCCCCATTTTCTCCTCACTTGTCCTACGTGGAGTGGTTGCCGCCGGCAACCATTTCCTCCAGCCTTATAAAAGACTATTTATTTGTCACGTGTCTCCTTATTTAACTTCAACATTATTATCATGTTCAAATCATCTATAACGCAAAGCTCTTTCAGTAGAATTCCTCAATGTTGATTTCGTGGAAATTTATCAATCTCATTCGCTTACTTTAGACAATACATCAATCAATTCAATTTCATATACAAGAAATATGCAAGCAAGGATCTCCAATTTTGAAATCGATTATGCATATATAGCTATAAATACCTTTAGTTTCCTTTCTGAACCCTTGTGGATTTCAAGAATTGAGGGATAGAGATGACATTTTTTGCAACAGATGCAAAGAAAGTCACTGGATTAATCAAATCGGTGGAAAAAAGTGGTGGATGTGGTCAAAGGCGACAACACGCTCGAGGTTTGATCCTTTGTCGTTAAAAAAGTGTCATTTTATTTGCAACCATGGAATGTAAATATGGGGGTGCTCATGGCAACTATGATAAAACATACATTCTAACATATTCTTTTTCAAATCAATATTGATTCATGAAATAGGGTCTTATTATTGATCTATTATATATTCTCCCCTCATATCTACCTTAAGGTACCCCAAACATTTTATCTCAGATCCATTCTCTTGCTTTTCAAAAATCCTATTTTTCCATTCATATATTCTATTATAGATCGAAAGATGGATTTCATTAAGGTGATCGATCAAATTGTCTATGAGATGTAAGCTCTTTTTCTGTTTCTCTGTGAAACTATATGCATATGATCTTTGATATCTAATCAACATTCATTTGTTTCTTCCGAATTGCAAAAAGATAAAGTTGAATTTGAAAGTATTGAAGGTTCTTGAGATTGAGCAGATAGAAAATAATAATGATCGATTATTGCTTTAATTTGTGATCATAGCTTTCAGTAATGAATATACAAATGTATTGAATGTGCATCTGGGTAATCATTTATTCAGATATTAAATATTTAGGGTTGATATAGATCACTGTGGTATTAGAAATGGCTAATTGGATAATCACTAAGGTTGGTTGGAATTTAAACATTATGGTTAAAATATTTGTCATTAAGTTAAACTCGTTGACAAATACTACAAATTGCATGATGTTGGTCTTAGTGCAACGAAACCATATCACTAAAGGTATCATAGGAATTGTCCAGTTGTCTTTATCAGAGTTGCATCCTATTAAATTTAATACTTTTAAAATTAGGCTTAATTACAGGAGATAGCAACTAACTTAATTGATTTTATTAGTATAGCATCATACTTTATTGATTTGAGTTGTTATGATTGCAGGTGATGTAACGCCAAGACATGTTTTATTATATAATTATAATAAAAGGGCAAATTGGTCATTTTACCTTAGAAGGGTAAATTGGTCTTTTGGACAGAAAAGTATTTAGTTTGAAATAATATTTTGAGTTTTGGACTTAAAATGTTATAAAAACGGATTTTTGGTCGTTTTACCATAAAAGGGTATTTTGGTCATTTGACCATGTGAAGGACCAAAAATGAAAAATATTGTTGTTTGTGGCAAATGTATAAGAAATGAAAGTTTTATTGTGATAAAACTTGATATTGGTGCCAAAAGTTCAAGAAATGAAACTTAGGGACCAAATTTGTAAAATTGGAAAATATAAATAGTGGAATAGTCCTCCCACATGTGCAGATTTTCGTGAGGCTACGGGAGAGGATTTCTCTGCACGAATTCTGAAATACTTGGAGATTTCTTGAAGAATTGAAGCTTGCAATTCGATTATTGGCTTGGAATTGATGAATTGGAAGCTTTAAAGGTTAGAAATTCAAGTTATAGCTTGGTTGTTCTTGATGGGTTTTATAGAAACTGAAATTTGTACATTTCAGTTATGATTATGTAGTTTAAATGGTTTAATGCTTCCATTAAGTCATGCTAAATGGACTTAATTCAAGAAAATGGAAGTAGATTGCTATTAGTGATGAATGTGAAGTTTTGGGGTTTTGGGACTAAGAACCCTAATTCTTCATATTGATTGATTTAGTTGTATTGAATGGTTGAAAACCTTGTTTTGATATAAGGTTTTAGTCCTAGAACAATCCCTAATCATTAAGTCGAGTATTAAGGACTTAAAAATGAGAAAATGGGATTTTATAGCTTGAAAATCGGAGTTTCTGCACCTCTGCCCAGCGCTCGCGACTTGACCAAGTGGTCGCTCGCGACTCGAAGGTCTGGGCGCGACGCGCCTTACACTTTGGGCGCGATGCGCCTCCAAGGCAGGGAGTCCAAAATGCTAACTTTTGTTTGGCTTGTCTGATTTAGCTCAAACTTGAACCGTATGCTCGTTATGGTCTGAAAAGTTTGGGAAAATTTTTATATTGAGTTTCCAACCCCTCGGGGGCACTGTAGATCGATTCGAATGCCTCGGTGAATAGTAAAATTCACATAAAGATAGTAAATGTAAAGTTTATTATCTAGGCATTGTTTATAATGATATAATATTGGACTCTTACGTATTAGAGTCAATTTAGATGATTATTAACCTATTATCATTTGGTATATAAATGGATAAATAGGTATGGGACAAAATGGTTGTGGTGCACGCAAAGGCAAGAAACAACCGGGAATTAAATGCAGCTAGCATCCAGGTGAGTAATCTCACTGAAATCATATGTGATATATGATGATTGAATTATTACAGGTTGAAACAGCTTCGGGGGACGAAAACGACAAGTGTAAAAATATATGTAAAAGACAAGACCAGATAAGCCGTGAGTCATTGCGATGACAATAACGGAGCTGTGAGTCAATACATATATATATACACTATAATATGACAAGACTAGATAAGCCGTGAGTCTTTAATAGACAAGAACGGAGCTGTGAGTCAAACTTATATAGACAAGACCGGATAAGCCGTGAGTCTAGGCAACAGCGGGCTAACCCGTGAGCCATATTTGATTTTGTATTGTATGATATTATTACAGGTACATGGTGCGGCCTATATGGCTATGATTTCTGGATTTTATATCCAACTGGTGCGGCCTATATGGCTATGATATTCTGGTGCGGCCTTCGGTCTATGATATTCTGGTGCGGCCTTCGGGCTATGATATTCTGGTGCGGCCTTCGGGCTATGATAAACTGGTGCGGCCTTCGGGCTATGATAAACTGGTGCGGCCTTCGGGCTATGATATTCTGGTGCGGCCTTCGGGCTATGATATTCTGGTGCGGCCTTCGGGCTATGATAAACTAGTGCGGCCTCCGGGCTATGATTTATATATTGATAATGTTTTGGTGTAGCTTATATAGCTATGATATAGGGTGCGGCTTAAATAGCCATGACATATGATGCAGTCCGTTATGACTAAGAAACATGGGACAGAAATGGTTAGACATTATTATATGTGCAAATAACTGACGTAGCTTGATAATTACAGGTTTTGTGATTCAGCTTGTAAGGTTACAGATTAGGATGTGAAATCCTAGAAGATATATGGTCAGCCAGTAAGGCTAGGAGTTTGGATTCGATATCCAGACAAATACATGATTGTATTTTTATATGTGTTATTTGCAGAAATGATTACTCACTGAGCTTTGTAGCTCATACCGTTTGTTAAATGTCTCTGCAGGTTAGCATGATCTTGATAAGGGAATAGATAGAGTCCGTGACTCGAGAAGTAGGACTCTTAGATGCTGTCAGTAGCAGCCCGGCTTCAAAGGAGACTACGGTATTTTATACTCTCCTTGATACGCTTGTACCCGTTTTTATTAAAAATATACCCCTTTGTTTATGGTTTTAAGTACTGAAACCTTTGTTAAAAATGAAAAATTTCCAGGGGTGTTTTTGTTTTAAAAGCCGGGTGTTACAAGTTGGTATCAGAGCCGTGGTTTAAGTGAACTAGGTGTCTATAGAGTAGATTCCTGGACTTAAACCTTAAGACAGTAGACACGATGTACTGTTAGGTGTATATAAATTGTTATTATACATATATAACCTAACTATTGCTGACTTCTAACGTATAAGAAGTATGAGCAGCGAATATTACTGGGAGGAATTTAGGGCGTGCAACTTTAAGAGGCGAACCAGCCCTTTTCTCAAAGCTCCATTGAACGAGGGGCAAAGAGACAAGTAGCAGAAAATCCACATGACAAGCAACAGTAGTTGCTGTGGTCAGAGAAAGAAATTGGGTGCTCACCTGATTGATATCAAGGTGAAAGAAAAGTAGCTGAGACTACAAGAAAAAGCAGAAAACGATTAGTGGACGCTTCAGGAGAAGTTACCACAGATTGGGTCCAACCTTAAAGGGAAGGGACCAAAACAGAGCAGTTATGTATTATGAGAAGTGCAGGAAAAGCACTAAGAAAATTGTAGGGTTGAGACTCTACCGTTGACATGCTGAAATTGCAGATGATAGGAGCAGATTGCTCGAGTTTGTTGGATAGATTGGAAGTGTGTCTAGCGCAGAGCTATAGAACACTTTCCTAAGAAATACTCACATGTTAAATGTGGAGTAACGGGTGATGAACCCAGGAAAAAACGGGGAGAAAAAAAAAGAAGAAATGAGTGGTCGAAAAGGACCAGTGATACCTTGAGCATTCCAGCAGACTGTGGAAAAAGCTCGTGAGTAGACTGATATGGTCTCAAATACAACATACTCCCCGTATATGTTATATTTGATCCATGGAGCTATGCTTAGGATCGGTGACTTTGATGTCTTGATTGGATATTTCATCAACGATTATGGATGAAATGTTGCAAGTTGCTATAGCAGATAGCAAACATGTTCTAGATATTGAACACCTGGAAGGTAGTTTGCCTAGGATTTACGGGACCATTTTTTCCTATAAATCTGAAGCCGATAACTACCAGTGAATCTGAAGCAATTGTGCTTATGAATTGGTTAGCAATGAATTATGCTAACATGAATTGTAGAAATAAGAACATTATGGTTCTTAAAACATAATTGAGCGGATGAAAATCCATGGAAAATGACTGTTGTTGAGAATACCGGTTATTTTCCTTTGCTTAAACTCGGAAAAGAGTTAGTAAAGGAATGATGTTGTAGTTGGCATACGTCGTATGGGCCAAGCTAAATAAAGCGGTGATAGTAGTGTACTACTTTAAATAAATTATCGGATGTTTCTTTTGAAAAGAACTTCCAGGATTTCTGCCAGATTGGCGAGAAGAGCTTATGATTAAACTGGTCTTGAGAGCCGTTCCCGTTATTTAGGCTCTATATTGATTTGCCTCTGCAGAAATGGCAGAGTGGTAAATTAATTAGAAGAAATTGTTTTTGAATTGGGGTCTCATATGGCCGAATGTGTCATCGTGTGGAACCCTATCTTGTTTGAAAAGAAGAAAGATAAGTTAATGTGTATGTACATTGACTACGGAGAATCTGATATTCTCGAAACCAGACTGAATATGAGGTACATTTGTACCAGATATTGGAATTACTTCACTGAGTTAAGTGATATGTAAAATTTTCTAAGTATGAAAATTTGGCTAAAAGAAGTTTCAATTCTTTGGGCATGCTAATAGTGCCAAAGATGATAAAATAAATCCAGTGGAATTGATGATGTGATAAAACTGGAACCGCCTGAGGAATCTGACTAAAACTTGTAGTTCCTTGGATTGGCGGGCTATTATAGGAGAGTTGTAGAAAACTGCTCCTCGATTGTTGTTTAGCTGACTAAAGTTGACCAAGAAAGGTGAAAAGTTTGAGTGGTAGAAAGACCACAAGTATATTTTAAAGGTTGAAACAAACCTTGTGTGAAGCTCCGGTGTTAGCATTGTCGCTAAGCGGAGAAGATAAACTGGATTACAGAAATGTATCCAAAGTTGATTTTGGATACATGATATTGCAGTAGCAATTATGACTTTGGCATTGAAGCTTTAGAGACACTACTTATGTGGTGTAAAGCTTACTGTTTATACGGATCATATAAGTTTGAAATACTTAATTGATCAAAAAGAAGCTAAACATGAGATAGTAAAGATAGATGGGTTACTTAAAGATTTCGGTTATGAAATCTTGTACCATCTCGGAAAGGCGGATGTGATTATAGATGCCTTGAATTAGAAAGAGTATCTTTTGAAAGATACAACCACATGCATGAGTGTGGCGAATTGATTACCTGAGTTGTTTCGGGTAGCACAGAAAGAAGTGTGCAAGTCTGAAAAACGTGACAAGTAAATGAATGATTAGCTATTGAAAGAAGCTAGTTAGGAACTCACAGCGATTGAAAACCCTTGGTGGTTGTGTATGTGAGTTTCAAAGCAAAACGAGACATGAAAATTTACCCTTAAAAGATGTATATTTGGGTAGATATGCAAAATGTCCGGGGCAATACCAAACTGTGTAGGATAATGTAACCTACGCATTGGTGGTCGGGACTAAAGAAAGACATTGAAAGGCATGTGAAAAGTGTTTGACTAGTGTGTAACTACAGTCAAATCATTAGAAACATACGGAAAATTTAACCATTGTGGGTCCCAAAGAAGTAATGGGACGAAAATATTATAGACTTTGTAATAAAGTCTTTGCAAGTACCGCATGGGTATGACACCATTTGGGTAATTGCAGATTGGTTGATGAAACCAGTGCAAATGTATACCGATTAAGGAAGAAATTAAGAGCGGAAAGTAGTGAAAAACTACATAGAAAAAGAAAATTGTTGACGTGCACTACAGGTGTCGACTGTATCGGATCGAAATACTAGAATTATTTGCTGAATTTAGCATTAATTCTTAAAATTTATAGTTCAAAAGTACTGGTAAGTACTGCATAGGAATTGCAGAATTGATAGACGAGGTGAAATAATGACGCAGATTTTAGAAGATGTGCTTGAAAAAAAAAATTGCACAGCAGACCCTAGTGGAAGATGAGAAGATCGCCTATCTTTGGTAGAACCCGTAGATAATGATAGTTTTAGTACCATCATTTAGATGACTCGTATAATGCATAGTATGGAAAACCGTGTCATCCTTTGACTTATAGGATCGAAGATGTGAACAGCCGTTGGCTAGATTCTAGACGGTGGTGCAAGTTAAAAAGAAGACTTGATAAATACGAGAAAAATTGGAAAATGGCTAAGAAGTAATAACGGTAATACATGAACCATAGAGTAAAACCGTTGAAATTCCAAATAGGGAAAGACGACAGTGCTCAAAATATCCCTTGGAAAGACTAAAAATCTGCTTGGGACAAAAAGAAAGTCAAGTCCTTATTTATTGGACTTTTCAATATGTCCCTAAGAGTAAGAATTGGGGTGTACCGATTGAAGTTTCTTGATGAACTTCAAGATATTTATAAAGTTTTCTATGGGTCTCATGGTTCTGAGAACATAGATTGATAAATTCCAACGAATCCCTCATGTTGAAATGAGGTAAATAAGGGATTAAGGTGCCCGTGACAACCGGAAGAATGATATGCGAGTGGTGATATAACCACGAGATAAGAAGACTAGTATGGTAAAAGTGCTTTAGCAATACCATGAATGTTTCCATATGATATGGAAAACCGAAACTGTAACGAGATAAAATTTCCCTCGCCTGTTTGTATGATTTCGGGGACGAAATCTTTTGAAGGAGGGGAGAATTTGTAACGCCAAGACATGTTTTATTATATAATTATAATAAAAGGGCAAATTGGTCATTTTACCTTAGAAGGGTAAATTGGTCTTTTGGACAGAAAAGTATTTAGTTTGAAATAATATTTTGAGTTTTGGACTTAAAATGTTATAAAAACGGATTTTTGGTCGTTTTACCATAAAAGGGTATTTTGGTCATTTGACCATGTGAAGGACCAAAAATGAAAAATATTGTTGTTTGTGGCAAATGTATAAGAAATGAAAGTTTTATTGTGATAAAACTTGATATTGGTGCCAAAAGTTCAAGAAATGAAACTTAGGGACCAAATTTGTAAAATTGGAAAGTATAAATAGTGGAATAGTCCTCCCACATGTGCAGATTTTCGTGAGGCTACGGGAGAGGATTTCTCTGCACGAATTCTGAAATACTTGGAGATTTCTTGAAGAATTGAAGCTTGCAATTCGATTATTGGCTTGGAATTGATGAATTGGAAGCTTTAAAGGTTAGAAATTCAAGTTATAGCTTGGTTGTTCTTGATGGGTTTTATAGAAACTGAAATTTGTACATTTCAGTTATGATTATGTAGTTTAAATGGTTTAATGCTTCCATTAAGTCATGCTAAATGGACTTAATTCAAGAAAATGGAAGTAGATTGCTATTTGTGATGAATTTGAAGTTTTGGGGTTTTGGGACTAAGAACCCTAATTCTTCATATTGATTGATTTAGTTGTTTTGAATGGTTGAAAACCTTGTTTTGATATAAGGTTTTAGTCCTAGAACAATCCCTAATCATTAAGTCGAGTATTAATGACTTAAAAATGAGAAAATGGGATTTTATAGCTTGAAAATCGGAGTTTCTGCACCTCTTCCCAGCGCTCGCGACTTGACCAAGTGGTCGCTCGCGACTCAAAGGTCTGGGCGCGACGCGCCTTACACTTTGGGCGCGATGTGCCTCCAAAGCAGGGAGTCCAAAATGCTAACTTTTGTTTGGCTTGTCCGATTTAGCTCAAACTTGAACCGTAGGCTCGTTATGGTCTGAAAAGTTTGGGAAAATTTTTATATTGAGTTTCCAACCCCTCGGGGGCACTGTAGATCGATTCGAATGCCTCGGTGAATAGTAAAATTCACATAAAGATAGTAAATGTAAAGTTTATTATCTAGGCATTGTTTATAATGATATAATATTGGACTCTTACGTATTAGAGTCAATTTAGATGATTATTAACCTATTATCATTTGGTATATAAATGGATAAATAGGTATGGGACAAAATGGTTGTGGTGCACGCAAAGGCAAGAAACAACCGGGAATTAAATGCAGCTAGCATCCAGGTGAGTAATCTCACTGAAATCATATGTGATATATGATGATTGAATTATTACAGGTTGAAACAGCTTCGGGGGACGAAAACGACAAGTGTAAAAATATATGTAAAAGACAAGACCAGATAAGCCGTGAGTCATTGCGATGACAATAACGGAGCTGTGAGTCAATACATATATATATACACTATAATATGACAAGACTAGATAAGCCGTGAGTCTTTAATAGACAAGAACGGAGCTGTGAGTCAAACTTATATAGACAAGACCGGATAAGCCGTGAGTCTAGGCAACAGCGGGCTAACCCGTGAGCCATATTTGATTTTGTATTGTATGATATTATTGCAGGTACATGGTGCGGCCTATATGGCTATGATTTCTGGATTTTATATCCAACTGGTGCGGCCTATATGGCTATGATATTCTGGTGCGGCCTTCGGGCTATGATATTCTGGTGCGGCCTTCGGGCTATGATATTCTGGTGCGGCCTTCGGGCTATGATAAACTGGTGCGGCCTTCGGGCTATGATAAACTGGTGCGGCCTTCGGGCTATGATATTCTGGTGCGGCCTTCGGGCTATGATATTCTGGTGCGGCCTTCGGGCTATGATAAACTGGTGCGGCCTCCGGGCTATGATTTATATATTGATAATGTTTTGGTGCAGCTTATATAGCTATGATATAGGGTGCGGCTTAAATAGCCATGACATATGATGCAGTCCGTTGTGACTAAGAAACATGGGACATAAATGGTTAGACATGATTATATGTGCAAATAACTGACGTAGCTTGATAATTACAGGTTTTGTGATTCAGCTTGTAAGGTTACAGATTAGGATGTGAAATCCTAGAAGATATATGGTCAGCCAGTAAGGCTAGGAGTTTGGATTCGATATCCAGACAAATACATGATTGTATTTTTATATGTGTTATTTGCAGAAATGATTACTCACTGAGCTTTGTAGCTCATACCGTTTGTTAAATGTCTCTGCAGGTTAGCATGATCCTGATAAGGGAATAGATAGAGTCCGTGACTCGAGAAGTAGGACTCTTAGATGCTGTCAGTAGCAGCCCGGCTTCAAAGGAGACTACGGTATTTTATACTCTCCTTGATACGCTTGTACCCGTTTTTATTAAAAATATACCCCTTTGTTTATGGTTTTAAGTACTGAAACCTTTGTTAAAAATGAAAAATTTTCAGGGGTGTTTTTGTTTTAAAAGCCGGGTGTTACAGGTGACTAGCTAAAGGTTATATGTTGAAATGAATTAGAGGTTTTTATGACATTTTTGTCCCTGTTTAGGTCCTTATTCATTTTTATTATAAGTGCTCTTGGGTTTTATGACTTTGATTTTATTATGCTTTCGTTTCCTTTGTTATTATTGTTGTTGTGATCAAAACCCTGTTAGTTCTAAGTGTGCAAGAATCATTCTAATATGATATTGCCAAAACATATGATTCATTAGGGTCACACCAATAAAGCAAGAAAACGTCTATTAAGTATTTTGTGTAGTGAATTTGATTCAATATAAAGTATCACAAAACTTATGAAAGTCATTTCCTAGAAAAATGACATCATGATTTATGATTCATAATATATGAATTTATGAAAAGTGTGTATACATATTCATAACTTTTAATGGTTAAACGATTAAAATATTTTATTTAACTCTATCATTTATTTTAAGAAATCATATATATATATATATATATATATATATATATATATATATATATATATATATATATATATATATATATATATATATATATATATATATATATATATATATATATATATATATGAGTAAGATGCTAAATAAACAAATAAGTGACATGGGAATTTATTATTTAGAAAGGCATGGGTATGTATTTTATAAATAATAAAAGGAAGAGTGCAAGACTCTCATTTCCCTTCCCTTGTCAATTTTGGGCTAGTAGCCAAGCTAAGAGAGTACAAAAAATCTTCATGCAATATCATCTTATATCCATTATATGTATTTAACAAGATTACATTTTTGTCTTTTGGTAAAGGGTAAATTATGTGCATATAAGAAAAGTCAAACACACCCTTTCTACATGCATGTGAGATCCAATTTCCACACACACATACACTCACTTTCTTTATCTAAGATCATCATCTTGCATGTTCTTAAGAGTTCATACTTGGACATTCATTTTGAGTTCAAAATAACATTTGTTCTTAAGCATAACGAAATTGCATCATAAGGTGGAACTCGCATTCCAAGGCATCATCTTCTTGTGGTGGACTAACTTTTGAGGGAGGTTACATAAGCTCCAAGATTTGTCAACTACATAATCCAAACTCGAGTTCATCAACTAGTTTTCAAAGGTTGTATACTTAACTCCTCTTTAGTGTTACTATTCTTCACATGCATGTATATATCGATCCTTAGTGGGTATGACTAGTTCATGTTGTTCATATTTCAAGCCTTCCGTTGAAAAACTATTGTTTTATTAAAACCAAAAATAAAAAAACCCCAACACCGCTAACCGTCGGGCTTGCATATGTTGCTTGTTTGCTTGCTCAACGAAGTGAGTAGTAGTAGCTAGAGTTGACTAATTGGGATGGTCGAAGTGATTGGGTTAGCGACCGATGATGTTGTAGTTGGTGTTATTTCCATGATCACTGGTTCAAGTGAGGTCATTGGTCAAATAGGACTATGGGCGGTGTCACTGCTATCTCCTTCTTCTCCGTTTGTCTTCTCCTGGAGAAATCGGTGGTGAAGCTTATTGTTGCGTTTGTCACAACATAGATGGTGCTAATGATGTGATGTGGGATCTTTGAACGATACTGGTGTTGTTCTGTTACTATGAATCTAGTTGGCAAGGAGATCTGCAATCACAATCAAGAAGAAAACTCATCACTTGTATGTAAGACGTTGTAGGACAAGTTTGGAATTTAAAGAAGCGAGTTTTAGGAAATTTGGGAGATAGTGACGCTATATACAGAGACAGCATCCTATCTAGTGAAAACACATTTTCCAGGATTGCGGTGATACCGACGTTATCTGCCGTAAAACGCATAAAACCCTAGATCTCGGTATTTGGGCCATATTTAAGGGTTTTAAACCCTAGGCAGCCGCCATATCTTCTTCTCCAGCCTCGAGAACTCTCTCTATTTAAACCTTATCCTCTTTTTGGTGTTTTTGGCTCTTTGGATCATTTTGGAAGGTTTCTTGAGGAATAAGGTGTGTAGAGGTGCAAGGTTGTCTTCATCAAGCTTTGTTCCATAAGATCTACCATTTCTGGACCTTTGTAAGTGTAAAGCTTCTACCTTTTTGGTGTTCTAAGCTAGATCTTGTTGTATGAGTTGCATTTGATGGTATGAAATGGAGAAATGGTCCTTTTATTATGTTGTCTATGGTTTGGAATGATAAAGGTCAGAACTTTATGTCCCTAACCCTAAGACCATATTTGGAACTTTTGAACTGATTATGGGAGTAAGCCAAACTCCCTTGAGTGATTAAGCATGGATTGTTTCACTTTTGGACCTAAGTATGAGACTTGACTTGCATAGGGCATGCATGTCAAGAAAGTTTGGATTTTTATGAAGTTTCAGACTTATTAGACGTGTTCTAGAGAGTATTAGCCTGACTTAATAGATTAAGTTGTACCACCCCTTTTCTTTTACCATATTTTAATACAAATACAGTTTTCTTTACAAACATATTTGACAACTCGTGACTATAAAATAGCCACTTAATTTTTTTTTTTTTTTTTTACAAACTTAAACTCAAGGGGGTATTACAGACTCAATACATATACCATAATTTAAACTTACAGTATATAAACCGGTCCCAACTGCAGCCTTTGCTCCTTTCACCTAAGTACATAGCATTTCAAAAATAGTATACGTGAGACATAAAGCCTCGTGAGTAATATGGGTTTAGACCCAAAACTTTTCTGCTCAAAACTTGAAATATTACAAGTAAACTTGTTGAAAACTGATTTCTTTCATAAATCTCAAAATATCTATTATTCTTTACTTTCAAACTTTAAAAACACTTTCTTTCTCAAAACTGCTTTCTTTCTCATTTTTCTTGTGACCAACTGAAACTCATGAATTAAGTTATTTTAATTCATTCTACTAGCTCCCCTCGTGGGACAGAACAGATCCGCCTACAAGGTTACGCTCATTCTGACTCCCCTTTGTGACTTGGAACAGATTCAAGCACAAGGGTATACTAAGCTAGACAACTACTTCGCGACGGGAGGTACCATCCCAGTAGTGTCTTCTGATCCCCCGATTATGTGGGTGACCCTAGTCCGGACAACTGGCTCATACTTCTTTATTTCTTTAATTCTTACTTCATTTCATCTCAAATTGGTCAAAATGGGACACAATTTGTAAACAACTCTTACTCAAACATTTTATAACTCTTTACTGAAAATACTTTCAAAAACTGATTTTGACATCTTAGTTCCCATAAGGAACTTCTTTCAAAATACTTTGCAAACCATACTTTAAAAATCTGTTTAAAACACTAAGCCCTTGTATAGAGCTTCTTTCAAAACTATTTTCCAAACTTTAGTATTTATAAACATTTGGAAATCTTCCTTTTCTGAAAAATAACATTTTGCTATGTACTATAAAAATCCTCATAAAACTCACCTTGGTTTTACTACGGTTCACTAGGTTTCACGTACGCCTTTTCCTTTCCCGTGCTCAATAACGTTTGAAGCACCACCTATACAAGTAGTATATATAAATACCCAATATAATTAACTCTATAATGCTAAAGTCTCATATAATATAACTCTAGGTTATAATAAATGTATAGCCATTAATAAACTCGTTTAACGGTTTTCTCCGAAATACGCGTATATTGCTACAGTACCCCCGAGGGGTCGTATTTCAGTTCCGACTCTTTTCCATGAAATCTTAGGCCATATTAGACTTGTGTTTCAAATTTGGAGTTCATTGGACAAGTCTAGCTCAAATTCTAAAAATCAAGTTTTGACGTGAATAGTGATTTTAGCCACTGCCGCTACAGTGACTTTTCCGCAAGGTCGGATTACGGATTTGACCATTCCCGACATGTTCTTATACCATTTTAGGGTTATGGCTAAAATTTCAGATCAATCGGACATGTCTAGCTATGGTTTCTAGCGTTTGGATTTCTAACATTTTTAACATTTTTGGTCCCTGTCTGAAGGGCACTGTAGCACGCAGTTTTCACCCATTAAGCACTTATTTCTGTTCTTAATTGTATGGGGTTTGTTCTAGGACCAAAACCCTTGACTAATAACAGGTTTTAAGCTATTAGAAACACCTTAATCACACCAATTCATGATTTAGGGTTCTTGAGCAACATTTAAACTTCTCAACAATAGCAACCTACTTTGCTATTTTTAACACTTGTTCTTACTACATGGACATGTTTTAAGCCCAGAAATCATAAGCACTTCATGGATTATGACTGGAATTACAAATTTCAGTCCACTCCATGGAAACCCATCTAGAACACACAAAAGGTTGGGTAGAAACTTCAATTACTAACCTTACTTACTTTGGAATCACCAATTCCAATGTTATTTCTTGATTCCCTTGGCCAATTTCTTGATCTCTTCTTCTTCCTCTCGTGTTCTTCCTGCACACTCTCGCTCTCTCTAGTTCTCTCTGGAGACTTCTATTGTTTTCTTACATAATGGAAGAAATAACTATCCTTTAATATATATATTTAGTTTTTATAAAAACTTTACATTTAGGTCCCTAACCTTCCAATTCTTCCACAAAAATGGTCCAAAGGTCATAACTCTTCCAACTTAACATTTTTTTTTCTTGACATTTTGGTCATTTCCATGTAAAATGACCAGTTTGCCCTTTTTGGTCATATTTCACTATTCACGCGACAAAATTCCAAATTTCACATAATCTCTTATTTCTTATGTTATTATTTTACAAATACATATTATTTTACATAGTAGTCGTACAACGTGTCAAAAGACGGTTTTACCCTTTACAACTTTTTCACGGGTTCTTACAGTCACCCCTCCTTAAGCGGATTCCGTCCTCGGAATCTTTTCGTAATCTGTGAAATTCGGATATCTTCTCTTCATTTCTTCTAGCGTCTCCCATGTTAGGTTTGACCCTAATGGGTGCTTCCACTTGACTAGTACAAGGTTAATCTCCTTGTACCTTAGCTTCTTAGTCTGCATCTCTAAAATCGCTTCAGGTTCTTCAATTAGTTTGCTAGGAGTCTCCACTCTTAAGTCTTTGTATGGTATTACTAACTCTTCTTTACCAAAGTACTTTTTCAAGTAGCATACATGAAAAGTATCATGTATTCCACTAAGTTCGGGTGGTAATTCCAGCTTGTACGCTTGTAACCCAACTCTCTTTAGGATTCTAAAAGGTCCAATGTATCTTGGGCTCAACTTTCCTCTCTTGCCAAATCTGACCACTCCCTTCCATGGCGACACTTTTATCATCACCAAATCTCCTTCTTGCAAGTCATATGGTCTCTTCTTTAGATTTGAGTAACTCCTTTGCCGATCTTGTGCTGCTTTCATGTTGGCTTGAATTACCCCAATCTTCTCATTAGTTACTCTAACAATCTCTGGCCCTGTAAGCTTAGTCTCACCCGCCTCCAACCAGCATAGAGGAGTTCTACACTTTCTACCATGCAATGCCTCGAAGGGTGGCATTTTAATGCTAGAATGGTAGCTGTTATTGTATGCAAACTCCACTAATGGTAGGTGTTCATCCCAACTGCCTCCAAATTCCATCACGCATGACCGTAGCATGTCTTCTAATGTCTGGATTTTCGTTCACTCTGACCATCTGTTTGTGGATGATACGCTGTACTTAGCTGAATTCTCGTCCCCATTTTATCTTGTAAAGCTCTCCAAAAGTTAGAGGTAAATCTGGGGTCTCTGTCTGACACGATAGACAACGGTGCACCATATCTTCTTAACACTTCATCTGTATACAACTGGGCTAACTGCTCCAATGGAGTAGTTTCTTTTATGGCTAGAAATAGTGCACTCTTGGTCAATCGGTCCACTATGACCCATATACTATCATGACCTCTTCTCGTTCTCGGTAACCCGACAACCAAGTCCATGGTTACATCTTCCCACTTTCCGGCTGGAATATGCAATGACTGAGCATCCCCATGCGGGACCTGATGTTCCGCCTTGACTTGTGCACATATAACACACTTGGAGATGTACTTAGCTATCCTCTTCTTCATTCCAGGCCACCAATACTGTCTTTTCAGATCTTGATAAGTCTTGGTACTCCCTGGATGCATGGAATACTTTGACTTATGCGACTCTTCTAGAATCAGCTTTCTTAATCCTCCTGTCTTGGGTACCCAAATGCGGTTCTTGAAGGTCTTTAATCCTTGACTATTAGTCTCAAACTGAATGTCTTTTCCTAGTTTTTCATCTTTTAAGTTTCCACTTTCTTCAACTTTCTGCTGAGCTGCTTTAATCTGCTCTATAATACTGGATACCAATTCTATGCGCATCGACCTTGCCTTGATTCTTTTCTCAGGAGCTTTTCTACTTAATGCATCTGCTACTACATTTGCTTTACCCGGATGGTAT
Source organism: Cichorium intybus (assembly GCA_023525715.1). Classification (NCBI taxonomy): domain Eukaryota; kingdom Viridiplantae; phylum Streptophyta; class Magnoliopsida; order Asterales; family Asteraceae; genus Cichorium; species Cichorium intybus. The sequence goes on along the minus strand of CM042011.1, from coordinate 129,499,370 downwards.
ACAATGTCGCAATCATAGTCACTGATCAGCTCTAGCCATCTACTCTGTCTCATGATCAACTCTTTTTGAGTGAACACATACTGCAAACTCTTGTGATCGGTGAATAACTTGCACTTTGTACCATACAAATAATGTCTCCAAATCTTCAAGGCAAATACGATCGCTGCAAGTTCTATGAACACTATAACAAATCGGTCCAGAAACGGTTTACAGACCCGATTCATTAAGTCCATAAAAATTGCTGGTGCATTCGTAAGACCGAATGGCATTACTAGGAACTCGTAATGCCCGTATCGTGTACGGAACGCTGTCTTCTCTACATCACTTTCTTTTACCCTGACTTGATGATACCCGGATCTCAAATAAATCTTTGAGAAATAATCTGCACCTTTTAGCTGATCGAATAAATCGTCTATTCTGGGCAACGGGTAACAATTCTTAATAGTAATCTTGTTCAATTCTCTGTAGTCGATGCACATTCGCATTGACCCATCTTTCTTTTTTACAAACAGAACTGGAGCACCCCACGGAGAAGAACTAGGCCTGATGAAGCCTTTATCTAGTAACTCCTGCAACTGGGACATTAATTCCCGCATCTCTGTTGGTGCTAACCGGTACGGTGCTCGTGCTATTGGGGAAGCTCCTGGAACAAGATCTATCCGGAACTCAACTTGCCTTTCTGGTGGCAAGCCTGGTAACTCATCTGGAAAAACTTCTGGGAATTCTTTTACTACTTCTATGTCTTTATAAGTCTGTTTTACTTTGTCTTCAGTCATCACATAGGCCAGGAAAGATACACACCCTTTCTTGATACACCTTCGGGCTTTTTCCACACTAATGAGACTTGGCACATGCTTTCTTCTTTCCCCATATACGTACACCTTAGCTCCTAGGGTTTTAACAGACACCCTCTTCTGTCCACAAGCTATCTTCGCATCATTTGCACCAAGCCAATCCATCCCAATTATCACATCAAAGGACTTAATTCCAATGGGAAGAAGATTAAGTTGAAACTTCTTGCCATTGATATCAAGTTCACAATCTCGGTACATGTGCTGAACTTCAACAAATTTCCCGTCCGCCACTTCTACCTCAAAAACTAGATCTAATAATTCTAATGGGACTTTTAATCTAGCTCCAAACCCATGGGACACAAAAGAATATGTAGACCCGGAATCAAACAAGACATATGCAGGTGTCGAGTTGATTAGTAGTATACCTGAGACCACATCGTGAGTCTCCTTCGCTTCCTCCCTGGTGATCTGAAAAGCTCGAGTCTTCACCTTTTGGGGTTCGGTTTTCTTTTGAGCTATTGACACCACAGTTTCTCCTCCCTTGTTTGGGCAGTTGAAACTATAGTGCCCCATCTGATGGCATGAGAAGCACTCAACTTCACTGGCTTTCTTGGCTTTGCAGTCTTTCGCTTTGTGACCGAGTCCGCCACAATTAAAGCAGGCGTTGGATCCCGCTCGGCACTCGCCACTGTGTTCTTTCCCACATTTCTCACACTTCTTTACACTTCCCTGTCGACTCTGACTTGAAATTATCTTCCCTTTCTTCTTTATGTTCCCGCTGCCACTAATTGTCTTCCTCTTGTCACTAAAACCAGGTCCTTCCTCCTTTCTTCGTTTTCCAATATCTTCCACGGTTCGGGCCGCATTGATCGCCCCATCTAATGTTTCAGCTTTCTTTACTTCTAACTCATAGTTCCATGGCAAACCCCGGACATAGCGGTTAATTCGGGACCGCTCACTGGGGTAAGACTCCCCCACAAAAGGTAACATGTCGCAAAACTTCTTCGTATACTCATCCACCGTCAAGTCTCCTTTCTTTATTGTTAAGAAATCTTCATTCATTTTCTCCAAATCTCGCGTGGGACAGAATTTATCTTTGAGACATGAAACAAACTCTGCCCAAGACCAACCATATACAACATCCTTTCCCAAGCTTTCATATTTGGTGTTCCACCACACCAAAGCATCATCCTTCAATTGCCGGGAGGCGTAGTTGACTCGATCGTTTTCTCCACATTTGCTTGCTTGCATCACTTGTTCAATCTCTCGGACCCACCGCATTGTTACCTTTGGCTCAAAACTGCCATGATATTCGGGCGGTTTGCAAGCCATAAAGGACTTAAAAGAGCAGCCCTTTTCTTCCTTCTTGTTCCCTCCACTAGCCTCTTCCTCAGTCGTCTTTTTGGAGACTTCTTGTGATGATTGGGCACTAGGTTCACCCATTCAGCTATCGATTATATTGTTCACATCTTGCCTCAACTCATTTCGTAAGTTATTGATCAAATACTGTATGGCTTCCATAGTGACAGGTTGTGGTGGTGGGTTTGGCTCAGTCTCATCATTTCGGATAACATGTGGTTCACTTCCTCTTGAGGAAGTGTGACTGCCCTCACCCCTGTCAGCTTGTCTTCTGTAAGAACCCGCGAAAAAGTCGAAAAAGGGTAAAACGGTCTTTTGACACGTTCCAAGACTACTATGTAAAATAATATGTATTTGTAAAATAATAATATAAGAAACAAGAGTTTATGTGAAATTTGGAGTTTTTATCGCTCGAATAGTGAAATATGGCCAAAAAGGGCAAATTGGTCATTTGACATGAAAATGACCAAAAATGTCAAGAAAATGTTAAGTTGGGAGTAATGAAGCATAAATGGTAAAGTTATGACCTTTGGACCATTTTTGTGGAAGAATTGGAAGGTTAGGGACCTAAATGTAAAGTTTTTATAAATAATATATATATATATATATATATATATATATATATATATATATATATATATATATATATATATATATATATATATATATTATATGTTAGATATTATCCCCATTATTTGAAGAAATCAGTAAGCAACTCCAGAGGATTCTAGAGAGCACGAGAGAAAGCTAGAGAAGATTACGGGAGATCAAAGGAATTGCCAAGAAATCAAGAAAGGATTGGAATTGGTGATTCCAAAGTTAAAGAAGGTAAGCTTTCCTTTGTTTCTAACCTAGGTTTTTGGGTGTATGCTTGAAATTGGTTCTTGAATGGAATTGAAACTGCAATTTCAGTTAAGAATCATGTGGTTTAAGTAGATAATGCTTCCAATAAGCCATTAGTTAAGAACTTAACTCAAAAACATGGAAGTAGATTGCTATTCTTGAGAATTTTCAAGTTTGGTCAAGAACTTCAATTCTTGTACTTGATTGATTGAAACGATTTTAATAGCTTAAAACCTGTTATTAGTCAAGGGTTTTGGTCCTAGAACAAACCCCATACAATTAAGAACAGAAATAAGTGCTTAATGGGTGAAAACTGCGTGCTACAGTGCCCTTCAGACAGGGACCAAAAATGTTAAAAATGATAGAAATCCAAACGCTAGAAACCATAGCTAGACATGTCCGATTGATCTGAAATTTTCGCCATAACCCTAAAATGGTATAAGAACATGTCGGGAATGGTCAAATCCGTAATCCGACCTTGCGGAAAAGTCACTGTAGCGGCAGTGGCTAAAATCACTATTCACGTCAAAACTTGATTTTTAGAATTTGAGCTAGACTTGTCCAATGAACTCCAAATTTGAAACACAAGTCTAATATGGCCTAAGATTTCATGGAAAAGAGTCGGAACTGAAATACGACCCCTCGGGGGTACTGTAGCAATATACGCGTATTTCGGAGAAAACCGTAAAACGAGTTTATTAATGGTTATACATCTATTACAACCTGGAGTTGTATCATATGAGACTTTAACATGATAGAGTTAATTATATTGAGTATTTATATATACTACCTGTATAGGTGGTGCTTCGAACGTTATTGAGCACGGGAAAGGAAAATGCATACGTGAAGCCTAGTGAACCGTAGTAAAACCAAGGTGAGTTTTATGAGGATTTTTATAGTACATAGCAAAATGTTATTTTTCAGAAAATTAAGATTTCCAAATGTTTATAAATACTAAAGTTTGGAAAATAGTTTTGAAAGAAGCTCTATACAAGGGCTTAGTGTTTTAAACAGATTTTTAAAGTATGGTTTGCAAAGTATTTTGAAAGAAGTTCCTTATGGGAACTAAGATGTCAAAATCAGTTTTTGAAAGTATTTTCAGTGAAGAGTTATAAAATGTTTGAGTAAGAGTTGTTTACAAATTGTGTCCCATTTTGACCAATTTGAGATGAAATGAAGTAAGAACTAAAGAAAGAAAGAAGTATGAGCCAGTTGTCCGGACTAGGATCACCCACATAATCGGGGGATCAGAAGACACTACTGGGATGGCACCTCCCGTCGCGAAGTAGTTGTCTAGCTTAGTATACCCTTGTGCTTGAATCTGTTCCAAGTCACAAAGGGGAGTTAGAATGAGCATAACCGAGCGGACGGATCTGTTCTGTCCCGCGAGGGGAGCTAGTAGAATGAATTAAAATAACTTAATTCATGAGTTTCAGTTGGTCACAAGAAAATGAAAAAGAAAGCAGTTTTGAGAAAGAAAGCATTTTTATTAAAGTTTGAAAGTAAAGAAGAAAAGATATTTTGAGACTTATGTTGTAAATCAGTTTTAAGTAGTTTTACTTATTATTAATTCAAGTTTTGAGTAGAAAGTTTTTGGGTCTAAACACATACTACTCACGAGACTTTATGTCTCACGTATACTATTTTTAAATGCTATGTACTTAGGTAAAAGGAGCGGAGGTTGCAGTTGGGACCGGTTAATGTACTGTAAGCTTAAATTATGGTTGTCTGTATTGAGTCTGTAATACCCCTCGAGTTTAAGTTTGTAAAATAAAACAAAATAAAATTTAAGTGGCTATTTTATAGTCACGAGTTGTAAAATATGTTTGAAAACTGTATTTGTATTTTAAATATGGTTTGAGAAAAGGGGTGTTACAGTTTTGGTATCAGAGCCATAGTTTAAGCGAATTAGGTTGGAATACCGTCCTAGGCTTAAACTAGCAAGAGTAGTAATAAGTTGCCTTAGTAATATAGGAGGCATAGAGTGAGTATGACTGTTATAAAAGTGCAGTCCAGATAAGGAGATAACATGCTACCGCTTATGAAATACTATATAGAATTGTGTATTAAATCGATAATTTGTTCATCTATATAGTAATGGAAGGCAGAAGACAAGCTGACAGGGGTGAGGGCAGTCACACTTCCTCAAGAGGAAGTGAACCACATGTTATTCGAAATGATGAGACTGAGCCAAACCCACCACCACAACCTGTCACTATGGAGGCAATTCAGTTTCTAATCGATAACTTACGAAATGAGTTGAGACAAGATGTGAACAACATAATTGATGGTCGAATGGGTGAACCCAAAGCCCAATCTTCGCAAGAAGTCTCTAAAAAGGCGACTGAGGAAGAGGCCAGTGGAGGGAACAAGAAGGAAGAAAAGGGCTGCTCTTTTAAGTCCTTTATGGCTTGCAAACCACCCGAATATCATGGCAGTTTTGAGCCAAAGGTAACAATGCGGTGGGTCCGAGAGATTGAACAAGTGATGCAAGCAAGCAAATGTGGAGAAAACGATCGAGTCAACTACGCCTCCCGGTAGTTGAAGGATGATGCTTTGGTGTGGTGGAACACCAAATATGAAAGCTTGGGAAAGGATGTTGTATATGGTTGGTCTTGGGCAGAGTTTGTTTCATGTCTCAAAGATAAATTCTGTCCCACGCGAGATTTGGAGAAAATGAATGAAGATTTCTTAACAATAAAGAAAGGAGACTTGACGGGGGATGAGTATACGAAGAAGTTTTGCGACATGTTACCTTTTGTGGGGGAGTCTTACCCCAGTGAGCGGTCCCGAATTAACCGCTATGTCCGGGGTTTACCATGGAACTATGAGTTAGAAGTAAAGAAAGCTGAAACATTAGATGGGGCGATCAATGCGGCCCGAACCGTGGAAGATATTGGAAAACGAAGAAAGGAGGAAGGACCTGGTTTTAGTGACAAGAGGAAGACAATTAGTGGCAGCGGGAACATAAAGAAGAAAGGGAAGATAATTTCAAGTCAGAGTCGACAGGGAAGTGTAAAGAAGTGTGAGAAATGTGGGAAAGAACACAGTGGAGAGTGCCGAGCGGGATCCAACGCCTGCTTTAATTGTGGCGGACTCGGTCACAAAGCGAAAGACTGCAAAGCCAAGAAAGCCAGTGAAGTTGAGTGCTTCTCATGCCATCAGATGGGGCACTATAGTTTCAACTGCCCAAACAAGGGAGGAGAAACTGTGGTGTCAATAGCTCAGAAGAAAACCGAACCCCAAAAGGTGAAGACTCGAGCTTTTCAGATCACCAGGGAGGAAGCGAATGAGACTCACGATGTGGTCTCAGGTATACTACTAATCAACTCGACACCTGCATATGTCTTGTTTGATTCCGGGTCTACATATTCTTTTGTGTCCCATGGGTTTGGAGCTAGATTAAAAGTCCCATTAGAATTATTAGATCTAGTTTTTGAGGTAGAAGTGGCGGACGGGAAATTTGTTGAAGTTCAGCACATGTACCGAGATTGTGAACTTGATATCAATGGCAAGAAGTTTCAACTTAATCTTCTTCCCATTGTAATTAAGTCCTTTGATGTGATAATTGGGATGGATTGGCTTGGTGCAAATGATGCGAAGATAGCTTGTGGACAGAAGAGGGTGTCTGTTAAAACCCTAGGAGCTAAGGTGTACGTATATGGGGAAAGAAGAAAGCATGTGCCAAGTCTCATTAGTGTGGCAAAAGCCCGAAGGTGTATCAGGAAAGGGTGTGTATCTTTCCTGGCCTATGTGATGACTGAAGACAAAGTAAAACAGACTTACAAAGACATAGAAGTAGTAAAAGAATTCCCAGAAGTTTTTCCAGATGAGTTACCAGGCTTGCCACCAGAAAGGCAAGTTGAGTTCCGGATAGATCTTGTTCCAGGAGCTTCCCCAATAGCACGAGCACCGTACCGGTTAGCACCAACAGAGATACGGGAATTAATGTCCCAGTTGCAGGAGTTACTAGATAAAGGCTTCATCAGGCCTAGTTCTTCTCCGTGGGGTGCTCCAGTTCTGTTTGTAAAAAAGAAAGATGGGTCAATGCGAATGTGCATCGACTACAGAGAATTGAACAAGATTACTATCAAGAATCGTTACCTGTTGCCCAGAATAGACGATTTATTCGATCAGCTACAAGGTGCAGATTATTTCTCAAAGATTGATTTGAGATCCGGGTATCATCAAGTCAGGGTAAAAGAAAGTGATGTAGAGAAGACAGCGTTCCGTACACGATACGGGCATTACAAGTTCCTAGTAATGCCATTCGGTCTTACGAATGCACCAGCAATTTTTATGGACTTAATGAATCGGGTCTGTAAACCGTTTCTGGACCGATTTGTTATAGTGTTCATAGATAACATACTGATATACTCAAAGAATAAAGAAGAGCATGCGAGTCACTTGTGAGCAGTACTTGAGACCTTGAAGCGAGAACAGCTATATGCAAAGTTCTCCAAATGCGAGTTCTGGATGCGAGAAGTGCAATTCCTTGGTCATGTTGTTTCTATCCAAGGTATAAAAGTTGACCCAGCAAAAGTTGAAGCAGTGATGAAATGGGAGCCTCCCAAGACGCCAACAGAAGTTAGAAGTTTTCTCGGTCTTGCCGGGTATTACCGGAGATTTATTCAAGATTTCTCCCGTATAGCTGTGCCACTTACACGACTAACCCGGAAAGAAGAGAAATTCAGATGGCAAGAAGAACAAGAAAGAGCTTTCGCTACATTGAAAGAGAAGTTGTGTAACGCGCCTGTCCTTACATTACCAGATGGGACGGAAGACTTTGAAGTGTATAGCGATGCCTCGCATCGGGGGCTTGGCTGTGTGTTGATGCAAAGAGGGAAGGTTATAGCATACGCTTCCAGACAGTTGAAAGATCCAGAGAAAAAGTACACAACCCATGATTTAGAGCTTGTAGCGATCGTGTTTGCCTTGAAGATTTGGAGACATTACTTGTATGGTACAAAGTGCAAGTTATTCACCGATCACAAAAGTTTGCAGTATGTGTTCACTCAAAAAGAGTTGAACATGAGACAGAGCAGATGGCTAGAACTGATCAGTGACTATGACTACGACATTGTATACCATCCGGGTAAAGCAAATGTTGTAGCAGATGCATTAAGTAGAAAAGCTCCTGAGAAAAGAATCAAGGCAAGGTCGATGCGCATAGAATTGGTGTCCAGCATTATAGAACAGATTAAAGCAGCTCAGCAGAAAGTTGAAGAAAGTGGAGACTTAAAAGATGAAAAGCTAGGAAAAGACATGCAGTTTGAGACTAACAGTCAGGGGTTGAAGACTTTCAGAAACCGCATTTGGGTACCGAAGACAGGAGGATTGAGAAAGTTGATACTAGAAGAGTCTCATAAGTCAAAGTATTCCATACACCCAGGGAGTACCAACACTTATCAAGATCTGAAAAGACAGTATTGGTGGCCTGGAATGAAGAAAAGAATAGCTAAGTACATCTCCAAGTGTGTCATTTGTGCACAAGTCAAGGCGGAACATCAGGTCCCGCATGGGGATGCTCAGTCATTGCACATTCCAGCCGGAAAGTGGGAAGATGTAACCATGGATTTGATTGTAGGGTTACCAAGAACGAGAAGAGGTCATGATAGTATATGGGTCATAGTGAATCGGTTGACCAAGAGTGCACTATTTCTAGCCATAAAAGAAACTACTCCATTGGAGCAGTTAGCCCAGCTGTATACAGATGAAGTGTTAAGAAGATATGGTGCACCGTTGTCTATCGTGTCAGACAGAGACCCTAGATTTACCTCTAACTTTTGGAGAGCTTTACAAGATAAAATGGGGACGAGAATTCAGTTAAGTACAGCGTATCATCCACAAACGGATGGTCAGAGTGAACGAACAATCCAGACATTGGAAGACATGCTACGGTCATGCGTGATGGATTTTGGAGGCAGTTGGGATGAACACCTGCCATTAGTGGAGTTTGCATACAACAACAGCTACCATTCTAGCATTAAAATGCCACCCTTTGAGGCATTGTATGGTAGAAAGTGTAGAACTCCTCTATGCTGGACAGAGGCGGGTGAGACGAAGCTTACGGGGCCAGAGATTGTTAGAGTGACTAATGAGAAGATCGGAGTAATTCAAGCCAACATGAAAGCAGCACAAGATCGGCAAAGGAGTTACTCGAATCTAAAGAAGAGACCATATGATTTGCAAAAGGGGATTTGGTGATGATAAAAGTGTCGCCATGGAAAGGAGTGGTCAGATTTGGCAAGAGAGGGAAGCTGAGTCCAAGATACATTGGACCTTTTAGAATCCTAAAGAGAGTTGGACTACAGGCGTTCAAGTTAGAGTTACCACCAGAACTCAGTGGAATACATGATACCTTTCATGTATGCTACTTGAAGAAATATTTTGGTAAAGAAGAGCTAGTAATACCGTATACGGATTTGAGAGTAGAGACTCCTAGCAAAATGATTGAAGAACCTGAAGCGATCCTAGAAATGCAGACTAAGAAGCTAAGGAACAATGAGATTGACCTTGTACTAGTCAAGTGGAAGCACCCGTTAGGGTCAAACCTAACTTGGGAGACGTTAGAAGAAATGAAGAGAAGATATCCGAATTTCACAGATTACGAAAAGATTCCGAGGACGGAATCCGCTTAAGGAGGGGTGATTGTAAGAACCCGCGAAAAAGTCGAAAAAGGGTAAAACGGTCTTTTGACACATTCCAAGACTACTATGTAAAATAATATGTATTTGTAAAATAATAATATAAGAAACAAGAGTTTATGTGAAATTTGGAGTTTTTATCGCGTGAATAGTGAAATATGGCCAAAAAGGGTAAATTGGTCATTTGACATGAAAATGACCAAAAATGTCAAGAAAATGTTAAGTTGGGAGTAATGAAGCATAAATGGTAAAGTTATGACCTTTGGACCATTTTTGTGGAAGAATTGGAAGGTTAGGGACCTAAATGTAAAGTTTTTATAAATAATATATATATATATATATATATATATATATATATATATATATATATATATATATATATATATATATATATATATATATATATATATATATATATATATATATATATATATATATATATATATATATATATATATATATATATATATATATTATATGTTAGATATTATCCCCATTATTTGAAGAAATCAGTAAGCAACTCCAGAGGATTCTAGAGAGCACGAGAGAAAGCTAGAGAAGATTACGGGAGATCAAAGGAATTGCCAAGAAATCAAGAAAGGATTGGAATTGGTGATTCCAAAGTTAAAGAAGGTAAGCTTTCCTTTGTTTCTAACCTAGGTTTTTGGGTGTATGCTTGAAATTGGTTCTTGAATGGAATTGAAACTGCAATTTCAGTTAAGAATCATGTGGTTTAAGTAGCTAATGCTTCCAATAAGTCATTAGTTAAGAACTTAACTCAAAAACATGGAAGTAGATTGCTATTCTTGAGAATTTTCAAGTTTGGTCAAGAACTTCAATTCTTGTACTTGATTGATTGAAACGATTTTAATAGCTTAAAACCTGTTATTAGTCAAGGGTTTTGGTCCTAAAACAAACCCCATACAATTAAGAACAGAAATAAGTGCTTAATGGGTGAAAACTGCGTGCTACAGTGCACTGCGTGCTACAGTGCCCTTCAGACAGGGACCAAAAATGTTAAAAATGTTAGAAATCCAAACGCAAGAAACCATAGCTAGACATGTCCGATTGATCTGAAATTTTCGCCATAACCCTAAAATGGTATAAGAACATGTCGGGAATGGTCAAATCCGTAATCCGACCTTGCGGAAAAGTCACTGTAGCGGCAGTGGCTAAAATCACTATTCACATCAAAACTTGATTTTTAGAATTTGAGCTAGACTTGTCCAATGAACTCCAAATTTGAAACACAAGTCTAATATGGCCTAAGATTTCATGGAAAAGAGTCGGAACTGAAATACGACCCCTCGGGGGTACTGTAGCAATATACGCGTATTTTGGAGAAAACCGTAAAACGAGTTTATTAATGGTTATACATCTATTACAACCTGGAGTTGTATCATATGAGACTTTAACATGATAGAGTTAATTATATTGAGTATTTATATATACTACCTGTATAGGTGGTGCTTCGAACGTTATTGAGCACGGGAAAGGAAAATGCGTACGTGAAGCCTAGTGAACCGTAGTAAAACCAAGGTGAGTTTTATGAGGATTTTTATAGTACATAGCAAAATGTTATTTTTCAGAAAAGTAAGATTTCCAAATGTTTATAAATACTAAAGTTTGGAAAATAGTTTTGAAAGAAGCTCTATACAAGGGCTTAGTGTTTTAAACAGATTTTTAAAGTATGGTTTGCAAAGTATTTTGAAAGAAGTTCCTTATGGGAACTAAGATGTCAAAATCAGTTTTTGAAAGTATTTTCAGTGAAGAGTTATAAAATGTTTGAGTAAGAGTTGTTTATAAATTGTGTCCCATTTTGACCAATTTGAGATGAAATGAAGTAAGAACTAAAGAAAGAAAGAAGTATGAGCCAGTTGTCCGGATTAGGATCACCCACATAATCGGGGGATCAGAAGACACTACTGGGATGGTACCTCCCGTTGCGAAGTAGTTGTCTAGCTTAGTATACCCTTGTGCTTGAATCTGTTCCAAGTCACAAAGGGGAGTTAGAATGAGCATAACCGAGCGGACGGATTTGTTCTGTCCTGCGAGGGGAGCTAGTAGAATGAATTAAAATAACTTACTTCATGAGTTTCAGTCGGTCACAAGAAAATGAAAAAGAAAGCAGTTTTGAGAAAGAAAGCATTTTTATTAAAGTTTGAAAGTAAAGAAGAAAAGATATTTTGAGACTTATGTTGTAAATCAGTTTTAAGTAGTTTTACTTATTATTAATTCAAGTTTTGAGTAGAAAGTTTTTGGGTCTAAACCCATACTACTCACGAGACTTTATGTCTCACGTATACTATTTTTAAATGCTATGTACTTAGGTAAAAGGAGCGGAGGTTGCAGTTGGGACCGGTTAATGTACTGTAAGCTTAAATTATTGTTGTCTGTATTGAGTCTGTAATACCCCTCGAGTTTAAGTTTGTAAAATAAAACAAAATAAAATTTAAGTGGCTATTTTATAGTCACGAGTTGTAAAATATGTTTGAAAACTGTATTTGTATTTTAAATATGGTTTGAGAAAAGGGGTGTTACATCTTCTGCCTTCCATTACTATATAGATGAACAAATTATCGGTTTAATACACAATTCTATATAGTATTTCATAAGCGGTAGCATGTTATCTCCTTATCTTGACTGCACTTTTATAACAGTCGTACTCACTCTATGCCTCCTATATTACTAAGGCAACTTACTACTACTCTTGCTAGTTTAAGCCTAGGATGGTATTCCAACCTAATTCGCTTAAACTATGGCTCTGATACCAAAACTGTAACACCCCTTTTCTTTTACCATATTTTAATACAAATACAGTTTTTTTACAAACATATTTGACAACTCGTGACTATAAAATAGCCACTTAAATTTTTTTTTATTTATTTTACAAACTTAAACTCAAGGGGGTATTACAGACTCAATACAGATACCATAATTTAAACTTACAGTATATAAACCGGTCCCAACTGCAGCCTTTGCTCCTTTCACCTAAGTACATAGCATTTCAAAAATAGTATACGTGAGACATAAAGCCTCGTGAGTAATATGGGTTTAGACCCAAAACTTTTCTGCTCAAAACTTGAAATATTACAAGTAAACTTGTTGAAAACTGATTTCTTTCATAAATCTCAAAATATCTATTATTCTTTACTTTCAAACTTTAAAAACACTTTCTTTCTCAAAACTGCTTTCTTTCTCAATTTTCTTGTGACCAACTGAAACTCATGAATTAAGTTATTTTAATTCATTCTACTAGCTCCCCTCGTGGGACAGAACAGATCTGCCTACAAGGTTACGCTCATTCTGACTCCCCTTTGTGACTTGGAACAGATTCAAGCACAAGGGTATACTAAGCTAGACAACTACTTCGCGACGGGAGGTACCATCCCAGTAGTGTCTTCTGATCCCCCGATTATGTGGGTGACCCTAGTCTGGACAACTGGCTCATACTTCTTTATTTCTTTAATTCTTACTTCATTTCATCTCAAATTGGTCAAAATGGGACACAATTTGTAAACAACTCTAACTCAAACATTTTATAACTCTTTACTGAAAATACTTTCAAAAACTGATCTTGACATCTTAGTTCCCATAAGGAACTTCTTTCAAAATAATTTGCAAACCATACTTTAAAAATCTGTTTAAAACACTAAGCCCTTGTATAGAGCTTCTTTCAAAACTATTTTCCAAACTTTAGTATTTATAAACATTTGGAAATCTTCCTTTTCTGAAAAATAACATTTTGCTATGTACTATAAAAATCCTCATAAAACTCACCTTGGTTTTACTACGGTTCACTAGGCTTCACGTACGCCTTTTCCTTTCCCGTGCTCAATAACGTTTGAAGCACCACCTATACAAGTAGTATATATAAATACCCAATATAATTAACTCTATAATGCTAAAGTCTCATATAATATAACTCTAGGTTATAATAAATGTATAGCCATTAATAAACTCGTTTAACGGTTTTCTCCGAAATACGTGTATATTGCTACAGTACCCCCGAGGGGTCGTATTTCAGTTCCGAATCTTTTCCATGAAATCTTAGGCCATATTAGACTTGTGTTTCAAATTTGGAGTTCATTGGACAAGTCTAGCTCAAATTCTAAAAATCAAGTTTTGACGTGAATAGTGATTTTAGCCACTGCCGCTACAGTGACTTTTCCGCAAGGTCGGATTACGGATTTGACCATTCCCGACATGTTCTTATACCATTTTAGGGTTATGGCTAAAATTTCAGATCAATCGGACATGTCTAGCTATGGTTTCTAGCGTTTGGATTTCTAACATTTTTAACATTTTTGGTCCCTGTCTGAAGGGCACTGTAGCACGCAGTTTTCACCCATTAAGCACTTATTTCTATTCTTAATTGTATGGGGTTTGTTCTAGGACCAAAACCCTTGACTAATAACAGGTTTTAAGCTATTAGAAACACCTTAATCACACCAATTCATGATTTAGGGTTCTTGAGCAACATTTAAACTTCTCAACAATAGCAACCTACTTTGCTATTTTTAACACTTGTTCTTACTACATGGACATGTTTTAAGCCCAGAAATCATAAGCACTTCATGGATTATGACTGGAATTACAAATTTCAGTCCACTCCATGGAAACCCATCTAGAACACACAAAAGGTTGGGTAGAAACTTCAATTACTAACCTTACTTACTTTGGAATCACCAATTCCAATGTTATTTCTTGATTCCCTTGGCCAATTTCTTGATCTCTTCTTCTTCCTCTCGTGTTCTTCCTGCACACTCTCGCTCTCTCTAGTTCTCTCTGGAGACTTCTATTGTTTTCTTACATAATGGAAGAAATAACTATCCTTTAATATATATATTTAGTTTTTATAAAAACTTTACATTTAGGTCCCTAACCTTCCAATTCTTCCACAAAAATGGTCCAAAGGTCATAACTCTTCCAACTTAACATTTTTTTTCTTGACATTTTGGTCATTTCCATGTAAAATGACCAGTTTGCCCTTTTTGGTCATATTTCACTATTCACGCGACAAAATTCCAAATTTCACATAATCTCTTATTTCTTATATTATTATTTTACAAATACATATTATTTTACATAGTAGTCGTACAACGTGTCAAAAGACGGTTTTACCCTTTACAACTTTTTCACGGGTTCTTACATAAGTGCTTGATGAAGTTTTGAGAAAGTTCATAGATAACGACGCTATCTATGGAGATAGCAACGCTATCTATGAATATAGCAACGCTATCTGTCGCGAATACCCCGATCTGTTTTGCAGATAGCGATGCTATCTTGAGGAGATAGCAACTTTATCTCAGTGTTGACTTTGACCATTGACTTTTGACATTTGATTTTGACCAGTTGACTTTTCGGTCAACTTGGATGGTTTAGAGATTTGGACCGTAGGATTGATTTTGGGTCTTCCAAATTATTGATTTACAACTTTGTGATAAGTTAGGTGTTTATGCTGCTTAGCATGTGAGCATATCGGAAGCTTGTGGCTTGAGGTTGCTAATCAGGTGAGTTTTCTTATTTTACTATGTGTAGTATCATGTGCTTAGATGGGTGTGCCGTAGGTTATTTGATCGTATGTTGGTAATAGGAACCCGATGGGTTAGACTGTATACTTAGGCTTCTGTGCTTGTATATGATAGTCGTTGGATTCATTCTAGCGACTGAAGAACGATGGGGAATCGGGGCAAGCTCGAGAGCCGAACGGATCGGGGAAAACTCGATAGCAGAAATGATTGGGGCAAGCCCGAGAGTCCAAAGAATGTGTTGATTAATGGCGGATCGGGGCAAGCCAGAGAGCCAGGTTGTTTGGGGCAAGCCCGGATACCTATGTGAATGTGCTCTATGTGATGGATCATGTGATGCTTTGAGAAACTCACTAAGCTTTGTGCTTACTCTTTCACCCTAAATGTTTTTCAGGTATTTACTGGCTTGAGCTTGGAACACGCCGACTGTATCACTTCTGAGATTTTGGTACTCAAGTCTTCCGCTGAATAATGTTTGTAACTGTTTTGATAAACCGGTTTTAAATGTTTTAATTATCGTAATTGGATCGGATGGTTTTATTTCCAACACATTTTTTATATATGAACCGTCTTTTAAAATTGAAAAAAATTTACCCTGGAATTTGGGGTGTTACACTATATCCCAAGAGGAGGTCTCGAGAGAACGCTTTGATGGTTAAGTTAGTTTTTCGGTGAAGGTAATAGTGTGAGCAGGTGAATGAGAGAGGAATCTCCTTACCATTGGGGAAGCATGACAATATATAGTAAGGCTTTAGGGAGACAAAGGTGTCAGCCTTGATACAGGATAATGATGATGATTGGAGGATCGTGTCCTTGTCTATGCCTGGCCTGTGATTGGCTCAGAAGAAATATCGGTAGTGCTGTGTGCACCACATCTGGTATCTACAGACACTATTTTGTCGTTTGACAACTTGACCGCATGCGTGCCCGACTGGCCGTCAAGCAGCAAGGCTAGCTTGGCAGTGGGGCTACAGGGAAGATGTTGATATATGGCCTAGACGAAAAAGCTAACGTCGGGATATGGCTAGGCGTCATCGACGCTAAACCTCGTGGTGTAGTTAGGGGCATGTTATATATATATATATATATATATATATATATATATATATATATATATATATATATATATATATATATATATATATATATATATATATATATATATATATATATATATATATATATATATATATATATATATATACACACACACACACACATACACACACACACATACATACATACATACATACATACATACATACATACACACACATAACCAAATTGTATGACCTAACCACACATGAAAATGACCCATGTGTCATTTATGAACATAGTTCATTTTCATGTTCAAATATAAACATATCCAGACATGAACATACGTTCAATTTATGAACACGAGTCATTTTCATGTGGTTATATAGTTATGCCGTATAATTTGGTTATATATATATATATATATATATATATATATATATATATATATATATATATATATATATATATATATATATATATATATATATATATATATATATATATATATATATATATATATATATATATATATATATATATATATATATATATATATATATATATATATATATATATATAATCTTTTTAACCACAACTCAAATAATGCAACGAACAATGGCCATTTTACAAGAAGGTGATGCCGAAAGTTCACATTTGATTGCCCCATTTTGGTTTAAAGTAAAATATGACTAACAAGACGAATTAATCTTTGTTTAATCAAGAATGGCACTACTTTTGATGGATTTGAGTAAAATACGTGCAGGAATTAAAAATGGGAGATTCGGGTGAAAACCGCACATCAAACGAGCATTCAAAAGCCAAAAGTACTGCCAGCGTCTCAAGCAGTGTCCTAGACGCAGGCGTGGAACGCTGGGTCAAATTGGTCAAGAGAAGGAGGAAAAGTCAGAGCTGAAATCCGGAAGAAGCCCATTAGCGTCCCAGATGTTGGCCTAGGACGCCGAGCATTTTTGGTGCATCTCGTTGTGGAACACTGCTCGTCTTAAAGAAGCTGAAGAGTACACCCAACGTCCCATTTGGTGTCTAAGACGCTGTCGCCAGGGATGCCCTAACCTGCCTTATTTGCATTGCTTTATTTAAATAGACTCATACCCATCGTTTTAAGGATGTTCCTTGACTATTTTATGAGGTTTTTGGCACTTTTCCAAGCTCCCAAACATCTCCAAACAATCCTTAATCCAAATCCAACCTCTTTTGCATCAAGATCAAGCCACGGTTCCTGAAGTTTTGAAGATCCATACATGTTCATCATCATCAACACAGTGTCTGCATCATCCCCAACCATGAGTAGCTAAATTATCTCGTGATCACGACCAGAGTAGGTTTTGATTTCTTTTCAATTATTGTATTTAGATTTAAACCTTTTAGATTCATGAACACAATAGTTGGATTGTTTGTTTTCTCAATCATATGATTTGTTTTCCATTCGAGAACCATAAGTAGTCCTTTAAGAAGAGATCGTGTAGCTGGCCACGATCACGAATCATCTCATGAAAGACTACTTTTTCGTTGATGTCGTATACGCTGTGAAGTCTCGACGACAGTTTCAAATGAGAAAAAATTATTCCTATGTATAGTTGATGATTTGAAGACTAAGTTTTCATATTTTCAACAACAATGGGTTGTAAGAGGCAAGGAAGGTTTTTCTCTAATACAATAATACACATCCGCACTTCGTCAATTAGCATTCAACTTAAGAGTTGACTCATGGGATGAATGTTTGAGGATGTCTGAGTTGTTCGCACGGGAAAGTATGTATAAGTTTGCTAAAGCTGTCATTTTGGTTTAGAGGCACGATAGTTGCATACACCAACAATTAATGACATCCACCAATTATATATTGCACATGAAAACATACATCAATTTCCAAGAATGCTAGGTAGCATTGATCATGTCCATTGGTCGTGGGCAATGTGCCTTAATGCATAACGCAGTCTATTCATGTGAGGTGATTAGAAAGAGCCGTCAAAATTCTAGAAGCATTGACGTCATACGATATTTGGATTTGGCATGCATTCTTTGGTGTCACGGGTTACAACACATCAATGTTCTTGACCCTTTGCTAATACTCAACGACACCTATCTTGGAAAGACGTATGACGTGCCATTTGAAGTGAATGAAGTATCATACAAGCGAGGGTACTATCTTACAGATGTGAATCATGAGTTATATCTAGAGTATTCTATATTTATCAATCATGTACATATCCATATGACTAAAATGATTAAAGTTTAAGGCATTTGGTGTCCTTAAGAGACATTGACGAATACTCAAAAAACTGACACGTTCATGAGACTCTAAAAGAATACAAAGCTTAGAATATGAATGAAAAACAATATGTCACAGCAATGAAAACAAAAGTCTAATATATATTAAACCGGTAGATATTGATACGCCACAATACATAGCAAATAGCAAACGTAATAAAATTAATAAAAATATCTCTAATAATTTTTATATTGTAGGTTTTGTGGTTAGATGCTGTAAAATGGTGAGGAGACGGGAGTGCGGTGGATGTATGGTCGCAGGATATTACAGTCCAGAGTAAACCCTAAAACTCTCTCCAAAACCAGAGAGGAATTCCAACATGGCTGCCTCATTCAATCGACGTTTTCAAACCCTAACACAACACCTCTTCAAATCAACACTTCATCGGAATCCACCGTCACTCCAACACCTCGGAATCCTGACGCAGATCCCAAATTTACCGAAAAAATCCTTACACCCTAAACCCCACCACAGTCTTTCGACCCCTAATTTCTATTCTTCATCAACAACTTTCACGACGTATCGCCATTTCTCGTCTGATCGACACGGTAACAGCGATGAAAGTGAAGAAGATGATAGTGATTATGATGATGATGAAGACGTTGATGATGATGAAATGATTGAGGATGGGGCAAATCATGCTGTAAAGAGAGAGTATTCGCCGGAGGAGAAAGAAGCCGAGGCGGCTGCTATTGGGTATAAGGTGCTTGGGCAGCTTCAGCGGTCGGACCGGGTTTTTAAGTCATATGAACCTGTTTTTGCTGTTATTCAGGTAATATTTAGCTCTCAAAATATAAGATTTTGATGTTCCAATCTAGTTTAATAACCTTGAAATTTTAGTTCTGGTTGACAATTTTTGCTAGAAAAATAGACAGCATTATACTTAGCAATTTCAGTACAGAGTTTTTGATATATTCATCGACATTAACATTAAACCTGCCATTGATTCTGTGGGTGGAAGTGTGTACCTTCAACAGAAAATGATGAAAATTATTGTACATTAGAACTTTAGAATGTACATTTTTGATGAATGCGTTGCTGACAGTTGAAAATATTGCTTCTTATGTGTAATAAGTTGTTTATGTTGTTGTAGATTGGATCACATCAGTTCAAAGTGAGCAATGGGGATTGCATATATACAGAGAAATTGAAGTTTTGTGAAGTGCACGATAAGGTTAGCTATCCTTAATTTGCTAAAATGCTTTTCTAATAATACAAGTATTTTGAAAAGGCTTCCTATATGTTTTTCCCCTAAACCCTAAACCCTAAAGTTCTTTTGTGATTATATCTGTAAATTTATAATTGGTTTCTTTAAAGTTACAATAGCCTATTACAATAAATATACATGGTCAAATTGTTCATGTTATTTAGAATGCCCACATTACTTATTTTATAATGTGAATGCTATAAATGGTAGAAAATATCAAGTTTGTTGTTATTATTAATAAAAAAAAAAACATAGACGGGTGTTTTGATGTAAGACAAATTTTTTTTTTTTTTTTTTTTTTTTTTTTTTTGCAGATTATTTTAAATAAGGTTCTGATGTTGGGTTCCAAGACTCAGACAATGATTGGTCGACCTATTTTACCTGAAGCCAATGTTCATGCTGTTGTAGAAGAGCATGTAAGAATGATTCTAAATCCACTTTCTTAAAAATAATAATAGTTTATATTTTTATTTACAAATTCAGATTTTATTTTGTTGACAATTTTTGACAGGCGTTAGATGCAAAAGTAATCATATTCAAGAAAAAGAGAAGAAAGAATTATCGCCGAACAAAAGGTCATAGACAGGTAAACCTAAATAAATTCACAATTTTCTGCTTTCTAATATAAAATATGTTCTTTTTTATTATAAAAATGATAAAAAAAAAATAATAAATTTGTAGGAATTGACAAAGCTAAGGATAACTGATATACAAGGAATTGAAAAGCCAGAAATACCAACACCTGAAAAGGCTGCTACAAAGAAGAAGGTAGAAAAGGCGGCGGTTGCTGCATAGGACGAATTTTGCTCATGTTTTTTTTTTTTTGTCATTAGATTGTTTTAATTATAATTCTCTATTTTTATATTTTGCCAATGATCCTTAAATTTCACAAAAATCAACTAGGAAGTTGTTGTGCCAGGTGGCCTAAATCAGACAATATGTTAGTGCGTGTGTGTTTGGGATGTTAGGGTACAAATTTATAGGCATCTAATTAGTTGTCACCGTTAGTTTTTTGTTAAATAAGTAAAACTAATGACTGATTTCTATGTAAGTTTTCAAACGTGGGTGGATTTTTGGAGGTGTACTTCTCAGTTGGTTATTCATTGGTTTTGTTAAAATAAATATATGCACTTAATTTTAAGAATGTTCGACTGTGACATTGTTTATAAATGTTCATGTAAAATACGTTTTTTAGAAAGATTAGTTGGTGATCAATCCACATGAAGAAAGAAGAAAAGTGAAATGATTTTCTATTCAGACTTTAATGATTAGTCAAAGTTGGCATGATGAAAATTTTCATTATAAAAGATGAGATCATTAGACAATTTCCATAACATGCATAACATAAACTACAATCGATACACAGCTCTTTATATATTTCATGTTATCTGAACTCCATAAATACTGCAAAATATAATGGATTGATTCTCGGTTTCCTTTATCCGTGGTTTTTTTTTTTTTTTCGATTTGGGTTTCCACATAAATCTTTGCGTCTCTCTTGTTTATTGTCCGTATTTCGTATTTTCATTGAGTGGTTGATTACTTTTTGATATATTAATCATATTCCGCATTAAGCTAATATTATTCTAAGTAATTCGGATTCCTAGGGTGTGCACCATTGTATTTTTGCATTCTTGCAATAGTGCATCAACACCTCTCATTTACTAGAATTGGTATCAGAGTATCCGGGTTTTTCATATGAGCTCATTGGAATTATTTTTATCAAGTGATCGACCATGTATTTGATGAAGTACGATATTACGTTGTTGGATCAAAACACCATGTTTCCTCTGTGGTAAGTAAAGATGAAAGTCGTTCTCATTCAAATTGATTTACACAATGCAAAATTTGAATTTCGAAAAGATGCACGCTTCATGGACCGAAGAAGAAAAGGAGACAAGATTTATAAAGGCTTAATCTCATATTCGTTTGCATTTGTCAAACAATGTTCTATAGGATGTTCTAAAAGAAACTTCAACGACTTCTATATGACTACCGTTGGAGCAACCATTGATGACCAAGAGCTTAACAAACAAGTTGCATTTAAAGCAACGGTTGTTCAGTCTCAAAATGATATTTTCAAGGGCAACCTCGAACATATATCCACATTCAAAGAAAAGTAAATAACTTAAAGCATATGGATGTTCAGTATGAAGGTGAAGATTTGGATTTATTCTTGTTGTCATCGTTACCCGAATCCTACAACAAATTTCGTGATACTATCACTTATAGTCACGACAATCTTGTTTTAGATGAAGTATTTACAGCTTTGGATTCAAAAGAGAAGATAAATCATATTATTGGTGGTGGTTCAAGTGATGCAAAAGCCAAAGGTTTAAATGCTAGTGGAAGAACAACTAACAGAGGTAAAAATCCTTAATCTTCCAACAGGGCAGATCCAAGTCAAAAAGCAAATGAAAGTTTTGCAATTACTGTCACAAGAAAGGACATGCGATTGATGAATGCTTCAAGTTGAAGAATAAAGAAAAAAAGAAAGCAGCAACAAATGGTAAACAAGCTAGCACTCCAGGTGAAGCCGATGTAGTTGAGGTCGGTTGTACTGAAGATCTTCTGACAGTTTATTCCGATAAACTGGATTCTACTAGTGAATGGATACTCGATTCTAGTTGTGCTTTACATATGTGTCACAGTGGAAGTTGGGTTTTCACATTTGAAAAGGTTAACCAGGGCTATGTTCTGATGGGTAACAATTCTACATATCGAGTTGTTGGACATGGTTCAGTAAGAATCTGTATGTTTGACGGAGTTATCCGAACTATTGGGGATGCTAGATATGTTCCTGACCTCAAAAGAAACTTTATCTCTCAGTTCCTTTGATAAAAAGGGATACGAGTTTGTTGGTAAAAGTGGAGTTCTCATGGTATTCAAATATGGTTCTGACAAATTGATAGCCAAACAAAAAACCTTGGACCTCTACTTTCTTGACAGGAAAACGATTTTGAGTGATGTTGTTGTTGTTTCAAAGTTTCTTTTTGATCTAGATCAGTCTCGTCTTTGGCACCTTCAACTCTACCATATGAGTTTTCAAGGCATTTCCGAATTAAGTCGAAAAGAATTACTTCGTGAACAAAAGGTTGTTGATTTAGAGTTCTATGAAGATTGTGTTTATGGCAAGGCAATACAGGTGAGGTTTATGAGTGGTATTCATACGATGTAATGACCACTTGATTGTCCACTCAGATTTATGGGGATCGGCTCGAGTTGCTTCGAAAGGTGGAGCTAACTATATTCTCACTATCATTGATGATTTTCCAGGAAGGTGTGCTCTTTCTTTTTAAAGCATAAGGGAGATGTTTTTTCTACCTTCAGAAATTGGAAAGTGCATGTTAAAAAACAATCAGAATTGGTGGTAGAGTATCTTCATACAGATAATGAACTTTAGTTTTGCCCAGAAGAGTTTAATGCTTATTGTTGAAAGGGAGGCATTACTCGACATAGCGCCGTCGTCCATTAACCTCAACAAAATGGTGTAGCTAAAAGGATGAATCACATCATTATGGAGAAGGTACGATGTATCATTTTAGGCGGAGGCTGCTTCGACTGCTTGCTATCTTATCAACCGATCATCGTCACAGGAAATTAAGAAGAAAACTCAGTTTGAGTTATGGTCCGGGAAACCTCTGATTATACAAATTTAAAACATTTTATGTGTCCAGCTTATGCACGTGGTGACAATGATAAGGTAGAGCCGAGAGCAACAACTTGCATTTTTCTTGGGTACAATCCATGTGACAATAAGAAGCTAGTGTTCTGCGATTGACCTCCCACATGGCCCTTAAGACAGGTTGACATGAGCCATTCAGATGATACAGTTTACCCTTTTTTTTAAATAAGGAATAGAGAAACAATTGTAATCTAACAATTAAAACTTACCTTAAATATATACTTGCAATAAGAAAATTTTATAACCAAATCAAATGACATAATAAATACAAAACTAAATAATCTTCATTCACATGGCACTTTGTAAGTAGTCTATATAAAATTTTTGTAGTGCAAATAAAATAACTCATTCAAATTCAACTCGAATACGCATTACTCTAACCACAAGACTGGAGGCGGATTAATAAGACGTGAGGAGATGTCGTGGAGAACCATTGACCCATGTTCACATCCGTTCTTGTGGTCATAAAGCTTCGTTCAGTGATTCCATGGCAGTGATTCCATGGCATGAGACACAACTTCATATTCGTACAGGGTAGGGATGAGCTTTTGACCCGGAGAACCGGACCGGATCGGGAACCGAACCGGAACCGGAACCGACTAGGAACCAGAACCGTGTATTCGGTTCGGTTCTCGATTCTCCATTTCCCACAAAATCGGTTCTCGGTTCTTCGGTTCTCGGTCCGGTTCTGGCCGGGTCCGGAACCGAACACATTTCTTAATAGCACATTATAGTATACCCGAACCGGAACCGAAACCGGACCGGAACCGGGGTATTCGGTTCGGTTCCCGGTTCTTCGTTTCCTATAAAATCGGTTCTCGGTTCTCGGTCCGGACCGATTCTCATCCCTAGTACAGGGATTAGTCAAAGTAAGCAAATACTGGCACGAACACCCTCGTAAGAATAGTCCTTTCCTGCTTACAATATGATACTCCAAAATGCATTACATTTTTTCACATGACATACATCTCTCTATGCAACATAACACAAAATATGTCCACCATATGATAAGAAATTGCAAGCTTTGAAATCTATATATTCAGAAAAACTTACATCACTTATATATATGTTCTATTACTATTACTATAAAACACCAAAAATAAACTCAAAACATATAAAACGACACCACATTTCTCCACCATCATCATCATCATCATCCTACTACATACACCTCCTAACTCCCATAAACAAAAACGAGCAACCAACTTTCAAACCCACATCTTTTCCATCACAAACCCACCATCATTCTTACAAAAAAAAAAAAAACCTTTCCATCTTCACAAGAACAACGGTCACTTTGCAATAAGAAAAAACGGTCACCCGAAAAAATAATTTTTTTATTTTTTTTAATCAAACTTCACCTAAATCCGAAGGATTCCATATACAAACCTCCAAATTCAGTTCCCCGGATGAATTCAAATACCCAAAAGGCACCAAAAGAAAATCAGAAGGCGGAATTCCATCAACCCTACCAGGAAGTGTTTGTGTGTAGGATTTCAACCGTAATGAGCTATTCCCTCGTTCTGATACAAGACAGTAATGGAATCGCTCATTACTATTACTTGGTCCAATACACGTTACCATAACCGTGTGTCCGATGTTTTCGGTTCCTTTATTGAGTAAAAAAAGAGCACCGTCATCTTCTGATTGAAGAACAAGGAAGGTTTCGTCCATTCCGAGTGATACGGGTAATGGTGAATTGTACTGGAATCGCCTTCCGGAATCCCAATGTTTTGTGGTGAAATGTTGTGGTAGTTCTTGATATAATCCCGTGAAGTTGCAGTTTAAAAGCGGGCATGTGGATTCCCTTGCGTATATGTTGGTATTCGTGTTTGTGTATTGTAATTGAGTCTTGTAACTGTAGTTGTCGATTCGGACAGGTGGCGTGTTTTCGTTCTTGTATGCAAACGGTACGTTTTCCTGCATGACAAGGGTATTTTCGTCTTTTAATATAAAAGAGAGTTATATAATTAAAAGGACGATGATGGAATTGAATTCTGTCCATTTGGCAAACCGTACATGCCATGGAATGGAATCGTGGATTCCGATTCCGGACGGAATCATGGATTCCGATTCCGGATGGAATCATGGATTCCGATTCCGACGGAGTTGTGTATTTCAAAGAAAAAGATGGTTTTTTATTTTACCAAGTTTTCTTCTTGTCGAACAAGAGTACCGCGGTTAACTCTAACAGCAACTTCTCTTAATGGAAGGACATCAACATGATCCCTGTCAGTTAATAATCCCAATCCAAGACCTCTTTCCCTACATATCACCTTCACATGAACAACAATTTTTTTAAGTTAGATTCAAAAAAATATATAATAAAAAAAACAAATTAAAGTGAGTTGCTATTTCTTGCTTTTAACCCTTAACTTAAAAAAAAAAAACAAGTTAACGGATTGAAAAGTAAACATCTAAAGATATATCATATACGTATGTACATGGTTACATGCATCCGTATACATACACATGTAAAAAGACATTTATACCCCCAACAAAAGATTACCTCTCCACATCCATAACCACCAAGTTCTTTCTCCTGTTTTTCTCTTTCAGAAATCGCTTCCTCTGTCCACAAAGATAAACACGGAACAACAACGGGTCCCGGTTCACAACTCCCTCCAATCGCAACACATTCATAGTAAAAAATCTGTATACATCAACAAATCTTACATATTTCTCCAAACAAAACTTATATATATATAAAATAAAATAAAAAATTATAATTCACCTGAAGAAACAAAAGACAACCACCAACCGCGCGTTGTTTCCCTTGTCTAAACCTCGAAACTTCCCGAACTAACCGATCAAGCAAAAACTTTGCCCAATTATACTCATGAATACAATCCATATCTGTCAATAAATGAAGAAATGAAGGGCTAACATCCAGCCTGGCAGTTGGACACAAAAGGGTACCCAAAACATATAAAAGAAACGCCCTTTTGAAATCATCTCCTGCTTCCGGTTGCCCTAATCTTTCTTCAAGAAACCGAACCGAAATCCCTCTATTTGATGCGTTGTATTTTTGGCGCAATTCTGTCACTAATTCATCGGGTCCCGAATTGACCACGTCTTTACCACTTGCTGGTAACCCCATTACAAGTTCAACATCGTGAGGGTATAATGGTATTCTTTCACCACATATCTCTAAACTACGTCGTATTGTGTTGAATCTTTCTAGAAGCCATAGACATAGAGACCTGCGTAAAGTTCTACATTTTAAGTCGAGAAGACTACCGAATCCCATGCTTTTTACCGCTTCTTTTTGGTCAACTGTGAAGTGTTTCAACACGTTGACTAAACGACCTGGTGAACACCGAGTCACTAAGTTGGCCTGAAATAAAAAAGGGTTATTCTTTTAGTAACCCCTGTGGTGGTCCACACTATCAGAGAATCATGTGAGATGTAAATCAGGTACACAGTGTCAGTATCACCTGCTTTCTTGGTTTAGGTTCACGGGCAGGTGTGGAATTTAAGTAATCATCCCATACTTCGCGTGCACGTTTTGTGTATTTTGACTTTTCTTCTAAAGTCATCACTTTCCATGCATCTGAAGCTGCTTTTGTTGCCTAAAAAAATAATAACATCAACATGAACTACATTTTAACAAAAAAAATTGATGGTTCTTGATTTGTTTCTTGAGAAAATATTGGTTATTAGATTAGATGCTTACAACTTTAAGACCGGAAGATTCGGGATGTGAAGCACTGTACTCCTTGATGAATTCACGGCTGGAATATTTTTGACAATTAGGTGTATTGTTATTAATAACATGTTTATAAAAAGCTGAGTGTAAAAAATGAAAAGTTTGTGTTATTTATTTTACCTGAAATGTACCCAAGAGCAAGCGGGACGAGGTGTACCACCTTGCTTCTTCTTTTTCTTCCTTGTGCTACCTTCGAGCTCAAGAGATGTCATTTCTTTTCTTTTCACTAACATGGAATCACTTTCACTTGGCACCTATTTGGAAAATAAAACAGTGGAACAAGAAATTGTATCAGTATAAGTTAACTCATATGATAACAGCAATTGATAAGAACATACACGATCAAAGTAATGATTGTCGAATACCAGTTGAATACTGCAAAAACGTTTAAGAATATCGGCCTAGCAAACTAATTTTTACCTAGATTGTAACTATAGTAAAGGATGCGAGGCGTCGAGAGAAATAAAACTCATCAGACGCTGCATTCAATATCAAATTGAATAAAAGGAACAAATAAAAGCTGGTTCTACACTAAGAAAAGCATTATGTTTCCAACTAATTTAAGAATCAGGATCATACAAACATGCCATTACCATAATCCGATCAGAAAGACTACACGTTCCCGAAACACATATTGCTAATGTAAATTGGAGATCAAAGACAAATTTAAAAGGGGAATCGATACCATTGGAGAAAAAATGTCAGCTCCATCGTCGAAATTGGGGGAGCTATCAGTAACCATGTATACAAGATTGTATGAAATAGTGAATTAGGGTTGTAAAAGGGGGGAAACCAGATAATTTGGAGTTTTTTTATAGGGTTAGGGATTCTGATCAAGTTTATTGAGCAAATCGGTAGTGAATTTGCCTGCGATTACGAAGAATTGAAAGGGGAAAGAAGGAATGATAGAGTTTGAGGAGTTTTTTCCGATTTTGATCGGATGCATTTGAAAACGGCCCGATCTTTGCATTTTATTGCAGCGGTGAATTTTACGGATATGGTCCCCATACTATCCATCAAGTTCCACCATCCAAGTTTACAATTTTTTTTTTCTTCTAAAATCACATGTTTTCACTCCACATGGTAGAATGGAAACCAACAAAATGATAAAATCAGTATAGTTAGTTTCAAAATTGGATTGTATTTAGATTTTTATGTTTAATAAAAACTGGCATATTATTTATTAAATTCCCAACTAAAGGTTGGTAAAATTATAGATTTTAGCAGTATGATATGTGAAGAAATAATATTTTATAGCGATTTTTGAGACCAATAATATGTTATTTGTGATACATGTCGGACCCTGACAAAGTTATATAAATATGTAGATAAAAATAAGATGATGTTTGTGATATATTTGAATTTATATCAAGCATTAAGAGAAATATTCTCTATAATGATACACATGAAGGAGATATATTTAACTATGATAGAAATAGATATGGATTTTTAGAGCAAAGAGACGCCATCAATGTGAGTTAGTGATGATCACTTTGTATGAAATACTCAAAACGGAGTTGACCTAAGTTCAACTTTAGGGTGAATTGTCATTCAAAAAAATATATGTTGAATCGAGACAAATATCTTTTTTTGGTAAATACAAATAATAATGTCTCAATGATGTATATTCTAATTTATATCGATCGAGTATTACATAATAAAAGTTATGATAAAAAAATAAGATTATGCAACTTGAATTATATGTAAAGTTTAAAATATACTTAAAAATTGTACTTTATAATGATATAAAAAATGGATTTTGAGAATGAAAATAATATCATATCTTTGATATATGTTTGTGACATCCCTTGACACAGGCATTTAAATAAAATGTCATTTAAAGTTTATAATAGTTCAATTGATTCAATTCACCGACATTGCAGAAAATTTAGGACCTAAATATCTTATCAAAATATCAAGTTGAATAATAGTGAGGAATAATCATAATTTGTTAACAAAACATAGGTTTAAGTATCACACATCACTTAGCCTTCAAAATGTCCCACAAGTCTAAGTCACCAACCTCCTAACTTGAGCACACGTCAAAATAGGTTAGCAATTGAATGTCTAGTGATTTTACCCAGGGTCGACTCATTTTGAGTAAGTGGTGTCGACCACCAACTCGAGTTAAACAAAAAAAACGTTATAAAGTACTCACATGCCTAAATAAGTAATGTTAGGGAACTTTGTCCAAAATAACCAACAAACCATCATTTACATCAAAACATCATTTTAATTGACTCAAATAAATCGTCAAATACCAACATCAAATATGGAAAGTCATATGATATGTAGTATGCACATGCAATTAATTGTAGCCCCAAGTCCGTCACATCAAGTCAAAGCTCACCACAGTGGTTTGAAGGAACCGCTTATTCCTTCCGTTAAAGGCTCAGTACTTGTGAACCACCACGCAAGCACCCCACATGGGATAGCTAGTCGCAACACCTGCATGGTGACGATTATCTAGAAATCTAATAACCCGTCAAACGTCTTTCATCAAATTTTCTCGTATGGATTATGAATGACCCCTCAGACTCCCCACCTAGAAGCAATGCATGCACAGGTAGGATGCAAAAATCATTTTGAAATCATTATTTTATGAATGCACAAATATGTGTGTGTGATATACATAACACCTTACATATAATAGTTAATGAAAATCATAAATCAACTCACACCAAAAGTAGTTTTAGGGACCATTACTCCCCGTAAACTCACATTCAACAAGTGGTCAAAAGCTTGTTTATTTCAACCAAAGCTTGCACCAGGTCACTTTCCTCAGGAAAAAAGAAGAAAGAACTATCACTCTTGAACCCAAAGGGAGGGGGTAATAAATTTCACAAAGATTGAGTTAAATCTTAGGTCAAATGTTCTCTATGGAAGGAGGTCAAATGCTATAACCAACAATAGCAACATTTCATGCAATATCATAATGGATTTTTGGGGCAGGGGTGCGGGTTGTGTAGACCATGAAGTAAAGTCATAATGTTCTCTATGGAAGGAGATCAAATACTATAATCAAACCCCCAAACAATAGCAACATTTCATGCAAGATCATAATGGATTATGGGCGCGAGTTGTGTGCATCATGAAGGAAAAGTCAGGCGGGTCGTGTGCGACATCACAAGAGAGAAACAAGTGGTCAAGGATCTTTAGATAATTATGAGACATCAGACACATAGTCGAATACAAATCAATACCCTTATTAACCATCAATTCGAGCACCTTGAATATCGAGAACAGTCAAATGAAATGGAATTCTTTGGTTCCCATTGAGTTAAACTCTT
The DNA here is from genome assembly GCA_023525715.1 of Cichorium intybus. Taxonomy (NCBI): domain Eukaryota; kingdom Viridiplantae; phylum Streptophyta; class Magnoliopsida; order Asterales; family Asteraceae; genus Cichorium; species Cichorium intybus. The sequence continues at coordinate 129,468,980 of CM042011.1, read as the reverse complement.
TTTCTTGGAGATTACGAATTAAATGACCGGTTACAAGAATAAACATTGTTAATAGAGGTTTATATATTTATTCGATGATTTGACATATTTATGATCCCCTTAATGAACAATTAATCATGTGTTCATAAATTGCACCATCATAGCTTCAATTTGGCATCTTATAGGAAGTTGGTAGGGTTCAATCTATGTTGGACATGGTTACATAAGCAATCAGAAAAGCCTAATATCATTCAAGGAAAATGATTTGATGTAATTATTAGCACATTGGGTTAGACTATTGGAGTTCTCATAATAATCTCGTATTTAGAGCGGCAAGGATGCGGAAAGAAGATTTGTTTGACAAAATTAACACTCGAATCGTTTTGTTATCTTTAAAAGAAGTCATTAATGTAAGATAAATTGAGTTGATTGGTTACACAACCTTTCTCTGGTTATTACTGCATTGTAGTGTTTGTTTTTTACTATCATCTTGCTAGAGTCTTTTTAATATAATTATGTCGTTCCCAAAAATAACCCTTATCAACTTGATTAGATCTGGGAGCACCCGATTCAAATGAATCCTTCTGTACAAGAATGTTAACCTTTTTAGGACCAATCTATTCCATCTAGTAGTGTCATTATGCTTCCAAAGTAATATCATCAATATATTGTTTCGTTGAATGCACCGTAAACTCTTATTAATATCCCACGCCCATTTATCTGAATGTTGTGAATGGACAAATGATTTAACAAGTTGGCTAAGTGCTGAGAACTGTAACTCATTGGCCCCCAACCCCTCTCTGCCAGTTCCAATTCCAACCTTTAAGTGACCACCGATCCTTTAATACACAGTTTTTATCCATTTCTAGTAAATAAGAGAAAAAGACAAAAATAGCATAATTCTATACGGTTTTGGCAAAAATTAGCCACATTATCAAAATAGCCAGTGTTTTCGTAGGTGGCTTATGCCACCTGCGAAAATGATGGCATGGTATGCGTAAATACCCCTCCACCTGCGAAAATGATGATGTGTTGTGTATTGAGCTCCGAGTTTTGACTATGGGTCGAAGCCCACGGGCCCAAGGTATAAAAATTAGCAATAGGACAAAACAATACCTCGACTTGAAAACCACAGAGAGATCGCAGGTGGCTTGGCTCACCTGCGAAAATATAAAGTGTTTGATGCACAATTTGTGCATTACACGCTACTTTCGCAAGTGAGCCAATAATACCTACGAAAGTACAAGTGTGTAATGCACAGATTGTGCATTAAACACTTGTACTTTCGTAGATGAGCCAAGCCAGCTGCGAAAATTATATACATATATATATATATATATATATATATATATATATATATATATATATATATATATATATATATATATATATATATATATATATATATATATATATATATATATATATATATATATATATATATATATATATATATATATATATATATATATATAATTTTTCAAAAGCCGAAATTAGGTTTACATTATTAGATTTGTTTGTATAAAATGCGCATTCAATATTTTTATATGATTGTATAAATTTAGTTTTTTGTATAACGTATTTTATTTTTTTATAATAATATTTTTTTGCAGCATCCAAATAAAAATATACACGTCAATGGTAATTTCAAAGTTCCGCTAGTGATTTATGAGAAATTAATATATTTTAAATTTTTAATAAAAAAACCATTTTCGTAAGTAGTCAGAGTGAAACGCAGCTACCTGCGAAAACTATAAAAAATTGAATTATTTTTACACACACACACACACACGCACACACACACACACACATACACATATATATATATATATATATATATATATATATATATATATATATATATATATATATATATATATATATATATATATATATATGTATACACACACACACACACACACACACACATATATATATATATATATATATATATATATATATATATATATATATATATATATATATATATATATATATATATATATATCTCATGTCACGTCATCATTTTTGTAGATGGCATAGACCACCTACGAAAATGTAATACCGCATTATTAATTTATATAACATTTTGTGTTAATCTTAGTGTAATTAAGATTAAATAGGTTACTATATGAGTTAAGATGGTTAAAAACCCAATTGAGTAAAGTTTGGACTTGTAAAATGTTAAATCAGAGCTACACGGGTCGTGTATGGCCACACGGGTCGTGTAGAAAGGCTTGAGAAGCAAAGCAGTAACCTTTTCAGACCTGCACGGGTCGTGTGGCTTCACACGGGTCGTGTAGCTCTTGTTCAAAAATTTTCGAGGCAAGGTTGGGTCTCATACGGGTCGTGTGAATCAACACGGGTCGTGTGAGTCTGCAAAATTCCATGTTAGCTTGCTGTAGGCCTCACACGGGTCGTGTCGCGCACCCAGGGCTATTTTAAAGTCGAATTTTCTTTCATTTGGGTCATTCCCAATTCGACTAAAAACCCTCCCAAACCCTAGAAATCGATTTCTACCCTTCTAAGTCGAGATTTGAGCCTATCTTTCACGAATTGAAGCTAGAGATTAGTTCCTTGAGCTTGAAAGGTAAGCCTCTTTGATTTTTAATCTTGTTTTGACGGGTGAATCATTGGAATTGAGATGGTTCCTTGTGGTTTTGATGAGCCATCTGAAATTTGTTAAAGTTAGAGTTAAATTATGTGGAATAGTTAGTATAAAAGAGTTCTAACTACGAAAATCGAGCTAGTGAAGTGTTTATATTGTGTTCCTAGGGTTACATGTGTTTAAGTGATGAAATTGAAGGCTATAACTTTGATATTGTTGTTATCTTTTGATTGTAACTTGTTTCAATGATACAAGTTCCTTGATTATGAGAAATATTGAGTGTGATTAAGAATTATTCTTAACTTGAGTAATGAAAATGAGTTGTTATGCTACAGCTAAGGCTAGGCAGGAGCATACACGAGGTGCAGGAGTTCCACACATCGATTCCACAACAGGTGAGTAGTTAATTATTAAGATGATTATGCCTTATTATGATGTTATTTACAGATAAGAAGTAAACTATGTTTAATTTGGTTGAATATAACTAAATTTTGAGTATATGGAAGAAAGAGGAATAGTGTGTGAGACACACTATGGACTGAGATAGTCCATTGAGATACAATCAAATGTGATGATGAATAATACGATTCAACTAATCTTAAATTACTTACTGAGCTTTCAAAGCTCATAAATTGTTTGTTACTGTGATTTGTGTTAGGATCTGGTAGTGGTGACCGCGGGAAGCGGAACATGGAAGGATAGCTACACATGGACTTGGACTTTGACATAGATTTACTTTTGTTGCTTTAAAATATGAAGTAAACCCGGCTTGTTAAATAGTTGTAAACAGTTGATGTAATAGTTTAGGACTTGAACTAAGCTTTTGATGACAACCTTGTGTATACTTGTTACTCTTTTTGGGATTATACCTCTAATGATATTATGTTTAACTAAAGAAATTGGTATATCCTAAATTTGAGGAACCGGGTGTTACAAGTTGGTATCAGAGCCTTGGTTTAAGGGAATTAAACCTTGAGATGGGTTTAGACTTAAACCGATGAGATTGAAAAGTCCTAAAGAGTCCCGAGTAGCTATCCTCCAAGGTGTATACAATTGAGTGATTATACACTATATTGAGTATTATAGTGATATACAATTGAGTGATTATACACTATATTGAGTATTATAGTGATATACAATTGAGTGATTATACACTATATTGAGTATTATAGTGATATACAATTGAGTGATTATACACTATATTGAGTATTATAGTGATATACAATTGAGTGATTATACACTATATTGAGTATTATAGTGATATACAATTGAGTGATTATACACTATATTGAGTATTATAGTGATATACAATTGAGTGATTATACACTATATTGAGTATTATAGTGATATACAATTGAGTGATTATACACTATATTGAGTATTATAGTGGTATACAATTGAGTGATTATACACTATATTGAGTATTATAGTGATATACAATTGAGTGATTAAACACTATATTGAGTATTATAGTGATATACAATTGAGTGATTATACACTATATTGAGTATTATAGTGATATACAATTGAGTGATTATACACTATATTGAGTATTATAGTGATATACAATTGAGTTGATTACACATCATATTGAGTATTATGGTGGTGATTACTAAATGAGTTGATTTTCTTTTACAGTTAAAATGAGTGCTGGAAAAGAAAAAGAGCGAGGTGATCCACCAAGAGATAAATTGGGATCACGAGATTCGGGTAAAGAGCATCAACCCGAGGGAGAGCGACCTCCCGAGACACAGGGTAATATGTGTTGGAAATCAAGGTTCATGTAATTAGTTTCAAAAACAAGAGTTTGCAACGGAAGCATAAAATCATGAACACAAATTCCATTTTCAAGAGGATCATGCTACATGCATGTAGAGATAAGATGAAGAACAAACATAGTTTAAGTTCAAGATCATAACCTTTGTTCTTGGGTTTGGTTTGGATGATTTTGATAGCTAGGAATCAAATTAGAATCCCTCTATAGTTGATCCACCACAAGCTTGAACACCCTTGAATGCTAGTTCCACAACTTGCAAAATATGACTCCTTTTCTTATGAAACCAAAAACCATTTTTTGCTAAGAACTTAAGGAGAGTTTTTGGCTGATTTTTGAAGCAAGAATCATGTAAAAACTCACTCAAAATCGTGGCCAACATATACCACACAAAGGAAAAGAAAAGCACATGCAACTAGCTTAAAAGAAAGTCCCATTTGATTTCTATAATCAAAAGATAGAAGACACAAAGCATCTTCCTTTTCTTTTAAGTTCTTAATGCATTCTTTTCCTTCCAATATGGCTGATTTTATGATGACAAATGAAGTGCTAGTGAGTTGTTATTATTTATAAAACTTAGATAATAAAAGCTTATAAATAATACATCTTCTTATTTCTTAAATGGGATAACATTTAACCCATAATCATATACATAAATAAACCATCTAAATATACAATCTTAATTGTATAATTATATATATACATATATATATATATATATATATATATATATATATATATATATATATATATATATATATATATATATATATATATATATATATATAACAATATATATATATTTTATTTAATTTACCAATTAAATTAAATAAAAGGCTTACTTATAAATCAATTAAATCGTTTAACAATTTAAACAATTTAATTGTTACACTTAATTAATTCATCACATATGAATTATTAATCAACCTTTAATTTTGTAGTTATTATTATTTACCTCAAATAATAATAACCTACAAGATTAAATTGCAAGTTTAATATCATTTGATGTTAAATCAAATTTAACGTTCTAAATGATCAATTGGTGTCAAACTTGTTGTTGGTGTGACCCTATAGGATCATGTATTATTAGTAATATCATTTTATGATCATCCTTGGGCATATAGAACTAACAATATGCAAGCTATGATTGCGGCTGAGGTAGCCAAAGCACTTAAAGAATTACTACCTACTTATTTGAGGCCTCAGACGGAGGCTGCAACCGGAGGTCCTTCGGGACAACCACCAGTTCAACTTGAGCACAGGGAGGATCGTGAAGAGGTCTATACTGAGGTGGGTAGAGCTAGAATACCTGAGAAGACAAGGAAGTATACTTATGATGTTTTTCAGAAGTGCAAACCATACGATTTCTATGGGAAAGATGATCCCATAGCAGCCAAGAATTGGTTAACACATGTTGAAAAGATGTTTCGTACCAGTAAATGCGATGAGGCAGATAAAGTGGAGTTTGCAACAAACTTGCTAAAAGAAGATGCATAGTTCTGGTGGGAGAATATGTGTATGGAGATAGGAGAGAGTTTGGCGTATACACTGAACTGGGAACAATTCAAGTTGAAGTTCACTGAATACTATTGTTCCAATAATGCTATGAAGGGAATAGAGGAAGAGTTTTTGAAGTTACAACAAGGGTCGAGAACAGTACAACAATACACACTAGATTTTAATGAGAAGGCAAGATTTGCACAACATCAAGTTGATACAGAGGAGCGTAAGATGGATCGTTACTTGTGGGGTTTAAAAACCCAGATCCGAGAGTTTTTTCCGAGTTCCAGATATACTACCTTTCAACAAGTTGCTGAGGCAGCAAGATCGAGAAAAAGGGAATTGCAAAGACAGGAGGAAGAGAGAAGAACCGAAAGAGAAGTTGAAGGATTAAAGAGAAAGTGGGAAAGTAAAGCTGTATATACTTCCCAGATATCCATTACCACGGGTTCTCAAGTTCGTGGTGAAACCAAGAAGAATGAAGAAAAATGGTGTAAGAAGTGTAGGCGAAAACACATGGGAGAATGTGATCCCCGAAACCCTCCATCAGTTTGTTTCCAGTGTGGAAAGACGGGATATATGGCTCGCCAGTGTACCGAGAGTCGCCCTGTTTGTTTCAATTGTGGGGAGAGCGGGCATATTCGTCCAAATTGCCCAAAGATGAAATCTGAGTCACAAAGAGATTTTCAAAAGACTGGTCCAGGAAGAGGTCGAGATCGAGATGATCGAAGAGATAGGAGTGGTGGTCATGTGAAAACGCGAGCTTTTCAATTAACTGTTGACGAGGCTAGAGATCGGACCGATGTTATCACAGGTATCTTTAGCTTGAACTCTTTTCAAGCAAGAGTACTTTTTGATTCGGGTGCATCTGTGTCTTTTATATCAGAGTCTTTTGCTTCTAAACTAGATATTCCATTAGCTGATTTATATGAGAAAATAATAGTAGATGTAGCAGATGGGAGATGTGTTTTTGTAAAGAGTCATTATAAACAGTGTCGGCTTGAAATCTATGGGATTGCGTACCCTATAGATTTGAAGCCGATCACTAATCATGAATTCGATGTGATAGTCGGGATGGATTGGATGGATGATAATAGAGGTCAAATAGATTGTCATGAGAAAACACTTTCCATAAAGACACCGAGTGGTTCCCGAATTTTGATACGAAGTGAACGACGTTCCCGAAAAGTACCGATAGTGTCACTTGCAACAGCAATGAGATATATAGAAAGAGGGGGTGAATTGATTATGGCACATGTGATTAGTGCTGAGTCAAAACATTCCAAAATAGAAGAAGTAGAAGTAGTTTGTGATTATCCCGATGTATTTCCCGAAAATCTTCCAGGCGTACCATCAAGTAGACAAGTGGAATTTGTGATTGATGTCATACCGGGGGCGAAGCCGGTAGCTCGACCACCTTATCGATTAGCACCATCTGAGATGGAAGAATTAAAGAGACAGTTGCAAGAGTTATTGGAACTTGGGTTTATACGTCCGAGTTCGTCTCCGTGGGGTGCGCCTATACTCTTTGTAAAAAAGAAAGATGGATCTATGAGAATGTGTATAGATTATCGGGAGCTAACAAGATCACTATAAAGAATCGTTACCCGTTGCCGAGGATCGATGACTTATTTGATCAACTGCATGGGGCCACGTATTTTTCAAAGATTGATTTGAGATCAGGCTATCATCAATTGAGAGTACAAGAAGCTGATATTCTGAAGACAGCTTTTCGTACGAGGTATGGCCATTACGAGTTCTTAGTCATGCCGTTCGGTTTGACTAATGCTCCAGCCGTTTTTATGGATTTGATGAATCGGGTTTGTCGTCCTTTTCTTGATAAATTCGTAATTGTGTTTATCGACGACATCCTGATTTATTCAAAGAGTCGAGATGAGCACATATTTCATTTACAACAATTGCTAGATCTTCTTCGAGACGAGAAATTATATGCAAAATTTTCAAAATGCGAGTTCTGGTTACGGGAGATTCAATTTCTTAGCCATGTGATAAATGAAGATGGTATAAAGGTAGATCCAGCAAAGATCGAAGCCGTAATGAGTTGGGAGCCGCCAAAGAGTCCAATGGAGGTTCGTAGTTTCTTGGGGTTAGCAGGCTATTATCGACGATTTGTAGAAAACTTTTCTCGTATAGCTATGCCCTTAACCAAATTGACCAAGAAGACGGAGAAATTTAGTTGGACTGAGGCACAACAATCAGCCTTTGAACAACTACGAGATGGCTTATGCAAGGCTCCAGTGTTGGCTTTACCGCAAGGAGGGGAGGATTTTGTTCTTTACAGCGATGCCTCCTTAAGTGGTCTTGGATGCGTGTTGATGCAAAAAGGACGAGTGATAGCGTATGCCTCTCGACAACTGAAACCACATGAAAAAGCTTACCCAGTACATGATTTAGAGTTGGCGGCAATAATTTTTGCATTAAGGATCTGGCGACATTATCTTTATGGAGTGCGATTTCAGATCTATACAGATCATAAAAGTCTGAAATACCTGTTTGATCAGAAAGAGTTAAACATGAGGCAAGTACGGTGGATGGATCTACTAAAAGATTATGATTATGAAATACTTTACCATCCTGGTAAAGCCAATGTGGTGGCGGATGCACTAAGCCGTAAGGAGTCGCCTATTCGAGTCGTATCGGCTCGAATGGGGATTGTGAGTCGATTACCAGAGTCGATACGTAGATGCCAAGTCGAAGCCAATGACTTGAAGAAAGAAAGGATGATTGGTTATGTAGAGAAACTTGTGGAAAATGCACAAGGAATCAAAACTTTCCAAGGGCGAGTTTGGGTTCCGAGACATGGCGAGGCGAGACAATTATTGCTAGAGGATGCTCACTGTACTAGGTATTCGGTTCATCCTGGTAGTACACGAATGTATTATACCTTAAAACCGTACTACTGGTGGCCGGGTATGAAACGAGATGTGGGACGATTTGTAGAGAACTGTTTGACATGTCTTCAGGTAAAAGCTAATCATCAGAAGCCTTATGGAGCAGTGCAGCCATTGCCAGTACCAAAGAAGAAATGGGATGAGATCACCATGGATTTCATCACAAAGTTGCCTCGGACTCCCCGAGGATATGATTCTATATGGGTGATTATTGACAGGTTAACAAAATCGGCTCATTTTATTCCAATCCGAGAAGATTATCAAGTATCAAAGCTAGCTGAGATATATACAAAAGAAATTGTGAAACGACATGGAGTGCCAACTTCAATAATTTCTGATAGAGATAATCGGTTCAATTCACATTTCTGGCAGAGTTTCCAAAAGCATTTTGGTACAAAAGCTTTATTAAGTACTGCGTATCATCCCCAGACGGATGGACAGTCGGAAAGAATGATACAAACACTTGAAGATATGCTACGAGCCTGCCTCATTGATTTTGGAGGCAGTTGGGAAGATCATCTGCCTTTGGTAGAGTTTGCCTATAACAACACTTATCACTCCAGTATACAGATGGCACCTTTTGAAGCTTTATATGGTGCACCGTGCCGAACACCAACTTGTTGGACAGAGATGGGAGAGAAACCATTGGCGGGACCGGAAATTGTAGCTGAAACTGAAGAGAAGATACAAAGCATTCGTGAGCATATGCGGGTAGCCCAAAACCGCCAAAAGCAATATGCAGATAGAAGAAGAAAGCTGTTAGAGTTCAATGTTGGGGACATGGTAATGTTGAAAGTGTCCCCATGGAAAGGAATAATTCGATTTGGCAAGAGAGGTAAATTGACCCCACGCTTTATCGGACCCTTTCAAGTTTTGGAGAAAATTGGACCGGTTGCGTATAAGCTAAAGCTTCCAGAGGAGTTACAGGGTATCCACAATGTTTTTCATGTGTCACACCTTAGAAAAACATTGTATGACCAATCCACTTGGGTACCCTTAGCTGAAGTTCAATTAGATGAGAAATTAAGATATCAAGAGAAGCCAGAGCAAATTCTAGAAAAGAAAGTTAAGAAATTGCGAAATAAAGAAGTGGGATTAGTAAAAGTGCAATGGCGACATCATAAAGGAGCAGATGTTACTTGGGAAGCTGAAGGAGAGATGCGGTCGAAATATCCTTACTTGTTTCAAGAGATTCCGAGGACGGAATCTTTTGAAGGGGGTAAGAATTTGTAATACCGCATTATTAATTTATATAACATTTTGTGTTAATCTTAGTGTAATTAAGATTAAATAGGTTACTATATGAGTTAAGATGGTTAAAAACCCAATTGAGTAAAGTTTGGACTTGTAAAATGTTAAATCAGAGCTACACGGGTCGTGTATGGCCACACGGGTCGTGTAGAAAGGCTTGAGAAGCAAAGCAGTAACCTTTTCAGACCTGCACGGGTCGTGTGGCTTCACACGGGTCGTGTAGCTCTTGTTCAAAAATTCCCGAGGCAAGGTTGGGTCTCACACGGGTCGTGTGAATCAACACGGGTTGTGTGAGTCTGCAAAATTCCATGTTAGCTTGCTGTAGGCCTCACACGGGTCGTGTGAGCCTACACGGGTCGTGTCGCGCACCCAGGGCTATTTTAAAGTCGAATTTTCTTTCATTTGGGTCATTCTCAATTCGATTAAAAACCCTCCCAAACCCTAGAAATCGATTTCTACCCTTCTAAGTTGAGATTTGAGCCTATCTTTCACGAATTGAAGCTAGAGATTAGTTCCTTGAGCTTGAAAGGTAAGCCTCTTTGATTTTTAATCTTGTTTTGACGGGTGAATCATTGGAATTGAGATGGTTCCTTGTGGTTTTGATGAGCCATCTGAAATTTGTTAAAGTTAGAGTTAAATTATGTGGAATAGTTAGTATAAAAGAGTTCTAACTACGAAAATCGAGCTAGTGAAGTGTTTATATTGTGTTCCTAGGGTTACATGTGTTTAAGTGATGAAATTGAAGGCTATAACTTTGATATTGTTGTTATCTTTTGATTGTAACTTGTTTCAATGATACAAGTTCCTTGATTATGAGAAATATTGAGTGTGATTAAGAATTATTCTTAACTTGAGTAATGAAAATGAGTTGTTATGCTACAGCTAAGGCTAGGCAGGAGCATACACGAGGTGCAGGAGTTCCACACATCGATTCCACAACAGGTGAGTAGTTAATTATTAAGATGATTATGCCTTATTATGATGTTATTTACAGATAAGAAGAAAACTATGTTTAATTTGGTTGAATATAACTAAATTTTGAGTATATGGAAGAAAGAGGAATAGTGTGTGAGACACACTATGGACTGAGATAGTCCATTGAGATATAATCAAATGTGATGATGAATAATACGATTCAACTAATCTTAAATTACTCCCTGAGCTTTCAAAGCTCATAAATTGTTTGTTACTGTGATTTGTGTTAGGATCTGGTAGTGGTGACCGCGAGAAGCGGAACATGGAAGGATAGCTACACATGGACTTGGACTTTGACATAGATTTACTTTTGTTGCTTTAAAATATGAAGTAAACCCGGTTTGTTAAATAGTTGTAAACAGTTGATGTAATAGTTTAGGACTTGAACTAAGCTTTTGATGACAACATTGTGTATACTTGTTACTCTTTTTGGGATTATACCTCTAATGATATTATGTTTAACTAAAGAAATTGGTATATCCTAAATTTGAGGAACCGGGTGTTACAGAAAACACCGACTATTTTTGTCATATGGTTAATTTTAGGCTATTTTATGATAAAAACTTTATACGATCAGACTATTTTGTCTTTTTGTCATGAATAAAGTCTTAATAATCGGTTATTAATGATAGAATCCCCGATCTAGACATCCATCCAGAGCTTTGTCATCGACCAATCACCAACTTCTTTTCTTGTTTTCAGATGAGAATATACAATGGAAAATGATATTTTCTCCTAGTTATCCTCTTATCCACTAGATTATGACATGTGCAATTCACTAATTCTCTCTTTTAATATTCTCTTTATTTTGACACTTGTATTGATCTAGTGAGTAGGATGAAGGGTAGGAAGATTTAGGGGGTGTTTGGGATTGCTTATTTGAGATGCTTATTGACTTATTGCGGTTTGACACCGATAATAAGCATTTTTAAGTGTTTGGGTGAACACATTTTATAAGCACTTATTTGCTTAAATAAGTAGTTTTTGATAAGTTACTGCATCCTTTACTTATTGACTTATTTAAGCAGTTTTTGATAAGTCATTTCCGTATTAGACACATAAGCACCGTTTGCCAAACACTAAAAAAACAACTTATTGGTTTATTACGTTTTGGTACCGGATAAGCTAAAACAAAGGCTTTTTTTAAAACTCCGTTTTCACACTGAATAAGCTAATAAACACTTTTAATAATAAGCATAAGTTGTTTTAAATAAGCAATCACAAACACCTTATATACAATAATACATTTATCATGTTTACAATTAATGGATCAAACTATTTTTGACCAGACATCTTTCGTATTAAGATCCTTCAAGCTCGAACCAAATCTAACTTCTCAATCATTAATAGTTTTAATAAAAGAATTAAAATCATTAACAAATCTCCACTATAATATTTGCAATAAAGCAGGTCGAACCGAACAAACTTCCAATGCTAATACCTTTTTTTTGGGTCGTGCTATAAATACCCCCATTTCATTTTATCCCCCCCTGATTTGACTATCAAATTTGTTTTATCCCAATTTTGTCTTTTGTTGTCTTTTCATTTATTATTATTATTATTATTATTATTAGCTTTTATAAAATTATAATCGTTCGTATTTATTGATAATCCAATGTTTTCTTTTTTGCCGTTCGAATTTATTCAGTCGTTTATAAACTAATTGGTTGTACGTATAATTTATTATTTATAAAATCTTTCGGGTTTATATCATTTGTAGGTAATCGAAATTCACGTTATTATTAGTCGGAAACCGTCATTTTTGATCCGTCGACCCAGTTGTACACCATATCCGTTTGTCCAGGATTGTGCGTGCTCAGAACATTCTGTTGAATAGAAAACATTGTATAATGCTCGACTAAATATTTATGTTCGTTATCCATATAACGCACCGTGCAATTGTAATATTGGACGAAACTTTGCATTGATATTATTATTTATATTGTTATTTTTTATACAATCGTTCAACCATTTTGATATAAGTTGACATAATTTTATAAAATTATAAACGTCGTTCGTTGTGTCGTAATTACTTTAAAAAAATTATTGTTTTATTGTTACTAAAACGTAAAAATTATAAAAGCTAAATTCATTAATTCGACATTTGGTCAAATTTGACATAACCGTTCTGATATAATTTGACATAATTTTATAAAATTATAAACGTTGTTCGTTATGTAGTAATTACTTAAAAAATTATTGTTTATTGTTATTAAAAAGTAAAAATTATAAAAGTTAAATTCATTAGTATTGTTTTTCTAATAATAATAATAATAATAATAATAATAAATCAAAATATATTAATAAAAGAAAAGAAAAAGAAAAAGAAATTGACAACAAACAAATAAAATAGACTAAAAAACAAAAAGAAAAACAACAAAAAAAACAAAAAAAATCAAATCAGAGGGTGTAACTAGACTATAGGGATATGCATAGAATCACCTTTTTTTTTTTTAGAAGCCATGACTATTTCCCATTATATCCAACTAATAACCCTAGACTCCCCAAATAAAGTTGGATATCATTGTTGTCTGAACATATTTGCAACTTTTACTATTGCTATGAGAACTCTTTAACCACTTTTATATTATATGTAACAATATAAAGTTTTAAAATTAAGATTATAATTAGTTTAACATCTAGTTTAATTATTAATTGTTTCTAAATAAAGAAATTATAGAGCATCATACTATCATAGTAAAAGAAATCCTTTTTTCAGTACTCACCAAGATCATGTGCACTCATAACTTACTCATGAAAACTCACAAATTATGACTCTAAGGGGCTGTTTGGTTCGTTGGAATTCGAGGGAATTCGAGGGAATTAGAATTCAATTCCTTCGAATTCCTGCGTTTGGTTCAAGTTTTTTATGAAGGAATTGGATTCCAATTCATTTGAAATGGAGGGAATGAATTCCTTCAGTGGATGGAAGGAATTAATTCCCTTGGAGGAGAGAATGTGCAAGATTACCATTATACCCCTTCCATTACCTCACAAATTGAAACCCTCTACCACCACCCACCACCACCACCACCCCCACGCACCCACCACCACCACCCACCACCCATCGCCGCCACCACCACCACCCACCGCCGCCACCACCATCGCCACCCACCACCACCACCCACCGTCACCACCACCATCGCCACACCACCACCACCACCACCACTACCCACCGCCATCCACCACCACCACCACCACCATCACCACCACCACCACCACCTACCGCTACCACCAACCACCAACCACCGTCACCCACCGCCACCACATGCCACCGCCACCATCACCACCACCACCACCACCTACCGCCACCACCAACCACCGCCACCCACCGCCACCACCACCACATGCCACCGCCACCACCACCACCACCACCGCCGCCACCATCGCTACCCACCACCACCACCATCACCACCACCACTACTACCCACCACCATCCACCACCACCACGACCACCACCATCACCACCACCTACTGCCACCACCAACCACCGTCACCCACCGCCACCACATGCCACCGCCACCATCACCACCACCACCTACCGCCACCACCAACCACCGTCACCCATCGCCACCACCAACCACCGTCACCCACCGCCACCAGCACCACATGCCACCGCCACCACCACCACCCACCGCTACCATTCACCACTAGCAACAAGTTATATAAAAAGTAAATATTATGCAAAACACAATAAGGGCAAATTTTTCATTTACATGGATTCCAATTCCATTTCCTGACAACCAAACAGAAAATGGAATTAGATTCCAAATCCATTTCCAGCCAACCAAACAGAATATGGAATTGGATTCCAATTCCTGATAGATTCCAATTCCTTGACAGATTCCAATTCCTTCAAAAACTTTCTGCGAACCAAACGCCACCTAAAGCTCAAAGTTGGTTACGAGTACTGTAGCATCAAGTAGCCGATAAAATTCTATCTATAATAACATTTCTTAGATACTTCTAAAAAGTTTCCATAATTTCCAAATTCTAAATATAAGACATATGCGAGGGTTTTTAGCTTGCGCGTTATGATGAGAGGGACTATTTTTGTAATTTTGTTACAGAGTGACAATATTTTTAATTTTGTCTTACATTTATTAACAATTTTTGTAATTTTGCCTTACACATGGACTATTTCTGTATTTTGTTATACAATGATTATATCTTTAATATTTGTCTTACATATATTAACAATTTTTGTAATTTTGCCTTATACATGGACTATTTCTGTATTTTGTTACACAATGATTATATCTTTAATATTTGTCTTACATATATTAACAATTTTTGTAATTTTGCCTTACACATGAATTATTTTTGTAGTTTTGTTACACAATGATAATTTCTTTAATTTTGTCTTACATTTATGAACAGTTTCTGTAAATTTGGCTTACACATTGACTATTTATGTAATTTGTTATATAAGGACCGTTTCCATATTTCTCTCACATATTGATCATTTTTGTAATTTCGACTATTTCCTACAAAAAATACTATTTCTATAATTTTGTTTTAAACGAGGATTATTTCTTTAATTTTATTACACAGTAACCATTTTTGTAATTATTTTTTATATATAGACCATTTATATAATTCTTTTTTAATAAACAGACCATTTCTACCATTTTGTCTATATAAAATACAGTGACTATTTATATTATTTTGTCTATTTAAAAGTTACAAAGACATTGTACAGGTAATACCTTTTTGAACTTTGATTTTGACATTAAACACAGTTCCATATATTTTTATACAGGTAATACCTTTTTGAAAAACTAATAAAGAATTACAATACACACAAAATACGTGACGTACTAACACTAATTTTCATTCATAATTCATCCCAACACAGTTACACACTATGCACATGATACTAAAAGGTTAAGTTTTAATAGCAACAAAAGAAATGTAACAATGTGTACCGTATTTTTCATTTTTCTCAATTGCATCACGTCACAAATTCTTACTTTTTAATACATATAAAGAAATTTAATATATTTATAACTAGATTCATAATTAATAAAAAAGGGAAATATTCATTAATTCAAATTAACATAATAAATATTTTATAATAATAATTAAAACAAAACTAAAGCATAATGATAATTGAATAATATATCATCAAATGACTTCTGACCTAGCGGTATCAAGAGTTAATTGATGGATGCCCTTTAGCCAAAAGCTAAATGATCAAGTCCTGCTTGGGATGAAAAACGTAGATTTAGGAGTAGATTAGTGGGCGTGTATGTAAGTTGTCTAAAAAATAAAAATATAAACAAGAAAAGCATCACTTTGAAATCTAAATCCTCATCGATAGTATGTAGTCGAGTTTTGTAAGTATGTTTCGCCAAATTAGCTCGAAGGTTGTAATGTGTATCTTGATTTCGTACTTCCATTTTGTTTTCTATCTATTGTGGCATACCAATTTATACTACCTCAAAGGATGGTAAATTTTAATTTTCATTGTAGTGGCATATCACATATCCTTCATCTTTTAAAATAATATTATATAATATGATGCACACATACATTACGTCATGTATACTTATAGGGTCCTATGAATGTTCATGGTTTTTGATTATTGATTATGTGTCAACGTCTATTAAGGACACCAAAATCCTTGTTCCACATCCTTCATAGCTCATTCTTAAGTTGTATTAAATTTTAATTGTTTCTTTTTGTTATCTGTTCATATCTATGATTTGGTAAGTATAGAATACTCGATATATACTCATTAGTAATATAGTACCCTGCTTATATGATACTCTATTCACTTCAAACGGTAAGTCAAACGCATCTCCAAGATAGATATCGTTGAATATCGACGACTGCTCAAGAACATTGATGATATTTTTGGAGCTCACGACACCAAAGAATGAATTCTAAATCCATATATATATATATATATATATATATATATATATATATATATATATATATATATATATATATATATATATATATATATATATATATATATATATATATATATATATATATATATATATATGTGTGTGTGTGTGTGTGTGTGTGTGTGTATCATATAATGCCACTGCTTCTAGAATTATCGTCGGATCTCGATGATCATCTTGTTGGATTAGGTGTCTAAGCCATGACTTGTAATTGTACCTTTTATCCTATGATTAAAAGCAAAGTCCATTTGGGTTGCCCTCATGGGTGGAGGATAGTTCAGTAGAGAGAATAGTTGATTTATTAATTGTATAATAAATCAATAGATTATATATATATATATATATATATATATATATATATATATATATATATATATATATATATATATATATATATATATATATATATATATATATATATATATATATATATATATATATATAGTTTATTAATATATTTAAGTGTTAATATATTAATTAGAAACTATATTAATTAATTGAGATTTAATCTAGAATTGATTGGATTTAATTTGGAGATTAAATTAATTAATTAAAAGGTGCAGGGACTGGTTTGGCATTTATTCAATAGTTGAATAACTGGCCAGGTAAAACCAGGGAGCAAAAGTGGCGCCAACCTGGAGGCTCCTCCAGGGTTTGGCGAAACCCTAATTATGGTTTTGGTAAGCCTGGTCCAAGTGGTCAAAAGCCTTGTCCAGTTGGAGGCTCCTTGGGGTTTCAGGTGTAACCCTAGGAGGCTATAAAAGGAACCCCCTGGCATCTCATTCTACACGCCATTTTCTCTCTGTGTTACTCTGCTGGACTGATTCTTCCATCCCTTGGATGTGACTTGCATTTGAGGCAGGATACTTTTGCTGCTGCTTGAAAGGATTATAAGATCAAAGGTTGGTTTTCTTAATTCATCTTTATAATTGAATTGTTTCCTTTAGGTTCTTAGTTCTAATCTTCATAGAAAAAAAACATAGATCAATATTAGGGTTGCATGTGAACCTTAGGTAATTTTGTGTTCATTGATTGCATAGAAACCCTTCAGTGGTATCAGAGCTAGCTTGTTTTCTTGTGTTTGATTATGAACTGCTTGAATTGTTTTGTGCCTAAGGGTTATTGGCGAAAATTAACCCTTGGGAGGAGGCCAAAAATCGATTCCAAGGCTAGGGTTTCCTAACCCTAGCCGCCACCCTCCTTGGTTCCCCTTGAATGCTTGATTTGCTTGCCTTAATTATGTGTTGTTATTTTTGGTAACTAAATCAACTAAAATAACTTGAACCCTAATTCTTTGGCATGTGTATTTCGAAAATCATAGGGACCAATACAGATAAATTAATATGATTAATTTGGTAATCTGTAACCTAGATTTAATTAGTTTAATTAATTGATTAATTAAAAGACCAATTAAATCAGCTTAAAGAATTAATTAAAATTTTCAAAAAATTAGTATAATTTGCGAAAATTAAGATTTAATTAATTCTAAAATATTTTAATGAGATTAAAATATATCTTATATGTATTTAAAATTAAAAGTTAATTTAATATATATAAGAAAATTGGTTAGTCTACCGCTAGTAAGCCTCATTCACAAAACTGTCCTATAAAGAGGGTATAAGGCGACTGACTATAAAATGTTAGTCTAATGGGTATCTACTCTTACCCACCGCTCTCCTGGTCAGTCGAGTGTCGTTAGCTGAACGGGTATGATAGAACCGCTAAGCCTCTTAAAAGTATAATGCTATAATTGAAAGTACTAGAACCCTATAACAAATCCCAATCTAGTTACTTTAGGTTAAAAATGTGAATTGGTGCTAATCCATGAAATTGCACATTGCACCTTGTGGAACGTTGGTGGAGCGTGTGTGGTTTACCGGCACGCCAACTGGGGTCCGCAAAGAGTCGCAATGGGTTTCTTGATTTTGTCATTATTAACGGAGCGTGTGTGGTTTACCGGCACGTTAATTAGAGATGACAATTGACTTCAAGAGTACCAAGCAATTTGCATGGTTATTCACACCCGGTTTGTGATCCTCGGTATCCCAGTCACAAACAGCGGGGCATTCCCGAGATTAAAACATGCTATCGAACAGTTTGATAAATCTCAAAGAAACTAGGAATTCCATTATAATATGATTATGTTTCCGCGATGGAATTGGCTGAATCGTCATTCGCCTACCTTGTAAAATTTGCAATACTGATTACGGCATCCCTTTTCGGTATTGTAGATTGTTATTGTAGGATCCTAGCCTCGTATTTATTCTTGGGTGAATATGAGGATTATTATTATTACTCTATCTAATTAAAACTACCTTCTTCTTGTTCAGATGTCTTCTGACCAATCCGTTCCCCACTCAAATCCCGGTAGTGTCACCTCGATTCTGTCATTATGCTCAAAAGTGACGTTAGACGGCACCAACTACAATGACTGGATCCGCAACATCAAAATGGCTCTAAGGTTTGAACATAAAGAGTATGTTCTAGAAGCCGATCTTGTTGATGTGGACACTGAAACCGCTACTCCTGAGGAAATCGCTGCGTACACTAAACACTCTGATGATGCAACCAAAGTGGCTTGCATCATGATCGCTACAATGAACCCAGAACTGCAGCGTATCTATGAGGACTATTGGCCTTACGAGATGCACAAAGAGCTCGCGGAAAGGTTCCGCAAGCAAGAGCGTATCGAGAGGCGTGAGGTTGTAAAAGCTTTCACTAACAGCAAGCCCAAAGAGGGCGAGTCCATCTGTGCACATGTGCAGAGGATGCATGGTTACGTGGAAAGGCTTAGGAAGCTGGAAATGCCGGTTCATGAGGATTTAGCAGTTGACATAGTGCTGAACTCCTTACCCAGTTCACACTGGCGTATCATTTGAACAACAACCAGGCAAACCTAGCTGAGTTACACCGCATGCTGCGTACGGCTGAGGACGGGATGAAGGGAAAAGCTGTGCTCCCTGTCAACCCGCCTGTCCTAGCTATTGGCTCCGGAAAAGGAAAGAAACGGAAAGGCCCTCCTAAGCAGAACTAGAGGGAAAAGACTCACGTCAGGTCATCTAGCGGTGCCCCGAAAGGTAAGTCTTCCGGAATTCCACATATTCGGAACCCCAAAGAGGCCGACTGTGTAAGAACCCGCGAAAAAGTCAAAAAGGGTAAAACCGTCTTTTGTCACGTTGTACGATTATTTTGTGTAATAATATGTATTTGTAAAATAATAAAGTTTGAAATAAAAGTTTATGTGAAATTTGGAGTTTTACCGCGTAAATAGTAAAATTTGGCCAAAAAGGGCAAATTGGTCATTTGACATAAAAAAGACCAAAATGTCAAGGAAAATGTTAAGTTGGAAGTTAATGGTGAAGTTGTGACTCTTGGATCATTTTTGAAGAGAAGTTAGAAACCAAAGGACCAAAAATGTAAATTTTTTTATATTAATTATATAACTCTAAAATAGAGTTATTTCCCTCATTATGTAAGGAAAACAATAGAAATTCTCCAGAGAATTCTAGAGGGCACGAGAGACAGCAAGAAAGAGCAAAGAAGAAGAGGAAGATCAAAGGAATTTGTCAAGGAAATCAAGAAAGGAATTGGAATTAGTGATTCCAAGGTAACGTTTCTTAAGTTCTAACCTAGTTTTTGGGTATGTGCTTGAATTTGGTCTTTGGATGAAATTGAAACTGAAATTGCAGTTATAAATCATGTGGGTTAAGTAGCTAATGCTTCCAATAAGCCATTAGTTAAGAACTTAACTTAAAAACATGAAAGTAGAATGCTATTCTTGAGAATTTTCAAGTTTAGCCAAGAACTTTAATTTCTGCAATTGATCTATTAAAGTGTTTTTAATGGCTTAAAATGTGTTATTAGTCAAGTGTTTTAGTCCTAGAACAAACCCCAGGTGATTAAGAACTGGAATAAGAGCTTAAAGCCTTAAAACTGCATGCTACAGTGCCAAACCGCGACTGATCAGGACACTGCCCAGGCGCCAGGCGCAGTGCGCCCAGGACCAGGGCGGGGTGCGCCCAGGCGCAGTGCGCCCCTAGCCAGGCGCAGTGCGCCTTCAGTCAGGGACCAAAATTGTTAGAAATTTCAAATATTCCAAATGCTAGAAACCATAGCTAGACATGTCCGATTGACCTGCAATTTTAGCCATAACCCTAAAATGGTATAAGAACATG
The DNA here is from genome assembly GCA_023525715.1 of Cichorium intybus. NCBI lineage: Eukaryota > Viridiplantae > Streptophyta > Magnoliopsida > Asterales > Asteraceae > Cichorium > Cichorium intybus. The sequence continues at coordinate 129,447,888 of CM042011.1, read as the reverse complement.
TTGGGAATGGTCAAATCCGCAATCCGACCTTGCGGAAAAGTCACTGTAGCGGCAGTGGCTAAAATCACTATTCATGTTAAAACTTGATTTTGGAATTTGAGCTAGACTTGTCCAATGAACTTCAAATTTGAAACACAAGTCTAATATGGAATAAGATTTCATGGAAAAGAGTCGGAACTGAAATACGACCCCTCGGTATTACTGTAGCAGTATACGCGTATCTCGGGGAAAACGATAAAACAAGTGTATTAATGGTTATACATTTATTATAACCTGGAATTATGTCATATGAGACTTTAGCATTATAAAGTTAATTATATTGAGTATATATATATACTATTTGTATAGGTGGTGCTTCAAACGTTGTTGAGCACGGGAAGGGAAAAGCCGTACGTGAAGTTTAGTAAACCGTAATAGAACCAAGGTGAGTTTTATGAGGATTTTTATAGTACATAGCAAAATATTATTTTCAGAAAGGTATGATTTCCAAATGTTTATAAATACTAAAGTTTGGAAAATAGTTTTAATGAAGCTCTATACAAGGGCTTAGTGTTAAAAGCAGATTTTTAAAGTATTGTTTGCAAAGTATTTTGAAAGAAGTTCCTTATAGGAACTAAGATGTCAAAAGCAGTTTTGAAAGTATTTTTAGCAAAGAGTTATAAAAATGTTTGAGTAAGAGTTGTTTACAAATTGTGTCCCATTTTGACCAATTTGAGATGAAATGAAGTAAGAATTAAAGAAAGAAAGAAGTATGAGCCAGTTGTCCGGACTAGGATCACCCACATAATCGGGGGATCAGAAGACACTACTGGGATGGTACCTCCCGTCGCGAAGTAGTTGTCTAGCTTAGTATACCCTTGTGCTTGAATCCGTTCCAAGTCACAAAGGGGAGACAGAATGAGCATAACCTAGCGGACGGATCTGTTCTGTCCCGCGAGGGGAGCTAGTTGAATGAATTAATTAAACTAATTCATGAGTTTCAGTTGGTCACGAGTAAATGAGAAAGAAAGCAGTTTTAAAGAATAAAACAGTTTTAAAGTAAGAAGCAGTTTTGAGAAAGAAAGTATTTTGAGTTTGAAAAGAATAAAGCAAAGAGATTTAAGATTTGTTTTGAAAATAAGTTTTTAGCAGTTTATCAGTTTACTTGTTATTAATTCAAGTTTTGAGCAGAAATATTTTGGGTCTAAAACCATATTACTCACGAGGCTTTATGTCTCACGTATATTATTTTGAAATGCTATGTACTTAGGTGAACGGAGCGAAGATTTCAGTTGGGACCGGTTTATGTACTGTAAGTTTAAATTATGGTTATCTGTATTGAGTCTGTAATACCCTTTCAGAATAAAGTTTGTAAAAAAAAAAATTTTAAGTAACTATTTCTCAGTCACGTTTTGTAATGTAAACTGTATTTGAATACGGTTTGAGAAAGGGGTGTTACAGACTGCTTTTACTGCAAGCAGAAGGGTCATTGGAAGAGGAGCTGCCCCACGTATCTGCAGGATGTCAAGGACGGTAAAGTGAAACCGTCACAGGCAGGTACATACTCTATATCTAATAACTCATCTTTTTCCCGTTCATGGGTCCTTGATACAGGATGTGGTTTTCACATCTGTTCTGATTTGCAGGGCCTAGAGGAAAGTAGGGAACTGGAGCATGGCAGACTGAACCTGGTCATGGGCAATAGGCGAACGTCACCTGTTACCAAGATTGGTGTTTATGGACTGATGCTGAGCAGTGGAGTTAGATTAGATTTACATAATTGTTGTTATGCGCCAGATATGGCAAAGAACATAATTTATTTTCATGCACTATTTAGACAAGGCTTTTATTATGAGTTTAATAAATTGAATGGTTCAATTTTAGTTTTCAAAAATGATGTTTTTATATTTAATGCTATGCCTTGTGATGGTGTTTATGAATCTATTATGTGTGTTGATAATTATGGTAAAAATGTATTAACTATTGATGCTTCAAGCGGTGTAGAAAAGGCATGTCTGTGGCATTGTCGTCTTGGCCATATAAACAAGAAACGCATCGCCCAACTCCAAAAGGATGGAGTGTTGGAATCATTCGACCTCGGGTCGGATGATGTATGCGAATCTTGCTTACTTGGCAAGATGACAAAATCACCATTCAAAGGTTCTTTTGAAAGAGGTGAAGGTCTGTTGGATATCATACACACAGATTGTGACATCCGCCTAAAATGGATTCGGGTCAACCCAACCCAATTGGGAAATTTAATAAACCCTACTCAAGATTTACTTGACGCTAATAGGATCAAAACCTATACAATACGATATAAATTGACGTTAATAGCAAAATAGCATAGTATAACGTTATAACTATAATCAAATTAAATTATGATACCATATTAAAATCAAATCAAAGTATGATACTCTAATTAAATTAAAAGAGTCAAACTTGAATACTATAATTAAACTTCAAATCAAAGTAGATTGTTATAATCAAATAATAACCTATTTTTTTTTATAAAACTCTATTTTTATAAACTCTACATTAAATTTTATAAAATTCTTATATTAATTAGTGTATTACATAGAGATGCTTGTACTAGTGGGAAATTATGAAGACCACCTAAAGTCAAAAGTTATTCCCATGGTCTCCCACTCACACCTCTCATCATCTTTCCTTTCATTTTTCTCCCCAACACATTATTCTCATCACCACTCAAACCCTCTCTATTCTTTCTCTCACTCTCAATCTCGAAATTCTTCCAAGAAATATCAATTTTCCAGCCAAGAACAATCCCTCATACTCAAATCTCCATCCCTCTTGAAGCATTCATCAAGGTATGTTGTTAAAAGTTTCAAATTCATTAATGAAACAAATTAAATCCACCAAAATATCTAAAACTCATTTTATATATAAACCTGATTTTTCTCAGAATCCCAGCAATAAAATAAGAAGTTCTGGAAATTTTCAGAAAATAACTTATTTTTATTGAATTACTATAATTATTGCAATAAAATAAGGCAATAATTCACATAAAATACTTTTTCAGTCAATAAATTCTGGGAAAATTTTGGAACAACCAATATATTGAGTAAAGTGGATTTATAAAGTTTCATGCATTTATATTACTGTTTGATGCTTACTTTGTATTTTATTTTGTTATAGATAAATAAATTGCAAAATATAGTTATGTATGTTAAAAACTAGATTTTATATTTTTCGCACCTTATTAACATTTGAAAGACTCCATGACAAAATTTACAGATTTTTGTAAGAATGTTTGCTTATTTTTCCTGATTTAATGATTATTTAATGGTTTAAATTGATAATAAATAGATACACATGTCCAAAAATTATAAAACCTTATCAGAATATCATATATAACATGTTAATCATAAATAAAAAGTCTAATGAATTTATCTTAATATTTTCCTATTATTTATGATTTTATTGATTAGTTAATAATGAAAAACATAAGAAATACTTTCCATAGTCCAAAATATCCATAATATTTACAGTAGGCTCAATATAATGTTAGAAAACTATGGTTAATTTTTCAGAATTTTTGGGAATCATTTATTATTTTTCCCGAATTTTGTTGTGGTTTAATTATTAAAATACTAAATAAATACTAAAGCAGTTAAGGAAAATATGAAAATTTTACAATAATTACTATTTAATAAAATAATGATTTTCTGATAATTTCAGAATGTTTCATTATTGTTTAGTATTTAAAACCATTTTCCTAAATATCTAAGAATGTAAAAATGCATTTTTAATGATTATTTCATATAAATAATTGTTTATAATATATAAAATCTGTAAATACTTATAATTTGACTAGTTATTATTTTAATAAGAAATTATTAAAATCTTGCCTAAAGTGAAAATATAAATTAATTAAGCAAAGTAATTAATTCAATTTAAAATTCATTTAACATATAAATACATTAATATTCAAAACAAAATTTGGATAATTGTTAATTCATCTAATATAAGAATATGTGTCTAATTATTTTTATTAATACTATATTCCCATTTATCGATTCCTAAGCCAAAACTATTAATTATATTAGGTTCTATGACATTTTGACTCGAGCCGTCTATCGTACAAACACGCGCATTCCTTATTGGACTAATGTGAGTAATCTACCCCATATTTTATAATTTTCAATACTTTTGGGGTGTATCATGTGGTTCTAATATGTTTTCAACTTCATTTTATTATTTTATCATAATTGAGACATTGTTGGGGACATTTATACGTGAATCATTATTTGTATAATTATTGTTTGTTTACGCTACATATACTTGTAGTGCATTACCATTTTTAGTCTAATCTCCATGACTATGCCCGTATTCTTGAGGTACGTTATGGACAATAATAGCGCTATTGGGTTGACCACCCCGCCTTGGGACGCTAAGGTGATTGATTGCACGTGGTTGAGTGTGTATGATGATTAGATGCTCCATCCTATATATATACTTATATGTATATATAGGGTGAGGACTTATTGTTGTTGTTATAATTTGTTAATCAATTTTTGATTTATAAATTGTTATCTCAATAACACTTGTTTGCCAACTTCAAAAGAAAACAAATTTCAAATTATTCAAAGTCACAATTTTCGTTAATAAAACTAGATTACTCACCAACTCTCGTAGTTGACCTGTTTTTACCCATGATGCAGATTTGAAGAATGAAGTTGATGAAAAGTAGGGTGTACCTTAGAAACCCACAATACTATTTAAATTTCATGTAATAAATGTTGTTGTATTTGGATTTGTATTTGTATGTTGTGGATTTTGTTTGCATACTTAGTACTTAATTGAATCTAATCATATTATAACATAGTTGTCATGAGACTTTGAACAATATATCACGCCTTGATCGATTCCGCCAAGGATCGGGGTGTGACAGATTGGTATCAGAGCCCTTGACTATAGGGAATTAGGTTAATTGCCTTGACCTAGTCTATAGCCTCTAGGGTCCTCTCGTATGCTAGTTTATAAAATGCACACACAACTGCATGCAACTCGCACTTAGAAAATCCTAGGAATACCTTTGTGTGCTAATTGCTCCCTCATGTGCTTACGTATTATTCCCGACACTTATATGTGTGCATACACTTGTGAATTTTCTCCTCTTTCTCTTAAAATCACACACATACTCAAATGGTTTCAAAATAAAAATTTATATACAAATATATTCCTTAGAGCTCATAGGAAATTAAAAGTCATCTACTCTAGTTGGGTAGGATCAAAGTAATGGACGCGTAGTAACTGGAAGGGGGAGGTGCCGGTAGCCTGAAAGTCCTGACTAGGTAAGCATTCGTATACATCCCAATCAACTGAGGGACCAGTTTGCTTACCTGGGGACCAAAGGCGAGAGTTCCCAAACCTATAGGCCAAAGCGCGTTATTCACATTACTTTTGAGCCATCAAAATACCCGACCTTATCAAACGTATCCGAAAGGATACACTCCAAAATGGCCAACTCATTGGACTATTAAGTTCCCTAATGGGCCTTGAAGTGCGAAAAACATGTGAAAACTTAGTATTGTGGGGGCCCACGCAATTGCTACATGCTTCACATTTAGTACCCATGGAAAGCCCAAAAGGTGCCCAACACTCCTAACCATGACCCAACAAGTGTTTTACAATCATTTTACCCAACAATGTCTACAAACTTAATTTCCATAATCAATTTACAAAAAACTCACAAGTCCATATGCGTGTTTCTCATAGATGGCATTACGACCCCCATACGCTGCTCGCAGCAACCGAAGGCTAGCCGCCCTTATCGCTAAGGAGGTAGCAAACGTCATCCCAACAATTGCAACCCAACTTCAAGCTCTTCAGCCGCAAGCTCCAGCAACCACTCCTCGTTGCTCGTTTAAGCACTTTCGTAACTGCAATCCGCCTTACTTCAAAGGCATCGATGGTGCCACCGCACTCCTTACATGGATCGAAGAAATGGAGAGTACTTTCATCCATAGCGAGTGTCCTGAGGACCTGATGGTCCGTCACGCCACAGGGTGCCTCCAAGGTCATGCTCTCACCTGGTGGAACCTAGAAAAACGGGCAAAAGGAGAGGCTGTTGCCTTGGGAATGACCTGGTCAACACTAAAGGAACGCATGATGGAGAAGTTCTGCCCTGACAGCGAATTGCAAACTCTCGAGGAGGAATTCTGGAATCTGAAACAGGTGGGAGGCGACAACGCGACCTACACAAATAGATTCCATGATCTCTCAAGACTCCTACCTCACATGGTTCAACCTATGAAAACTGCAATACGCCGCTACATCAAAGGGTTACCGTGCCAGATCCGTGATTCGGTGACCAGCAGCAGGCCATCTACCCTGGAATCCGCTATTGAAATAGCAGGTCAACTCAACGAGGACAATGTGAACGATGGTGTCCTCCCACACAAGGGTTTAAAGATGTCTACTGAAAAGCCGACCCTTGAGACTCCCCTAATTGTCAAGTCCGAGTCCTCACACCGACACGACAAAAAGAAGCGGAAAAGCCATCACCACAACCATGCTGTTATTACCCCTGCCACTCCTATCTCCCAAGTCACCCCACAAGCCCAACCAAACAAAAAGCCGTATACTGGACCTCACCCCCTCTGTAACCACTGTAACTATCACCATATGACCACCAGCCCGTGTCGCCTTTGTACGACTTGTGGTCGCTATGGCCACTTGGCAGACACATGCCGTGCACCAAAAACTCAGCGACCATTCGCTCTACCCTCAAATCAGCAAACACAAACCCGGTATCCAACTGGAACATGCTTCAACTGTGGTGACCCCACCCATTTCAGAAACGCGTGTCCTAGGCTTGTCAATATCATTAACACTCAAGCCCAGGCAAATCCAACAATGCATGTTCCAGCTCCCAAAGGCCGAGCATTTGTCATTACCGCAACCCAAGCACAGACCGATAACAAGGTCGTAAATGGTACGTTTCTCATAAATGACTGCTACGCGTCAGTACTTTTTGATTCAGGTGCCGATAAAAGTTTTGTGTCTTTGGAATTTGAACCCATACTTCACACACCTCGCACGATTCTTGATGAAAACTTTACCGTAGAAGTCGCCAATGGAAAATACATTTCACTCAATGCAGTCATCCAAGATTGCACTTTCGATTTTTGCGATCATAAATTTTCCGTCAATTTAGTTCCTATGGAACTTGGTAGCTTCGACATCATCGTGGGAATGGATTGGCTATCCCAAAACCATGCTGAAATAGTATGTTACGAGAAGTTCATTCGTATTCCTCTTGCCGACGGTCAAAGTCTTCGTATTTATGGCGAGACTCATTCGAAAAAGCTTAGTCTTATGTCATGTACTCAAGCTCGATCATATCTACGTAAAGAATACATGGCTTTCTTAGCCCATGTGGTGGAAACAAAGGTCACAGAAAAGAAAATCGAAGATATTCCGATTGTACGAGACTTTCCCGACATCTTTCCCGATGACGTATCTGGACTCCCTCCAGTACGTGAGCTAGAGTTCCGCATCGATCTCGTTCCTGAAGCTGCTCCCATAGCCATGTCTCCATATCGGTTGGCTCCAACCGAGATGCAAGAATTAGCAAGTCAGCTCCAAGAATTAACTGATAAGGGATTTATCCGCCCTAGTACTTCACCCTGGGGAGCCTCGGTTCTCTTCATCAAAAAGAAAGATGGTTCGTTTCGTATGTGTATCGATTATCGGGAGTTAAATAAATTGACCATCAAGAACCGATATCCGTTACCTCGGATCGACGACCTTTTTGATCAGCTTCAAGGAGCTTCATGCTTCTCAAAAATCGACCTCCGCTCGGGTTATCACTAACTTCGAGTACGGGAAGAAGACATCCCCAAAACTGCTTTCCGAACCCGCTATGGTCATTACGAGTTCACCGTTATGCCTTTCGGCCTAACAAATGCCCCTGCCGCATTCATGGACTTGATGAATCGGGTATTTAAACCTTATCTCGACCGTTTTGTTATCGTCTTTATTGATGGCATCCTCATTTACTCCAAGACAAAGGCAGAGCATGAAAGACACCTTCGCCTAACTCTCCAAACGTTGCAAGGAAATCGGCTCTACGCCAAATTTTCGAAATGCGAGTTTTGGTTAAATGAGGTACAATTCCTCGGTCATATTGTAAGTGACAAGGGTATTTTAGTCGACCCCGTAAAAGTTGAAGCAGTCAAGAATTGGAAAGCCCCACGTACCCCCAAGGATATTCGGTCCTTCCTCGGTTTAGCCGGCTATTACCGGCGTTTCATTTCAAATTTCTCAAAGATCGCTTTATCGCTTACTTTTCTCACTTGCAAGGGTACGCCATTTGATTGGGGACCCAAGCAAGAAGACGCTTTCCAAACCCTTAAACAAAGATTATGTGACGCTCCGATTCTTACACTTCCTGAAGGATCCGAAGATTTCGTGGTATACTGCGATGCCTCCAATCTCGGTCTAGGTTGTGTTTTGATGCAAAGGGGAAAGGTTATAGCTTACGCATCGCGACAAATCAAAATCCACGAAAGGAATTATACGACTCATGATTTGGAGCTCGGTGCCGTGGTTTTCGCTCTTAAAATTTGGAGGCATTACCTTTACGGCACTAAATGCGTAATTTTCACCGACCATAAGAGCTTGCAACATATTCTTAATCAAAAGGAACTCAATATGAGGCAAACACGATGGGTCGAACTCCTAAATGATTACGAGTGTGAAATACGCTATCATCCAGGCAAGGCGAACGTCGTACGTAGCCGACGCGTTAAGCCGAAAAGAACATGCCAAAGCATTTCATTTAATATGTTCTCCTATCTTGTCCAATCTCAGCAATCGAATTCGAGGAGCCCAACACTCGGCAATTACCGAAAATGACATGCCCACGGGAATTGATGGGGAGTTGGAATCTAAATCTGATGGTATTTTCTATTATCAAGATCGCATCTGGATCCCAGATCGCGACAATCTTCGTACATTCCTGATGGAAGAAATCCATAAAACTCGATATTCCATTCATCCGGGCGCTGACAAGATGTATCATGGCTTGAGAACCAATTATTGGTGGTCGGGAATGAAAAAGGATATTGCTTTATTCGTAGCCAAATGTCTTACATGTTCCAGGGTCAAAGCAGAACATCAACGACCCTCTGGACTATTGGTCCAACCGGTAATCCCCGAGTGGAAATGGGAAGCGATCACCATGGATTTCGTAACCAAACTTCCCCGTACCACAAAGGGACATGACAGCATTTGGGTAATCGTTGACCGTTTGACTAAATCTGCTCACTTCCTTCCCATCCGTGAACATTTCAAGGTTGAACAACTTGCTCGGATTTACATCGACGAGATAGTTAGTCGGCATGGCATCCCTCTCAGCATCATTTCAGATCGTGATGGGAGATTTCTCTCTCGGTTCTGGCAATCACTTCAAGAAGCCATGGGAACCCGCCTCGATCTCAGTACCGCCTATCATCCTCAGACCGATGGTCAATCTAAGAGGACAATTCAAACACTCGAAGATATGTTGAGGGCGTGTGTCTTAGATTTCGGAGGAAACTGGGACTCTCATTTACCGTTGGTGGAATTCTCCTATAATAACAGTTATCATTCTAGCATCGGGATGCCACCATTTGAGGCATTGTATGGCCGTAAATGCCGATCTCCTATTTGCTGGCATGAAATTGGCGAGTCCTACGTAATTCGCGCAACAGTGGATTCTCCAATCGTTGGTCCTGAGCTTATCCAGGAAACAACCGACACAATCACTCAGATTCGCAATAACCTTCTCACAGCTCGTAGCCGACAAAAGAGTTACGCCGACAAGCGACGCAAACCGCTTGAATTTACCGTGGGTGACATGGTCATGTTAAAAGTGTCCCCATGGAAAGGTGTGGTTCGATTTGGACGCAAGGGTAAATTGGCACCCCGCTACGTATGGCCGTTTAAGATCCTGAAAAGGATCGGACCAGTAGCCTACGAGTTGGATCTACCAATAGAGCTTAATAAAGTTCACCCAGTATTTCATATAGCCAACCTCAAGAAGTGTTTAGCAGACGAGAACCTTCATGTTCCTCTCGAGGATATCCAAATCGACGAGACAATGCAATTTATCGAGAAACCCTTGGAAATTGCCGACCGAAAGGAAAAGCAACTCAAAAGAAGTCGCATTCCCCTTGTCAAGGTCAGGTGGCAGTCAGCACGTGGACCTGAGTATACATGGGAGCGTGAGGATCAAATGCGTACCAAATACCCACAACTTTTCTCTTAAGGTACTCTCTTCTTAAATTTCGAGACGAAATTTCCTAAAGTAGGGGAGACTGTGACATCCGCCTAAAATGGATTCGGGTCAACGCAACCCAATTGGGAAATTTAATAAACCCTACTCAAGATTTACTTGACGCTAATAGGATCAAAACCTATACAATACGATATAAATTGACGTTAATAGCAAAATAGCATAGTATAACGTTATAACTATAATAAAATTAAATTAGGATACCATATTAAAATCAAATCAAAGTATGATACTCTAATTAAATTAAAAGAGTCAAACTTGAATACTATAATTAAACTTCAAATCAAAGTAGATTGTTATAATCAAATAATAACCTATTTTTTTTATAAAACTCTATTTTTATAAACTCTACATTAAATTTTATAAAATTCTTATATTAATTAGTGTATTACATAGAGATGCTTGTACTAGTGGGAAATTATGAAGACCACCTAAAGTCAAAAGTTATTCCCATGGTCTCCCACTCACACCTCTCATCATCTTTCCTTTCATTTTTCTCCCCAACACATTATTCTCATCACCACTCAAACCCTCTCTATTCTTTCTCTCACTCTCAATCTCGAAATTCTTCCAAGAAATATCAATTTTCCAGCCAAGAACAATCCCTCATACTCAAATCTCCATCCCTCTTGAAGCATTCATCAAGGTATGTTGTTAAAAGTTTCAAATTCATTAATGAAACAAATTAAATCCACCAAAATATCTAAAACTCATTTTATATATAAACCTGATTTTTCTCAGAATCCCAGCAATAAAATAAGAAGTTCTGGAAATTTTCAGAAAATAACTTATTTTTATTGAATTACTATAATTATTGCAATAAAATAAGGCAATAATTCACATAAAATACTTTTTCAGTCAATAAATTCTGGGAAAATTTTGGAACAACCCATATATTGAGTAAAGTGGATTTATAAAGTTTCATGCATTTATATTACTGTTTGATGCTTACTTTGTATTTTATTTTGTTATAGATAAATAAATTGCAAAATATAGTTATGTATGTTAAAAACTAGATTTTATATTTTTCGCACCTTATTAACATTTGAAAGACTCCATGACAAAATTTACAGATTTTTGTAAGAATGTTTGCTTATTTTTCCTGATTTAATGATTATTTAATGGTTTAAATTGATAATAAATAGATACACATGTCCAAAAATTATAAAACCTTATCATAATATCATATATAACATGTTAATCATAAATAAAAAGTCTAATGAATTTCTCTTAATATTTTCCTATTATTTATGATTTTATTGATTAGTTAATAATGAAAAACATAAGAAATACTTTCCATAGTCCAAAATATCCATAATATTTACAGTAGGCTCAATATAATGTTAGAAAACTATGGTTAATTTTCCAGAATTTTTGGGAATCATTTATTATTTTTCCCGAATTTTGTTGTGGTTTAATTATTAAAATACTAAATAAATACTAAAGCAGTTAAGGAAAATATGAAAATTTTACAATAATTACTATTTTATGAAATAATGATTTTCTGATAATTTCAGAATATTTCATTACTATTTAGTATTTAAAACCATTTTCCTAAATATCTAAGAATGTAAAAATGCATTTTTAATGATTATTTCATATAAATAATTGTTTATAATATATAAAATCTGTAAATACTTATAATTTGACTAGTTATTATTTTAATAAGAAATTATTAAAATCTTGCCTAAAGTGAAAATATAAATTAATTAAGCAAAGTAATTAATTCAATTTAAAATTCATTTAACATATAAATACATTAATATTCAAAACAAAATTTGGATAATTGTTAATTCATCTAATATAAGAATATGTGTCTAATTATTTTTATTAATACTATATTCTCATTTATCGATTCCTAAGCCAAAACTATTAATTATATTAGGTTCTATGACATTTTGACTCGAGCCGTCTATCGTACAAACACGCGCATTCCTTATTGGACTAATGTGAGTAATCTACCCCATATTTTATAATTTTCAATACTTTTGGGGTGTATCATGTGGTTCTAATATGTTTTCAACTTCATTTTATTATTTTATCACAATTGAGACATTGTTGGGGACATTTATACGTGAATCATTATTTGTATAATTATTGTTTGTTTACGCTACATATACTTGTAGTGCATTACCATTTTTAGTCTAATCTCCATGACTATGCCCGTATTCTTGAGGTACGTTATGGACAATAATAGCGCTATTGGGTTGACCACCCCGCCTTGGGACGCTAAGGTGATTGATTGCACGTGGTTGAGTGTGTATGATGATTAGATGCTCCATCCTATATATATACTTATATGTATATATAGGGTGAGGACTTATTGTTGTTGTTATAATTTGTTAATCAATTTTTGATTTATAAATTGTTATCTCAATAACACTTGTTTGCCAACTTCAAAAGAAAACAAATTTCAAATTATTCAAAGTCACAATTTTCGTTAATAAAACTAGATTACTCACCAACTCTCGTAGTTGACCTGTTTTTACCCATGATGCAGATTTGAAGAATGAAGTTGATGAAAAGTAGGGTGTACCTTAGAAACCCACAATACTATTTAAATTTCATGTAATAAATGTTGTTGTATTTGGATTTGTATTTGTATGTTGTGGATTTTGTTTGCATACTTAGTACTTAATTGAATCTAATCATATTATAACATAGTTGTCATGAGACTTTGAACAATATATCACGCCTTGATCGATTCCGCCAAGGATCGGGGTGTGACACAGATGTGTGTGGTCCCTTCAGAACAACCACTAGAGATGGCACGCGGTTCTATGTGACCTTTACCGACGATTTTAGTAGATATGGATATGTCTACTTAATCAAGAATAAGTCGGATACCTTTGAAAAGTTCAAAGAGTTTAAGAATGAAGCAGAAAATCAATTGGGCAGAAAGATAAAGATGCTTAGATCCGACAGAGGCGGTGAGTATCTTAGTATCAAGTTTCTCGATTACCTCAAGGAATGTGGAATTGTTTCACAGTTGTCGCCTCCAAGAACACCTCAGCTGAATGGTGTTGCAGAGAGACGAAACCGAACCTTGTTGGACATGGTTCGTTCCATGATGAGTCGAGCCTCACTTCCAATCCATTTCTGGGGGTATGCCTTAGAGACTGCCGCTCATATCCTAAATATTGTCCCAACCAAGAAGGTTGCGAAAACACCACACGAGATGTGGACGGGGAAAGTTCCCTCGTTGGTACACATCAAAGTCTGGGGCTATGAAGCATTCGTGAGACGAGATACTTCAGATAAGCTCGTAGAAAGAAGTGAGAGGTGTTACTTCATCGGATACCCAAAGCAGTCTTTTGGATACTTGTTCTACAGACCGAGCAAGGACGTGGTCTTTGTAGCAAGACGGGCGTTCTTTCGAGAGAGAGAACTCATATCTAAAGAGGACAGTGGGAGTACGATCGATCTCGAAGAAATTCAGGAGACGCCCGATGAAACAACCTTAGAAGAAACTAGCAACCAACATGAGGAAGAAGTTCCTGTTGGACCCACCGACATTTCGTTGCCCCTAAGGCGTTCAGGTAGAGTTAGCATGCCGCCCGAGTTCTATGGTTTCCATATTACCTCGGACGGAGACACGTTAGTCAGCGATTGTACATTGACTAATTTGGATGAGCCAGCTAGCTACCGTGAAGCAGTGGCAGGCCCCGAGTCTGCAAAATGGAAAGAGGCAATGGACAGCGAGATAAAGTCCATGTATGACAATCAAGTTTGGAACTTGCTTGACAATGTACCGGGTCGAAAGACAGTCGGATGCAAGTGGATCTTCAAAAAGAAGACCGACATGGATGGAAAAGTGCATACTTATAAAGCTCGGCTGGTTGCGAAGGGATTCACTCAAACCCCGGGGGTTGACTATGATGAAACCTTCTCACCAGTAGCCAAGATTAAGTCAATCAGGATAATGCTTTCCATAGCTGCGTTTCATGATTATGAAATCTGGTAGATGGATGTCAAAACCGCTTTCCTTAACGGGAACCTGACTGAAGATGTTTACATGAGTCAGCCAGAAGGTTTTGTACACACTAAGCACCCTGATAAAGTATGTAAGCTTGAAAGATCAATCTACGGGTTGAAGCAAGCATCTCGCAGTTGGAATCTTTGCTTCCATGAGAAAGTCAAAGAGTTTGGCTTCTCTAGGAGTGAAGATGAGTCCTGTGTATATGTCAAGGCTAGTGGGAGTATAGTCACTTTCCTGGTGCTGTATGTTGATGACATACTGCTCATGGGAAACGACATTCCGACCTTGCAGAATGTTAAGGCTTGGCTCGGGAAGTGTTTCGCCATGAAAGACCTAGGGGAAGCTGCTTATATTCTCGGGATAAGAATACTTAGAGATAGAAAGAGAAAATTGATAGGCCTAAGCCAGTGTACATATTTGGAAAAGGTGTTAAAGAGGTTTAACATGGAAAGTTCCAAAAAGGGAGAGTTACCAATCCTAAGTGGTGTTAAATTGAGTAAGACTCAAAGTCCGAGTACCGATAAGGAAATAGCTGAAATGAGTCAGGTACCTTATGCTTCGGCAGTAGGGTCGATCATGTATGCTATAACGTGTACTCGTCCCGACATATCCTATGCACTAAGCATGGTTAGTCGGTACCAGGGTAATCCTGGAAAAGCACATTGGATTGCGGTCAAGAACATACTTAAGTATCTGCGAAGGACAAAGAATATGGTATTAGTCCTTGGTGGCAGTAATGAGTTAAAAGTGAGTGGATATACAGATGCCAGTTTCCAGACAGATAGGGACAGTGGACGGTCCCAGTCGGGCTGGGTATTTCTTTTGAACGGTGGAGCGGTCACTTGGAAAAGTTCCAAGCAGGAAACGGTGGCTGATTCAACGTGCGAATCAGAGTACATCGCAGCGAGTGAAGCGTCTAAGGAGGCGGCTTGGCTAAAGAATTTCATCGGGGATCTTGGAGTTGTTCCGAGCATTCAAGAGCCGGTGGAACTTTTCTGCAATAATGAAGGAGCGGTCGCCTTGGCAAAGGAACCGCGAGACCATGGAAAGTCCAGGCATATCGAAAGAAAGTACCACTACATTCGACATCAGATAGAAGAAGGGCATTTACTGGTTAAGCGAGTATCATCCGAGGTCAATCCTGCAGATCCTTTGACTAAGGCTCTGAATAGGATCAAGCACAATCAGCATGCTCGGAGCATTGGATTGAAGGATGATGTTAGTTTTAGTAATTAGATAGATCAGAAACTTGTAACAGTATAAATGTAATTGACTCGGTGATTTTATAATAGAGATTTATAAATGAGTATTGTTACTGCCTTTGTCAATTGTTTATTTCTGTGTTTCTATATTTGCATGTTTAACTTCCTTAATAATTAGATTATTTAAAAACTCCACAGTCGATCATACTGTTAGGAAGTAAGTATGAATTAAGACTGTCATGAAATGGTTGCAGACTGTCTAAGGAGTTAGACATTGCAGTAAGACTGCTGCAACGTTCATGAGTACTTAGAAATAGAGATTTGAGTATTGGATAAACCCGCGCTTAACAGATTGCTTCATGGATTATATCACGAGCAATGTTAAGACGATAATATCCAGTGATCTTTAAGTGAAGAGATATGATCTGTTATTTGCGATACAAGTACTTATTGACAATACGAAACCGCGCCAGTAACTCGGTGCTATAAAACGCATTGTTGTATGTATTTGGACTAGCAAAAGTTATGGACATATGAGTCGAAACTTATCCGTCCCATGACCCAATGGGAAACAGATATCTGTAGGCCTCTCGATGATTTAGAAGTTGACTGAAAGTGTTGGCCAACCGGGACTTAATTAATGTGTTTAATTAGTAGTCTCTAAAGTCATATGCAAATCAGAAATCGAGAAATAGAGTATCAGACCAAGATTGATGTTAGTCCATGTCTTGAGTCTGAAAATATCTTGTTGGACGGAGGATCATCAGATCACTTATCTTTGGACAGAACTGACTGGGTCAGAGTTCAGACAATTAAAAGTCATAGACTTATCCAAGTGGGAGACTGTTGGATTAGGTGTCTAAGCCATGACTTGTAATTGTACCTTTTATCCTATGATTAAAAGCAAAGTCCATTTGGGTTGCCCTCATGGGTGGAGGATAGTTCAGTAGAGAGAATAGTTGATTTATTAATTGTATAATAAATCAATAGATTATATATATATATATAGTTTATTAATATATTTAAGTGTTAATATATTAATTAGAAACTATATTAATTAATTGAGATTTAATCTAGAATTGATTGGATTTGATTTGGAGATTAAATTAATTAATTAAAAGGTGCAGGGACTGGTTTGGCATTTATTCAATAGTTGAATAACTGGCCAGGTAAAACCAGGGAGCAAAAGTGGCGCCAACCTAGAGGCTCCTCCAGGGTTTGGCGAAACCCTAATTAGGGTTTTGGTAAGCCTGGTCCAAGTGGTCAAAAGCCTTGTCCAGTTGGAGGCTCCTTAAGGTTTCAGGTGTAACCCTAGGAGGCTATAAAAGGAACCCCCTGGCATCTCATTCTACACGCCATTTTCTCTCTGTGTTACTCTGCTGGACTGATTCTTCCATCCCTTGGGTGTGACTTGTATTTGAGGCAGGATACTTTTGCTGCTGCTTGAAAGGATCATAAGATCAAAGGTTGGTTTTCTTAATTCATCTTTAGAATTGAATTGTTTCCTTTAGGTTCTTAGTTCTAATATTCATAGAAGAAAACATAGATCAATATTAGGGTTGCATGTGAACCTTAGGTAATTTTGTGTTCATTGATTGCATAGAAACCCTTCACACCTTGCATGAATTGACCGCGTCATGCATTAGGGCACATTGCTCACAACCAATGTATACAATCAAGGCTACTTAACATTTTAGGAAAGTCGTGCTTGTTTCATGGGCCACATACAATTGTTGCATGTCATTAAATGTAGATTTATGTAAATATCATGTGTTCTAAACCTTAATGACACCTTTAGCAAACATATAAACACTTTCTCGGAGCAGAAATCCTCAAATACTCATACCATGAGTCAGCTCCAATGCCATATACTAATTGACGAATTGCGGCTATGCATTTTTGTAATTGAGTGAAACCTCTATTAGGATTTGCATACAGATTTAATTGGAAAAAATAAAACTTATTCTCCAAATCATCTACTATATGTTGAAATAATTGTTTCCTCATCCAAAACCACCATCAAAACTTTTTAACGTATACAACATCATCAGCAAAGTAGTATTCTAATAAACGATTGTGGGCAGCTTCATGATCTCTTTAGAAAGGACGTTTTCTCCTTCTCGAATGTGAACTTTCGATTTCGACGTTTTCTAAAATGTTGATTGTTTGTTTTAGCATTCTCATGACAAACATTTCCTTCAATGTCCTTCAATGCAAACTCATTCGATGATGTAGAGGAAGAAGATGATGACATTCTAATTGTATTTGGGTAAATGAAGATAGAAGTATTGACTATTAAGTTGTAGTAATAAAGTATAGACAAAATTACAAAAATAGTCCCTATGGTTTACCAAATATAACAGAATGGTCCTAAGTATTAGATTTTGACCATGGGGTCACTAACGTTTGCAAAATCCAACAAATACGTCCCTAATGTTTGTGAAACCTTACAAATTGGTCTTTGGGTCAGGTAAAAAGAAAAATACCCCTTTTAATTTCTTTTATTTTCTTTAAATTACTTAATAATTTTATTAATAAAAAAATACCCACCCCACCCCGTGAATTCCTCCAACAACGGGAACCACCGGAAGAAGGCTGCGGTGTCAGCATCAGCCTCTGTCAACTGGTGGACTCCTCTCTTTGGCTGGTCGTCAGATCCTGACTACATTGAGTTGGCCGTGGGAGGGGCAAAATTGTCCAACCCATTAGTTGCAGGTTTTGCGTCGACTTGTTTACATAATGAAGATGGTGATGGAGGAACCCAAGCCGGATAATTGATGATAATGGAGGCATTAACGGAGTTCTGCGACTTGATCTCCAATAATCCACGCCTCATTTTGCCGGAATTAATTGAAAAGCAATCTTGTCGGAATATGGATTAGGATTATTTGCAAATTCACGCCTCATTTTGCTGGAACATTGATTAGGATTATTTGTGTTCAAATAATTGGAAAGCAATTTTGCCGGCATATTGATTAGGATTGTTTGCAAATCCACGCTCAATTCCATCCACGCTAAAATAAAGGAACTGAATTCCCACTTTCTAATTAAACGGAGATAATGGCTAACATAGCATTGATTTAGTCAAATACGAGAATCACCATAATTAAAAAACAAATAAAGCTTAAAACTAATTCTGGATTAATCCAATACGCCGATGGAAAAGATGGAGGTATGTTGTCGGAATTCTGTAGTGTATCATCCAATCTTTTTTTGATTCTCATATAAACTGCTACGTGTGTATATATATATATATATATATATATATATATATATATATATATATATATATATATATATATATATATATATATATATATATATGTATATATATATATATATATATATATATATATATATATATATATATATATATATATATATAGAGAGAGAGAGAGAGAGAGGAGGGGGTATGGGATGGGGATGGGGGTGGGTATTTTCTTTTTTTCATTAATAAAATTATTAAGCAATTTAAAGAAAAAGAAAAAAGAAATTAAAAATGGTATTTTAGTCTTTTTACCTGACCCAAAGACCAATTTGTAATGTTTCACAATCATTAGGGACGTATTTGTTGGATTTTGCAAACATTAGTGACCCCATGGTGAACATCTAATACTTGGGACCATTCTGTTATATTTGGTAAACCACAGGGACTGTTTATGTAATTTTGTCTAAAGTATAAGTTGAAGTTGGTTTATACATGACTTGAAAAAAAAAAATCTTTTTAAACTCAATGGCTAGAAAAGGTGGGGGTGGGGTGTGATGGTTTTCTACGGTTGTGGCCTTTCAAAATTTGTGAACTTTGGGACTTCATTAGAAATAAAATGTTTTAGTCTTTAAAAAAGATTAAAAAAGGCTATTTCGAAACGTTCCTGCGAGAGGTGTTAGAGCTCCTCCTATTTCTCATCCTATGTTTATTCACTCCCAAACAATACTCATTAAACCAAAATATTTCCATAGTCATATATTCACTCCCAAAGAATACTCATTAAACCAAAATATTTCCATAGTCATATATTGCAACTACGAGCGCTCAGGAAAAAAAAAGATGTTGATAATTTCGTGACCAAGCCACACCCACAATCTCAACTCACCATTTTTTTTTCATGACAGATTTTATTTGCTAGAATGGTTGGCTATATGCTTATAGAATAAAACTTTTCATCTTAAAATTCGAATATTATCTCAATAAAAAAAATACAAAAATTTGTATTTTTCTACTATATCAATAGAGTACAATATTGATAAGCTTCATACTCTGATCACAAATTTTCATTTATAATTCCTTTTGTTTTCGTATTTGTTATTATGAATTCTTCGTATCCAAATATCCTTTTATAGATTCTTTGGGATCCTTCCTTTCTTCAAACGGAAGGAACAGAGATAGAATCAAACCGATTCCCGAAATGCCTTTCTGGATATTCCTCAATGTCCCGGCTATTCACGGAACGTGAGAAGCAGATGATTAATCATCTGCTTCCGGAAGAAATCGAAGAATTTCTTGGGAATCCTACAAGATCCGTTCGTTCTTTTTTCTCTGACAGATGGTCAGAACTTCATCTGGGTTCGAATCCTACTGAGAGGTCCACTAGAGATCAGAAATTGTTGAAGAAACAACAAGATCTTTCTTTTCTCAGGTGATCGGAAAATAAAGAAATGGTTAATCTATTCAAGATAATTACGTATTTACAAAATACCGTCTCAATTCATCCTATTTCTATTTAATAAAAAATGGATTGGCCTGGATACTTGGATTGTTAATGGGTAAGAAAATTTGAGTTTAGTTGGGTTGTATAGATAAAACAAAAAAAATATAGTTTTTAATAAAAAAAATTATGTCGGGTTGCTGATAAGCATAGTCTAACTAAACAAATAGTCAATACAATGTGATGCTATGAGAGCTGAATTTTCCACATTACATACTAATTACACACTTGTGTTAGTGCATATTCCTATACACACTAATGTGTTTAAACTAACCATGATGACTCGGTTAGTTGATAAGAGATCATGTTGCCAAGGGTGTTGTCCACACCCTCAGAGACAACCATCTTGATGGTTAAGCCCACAACTATCCACGTGGTTCACTCGACTACCTATAACAACCATCTTTGTCAGGTTGATGTTAACGATGCATGAATCCACGACGATCTAATCAGGATTGTTTATATGGTTCAACCACCGCGATTTATTGATCATAGTCATCCTCATCTTATACAATTGCTTAAAGTTTTTTATGGTCTCAAGCAATATGTGGTTTGCTCAATTACTTATTCTCATGGTTAGGACATTCGTCTAGTTGATGTTAACAATGCATATATTTAGTCTCACTTGCTCATCCACCCACATTTATTGATCCTGATCATCATCATTATCATCGGATATGCTTGCTTAAAGTTTCTTTAAGGTCTTAACTCTTAAGCAAGCACCTATATATTATAGTTTTTTATTGTCTTCTGCACTCTTTAAGTTCACTTTACGCTATGTATTTCGCATGTCTTTGTTCATCTGCAACACTTCTACCATCATTTCTTATCTTGTGTGTGTTGATGATATCATACGAGCTCCTCATCTTTTGTTGTTGGTATAATTCAACTAGATTTGAGGTTTTCACTGAAGCATTTGGTTTCCTTGAGTCATTTTCTTGGTATAAAGGCTACATTTTCCTATGACCGTATGACGGTCTTTATTTATCACTATTTAGTTTCTCTCCCAAGATCCACTTCTTCCATTTTAGTACTCGAGCATCTATAGTGAACACGATCATGCCAAATCGATGAGGAATTTTGCACAAGCATGTTGGTATTAAGGACGATTCATTTCTTGACATGATAATACAAATGTGGATTTTCATACGATTCACAATTTATACCAAAGGGTTTGAAGCCTAACGGTATAGGTATTGATGGAAAGGTGTCTTAACAATATGTTATGGGTTCAAGTCTCTCTTACGACAATAATGTGTAGTTTAGAAAGTATACTATAGGATGTTTGTTAGTTGTTTTTTTTTTTTTTTAAATGGTCATTCTCATTGGTACAATGCCATAAATAAAAATAAATACGCTTGTCAAGTCTATGTTTGTTTTGAAAAACAAATAGCACAATGCTTGCTTCTCTTTTGTTTTCTTAAATATAGAATTTTGATTTGATAATGTTACAAGATTAAGTAACAATACATTATCTTGGAACATGCCAATTAAGACAGAAATATCAAAAGGTTGTATCACACAGTTAATGTGCTAAATTCAAAAAGCAACATACTTTCATTTATTTATGTACTATAACATCATACTTCCATTTTTTCTGTTACAACATTACACTTTCAACTTTTTTCTTATTAAAGCATTTTACTTTATAAAATCAACCCAACTATAGCATTGTACTTTAAAAAATTTCTTATTAAGACATTTTAAAAAACTATAGAATTATTATAAAATTAAATAGGTTTTTCCTAGTGAAATGTTGTAATAGAAAGAAATGAAAGTAGGACGTACTAATAAACAAATCAATAAAAGTACGCTGCTATTTCTTGCATTTAACCCTCAATACTTCTCAAATATTCCAAAAAACCAAAAAAGAGCCACAATCATTCATATGAAGAAACAACTAACAACTAACAAAACAACGAAAAACAAATTCCAAATGATACATTAACATTATTCAGCCATAACTAAAATGTTTAACATAAATTCCCGGTTAGAGTTACATTATAAAAAACAATAATTTCAAGAAAACAACACTTAACATTTGCAAGACATTATTCATACAGCTTTCTTTATGCAGACATTTAAAGAAAGAATCCCATTATAACCCGCAAACTCTGAAGGGACAGTTAAGTAATTTTTCCTAGGTGTATGTTCAACCCATTCCCTACATATCTCCGGTACAGATTGCAATGATAAAGATGTCTCCATGTTTTTAGCAGTCAGTTGATATGAAAAAGAACTCTTTAACATATTTGATCCCACACAATCAACATTAAAAGCCCGCCCATGTTGTTTATTTTCATGATTGAGTATAAAGATGACACTTTCATGTTGTTCTTGAAGAAAGATGTGTTTTTGGTTTGTTTCTACACGAAGAGTGAAGGTGGTGTTGTAGGTGAAACGGGTGGTGGAGGCTGAATGTTGGATGCCAAAATGGAGGTAAAGATTCTTGGAAGATGATACAAAGGGGCATGATGATAAGGGGCAATAACAGGTGGCATGGGGGCATGTTTGTTCATGTTCAGACTTTTTGCTATAAGGGATTGTTTCTTTGCAACCGTATCGAGTGTTTTGGCATGATACTTTAATGGATTCTATGACCTTTTCTATAGCTCTACAACGGTTGTAGCCAATTGGCATACAGCAAGATGGACACTTTCTTTTCACTTTGTTACAGCATGAAGAGCATGCTATATGGCCATTCTCACACTGCAAATATCAGGATCATATATACTTATAACACTGAAGAAGGTTTAAAGCAATCGAGTACAAACATTCTTTCTTTCAAGGTAATCTTCGTGATTGTTTTGTCAATTAAGCCTAATTATATGTACTAGTCTCATATAAAACACATTGCAATAGCATAATTTCGTTGGAAATAATATAAAGGAATGTATATAACGAGAGAGATGAAATACCTGGAAGACAGGGGTACACAACGGATCAAGGCAAATCGGGCAATCCAATACATCTGGATCGGTGAGGACGGCTTGTAATGATCCATTTGCATTGTTAAACACTGGCGGAGGAGTTCTAGAACTCCGCATCGCAACAGTGAGATTAGGTAGCCCTAGGTGTGACGAACCCGCCGGAGAAATCACCGATTGCTGCCGATTTTGCACCTCCGATACTGGCTCCATCTCTATAGGTACTGGCACCTGTATAGGTTCTAATTCCTCGCTTCCAGCATCTTCCTCCTCCTCCGCCTCAAACTCGTCGTCCTCATCGTCTTCCTCTTCTTCAAATCCTTGCGAATCCGATTCTACATCTTCTATTGGAATCAAGTCTTCTTCCTCATCTTCCCACGCCGCAACCGACGTTTGGTATTGGACCGATCTCTGAGACCGGGGTTGCGATTGAGATGCGGGTTCGGCGAATCGTGGCCGTTTATTGGCAAGTGGAGCATCTTCGTCGTCTTCGCCGATTGAGAATCTGGCCATCGTAATCGCAGTTTCAACTCCCCTGTGAGTGTTTTGATTCGTGGAGGCCGTTGTTGCTGGGGATCCATTGTTTATCTGATTTTTCACACGCAACCGCATTATTTTACACTTCCGATTTAAACCTAATTTACCCAATTCAATGGATTTTATATGAAAATTTATAGGTTTTTAAATGGAAAAAATTACGATACCAAACAACATATTTTCAATTTAACTTTTTATCCATCTTTATTGAAATTACTAAAAAATATTAATGAATTCTTTTAATTAAATTCAACTAAAAAAACCTATAACACTAACCATTATAGTTTGGTTTTTTTTTTTCGGTTTCATCACTGAAAGAATTTTTTTACTTACACCATTGTAACTTTATTTTTATTTTCAAAAAAAAAAAAAAAAACACTGTAAATTTGTTTCATTTTCAAAAAAACTAGTGTAAGTTTTTTTCCAGTAATAAATTACAAAAATCATTTGAACAAATAATTTTTTTGGATACGAGGTGGTTTTTGGGGAAAAAATTCAAAGTTTGAATGATATAAAAATTAGTTGTTTGAATGGTTAAACTGCAAAAAAGTCAATTAGTAACAGTTTTTGTAGAATCTAAAGTTTTATGTAATGGTTTTTCGGAAAAATCAAACAAACTCTCAATGGTTAGTTAAACTAGACAAAAGTTCTTCCAGTGGTTAAACCGATAAAAACTCAAATATAGTGGTTTTATGAAAATAACCCAAAACTTAATACCAATTTTTGCAAATTAAAATGATATATATGACAGGAAATTTTGATAACCAAGTGATTTTAGTAATGTTCTTTTAAATGCAATGACCAAATTATTAAAAAAAATTGAAAATCCGTTTTTGTTTATTGCATTCTGTCCATTATAAATTAATTAGGCATTTGTTCAAAATACATGTGTGTTCTTGCCAAGGCATAAAAACATCATTTGTGAAATTTGGCTAACAATTATACATTTAGATTTTTTCTGCACTCTAAAGTACAAAGAGAGTTTTTGGATCTAATATGTTTACTTGTATAGAAACTATAATGTTAAAAATAAATAAAAATTACCCATGAAGTGTCGTATATATTAGAAGACTAGAAGTATTTTGTGGATAGTAAACCGAATAACGCATGATCAAACAATTGTATAAACGTATGGTTGTCAAGTGGCTTGAGGTGTTCTTTTATAGGGATTTCCGATCAAATGGCGATATTGAAATAAGAGTGTTACTCATGTTGTAACGGATATATGACTAACGGGTATAAATTAAAATTTGAACGATAATATGTAGGGTGAAATCAATAAATGTTTAAAGTAAAATACTAAGTGTAGTTTGAAATTCTAAAATAAATGATGA
The DNA here is from genome assembly GCA_023525715.1 of Cichorium intybus. Lineage (NCBI taxonomy): Eukaryota > Viridiplantae > Streptophyta > Magnoliopsida > Asterales > Asteraceae > Cichorium > Cichorium intybus. The sequence goes on along the minus strand of CM042011.1, from coordinate 129,422,918 downwards.
TATTATTTTTGTAGTGACCCAATTCGACATACCATTTTACTTATAAAGTTAGTGTAAACCATATTTTGCATAATTCAAAAAATTAAAGATAATTTACACGTAGCCTATGTAACATCGCAACCATTTAATTTTTAAGATCTGAATTTTTAAGAGGTCTGAGATTTTAAGAGGGTCTGTATTGTTAAGAGCTGAAATATTAACATACTGTTTGGTTGGAACCTCTTAATTGTTGTGCTGAATGAAAAAAATTACCATTTTACCCTTCTGTATTATTTTATTCAGATTTCAGGAAATCACAACTTCATATTTCAGATTAACAACTTCAATAATACCAAACATGAACAAATTAATCATACAACTTCAAATTTCAGCAAATCACAGAGCAAAAATAAACAGATTACAGCAAATCACAAAAACATCATATTTCATGTTTCAAATTAAAATCACAGAAGCAACACCGGTGTTCAAATTTCACAGAAACATCATATTTGCCTTTCCTGTCATCGTCTCAGGTGTTCAAATTTCTCAATATAAAATAACGAATTTCAGTTATCTCAATACAAAATAACGAGTCAATTTCAGTTATCCATACATGAACGGGTACCTCCATTTAGGGCATGCATTTTCACTCTCCAAACTTGAATTCGCTGCTGCATATCACAGATTAAGGGGCGCTAACGTCCTTTTACCCTTTGGATTCCACTGTACCGGCATGCCAATCAAAAGCTTCAGCTGATCAACTTCGAAGAGAGATCGAAAGATTCGGTAACCCCCTTCTTTTCCTTCAGAAGCAAAGGAGACAATTATCGAACCAGAAGTCAAAACCGAAGGCATCATCGAAAATCGGTAAATCAATAGTTACCGTCGTCAGAGGAGGAGGGAGCGTCCTTGTTAGCACCGCGGTTGTTCCGAGTCGTCAGAGGAGGAGATTCTGGATGTTGATAATGCACAACGAACTAAAGAGCTATACCTTCTTCGTCGATGCAGATCAGAGGAGTGGTGAGAGGCGGGAGAAAGAACGGGGAGATGAGAAAGAAACGGAATATGGGTTTAGGGCATAATAGGGAAACGCGTGCTCTTTTTTTATTCAGATATGGGCTCAAGTCTGAACTTTTAAGAGGTAACTTTTTATTTAAGAGGTGAAAAATAAGTTGTAATCAAACAATCTTAAACTTAAAAATTAAGTGGCTGCCTCTTAATTTTGCAATTGAGAGGTAAACAAACACAGCCTAAATCTCGAGTATACAAACTTCCTCTTGTGAGTTGTGAATATATGAGGAAGTAATAGGGTGAGTATAAGAGTAAATATATGGACATCATTGATTCATTGTTTTGGACCCTTAAGCAAAATGCAACGGCCAAAGGTGTTATGCGAAAAATTTTAATAAAAAATATCTGATTTTTTGTTGTTGTTAGCTCATTTTATAGGAATAAGGGTTTTATAAGACATCATAGTAATAATTAATAACTTTTATCGAGTTTGGATCATGTAAATTCACTTTTCATAAGCAATATTTCGACCATATATATTGTGGGTCACAAAACTCGCTCAAGGATGATCCAACTAAGTTTGGATAAGAAACCGGAAGTCCCAACCAAAATCTTGTAAGGTTCATTAGTTTTTTGGTGAGACCAAAAGGATTATTTTAAATCAACATTCATACCAACGTTTATTTCCAAGTGGATAAACGTACTTATTATAGTTACATAGCGGCTAGCAACTATTTAGAACAATTAACTTTAGCACCATGGTTCAAGATCTAAACAAGTTCATAACCAAACTTTTAGTACTTAAGTTTACGACTAAGGTTCAGCAGTTGAAATGGAATTCAAGCACCAAGGTTCGAGGGAGATGCTCCTCAACATGCATACCTACTTTAGAACAGAATCTTTATTAACTGTTGTATAAAATCATTTTTGCAAGGGGCGTTGCTCCTTGATCCAATCATCTGAGGTGTCAGAGATTAAGCTAGCATTATATAAGCGTGCATTTTACACCACTCGACTATTATTAGATCATAGTATAAAGTCTTGTTTGGTGATCATGTAATTTCCAAATATCTAAAATGTCAGATGACATAAAATTCACAAATTATATTCTAATTCAAAATAACATTTCGATAGTGAAAGAGGAGGATATAAAGAGAATGATATTGAAGTTGTAAATCCGTATGAATTAAGAGTTAAAGTTGAGGAGAGTATGAAATAATCAACTTTCAAATAAAGTTTTCTTTCTTCATGTAAGCACTCATTTATGGTTTTTGTTATTTTTTGGGGTAAATAGATTATGTAATAAAAAAATGTTAAATATTGGATTAAAATGGATTTGTAATAACATTATATTTGTTAGATTCATTAGCTATGAATTCTTTAGAAAATATGTTTTTTAGATTTTTTACAAAATGAAAAATAAGAGAAGTAAATATTTAAGACCGGTAGGAGTATTTATCACGGAGCCTTCGTGATGTCCTAGTCAGCTCCCCATCACACCGTGAACACCGTCCCGGGTGTGGTGTGATGGGCGTGATCGTGATGGTATGTGATAGGGATCACGGCTCATCACAGCCAATAGGGCTTTTTCCTCTTTTTTTTTTTTATAATTCACACTCAACCAATTAGAAGTTAGGATTTTTTATTTTTATGGAATTATTTTTATTTGGAAAAGATGATGTGGTGTGATGAATATTATTTGTGTGTTGTGATGGAGTGTGATGGAATGTGATAGAGGTAAAATCTGATGTGGCGCTGACGTGACACTCATCACATTTGTGCAATGTGATGGGTACTCCCACTAGTCTAACTAATGATTTATGATTACATGTTGAAAATAACATGCTATGTTGTGGTTGCTCAATTTCAAATATTGTTTGGATAAGTTATCATGGAACTATATGGAAAATGGTGGAGATTCCCGAGTATTTTCATAGTTGAAGTAGAAAAGGAAAAAAAAAAATATGGTTTGCACATTTGCTTTGGCCTTTAAAATATAACCTTTTGATCCCTAAAAACAAAAGGACAAACCAATTTGGGTTATTTAGCGTAAAAATCCCTAAATCAAAAAAAGTACCGCTATATAAACTTTGAGCTTTTAAATGATGAAAAAAAATTCAGGTAAACATATGTTACTAGTAGTAATTTCCTACATGTATATTTTTAATTAGAAATAATGTGGAAGATCTTGATCCTAGAATCCTTAAACGTAAGATACAGAGACAAATAACGATTAAATAAAGCAAAACAGTGATGTAGGTGCATTTTAATTAGAAATAATGCTAATTACAATTTTAACAAATTCTTAAACTTCCCAAACAAATTTTATGAAGATAAACACAATATTTCTATTTATATAATAATAACCTACGAAGTAGTTCAACAATACAATATTTTCTTTCAACCAACAATCACAAAGATACAAGTAATATGTAAATGTAGAACATGTAACTTTTTGGAAGAAGGTGAACACATGTATTTATAAAGGTTGGGTTATACACCGAGAGCTTACTTCATTTCGATGGGGATACCTCTTTATATCTAATGGCAACCTACCAGTGGTTGATCGTCTAATATACAAGTCAACGTTGTTTGATCGTTGTTGTTTGAGTTAGATCTAAGTGATTCAGAAGTTTGACTGAGTTAGAAGCTTTGATCGAGTTCTGAATGAAACCATGTTGTTTTTCTGATTGACTTTGTTGAATGATAGAAATGACCATGTTACCATTCTGTTCTATATTGTGTTGGATGAAATGTATCTGTTTGATAAAAATTTTGGAAGTTGTTGAATAATTATAAAAAAAACACAACACACGATATCCAAATTAAACATCATTCATTTTAAATCCAAATAGAAATGTATTGAGATTCAAACATAACAAAATAATTTGCATACAAATTTAACTTGAAGCATTTGAAAGTAGTTCATTAGCAATCTGGTCACACAAAGTAGCCTATATTGATTGTCTTTTGAACCCCATTCTATGTATTGTGTGTTTTGGCCATCATTTTTTTTTCACCTTGCACGTTAGGAATAAACATAATATTCTCAACTTGATATGTCGGGACTTATTGGTCACTCATAAATCCTCCGTTATTGTTATATCCCTAATGTTTTCACAATATTTCTCTAATGGATCTTCAATGCCCCACACTACTACTAAATTGGTAGTGAATATCCTTATCCATAATACTTCCTAACTTGCCTCCGACATGTTGATGTACTCTGGCTATATATTATAATACACAATCATGCTTTGCTTGGAGCTACACTAATTGGTTGTACCTCTAATCATTATGAAGATATAGCCAAATTATGACGAGAATCATCTCGATAAGTTTGCAAACTAGCACTAGTGTAACGTTTTACATCCAGCCCGCCTTCCAAATATTTGTAAAATAAGAACATGCATTCACTCAAGTACTTTAAAATGTCCTTTACTGCAATTCAATGCTTCTTAACACAGTTAATGACTCATCATTCTCAAATCATAGGAGATGTCAGGTCATGTACATGAATTAACATACATGATGGATCCTATATCCGAGGAATTAGCATTCATGCGTCTCACCTAATTTGGAGTGGAGATACATTAAGACTTGTTCAGAAAAAAGGCCTATTTTATACTGGGAGGCTTCCATGCTTTTGAATCCTGCATCTTGAATCATTTAAAGCTCTTGTCAATGTATTTACTTTCAACTAGGTCGATAATCCACCTAGACCTCTCTCTCTCTCTCTTTATATATATATATATATATATATATATATATATATATATATATATATATATATATATATATATATATATATATATATATATATATATATATATATATATATATATATATATATATATATATATATATATATATATATATATATATATATATATATATATATACACACACACACACACACACACACACACACACACACACACACACACACATATTTATCTAGGTTCATATATAAACTCTAAGTATTGTGTGAATGTATAACCAATTCTGTACCAATCAACATTCATGGGCAATTTCAGAATTTTATATACAATTAATTTAATAAAAAAAATAATATCTGATTTTTATGGAAGTTCCCTTAAATCATGAACCAGTTATGGAACCTCCCTTAAAATCTAATATCAAGATCATGATCTTCATATTCTTTATACATAATCTCCAATTCACTTCTTAATCATCTCCATAACACTACGCTACTGTTCATCACCATCACACCATCAATTGTAATAAAAAAACACAAAAGGGATAAAAGAAGAAGAAATTAGGTATTGGGTATGTGTTTTGCTGCAATCTAGCCCACATATGGAATGATTATTGAAGAATGGAACGTGATCTGTCGGTAATATAGTGATTTATATTTTTATGCAAGTCCTTCATTCTTATTAAAATTTGATTTGCTGGTTGTGTTTGTTGGTAGATGATGAAAAAAGGTTTATGAATTCTTTAAGAATGAAAGACTGAAACCAACATATAGTAAGGATATTCTTAAGAATGAAATAATGAAACCAGAGTATTCCTTTAGAAGGAAGGCTGAAAAAAGAGAGAACTGATGGTTCAAGTACATTACAGGTAGTGTTGGCTGGTTGAAGATAGATAAAGGTGATAAAACGATGAACAATAAAGAAGAATGTATGGTTTTGTATTTCAGTTTAGCCTATTAAAAATCAGATTCTTGAAGAATGTAGTATACATTATAATTTTTTTATATTCTTCAAGAATATTGTATATTATACAAAGAATGTGGTCTATTTACAAACAAATTCTTAAATAATGTAATATAGAAGGTTGTGTATATTCTTTAAAATGTTGTATATATTCTTGTTTTATGTTATAGAAATGAAAATTTGAAAATATGTGTTCATCGTATTATCATATGAACCCGCGTTTTTTTATCTTTTAATTATTAATCACAAAATACATGTTTAAATTTTATTTAATAAAAAAATAACTATTTTATAAAATCCCACCAAATTAAGAGATATACGAGGGATTTCTTTTTTAATTTTTGATTAATAGACTAAAATACAATTTCTAAGGGTTTAATTGTAAAATCCGATTAATTAATTTACATATGTTTACGATTTACCCCTACATTAAAAAACATGGATAATTTCGATCAGTTGTTCCACATTTGGTGATACATTCATACAATATATGCAATTCACCTTTAATCATAACTCTCTTTCTCTCTGTGTGTCATATCAGCATCCATTGGAAGCGACCATGATGACCGAAACCCAACAGATGCTACAATAAATGCTTACATATTAGGAAGAAAGGAAAAATCAAAGGCTAGACCAACAACATGAATAATATCAAAAGCTATTGGTTGACCATGACAACTCTGCATTAAGCGTGCCTGGACGAGAGCAGTTTCAGGATGGGTGACCCCTTGGGAAGTTTTCATGTCGATGGCCCATAGTGGACAACATTGTGATACGTGAGTAATGAGGATGTTATAATGTGCATACGAAGACGTCCTGTAATTGGTATCCGACGTTTTGGGTCATTTCGATATATGTTCCGATGTCGAGACCCCTTCCATCTCGGAGACGCTCATAAAACTTCCCAAAAACCCACAAATTTAAATTGTTATCCGTTATTCTCCGCACGATAAACCTCAATCACTTTCTAGAAAACGTCTTCGTCACTTTGACCAGTTTCACGTTGCTCTTTAAAGTTCTTGTACAAATCGTTGAACTTCATAACAAACTTGTTCATGTCTCGAATTTTGTTGTTATTGTGTCTTTCGATCAATAATGTTCATTCCCCAGATGCACATGAAACATCTTCCTAATATGATCCCAAAAATGTTTTTTAGCTTGGGCGTTTCCGGCTTCGGCACCCTCGGAAGGTTTCTTCTTTGGGGGTCCAAGATAGAGGAAGAGCGGGACCGGTTCTTTTCACAGATTTTTTTTGAGTTTTTTCGTTGGAGCGATGCCTCATCAGATTCGGATTCAAGTTGTATATCGGGGTTGGCATCGGAACTTGAATCGGATTCGGATTCGTCGACGGGCTCGAGTTGGGGTTCGGTGAAATTGATGTTAGGAGGAACAAAAAATGGGTTGAATGAGGATTAAGGGTAAAACGAAGATTGTATCGTTGGATGGCAGCAAGAAGCGTTCCATTAGTAGAATGTATGGTTACGACGATGATTCGGCGCTCGAAGAAATGTTTCTCGCTGTCTTTGATTTTTTCTGGGATGATTGTTTGGATGATGCCATTTTGTAAATTTCAGTGGTATAAAATACGAGAGTGTTTATGTGGTAAAATATAAAAGTGTTTTGTATATATATAAACATAGTACAATTAATTTGGTAATTTTTTTTGATATATCCAACGGTTATATAACCGTTTTCTTCCCGTGCGACGGATCTTCACCCTGAGAGGCTTAATGCGGGGTCACCGCATAAGAAGACGGTGTTCCCCGTGGAAGAATCGCCTAACCGTATCCCTTCCCGCACACCACACCGGACAGCCTAAAATATGTGATATTTTAAAAAATATAAATAAATCTAGGCTATTTTATGATAAATCATTAGCCACTAGTTTAATCAAACATAAGAATTTAGACGATGAAAGCTTCGTTAGCGTGTTATCATGATCTATCCAAATACGAACAAATAACAATAAAACGCACCAAGCAAAGGTGCGCAGAAGACCAACACACCACCGCGCACGGAGATGGAGAAGGGTTGTGTATCGGCGGCGTTTACAACAACACCAGCAGCACTATTACCACAAAGCTTCTTCGCCCAAAACCCTAACACCCATTTATCATTATTACATACCCAATCTAACAGTAGAAGAAGTAACCGCAGGCCTTCGTTATCCGTTAAAGCTTCTTCTTCTTCTTTCAAGTCGCAGACTTTGTCAAGTAATTGGGATGTACCCACATCAAATTACTCTGCTTCAGCTCCAGCTTGGATGCCTAAATTCGAAGAACTCGATACCACCAACATGCTTCTCCGTCAACGTATCGTCTTCTTGGGATCCCAGGTCTTAAAAAGCACTTTCGTTTTTGCATATATACTTATGAAATTAGTCGAATTGATTGGTGGGCTTTTGATTTTGTTCAATTTGATGGCTTAATTTGGGATTAGACACATACTTAACCATGTATAGAATTGCCCCCTTTTAAACTGCAACATGATTTTGTTCAATTTGATGGGCTTAATCCGATTCTATCTCTCTTTCTGCTCCCGTATTAGTCAATTCGTTTAATTTGTTGAAGGGTTTTGTTTCTGTCCAATTTCGTGGCTTAGGTTTTTGAGATTACACACACACTTAACCTTATAGACAATCAATTCGATGCATTTCTTGATAGGTTTTCGTTTTTATTCAATTTTGTAGCCTAATTTTTTGTACTACAACCACTTAACTATATAATATGTTCCTTCCTTTTATATCAATACTTTATCGCACATACTATCTCTCTTTTTCTATGCCATATCAATAAGTCTCTTTGAATATACTGATGGGGTTTACAATCACTATATTTGGCATTGTGTAATTTCTTGGGTTTAAAGTAGTGAGTAATTTGGTATTGGATAATTGTTATTTGGCAACATAAAGTTGTAATTTTTTATTAAGTGAATATAAAGAGTATGGAGTTGTGCAGGTGGATGACATGTCAGCTGATTTTATAATCAGCCAATTGCTATTTCTCGATGCAGAAGATGATAAAAAGGATATAAGATTATTCATTAATTCACCCGGTGGTTCTGTTACTGCTGGTATGCTTATTTATATCTTGCTTTAGTTAACATGGTTTCTTGATTTTTACTACTTTTTTTCAAGATTTTGGTAGTTGTTGACCACTTTGAGACATTAACTACAAAGCAATAAACACATTAAAAACATATCACCACAATGTTAGAACATCTCCAATGGTTAACCTCTAGGTTTCCACTAATTTTTATTTAACAAAAAAACCTATTATAAAAACCATTTCCAATGGATTAACCTTTTTAAAAGCTTTTTTTGAAATTAACAAATGTTTTCATCCATCTCTAATGTTTTGATTTTTATGAAGCCCTCTAATCTAATTTATCATTGTTAGCACACATTGTATTTCTCAAGTTCTTATTACTTTACAATAATGATATAGTTTTCTATAAACTATATCCATTACTCTTTTTTATATTTAATAAAATAGATTAACCAGTGAAAATATAATAAAGATTTAATATGTAAATATGATCAGGGTGTAAATTAGATGTTAATAAACGTAGGGGGCAAAATCTACAAAACAAATAAGTGTAATAACCACTTATGAAAAGCTACAAAGTTTTTTCAAATATTATCAAAAAGCTACTCTTAACAATGCATTCTAGTATGTTTTTTTTTTTTTTTTTTTGGGTAATTAACCCTTAAATTACAAGCTTAACCACAACATACATCTTATATTATAATTTAAAATATCTCTTCTTTAGGTCATTCAACGTTTTCTTTTAACGAGTCTATTCATGGTGATTAAAAGAGACAAGGATATAAATACGGGTCCCTTTAAAAATGAGACTTAAACTATATCACTAAAGAAAATAGTTAAGTGGCTAAGTCAATGACATGATGAAAGTACACGTCTTTTAATTAATTAACCACATCATCAAACTTTTGTACTTTATGTCCCTAGATAGATGGAGTAATGTTTATTCTTTTAATTAATTAATATATTTCTAAATGATACATGAAGGAATGGGGATATATGATGCCATGAAGCTAGTGAAGGCGGACATTTCCACCATTTGTGTTGGATTAGCTGCATCCATGGGTGCTTTTCTTCTTGCTTGTGGTACAAAGGGAAAGAGATTTTGTATGCCAAATTCTAGGGTTATGATCCATCAACCACTTGGAAAAGCTGGAGGAAATGTATGTGGTTTGCTTTCTTTATCATTACAAATCTTTGTTTTATATATATATCAATAACATATTATAATCTTTCATGGTTTGAGAGTAAGAAATTACGCACCATAAAACAAAGAATAAATCTACCTAATTTGTTTATGATGTAAATTCAAAAATTGTGAAACGGGTTAAATGCAAGAAATAGCAAGGTACTTTTGTGTATTTGTTTATTATAGCATCCTACTCATATTTCGTTCTATAACAACATTTTACTTTGATAGATCTACTTAATTATAGCAACATTTTTCAAATACAAATTACAAAGCAATTTTCATTGCTATGATTGGGTAGATTTCATAAAGTACAATGCCTTAATGAAAAAAATTGGAAGTGCAATGCTAGATTTTTTTCAGTTTATCTTCTTAATAATAATTTGTTTAAGTTACATTGTTGTAATAGCAAAAAGTAATTGTAGGATGCTATAATAAAGATATAAATGAAAGTACATTGCTATTTCTTGCATTATATGGATAACATATTACTTTTAACTTTTTTCATTATGAGTAATTTTCTTTCGGCCACCTTCCTAATATTATTCGTTACAAGAGGTACTTCACCTATCTTGGGTCAAATGAGAAATGAAAATCAACTTGTATACTCTTATTACAATAATCTTTACCCTTTTAAAACTAATTAATGGAAAATGCTACCATTATGATGAGATACCTTACGTCAAAGATTCTCACTTCTTTATATATGTAGGCAACCGACATGAGCATACGAATAAGAGAAATGGTGTACCACAAAGTCAAAGTCAACAAAATTATCTCAAGAGTCTCGGGAACTCCTTACGAAAAGGTCACTTTCATTTTCTCATTTATGCATCAAACTTTCTTCATATAACATAACATCAATGATTAATGATCAATAATCAATGATGAATGATGAATGCAGGTTGAAGCTGACACGGATCGCGATTACTTTATGAACGCGTGGGAGGCAAAGGCGTACGGATTGGTGGATGAAGTGATTGATGATGGAAAACCAGGTTTAGTTGCACCAATTGCTGACACAAATCCACCACCAAAAACGCGCGTTTGGGATTTGTGGAAAGTTGAGGGAAGTAGAAAGGCAATGAAGAATATGCCATCCGAAGATAAAATGTTGAAGAATGGACATGTTGGTGGTGGTGAAGATGGAGATCAAAAGAATGAGGAAGAATCGGTTTCTACTTGAGGAAAGTTAACAATTGAAGGGTTGTTATGAAATAGTTGTAATGCTAGATGCTTTTGTTTTGAATTTTATGGTTAATTATTGAGTTATTTGGACTCTTTTTGGTTGGTAAAATTCTCATTAGTAATGCCAAAAGAGGATACTTAAGAAGTTTTGTTACTTCCTTTTACAAAGGGAAAATGACACTGTAGCCCAACAACGTTTCAGGTTTTGTTTTAAAACGTCCTTAATCTTTATTTTTTGCCTTCTAGGGGTATGAACTACACATTTACCTGTTTATTTGGTCACCTCGTTAGTTTTACCCGGTTGCCTCATGAATACGTGGCAAAAAAAATCCACGTGTACAATGTGATATGGTTTTACCCGTTTTGAAATTTATAGCCCACATCATTCTCATAAAATGACCCATTCAAACCCAAACAACCTTAAGTCCATATCTTCTGCTTTCAATGATTCATCAACCTTCCAGTTTCATCCAAAAAAGAATCGTTTTTTAATTCACAGATCCAAAACAATTTTGTTCGAAACTTATTTCAGATCGGAGAGACGAAAACTACCTTGAGGATGCCCATGCCGTATAAATCAACCATTTCGCCGGTAGGTGCATGGCCTTTGAACGGACCTTCAAAGTAACCCCAATGTCGGAATTTGTAAGAGATCACCGGCGGTCCAGAATGAACGATGGTCCATATCTTCGTAATCGATTTCATAATCGATTTCAGATGGTGGAGAAGACGATGGTCCATATCTTCATAATCGATTTCATAATCGATTTCAGATGGTGGAGAAGACAATGGTCAGGGACGATGATGGTGGGAGCCCGATTTCAGCACTAATGGGAGATGGGCAGCCAAGAAGAAGCAAGATTAGGGCATCAATGGGAGATTTCAACATCTCTCTTTCTCTCCCGATCACGTTAACCAACTACTCTCCTCCTCAACCTTCTTCTCCGGTCGTCTGCAACCATCCACCACTGCTTCTCCTCACCGCCGATCACCTCCGCTGCCTGCTCGCACCTTCGTCTAGTCGCTACGTTTGCCTAATGTTAAGGGGTTTCCAAAATTGCCCATTGCTTGAGGATCTGAGTTTGTTACGCTCCTTGAAGGAAGCTGAGATTCAACCTAAATTGATAGGCAACACGGTAAGTGTGTTTGGTGGAATCTTTGTCGAGTGGCCTTTACTTCTTCATCGGGTACATGCTTATTCTTTTTAGGGAAAATGACTCGATCTCAGTTCCAATTTGTAGGTTCAGTGAGCTTCAGTCTGGAATTTATGAAGGGAATCGAAAACACTAACGGCGTCCACGATTGAAAGGTTGCAACTGCTTTCCGGTGAGTTCCAATCTCTTCGAAGGAAACATCCCATGTTTCCCGATCGGCGGTGACTTCTCTAAGTTCTAATATCTTTGAAGGAAACATTACCAGAAACAATCGTTGTGTTTAACTCACGTATTAGCTCACAAGTGACACGTAATACCCTCACAAGTGATATGGACGATGACTAGGATGGATGTTTGTGGTGATTAGGCTGATGGTAACCGGATGACCCCTTCAATTGGTGTAGAATGATGTTTTAAAACGTAAATTGTAAACGTTATTCCCCTAAAAGGCCAAAAAAAAAAACCCTCAGGGATCTTTTAAAACAAAAGGTGAAACGTCGTTGGGCTAGAGTGTCATTTTCCCTTTTACAAACTAATAGTATCTACATTTCACAAATTAGAAAGATTTTGCAAAACAATGTGGAGATTCGTTTTTATTTTATTTTTTTAGTATTTTTTTGTAAGCTATGCTTATATAAAGTTACATGATTGGCTACTATAGAGTTTTTTTTTTTTTTTTTTTTTTTTTTTTTTTTTTTTTTTTTTCTAATCATTCTTTACTTCCAAAATATTCTAAATTTAATTGTACCATGAATAGAATTTAAGGAGATATCACATAACCAATGAGGATTTTGGTTTTCGGTTAAAGAATTAGACGATCTTCTTTATATATATATATATATATATATATATATATATATATATATATATATATATATATATATATATATATATATATATATATATATATATATATATATATATATATATAATATGAAGTGGGCAAACATGTTTGAAAAAAAGAAAGTAATATAACTTGTATGTTCCAAAAGTATCTAGTTTATCTTTCGTTACATTATGTTAGAAATTTTTTGCTATGTGCACATTTATTTGAATGTATTGGATTTTTCAGTTTTCTTAATTATTTGGTGCATTTTGATTACTTTATGGGTTATTACTATATATATTAAGGCCTTCCGGTGTGCCCGGGCTTGGGCTAGTGCGATGCATCCGACGAGTGCGGTGAACACCGCCCCGCCTGTGCGAGCCCCTCGCAAACCGACCCCGCGCGAGCCTTCGACGTTGAGTTGGAGCCGTTGGCCAACGACTATAAAAATGGCCGTTGAATGTTTTTTATTTTTTTTTTAAACACATATATATATACACATCAAACACAAAAAATTCACACTTTACATCTCAAAATATTCTCCCAACTTTTCCAAACATTCTCCAAAAAAAATTCCAAATGGCTCCCAAACAATCATCCCAACGAAAGTCAAAAACCGCGAAGAATATCTTCCCGCAATCGTCACCGGAACCCGCTCCGTACATTCCGCAAATGGAGCGAGCGTTTTTTTCCCCACCTCAATTCCAATACCAATCGATGCCCCCAAAATTCCAATACCGCAATCGCCCTTCAACCCGTTTTTCGGGACACCTACCGGGGACCTTCCGCGGCTTTTACGGAGCCACAACCGCAACATATCGACACTTCCGATTCGAGCGACGAGGCGGTGCCGGAGACACAACCGGAGGATTTCGAAGAATCCGATCCCGAACAAATCCCGCTTCAACGAAAAAGCCGAAAGAAAGCCACCGGTCCCGCTCCCGCTCAAGCGTGGACCCAAGAAGAAGAAGAGGTTATGCTAGCCCGTGCTTGGGTTGCCATTTCCAAGGATTGCGAAGCCGGAAACGCTCAATCAAAAGCACATTTTGGGAGACAATTCGCGTAGTTTTTCACAAAAATTTGGAACGTGAATTTTATCGTTCCAAAGATTCGTTGACGACTAAATTTCGAGTCGTTAACGGTTACGCGAATAAATTTAACGGGTTGTTCGTGAACTTTATGGGGCAACCGCGAATCCGACGAGAGCGATCAAGATATCTAAAAAAAGCTCTTACGGTTTACCAACACGACAACAAGGGTAAACCGTTTTGTCAACCATTTCAACGCACGTCAAATCCACCGAAGAGGAAAGATTGGCGAGAAAAACTTCCCGCGAGAACAAGGACCGGGCGCTCGACATGCTAGTCTTGATACAACCTACCGAGCATCTCACTGGCGCCGCTCTCGAGTTGGCGTTAAAATTGAAAAACGACATAGTCAAAAAATACGAGATGTAATTTTAGTTTTTTATTTTAGTTTAACGTAATGTTTGTCGTTTTTTATTATTAGTTTAACGTAACTTGTCGTTTTTTATTTTTAGTTGTAATTTTAAATTTAAGTTTAATTTAGTTTATGAAATTATTTATAGTGTTTTTATTCAATTTTTAATTTGTTTTTTAAATTAAAAAGTGAGAGGTAGTGAGAGGTGACTATTTTCGGGGGTAAAACAAGAAGAGAGAAATTCTGACTGAATGCTAAGGTGGCAGTTAAAAAGTAAGAGCAAGAGAAATGATACCTGAAGGCATAAAAACCAAAGTTTTTCAAGAAGGATCGGTGGAGAGGGGGGTTGGGGTTTTTAGGCGGGTTGCTTTTTTTTAACGAATCTCTTATTGCCATCTGTTTCCCGCCTTCCACGTTTTCCCATGTTGCCACCTCTTCCTTGAACACTTCTCCTCTATCATATCGATCGCCCTATTTACTCATTTTTATTGAGATGAAGCTTTTTATTCAGAGGACTCATACAGCTTCAATTCGAGTTTGATAAGAAAATTAGGGCTATCCTACTGAACAATCAAGGGTTTGATTCACGTTTCCACGGCGATATATAGGAATTTTATTTTGGTTCGATGTTAGTCGCCAATGATTACCGTTATCCGACGAACTTCCACATAAGTGAGATTGTTGTTTTTTGATTACTTCGGTCTATACCTGCAATTGGCTGTTTGTTTTGGTGATTCAATGGGTGGATTATGTGGTAAGCCTGCTGCAATCGATGATGGTCGTGCGAGTTCGAGTTCAAGGGATAGAGTACCGAGTAAAGCTTCTTCAGAATCTTGGGGATCGCGTTCTAAAAGGGTAGAAAGTTTTAGGGTAAAGAATAGAGGTGAGGTAAGAACTGGATCCATCGACAGGATACTAAATTCTTCACGGCGTGTTCGGGATGATCATTACGAGAAGAAGAGAGACGTGTCGGAAGTGTGTAAGTCTCCTTGACACCCACAATCGATTTCTCTGGCGAGTTTTCAACAAATCGATTTCTTTTGCAATCCGAGAGAGAGGAAGGAGAAGGTTTAGTGGTGCCCCTCGCTATCAGGAACCATTAACCAAGACGCGAATTTCTTGAAGATACGATTTCTCAGGTACTCCCATGGCTCGATCTCGACTTCAACCTTCCATTTTCTGATGAACGCATCTTGCAACAGCTTAGAGTTGGGCTACAAGTTGCAATTGAACCAGTTAGTACTTATACCATGACTTACAATTAACACCAGGGCCAGGGGATACCATTTCACTTCGATACCTCCCGTTTCCAACATCGGTTCTTCAATTGTTGAAGGTTTGCTACTGAATCTACTTCTGCTCTTTAATTGTTCATTTGTTCAACTCTTTACGTCTTTAATTGTTCATTCGTTTGGTACCTCAATCAATGAATGTGATTTTCACAGTAGTTTGGAGATTAGTAATTGTTTGTGGTTTCCCTTCATCTGTGTTGTAGACTGGTAAATGAAGTGGTAACTTATGACTTCAATTTGGATGTGGGTTTGTTAAAGTATGATTCTGTTTGATAATCCATAGTTTGTGCTTAGAACTACTAAGTCCTGTTAAGTTTGTTGTCTTTGAGATTGATCAACCGGTACTTCTCTATTTTATATCTCATCATGGAGTACAATCTTCAAGTTTTCCATAGATATTGATGAATATGCATTCATTTTTAAATATTGAATGCTAGAACTCATAAGTTTGACTCCAAATGCCAACTTTCCACAGTTGTGTTGTGGTAAAGCTAATTAACCCACTTTAACCTGGGTTTATTTTTTCGGTATGCAGACATAAGGTACATGTGACTTAAGTGAATGTTACCTCAATTGTTATACTTTATCAACTGTGATTGCTCACTATTTTTTCATTTTGAAATTTAACATAAACAATTTCTTTTGTTATAACCTAATGCCATAAATTTAACAAACATTTAATCCTTGCCACATATGGCATTTGCTAATTTGTTTTTGCCTCAGTTATGGTGAAATTAGGATTAGAAAGGAGCATGAAAAATGAAAAATAAACTTTTCTCATACAAAATCTCAAAACCATTGACCAATGGATGCACAGAATATTCTCCATATGAATAGTAATCGTCGTGAAATTAGCTATGCACAAAATTCATCTTTTCGGGTAACTGTCCAAATTAAAAAATTATGAAACCTTTTAACAGTTATATGTTATTATAGGTTTATATGTATGTACTATGGAAATCATAAATTATTCCTTAAAAAGTAAAACCCTAGAAAAGCAAATATATTTTGGGGGAATAGCGTGTGTTCTGATTAATATTCCAATAGAAGCGTTGTTTTTGTTGCTGATCCTACTTTTGGTAAAGTTTGCATCTCTCATATCCTCCATCCATTACTTTTTTTAAACAAATAATCATAATTCACTTGTATAATTGTGTAGGTTGTTTAAACTACAATCTACTAATAAGAATACAAAATTAGATATACGGGGTAGATTGCAAACTATTTATTATACACGACCCAACCCACCTCAAACCACACATTTAAATATACACAAATTACAAAATAATTTTTTTTTAATTCCAATTATAAGCAGATTGTGCAAAACACGACCCCGAAGTAACCGGAGACACAGAAAAGAATTTCGCCGAACTTCGTGAAGCGGAATCTTTAGAAAGCCAACAATGTGCTGACGTGGCACTCTTGGAGGCGAAAAAAATGTTAACAATTTTCACTTGTATAATTGTGTACGACTTTTGGTTTGGTCTTGAGATTGGTAATTACATGTTTGTACGACTTTTGGTTTGGTCTTGAGATTGGTAATTACATGTTTTGCTGGTTTGCGTGGCCACGTGGCATAATTTTATCACTATGTCCATTGGTGTCGATGTGGACTTTAATGTATTGTAATTTAATTTTCTTTTTAGTTGTTATTGTTAAAACAAGAAATCCAATTAATGGACGTATGTGTGTTCACATAATGTGTTATTGAGATACATTGTATTTTTAATTTTCTTTTTAGTTGTTATTGTTAAAACAAGAAATCCAATTAATGGACATATGTGTGTTCACATAATGTGTTATTGAGACACATTGTGTGGACTTATAAGTTTACTGGATGATATATTGATATATGGTAGTTATTACAAGGTACCATCTAATACAATTGAGTTAAAGACCAAAATATATTTCTATTATTTATGCATGAATAGTTGTTCGATGATAATTATTTTGTTGGACAAGAGAAGACATAAAATCTAAAGTATATTTGTTTTTGGAACGTGTGTATTGATTCTCAACTTAAAAACAATTTTAAACTTGTACGATTGAGTGTACCATATCATGGCATTAAAGAAATTCATTCTCTGTCTCAATATAATTGTATAATTGTAAAATTAATGGTTGATCAATTATGTGGCACAACTTGTAACATTAAATTTATTAACTCAACCAATACTTATCCATTACTAACAAAAACTCAACAGTCAATGCTAAAAACTCTCTACATACAAATAAAGTTCAGTCAGATTCAGGGCCGGTCCATTAGTTTTTAATGCCCCGGGCGAGATAATAAAATTATGCCCTTATGCTTATAGTGTATGAGATACAAGATGCATATATAGAGTTTTTATAAAACAAAAGTGCAACAATTCCATTAAAAACCAGCAAGTGGGAAGCTTGCAAGGCAAAATGAAAATACAACAAATATAGACAGAGCCACAATAGAGATAGAAGGTTTTAATGAAGTTCCAAACAACTAAACAAATAAGGAAAAGTATCCCCATAAGGACTGAACCGCGCCAGTAGATTGAAGACCAACAAGTGACAGGGGCAAAATCGTCCAAGGCCCCCCCCATATACCTTGTATAAAACAGCAGCGCCAAAAATCAACAATAGGAACACCAAAACACGTTAAAGTCTCCGGCAGAAATATAGTCAACCCATGTTCTATGTAACCTCAAACCTTTAATATTCATAAGATTTTCGTATCCAGGACAAAAAGACCTACGATAGATGATCACGCTCCTCGATCTTGTACATCTAATTCCGGATTTCTAGGCGTCGATTTGGAGATTTCTAGGTGTCGATTGGCAATCAACCAATCATACAGCGTGATACGGCTTTGCGTTTTCCCGCCACAGCTTTAATGCGTTGCGCGTGTGTTTTTTTGGATCGACTGAAAGAGTATTGGGTTAATGTTTGGGATAAACATATATACATACTATTAATTGTTGGACATAGCTGATGCCCCCTCTAATTTTGCTGCTGTAAGAACCTGCGAAAAAGTCAAAAAGGGTAAAACCGTCTTTTGACACGTTATAAAACTATTATGTAAAATATTATGTATTTGTAACATAATGATATAAGAAATAAGAAATTATATGAAATTTGGAGTTTTTAACGCGTGAATAGTAAAACTTGACCAAAAAGGGCAAAATGGTCATTTGACATGGAAATGACCAAAAATGTTAAGAAAATGTCAAGTTAGAAGTTAATGGGGCAATGTTGCAAGATTTTGGGTCTTAGGACCATTTTTGTAAAGAAAGTGTAAATTTAGGACCAAAATGTAATTATTTTATAAATATTAAATATAAAATAAGAGAGTTATTACTCTCTATGTTCAGAAATCATTTGAGAGGATTCTAGAGAGCACGAGAGAGAGCTAGAGAGAAGAAGAACACGGGAGCTCAAGGGAATTGCCAAGAAATCAAAGGAATCAAAGGTTGGAATTAGTGATTCCAATGTAAGATTTCATCTTCTTTAACCTAGTTTTTGGGTATATGCTTGAATTTGGTCTTTGGATGAAATTGAAACTGCAATTGCAGTTATAAATCATGTGGGTTAAGTAGCTAATGCTTCCAATAAGCCATTAGTTAATAACTTAACTCAAAAACATGAAAGTCATATGCTATTCTTGAGAATTTTCAAGTTTAGCCAAGAACTTTAATCTCTGCAATTGATCTATTAAAGTGTTTTTAATGGCTTAAAATGTGTTATTAGTCAAGGGTTTTAGTCCTAGAACAAACCCCATACGAATAAGAACTGAAATAAGTGCTTAATGGGTGAAAACTGCGTGCTACAGTGCACAAATCGCGACTGATCAGGCCACTGCCCAGGCGCCAGGCGCAGTGCGCCCCTAGCCAGGCGCAGTGCGCCTTCAGACAGGGACCAAATTTGTTAAAAATCTCAAATATTCCAAACGCTAGAAACCATAGCTAGACATGTCTGATTGACCTGAAATTTTAGCCATGACCCTAACATGGCATAAGAACATGTCGGGAATGGTCAAATCCATAATCCGACCTTGCGGAAAAGTCACTGTAGCGGCAGTGGCGAAAATCACTATTCACTTCAAAACTTAATTTTGGAATTTGAGCTAGACTTGTCCAATGAACTTCAAATTTGAAACACAAGTCTAATATGGGATAAGATTTCATGGAAAAGAGTCGGAACTGAAATACGACCCCTCGGGATTACTGTAGCAGTATACGCGTATCTCGGGGAAAACGATAAAACGAGTGTATTAATGGTTATACATTTTTTTATAACCTGGAGTTATGTCATATGAGACTTTAGAATTATAAAGTAATTATATTGAGTATTTATATATATAATACATGTATAGGTGGTGCTTCAAACGTTGTGGAGCACGGGAAAGGAAAAGAAATACGAGAAGCTTAGAGACTTGTAACAACGTCAATGTGAGTTTTATGAGGATTTTCTATAGTACATAGCAAAATGATATTTTCAGAAAAATGAGATTTCCAAATACATTTAAATACTAAAGTTTGGAAAATAGTTTTTGATGAAGCTCTATACAAGGGCTTAGTGTTAAAAGCAGATTTTTAAAGTATTGTTTGCAAAGTATTTTGAAAGAAGTTCCTTATAGGAACTAAGATGTCAAAAGCAGTTTTGAAAGTATTTTTAGCAAAGAATTATAAAAATGTTTGAGTAAGAGTTGTTTACAAATTGTGTCCCATTTTGACCAATTTGAGATGAAATGAAGTAAGAATTAAAGAAAGAAAGAAGTATGAGTCAGTTGTCCGGACTAGGATCACCCACATAATCGGGGGATCAGAAGACACTACTGGGATGGTACCTCCCGTCGCGAAGTAGTTGTCTAGCTTAGTATACCCTTGTGCTTGAATTCGTTCCAAGTCACAAAGGGGAGACAGAATGAGCATACCCGAGTGGGCAGATCTGTTCTGTCCCACGAGGGGAGCTAGTTGAATGAATTAATTAACTTAATTCATAAGTTTCAGTTGGTCACGAGAAAATGAGAAAGAAAGCGGTTTTATGAAAGAATGAGTTTTTTTAAAGTTTGAAAGTAAAGAAGAAAAGATATTTTGAGATTTATGAAATAAATCAGTTTTAAGCAATGTACTTTTAATATATCCAGTTTTGAACAAAAAAGTTTTGGGTCTAAACCCATATTACTCACGAGGCTTTATGTCTCACGTATATTATTTTTTTTGAAATGCTATGTACTTAGGTGAAAGGAGCGAAGGTTGCAGTTGGGACCGGTTGTACACTGTAAGTTTAAATTATGGTATCTGTATTGAGTCTGTAATACCTCCTTGAGTTTAAGTTTGTAAAATAATAAAAAATTTAAGTGGCTATTTTATAGTCACGAATTTGTAAAATATGTTTGTAAAGTAAACTGTATTTGTATTAAAATATGGTAGAAGAAAAGGGGTGTTACAGTTTTGGTATCAGAGCCAAGGTTTAAGCGAATTAGGTTGGAATACCATCCTAGGCTTAAACTAGCAAGAGTAGTAGTAAGGTGCCTTAGTAATATAGAGGTACAATTAGACCTATAGAAGTTATAGAGTGAGTATAACTGCTATAATAATGCAGTAAAGATAAGGAGATAATATGTTACCGCTTACAAAATACTATATAGAATTGTGTATTAAACCAATAATTTGTTCATCTATATAGTAATGGGAGACAGAAGACAAGCTGACAGGGGTGAGGGCAGTCACACTTCTTCAAGAGGAAGTGAACCACATGTTCTTCGAAATGATGAGGCCGAGCCAAACCCACCACCACAACCTGTCACCATGGAAGCAATTCAGTACCTAATCAATAATTTACGAAATGAACTGAAGCAGGATGTGCATAACATAATAGACAGTCGAATGGGTGAACCTAGTGCCCAATCATCACAAGAAGTCTCCAAAAAGACAACTGAGGAAGAGGCTACTGGAGGGAACAAGAAGGAAGAAAAGGGCTGCTCTTTTAAGTCCTTTATGGCTTGCAAACCGCCCGAATATCATGGCAGTTTTGAGCCAAAGGTAACAATGCGGTGGGTCCGAGAGATTGAACAAGTGATGCAAGCAAGCAAATGTGGAGAAAACGACCGAGTCAACTACGCCTCTCGGCAGTTGAAGGACGATGCTTTGGTGTGGTGGAACACCAAATATGAAAGCTTGGGAAAGGATGTTGTATATGGTTGGTCTTGGACAGAGTTTGTTTCATGTCTCAAAGATAAATTCTGTCCCATGCGAGATTTGGAGAAAATGAACGATGATTTCTTAACAATAAAGAAAGGAGAAATGACGGTTGACGAGTATACAAAGAAGTTTTGCGACATGTTACCTTTTGTGGGGGAGTCTTACCCAGTGAGCGGTCCCGAATTAACCGCTATGTCCGGGGTTTGCCATGGAACTATGAACTAGAAGTAAAGAAAGCCGAGACGCTAGATGGGGCGATCAATGCTGCCCGAACTGTGGAAGATGTTGGAAAAAGAAGGAAGGAGGAAGGACCTGGTTTTAGTGACAAGAGGAAGACATTTAGTACAAGTGGAAACATAAAGAAGAAAGGGAAGATGAGTTCAAGTCAGAGCCGACAGGGAAGTGTAAAGAAGTGCGAGAAATGTGGGAAAGAACACGGTGGCGAGTGTCGAGCGGGATCAAACGCCTGCTTTAATTGTGGTGGATTCGGTCACAAAGCGAAAGATTGCAAAGCCAAGAAAGCCAGCGAAGTGGAGTGTTTTTCATGCCATCAGATGGGACACTATAGTTTCAACTGCCCAAACAAGGGAGGGGAAACTGTGGTGTCAACAGCTCAAAAGAAGACCGAACCCCAGAAAGTGAAGACTCGAGCTTTTCAGATCACCAGGGAGGAAGCGAAGGAGACTCATGATGTGGTCTCAGGTATACTACTAATCAACTCGACACCTGCATATGTCTTGTTTGATTCCGAGTCTACATATTCGTTTGTGTCCCATGGGTTTGGATCCAAATTAAAAGTTCCATTAGAATTGTTAGATCTAGTTTTTGAGGTAGAAGTGGCGGACGGGAAATTTGTGGAGGTTCAGCATATGTATCGGGATTGCGAACTTGACATCAACGGCAAGAAGTTTCGACTTAATCTCCTTCCTATTGGAATTAAGTCCTTTGATGTAATAATTGGAATGGATTGGCTTGGTGCAAATGATGCGAAGATAGCTTGTGGACAGAAGAGGGTATCCGTTAAAACCCTAGGAGCAAAAGTGTACGTATATGGGGAGAAAAGAAAGCACGTGCCAAGTATCATCAGTGTAGCTAAGGCTCGAAGATGTATCAGGAAAGGATGTGTATCTTTCCTGGCCTATGTGATAACTGAGGACAAAGTAAAACAGACGTACAAAGACATAGAAGTAGTAAAAGAATTTCCAGAAGTTTTTCCTGATGAATTACTAGGCTTGCCACCAGAAAGGCAAGTTGAGTTCCGAATAGATCTTGTTCCAGGAGCTTCCCCAATAGCCCGAGCACCGTACCGGTTAGCACCAACAGAGATGCGGGAACTAATGTCCCAGTTGCAGGAGTTACTAGATAAAGGCTTTATCAGGCCTAGTTCTTCTCTGTGGGGTGCTCCAGTTCTGTTTGTAAAGAAGAAGGATGGATCAATGCGGATGTGCATTGATTACAGAGAATTGAACAAGATTACTATCAAGAACCGTTACCCGTTGCCCAGAATAGACGATTTGTTTGACCAGTTGCAGGGAGCAGATTATTTCTCAAAAATTGATTTGAGATCTGGGTATCATCAAGTCAGGGTAAAAGAAAGTGATGTAGAGAAGACGGCGTTCCGTACACGATACGGGCATTACGAGTTTTTAGTGATGCCATTTGGTCTTACGAATGCACCAGCGATCTTTATGGATTTAATGAATCGGGTCTGTAAACCATTCTTAGACCGGTTTGTTATAGTGTTCATAGATGACATTCTAATCTACTCAAAGAATAAAGAAGAGCATGCGAGCCATTTGCTGTTGGTACTTGAGACTTTGAAGCGGGAACAGCTATATGCAAAGTTCTCCAAGTGCGAGTTTTGGATGAGAGAAGTGCAGTTCCTTGGACATGTTGTTTCTATCCAAGGTATAAAAGTTGATCCAGCGAAAGTTGAAGCGGTAATGAAATGGGAGCCTCCCAAAACACCAACAGAAGTTAGAAGTTTTCTCGGTCTTGCCGGGTATTACCGGAGATTTATCCAAGATTTCTCCCGTATAGCAGTGCCACTTACACGACTAATCCGGAAAGAAGAGCAGTTCAGATGGCAAGAGGAACAAGAAAGAGCTTTCGCTACCTTAAAAGAGAAGTTGTGTAACGCGCCTGTCCTTACATTGCCAGATGGGACGGAAGACTTTGAAGTGTACAGCGATGCCTCACATCGGAGGCTTGGCTG
This sequence comes from Cichorium intybus, assembly GCA_023525715.1. NCBI lineage: Eukaryota > Viridiplantae > Streptophyta > Magnoliopsida > Asterales > Asteraceae > Cichorium > Cichorium intybus. The sequence continues at coordinate 129,398,722 of CM042011.1, read as the reverse complement.
TGTGTTGATGCAAAGAGGGAAGGTCATAGCATACGCTTCCAGACAGTTGAAAGATCCAGAGAAAAAGTACACAACTCACGATCTAGAACTTGCAGCGATCGTATTTGCCTTGAAGATTTGGAGACATTACTTGTATGGTACAAAGTGCAAGCTATTCACCGATCACAAGAGTTTGCAGTATGTGTTCACTCAAAAAGAGTTGAACATGAGACAGGGCAGATGGCTAGAGCTGATCAGTGACTATGATTGTGACATTATATACCATCCGGGTAAAGCAAATGTTGTAGCAGATGCATTAAGTAGAAAAGCTCCTGAGAAAAGAATCAAGGCAAGGTCGATGCGCATAGAATTGGTGTCCAACATTATCGAGCAAATTAAAGCAGCTCAACAGAAAGTTGAAGAAAGTGGAGACTTAAAAGATGAAAAGCTAGGAAAAGATATACAGTTTGAAACCAACAATCAAGGATTAAAGACCTACAGAAACCGCATTTGGGTACCGAAAGCAGGGGTTTGAGAAAACTAATTCTAGACGAGTCGCATAAGTCAAAGTATTCCATTCATCCAGGGAGTACCAAGACTTATCAAGATTTGAAAAGACAGTACTGGTGGCCTGGAATGAAGAAGAGAATAGCTAAGTACATCTCCAAGTGTGTTATATGTGCACAAGTCAAGGCGGAACATCAGGTCCCGCATGGGGATGCTCAGTCATTGCATATTCCAGCCGGAAAGTGGGAAGATGTAACCATGGACTTGGTTGTCGGGTTACCAAGAACGAGAAGAGGTCATGATAGTATATGGTTCATAGTGGACCGGTTGACCAAGAGTGCATTATTTCTAGCCATAAAAGAAACTACTCCATTGGAGCAGTTAGCCCAGTTGTATTCAGATGAAGTGTTAAGAAGATATGGTGCACCGTTGTCTATCGTGTCAGACAGAGACCCCAGATTTACCTCTAACTTTTGGAGAGCTTTACAAGATAAAATGGGAACAAGAATTCAGCTAAGTACAGCGTATCACCCACAAACAGATGGTCAGAGTGAACGAACGATCCAGACATTAGAAGATATGCTACGATCATGCGTGATGGAATTTGGAGGTAGTTGGGATGAACACCTGCCATTAGTAGAGTTTGCATACAACAACAACTACCATTCCAGCATCAAAATGCCACCCTTTGAGGCATTGTATGGTAGAAAGTGTAGAACTCCTTTGTGCTGGTTGGAAGCGGGTGAGACTAAGCTTACAGGGCCAGAGATTGTTAGAGTAACTAATGAGAAGATTGGAGTAATTCAAGCCAACATGAAAGCAGCACAAGATCGGCAAAAGAGTTACTCAAATCTGAAGAAGAGACCGTATGACTTGCAAGAAGGAGATTTGGTGATGATTAAAGTGTCGCCATGGAAAGGAGTGGTTAGATTTGGCAAGAGAGGAAAGTTGAGCCCAAGGTACATTGGACCTTTTAGAATCCTGAAGAGAGTTGGGTTACAAGCATTCAAGATAGAGTTACCACCCGAACTCAGTGGAATACATGATACCTTTTATGTATGCTACTTGAAAAAGTACTTTGGTAAAGAAGAGTTAGTAATACCGTATACTGACTTGAGGGTGGAAACTCCTAGCAAACTGATTGAAGAACCCGAAGCCATCCTAGAAATGCAGACTAAGAAGCTAAGGAATAAGGAGATTGACCTTGTTCTAGTCAAGTGGAAGCATCCATTAGGGTCAAACCTAACTTGGGAGACGTTAGCAGAAATGAAGAGAAGATATCCGAATTTCACCGATTACGAAAAGATTCCAAGGACGGAATCCGCTTAAGGAGGGGTGACTGTAAGAACCTGCAAAAAAGTCAAAAAGGGTAAAACCGTCTTTTGACACGTTATAAAACTATTATGTAAAATATTATGTATTTGTAACATAATGATATAAGAAATAAGAAATTATATGAAATTTGGAGTTTTTAACGCGTGAATAGTAAAACTTGACCAAAAAGGGCAAAATGGTCATTTGACATGGAAATGACCAAAAATGTTAAGAAAATGTCAAGTTAGAAGTTAATGGGGCAATGTTGCAAGATTTTGGGTCTTAGGACCATTTTTGTAAAGAAAGTGTAAATTTAGGACCAAAATGTAATTATTTTATAAATATTAAATATAAAATAAGAGAGTTATTACTCTCTATGTTCAGAAATCATTTGAGAGGATTCTAGAGAGCACGAGAGAGAGCTAGAGAGAAGAAGAACACGGGAGCTCAAGGGAATTGCCAAGAAATCAAAGGATGGAATTAGTGATTCCAAGGTAAGATTTCATCTTCTTTAACCTAGTTTTTGGGTATATGCTTGAATTTGGTCTTTGGATGAAATTGAAACTGCAATTGCAGTTATAAATCATGTGGGTTAAGTAGCTAATGCTTCCAATAAGCCATTAGTTAAGAACTTAACTCAAAAACATGAAAGTAGAATGCTATTCTTGAGAATTTTCAAGTTTAGCCAAGAACTTTAATCTCTGCAATTGATATATTAAAGTGTTTTTAATGGCTTAAAATGTGTTATTAGTCAAGGGTTTTAGTCCTAGAACAAACCCCATACGAATAAGAACTGAAATAAGTGCTTAATGGGTGAAAACTGCGTGCTACAGTGCACAAATCGCGACTGATCAGGCCACTGCCCAGGCGCCAGGCACAGTGCGCCCAGGACCAGGGCGGGGTGCGCCCAGGCGCAGTGCGCCCCTAGCTAGGCGCAGTGCGCCTTCAGACAGGGACCAAATTTTTTAAAAATCTCAAATATTCCAAACGCTAGAAACCATAGCTAGACATGTCCGATTGACCTGAAATTTTAGCCATGACCCTAACATGGCATAAGAACATGTCGGGAATGGTCAAATCCGTAATCCGACCTTGCGGAAAAGTCACTGTAGCGGCAGTGGCGAAAATCACTATTCACTTCAAAACTTAATTTTGGAATTTGAGCTAGACTTGTCCAATGAACTTCAAATTTGAAACACAAGTCTAATATGGGATAAGATTTCATGGAAAAGAGTCGGAACTGAAATACGACCCCTCGGGATTACTGTAGCAGTATACGCGTATCTCGGGGAAAACGATAAAACGAGTGTATTAATGGTTATACATTTTTTTATAACCTGGAGTTATGTCATATGAGACTTTAGAATTATAAAGTAATTATATTGAGTATTTATATATATAATACATGTATAGGTGGTGCTTCAAACGTTGTGGAGCACGGGAAAGGAAAAGAAATACGAGAAGCTTAGAGACTTGTAACAACGTCAATGTGAGTTTTATGAGGATTTTCTATAGTACATAGCAAAATGATATTTTCAGAAAAATGAGATTTCCAAATACATTTAAATACTAAAGTTTGGAAAATAGTTTTTGATGAAGCTCTATACAAGGGCTTAGTGTTAAAAGCAGATTTTTAAAGTATTGTTTGCAAAGTATTTTGAAAGAAGTTCCTTATAGGAACTAAGATGTCAAAAGCAGTTTTGAAAGTATTTTTAGCAAAGAATTATAAAAATGTTTGAGTAAGAGTTGTTTACAAATTGTGTCCCATTTTGACCAATTTGAGATGAAATGAAGTAAGAATTAAAGAAAGAAAGAAGTATGAGTCAGTTGTCCGGACTAGGATCACCCACATAATCGGGGGATCAGAAGACACTACTGGGATGGTACCTCCCGTCGCGAAGTAGTTGTCTAGCTTAGTATACCCTTGTGCTTGAATTCGTTCCAAGTCACAAAGGGGAGACAGAATGAGCATACCCGAGTGGGCAGATCTGTTCTGTCCCACGAGGGGAGCTAGTTGAATGAATTAATTAACTTAATTCATAAGTTTCAGTTGGTCACGAGAAAATGAGAAAGAAAGCGGTTTTATGAAAGAATGAGTTTTTTTAAAGTTTGAAAGTAAAGAAGAAAAGATATTTTGAGATTTATGAAATAAATCAGTTTTAAGCAATGTACTTTTAATATATCCAGTTTTGAACAGAAAAGTTTTGGGTCTAAACCCATATTACTCACGAGGCTTTATGTCTCACGTATATTATTTTTTTTGAAATGCTATGTACTTAGGTGAAAGGAGCGAAGGTTGCAGTTGGGACCGGTTGTACACTGTAAGTTTAAATTATGGTATCTGTATTGAGTCTGTAATACCCCCTTGAGTTTAAGTTTGTAAAATAATAAAAAATTTAAGTGGCTATTTTATAGTCACGAGTTTGTAAAATATGTTTGTAAAGTAAACTGTATTTGTATTAAAATATGGTAGAAGAAAAGGGGTGTTACAGCTGCCCTGGGCCTTAGCCCATCTCGCCCATGTATCGGGCCGGGCCTGTTCAGATTCCCACCGGACCCGTGCGGAGTACGAGACAAATACTAGTTTGAATCAAACATAGAATATGCGACTTTGTTGACCACTAGAAGAGGCCCAACACTCCTAATAGGTTGCACTCCACCTGTTTGTTGGTTTGTTTCTATGCATTTTCTTCCCTTTTCTTGGGTTGCTACGTTGCACTCCTCCTCTTTGTTGTTTTCTTTGTTTGCTTTTCCATAAAAAAAACATGCATACCACCGGTTTGTGATATTCTTATGTCTACCTTGCTTTGACGGCTCTGTGTTTGATTGCTATGTAATAAGAGTGATGTTTGTATTATAAAGCAAAGCAAAGCAACAAATACAAACTTACCGACTACGGCAAAAAAAAAAAAAAAAAAAAACATAACACGAACCTCATGTGATATAAAGGTATGTCATCAGAGATTCTAACTTCTATTTTAATTAATTGAAAACCTATGATGAATGTTAGATGTTACAACGAAACATCTCTAACTGGAGATATGAAAATGATGAATGTCATGATATCAATCGAATTTCAGACGCCTCAAAATTATTATTTATAATATTAGGAATAGTTAATATCCACCGTATGAAACATGAATTTGCGAACCGATTTCCCAAAAAAATCCATCAAAGACGCATCCTTCTTTATGATACTCAATGTGTATTTTTTTCGCATTAACAGTAGTTAGAATTGCAGGTAACCTCAACTAGAATGACCGGCAAACGAAGAAAATTATTTCTTAATAACACATTCTCATCTCCGTACGATCATAAGATATACGAGGACACTCTTACATCTATGATACAACGTTTAAAAAGAAAAGAATCGAACGCCGGTTCAAGCTCCACCTATGTAAATACAGATTTCGTACATGTAAGGCCCAGTGTAATTCACCCAGTGGACTGGTAAGTATTTAATCATGTCATTCTGGCTCAATTTGTTACACTCTTATCTTTTCTTTCTGCTTTCTCATTCCATTTGTTCTCCCATCCTCTTTGACGGTTGCAACCACCAAATACATTGACATGGATGATCCTACTTTCATTTGTGAATATGTAATGCTACTTTTTGGTACGAAGAACATATAAAATCGCATTGCACAGCGGAAGGTGTTCGATACAATCACCATAATGAGCTAATTAAATTACTAAGGACAGCAAGAAATCTATGTGAAGATAATGTCATTCCAGATTTTAGCATTTGGTCCGTTTTGTTGTAAAATACAAGTGCAGTTGGTGTGTAAGACTAACTAATGTACTTCACAAACATTGTTACAAAACCACATCCGCAGCGAAGCGCGGGCACCTTACGCTCGTTAATAGAATTATTGGATCGGTGAAACCTAAAAATGCGAGTATCTTTGATTTCATAGCCACTCAAACCTCTTTTAATACAAATACTAAACTTAGGATATACGGAGTGGGAAAGAAAATCGTTGGCGGCATCCGACTTGGCATGTGTTGCCGGCGGCAAACACCGCCCCTAGGTGCGGCATGCGTTAGGCAGCAAGGCTATACGGAGTGGGAAAGAAAGCCGTTGCTTTTGAGGCACATTGACTGTTCAACGGCCATAAAGTTTAAAAAAATTACTTTTAAAAAAAAAATAATATATACACACACATTTGAACACTTTGAGCTGCACATTTTCAAAAATTCTTAGTGTGCTTTGTATCCAAAATGGCTTCAAACAACCCTCAAAACAACCAAAATTTATTTGGGTTCGATCCGTCTTCTCCACCACCGTATCGGCCACAATTCGAAGCTCCGATTTATTCGCCTAACCCGATATTGAGTGGTGCACCATTTTATCCGCAATTTGAGATTATGCCACAACAACTTTTCCAACAAAGTTTTAATCCCTTTCAATAAATCATCACCATCGAACTTCCAATTCCAACAATCACAAAGCCCACCCGAGCAACCACCTACCTAAGCTGAGCAACCACCTACCCAAGCCGAGCAACCACCTTCCTAATGCGATTCCGACTCATCCGAACCTGAGGAGCCTCCACAAGGAAGAGGACGTGCCCCAAGTATCAAGTGGACGGTTGAAGAGGAACGAAGTTAGCTCGGGCGTGGCTTGATGTGTCCGAGGATCCAAGCACGGGGAAAAATCAAACACGCGATAAGTTTTGTTTGTGTGTTACGAGACGGTTTCGCAAAAGGATGAAACGTGGCAAGGGATACCGAAACAAGGATCAATGCAACACCAAGTGGAACAATATGAACAAATGCATTATGAGTTTCCACGGTATCTATACCAACTTTGTTAACCAATGGCGAAGCGGTGAAAGAGAGGCAAACATTTTGGAGAAAGCGCACTATATGTACCGAAACGACCACGCAATGGCGTTTAAATTCTTACACGCTTGGAATGTTATTCGTCACAGCAAAAGATGGAAACGAGTTTGGAAGTTGGAAGTTGGTGGTTCGGGGTCCAAAAGAAGCAAAACATCCGAGTCAGGGTCCTATCAAGTTTCTTCGGATGGTCGTGTCGGCGTTGACCTTAACGATGACGTTGAAGAAGTGGAACCGTCGCCGCCTCCATATCCGATGGGTAGAAACCGGGCAAAACGAAAGGGGAAGGCGACTTCATCAACTTCTTCCTCGGGTTCTCGATTGGAACAATTTGACCAAATGCACGAGGAGTTTCAAGGTTTGCGCTCGTCGTTGGATCAATAGGGGCAATAAAACAACCGGCTAACGGAAATGCAAATGTTTTTGCAAGACGTGAGTCACGAAACCAGGGAGAATTACGAAGCGGCGATGGCCCTCAAAACGCAAATCCAAGCCAAATATAATTTGTAGTTTTTAAATTTCAACTTGCGATGTCTTTTATTTCCCTAAAATTATGAACTTTTAATTTCGTAGGTTTATGTAATTTTTTTATTTTAATTTAATGAAATGTTATGGTGTGTTTTATTTTATTTAAAAAATGAATTTTAAAATTAAAAAAAAATGTTGCCAACAACCCACCCCTTGATTGCAACAACAAACTAGAACGTTGCCAACGAAATGATGTGGCACCTACGTGGCGTCAATACCTCCCAATTATTAGACGTACCACTCCTTTTAGCCTTAGAATTAATTGAGTAAGTTGGTTTGAAATTCGTGCTATGAACTCTATGTAATCTCTTTATTAGATAACATCTTGCTAGGCTTTAAATATTATTTCCAAAAAGGAACTATATGTTAAAAGTTTTTCCTTAGCTTGTAGATGTCCCAAAAGGTTCCTTTCAATTTTCCAGCGGTAGCATTATTTTCCCTTTAAGTTTTAAAGACAAATTTTTATTAATAAACTAACAATAAACTAATTAAAATTAAAAAAAAAACTAAAGCTAGATCCTTATCCATCTTAACTAATTAATTTTTGGTTTTCTAATATCTACCAGAAAACTAAACAAAAAAAAAAAAAAAAAAAAATTGAGACACAATTCTATCATACAAATCGTTTTTCCAGGGCTAGCTTGGAAAGTGGCACAATTTATTAGACATATACTTACGAAAGCATTTTGCAATTTGCATATTATTCAGTATCTATATTACATATGATGAAATTCGTAGATATATAAATTGAAACTTTCAAATGCCAATTTGTACCAGTTAAGAAAGAGTTATCATCTTTTTCAATTCACTGATATGATGGATGCACAAGTTTCTTTTTAGATTTGAGGGCTTACCATACTCTTTGTCTGGATCTAAAAATTCTTTGATCTTAAATGTTTATTATTTGACTTCACGTGTAAAATACTATTAACGTTAATGTGAGCTTTTAGTATGTTATTATTGCCTCAACTTGAAGTATAACATATTATATCATTGATTTTAGATTTTACTTGTGTGCAATTGTTCTATCTCGACGTACTGTGTAACATATTATTCCTTGTAAATATGAGAATTTTGACTTGATATATAATATGCCATTTTTGTGATTATGAGATCGGAGTTTTTTAAAATCGTTTTTATTTGGAAAAAGAAATAAAAAAGCTTCCTCTTATTGTACGAGCTTTTTCAACCAAATTTATAAATTTACAAGCTTTTTGTATTAGTTTTTTCAATCATTTTGATGGTTCTCATAGATTTTTAAACAAATTATTAAACAGTCAACTCACACAAAAACAACAAATTAATAGCAACACAAATTGGTGAGTCCCATTAATAGGTCGGTGAAAAAACTCAATTATTGTGTAGATTTTGAACAAAAAAAAAAAGTCTATTAGATTGTGAAGCCGACAAATTTCATTAAGTTTTATTTTAGAGTTTTTATGAATTATCTAAAAGAAGGATTAGAAACAAATTCCGAGCATTTTTAGATTTGTTGTTCCATGAATCCAAGAGTTGTGAAAGTTCAACATTACCTAAAACGAAAGAAAAAACCACATTTAAAACGAAGTAAACACCACATTTGAAACTATGGATGTCTAAAAATTTTAAATAATAGATTTTGATATCTGAATCTGCTGTCTGAAAATTCGGATATCCAGATTTTAGATATCTGAAATTTTGGATACGGGATTCGGATATCCGAAAATTCCATTCTTTTATTATTTTCGGCAAACTAAATCCAAACTTAATTAACATACACGAGTGTACATCTTCAAAGTTTCAACATCAATGCTACTACCATTATTCACAAAGGATCTGTTTGACAAAATTAACTGGAAGCTGTAACTTTTAATTTGTATATGATTGTTCGGCAAAAGTAGCTGAAAGCTTTTAAAATATGTAAAATTACATAAAATGACACGTGTGTAAAAGCTAAAATTGGAACATAATTATGAATAAATGATGGTCTAAACTATGCTTTTTAAAATTCTAAAGTTTTCCAATAGTAAATTCCATTAAAAAAAATCAATAGTCATATGGCAACGTGACAAGTCTATTAGTAAAATCATCAGCGTCGAGCATTCCATATCAATGAAGCAATATCATTACGGACACACTTCATATTATTAGATCATTCGTGTAAGTCTTCGTTATTTGTGTCACAGTGTGGGGAATTTGTGAGTTGTGAGGATTTTTTTGTGAGAGGTGATGAATGAAGTCGACGTGATTAGAGTGAAATAAAATCAGTCGTGATCGTGATAAAAAAAAGATGCATAGTTAATAATTTTAAGGGCATTGAAGTAATTTAATTATAATTTGTAGAAGCTTGTTGTTAAACGTTACTTCAACTAGCTTAATAAGTAGCGTTTTGTTAAAAATAAATGGCAAATTACAAAAAAAACACTATATTTTTGTATTTTTTCTGGTTTAACCATCAAATTTTCATTTGTTCTAATAAAACCACAAATTTTTGGAAAAAATTTCAACCAGACCACTATGATCTGAAGAAGCCGGTAACAGTGACTTCAATGAATTTTTTTTTTTTTACCAAAAATGGTGGTTTGTCCAAATCTTAAAAATTGGTGGTTAAACCAAATTTTTTTTTTTTTGCAAAAGATAGTGCTTTTTTCGTAATTAGACCTAGATAATGTTTACACTTTAATTTATATAATTACGGAAAAAAACTATATTTCATTATTTTTTCTGCTTAAACCATCAAATTTTCATTTGTTCTAATTAACCATCAATTTTTAGAAAAAGTTTTAGCCAAACCATTATGACCGGAAGAACCGGTAATAATGACTTCAATGAAACTTTTTACCGAAAAATTGGTGGTTTTTTCCAAACCTTTTAAAATTTGGTGGTTAAACCGAACGTTTGGCAAAATATAGTTTTTTTTCGAAATAAACCCAAAAATAAAAGCTTTAAGCTTGCTTTGCCAAATGAATCCTTTTGTTTTTATTAGAGTTTTTTCCTAAAGAATAGAAGCTTTCAAAAGCTCCGAAACGCTCCACACCGAACATGTCAAAAAACGTAAACAAAATTATATATATATATATATATATATATACAATTGTTGCCTCCAATGAAAAGTACCACTTTAGTTTATTACAATTTTTACCCCTGTAGTTTTACCACTTTAGTTTATTACAATTTTTACCTCTGTAGTTTTAATTTGTATAATTATAGTTTTAGTCCCTATAGTTTTAATTTTTATTAATTACAATTTTGGTCCCTATAGTTTTGTTTGCCAGTTTAACATTATTACAGTTTTGACCCCTGTAGTTTTAATTTGTTGACTTCCTTAACCGCAGCAACGCGCGGCTCCCTTCCGCTCGTTAGTTCCATATGTGAATACAAATAAAAAAGCTTCCATCTATTAATTAGTTAATTCCATTTGTCAATACAGGGTATTAAGTTTCCAAATTCTATCATTATTTCAAAATTTGTTCCAGACTTCCACTTTACAATAACTTTCTAATTTTTCTTCACCAAATTCAAATTCAATGTCATTCAATCTACTTGACAATATTTACTAAACATTGTTTCTTGAAGAAGTAATTTAAATTCGTAAGTCATATAGAAAATTTAGTCTAATTTGATAGCATACCTTGATACTTTTCACTTAATTAGAACGAAACACCAGTAAATGTAAATATATAAAATAGCCAAATGTTGGCAACTAGGGGTAACATTCTACATGTTGCTGCGAGTATTTGTAACAAAGTTTATAGAAACGGATAAATGTTAAAAATAGGAAAAAAAGCAAATATGATTTTTTTTTCTTTGATAAAGTGCATAAAAATGAAAACTAGTAAATAAAATAAAATCATGTACAAAAAACGAAATGTAAGAAAATTGAAAAATAATTGAATAAAAATTAATTCTTTAAAAACAATTTTGTAGGAGGAAACTTAATTTTACAAAACATAAAAGAATAAATGTAGGTTAAAACTGTAAAGGTAAAAAAGTAAGTTGTCTAAATTGTAAATAATATGAAAATTTGGGTAAAAATGAAAAATAAAATTAGATTGAATGCAATTTTTGAATCAAAATTGTTAATTATAAAAAGCAAGAGGTCAAAATTGTAAATACTAAGAAATTGTGGCTAAAATTGAAAAGAAAATAATATATACGCAAATGCAAGGAGATGGAATCGAGCTTGGGATCTCCAGCTTACCAGATGCACGACCGACCAATTGGGCTGAAGCTCACTTTGTGTTTTGGTGCAATACAAATATATAAATAATGATAATGGTTATTTCATACATCAACAATAAAAAAGAACCGGATAGTTTTCGAACCCGCAACCTCTGGTAAGAAGTAGGCGTGCTTCAGCAGTTAACCTGAATGTAATATTATTATAAAGTTGGCACAATATAAATATAAACAGTTTGAAAACGTTGACATCATACTTTGCAAATTGTATGGATTATATAATATATAATATATAATAGCCCACCTTAATCGTAGAATTGAATATACACATGTCCTGGTGTGGGGTGCGAGTATATATCAAGTAATAGGTTGTAACAGTTAAATTAATATACATCAAGTAATATATTTACTAAAAGGCAATCAATTTTTGCAAAGTGTAAGAATATACAATAGTTTGAAAGTAACAAAAACTTCATTTGGTTTTGTAAAACGGAGATAGTTGATGATAAATAAAATAAATAAAATATAAAGATATATATTTAAGAATATTCAAATACCCAAAACATATTAAAACTATTATTTGAATCGGAATCCGAAAAATTGGATATTTGAATTTCGGATATCCGGTTTTTCGGATACTTTAGGACTCATTTTCGATTTTTCACTGGGTTTTTTGATTGGAGTATTATTGAACGCTCCTAAACACGACATAGCGCTAAAACATCTATTTTGCACCTATTTAGATAAGAAATATTCACCTAATTAATCCAATTGGCAACCATAGTAGTAATAAGCAAATCAATATCCTACCATCTAGCAATTTGTGACCAAATCAAATAAGAAATGGGACAAGCTATAAGTCGTTGATTGTGTTAGCATTTATACTTCTATGTGTAATGCTTGTATATCATGTGTGGGCTTTAGAAGTTTCGACTTGCTTTGTGGACCCAAAACGCTGATGTTGTGGGCATGTGGACTAAACTATTCAATTAGTCGTTGCGGGCTGGGATTAAAACCTATGAACTGGAGTTGTAAAATTGGTTATATTAAACCCTCGTGTTGCAATCAATTAGGTGAAGGCAGTTGGGCCAGCCCAAGCTGTATGTGGTTAGATTAAACCCTCGTGTTGCAATCAATAGTACATCTGATAGAATCTTTTCTGATAAAGTAATTGTACTATGCGTATAACTGATTGAGTATAAATATCAGTGATACCATACCGTGTTAGAATGCGAGATAGTAAGATCATAACAACAATAGCAAAAACCCCATTGTAAAACCCAAGTTATTAATCAAGCATTCGGCACATGTTATCCATTTCATATTGTTCATCTATTTGTGTTACAATGCTTGTGCATGACTGTTAAACCCTCATATTGTTGTTAGAATCATAGTCATAATTTAACTCAAAATCGATTTCAATATTCAACAAGTGGTATCAGAGCGGGTCAGATCAAAAACCTGTTCATAGAGCTTCATTTCATTGTTACAGTTCTAGATCTGAATTGTTTCTCAGATCTAGTATTCCGCAACTGTTACAAATCTCTATAACACGCTTTTACTGAAAAGATCCTATTGAAATCCATTCAAAATCACTGATTCTACTACTACCTATGCCAACATGCTCAATTACGCCAATCTAATTGGTTCATCAACAAAAGCTCCTGTGCTCGTTCCAAGCTATTACGATTACTGGGCAGATCGTATGAAGGACTACTTGGAAGGGTTTGATGATGCAAAAGACATCTGGAGATCAGTAAAGGATGGGCCTCACACCGACATAGCTGGAAGGTTCATTAACATTGATGATGTTGAAGGCGGTGGAGTTCTGAATGCCGCAGACCTAAGGAAAGTGAGGAATGACGAAAGAGCCATGCGTGAACTGCGAAGTTGACTTGGTCCTGATGTTCGTCATCATATTTCTGGTGCAAAATCTGCTAAGCAAATTTGGGATCGTTTAGTTATCCGCTTCGCTGGTGACAATACATTACAATCAAGTGTCGTTTAGGAGGTATTAGCTGACTTTGGCAACTTTAAGCAGCAAGAAAACGAGAGTCTGGAACAAGCTTACGAGCGCTATAGCAAAATGGTGTATGACCTGGAGAAATATGGTGAAACCCGAAGCCAACAGGAGATTAACATTAAATTCCTCTACAGTTTAAGGCATGAATGGAGACCTATCATGCTGATGGTCAAATCATATGAAAACATCAATACCTACTTATTAGCTAGTCTCTACAATCTGGTCAAAGCTCATGAGCCTGATATTTGAGGAAGGCGAAGTGAGAAGCTGCGGGTGCTAGTTCATTGGCCCTTATGTCAAAGACTGAAGAGGAAGAAGAAAATGATGAACCAGATGGTTATATGGAAGGTGAAAACGGTGAGACAATTGCACTTTATGCAGCAAACAATCGAAGATTTAAGAAACCTTTTGTCAACAAACCTAATCCAACAAAAACTTACAAAAACTTTTCCTATACACCGAAGCCTAAACCTGAGATTTTCACACCAAAGGAAGATGGAGCCAAATCATCCACTCCGAAGCCAGTCGAACTCAAGACTTCGGAGTTTGCCAAAGATAGATCAGAAGGGAAGAAAGTTGCTGATGATTCAAACTTTGATTGCCACTACTGTCATGGAAAGAACCATTTCGCCAAGAACTGTATGCTGAAGAAGCGCAATGAGATGCAACCAAAGGTGAAGGATGAGGCTTATTATGCTTGGAAAATGGAAGAGGTGAGAGAGAAAACTAAGGACTTAGCCTTAATGGCCTGTGATGTTCACTTGGGAACATATCAAGTCTGGTCTTCGGACTCGGAGGATGAGGAAGTGAGAAAGCCATCTCATAGTGCCTTCCTAGCCTATGATGTTGATAAGAGCTTTCTAGATAACACTTCGGAAAAAGTCTTTGGTGAAGATATTTTAGATGACAAGGTGGTTACTGAGGGTCTGGGATGGAAAGGTCTTGGTGATCTCGGTCAGGATGATTTCGGAATGAAGAAGATGATTAAAGAAGATGCCTTGAATGTGGTATATGATGACTCTTCGGATGATGATGAAGAACTCTGCTTCATGGCAAACGACACTCGTCTAACCATCCCGGAACAGGTATCAAAACTTCTCTTATCCTTTAAAATTTCAGAATCCAAATTTGCACCTATGATAAATGAAATAACTCGTGATTGTTCTGTGATGCATAAACTGCTTGTCGATGCTAAAAATAGGGAGAATTTGAATGAGCAGGAGATTCTTAACTTGAAGGGGATAGTGGAAAGTACGAGGCTAGCCCTAGAGAAGACCAATTTTAGAATCTCTCTGTTAGAAGAAACTAGAGAAAAACTTTTAAATGACAATGATGTACTTTTGAGACAATGTAACATATTTTGTGAAACCGCTAGATGACTGTATGCTCACATTACCCGTATTTATCATTCTGCTGATGTTTGCAATGTGCAACATAGAAAACTTTTGCCCTTCATTGAATTCAAGCTTAAGAATGTTGATAGTGTTACTTATGAATGTGAATCTATAGTCTTAGGGTCCGAAGTGACTAATCCTTCGTACAAACATGGTTTAATCTCTGTTGAAAAACACTTAACTGCTGAAAATTTGTTAAAACTACTACCTCAAGAGATTCCAATCTTGAAACAGTACGTGCCTCAAAGTGAAAACAAATATGATGTTGTGGTAGAAACTGTGTCTGAAAATGATTCTGAATCTGATTCAAATATGGAGGAAGTTGACTGTTCAACCATGTTCTTGCATAAATCATCCTCCACATCCGCATTACCATCCGAAGACATCTCACAATTGTCTTTGGAGGATAAAGACAAGACTAAAATTGATCGTGAAAAAGAAAATTCGGACAACTTGGAAATTGATAAAACTAAGACTCAAATTTCTGATGAATGTGAATCTTATGAAGATTATCTCAAAAACTCTTCCAAAAGACTAGTCCATGTTGCTTGTGTTTATCCAAAAGTTTCTTATTTCAAAAACTCTATCTTTGTGAAACCTGGTGGTATGCTTTTGATTGACAATGATTTACAAAAGATGGTTGATAAGGATAACTCCACAGTCACTGAGGAAGGATTCTTCTCATCATCTAAAATGTTTGAAAATCAAGTAAACGAAAACATGGAAGTAAAAATCAACATAAGAAAACAGGATTTGTATGGTCACAACATTTACAACCGTTTATGTTATGAAAAGAAGAAAATACCAGAGAATTTGACAAATATTTTGAATACTAAAAACGACAATCATGTTTATACTAACCGAAACTACAAACAAATTCAAGTTATGGAAAAATCCATAACTCTGAAGATGGATGTTTTTCAGTTAATGGAATCAAAAGAATGTGTACCACTTGCTAAATCTGTTGAAAATGAGGCATCAAAAATTAAATCTGAGATCTCTTATCCCTCAGTGCAATTCCCAAATTTTAAGGATAAGAACCAAACAGAAAAAGCTCTGAAGCCTGTGGTGCACAACATCAAGATTTTCCAAAAACCTCAATTTCAAAATCAGGCATCAACTTCCAAAACAAACACTACTGTTGTAATTTCAAAACCAACAGTGAAGAATTTAAAATCAAAACAAATACAAAATCTTGTCAAAAGGAAAACACCCTTCGAAGTTTCAATACTAACAAACGCAGTCGCTTCAACTTCTGGAACAAAACCCACCGATTCAAATGTATCAGAAGTCAAAACTCAATTTTCCAAACCAATATTTGTCCCAACAAAACCCAATTTTCCAAATCCCAAAATTCAAAAATCAACTAAGAAAACTTTTTCAAAAGGTCACAACTTGATAGACACATTTCATCATTGGCTGGACAAAAACTTAGATCTGTTTAAAGATAAAAATCTTTCACTAAATGATTTCAAGTTGGAATATGAAGAGTACCTTTGTGCCTCTACATCATGTAGTTCAATGTAAAAGAAATCAACAATTGAAATTACGAAACAAAATTGGAAAAGGAAAGATTTGAAAGAAAATCTTACCGTTAAAACCAAGTCTTCAAAATCATCATCTTCTAAAGTAACAATAAAAGCCTCAAAGTCAAAATTAACCAAACAAATATGGGTTCCGAAGTCTTACACTTTGTCAGTCACTTCGGACTCATCTTGTCACACCCCCAAACCACGATGGCGGAAACGTCAGAGGGTGGATGACTTCATGAACAGTATCACAACAAAGTTTGTACAATAGTGATCAAAGCAAACACATCCATCATATACATAATTGTAATGTTACAACAGTTCAAAAGATTGTACGCTTTAAATACAATTACAATATGATATTAAAATACATAGTATGATGCCATAGCGACCCATCGTCAAAGGTTGTAGTTACCTTATAAAATTCCTGAGAATACAAGTAGTTTGAAAGAGTGTCAACATTACGTTGGTGAGTTCATAAGATTTTTTGTATGATAAAATCCATAATCCTTTTTCCTTGTAAAAAGATAGTGTTTGAAACCAGAAAATCCAATATTTTCTTATAAATGAGTAGTAGTCTTAAAACCCAAAGACCGAGAATGTATATGTATTTTGTATACTTGAAAATAGTATTACGTAGTTTTATTCTTGTATAAAACCGTGTAAATAGATGTTTACTTGTAGTCGAATCGTAGATTTAATTCCACAAGAGTCGTATGTATAAGTAAACCGTACTTATATTTATATCTTTGATAAAACGTAGTTTTAATTTCCATAGAACCAGTGTGTATAAGTAAAACCATACTTATATTTGTAACTTGTGAAAATGTAGTTTTAATACCATAAAACTTGTATGAGGAATCTCTTTCCTTGTAAAATGTAGTATTGTAATCCAAGAAAATCCAATATTTTCTTATGAATGTATCCAAGTCCTTAAAACCCAATGACTAAAATGTATAGCATAGTTTATAGTATAAAGCCATTGAAAATGTATATTTCCACGTAAACAATTTAATAAAGTTGATTTCCCATGCGAGACGTGTAACACCCGACTTTTAAAACAAAACACCCCTGAAATTTTTTTCATTTAAACTAAGGTTTTAATACATAAAACCATAACAAAGGGGTATAGTTTAATAAAAACGGGTACAAGTGTATCAAGGAGAGTATAAAATACCAATTCTCCTTTAAAGCCGGGCTGCTACTACAGCATCTATGAGTCCCACTCCGAAGTCACGGACTCTATCTTGTCCCCTATCAGTATCATGCTAACCTGCAGGGACATTAACAAACAGTATGAGCTACAAAGCTCAGTGAATAATCAAATCTGCAAATAACATGTATCAAAATACAATTATATAACTGTCTGGATATCGAATCCAGACTACTAGCCTTACTGGCTAACCGTGCATATCTGAGGATTTCATCTCCTACTATATAGCCTTACCGGCCGAATCGTGATATCATGTGATTATCAAATCACCTTATCATGTCTACTCTGTTATTTGCATACCATTCAAATCAGTTCTGTATCATTTCTGTCCCATCTTTCTTAGTCATACTGGACTATACCATATATCATGACTATATAAGTCATATCATTTGTCAAGGCTATACAAGCCGTACCAAAACATTTCAGCGTATAAATCATAGCCCACAGGCCTCACCAGCTTGGGTTCAACGACCTGGAATCATAGCCATAGGGCCGCACTATTCCTGTATAATCAGATCATAGCCATATAGGCCGCACCAATTGGATATAACATCCAAATCATAATTACGAGTGGCCGCACCATCTATTAACAGTTTCTTTCACGATCAATTATGGCTCACGGGTTAGCCCGCTGTTGCCTAGACTCACGGGTTAGCCCGCTGTTGTCTATATAAGTTTGGCTTATCAAAATAAACCATGGCTCACGGGTTAGCCCGCTGTTGCCTAGACTCACGGCTGGTTCCGGTCTTGTCATTTCATTTTATTGACTCACGGCTGGTTCCGGTCTTGTCATTTCATTTTATTGACTCACGGCTGGTTCCGGTCTTGTCATTATAAGTTTGACTCACAGCTCCGTTCTTGTCTATTATAGACTCACGGCTTATCTGGTATTGTCGTATCATAGTGTATATATATATATATATATATATATATATATATATATATATATATATATATATATATATATATATATATATATATATATATATATATATATATATATATATATATATATGTATGTATTGACTCACAGTTCCGTTCTTGTCATCGCAATGACTCACGGCTTATCTGGTCTTGTCTTTTACATATATTTTTACACTTGTTATTTTCGTCCCTCGAAGCCGTTTCAACCTGTAACAACTCAATCATCATATATCATATATGATATCAGTGAGATTACTCACCTGGATGCTAGCTGCATTTACATTCCCGGTTGTTTCTTGCCTTTGCGTGCACCACAACCATTTTGTCCCATACCTATTTATCCATTTCATATCAAATGATTATAGGTTAATATACCATTTCAGTTGGTTCTACTGCACAAAAGTCTAATATAAGACCAATTCCAAGCATTAACCATTGGTATAAAAATTTAATACACTTCCCGAAATACGCGTATTCTACTACAGTACTTTCGAGAGGTCGTATTCGTATTCCGATAATTTTCCATAAAGTTTTACAACATATTAGACCTATGTTTAAAATTTCAGGTCAATCGGATAAGCCTAGCATCAAAATCAAACTTGGAAAATGCTCAAAATATTAACAGGGGGCTGATTTTTGCTGCTGGGCAGAGATCGCGACCCTATCTCATTAGAGATCGGGACTCGATGGATCGCGACCCGATCCTCTCATAGATCGCGACCCGATCTTTGCTGGACAGACCAGAATCACGATTTTTATGCTACAAAAATCCCATTTTCTCATTTTAAGCCCTTAATACACGACTTAATCAGTAGGGGTTTGTTCCAAGACCAAAACCCAACATATTCCACAAGTTTTAAACAATAGAATTGGTAATTCCAATCCATTTATAACATTTCCCGTTTTTCACATTTTTGGTCCAAAACCGAAATTACTGAATTCTACTTGCTTCTAATGATTTCTTTCAGTCATTATAGCATCTAGAACTCATTTTAATCCCTAAAAATCATGTTTATCACAAGAACTCATCATCTAGGGTTCTTGATCAAAATCCCAATTCTTGAATAATAGCATCCTACTTCCATTTTCTTGAATTAAGTCCTTTTAACATGACTTATTGGAAGTTCTAAACCATTTAAACTACATAATCATAACTGAAATTCACAAATTTCAGTTTCTATAAAACCAAATCAAGAACACTTCAAGAACTTGGTTAAAATCAAGTTTACTAACCTTGATTGCTTGGAAACTTCAATTCCAATTCATGATTTCAATTCCATGCTTCAAGCTTCAAAGATTTCCAGGTTTTTGCTCTCAAAACTCATTCCCGTAACTGAAATTTGGCCAGTCAACAAGAGAGTCAACTTCTCTATATATACCACAAATTTTTGCAATTTGGTCCCTAAGTTGCATTCCTTGAACTTTAACCACAATAACCAAGTTTTATTACAATAAAACTTTCATTTCTTATACATTTGCCACAAACAACAATATTTTTCATATTTGGTCCTTCACATGGTCAAATGACCAAATTACCCTTTTGTGGCAAAACGACCAAAAATCCGTTTTTATAACATTTTAAGTCCAAAACTCAAAATATTATTTCAAACTAAATCCTTTTCTATCCAAAAGACCAATTTACCCTTCTAAGGTAAAATGACCAATTTGCCCTTTTATTATAATTATATAATAAAACATGTCTTGGCGTTACAAATTCTCCCCTCCTTCAAAAGATTTCGTCCCCGAAATCATACAAGGAGTTGAGGTATGTCTTCCTCGTTCCGCTTTCGGTCTTCCACATCATGTCAGAATCTTTATGGTATTGCCTAAGCACTTAACCATACAAGTATTCTTATATTGTGATTGGATCACAATTTACATCAATCCTCCGGTTGTCCCGGGTACCTCATCTATTTATCTTTCCTCATCTCACCATAAGAAATTTATTGAAAATTATTACTACATAATTCCTTTCTTGTCGTTCCAAACAGATTTTTAACCTTTCCAAAAGATTTCTTTCATACAACCATATTCCTTTACTTAGAATTTCAAAGGTTTATACTCGGCGATTCACACACCACTTTATAATTTCTTAACCATTCTTCAATTGCATTCATACCTGTCAGGTACTTTCTTCAGTTTGTGTAACAAACTAGGATCTAGTCAACATCTTTGCCATATCTTCATTGCAAAAATCGAAGGATATCACGATATTCCATACCATACTTCACACGAGTCATCAAACTACAAGCATGTAGGCTGCTATTTCTTGCAAATTCTATCAGGGATAGAAAATTTTCTCATCTTCTACTAGAGTCTTCTGTGCAATTTCCAAGCACATCATCTAAAATCTGCATCACCAGGTCACTTTGTTCACCAATACACGGTACTTGCAAAGACTTTGTTGCAAAGTCTATAACAATATTGTCCCATTTCTTTTCTGGGACCAACAACGAGTCAATTTCTTCGCACGTTTTTAACGGTTTGACTTTACTTTGCGTACAAGTCAAATACTTTTCATATGCCTTCCAATACATTTCTTCTGTCCCGGCCACCAACACATAGGTTTTATCGACCTATCCAGTCTGGTATTGCTCCGGGTATACTGCATATCTAGTACAAAATATATCTTTTCAAGATGATTTTCACGTTTCACCTTGTTTTGGAACTCACATACACAACCACCAAGGGTTTTAAATCACCGTGAGTTTCTAACTAGCTTCTTTCAATAGCTAATCATTCATTTTTCACGTTTTCAGATCTGCACATTTCTTCTTGTGCTTCCTGAATCAACTCAGGAAATCAATTTGCCACAATCATGCATGTGGTTGTATCTTTTCAAAAGATACTCTTTCTAATTCAAGGTATCTATAATCACATACGCCTGTCTGAGATGGTACAAGATTTCATACCCGAAATCTCTACGTAACCCATCTATCTTTATTATTTCATATTTAGCTTATTTTTTATCAATAAAGTACTTCAAACTTTTATGATCCGTATAAACGATAAGCTTTACACTATACAAGTAGTGTCTCCAACGCTTCAATGCCAAAATCATAGTTGCTACTGCAACATTATGCATCTACGGTCAAAGATGGATACATTTCAATGATCCAATCCATCTTCTCTGCTTAGCATCATTGCTAACATCAGAGTTTCACACAAGGTTTATTCCAAACCTTTACAAGATACTTGTGGTCTTTCTACCACTCAGACTTTTCACTTTTATTAGTCAACTTTAATTAACTGAACAATAATCAAGGAGCAGCTTTCCACAACTTTCCCATAGTAACCCACCAATCCAAGGAAACTACTACTACAAATTTTCAGTCAGATTCCAAGGCGGTTTCTGTCTTATCACATCAGTATCATTTCCCACTGGATATACTTTATCATCTCTGCCATTATTAACATGCCCAAAGAATATGTAACTTCTTTTAGCCAAATTTTCATACTTGGAGAATTTTACAAATCACTTAACTTAGTGAATTAACTCCAATGTCTGGTACAAATGTACCTCATTTTCAATCTGGTTCCGAGAATATCAGATTCTCAATAGTCAATGCACATATGCATCAACTTGTCTTTCTTCTTTTCAAATAAGGTAGAGCTCCTTACGATGACACATACGGTCATAAGAGACCCTAATACAACAATTTCTTTTAGTTTTTTACTAACTCCGCCATCTCTACAGATGCAAATCAATACAGAGCCCGTATACCAAAAACGGCTCCCAAAATTAGTTTAATCATAAATTATTCTCGCCAATCAAACAAAAATCTTGGAAGTTCTTCTCAAAAGAAACATCCGAGAATTTATTCAAAGTAGTGAATTACTATCACTATTTTATTTAGCTTGGCCCATACCACGTATGCCAATTACAATATCATTCCTTTACTAACTCTTTTCCGGGTTTAAACAAAGTAAAATGATCAGTATTCTCAACAGCAGTCATTTACCATGAATTTCGTCCGTTTCATTTCTGTTTTAAGAACCATACTGTTCTTATTTCTACAACTCATGTTAGCATAATTCAATGCTAACCAAATCATACGCACGATTGTTTCAAATTCACTGGTAGTCATCGGCTTCAGATTTATAGGGAAAAGGGTCCCGTAAATCTTAGGCAGACTACTTTTCCGGTGTTCAATTTCTAGAACATACTTGCTAACTGCAATAGCTGTTTCCAAAATTCCATCTAAAATCGTTGATGAAATATTCCAACAAGACATCAATGTCATCGATCCCACGCATAGTTTCATGGATCAAATATAACATACACGAGTTATATTCAAAACAATTATATCGGAGATCATATCAGTCTCCTCACAGGCTTCTTCCACAATCTGCTGGAATGCTCAAGGTACTACTGGTCCTTTTTAACTATTCGTTTCTTCTTTCTTTCCTGGGTTCATCACCCGTTACTCCACATTTAGCATGTGAGTATTTCATAAGGAAGTGATCTATAGTTCCACGTTGGAACCACTTTCGTCCCATACGACAAACTCGAGCAACATGCTCCCATTTTCTGCAATTTCAACATGTCAACAATAGAGTCTCAACTCTAAAATATTCTGAGTGCTTTTCCGGCACTTCTTACATTACATCATCTTTTCGTTCTGGTCCCTTCCCTTTAAGGTTTGACCTAATTCGTTTTAACTTCTTCTGAGAAGTCCACCATTATTTTCTGCTTTTCTTGTAGTCTCGGCTACTTTTCTTTCACCTTGAATATCAGTCAAGGTGAGCACCCAATTCCTGTTTCTGACCACATCAGCTACTAATGCTCATCATGTGGATTTTCTGCTATTCGTCCCCTTTTTGGCTCTTATACAACGGAGCCTTGCGAAAGGGCTGGTCCATTTCTTGAGCTTCGCGCCCTAAATGTCTTCCAAGAAGATTCACAGTTCATATTCTTATACGTCAGAAGTCGGCAACGGTTAGGTTATATATGTATAATAACAACTATATACACCTAACTATATATCATGTCTACTGTCCCTCAAGGTTTAAGTCCAGGAATCTACTCTATAGACACCTAGT
Organism: Cichorium intybus; assembly: GCA_023525715.1. Lineage (NCBI taxonomy): Eukaryota > Viridiplantae > Streptophyta > Magnoliopsida > Asterales > Asteraceae > Cichorium > Cichorium intybus. The sequence continues at coordinate 129,375,268 of CM042011.1, read as the reverse complement.
TCACTTAAACCACGGCTCTGATACCAACTTGTAACACCCGGCTTTTAAAACAAAACACCCCTGAAAATTTTTTCATTTAAACCAAGGTTTTAATACATAAAACCATAACAAAGGGGTATAGTTTAATAAAAACGGGTACAAGTGTATCAAGGAGAGTATAAAATACCAATTCTCCTTTAAAGCCGGGCTGCTACTACAGCATCTATGAGTCCCACTCCGAAGTCACGGACTCTATCTTGTCCCCTATCAGTATCATGCTAACCTGCAGGGACATTAACAAACAGTATGAGCTACAAAGCTCAGTGAGTAATCAAATCTGCAAATAACATGTATCAAAATACAATTATATAACTGTCTAGATATCGAATCCAGACTACTAGCCTTACTGGCTAACCGTGTATATCTGAGGATTTCATCTCCTACTGTATAGCCTTACCGGCCGAATCGTGATATCATGTGATTATCAAATCACCTTATCATGTCTACTCTGTTATTTGCATACCATTCAAATCAGTTCTGTATCATTTCTGTCCCATCTTTCTTAGTCATACTGGACTATACCATATATCATGACTATATAAGTCATATCATTTGTCAAGGCTATACAAGCCGTACCAAAACATTTCAGCGTATAAATCATAGCCCGCAGGCCTCACCAGCTTGGGTTCAACGACCCGGAATCATAGCCATAGGGCCGCACTATTCCTGTATAATCAGATCATAGCCATATAGGCCGCACCAATTGGATATAACATCCAAATCATAATTACGAGTGGCCGCACCATCTATTAACAGTTTCTTTCACGATCAATTATGGCTCACGGGTTAGCCCGCTGTTGCCTAGACTCACGGGTTAGCCCGCTGTTGTCTATATAAGTTTGGCTTATCAAAATAAACCATGGCTCACGGGTTAGCCCGCTGTTGCCTAGACTCACGGCTGGTTCCGGTCTTGTCATTTCATTTTATTGACTCACGGCTGGTTCCGGTCTTGTCATTTCATTTTATTGACTCACGGCTGGTTCCGGTCTTGTCATTATAAGTTTGACTCACAGCTCCGTTCTTGTCTATTATAGACTCACGGCTTATCTGGTATTGTCGTATCATAGTGTATATATATATATGTATTGACTCACAGTTCCGTTCTTGTCATCGCAATGACTCACGGCTTATCTGGTCTTGTCTTTTACATATATTTTTACACTTGTCATTTTCGTCCCTCGAAGCCGTTTCAACCTGTAACAACTCAATCATCATATATCATATATGATATCAGTGAGATTACTCACCTGGATGCTAGCTGCATTTACATTCCCGGTTGTTTCTTGCCTTTGCGTGCACCACAACCATTTTGTCCCATACCTATTTATCCATTTCATATCAAATGATTATAGGTTAATATACCATTTCAGTTGGTTCTACTGCACAAAAGTCTAATATAAGACCAATTCCAAGCATTAACCATTGGTATAAAAATTTAATACACTTCCCGAAATACGCGTATTCTACTACAGTACTTTCGGGAGGTCGTATTCGTATTCTGATAATTTTCCATAAAGTTTTACAACATATTAGACCTATGTTTAAAATTTCAGGTCAATCGGATAAGCCTAGCATCAAAATCAAACTTGGAAAATGCTCAAAATATTAACAGGGGGCTGATTTTTGCTGCTGGGCAGAGATCGCGACCCTATCTCATTAGAGATCGGGACTCGATGGATCGCAACCCGATCCTCTCATAGATCGCGACCCGATCTTTGCTGGACAGACCAGAATCACGATTTTTATGCTACAAAAATCCCATTTTCTCATTTTAAGCCCTTAATACACGACTTAATCAGTAGGGGTTTGTTCCAAGACCAAAACCCAACATATTCCACAAGTTTTAAACAATAGAATTGGTAATTCCAATCCATTTCTAACATTTCCCGTTTTTCACATTTTTGGTCCAAAACCGAAATTACTGAATTCTACTTGCTTCTAATAACCATACTGTGACCATGTAGGCCTACTTCGACGTTCTTCAGGCATCAGACTGTTATGACATTTGTCATCTCAGACCCGTCGGTCTAGCTGTAGCTAGCAGCTCAGGTGCGGGGTTGTCAATCCCGTATAGATCTGTACACAAATATCACGTTCTCTTACCGAGACTCTGGTTATAAATTTCAGGACTTATAGTATGTACTTAAATAAGCACTTTGAAGACCCGTCTCACAAAAATGTATGTATCAATCAACTTGTTTACGTAAAGTTTGTATATGAAAAACACTTGTATTTGCCCATTATCATTTTTCCCATGATAATATAGTAATGTATAATAATTATATATTTGTATATAATTATTTGTCTTGTTCTAACCGTTATAGTAACATTTGTATCCACAAACTATTCCTATAATAGTTTATTTTTAGTATTCTGTCGTGAAAAACATATATTTACGAATATATGTGAAATAACTTATTTAAATTGTTATAAACAATATCTTTTAAGATATTTTCCATAATAGTGGTGTAATAAATTGGTTATACTCTTTATTAATTCTAATATAATATTTCATGACTATCAAATAAAGAATGGCCATGTAGAAGATCAAATGGGGAGGCAGGACCCTTTCAGCGTATAAGCCTTTCGGAAATCCAGCAACCTAGCCCAAATGATCGGCCTAGACACCGCTCCCGTAAGTAGATCATTCGATATTATATTTTGGAACTATAATACAATTGTTGTCATAATGATGTCTACAAAATTCATATTTTGTTTACTATTGTTACAAATGAGTATAAATAGCTATTTTTATAGTATAACTTGTATTCTCTCCCTTAAAAACTTGAATAAAGATAAAAAAAAGGGGTATGAACTCACCATAATGTCGATGATGATCTTATCACCAATTGTTGTAAGATCGCCCGACTCTTACTGCTTCTAACTCGAACCCTCTTTTTCTATCTTTCTACTATATTTTCAAGCTATATCTCTACAACTCTCTCGATATGTGTATATAGCTTGTCTTGGTGTGGTTTGATTATGAGAATTTGAGTTCTATTTATAGTAGATTTATTTTCGTATAGCGGCTCTCAAGATACGGATATCTGACAATTATAGTCATTAAGATTTTCTAATGACAAAACATACCCTTGAAATACTCTTTAAATAGATTTAATAGTTTTTATATAAGATAAATGATTTTTGTTTATAAAAATGTAATCTACAAAAATCGTAGTTTAATAATATCAACTTTTTTAAATAAAAGTTCTTAACGAATCAACGAAAGGGTATTAATTGTAAGTTTAATACAAATATAGGGTTTAAATGTAAATACAATTTCATTTTAAAGAAAAAGAAAATATTAAACATAAAATTCATATCAATAATATTAAATTTTGACGTCAGATTATTCGTATTGACGACACCGTTTTGACGGTAAATTTTCCATTTTATAAAACAACATAATATTATTGATAAACTTAAAAATACGTATTGAATACGTAGTGTTCGAAATGAAAATACGAATTCTTTGAGGGTAAAATATGTAAATTTGATTAAATAATGAAGTGGGACCCACTTTATATAATAATATTAATTATACACGGTTTCAAATCTACATTTGGTCTCCACTGGTAGGTGGAGACGTTGAAAAAAAACATATATTGAATAATTTTTTTTATAAATATATTATAATAATTAAACGTCGCTTTCAAGTTAAATTATACGTTTTTCTATCATAACTTTTTATATATAATGTTTGGTAAAAATATAAATATATATTCGGAACCGTCGTATTTTTGTCTACGTTTTGATATAAAATTTGTAATATTTGGACGAGTTTTAAATTTTACCGTTCACTATTCACGTCGGATACTATTCACGACGTAATATTTTTATTTTTTTTTATATTAAAAACATCTAGCTCGGCAGGGTTTGCTCTTATAATTAATTTGAATTAGCGTAAATAATATATCGTATAGATTATGAAAATTACATTTCACATATTGACTTTAACGTACGCTTTGGTTGACTTAAGTTGACTTTCGTTGACTAATTTGACAGTTATCACATTATCTACCCGTTAGAAGGAATTTCGTCCCTAAATTTAGCACTTTGAATAGATCCTCAAGGGTTTGGGAAGAGATATGAGTATTTGAGTTTCATCTGGTCCTCACGTTCCTAGGTAAATTCAGGTCCACGCTTGGTGCTTTTCAGTTTTCCATCGCTTTGATTTTGGAGTTTAATGTCATAATATTTTTGGTAACTAAACTTGAGTTAATAATAGTCACTAGATTGTTATGTGAATAGGAGGATTAGAAACTCATTTAGAAGGAGTTTAAACCTTAAAGATATCAAAGAGGAGTTACACGGGTCCTCCCGGGTCGTGTATTGAAACTGTTTTGGCATTGTAGGAGTTACACGGGTCGTGTTTATGAAAACGGTTTGTGTTCTTGTTACCGTAACATCCAGTAGTATCCAGTAGATTTACACGGGTCGGTTTCGGAGTATGGGTTAGATTTTAAAAGTGAACGACGCTAACTTTAAAGGTTAACGTCGCTAACCTGCTTCATTGGAGTTATTCGGGCAGCGAACCAAAAATCCCCTAGGCGATTTTCAGAGCAAAAGATGTGAAATTTTGTCATTTTGATCAGGGGTTTTGCATAGAAAAAGTTTGGGAAGGTTGGATTTAATACCCGAAATGCATTCTCGAGTTCTTAATTCACAAGGTTAGTGATTTTGAGTATTAGGGTTTCAAACCCTAGATGTCCAAATCTGAAAGTATGCTTTGATTCATCTTATGTGTTGTTAATAGATTGTTAATATGTGTTGTATTGAGTACTTGTTGCAAATATCGTGATGTTCTAACGGTTGATTTGGTAAAATCACGGAATTCGGAGTTTCGGGTTGATAGCATATGATATTCTCTAATTATGATTTGTATTTGCTATTGATTTCTTAATCATTTGAGTTAAGTATTATGGAGATGCCTAAGCATGTTTAAGATATGATATGTGATGTCATTTTACAGTTGATACTAGTAGGATGGAAGGAAACATGTAATATACAGGTGAACCACGAGCTCTACAGATGCTAGATGAGTAGGTTCTAATTCATTATTTATGATTAGATTACCATATAATTGAATTAACTATTCTTTGAACTATTTTCGTTATCAGAATATATATATATATATATATATATATATATATATATATATATATATATATATATATATATATATATATATATATATATATATATATATATATATATATATATATATATATATATATATAATGTCTTTTCGTTATCCCGTCCTCATCAGAGTCAAGCCGCCAATTTGGAAAAGATATCACTTAGGGTGGTGAAAAGATTGCATCTACTGTAGATATTTTGAATTTCGGTATTAAGAACGTGAGTTGTCCTTTCAGTTCCTGCTGTAAGATGCTATATAAACGGGTATGTATCATCATTTGTATCTAAGATCTTTTCAATCTCATTCTTTCCTACTACTAGTTTATTCTTATATAATCTCAGATTTCCAATCGAGACATGGAAAACAGATCTCATATGGAAAACTTGTCAGACGCTAAGCGGAATTTCCTAAGGGAAGAGGGTAGCTCCCTATCGTTTAATCAGATACCTCTACTGGAGTCTGGTAATTATAATATCCTTAACTCCTTTTATTTCTTATTCATTTCTCTAGCGTTTTGATTTTATTTTAAATTATGTGAGGTATAGATTTTCTAGACATATTACCGCTGGATCAGCTTCAAAATGATCCTGAAGTTCTTCCTCCGATGAGTATTATCTCAGAAGATCCAGGACCTTCATCTTTGGGCTTTGCTTATGAGCAATCTCAAAACTTACTTCTAGGTTGAATTTTAGTACTTTTATGTCAGTTTGGTTTTTATCTTCTAACATTTTTTTTAAAGATCCATTTATGGACGAGTACATAACGAACAGTGAGATTATCCCCATGAATCAAGGTTTCATGGCTGGCATGCAGAACGATGATCAACTACAGGTGATTCATAACGACAGTGTTGGAATGAATCCCTAGTTTGAGGGAGGTTTTCAATACCAGGATCACCTTCAGATGATTCAAAGGAATCTGGAGGGATTTCAAAACCCTGGGTTCATAGCTGAAAATCAACAGTTAATGCCGACGGCAGATTCTAATGTTATTGCACCAAATTTTATCTTTGGTTTAACAAATCAGGATCATGCTCAAATGATCCAGAATGACAATAGTACAACCAGATTTGATTCTTTGAATCCAAGAACCATAGTAATTGGCAGTGGAAGTGGTTCTAGATAGCCATTAAGTAAGGAAGCGATAGCTCAGCACTTTAACAAGCCACTTATGTAAGCTGCAAGGGAACTCAACGTTGGATCAACACAGTTGAAGCAACGCTGTAGGAAGTTAGGCATCAAAAGTTGTCCTCGACGAAAGATTAAGAGTCTACAAACTCTTATTAACCATACTCAGGTTAAGAATTGTATCTCTTTTCCAAAATTTTAATACCATGAGGTTGCAATGACTGAAAGTATTTATGCAACAGGAATTGAATAATAATCCTAGTAAAGCAGTCGTAATACTTGGTCTAGAGAACGAGAAAAGAGCAATAATCGAGGGTTCCAGTTCGGAGATAACTGATACCACAAAGAGATTAAGGCAAGCTGCCTTTAAGGCTGTTTACAAGAAAAGAAAGTTTCAAAAGAGGGAGGAAGCTTCATCAGGGACCCATACACAGCAACAATCTCTGCCTTCTGTTTCTGCTATGAGTGGTTTTAACCATGATTTTCTCAAGATCACAAGTGAAGAGAACCCAGAAGACTTGGCAGGTGACTTAGCCCGCCTTCGGCTTTCAGATTGAATTTCTACCAATATTAGTTTAATGGAACTGTTGATAGGGATGATGGAAGGTTTTCGATAATAGTTATTGGTCAGGTATTATCGAATTGTCATGTCTACTATGTAAGGATATGGGTATAAGAGGTACATAAAGTGTCTAGATGTATGGTTCTATAGTATTACAAAATACTCCTGTAGTATTTTAGCTTTATATTTTGTTTTAGAGTTTCTTTGTATATGGTTCTTGGTAAGTTTTTAGACTTGTTGTTCACTACGACTATTTCTAAGTACATGTTAGTCATACCTTGAACAAATACAGTTGATCAGGCTCTATTTGTCCTAGGTATGATTACATAACTACCTAGGCCTACTCGTAGTGTTCAACTCATCTTATTACTCTTGTATTGTTATGGTTATGACACTGTTCTAGTATGTATGTACTTGTACTTATACTTTATAAAAATATCATTGTATTTTAAAGTATATTTTGTACAGATTGTTTTAGAGAGTTTTAGTCCCATTGTATTTATAGTTGTATACCTTAAATGGATTGATATACTTAGTTCACTATAAACAATGCTCTGATACCAATCTGTCACACCCCTAAACCACGATGGTGGAAACGTCTGAGGGTAGATGACTTCATGAACAGTATCACAACAACGTTTGTACAATAGTGATCAAAGCAAACACATCCATCATATACATAATTGTAATGTTACAAGAGTTCAAAAGATTGTACGCTTTAAATACAATTACAATATGATATCAAAATACATAATATGATGCCACAGCGACCCATCGTCAAAGATTGTAGTTACCTTATAAAATTCCTGAGAATACAAGTAGTTTGAAAGAGTGTCAACATTACGTTGGTGAGTTCATAAGATTTTTTGTATGATAAAATCCATAATCCTTTTTCCTTGTAAAAAGATAGTGTTTGAAACCAGAAAATCCAATATTTTCTTATAAATGAGTAGTAGTCTTAAAACCCAAAGACCGAGAATGTATATGTATTTTGTATACTTGAAAATAGTATTACGTAGTTTTATTCTTGTATAAAACCGTGTAAATAGATGTTTACTTGTAGTCGAATCGTAGATTTAATTCCACAAGAGTCGTATGTATAAGTAAACCGTACTTATATTTATATCTTTGATAAAACGTAGTTTTAATTTCCATAGAACCAGTGTGTATAAGTAAAACAATACTTATATTTGTAACTTGTGAAAATGTAGTTTTAATACCATAAAACTTGTATGAGGAATCTCTTTCCTTGTAAAATGTAGTATTGTAATCCAAGAAAATCCAATATTTTCTTATGAATGTATCCAAGTCCTTAAAACCCAAGGACTAAAATGTATAACATAGTTTGTAGTATAAAGCCATTGAAAATGTATATTTCCACGTAAACAATTTAATAAAGTTGATTTCCCATGCGAGACGCCCCATAACCATACTGTGACCATGTAGGCCTGCTTCGACATTCTTCAGGCATCAGACTGTTATGACATTTGTCACCTCAGACCCGTCGGTCTAGCTGTAGCTAGAAGCTCAGGTGCGGGGTTGTCAATCCCGTATAGATCTATACACAAATATCACGTTCTCTTACCGAGACTCTGGTTATAAATTTCAGGACTTATAGTATGTACTTAAATAAGCACTTTGAAGACCCGTCTCACAAAAATGTATGTATCAATCAACTTGTTTACGTAAAGTTTGTATATGAAAAACACTTGTATTTGCCCATTATCATTTTTCCCATGATAATATAGTAATGTATAATAATTATATATTTGTATATAATTATTTGTCTTGTTCTAACCGTTATAGTAACATTTGTATACACAAACTATTCATATAATAGTTTATTTTTAGTATTCTGTCGTGAAAAACATATATTTACGAATATATGTGAAATAACTTATTTAAATTGTTATAAACAATATCTTTTAAGATATTTTCCATAATAGTGGTGTAATAAATTGGTTATACTCTTTATTAATTTTAATATAATATTTCATGACTATCAAATAAAGAACGGCCATGTAGAAGATCAAATAGGGAGGCAGGACCCTTTCAGCGTATAAGCCTTTCGGAAATCCAGCAACCTAGCCCAAATGATCGGCCTAGACACCGCTCCCGTAAGTAGATCATTCGATATTATATTTTGGAACTATAATACAATTGTTGTCATAATGATGTCTACAAAATTCATATTTTGTTTACTATTGTTACAAATGAGTATAAATAGCTATTTTTATAGTATAACTTATATTCTCTCCCTTAAAAACTTGAATAAAGATAAAAAGAAAGGGGTATGAACTCACCTTAATGTCGATGATGATCTTATCACCAATTGTTGTTAGATCGCCCGACTCTTATTGCTTCTAACTCGAACCCTCTTTTTCTATCTTTTTACTATATTTTCAAGCTATATCTCTACAACTCTCTCGATATGTGTATATAGCTTGTATTGGTGTGGTTTGATTATGAGAATTTGAGTTCTATTTATAGTAGATTTATTTTCGTATAGCGGCCCTCAAGATACGGATATCTGACAATTATAGTCATTAAGATTTGCTAATGACAAAACATACCCTTGAAATACTCTTTAAATAGATTTAATAGTTTTTATATAAGATAAATGATTTTTGTTTATAAAAATGTAATCTACAAAAATCGTAGTTTAATAATATCAACTTTTTTAAATAAAAGTTCTTAACGAATCAACGAAAAGGTATTAATTGTAAGTTTAATACAAATATAGGGTTTAAATGTAAATACAATTTTATTTTAAAGAAAAAGAAAATATTAAACATAAAATTCATATCAATAATATTAAATTTTGACGTCAGATTATTCGTATTGACGACACCGTTTTGACGGTAAATTTTCCATTTTATAAAACAACATAATATTATTGATAAACTTAAAAATACGTATTGAATACGTAGTGTTCGAAATGAAAATACGAATTCTTTGAGGGTAAAATGTGTAAATTTGATTAAATAATGAAGTGGGGCCCACTTTATATAATAATATTAATTATACACGGTTTCAAATCTGCATTTGGTCTCCACCGGTAGGTGGAGACGTTGAAAAAAAACATATATTGAATAATTTTTTTTATAAATATATTATAATAATTAAACGTCGCTTTCAAGTTAAATTATACGTTTTTCTATTCTAACTTTTTATATATAATGTTTGGTAAAAATATAAATATATATTCGGAACCGTCGTATTTTTGTCTACGTTTTGATATAAAATTTGTAATATTTGGACGAGTTTTAAATTTTACCGTTCACTATTCACGTCGGATACTATTCACGACGTAATATATATATATATATATATATATATATATATATATATATATATATATATATATATATATATATATATATATATATATATATATATATTATATTAAAAACATCTAGCTCAGCAGGGTTTGCTCGTATAATTAATTTGAATTAGCGTAAATAATATATCGTATAGATTATGAAATTTACATTTCACATATTGACTTTAACGTACGCTTTGGTTGACTTAAGTTGACTAATTTGACACTTATCACACATCTGTTTTGACAAAAAGTCTTTCAGAATCTTGTTCAAACTCTTCGGAATCATGTTCATCACATGAGGCTTCGGAGAATTTAATAAACTTAAATGCAAATGAAATAACCGAAGAGGCTGTAGAAAAGTGGATTCAAGAATCCTTCGCTTACCCAGAGGACCCACGATTGATTGGGTACCAACTCCTTCTTGATTAATTGCAGATAACGTCTTCTGAGCGGTACGATGCTAAATGGTATATGGATAGTGGCTGCTCAAGACACATGACAGGAAAAAGGGAATATCTAAGGGACTATAGAACGCTGGATGATGCGGGAAATGTTCGGTTTGGAAAGAATGAGACATGTCCAATTCGAGGTTATGGAAAAATCACAAATGGTCAATTTACGATTAACAGGGTGGCATTTGTGGAAGGTTTAAAGCACAATCTGGTTAGCATTTCTCAGTTAGTTGTGGGAACTGGAAATGAAGTCACATTCAATCATCATGGAAGTATAATTGCAAAAATGGATACAAAAGAAGTTTTCTTAAAATCTGAAAGGAAGGGATCAATGTTTTCTTTAAATCTGAAGCCAGTTATAGGTGGGCAATCTCTTTGTCTTCTTTCCAAAGCCAACTCTGATGTCAGCTGGTTGTGGCACCGAAGACTTGCTCATTTGAACTTCAAAAATTTAAACAAACTTATGGCTATGTGTAACACCACGATACTTTTGTTAAGTATTAATATGTTAATCATAGTGTATTTATGATTTAATATGGTGTTCCAAGTATTAGAAAGTTAATACTAGTAAAAGGGTAATTTGGTCATTTTACCATAAAAGGGTAATTTGGTCATTTGACCATGGGAAGGACCAAATATGTTAAAATATTGTTTGCTTGTGGCAAAAATATAAGAAATGAAAGTCTTATGTCATAAAACTTGATTATTGTGGCCAAAGTTCAAGAAATGGAACTTCAGGGGCTAAATTGTAAATTCTGGAAGTATAAATAGGAGAGTTGACTCTCCTATGTATGGCTGAACATTTGAGATGATCGGGAGGAGTTTTGAAGGTGCAATTTCTGCAGAGATCATGAAATTGAAGCAAGAAATGGGAACAATTGTTTGAAGGTTGTGATTTCCAAGCAATTGAGGTTAGTAAATTAAGTTTCTAACCAAGTTCTTGAAGTGTTCTTGGTGGGTTTTCCATGGATGACTGAAAACTGTAATTTCAGTCATGATCCATGATGTTTATATGATTCCTAAGTTTGAAACATGTTCATATGATAAGAACATGTAATTGAAACAAAAGAATTTGATGATTTGGTGGATTTTGGGGTTTTTGACTCAAGAACCCTAATTTCTGCATTTGATTGATTGAGTTGATTTCAAGGAGTTAAAACCTTGTATAAATGGAAGGTTTTAGTCTTGAAATAAACCCCATATGATTAAGAACAAGAATAAGAACTTAATATGTCAAAACAGGGTGCTACAATGCAAAATCGGGACTGAATCTGGACTGCCCAGCAAGAGCACGGGTCGTGCTCATTATGCACGAGTCGTGCATCTTCTGCAGACCAAAGTATGTTGCTATTTTATGCTTACACGAGTCGTGCTCTTATAGAGAAATATTTTGCATGAGTCGTGCATCCATTCAGGGGGGTTTAAAGTTTGAATTTGATGCTAGACATGTCCAAATGACTTCAAACTTTAACTACAAGTCCATGATGGTTTGAAAAGTCTTGGAAAAATATTAAATTGAGAATACGACTCTCCGGGGGCACTGTAGAACAATACGTATGCCTCGAGGAAGTGTATAATTCATAAAAAGATGGTAAATGAAAAGTTTATCATCTAGAGATGGCTTGTAGTTGTATAATATTGGATTCTTATGTATTAGAGTCAACTGATATTCAAGGTGAAAGAAAAGTAGTTGACACTACAAGAAAAGCAGAAAAGTATTAGTGGACGCTTAAGAAGAAGTTAACACGATTTAGGTCTAACCTTAAAGGGAAGGGACCAAAACGAAAATGGTAATGTGGTGTAAGAAGTGCAGGAAAAGCACTCAGAAAATTGTAGAGTTGAGACTCTAACGTTGAATTGTTGAAATTGTAGAAAACAGGAGCATATTGCTCTAGCCTGTTGGATGGAACAGCAGTGTTTCCAGCGCGGAGCTATAGATCACTTTCCTATGAAATGTTCACATGCTAAATGTGGAGTAACGGGTAATAAACCCATGAAAGAACGGGGAGGAATGAAAGAAGAAACGACTGGTCGAAAAGGGACAGTGGTACCATGAGCAATCCAACAGACTGTGGAAGAAGCTCGTGAGAAGACTGATATGGTCTCAGATATATTTACTTTAAATATAGTCCCCGTATATGTTATATTTGATCCATGAAGCTATGCTTTGGATCGATGATTTTGATGTCTTGTCTGAATATTTCATCAACGATTATGGATGAAATTTTAGAAGTAGCTATAGCAGATAGCAAATTCAAGATATTGAACACCTGGAAGGTAGTCTGCCTAGGATTTACGAGACCATTTTTTCCTATAAATCTGAAGCCGATGACTACCAATGAATATGAAGTAATTGTGCGTATGAATTGGTTTGCAATGAATGATGCTAACATAAATTGTAGAAATATGAACATTATGGTTCAAAAATCAGAAATGAAATGGAGGAAAATCCACGGTAAATGACCGTTGTTGAGAATACCGGTTATTTTCCTTTGCTTAAACTTGGAGAAGGGTTAGTAAAGGAAGGATGTTTTAGTTGGCATATGCAGTATTGACCAAGCTAAATAAAGTGGCGATAGAAGTGTGAAACTTTAAATAAATTCTTGGATGTTTCTTCCAAAGAACTTCCAGAATTTCCGCCAGATTGATGAGAAGAGTTTATGATTAAACTGGTTTTGGGAGCCGTTTTTGTTATTTAGGCTCTAAACTGATTAGCATCTGCAGAGATGGCAGAGTGGGAAAACAATTAGAAGAAATTTTTGAATCGGGGTCTCATATGGCCGAATGTGTCATCGTGTGGAGCCCTATCTGGCTTGAAAAGAAGAAAGACAAGTTGATGTGTATGTGCATTGACTACTGAGAAGCTGATATTCTTGAAACCAGATTGAATATGATGTATGATTGTGCCAAATATTGGAGTTACTTCGTTGAGGAAAGTAATATGCGAAGTTTTCCAAGTATGAAATTTAGCTAAAAAAAGTTTCAACTCTTTGGGCATGTTAACAGTGCCAAAGATGATAAAGTAGATCAAGTGGAAATGATGCTGTGATAAAACGGGAACCGCCTGAGGAATCTGACTAAAATTGCAGTTTCCTTAGGTTGGCACGTTGCTTTAGGAGAGTTGTAGAAAACTGCTCCTTGATTGCTGTTTAGCTGACTAAAGTTAACCAAGAAAAGTGAAAAGTTTGAGTGGGTATAAAGACCACAAGTATCTTTTCAAAGGTTGAAATAAACCTTGTGTGAAGCTCCGGTGTTAGCATTATCGCTAAGCGGAGAAGATAATCTATTTTACAGAAATGCATCCAGAATTAATTTTGGGTACATGACATTGCAGTAGCAATTATGATTTTGGTATTTAAGCTTTGGAGACACTACTTATATGGTGTAAAGCTTACTGTTTATACGGATCATAAAAGTTTGAAACACTTAATTGATCAAAAAGAAACTAAATATGAGATAGCAAAGATAGATGGGTTACTTAAAGACTTTAGTTGTGAAATCTTGTACCATCTCGGAAAGGCGGATGTGGCTATAGATGCCTTGAATTGAAAAGAAAATACCCTTTGAAGGTTACATCCACATGTATGAGTGTGGCGAATTGACTACCTGAGTTGATTCGGGTAGCACAAAAAGAAGTGTGCAAGTCTGAAAATGTGAAAAGTGAATGAATGATTAGACATTGGAAGAAGCTAGTTGGAAAATCACAGCAATTTAAAACCCTTGGTGGTTGTGTATGTGGATTCCAAAGCAAAGTGAAAATGAGATTTATTTTGAAAAGATGCATATTATAGAAGATATGCAGTATACCAGGCAGTACCAAACTGTATAGGATAATAAAACCTATGTATTGGTGGCCGGGAAAATGAAGAAAGATATTGAAAGATACGTGAGAAGGTGTTTGACTTGTGTGCAAGTAAAGTCAAACTACTAGAAGTATACGGAGAAATCTAGCTGTTGTTAGTCCCAGAGAAGAAATGGGACGATATTATTATAGACTTTGTAATAAAGTCTCTGCAAGTACCATATGGGTATGACACCATATGGTTAATTGTTAACCGGTTGATGAAACTAGTGCAAATTTATACCGACCAGTGAGCAAATGAAGATCGAAAAGTAATGAAAAGCTACATAGATAGAGTAAATAGTCGACATGAGTTACCGGTGTTGATTGTATCGGGTCAAGATAGTAGATTTATTCCTAGATTTTTGCATAGTTTCCAAGAATAATTAGTTTAAAAGTACTAGTAAGTACCGTATCTTGATGGGCGAGATGAGATAATGATGCAGACTTTAGAAAATGTGCATTAAACTTGCACAATAGATCTTGGCGGAAGATGAGAAGATCGTTTATCTTTGGTAGAACCCGTAGATAATAACAGTTTTCGTACCAGCATTCAGATGGCTCGTATAATGCATAGTATGGAGTATCGTGTTGCACGCTGATTTGCTAGACTACAGTTGGGGAGAAGCCGTTGGCTGGACCCGAGATTATACCTCAAACAGAAGAAAAGATTAGGCAAATTCGAGAAAGCTTGGAAATAGACAAAAATCGACAAAAGTAGTATGCAGATTGCCGAGTAAAACCGTTGAAATTCCAAATGGGGGAAAGATGACAGTGTTCAAAGTATCCCCTTAGAAAGACTAAATTGTTTTGGGAAGAAAGGGAAGTTGAGTCCTCGTTTTAATGGACCTTTCCGTATATCCCAAAAGTAAGAACTTTGGTGTATTAATTGAAGTTTCTTGATGAACATCAAGATATTCATAATGTTTTCCATATGTCTCAATTGCGGAAAACATTGCATGATGAATACCTCTTGCTGAAATTGTGGTAGATGAGAAGTTAAGGTACCCTGGACAACCCAAGAAGGTGTTTGACCGGAAGATAAGACAGCTGCGAGATAAGAAGACTAGTATGGTTAAAGTGCTTTGGCAATACCATAGAAGTTTCACATGATATGGGAAACCGAAATTGTAATGAGAAAGAATTACCCTCGCTTGTTTGTATGATTTCAGGGACGGAATCTTTTAAAGGAGGGGAGAATTTGTAACACCACGATACTTTTGTTAAGTATTAATATGTTAATCATAGTGTATTTATGATTTAATATGGTGTTCTAAGTATTAGAAACTTAATACTAGTAATAGGGTAATTTGGTCATTTTACCATAAAAGGGTAATTTGGTCATTTGACCAAGGGAAGGACCAAATATGTTAAAATATTGTTTGCTTGTGGCAAAAATATAAGAAATGAAAGTCTTATGTCATAAAACTTGATTATTGTGGCCAAAGTTCAAGAAATGGAACTTCAGGGGCTAAATTGTAAATTCGGGAAGTATAAATAGGAGAGTTGACTCTCCTATGTGTGGCTGAACATTTGAGATGATCGGGAGGAGTTTTGAAGGTGCGATTTCTGCAGAGATCATGAAATTGAAGCAAGAAATGGGAACAATTGTTTGAAGGTTGTGATTTCCAAGCAATTGAGGTTAGTAAATTAAGTTTCTAACCAAGTTCTTGAAGTGTTCTTGGTGGGTTTTCCATGGATGACTGAAAACTGTAATTTCAGTCATGATCCATGATGTTTATATGATTCCTAAGTTTGAAACATGTTCATATGATAAGAACATGTAATTGAAACAAAAGAATTTGATGATTTGGTGGATTTTGGGGTTTTTGACTCAAGAACCCTAATTTCTGCATTTGATTGATTGAGTTGATTTCAAGGAGTTAAAACCTTGTTTAAATGGAAGGTTTTAGTCTTGAAATAAACCCCATATGATTAAGAACAAGAATAAGAACTTAATATGTCAAAACAGGGTGCTACAGTGCAAAATCGGGACTGAATCTGGACTGCCCAGCAAGAGCACGGGTCGTGCTCATTATGCACGAGTCGTGCTTCATCTGCAGACCAAAGTATGTTGCTATTTTATGCTTACACGAGTCGTGCTCTTATAGAGCAATATTTTGCACGAGTCGTGCATCCATTCAGGGGGTTTTAAAGTTTGAATTTGATGCTAGACATGTCCAAATGACTTCAAACTTTAACTACAAGTCCATGATGGTTTGAAAAGTCTTGGAAAAATATTAAATTGAGAATACGACTCTCCGGGGGCATTGTAGAACAATACGTATGCCTCGGGGAAGTGTATTATTCATAAAAAGATGGTAAATGAAAAGTTTATCATCTAGAGATGCCTTGTAGTTGTATAATATTGGACTCTTATGTATTAGAGTCAACTGAAATGGTGGTTAACCTATGATCATTTGGTATATAAATAAATGAATAGGTACCGGACAAGTGCATTGATAAAGATGTGTAAGAAGGCAAAGATTAACGGGATACAATTACAGCAAGTATCTAGGTGAGTAATCTCACTTATATCATATATGATATGTGTTGATTGAACTGTTACAGGTTGAAAATGTTTTGGGGGACAAATTTGACTGTTTACAGATGCATTGAAAAGACAATACCAGAAAAGCCGTGAGTCTGCGACAGACAAGAACAGAGCTGTGAGTCATTAATACGACAATACCAGATAAGCTGTGAGTCTGTGAAAGACAAGAACAGAGCTGTGAGTCGATAAAAATAAAAAGACAATACCGGGTAAGCCGTGAAGTCAATGATATGACAAGAACGGAGCCGTGAGTCTAGGCAAAAGCAGGGCAAACTCGTGAGCTATAAATGATTATGATATTGGATGTTATATCCAACTGGTGCGGCCTATATGGCTATGATATTGTTATATGGAAATGGTGCGGCCTTATGGCTATGATAATGGACTTGAATCCAAATGGTGCGGTCTTATGACCATGATATCGGGTTATTGAACCCAGCTGGTGCGGCCTTTAGGCTATGAAATTAATGATGAAACAGTTGGTGCGGCCTTAGGGCTATGACTTGTATATTGAAAATGTTTTGGTGCGGCTTATATAGCTATGACACATGGTGCGGCTTATATAGCCATGAAATACGGTACGGTCAATTGTGACTAAGAAATATGGGACAGAAAGGTATGCAAATAACAACCTATAAGACTACGAAGTAGGATGTGAAATCCTAAGAGATATACGATCAGCCAGTAAGGCTAAGAGTTTGGATCCGATATCCAAATATATATACGTTTAGCCGGAAGAGGCTATAGAATGGGACCTTGTATGGAAAGATGAGTCCAAAGAGATTCATCATATATAGGGAATTATAATTGAATGTATTTCCTATACATGTTATTTGCAGATATGATTACTCACTGAGCTTTATAGCTCACGTTATTTGTTAAATGTCCCTGCAAGTTAGCATGATCCTGATAAGGGAAAAGATAGAGTCCATGACTAAAGAAGTAGGACTTATAGATGCTGTCAGTAGCAGCCCGACTTCAAAGGAGATTTCGGTAGTTTATACTCTCCTTGATACACTTGTACCCGTTTTTAATAAAATATACCCCTTTTGTTATGGTTTTATGTATTGAAACCTTTGTTTTAAATGAAAACTTTTCAGGGGTGTTTTTGTTTTAAAAGCCGGGTGTTACACTATGGATTTGGTTCGTGGTATGCCTGCTTTAAAATTCGATAATGATTCACTTTTCTCTGCGTGTGAACATGGGAAGCAGACAAAGCAAAGGCATCCAACTGTGATTAACCCAAAAATCACCGAACCCCTTTCATTTCTTTACATGGATCTTTGTGAACCATCCGCAGTGGAGTCGATATGAAAGAAAAAGTATATTTTAGTGATTGTTGATGATTATTCAAGGTTTACTTGGGTCTTATTCTTAAGAAACAAGTCAGACGCTCCTGAAGAAATCATCAATTTCATCAGGAAGATGGAGGTAATGCTCAACATGAAAGTCCGAACTGTACACAGTGACAACGGTTCGGAGTTCAAGAATCAAACTCTTGATGGATTCTTGAAAACAAAAGGGGATCAATCACAATTTCTCAGCACCGTATACTCCTCAACAAAATGGTGTTATAGAAAGACGAAATCGATCCTTGTGTGAAGCAGCTAGAACAATGCTTAATTTTGCAAATTTACCCATGTACTTCTGGGCTGAAGCAATTTCTTCAGCTTGTTTCACTCAAAATAGATCCTACATCCACAAGAGATTTCATATTACACCTTACGAAGTACTCAACCAAAGGAAACCAAATGTCAAGTTTCTTCACATCTTCGGTTGTAGGTGTTTTATCTTGAATTTGAAAGATCATCGGACAAAATTTAATGATAAATCAGAAGAAGGGATTTTTCTTGGTTATTCACAAGACTCAAAAGCCTATAGAGTCATGAACAAGAGAACTCGCAGAATTGAAGAAACCTTCAATCTCTCATTTGATGACTACTATATCAAAAGTCACAACATCCTTTTCCAATGTCCTCGATCTTTCCAAAACCAGCTGTTGATGCATCATCAATCACAACCTTCGACACAGACTTTAATCTTCTCTTTGATCCACCTGAACATGCCTTGGACTCCGAAGCTAGAGCACCAGATAATCAAGTGTCTGAACTGTCTAAGCTTACAGATGGACCCGAAGAGTCAACTCCAAGTAGTGTCCACAGACCCTCTTCGGTTGAGAGTGAGAGTTTAAATGGATCCACAGGGAATTCTGGGTTTAAGGGGGAGCAAAGCAATTCAAATCTTAATAATCCTTCACATGAAGTCTCACACATCATGTCCCTCTATCCACAAGTCGAGGGGGAGCCATAAGCAAATGTCGAGGAGGAGCCAAAAGTAGCAACTCCTAACTCTTCGGATCATGAAGGAATAATCTCTTCACCAGCTATTGTCGAGGGGGAGCAATTACTAAACTCTTCTAGTCATTCTTCAAACTCAAACACTCCACAAACAAATGTCACAAACTCAGATAATCACTTAATAATGGATGATTTCCTTTCCACTTCGGGTTATCCTTCAGATATTGAGGAAATTGATTCTAAAGGACCTCCTGAATTTGATCCAAATTATCCTCCTTTGGAAAGTGGACTATAAATCATCCTCCATCACTTGTCATCGGTAATGTTCATGATAAAGTATTGACTCGTGCACAGCTCCACCAAAAACAGCTTGATTTAAACAAAACTTCTGAGTTGTGCATGTTCAATGTTTTTATTTCAAAGATAGAACCAAAGAACATTAAAGATGCATTTGATCACCCTGACTTGATTGAAGCAATGCAGTTGGAATTAGAGGAATTTGAAAGAAACAAAGTTTGGAGGTTAATTCCAAAACCTGCTAATGCTTCAATCGTTGGTCTCAAATGGGTGTATAGAAATAAGCTTGACACCGAAGGCAATGTGATTCGGAACAAAGAAAGGCTGGTTGTCAAAGGTTATTGTCAACAGGAAGGGATTGACTACGAAGAGACATTTGCTCCTGTTGGATCTCATTTGATGTTAGTCCAAATCTATGTGGATGACATAATCTTCGGATCCACTGACCCCAATTTGTCAAAAGATTTTGAAAAACTAATGAAAAGAAAATTTCAAATGAGTATGATGGGAAAGATTAACTTCTTTCTTGGATTACAAATAAACCAATCCAAGGAGGGGATATTCATCAATCAACAAAAGTACACGAAGAGTTTGCTTGAACGCTTCAGAATGAGTAACTGCTCAAATACAAAAGTTCATTTGCCTGCAGGTATAAGGTTGAATCCTTCATTGGACAAACCGAAGACAGACATACAGCAATACCGAAGCATGATTGGATCACTACTCTATCTCACAGCCAGTTGCCCTGATATCATGTTTGCAGTCTGCAATTGTGCATGATATCAGGCTGACCCAAGAGAACCTCATCTGGGTGCGGTAAAGACAATCTTTCGATACCTTCATGGCATACCTGCTTATGGCATGTGGTACCTAGCAAAGTCTGGCTTCTACATACAAGCATACTCTGACTCAGATCTTGGTGGATGCTCTATTGATCGCAAGAGCACTTCGGGGGGTTGTCAATTTCTTGATGGAAAGTTAATCAGCTGGCAATCTAAGAAGCAAACTTGTGTCTCTATCTCCACTGCTGAAGCAGAATATGTAGCAGCTGCAGCTTGTACCTCTCAAATCATCTGGATCCAAAGCCAACTAAAAGATTATGCCATCAACATGAGAAAAATACCTTTATTCTGTGACTCCCAAAGTGCTATTCGCATATGCCACAATCCTGTTCAACATTCCAAGACGAAGCATATAGCTCTTCGCTATCACTTCATCAAAAGTCATGTTTAGGAGGGGAATATTGAGGTGCACTTTGTTCATACAACAGAACAACTGGAAGATATCTTTACAAAGGCCTTGAATGAAGAGGCATTTACAAGAATTGTTCGTGGACTTGGAATGATTGATGGATCCACTCTACAATAAATCTCAGATTTGCTTACTCTTTCTCTAAATCTTCTCACTTTCAAACTCTAAAAATAAATTTTATGACTCTCTGCAGTACTCCGAAGAGATTTTTCGCTTCGGAGCTCATCGGAGGAAAAACAAGCAAACCAAATAAATTGTGAAAACGATGCACCGCAGCACCCCGAAGTAAATTATCACTTCGGTGCACTGCGGAACTGACTTTTCAACCAAATAAAATTGTGAAAACGATAAAATCATTTGAAACACTCTTTGACTTCAAAATCTTAAGATAACAACAAACAAAATTCTGATGCACAAAAGACAAAATTCTAAACTTCTTTCAGGATTCAATCGATTAAAGGACAAAACTTTGATTTTATATTCTGATAATCATTCATTATTGTACTAATAGGTATTTGGGAATCGACTTGAAACAGTGGTAAAAAAA
Source organism: Cichorium intybus (assembly GCA_023525715.1). Lineage (NCBI taxonomy): Eukaryota > Viridiplantae > Streptophyta > Magnoliopsida > Asterales > Asteraceae > Cichorium > Cichorium intybus. The sequence continues at coordinate 129,353,836 of CM042011.1, read as the reverse complement.
CAGACTTCGAAGTGAGGTTAAGGCTATTTTACAATTTGAAGCCTTATTTGATTTCAATATCTTTAACAAAATGTCTACATCTAACCATCCTTCCGAACTTGACTCGCTTCAACTTCAAATTAATCATGTAGCCTCAAAACTACACAGGATAACTTAAGTGTTCCGAAGTTTTCTTTAAAAATAATACCAACATTGTATGATAAGCAAATTTAAATCGATTTTCATGAATGATACTGTCACACCCCCGACCGAGGCGGCGGAACATGCCGGGTTGTGCGACTAAGTTCTTGGATCACATGCAATTGAATATACAGTACAAGTACAACAATAAACCAAAGGATAGTTGTATTTCATCTTGAAGTTTGAATACATGGTTCTTACAAATAATAATAGTAGAGTACATGAAATGCCTTAACAAATATAACAAAACTAAGTTGCCTGAAATCCGTGAAGATTTCCATCTTCTGAAAGTCTCATTGATTTCCTGAGAATACATGTAGTTTTGAGGGTCAACACAAGGTTGGTGAGAGTTAACACAACACTGATACTTTTAAAATAACTAAAAGTATTCCTTTTGTAAGTATAACCATACTTGTAAATGAGTTTGTAAAGAGTTGCTGAAAATCGTAAGTAATACCATATTATAAATGAATTGTATAGAGTTTTTTAAAACCATAAGTAATACCATACTTATAAATGATATGTACGTTTATGAGAAAACCATCAATGCTTATAGTCGAGTCCTATAACCGAGCTATTCGACTGAAATGTACCCCCTACAACGCTTCATGGACATCGTAGTAATGAAAAAGATAAGTATCACCCACATCGATTTGCAAGTCGAAGTTGTAGCTAACAACCATAGGTGGGGGTGTCAACCCGTATAGATCTATACATATGTATCTCGCTCTGCTTGATTAAAGGTTATAGTAGTGTGGGGTCTAAGTATTTCTACTTAGTTATGAATAGTGTCTCACTATCTAAGCCATTGATAAATGTAGGATAGACAAGTCTAATCGAGTATGTTGATAAGTATATACATAAAAGAGTACAATACTCGCTTATTGAAAACATTTTATAAAGCTATAATAACATTTATAAAACTTGATATGAAATTGGTAAATGTTTATATTGCACATGTATTCTCCCCCATAATATATAAAAGCATAGACAAAGGGGCCGTAACACTCACATTTGAAGCGTGAAATCAGTTTAGATATAAGAACGATCGTGTTTGAGAAGCACCGTGAAATAACACCACAAAACAACAAGGTTTTATGCGGCGAAGTGATGGTGCGACGGTAGTGGAGCGATGGCCAATGGTGGTGGTGTTCTTGGCCAAAAGGAGATCAATTGGAGAAAGAAAGAAAAAGCTAGAAGCTTTGGTGAATTGGTGAAGAAAAATGAGATGCAAAGCCTCTTATTTATAGTCTCATGGAGTAGTTGGGGTTGGTGAAAGTGATGTCATGGTTGACATAATTCGTGTGCAAGATCCCGTTGTCTAATATTTTTTTTGAGACCGGAGAATTGTCGAGCCGAGTGCACCGGTTTAAGAAACCCAAACGGATTTATTTTTCGAGTTGTAGAACACTGGGAAAACGTGTTTAAATATGTGCGTTCGATTATCCGTAGCATCCAGCGTTTGACTTTTATAAATATTTTTGCTAAAAATATTTCGAGTATGGAATCCAATAATAGACCATAGTCCGAGTCCAATAATGTTCTCGGAATTTCCATATGAGGTGCGCAAGTGCCTCAACGGATCGAAAAGATTTATGTAGTGAAAGAAAATCAGTGTTACACTGGTTTGTTTTGGCTTGTTTTCTTATAACAGTCGTAACTTTTGCATATGAGCTCCGTTTTGAATGTTATTTATATTTCCGGAATCAGGGAAACATGTACTCTGAGGTTAGATTGCTTGTTTTGTTTCACAAATGGTTAATAATTATTTTCAGTTTTCAGACGTATTAACTAGGGTTTCAGTTTGTGCTTGAGATATTCCATTATAGGAAGTAAGATTTCATCTCGTATCTTATTTTAATCGCAATGACACTATATTTTCCAAAGTATGCATTGAAGCTCAAAAGGTTTGGTTATAAAGGGGTTTGCGGTGAATTAACTGTTTATAGTTCTAGGTATAAATTTCTGGGATGTCACATTACCTCCCTGTTAAAGGAATTTCGTCCCGAAATTATTTCATAACATAACACTTATGCTCGATCGTGTAGAAGTCACACGGGTCGTGTTTCAGTTACTGTAGCATCCAGTAGCATCAAGTGGACTTACACGGGTCGGGTTTCGAAGCACGGGTCGGATTTTTAAAATTTAACGATGCTAACATTAAAGGTTAGTGTCGCTAACCTGCTTCAGTGGGGTTATTTGGACAACTTTCCTCATTTACCCCATTTACGAACCAAAATCCTCCTAGGTTATTTTCATAGAAAAAGGTGCGAAATTTGGTCATTTTGATCAAAGATTTTGTGTAGTAAAAGTTTGTGGAGGTTGGATTTAACACCCGAAATGCGTTCTCTAATTCTTAATTCACAAGGTTAGTTATTTTGAGTTTTAGGGTTTCAAACTCTAGATGTCCAAATCTGAAAGTATGCTTCAATTCCTCTCATGTGTTGTTAGTGGATTGCTAATATATGTTGTATTGAGTCCTCGTTGCGAATATTGTGATGTTTTAACGATTGATTTGGTAAAACCGTGAAATTGGGGGTTTCGGTTTGATAGCATATGGAATTCTCTAATTGTGATTTGTATTAGCTATTGATTTCTTAATCATTTGAGTTAAGTATTATGGAAATGCCTAAACATGTTAAAGATATGATACGTGATGTCATTTTACAAGATACTAGTAGGATGGAAGGAAACATGTATGATACAGATGAACCATGAGCTGTACCGATGTCAGATGAGTAGGTTCTAGTTCATTATTTATGAATAAACTATTATTGAATTAACTGTTCATTGAATTATTTCCGTTATCAGAAGATATATATATATATATTTTTAAAAAATGTCTTTTCGTTATCACGTCCTCATCGGAGTCAAGCCGCCAATTTGGAAAAGATATCACTTAGGGTGGTGAAAAGATTGCATCTACTGTAGATATTTTGAATTTCGGTATTAAGAACGTGAGTTGTCCTTTCAGTTTCTGCTGTAAGATACTATATAAACAGGTATGTAGTATCATCCATATCTACATCTTTTCAGTCTCATTCTTTCCTACTACTAGTTTATTCTTATATAATCTCAGATTTCCAATCGAGGCATGGAAAACAGATCTCATATGGAAAACTTGTCAGACGCTGAGCGGAATTTCCTAAGGGAAGAGGGTACCTCCCTATCGTTTAATCAGATACCTCTACTGGAGTCTGGTAATTATAATATCCTTAACTCCTTTTATTTCTTATTCATTTCTCTAGCGTTTTGATTTTTGTTTTAAACTATGTGAGGTATAGATTTTCCAGATATATTACCGCTGGATCAGCTTCAAAATGATCCTGAAGTTCTTCCTCCGATGAATATTATCTCAGAAGATCCAGGACCTTCATCTTTGGGCTTTGCTTATGAGCAATCTCAAAACTTACTTCTAGGTCGAATTTTAGTACTTTTATGTCAGTTTGGTTTTTATCTTCTAACATTTTTTTTTAAAGATCCATTTATGGACGAGTACATAACGAACAGTGGGATTATCCCCATGAATCAAGGATTCATGGCTGGCATGCAGAATGATGATCAACTACAGGTGATTCATAACGACAGTGTTGGAATGAATCCCGAGTTTGAGGGAGGTTTTCAATACCAGGATCACATTCAGATGATTCAAAGGAATCTGGAAGGATTTCAAAACCCTGGGTTCATAGCTAAAAATCAGCAGTTACTGCCGACGGCAGATTCTAATGTTATTGCACCAAATTTTATCTTTGGTTTAACAAATCAGGATCATGCTCAAATGATCCAGAATGACAATAGTACAACCGGATTTGATTCTTTGAATCCAAGAGCCACAGTAATTGGCAGTGGAAGTGGTTCTAGACAGCCATTAAGTAAGGAAGAAATAGCTCAGCACTTTAACAAGCCATTTATGCAAGCTGCAAGGGAACTCAACATTGGATCAACACAGTTGAAGCAATGCTGTAGGAAGTTAGGCATCAAAAGTTGGCCTCGACGACAGATTAAGAGTCTACAAACTCTTATTAACCATACTCAGGTTAAGAATTGTATTTCTTTCTCCACAATTTTAATACCATGAGATTGTAATGACTGAAAGTATTTATGCAACAGGAATCGGATAATAATCCTAGTAGGGTAGACGTAATACTTGGTCTAGAGAACGAGAAAAGAGCAATAGTCGAGGGTTCCAGTTCGAAGATAACTGATACCACAAAGAGATTGAGGCAAGCTGCCTTTAAGGCTGTTTACAAGAAAAGAAAGGTTCAGAAGAGAGAAGAAGCTTCATCAGGGACCCATACACAGCAGCAATCTCTGCCTTCTGTTTCTGCTATGAGTGGTTTTAACCATGATTTTCTCAAGACCATAAGTGAAGAGAACCCAGAAGACTTGGCAGGTGACATAGCCCGCCTTCGGCTTTCAGATTGAATTTCTACCAATATTAGTTTAATGGAACTGTTGGTAGGAATGATGGTAGGTTTTCGATAATAGTTATTGGTCAAGTATTATCAAAATATCATGTTGACTGTGCAAGGATAGGGGTAGATAAAGTGTCTAAATGTATGGTTCTATAGTATTATAAAATATTCCTATAGTATTTTAGCTTTATATTCTGTTTTAGAGTTTCTTTATATATGATTCTTGGTAATTTGTTATACTTGTTGTTCACTACGACTATTTCTAAGTGCATGTTAGCCATACCTTGAACCAATACAGTTGATCAAGCTCTATCTATCCTAGGTATGATTACATAATTACCCAGGCCTAGTCGTAGTGTTCAACTCATCTTATTACTTTTGTATTGTTCTGGTTATGACACTGTTCTAGTATGTATGTACTTATACTTTATACTTTATAAAATATCATTGTATGTTAAAAGTATACTTTGTACGAAATGTTTTAGAGAGTTTTAGTCTCATTGTATTTATAGTTGTATATAGTGTTCTCATCGCGGGTCAGAGTATATATATAACTCCTATATATATTGTTGGCGGGGTTTGCAGTATTATTAGTTTTTGTTTTGTACCTCAAGACTATCAAATAAGGATCGGCCAGATGAGAAGTACCGGTAGGCAGGATCATTTTGGCATTAAAGCTGTTCTGAATCCAAAACCCAAGCGATAGTTCAAACTAGACACCTCACCCGTAAGTAGTCGAGAACTAGTGTAATTAATAATAATACTTTTATTAGAAGCCTGTTGCTATAGTTGTATTCCTCTTTCGAGGATACGATTTCTTTATAGCCAATTTAGCTCTGATACCATTCTGTCACACCCCCGACCGAGGCGGCGGAACATGCCGGGCTGTGCGACTAAGTTCTTGGATCATATGCAATTGAATATACAGTACAAGTACAACAATAAACCAAAGGATAGTTGTATTTCATCTTGAAGTTTGAATACATGGTTCTTACAAATAATAATAGTAGAGTACATGAAATGCGTTAACAGATATAACAAAACTAAGTTGCCTGAAATCCGTGAAGATTTCCATCTTCTGAAAGTCTCATTGATTTCCTGAGAATACATGTAGTTTTGAGGGTCAACACAAGGTTGGTGAGAGTTACAGGTTTTCTGCTAAACACAACACTGATACTTTTAAAATAACTAAAAGTATTCCTTTTGTAAGTATAACCATACTTGTAAATGAGTTTGTAAAGAGTTGCTAAAAATCGTAAGTAATACCATACTTATAAATGAATTGTATAGAGTTTTTGAAAACCATAAGTAATACCATACTTATAAATGATATGTACATTTATGAGAAAACCATCAATGCTTATAGTCGAGTCCTATAACCGAGCTATTCGACTGAAATGTACCCCCTACAACGCTTCATGGACATCGTAGTAATGAAAAAGATAAGTATCACCTACATCGATTTGCAAGTCGAAGTTGTAGCTAACAACCATAGGTGGGGGTGTCAACCCGTATAGATCTATACATATGTATCTCACTCTGCTTGATTAACGGTTATAGTAGTGTGGGGTCTAAGTATTTCTACTTAGTTATGAATAGTGTCTCACTATCTAAGCCATTGATAAATATAGGATAGACAAGTCTAATCGAGTATGTTGATAAGTATATACATAAAAGAGTACAATACTCGCTTATTGAAAACATTTTATAAAGCTATAATAACATTTATAAAACTTGATATGAAATTGGTAAATATTTATATTGCACATGTATTCTCCCCCATAATATATAAAAGCATAGACAAAGGGGCCGTAACACTCATATTTGAAGCGTGAATTCAGTTTAGATATAAGAACGATCGTGTTTGAGAAGCACCGCGAAATAACACCACAAAACAACAAGGTTTTGTGCGGCGAAGTGATGGTGCGACGGTAGTGGAGCGATGGCCAATGGTGGTGGTGTTCTTGGCCAAAAGGAGAGCAATTGGAGAAAGAAAGAAAAAGCTAGAAGCTTTGGTGAATTGGTGAAGAAAAATGAGATGCAAAGCCTCTTATTTATAGTCTCATGGAGTAGTTAGGGTTGTGAAAGTGATGTCGTGGATGACATAATTCGTGCGCAAGATCCCGATGTCTAATAATTTTTTTGAGACCGGAGAATTGTCGAGCCGAGTGCACCGGTTTCAGAAACCCAAACGGATTTATTTTTCGAGTTGTAGAACACTGGGAAAACGTGTTTAAATATGTGCGTTCGATTATCCGTAGCATCTAGCGTTTGACTTTTATAAATATTTTTGCTAAAAATATTTCGAGTATGGAATCCAATAATAGACCATAGTCTGAGTCCAATAATGTTCTCGGAATTTCCATATGAGGTGCGCAAGTGCCTCAACGGATCGAAACAATTTATGTAGTTAAAGAAAATAAGTGTTACACTGGTTTGTTTTGGCTTGTTTTCTTATAACAGTCGTAACTTTTGCATATGAGCTCCGTTTTGAATGTTATTTATATTTCCGGAATCAGGGAAACATGTACTCTGAGGTTAGATTGCTTGTTTTGTTTCAAAAATGGTTAATACTTATTTTCAGTTTTTCAGACGTATTAACTAGGGTTTCAGTTTGTGCTTGAGATATTCCATTATAGGAAGTAAGATTTCATCTCGTATCTTATTTTAATCGCAATGACACTATATTTTCCAAAGTATGCATTGAAGCTCAAAAGGTTTGGTTATAAAAAGGTTTGCGTTGAATTAACTGTTTATAGTTCTAGGTATAAATTTCCGGGATGTCACAGATACAAAATTGAACTAAAACGAAGATTTTGTCACTCAAGGATTGTATAAAATAAAATCAAAAAGAGAAAAATTGAAAATCATCAAAAAGATAAACAAAAGACAAATTGTCAAGAGAATCAAAGACAAACAAAGACAAAAAGATAAACAAGGGAATGCAAAAGAAAGAAAAATCGGCATTCAAAGGCTTATTCTTCTGTTTTAAATAACAATACAAGGAACTCCTATAACATAGTTGAGTACTTTGTAGAGAATATGAACATTTCAAGTAGTCTATCTTAAATGATAAAGTTGGAGTGGTGTATGAAGCTCAAAGGCTTGGCATCAGAGTCTAGTATCCAAACACTTCAATTGATGAAAGAGAATATATTTTTCAAAAAGGATCTTCAAAGACATAGAATGTTATTATTATAATGTATGATAATTTCTTTAAATTTCAAACACATAAAATGTTATTATTATAATGTATGAAAAATTTGAAACATGAAAGATCAATTCAAACCATATTTCAAAATGCGAAATCAAGCTGGTGACGGGGTGACTAGACTTATACATTCTTGACTGATATTAGATCAAACAACATTTGAAATGAAAAATGGACTTCCAACATGATTCGAATGATTCTGAACATTAACTTGTTAAATCATATTTTCATAATGTTCTGGGAAGTTAAGGATATATGTCAATCTGCATTTCACAAAAGTAAAACCAAAACTTCAAAGAAAAACCAAAAAAGGAATCAAATGAACTTCGGTGTCCTAACAGATAAATGACAAACACATATCATCCACCGAAGTGAAAATAATCCTCTTCGGAGTTAATCATAAATTCATGCCTTCGCTCCGAAGAGCACTTACAACGGTCATAATTTTCATCATAGATCCGAAGTCAATTTAATGTTCAAATGATTTCCACATTTAAGATCAATCTCAGAGACAAACATTCCTTGAAATATATAACCGTTTGTTTGTATACAGTTGTCAAGGAGATATTAAAACAAAATCTTAACAAAAAAGATTTCTCAAAAGTGGCGGTTCAAATTTTGAATAATTACAACTGACACCCGTACGTTTCTCCTTTTTGCAGGGTTAGTGGGACGCGCGGATGCTAAGGTGTCCAGTTTTCATAAGACCACTTTTATCGTGCATTAAATGACCTAGGGACCACGAACACTATATAAACCTCTAATCTCTTCAATTACACTCTTTACGCGATCATTTCACTCAAATCCTCTCTGCATACTTACTCTCAAAGAAAAACTCAAACTCTTCATCTTCCTTCATTTTCTTCAACAATGGCAGCTGAAGCTTCATCGCAAACCACTGAGGCCATGTCAATCCCAAACCTCAAGAGCAAATCATCTAACCTAGTGCTTCGCAATGATCTGTCTCTTTACCCTAAACTAATCGATGCATTGGTGGAATGCATGAAAAGATTTGTTCTAGGTTATGCTCTAACCTGTACTCCTTCAGTTCCTACAACTCTGGTTCACAAGGCACACTATACATCAAATGCCCTGTTCGATTCCAACAACCAAGCCAAATCAGTATTCTATGAGACTGTTGATTCAAAGGGCAAAACCAAAAAGGTGCAACTGACCAAGGAGAAGTTTGCTGAAGCTCTCCGTCTTCCAATTTACAACTCAAAGGAAATGGTGGTCCCGTCTGCTGACCAATTGGTTGGTATGTTCAATGAAATGGGGTATGAACCCCTGCTTAAAAGGATCAGCACTTTCAAGAAAAATCAACTCCCTGATCTTTGGAGGTACTTCTTTAGCATCTTCCTTAGATGTCTTTCTAGGGGACCTCAGGCTTGGACTCAGCAAGTGTTACCTTCCAAGGTCTTCTCTACGGAATCTACTATGATGTTAAAGTGGATTTCGCATCGATTCTCTGGACCGATTTTTGCTCCCACATAAATCATAGCATGAAGGGGACAGAAATTGCAAATGCAAGATTCTGGGCGATTGTTGTCCATGCCCACTACCAGCAAGCAGGGTATGTTCCTGATCCCTCACTTGGTGAAATGAAATTCACTCCCATCGCAACTCCTATTCTAGACGATGAACCTGCAAACTTCTGTGCCCAAATTCCTGAAGTTATGCTTTTCAAGGTACCAAACGACTGTGTTGAGGTAAACAACTACCGTAAAACTCTTGTTATTCCTTATCCCTCTCGTGACTTAAGTCAAGCAGCACCAGTCAAAGAACATCCAAAAGGGAAAGGGAAGAGGAAGATCATTGGTGGACCAAGTGGTCCGAAGAGGGATGATAAGAAAAGAAAGACTTCGGTGAAAACTACTCCGAAGAGGAAACAACCAAAGAGGCAGAGGAAACTGGTCACTGTGGACAAGTCTTCGGACTCAGAAAGGACTCCATCCAAAGTCCATGAAGAAGAACAAGAAGAAGAACAATTTGAAAATCAACCTCCTTCACCTACACCAACAACCAGACCACTCTCTCCACAACAAACCACTATTCCTCCATCTCCAACTAAAACAACCCGACCACCCTCACCACCACCCACAACAACTCAACAAACCACCACCATTCATACTACATCATCTGATGTACCACCACCACCTCCACCTACAACAGCCCCTCAAACATCTACCATTTCTTCCTCTGGTATTGATTTCTCATTGCCAGAGTTTGATTTGCCTCCATCACCTTCAAGACAAAACACCACTTCGGCAGCCTTCTTTGAGGCTTTTCATTTGGCTCCTTTAGTTACTCAAGGAGTCTCAGATGAAGATTTGCCAGATGAAGGCTTTGTACTAATGAAACAGTACAAAATCCTCAACTCCAAGCTTGACACTCTGATTCAAGCACAAACTGGCTTCGATCCCACCAAACCTACTTTGGGTGACATCATCGAAGAGATCGAGTCTCTGGAGTTTAACATGTCCAAAAAAATAACGGAATCTGTACAAAATCTCGAGAAGAAACTCATGGATCAACAGAGTCAGATCCAATCCTCCTTTGAACAAAAACTTGAGTCCATAGTATCAAATGTTGACAAGAAGACCGAAGCTTTTACCGAAAATATTGAAAAATCACATTCTGAAGTCATGCAAACTCTACAAGGACTTCAGAGTGAAACTCAGAAAAGTACCGAGTTAGAAAAACAACTCGATGAGGCTAGAGCAAAGATTGAAGAGCTCACAGCCGCCCAAGCTGCTTCGGACATTTCAAAGTTTATAGAGGAACTGCAAAGAACAAATGCAGTTCTTACCCAAGACTTGACTGCTAAGTTAAGAACTGCACTACAGCCCTTGATAAACTTTGCAGATAGAATATCTAGGCCACAAGGCAGGCCTACAACTGCTCAACATACGGGCCATGCTTCACAAGGGGGAGAAAGGCCTAGATTAACCTCCACAACCTCAACAGGTCCTTCATTTTCAACCATCACAACGACAACCATGGGAGCTAGTGGATCAGCTGGAGCATGAAGCTCAACAGACAGGTCACTAGAAAGCATATTTGCTCCACACATGGAGGATGTCTACAAAGCCAGACTGGCTGACTACAACCTGATGATCAAAATGAACGAATTCGCACATGATGATGGGGAATGGACCATAGAGGCAATCAAACTCTTTGGATTTCAAGATCCGAATGTACTCAACAGGCTATCTCTTCGGAGTTTTGCGACACCCGACTCCGAAGACATTCAGCTTGACATTCCTTTTAATCCAAAGACTTTTGCTTTTCTCCAATTTGTTCAATTAGTACCAAATGAACATAGAGCAACCTTTTAGACCAACAAAATCAACTTCCATGCCAAATACATTCAACGTCAGAGTGTAGTATGGAGTTTGAACAAAATCAAGCAAATCCTCTCAATCAAGGAGACAGAAACTTATAAGGGCTTCGTAAATTAAGAATTTCATGTTCTTCGAGGTGTAAATAATGATGAATCAAGGTTTACGATTGCCGACTTTCCAATAATGAATTCAATGGACTTCATTCAAATTCTTGATCTTCTGCGAAGCGGTGAATCAGCTCAAGCCGGATTACCTGCATTTGCAGTCAACAACCACGTCATGGGTTTTTTGAACAATTACTTGATGAGGTTTGCCAAACACGACATTGAGTTATGTTCCTACTACAGACAACCATTGAACACTCCTCCCATTGTAGTTCGGGACATAACCAGATTCAAGAATGGAGAGAATCTCGATGAACCTTACACGTCATGGGTTTTTTGAACAATTACTTGATGAGGTTTGCCAAACACGACATTGAGTTATGTTCCTACTACAGACAACCATTGAACACTCCTCCCATTGTAGTTCGGGACATAACCAGATTCAAGAATGGAGAGATTCTCGATGAACCTTACGGTGTAGTCTTCAAAGGACTTCGAAATGAAACTGAAGTCATGATCAAGTTCTTTGAAATAGACTATCTTGGCCTCCATCCCTCCTCTTTTATCTCCGGTATGATCTCTCATGTAAATGCTTGTCACGTAAACTCAGAAGAAAAGAAGAAGAAGTTCATGGAACACATGAAATGGTACTTGGCGATGAGGAAAACTTTGAAGAGGGCCTACAAGAAAAATCTCCGTACGTAGACTTCGTATGCACTTCAAACAAAGGGGGAGATTGTTGGGTATATTTGTGATGAAGTGCTGACGTATCCGAAGTCTCCCTCAAAAGACCTTTTGAAGAAAAACACCGAAGTAATAAACAAACAGGAGACCCCGCAGTCTGAAGAATCCGAAGGGTATCACCTAGAGGATGCGAAGACTTCCAGCTGTCAAACCAAAGTGCACGTGTGGTTGCAGACTACGTGGTGCATGATCCTGTTTTCTTATTGGATAGTACATCTGATAGAATCTTTTCTGATAAAGTAATTGTACTATGCGTATCACTGATTGAGTATAAATATCAGTGATACCATACAGTGTTAGAATGCGAGATAGTAAGATCATAACAACAATAGCAAAAACCCCATTGTAAAACCCAAGTTATTAATCAAGCATTCGACACATGTTATCCATTTCATCTTGTTCATCTATTTGTGTTACAATGCTTGTGCATGACTGTTAAACCCTCATATTGTTGTTAGAATCATAGTCATAATTTAACTCAAAATCGATTTCAATATTCAACAGGCATCCATAAGAGGAGAAAACAATCGGATGGAGGAAGCAGTGAAGGAGGAGATGGTCGACTAGGGTGGTGAGTCGTAAATGAGATATATGAGAGAGAGAGAGATAAAGGGATAAATTTTAGGAGAGAGTTATGGCTTTGATACCTGAAATATTTTCTACGACGACACTTAATGACCCAACCACAAATTACGGTATATAGACCAGGGCAACATACCATGTATATGTGAATTGTGGTATATTACACACAAACCTTAATACTCGACAGTCTCGTTCAATTTTAATAAAAAAATGAATCTTGCATGCGTGTAGTAACGACCAGACACACCTATTTTCCAATTAAAAAACCTTATCGTCCCCTTTACCTAAATAATACTCTTATCACCCCCAATATTATAAAATATCTATATATGTCTATCAATTCACTAAAAAAATAAATGTTCAATTAAATTTGATGAGCTTGGGGATTACTGTCAAGGATTTTAGGACACAACAGACCCTAATTCGGTACCACAATGAGGAACCACTTAATTTGGTCATCCCTACCACTTCGCAAGCCCACGTTTCTCTGAGTCCTTCCACATGACATCAAAGATTGGGTCATCCCAACAATCAAGTCTTGAAGTCATTGGTGTCGAATAAATTTATTTATTGTAATAGCAATAAAACTCATAAACTTTGTTCTTCATGTCAACTTGGGAAGCACACTAAGCTCGCTTTCGTTACCTTTAATTCTGATGTTTCATATGCTTTTGACATTATTCATATGGAAATTGGGAATTCACTCATCATAAATGTCAGCGTTTTTTTGTTATTATGACACATTTCTTGATCACTATACCCGCTATTTTTTGGTCTTCCTTTAAGACAGAAATCTAAGCTATATGCCAAATTTATCACATTTTTCCAATGTGACAACGAGGGTGAATATAATAATCATCAGTTTCAAAATTTCTTTTCCACAAATGGTATTCAGTTCCAATTCTCTTATCTCAACAAAGTGGGAAATCCGAACGTATCCCTATTGTAAACAATTATGTTCACACCCTACTTTTTCACTCCCACATTCCACCAACATATTGGGTAGAAGTACTACATATGGCCACCCACCTCATCAATATACTACCCTCTACAACAATAACATTACCCCAGTCCCATATGAATGGGGTAAGGGAGGTAAGATAGTCTACCACCCCGGTAAGGAGACTGCTACTATAGAAGACATCTGAAAAAATAAAAATAATAATAACAATGCAAAAACATATTAGAAATAAGAATAATGAAAGCTCCCACGCTTAGTTATTCTTGTAAGTATAAAACGTCAGTTCACGAATAGTGTTTGTCTGACGAAAGGAACTGCTAAGGTAAAATGCATATGCACATAAACAAGTGTGAATGACAACAAGAAAAGCATGTGAGTATACACAACTAGTGATATCACGTATTAGTCGAAAATCAAAAAAGGGAAATTAGTCCTAAACCACGAAAATGCTACTCTTCTACCATGATCCTAAGCCTCCATAGTTTCTTATCTGAGGCCATGTCCGCCAAAAGAGATAACTCCTTCAAGTGTATCCTGACACTATCTTCCGACTTCCTTCTCGAACAACCTCTGCTCCTCACCCCTTTGACTAAGATTGTCTCCACTATCTTAACAACGGTTGTCATTTGTCTCCTCTTAATGTATCGAAACCACCTTAATATTTCTTCCTTTAATTTGTTAATGATTGATGCTACTACCAACGTGTTCTCAAATGATGTGTTGGGTATCCTGTCTAACAATGTGCTACCACATGTCCACCGCATCATTCTCATTTCTACAACTTCTATCTTTCTCTCATGTTCTTTCTTATTGCGTCAACCATGAGATCCATACAACAAAGTCGGTCTTATCACCACTTTATAAAATTTACCCTTTAGTTTTAGTGGCAATTTTTGTCGTACAAAACTCATGTTACTGTCCTCCACTTTAACCAACCCTAACGTCATTCTCCACACACTTCCTTTCCTTATGGATCAAAGAACTCAAATATTTGAAACTCTCTTTATGGTGTAAGTTAAAATATATTTTCAAAAAAGGCATAATGTTTTACATACTCGTTTCTCTAATTTCTCCTTATATATAATTCAAAAAGTGTACTATTAATGATAATGTTTGTCATTTAATAGCATATTTGAATTTATAAATTAAATGTATTAGGTTGTAAATTAAAAAGTTAGTAGGTTTCAAATACAAAATAAAATATCTTATTTATATAATATAATACTATAATAGATATATAATAAATAATAGATTATTGATATTCTCTATCAATGTGATTTATTCCATCGTAATAATTCCGTCTTCTATTAAAAAGGGCTTTTTAAAAAGAAACACGACCTTTCCAAGAATAGACACAACAGGCAGGGGAGATGCACGTAAATTACAAGGTAAACCAATAACTAAATTATTATAATCTCCTTAACGAGACATGAGTTATGGTCATAACATACTAAAATGTTAGCTCTTTTTCTACACAATTAAAAAAATTAAAGAATTGTTATGTTACATATGTTACATGACCAACATTTAAGAGAATGCCATTTTATGCGATTATTAATCCCAAAAAACAATAAAGTTTGAACTTGGTCCATTAAGGTGGTGTTTTTTTTTTTTTTTACTTAATTGACTTAATGCATAAAAAACTTAATGATTCAGCTATATATGATTGTTTCTTTTTTACTTAATGCTAACAAAATGTCTTAGTATGTTAAGTTAGGAAATATGTGTCATTAACATTAAGTCATGGTTTTATATTTATTTTTCCCAAATTGCTTTTATTTCTCCAATGAAAAGTCTATTTTATATAATGAATTATGAGTAATTTCATGCTTATATATTAGTCATTTGTTATTCAGCAAGTTTATAAAAGTAAAATAGTCATTTATTCAGATTCAGACAGTTCATTCATTATATCTATTTAGATACCGTTATTCATTCAGCAACATTTATCAATTTAGTAATTAATATGAAAAAAAAAAAAAAAAAAAAACAGGAGACGACATGATAGGCCGCAACCCACTAATGGATTTTTGAGGTTTACGAATTTCCACATCACCTAAATGAACGACAAGACAACAACTTTGAAAATGACTACTTTACCCGCCGATAAAACAATCGGTCAATGAAATAAGGGAGCCATCCATAACCGAATTCCCACGTTTCAACCGCAATCAAATCACAAATCACAAACACATGATATGTTTCCTATGGATTTGCTAAATTACTAACATTGACTTAACAAAACCAGAAATGAACTACATGTTTTAAACAATTGAAATGGCAGAATGGACGGCCCATAGCGGTGAGTGTAAAGTCAAAGTTTCGGGGTATTATTTGGGAAGTAAATCATTAACAAATAACAACACTAATTATCGTTTAACTGTAAAATTGTACCTTTTGTCAAATCATTTTGGATACATTGAGTTTTCCCAGTTCACGTCAATATTCTCGCTTTTGCTTTTTTCATTTACCACTTTTGTTCTTGCTTTACTTTGATACCGACGCCAATGACAACATATTTTCGAATAGATGGTATAAATTAACCCAAACTAGTTAATCCCCGGTCAAATATTACACTCAGTGTCACAGCGCGATCTTTAAACACTATTCCACATTTTTACCTAGCTATCACGGTTTTAATTAAGGATTTACATGATTGATGTTGTTATGTAGCTACAAAACATAAACCTATAGTTAATAATACTTTTGTACCAATTTATAACGAAAATATATGTAAAACTACCGTGAACATTTTGTTTCTATTGATGGCCGACATGGTGTAGGAAGTTTGGTTTAACCAAATGTTGTCGTGTAGGTACAAAATATAGAATTTATAATTATTGGTACATTTGTATCGATTGTAAACTAATGACTAAAAGATAGATGACGGCTAGGGTTTCATATTATTGACAATGAAAAGTTCAAGTACAATGAAAAGTGAATACAAGATATATATATAGGGAAAATTAGGTTAAACCTAGCAAAAGGGGCCAAACACAAAGCCCAACTAAAAAGAGCACAATAAACTAATTTAGGCTAACATCCCCCCTCAAACTCACAATGCGACAGCAATAAGCATTGAGAGTTTCTCAGTCAGAAAATGAAACCGAGGAGCGGTCAAGGGTTTCGTAAACATATCAGCAATTTGTAATGTGGATGAAACATGAGGGAGAGAGATAGTCCCCTGCTGAAGGTGATGACGTGTAAAATGACAATCAATCTCAATATGCTTTGTGCGCTCATGAAACACAGAATTCTTGGCAATCAATATCTCGCTCTCGTTATCACAGTGCAACGGGGTAGGCTGAGAAATATGAACTCTCGTATCTGCAAGAAGCCAACGCAACCAAACAACCTCACAAGTGGCAATAGCCATGGCTCGATACTCAGATTTCGTAGAAGATCGTGAGACAACATCCTGTTTCTTACTTTTCCATGAAATCAACGAATCTCCAAGGAAGACACAATACCCGGTAGTGGACTTGCGATCATAAATATCGCTATCCCAATTAGCATCACTATAGGCGCGCAGCTCAAGAGAGGATGTAGAGGGGAACACGAGGCTGCAGAACTGAGTACCACGAAGATATCTCAAAATACGAAGTACAGCTCCCCAGTGAACAGTAGAGGGAGCAGTGACAAATTGACTAACCACATGAACTGCATGAGCAATATCCGGTCTGGTGACAGTGAGATAAACCAAACTTCCCACAATGGTACGATAAAGACTCGGATCTGATAAGGGAACACCATCAGTCGGAGAGTACTTGACATTACTCTCTAGAGGCGTATCAACTGTCCGGTTATCTGTGAGTCGAGCACGATCAAACAAATCTGAGATATACTTCGTCTGAGATAAAAGATAACCCTTTTGAGATTGAGCAACTTCAATCCCCAAAAAATAACGCAGCAAACCCAAGTCTTTCATCGCAAAACGATAAGCCAGATCACGTTTCAATGACACTATACCATTATGATCATCACCGGTAATAATCATGTCATCAACATATAAGGAAAGAAGGATCCGGCCTGCACTAATGCATCTAACAAATAAGGCAGAATCATGATTACTAGGACGAAAGCCAAGCGAAGTAATCACCGTCGAAAATTTCTCAAACCAAGCACGAGGGGCTTGTTTGAGACCATACAATACCTTTCGAAGTCGACAAACTTCTCCTGGCTGGTGAGCAATACCTGGGGGAGGAGACATGTATACTTCCTCATGAAGATCACCATTCAAGAATGCATTCTTGACATCCATCTGATAAATCTTCCATTGTCTAATCGAGGAAACGACAATCAAAGTACGCACAGTAGTCATTTTCGCAACAGGGGCAAAGGTCTCCTCATAGTCCATACCGTACTTTTGTGAGTATCCTTTCGCAACAAGTCTGGCTTTATAACGCTCAACGGACCCATCAGACTTTGTTTTGATCTTATAAACCCAACGACAACCAATCGTTTGTTTTCCAGGCGGAAGAGGAACCAAATCCCACGTATGAGTCTGATAAAGAGCTGCGAGTTCCTCAGCCATAGCGTTCTGCCAAAGAGGATCAGAGACAGCCTCTTTATAGGACGCTGACTCTGAGAGCCGATGAACATTAGCAATAAAGGAAGCAAAGGCTGGTGAGTAAGAAGAATAGACAAACTCAAGAAGTTTGGTGGACTTCCGCTGACGAATAGGCCTCAATGGTGGGTGATCCTGATGAACAGCAGGTGGAGGATCAGCGATAGGAGGCGGATCAACAGCAGGTGGAGGATCAGCGGCAGGAGGCGGATCAGCGGCAGGAGGAGGAGGATCATCACTGTCAGTACTAAATGGATCAATAGTACGAAGATCTGCCTGAGTCAAATCATGTGACTGAACTGGAATGCTGTAGAACGGGATGTGCTCTAAGAAGGTGACATGGCGAGAAACATACAATTTTTTATTTGATGGGTCATAACACCGATAACCTTTCTGACCAATACCATATCCCAAAAAAACACAAAGGGCTGATTTGGAAGACAACTTATTTCTCTCTGCGTGAAGCTTTAAAACAAAGCAGGTACATCCAAACACCCATAATGAGGAATAATCTGGAAGTTGCCCAGGAGACTTCCCAGAATTATACGCAGTAGGAATGCGGTTAATAACATAGGCGGCAGTAAAAACGGCTTCTCCCTAGAAAATATTAGGAACTTGAGAAGAGAGCATTAAGGACCGTGCGGTTTCTAGGAGATGCCGATGTTTTTTTCGGCAACACCATTCTGCTGAGGGGTGTCAGTACATGAGGACTGATGCACAGTTCCATCAGATGCCAACAAGTTAGTAAAGGCATTAGAGGTAAATTCCCCTCCCAAATCACAACGAAAACATTTGATGATAGCAGAGTGTTGGGTCTTGATAAGGGCTCGGAATTCACTATAAATAGTGAGAAAGTCGGATCTGCGCTTCATAAGGTAAACCCACGTATAACGAGTGTAATCATCAATGAATGAAACATAATAAGTGGATCCAGCTTTAGAGGCAACTGGGGATGGACCCTACACATCAGAATGCACAATATCAAAAGGAGCAACAGAACGAATGACACTTTTATTAAACGGTAAAGCATAAAACTTTCCCAGTTTACAACCATAACAATCAGAAATATCCTCACATTTCAAATGACCTAACACGCCAGTAGAGACTAAAAACTTTAAACGAGACGCTGACACATGTCCCAAACGAGAATGCCAAAGATAAAAAACAGACGAGGAATGACTTAAACGAAAAGACGACAAATCAACACTAGAGGCAGCAACATCATTGGCATGTAGCTGCTCCAAAACATAAAGCTTCCCAAGTCTACGGCCTATCCCAATCACCCTCCGAGACTGAATGTCTTGTACACAACAGAAGGAATCAGAAAAGAATACCCAACAACCAGACTCGCACAACTGACTGACCGAAGCAATATTCAAAGCAAGGGTGGGAATATAATACACATCTGTCAAGGAGATATAAGGGGTGACAATAGAGCCAACACCCTCTACTGACATTGGTGTAGCACTAGCAGACATGACAGAAACAGGTAAGCGGGATGATAATGAAGAAAAGGATGACATATGTGGTGACATATGATGAGATGCACCAGAATCTAAGATCCACAAGGATGAAGGAATACCTGAAGGATCAGATGAAGACAGACCTGAGTGAGACATGGATGCTGATAAGGCAGTCAGATTAGCAGCAATAAACTGTCTAAACTGCTCAACAATCTGAGGATCCAAAGCTGAAGGAGGTGTAAAATTCTCTGCAGTCTCTACTGAAGGTTCATCAGCAGCAGCAATGTACTGTGGTGGCCGAAAAGGGGAAGAAGGTGGACGTGACTGAAACTGTCCAAAAGGCCTGTTTTGTTATGGAGGTTGGAACTGAGCAGGCGGTCTGGGTTGTTGTTGCTGTGGATTTCCTTTACATAACAACAAGGGACACTGAGACTTCCAGTGGTTCTTCTTCTTGCAGAAGGCACACTCGTCAAATGCAACTCTAGGGCGATTCTAGTTTGAAGTCTGAGGTCGTTGGGAAACAGCAAAGACAGCAGGAGTGATGGCTGTCTTGGGACCTTTGTCAGCTTGGGATTTGATACGAGTTTCTTCAGCAATTAGCTCATGAACAACTGAATCAACCGTGGGAAGGGGTGTGCGATGCAAGATTGAGCCACGCAAGCCTTCAAAATCCGAACGTAAGGCCATCAAGAACTGAACCAGGCGTTGCTCTTCCCTTGTGTCAATATAAGGCTTGAAAGCCTTCAATTCAGCGGGTTCAGTAAGAGCTAACTGATCCCACAAATCAGACATAGAGGCATAAAATTCCTGAATGCTAAGACTGTTCTGTTGGAGGGCTCGAATGTCAAACTCTAACTGATACTGCTTTGCAAAATTAGACTGAGTATACAGCCTATCCAAGTGATCCCAAACCTCTTTTGCTGTGTCATACTTTGCCAATTGAGTGCCAATGGACTGGACAACAGAATTATTAATCCAAGTAATAATCTTGGAGTTATCAGTCTCCCACGACTCTAACAGGGTTGCATAACCTTCAACCCCTGCCCGAGGTTTCCCTTTTGTTCCTGTTACGATCCCCCACATATTCTTTCCATGCAAAAAAATCTTCATAACATAATTCCAATAGGCATAGTTCTTGCCATCGAGTTGAGTGCTAATAGACTGAAGAGAATCATCTCGTGGAGCCATATTTCCAATACCAGATACGAATTACCAAAGAAACGAGACAGCAGCAAATACAAACCAAACAATCGAAAACTCTTGAAAACAGGAACAATCGAAACCCTCGAATATGACCAAAACGAACCAATCAAAGTGAATCAAACACAAAAGCGAGCAGCAAAAAACATACAAAAAAAAAGCCAAAATCTTCGGAAAAAATGAGACACGCTGCCAAAATCTTCAATCCGCGGAATGTCAAAATGCTTTACGTAACTCGCCCCCAATAATCATGAACAATGATCGAACGGCTCTGATACCATGTAAACTAATGACTAAAAGATAGATGACGACTAGGTTTTCATATTATTGACAATGAAAAGTTCAAGTACAATAAAAAGTGAATACAAGATATATACAGGGAAAATTAGGTTAAACCTAGCAAACGGGGCCAAACACAAAGCCCAACTAAAAAGAGCTAAATAAACTAATTTAGGCTAACATCGATATATAAATAAAATATGTATAAAAACTACCGTGCACATTTTTGCCTCTATTGATGTCCGACATGGCGTACGAATATTGGTTTAAGGTAAATTTTACACACGAAAACGTGTAGATTTAATTATTTTTCTAAGATTCGCACGCCGCAGGCTAAAATTATCACCTTTTACACGTTTGCGGCCGCATTTTAATCCATCCAAATAGTAATACTTACCCCACACTAAATATTTCAACCCTAATTCATATTCCCTATATATACATCATATCCCTCCATAAAAAAAAACATTGTGATCCAAAACACACAAACACAATACTCATTTCACAATTCACAAGCAATATAATGAAAGCAATATCTTTTCCCAACCCCATCTTTTCTGGTCCACGTTGCCACCACCTTTGTTTTAAGACCACCGCACTTCATTATCAAACTAAGTCTTTTGTTGTCGGTGCAGGAAGAGGAACTGACGGTAAAAGGAGTATTGTGGATGAAAATATGATTGTATTAAGAATGCGAATACATGAGGTGGAGATGGGAGAGATGGAGGGTTTGCCACCTGAGATGTCGAGAAATTGGATGGAGTGGGAGAAGAATTATTATGAGCATTACAATAGAGATGTATGTGAAGCGATGAAGGTGATACAAATGTGTTTGATGAACACTAGGCCAAGTTTGGCACTTGGGGCATTGACACTTTTGATGTTGAGTGTGCCTTTATCAACTGGTGTTGTGATTTACAATTTTATTAGTATGGTGAAGTCGATATTGTAATTTGGAAGAAGTCCCATGTAAACACGGATCGTTGGATAGGTTTTAGAAAAGCAGATCGCATATGTTCGGGTTGTGAGGAAAAGATGATAGGAGTTATTGTATAAATTTTAACATCAAATATTTTGTAACAACAAATATTCAGTATACATGATATGTGTGACGAGTATAATATCACCCACTTCGATGGTGATAGTTGAGTATTGCATTTATATATTGGGAATACAATAACAAATATACAGATATTTAAGGAGACCATGTATTGACTAAAACTGATACTATACATTATCTTTTCTAACCCCCCCCCCCCCCCCCCCCCCCCCACACACACACACACACACATGCATAACCCATATAAGTTCTTCAAAGGCGTTTGCAAGAGCACAATACTCTAACTCGCAGGTTGAGCGTGGAACAGTAGGCTGTGTTCTTAGCACTCCATGAAACAAGGTTTTCACCGGAAAAAATTTAGTAGCCATATTTTGAGCGGCATGTGTCAAGATATATTGCCCGATCAACATCGAAGTACCTAAGAACGATATTTGAACTGACAAAAGTCACAAAACTACTTAGAGAAACACCATAAGCTATAGTGCTTTTGACATATCTCAAGATGCGTTTCACAGCAAAAAAGAAAAAAGAGCACTTGTCGGTGAATGTTGGTATTGACTAACTAAATTTACCATAGATGCAAGATTTGGTCGAGCGATGGTTAAATATTGTAGAGTTGCAAGAAGAGACCGATATAGTTCAGGATTCGAGAAAGCGGTACCATGACCCTGTAAATTTTCATTGGTAACAAGTAGTGTGGAGATGGGATTTGAATCTAAGATTTTTACACATTCAAAAATATTATGATCATATTTTGTTTAACAGTGAAACAAGCCCACATCCGTGTAATGGACCTCTAAGCCAAGGAACTAGGTAAGGTGACCCAAATATACGAACGACAAAGGAATCACTTCGAGTTAGAATAATATCAATTTATACTAGTAAATAAAGTAGCATTTTACCCTTCGAAAAAGTAAAAAGTAAAGGATTCGCATGACTACATAGAAAACCTCGTTGACTTAAGAAATCGGTAAAACGCTAAAACCAGGCACTAGGTGCCTGTTTAAGACCATAGATACCCTTTTATATGACATACATGATTTGGAAACCGAGCATCTATATTTGTCGGTGGTTGCTCTATACAAACGTATTCATTTAAGAATCCATTGAGAAAGACATTGTTTATGTCCAATTAATGTAGATTCCATCTGGGTTATACTTTGTTCTAATACACCAATTTAGATCCAACAAAATTTTCGAAACGAGGGTTGTGGGACAAGTGTCCAAGTATGGTAGTGTGGTAATTTCATCATCCATTTGCACGGATCCAAATAGGCTGCTTAAAAACTGATAAAAACCTTTTGGTCTAGTTGTAGTAAGAAGTGTCGGATTAAAGCATCATGACAAACTTTAGTACGAAGATCAAGTACCTGACGAGGTTTATGTATACCAGCACAACTTCGAGTTGCCATGAGATAGGTAGGGGCTGCTAGAGTTGTAGACGCAAAGGTAAATTGTTAGCCGTGTATTTTATAATTCGTGTATATATTGTCTTTCTAGTTAGCCCAATAGTGATTCTAGGTTAGCCCAATGTTTGTATTCAGCCCATTTTGTGTATATTGTGTATTTATTCTAATGAGAATACAGTGGAGCCTTTCATGGGAAATTATTGACTGTAACATGGTATCAGAGCATTCCTTCCAACCCTAGCCTCCTTTCAACCCTAGCCGATCCAAGCAGCATATTTCTCCATCTGGTTTGTCTTCTTCTTCACTTCTTCTGTCTTCTTCTTCACTCAAGATATATGGTATCACCAACATTAAATCCTATGTTCCGCTCATTCTAGATTTAGATCGGTTGAATTACGATGCATGGAAAGAACTTTTCAAGACTCACTGCATTGGATATAAAGTGTTCGAACACCTTGAAAATGTGCCAATACGCATTTCCGATCCCGAAGAGTGGAACACGGTTGACAACATTGTCAAACAGTGGATCTATGGAACTCTATCTCAACCCGTTCTCCAGTCCATCCTCAAGTCGGACGCCAAGGCCGCCGATGTATGGTGCTCTATTCAAGCTCTGTTTCATGAAAACAAAGAGACCAAAGCCATTGAACTTGATGACGAGTTGCGAAACCTTGTTATCGGCGACTCAACCATTATGGAATACTGCAATAAAATCAAGTCAATCTCAGATCTACTCGCTAACATTGGTGCACCGGTTCCCGAACGCAACCTCGTCACATATGCCATTAACGGGTTATCCCAAAAATATGCGCATATTGTGACCACCATCCGACATCAGAAATCGTTTCCCACCTTCATCGAAATGCGATCCATGCTCACCCTCGAAGAACGCTCCATGCTCAAGGAACAAACCCGCCTCGTACGCGCTTGTCATCTCGATAACTCTTCCTCTCCAACCGCTCTTAATACTGAGATTCAAAAAAACTCACGCGGAACTACTTACGGAAATCGTGGGGGAGGTCGTGAAGGTGGAAATAGCTCCGGCTTTCAGTCCGGGTTTCATCACGGAGGTGGAAATACCTCCGGCCTTCAGTCCGGGTTTCATCACGGAGGCCGTGGCGGTGGAAATAACTCCGGCCTTCAGTCCGGGTTTCATCTCGGAGGTCGTGGCGGTGGAAAAACTCACAGATCCGGTGGTCGTGGGGGTAGTCGGCATGACAGGTTCGGTGGGAGAGGGTCTTCGCAAAATCAAAATGGATGGGGGGGAGCTTTCCCTTGGCAGGTGTAACACCCGGCTTTTAAAACAAAAACACCCCTGAAAAATTTTTCATTTAAAACACAGGTTTCAATACATAAAACCATAACAAGGGGTATATTTTAATAAAAACGGGTACAAGTGTATCAAGGAGAGTATAAAATACCATAACTCCTTTAAAGCCGGGCTGCTACTGACAGCATCTACGAGTCCCACTTCAAAGTCACGGACTCTATCTTGTCCCCTATCAGTATCATGCTAACCTGCAGGGACAGTAACAAACGGAATGAGCTACAAAGCTCAGTGAGTAATCAAATCTACAAATAACACGTATTAAATACAATCATGTATTTGTCTGGATATCAAATCCAAACTCCTAGCCTTACTGGCTGACCGAATATCTCTTAGGATTTCACATCCTAAATTATAGTCTTACAGACTATAACATAATAACCTGCATTTATCAATCCACGTCAGTTATTTGCACGTATAATCATATACAACTATTTCTGTCTCATATCTCTTAGTCACATCGGACCGCACCGTATACCCTGGCTATTTAAGCCGCACACTGTATCACTTATCATGGCTAAACAAGCCGCACACTGTATCATAGCTATATAAGCTGCACCAAAACATTATCAATATACAATTCATAGCCCGCAGGCCGCACCAGCTGGGTTCAATAACCCGATATCATAACCAAAAGACCGCACCCTGTACCTGTAACAATATCATAGCCAAAAAGGCCGCACCAAATCATAGCCCGAAAGCCGCATCGGAGACATAGCCCGAAGGCCGCACCGGAGTCATAGCCCGAAGGCCACATCGGAGACATAGCCCGAAGGCCGCACCGGTTGGATATACAAATCCAGAAATCATAGCCATATAGGCCGCACCCATTGGATATAGCATCCAGAATTAGTTATGGCTCACGGGTTAGCCCGCTGTTGCCTAGACTCACGGCTGGTTCCGGTCTTGTCTATATAAGTTTCATTGACTCACGGCTGGTTCCGGTCTTGTCATTTCATTTTATTGACTCACAGCTCCGTTCTTGTCTATAACAAACTCACGGCTTATCTGATCTTGTCTATATAGGTTTCTTTGAACCATCAGTTTCGTCCCACAATCAGTTTCAACCTGTGACAACTCAATCATCATATATCGTATATGGTATTAGTGAGATTACTCACCTGGATGCTAGCTACGTTTCAATTTCGGTTGTTTCTTGCCTTTGCGTGCACCACAACCACTTTGTCCCATACCTATTTATCCATTTATATACCAAATGATAATAGGTTAATAATCATCTACATTGACTCTAATACACTAGAGTTCAATACAATATCGTTATAAATAATGCCTAGTTAATAAACTTTCCGTTTACTAACTTTATATGAATTTTACTATTCACCGAGGCATTGGAATCGATCTACAGTGCCCCCGAGGGGTCGGAAACTCAATCTAAAAATTTTCCCAAACTTTTCAGACCATAACGAGTCTATGGTCCAAATTTGAGCTAAAACGGACAAGCCAAGCAAAAGTTAGCATTTCAAAGTCCCTGCCTGAGGGGCGCACCCCGCCCAGACATGGGCGCACTGCGCCTGGGCGCACCCCGCCAGGCTTTTGGGCGCACCGCGCCTATCGCCTGCAGGTGTCTCCTGTCCAGCCGCGATTTATGCACTGTAGCAAGCAGTTTTGGTCCATTAAGTCCTTAATCAGGTCCTTAATCGATTGGGGTTTGTTCTAGGACTAAAACCTTATACTTTAACAAGGTTTTCAACCATCCAAAACAACCAAATCAATCAAAATGAAGAATTAGGGTTCTTAGTTCCAAAACCCCAAAACTTCAAATTCATCACTAATAGCAACCTACTTCCACTTTCTTTAGTTAAGTCCTTATTAGCATGACTTAAGGGAAGTATTACATCAACTTAAACACATAATCATAACTGAAATTCATAAATTTCAGTTTCTATAAAACCTTTATAGAACACCATCAAGAACTTGGTTAAAAATCAAGTTTACTAACCTTGATTGCTTGGAAACTTCAATTCCAATTCATGATTTCGATTTTCTGCTTCAAGGCTCATGATCTCTGCAGAAATCGTTCACCAAAATCCTTCCCGTTGCTGCACAAATGGTCAGCCAAATAAGAGAGTCAAACTCTCTATTTATACCACAAAAATTTACATTTTTGGTCCTAAAGTTCCATTTCTTGAACTTTGACCACCAAAATCAAGTTTTATTACAATAAAACTTCCATTTCTTACATTTTGGCCACAACCAACAATATTTTTACATAATTGGTCGTTGACTTGGTCAAATGACCAAAATACCCTTTTTCGGTAAAACGACCAAAAATCAGTTTTTATAACATTTTAAGTCCAAAACTTAAAATATTATTTCAAACCAAATACTTTTCTGTCCAAAAGACCATTTTACCCTTCCAAGGTAAAATGACCAATTTACCCTTTTATAATAATTATAAAAAGAGTATCTTGGCGTTACAGCAGGCGCCGCTTTTCTTCAATCCACAGCAGCGTGGAGTGCTGCCCTATCCTCCAGCTCAACAGGCCACTTGGCCCACTTCAACACCACCTACAAAATTAACCCAGCAACAGCCATGGTCCAATTCCAAATTGACCCAACAGCAGCAAGCTTTTTTTTCTTATGCAGGACAGCCCACTAATTGGCAATATTTTCAATATCCAACAATAGCGGATCAGCCCACAACCTTACCGCAAGCGTTTAGCACTATGTCGGTTCAAGACCCAGGAAATGCGGAGTGGTATTTGGACACCGGGGCAATCGCACATCTTCATGCTGACTCAGGTACTCTCAAGTCTTTTAGCAATACGTGCAAAAATTCAAATTTATCGGTCTTAGTTGGGGATGGATCACGTATTCCCGTCACTAAAATTGGACATTCCACCCTTGGTCTCAACCCATTACGCACGTTATTCCTTAAAAATGTTCTCATTACTCCCCAAATTATCAAAAACCTTGTTTCTGTCCGTAAACTTACCCGTGATAATAAATGCTCTATCGAATTTGACGAATTTGGTTTTTCTGTGAAGGATTTTCTGACCAAACGAATCCTCCTTCGATGTGATAGCACGAGTGATTTGTATCCGGTTACCAAACCATCTCCGCAAGCTTTCCACATTGTCACCCCATCCTTGTGGCACCAAAGACTCGGCCATCCAGGACAACCTGTTCTCAACAAACTTTTTTCTAGTAATTCTATCTCATGTAATAAAAAAGATTCTCCTTTACTTTGTCATGCCTGTCAACTTGGCAAACATGTTCGGTTGTCTTTTGATTTATCCAAAACTGATGCTTTGTTTCCTTTTCATGTCATTCATTCTGATGTGTGGACTTCTCCTTTACAAAGTCATAGTGGCATAAAGTATTATGTGATTTTTCTTGATCAATTTACTCACTTTGTATGGGTGTATCCTTTAAGACAAAAATCTGATGTTTTTTCCAAATTCCTTCATTTTCGGGCATATATCAAAAATCAATTTAAAACCGATATTCAAATATTTCAATGTGATAATGGCAAAGAATATGACAACTCCCAATTTCAACAACTTTGTGCTACCAACGGTATTCACATGCGCTTTTCGTGCCCGTACACTTCTCAACAAAACGGAAAATCTGAACGTATTCTTCGTACCCTCAACAACATGATTCGTACCCTTTTGTTTCAAGCGCATCTTCCGCCCACCTATTGGGTTGAAGCTCTTCACATGGCTGCCCACCTCTTGAACATTTTGCCATCCTCCGCCCTACAAAATGACACCCCATACCACAAATTGTTCAATAAACGTCCCACTTATTCACAACTTCGCGTCTTCGGTTGCCTTTGCTATCCTCATCTTAACAATACCAACAAACTTCAACACCGATCTGTGCCGTGCATTTTTCTCGGTTACCCTTCACATCACAAAGGTTTCCGTTGTCTAAACCTCCACAACAAACAAATCCTTATTTCTCGTCATTTCACCTTTGATGAAACTGTTTTCCCTTTCGGCTCTATGACACCAGATCAATCCCCAGACTACCACTTTCTTGATTTTGATAACTCCCGCAACCACTTTAACGACCCGACCTTACCGCATACATCTCCTGAATCCCTACCAACGTCAACACATCCAAACGTCAACCCTGCTGCCCATCCCTCGGCAGAAGACACTGCTCCCACTGCTACTTCTCATATTCCTTCCGCTTCCACTCGTACTCACTCGATGACAACTCGTGCTAGACACCTCATTCATAAACCTGTTGATCGTTTGAACCTTCATATAGACATCACAACTACCGAGTCTCCCCTTCCTCACTCCTATTCTCAAGCGTTTCGTGACCCTAACTGGCTCGAGGCCATGAAAGATGAATATGATGCACTTATTTCTAACAGAACTTGGGTACTTGTTCCTCGGCCTACTAACGCTAATGTGGTTAATTGTATTTGGTTGTTCAAAAAGAAACACAATGCAGATGGATCTCTAGCTTGCTACAAGGCGCGTCTTGTTCCTAACGGACGCAGTCAGCGTCCCGGTATTGACTGTGATGAAACCTTTAGCCCGGTTGTCAAACCTGCTACTATCCGGACTGTCTTAAGTTTGGCTGTTTCTCATCAATGGCCAATTCATCAGTTGGACGTGAAGAATGCATTCCTTCATGGTCATCTCCAGGAGACAGTTTACATGAACCAACCACCTGGATTTCGTGACCCCTCAGCACCCAACCATATATGTCTCCTCCAAAGATCTTTATATGGTCTCAAACAGGCACCACGGGCTTGGTACCACCGCTTTGCTCAGTTTATTGCTCGCTTTGGTTTCACCAACAGCAAATCCGACTCATCTCTTTTCATCTACCGAAAGGGTCCTCACATCGCTTACTTGCTTCTATATGTTGATGATATTGTTCTCACGGCTTCCTCCAAAGACCTTCTTCAGCTGGTTATCTCCACCTTACGGTCTGAATTCTCCATGACCGACTTGGGTTCTTTGAATTATTTTCTGGGTATTGCAGTCACTAGAGACCGATATGGCATGTTTCTTTCTCAGCAAAAATATGCAACCGAGATTCTTGCACGTGCAAATATGTCTAACTGTAAATCTGCTCGCACTCCAGCCGATACGTCTGCAAAATTTGATGATACTGGGACACCAGTCTCTGATCCAACACTATATCGCAGCCTTGCAGGTGCTCTACAGTATTTGACTTTCACACGTCCTGACATCTCCTATGCAGTACAGCAGGTTTGTCTATACATGCATGATCCTAGGGAGCCACACTTTGCTGCTCTCAAGCGTGTTCTTCGATACATTCGTGGAACTCTAGACCACGGTCTCCAACTGTATGCCGCTTCATCTCGTGGTCTAATTGCTTACTCGGATGCCGACTGGGCCGGCTGCCCCACCACTAGACGCTCCACATCTGGATATTGTGTTTTCCTTGGACCGAACCTTCTCTCCTGGTCTTCCAAGAGACAAGGCACCATTTCTCGGTCGAGTGCGGAAGCTGAGTATCGCAGCGTTGCAAATGCAGTTGCTGAGACATCTTGGCTTCGTAACCTTTTACGTGAGCTGTTGTATCCGCCTCTTACTGCCACCTTAGTCTACTGTGACAACGTCAGTGCAGTCTATATGTCCTCCAACCCAGTTCAGCACCAGCGTACCAAACACATTGAAATTGACATCCACTTTGTTCGTGACAAAGTTGCCATGGGACAAGTTTGAGTTCTTCACGTCCCTTCTTCCTCCTAGTATGCTGATATCTTCACCAAAGGGCTATCCTCTACGCTTTTTCTTGACTTCAGATCCAGTCTGAATGTTCGTTCAAAACCTCTCGTTCCGACTGAAGGGGAATGTTAGCCGTGTATTTTATAATTCGTGTATATATTGTCTTTCTAGTTAGCCCAATAGTGATTCTAGGTTAGCCCAATGTTTGTATTCAGCCCATTTTGTGTATATTGTGTATTTATTCTAATGAGAATGCAGTGGAGCCTTTCATGGGAAATTATTGACTGTAACATAAATAAGAGGAAATTATATAATTATTAATCGGTATGTTCTAAAATAGATGTCAATGAGAGAGTGTTAGAAGAATCTGGAAGATTAGAAGCTATCATAGAAGATGTATGTGCAATTTGATAATTCTTTGGAGAAGTAAGGTTAAGGATTGTAGGAGCAACCCCTACAATAGAAAGTTGGCAAGTAGATGGCAAGAAAAATTATCAATGGGGACAAGCAGAGGGGTTATGTGGAGAGTGATGGGTTGACAAAATGGTAGAGGAAGTGGTTCAAGAAACTAGAGTTGGAGAACAAGGTTCTCAAAAGATGTAATAATAAGGTCTAATGTTAGAATAGATTATTGTGGGTTGAAGTAAGGGAAACACTATTCATCAAATTTAGCATGATGAGTGACATAAACTTAGATGTATTTTTGGTCAAGGCATTGAAATTCTTTTTAACGAGAATTATAGCCAATAAACACATACAATATGCTTCATGGAGCCAATTTGTGTGAGGAATAATCACATAGGTACGGAAAAAACACAACATGTAAACAAATATAATTTGGTGTTAAGCGATATAACATTCAATATGGGGTCTTAGTCAATTGATAATATAAATTGCAAAACTAAAAGCTTCCACCCATTAAAAGGATGGAGCATGAGAATGACATAGCATTATATACCCGCTCCCCCTTTCCTTGTTAGTTGTATCCCTATAAAGTCAATCAAATAAGTTGTTGTCCTATCCAATTAACATTATATTCTATTTTAATCTTTATTTTAACATATTTCACCTTCGTGATTTGATATTTTTTCATTGTATTTTTTTCACATGTTTAACTTTTGTTGTCTTATTCTATTTTTTATATTATTAAGTATTTTCTTTTATTAACATTCAATATGGGGTCTTGACATGTAAAACGGTGGATGGTAGTCGATTGATAATATAAACTGCAAAACTAAAAGCTTCCACCCACTAAAAGGATGGAACATGATAATGACATAGCATTATACACCCCCTCCCCATTTCCTTGTTAGTTGTATCCCTATAAAGTCAATCAAATAAGTTGTTGTCTTGTCCAATTAACATTATTTTTTATTTTTAATCTATTTTTACATATTTCACCTTCGTGATTTGATATTTTTTCATTGCTTTTTATTTTCATGTTTTAAGTTTTGTCGTCTTATTCTATTTTTTATATTATTAAGTATTTTCTTTTATTATTATTATTATTGTTGTTATGTTTTTACTGTTTTCTTTTATTGTTATTATTATTAGATTTAATTATATTGTAATTATTATCATTATCATTAAGTTATAAGTATGATTATATTAATAGTATTAGTTATCGTTGTGTTATTATCGATACTATGTCATAATGGCACAATAGTATATATTAGATACATTTATTATAAATCAACATTCAGGGAGAGGTTCAAACGAGGACAATTAAAAGGTTGAGAACGCGAGGACAATTCTGGACCAATCATTTCACAAGGGTATAATAGTAATCTTAGTATATCTATATTAATAAATAAAATCAAAATAATTATAAGTTACCTAAAATAATGGGATTGGTTAAAATTATTTCCTTGAATATAGCTTTTTTGAATTTTCGTGGGTTTTTTTTTTGCTTTTTTTTTTTGAATTTTTGTCAATAAATTTACTAGTTTTTTTTTGAATTTTCGTCACTGAATTTAGTGTATAAATAGTCGACATTGACAATGAAATTTCATCAACGAATATTCATACAGGGATATGTAACATGACAAATTTGATGTAATTCATTAATGAATATACGTAAATAACATTGGCATTAAAGTAAAATTGGCATTACAGTGAATATTCGTCACTGAATTATAGTAAAATTCATCAATTAACATTTGTACAGGGGATATGTAACATGACAATTCAATGAAATTCATACATGAATATACGTGAAATTGGTTACAAGTTTGCTCTCCATTTTGGTATTCATCAATGAATACAATAACATATTATACTAATGAATGCAAAATCAACAAGTAATCTGATTATTCATCAATGAATACAATAAGCTTTATCTGTATTCATTGATGCATGGTTGCCTCCTTTCCTTGATTGGATATACTTTAGTTGACAGAGGTCTACTTGTTTCCTTTTTTAAGCTTTATCGGTGTTTATGCTTTTTCGAATTCATCATCTGCATTTTAACAAAATGTTAATTAGCGAGTTTAAAAATAAAATTAGATAGTATGAATATACATAATTCATTGTATTCATCGATGAATACAGTCATCATAAATACAGTTTCATGGTGGAAACATATAAAACTTAAAAATATATATAATCATCAATGAATACACAAAAAACATAAAGAATACACATAATCATCAATGAATAACACACATAATCATCAATGAATACACATAAAATACATATAATCATCAATGAATACACATAATCATCAATGAATACATTTGAACATCTAATAGTCGGTAGGAACAAAATTTACAAATATCATTTTGTAACACTATATTTTTTTAGTTAGAGATTTATTTAGCTAATTAGTAATTTAAATGCCATTTAAAAATTATAAGAAAATTAATAACAATAATAAAAACAAATAAATAATAATATATTTCTTGTCAAATCACACAAAAATAAAAAACGAAAATGTAAGCTGAATGATAGAGTATTTATAATAATTAGTTATTTTCAAATTACGGCCTTAAATCTTGAAGTCATATAAGTCTATTTGTGGGGTTTTTTATATTTATTCTAACTGTGGTACTTGACTCTTTCAAAGTGACAGAATCAATAGTGGTATCAAGATAAGTTTCAAAACTTTTGGTATTAACAAAATTAAATATATCTTGTGAATTTTCTAATTTCGCACACAAAGACGTCTGACTTATTAGAAGGATAGCCAAGTTCCTCATGTATAGAGATTTCCCCATGTAAATAAATACTTCTAGAAGAGATACTTTTGAATGCAAGTAAAAGGAGTGTTTAGAAGACAGAGCTTTCCGATGTATTTTTGTTATTCAAAGTCATAATGATTAAACTATACTTTTTAAGTGTTTGGAAAAATTTAATTGTTTAAAGATAAATTATTAAAGTGCAAACACTCGTTGATTCATCAAAGATTCAACCGAAAATCAACACTCATCACATAGTTATCAACATTATCATAAAAAATCTCAAATTCATAGCAGAAAATCGGATGAAATTAATGAAACACCTTATAGAAGATTCAAGAACAAAGAACAAATAAGTTGCAAAATTAGATTGGAAGAATCAACAATTAAAAACAAAAATAACCAAACAAACCTAAAAGATACCTGCTCGCATCAATGCAAATTACCTGAGAGAAGGGTTTCTTAAAAGAAATAGTACTTGATGTGTCGAACCCAACCTATTTCTTGCCCGACTTTTCGACAATTAAGATCTTCTTCTTTTTATGGAGGTGGTGAGGCGGCTGTAAATCGTGGTGGTGGTTTCCCAAAATCTCGTGTCCCAATTTGACAAATCTGATTGCATGAAGGAGAGAACGAAATGGGTTTTAGGGTTTAGATGTTGAAGTCGTAATATAGAGAGAGGAGAGAGAGAGGGGGGAGAGATTTTAGGAGCTGTTAAATATAGTGAAAGATGTAGTGACCATAATACCCTTTCAATCTTCTAAAATTTGCACTCTAATCCTTTAACTTTAATAGATTGGTAATAAATGCACAATATTATAAGCCTTTGATCTATGAATTTGAATGGATAAGATTTGTCCTCGCGTTCTCAACCTTTTATACGTCCTCAATTGAACCTACCTCTCAACATTCAAATACTAGTTATTGTCAATGTAGACTATAACAATAGCTTTATGATTAGGAGGTCTTATGGATCGAGTATTAGCAAGAAATACGTCTTTAAACCTTATTTACTTAGATAATGAATAATTAATAGCATAAAGAGCGTAATTTGAATTTTATTAAAATAATAGTACGTCCAAAACTCAAATTGATATATAACTATAAACAAAATCCTGATATCAATAAAAAAAATTTAAAATAAAACATAAAAATAATTTAACAATAAAAATGAAAAAAATCATAAACGTAAAAACAAAACAGATAGAGACTCTTTACATGACTTTTTGTAAATAATATGATCATTATGTATATTTTCTAAGGATGGACGGAGTAATACACGAGATCGACGAAAGATTGGGTTGGGTTGGGCGGTACCGCCGGTACCACTGCCCCCTCCCCTTTGGTTTCATCGGGCTCGAGCTTGACGGGTTGGAGAATGGGGTCGTGAACTGGTTGATCCCGAAGGTATACACACGTGTATATATATATATATATATATATATATATATATATATATATATATATATATATATATATATATATATATATATATATATATATATATATATATATATATATATATAATGTGGAAGTGAAAATAGAGACGGAAGATGACGATTCAACAAATAATATATATATATATATATATATATATATATATATATATATATATATATATATATATATATATATATATATATATATATATATATATATTCTTATTTTTAGTATTATATATTTAATTCTAATATTAAAAATATGATGTGGCATCGTGGGTTCGGTGGGTTCAGTGGTATATATATATATATATATATATATATATATATATATATATATATATATATATATATATATATATATATATATATATATATATTCTTATTTTTAGTATTATATATTTAATTCTAATATTAAAAATATGATGTGGCATCGTGGGTTCGGTGGGTTCAGTGGGTATTGGTTCCATGGGTGAAAGATTGATGAAAGATGATGAAAGATTGAAGTGAGAGGAGAGAGAAAAGCTGACGTGGCGCGTGGGTTCAGTGGGATGGGAAAGATCTACTCCCCCCACCCTAACAATAACAACATAATAATAATAATAAGGCCATCAGTAGTGGCTTGCACATGTTCTTACTTTTGGGATGTCATATCAGTATCTATCTCTACCTCTCACTTCCCCCTCTCACCCATAGAAATTGTGATCTCTCACTACCTCTCAGTTACTGTCATTTTTTAATTTACAATAAAATAAAACAAATAATTTCATAAATAAAACATTTCATTAAAACAGATAAATTAAAACTAAAAATTGCACTAAAAATAAAATTAAAAACCAACATTACGTTAAAATAAAATAAAAAAACTAAAAATTACGTTAAAACTAAAATAAAAAAAAACTAAAAAACTACATCCCGTATTTTTTAACGATGTCGTCTTTGAGCTTCAACGCCAACTCGAAAGCCTTGCCGGTGAGATGCTCGGTCGGTTGCATCAAAACTAGCATGTCGATCGCACGATCTTTGTTTTTGCGGGATTGAATTTTTTCAACGTTTGCTCTTCGTTGAATTTGACGTGACATGAAATGTCCTCATAATTTGATCGAATTTTTCGTTCACTTCATCTATTCGGCCGTCGTTGACCGAACTCGAAGACGTCGCCGTCTTTCCTTTCGCCTTCGCCGGATTACGGCCCATCAGCCTTTCAAATTCATTGGGGATTTCGTTGACGTTGGCACCGATATGTGCATCCGAAGACATCGTGTATTGCTTCTCAGATGTTTTGAATCATTTCGACGCATGTGTCGGTGCCCGATCAGTGCCGACCCTTTCCCCCCTCAGATACCGACAGACCACCTCCCAAAAAGCCATGTGTCTAAACTGTTTACCCTTGTTATCATTTTGGTAAACTACAAGTGTTTATTAAGTATATCTTGGTCGCTCTCGCCCGATTCCCGTTGTCCTATAAAATTAACGGACAAACCGTTAAATTTACTCGCGTACCCGTTAGCGACTCGAAATTTTGTCGTCAACGTATCCTTGGAACGATAAAAGTCGCGTTCCAAATTATTGTGGAATAAAAAGCGTATGGACTCCCAAAATTGTGATTTAGATTAAGCGTTTCCGGCCTCGCAATCATCAGAAACAGCAACCCACGAACGGGCTAACATCACTTCTTCTTCTTGGGTCCACGCTTGCGCTGGTGTGGGATCGACGGCTTTCTTTTGACTTTTTCATTGTATGGGAATTTCTTCGGGCTAAGATTCCTCTAATTCATCCGGTTGTGTCTCCGGCACCGCCTCGTCGCTTGAATCGGACTCATTAACATGTTCCGGTTAGGGCTCTGTGAAAGTCGTGTTAGGTGCACCGAAAAAGGGGCTGAACGGCTATTGTGGGTATTGGAACGGGGAGGGGGGGCATCGAGTGATATTGAAATTATTGTGGGAGAAAAACGGCCGTTCCATTTGATGGATGTACGGGGAGGGTTCCGGTGAGGGTTGCGAGAATATATTTTTTGCGGCTTTGGGTTTTCGTTGGGACGATTTCTTGGGAGCCATCGGGATTTTTGGAGAATTTTTTGAATGTTTTTGTGTGTAAAATGAGTAAGTTGTGTTGTGTGAATTTAAAATGTATTGTGTGTGTGTGTGTGTGTCTCTCTCTCTCTCTATATATATATATATATATATATATATATATATATATATATATATATATATATATATATATATATATATATATATATATATATATATATATATATATATATATATATATATATATATATATATATATACTAGTTGTAAAACCCGTGTATTACACGGGATCATACAAAAAATTATTAATTAAGAATATCTAAACATTATTAATTTTACATAAGAAATTTGTTTGTGTATCGTGACATCTTGCTTTTGATTTTTACTATTACGACTTTGTATTTTGATAAATATAATTGATTATGAGAATGTCACCGGTACTAAAATCAAATTCACTATTATGGTTGGAGTTGTTCTTTAAAATATTATGACATCAATTGTCTCTCTATTGTCTTCCAAATCATTCTACACATTAAAAAAATAATATGATATTAAAAATCAATTATTTTTGAAATTAAATGATAACAATTAATTTTGAAATTGAATGATAATTAAACCAATCATTAATGAGTTAGAAAGGTTTCAAACCAATTAGCTTTTTTTTTTAAATTTAAAATTATGAGAAAATGACATGTGGCAAAATGAATGTGGTGATGACATGTGGCTTTGAGTTACTTATTTATTAGGATAGGATATATATATATATATATATATATATATATATATATATATATATATATATATATATATATATATATATATATATATATATATATATATATATATATATATATATAAAACACCCTCGTTAAAGGCTTTTCATAAAACATCATTTTAACACATGGTTTATCATCATTAATCAATAAAATCATCCTTTAGTGAAAACTTTAGTTTCAACATTTTCAAATAAGTCATTTTCTTCCAAAAAAAAAAACTATTTTAAAACACATGGGGTTTAATGAGAAATAATTTAGGTTTGAGTTGCGGAAAACAACGTTTGGTCCCATTTTAGATAAAACATTTTAGTTTATAAAATAGTGAGGTTGTAACAATTCAAATATCATTACACAGCTTAAATGATACCACACAAACCGTGGCCTTCTAAACATCCAGCTCTTCTAAGTCATCTAAACTCCTCAACCTGAGTACACATCAAAATAAGTTAGGCAATTGAAATGCCTAGTGAGTTTACCCGAGGTTGACCCATTTTGAGTGAGTAGTGAACTACAACACTCGGGATAAACTCCTAAAAATAGTTTTAACACACACTTCAAAAGTTATTTAAAACATCATAAAGGTTTACTCAAAATAGATAGTTATGATATACAAATGCTATGCATGATGCAACTATCCCAAATCCACGTCCATCTCATAAAGTCCAACTCACCTCAATGGCACCTACCTAAGTTCACGAATGAAACGCACGAAGCATGGCACTCGATCCCCGTATAGGCAAAACTAGGACTAGTGACCATCACACTAGCCCCATGAGGGTTAGCAACTCCTTCATGCGGTCCCCTATTGTCGGGAACAATTCCACAAACATCGTTGAGGGCCCATCTTAACCCTCTATATGGAATAATCATCATCAAGGTGGCTATTTTAGCCCATCATCTTTAAACATCTTTAAGGTCATCATAAGGTTCACTCGGTCAATCCCATCCTATATGCAATGCAATGCATAATTAGGATGCTCAAAACATCTTTAAAAACATCATCATCATCATCTTTATTTGAAAACATCTTTAGAAAACCCATTTTCATGCAATGCACAAGTAGTAGTCATATAACACATTGCACATAATATCATGCATGAAAAGTAATTGACCACACACACAAAAGATAGTTGGAGGGATGTGTACTCCCGGTAAACTCACCTGAAGGTCAACTGACGAGTCAACACTAACTCCACACAAGGTTGATGCATATGGAGGCGCTCGTAGACATCATCTCATCCATCAAATCATCTTAGTTGAGTGCTAGCTCAGGTCCTTAGTCTCACCTCCAAGTCACGACAACATATCCCCTTCCTACAATACAAGAACGGAAGATATCATACTCGATTCATCTAAAAGTCACACTATAATTACTTCTTTAGAACGAAGAAGGAACAATCATTCATCATCCAAAATGAAGTCCTTGACCCTCTAATATAAGGAAAATCTTAGTTAAAACATTCCCAAAGATTGGCATTAAAACAAGGATCCAAGGCCCAAACCGTAAAGCTCAAAACCCAAAAAGTACCCAAAACTGGACAGATCCTGACACGGGCCGTGTTAACCAACCAGAAGGTCTCAGACATGCTAACACAGGCCGTGTTCCTCCTGACACGGGTCGTGTTCCGTGTACAGCAGTTTCGACTTTTGGTCCTTTTTACCCCTTTTGACCCACTTCAAGTTCTAAAACCTCCCAACAATAATGGTTATCAAAAGGACATTATTCCTTCCCAAAATACACATAATTAGACTCAATTAAACTATTCAAAACCATTTCAAATGAATCAATTACATGCCATGATTACAACTTCACTCTATAAGTTTAAACCATGGAATACCCAATTCCATTCTTACAATTGGTGATTATAAGTGGAGATTCCTTCTTCCATTCCATGGAATCATTAGGAAATGATCCTCACTCCACTTATAGATCCAAATTGATACATTAAACTCATTCATCCATCCATTAACAAGAGATCCAATCATCATCTACATGAACAAAACCCATTTCAACACCTAATTCTCCTTTTCTAGTGATTCATGGTTTAAGACTACAAATCAAAGGTTAGAATCCTTAGGGAATCATTAAAAAAGAATCCCCTCATCCAAATCCACCATAATCATCCATCAATTTCTAGATTCCTCAACAAATCATCAAATCCCCCAATTTCTAGGGTTCATAACACCCAATTCAATCAAATCTAAGGATCTAAATCATCCATGGATTGGATGTTGATCCAAACAACTGAGAAACATCAAATAAACATTGGGGAATCATAGGAAGAACCTCATCCCATCATATAACTCGAATTGGGTACAAACCCCAAACCCTAACTCGAAATCCAAGGCTAGAAAGGAGAGTTTATACCTTAGATTGCTGGGAAACTTCAAGGACTTTGATTAATCTTCAAACACTAGCATCTTATCCTCCATGATCTCTAAAAAATCGCCACTCTCTCCCTCTCCTTCTCTAAAAAACGTGTTTTGGCTGAAATGGGGGAAATCCCTATAAAAAACAAGTTATCTTTCACAATTGGCAAAACTAGTCCCTATAGTTTGATCCTATTTCACCTAACACCCCAAAAGTCAATTTCTTCGAACTAGAAGTCTCTAAGTTCACACTTATGCCCCAAATAAAATTATTTATTTCCCATGAGTCATTCTCTAGATCAAAACCAACCCTTAGTTCCTCAATTTGGCACAAATGGTCCCTTACACTAAAATTCTTCACAATTTAGGTCCTTAATATTAATTCAATGAATTATTTGACCTAATTTAAACTCCACCTCAATTCCTTTAATATATCTTCTAATTTTCTAAATCCATGACTAGTCAAATTTACTTAGGGTAAGTTTGGCCAAATTGACACTTTTAGTCCTTATGACAAATTTCTCACATTTGGTTACAAATTGATTTTAAAACTATACTTCGCTCATTTATTCACAATATAACATATAACAAATTGTTAAATTTAGTTATTCATTTATTTTCTTTATTTACTGACAACGCCTAGTGATATTACATATTTTAGTCGTTGTTGAGCCTTATTCTTAGTGAAATTATATCATATATATCATGGTATTCTCACTTTTCGTGACAGTACTTGTTTGGAAGAAAATAATGAAAACAGGGACCAAAAGTGTACAAATTGGAGAAAGTTAGAGAAGAAGGAAAAATCAGGAAAATACGTACGCGCGCCGTGGGAATCAAGAAGGCGCGGCGCGGATACAAGGCGGTGGAACAAAATTCAAAGTCCGAAGAAACGGGGATAAAACCCTACGCGCGGCGCGGTTGCGTAAAATTTGCAACTATAAGTAGAGGTGTTTTCAGCCGAAAACCCGAGCAAAACCCTGGTGAAAAATCGACCGTAGAGGCTCTTTGACTCCAAGAACTCGTTTCCAGCAACTACCTTTTGGTATTTCAGGTTTTTATGTTTAATTTATTTTTAGTTTAATAGTTAGCATTAGTGGCTAGGGTTTGTGGGAGTGACAACCACTGACCTTGAGCATTTCATTTACTGTTTTTCAGTTCTTGTTACTGTATTGGATGATTGGAACCTGTTTTGGATTTATAATAATCATTTGGTTACAAGTAATATTGGTTTTTCGGTGTTGGATGCTTGATATTGGATCGTGTGTGTTTGTTTGGTGTTTGGATGTGTTTATGACCTTGTTTGGGACTGATTTCCCTTTCTGATTTCAGTAGCCAACTAGGTTAGCTTTTAGGTTTGGACTTTATCCAGTGACTGTCATTTGGACTTTTTGTTATTGGTTCAGTTCATGCCTTATGATTGTTTGGTTTGGTTGTTTGCCTTTGTTGCTTCTGAAGCAGAGATGTACTTCTGATTTCAGAAAGTAACTAGGTTTGAGTTGAAGCTTAGCTTAGTCTATGCTTGTTTTGAGATTGTTTAGTTTTATGTTTTCTGGGATCAGTAGTCAAAAGTATAGGAACTAAGTCCTCTGACTATAGCGTGACACTATAGTTGGTAATCTATCACCTGACTTGACCACGTAACTCCTGCGGATCGACCCTGACTTCCACCGTGCTAAGTGTGTGTGTTAGGTTTTATTATTTTTCACCGCATGACGACCGCTGCGATGTCAAATTTTGGCGCCGTTGCCGGGGAGTTGTGAGCTTAAGATTAGGTGATTTGTAGGACTTAGCTTCTGATTTTTTTGATGTTTGATTTTAGTTCTTTGAATTCTGGTATGTGTACGTCTTCATAATGGGCGATTACATGTACCTAGATCAGTATTATGAATATTATGAAAATCCAGCCGACACCTATTACTAGGATGATTGCTACAATGGATCATCCGATGACAATGGATGGCGGACCGAGGAGTCATCTCAGCCTGAAATTTCTGCAACTTGGGCCCGACTTTAGGTACTCATGTATAACACTCACCAAGAGTAGAAGGACCAGGCTGATGCTCTTGTAAGATTACAAGCTTCTTTAGATCAGTTAGAGGAAAGTTGGAATTGTTCACCACCCTCGCTAGAACCTGAGGCGAGTGATTTTTGTACCAATGATAATGTGTGTGAACTTGCATCACCTGAATATGTGATGGAAGGGCATGCACCTTGGGAAAGTCAAGAGACCACCGAGATGGTCGAAAGGGTTATTGAGGAAGAGGTTGTAGGTGACAATACTACCTCTAACTCAACAGCTTTTGATGTTTTCGAAAATATTAATAATGTCGATCTGGTGATGAGTGAATCCATACCATCACCAGAAAATTTGATTGATGAGGATGTTGTGGAGGAGGCTGCAAGTGACAGTGCAGACTCCAACCCAACAACTCCCGAAATTGTTGAAGTTTTTGATACTGCTGGGGAAGGGGGTGTAGATGACAATACTACCCCCGAACCTACAATTTTTGAAAATTTTGAGTCTTTTGAAAGCAAGGATCTGATGATGGGTGACTTTGTACCACCATCAGATCAAACCAGTCACTCACTCTTGGAACCGATCCACCTGTTGGACGATGATCAAGAAGATGATGCTGACGAGTTGGTTTTTGAAAATAAGAAACATGATTTTATCGCCACTCATGATCCATTCATGAATGGAAAATTAGATGTGATTAATACCATCGATGAGGACATTCGGGAGCATCTCAATATGTTGCCTTCCGATCCCATTCAATTGAAAAATTTCTATTGGCACTGCAAGCCAAAATTGCAAAATGAAGACACCATGCGAGATGCGAGCAACAAACAACTTGAGGAACACTTACTGGGAGCAGCATTGGGCGCGCTCCACGCTAAGCCGGTGATGTTGAAAAGATACCGAAGGAAGGATCGTGCGGAAAATATGTATAATTTACGCGATATCAAAATACCCCACACTTGAACTTTGCTTGTCCTCAAGCAAACTACAATTTATAACCAAGCCAAAACGTTTTGATGCCCAAACAACTTTTCATACGCTACCACAGATCTAGCGTTTATTACCGATGTTAAGAATAAAGAATTAAGAATAAACATAGTAGATTATACCTAGTCTTATGTACATATTTTTAACTTTCCAAAATCTTAAATAAACTCTCTTTCTATAAACGACAAGTCTTTTAGATTGATAAAAACTCATTTTTACATAACATCGAATACACCCCTTAAAGACTCTTCTACCTCAAGACTTTTTGTCAAATTTCCCATATTTTAGAATAAAAATCATGCTGGACTAAATTTATCAAGTTAAGTTATTATATCCATTTTTCCGTACCTTTGAAACTCGTGACTTTCTATGGAACTCTTGATTACAAATTTTCGACTCAAGACTGTACAGAGTCTACTAATTCAAATTCCAAAGGCCACTAAGGAAATTCCATGACTTTCGATGACACCCGTGTAGCGAGCTTTCGACAATATTATCCCAAACCAGTTGGTTTTAGGTAATAAGGAGTAGAAATGCCCGTAGGCCCCATTTTATGTCTACTTGCTCGAATGCCAAAGGCCACTGATTGAATTTTCCTTCCGGAGTCTCAATCTTATGGTATAACATTACTTGACTTCTGCTTTTAAACACATCAGATTTCTTGAGAATTTTTCTCATTTTAAGTTCATTTATCGAGACTTATTTTCCTCAATTTAGTAGCAGCATATAATTCGCGCATTTTTACAAGTAGGGAAACTGACTCAAGCTGTTTTGGCAAAAACTCAATTTTTAACAACTGATAAATTTTCAACGGGTCTATTTCATTATTTATGCAAAACATTTTGTAACTACCATTCTAAAAACTTGTCCTCTACACAACTAGACTTTAGATAAAACAACGAAAAATAAAAATACAAACATAAAATTAAATGTAACCTACAAATTTATTTTCAAAATATTTTTCTTAACAATTTTCTTTTTAGCGTTCAATTTTGGAAAAGATGTTTAAGATAACAAAAATTTTAATTGGCTCAGTTAATAATTGCAGTATGACGTCCTAACCCTACACTTATATTATACAATAATTCTATTGTATATATAATTCAAAATAGTAAAGGGATCAAAATGGAACAAACTCCCCTTTGGCACCGGTCGACGTCATATATGAGGCTCTTTCCACATAAAAGAATTCATTGAACATGCTGCCAGCATTGAATCTTAGCAAATCTGCATATGCATCACTCGGACAAAAATTATTCACATACAAATAAACACACAAAAATTAAATCACAAAAGTAAAAGTAATAACAACGAAAGAAAAATATCACTCATTTTGTGGTTCCTGAAGTTTCAAATCCGTGGCTACTGGTTTGT
This sequence comes from Cichorium intybus, assembly GCA_023525715.1. NCBI lineage: Eukaryota > Viridiplantae > Streptophyta > Magnoliopsida > Asterales > Asteraceae > Cichorium > Cichorium intybus. Next base: position 129,309,128 of record CM042011.1, on the reverse strand, counting down.
GGGTGTGGCGTGGCTGTGCGACTTTTGACCGTCGTCAGTATCGCTGCCCCCACTGTAAAGAAGCGTCCCCCTTCTCAGTAGTAGCTGATTTTTAGCCATGTATCATTATGTACGACCAGTGTCTGCCTCGGGTGTTTACGCGTCATGCACGTTTCCGTGTCGCGTAATTTTTGAAGTTGTCTTTTTCTCAACGCGATCCAGATTGTCGACGCGTTGCGTCCGGATGGCATACACGTCGCATTGCGTGAGCAGAAAAGACTTCAAAGTTTTGTTACTTCATTTTTCCCCAAATATTTACCCCACACTTAAAATATGCTTAAGGTGTGCAAATATCTATTTTATGATTAGTGATATGTCAATCAAAGCAATAAAAATACATAACACACAAAAACAAATGTACAATCACACAAATATTAACTAATAATTTAATTTTCTATACTAAAAATAAATCTGAATTCCCCGGCAACGGCGCCAAAAACTTGTTGTGCATTCTGACATACATATAAAACACCCAAAAATGGCACCAAGAAACTTGATGTGTTATTAGCGTTTATAAGATTTTCGAAAATGATTTCACATTAGTTTTACATTTATGAACAGGGAAATACCATGTATGAATAGAACAACACAATTAGGCAAGTGTACCTAGTCGATTGTAGTATAGTAATGGTAAATCCGGGTTGTCGACCCAAGGGAAAACGGATATCTTTAAGTTAAGAAAATCAATTATCAATTAACAATTATTCAAGCAAACACTCAGGGGCGAGTTTTAATGAAAACTCGTAAAACTTTGATTATAAAATAAATGACAAAATACTAAATGATCATAACAAAAATAACAAAGGAAACTTTCGTCTAGGATCTGTTGATTCATATAAACCTATGTTGACTAGTTTTGATTATGTGCAATGAGTTTAAATAAGTTGCATTAAGTTGTAGGATCGTATGGTCAAGTCACCAATTCTATGACTAATAAGTTAAAATAGCACAATGGTCATGTAACTAATTAACTTATAATCATCAAGTATTAATACAATCTAGCATGCAAACATAGCTCATATCCTAATGGTCAAAGTGATATGTTCATACAATCAATGGTCATGAGTTGCAACTAAATGTGATATAAGTCTTATTTCACTAATCAAGTTTATAACTTAGATAACCTTCCTAGTTAAATGGTCAATAACTAGTCCAATGATATATAGTTGTCAATTATACATCATGACGGTTCATGTGATCAATACGTTTAAATGGCCATTTAAACTTAATCATATGAAGATGGCAATCAAGAATACAAACTGTAACCACATTTAATATGTATAGCATGCAAGTTATATATCCTAACCGATATTAAACTCGAATCAAGAACTAGATCAACACATATTATATTAATGAATCAACATCGCCTAGGCAAAAGTTACGGGAAATATAAATTACAAAATATAAAAGTAAACATTAATATTTAGATTTGAATAAACCATCTAGTTATGTTTGATATGTTATTAGTGCAATGGATATTGAACGTTAAATACCGATTTCTAAAGTGATTAGATGTTTTGGTCCAACTACCTAATCCTATGATTGTAAGGTCATTAATGGCAATGGTCATGCGATTATATATCCCAAATAATCATGTATTGGTTCGTATCATACAAGGTTCATTCGAGCTTTTGATCTCAATGGTCATGATAATCAAATTGGTTTGTACAGATTGGCCCTCTAGTACAAACTTTGCATATACATACAAGATTCTGCCTTCGTGACTTAATCCTAGGATTTGGTCCATCACTAGTCATATCCGCCTAATGGTCATAGCACAGTTATGATAAAAGTCATATAGTCAGATTGGTCCTCTAGACTAAAATAACTCAGCAATAAGTCCAAAAGGAAGGTTCTTTAACATATCTGATAGTCAAATGAATTATGCGAGATAAAACATAAAACGTTCAATATCCGATAAATAACAATCAATTCATAACTAAACAGTAATCAAAACTAAGTAATAAATAATACAGATAACATAATCTGAAGAATACAGCTTAGGAAATCATAATAGAATGCAATATATATATAAAGCAAACCGAATGAAGTCCCGGCCGAACATTCTTCAAGCTCTCGATTCCATAGGTTCCCCTTTTATTCTACAAGCTTTCTGGCCGAGTTTGGTGGTGTGGAGGTGCAGAGATGTGATCTGGTCTGAAGGTTGTGTAGGTGTTGTAAGATGATCCCCAAAAGAAGAGCTGAAGGCTTGTATTTATAGTGGGAGACGGCGCTGGGCGCGGTGCGCCTAAGAGGGGGCGCGGTGCGCCTAAAGTAGATCTCAGCACGCGGCCGACTGTCGCACGAGGGAGCACGTGGGTTTGCAGCTTTAATGTCGGATCTGAGGCGCGGTGCGCCCAAAAAGTAGGCGGGGTGCGCCCTTGCACATTCTTGGTAAGTTGGTTGAATCATTGGAAGAGCGCACGCTTGAATATTATAATCAAAAGTCGGACGAAAAGCGAGTTCTGGATTCCCTTTGGGCGCGGTGCGCCTGTAGATGGGCGGGGTGCGCCCATGGCTTCTGGCAGATTTTCAGTTTGCTTCTTTTTAAGCTCAAATGTTTGTGTAATTCGTTCCTTCGCTCTAAACGCGTCTTTTTAGCTTCAAAACGAATATTTAAGCATATTAGGTATCTTTTAGTTCATAACATGTATAAAACTAAACTAAAATCACACTGATATCGTGCGGAAAATATGTATAATTTACGCGATATCAAAATACCCCACACTTGAACTTTGCTTGTCCTCAAGCAAACTACAATTTATAACCAAGCCAAAACGTTTTGATGCCCAAACAACTTTTCATACGCTACCACAGATCTAGCGTTTATTACCGATGTTAAGAATAAAGAATTAAGAATAAACATAGTAGATTATACCTAGTCTTATGTACATATTTTTAACTTTCCAAAATCTTAAATAAACTCTCTTTCTATAAACGACAAGTCTTTTAGATTGATAAAAACTCATTTTTACATAACATCGAATACACCCCTTAAAGACTCTTCTACCTCAAGACTTTTTGTCAAATTTCCCATATTTTAGAATAAAAATCATGCTGGACTAAATTTATCAAGTTAAGTTATTATATCCATTTTTCCGTACCTTTGAAACTCGTGACTTTCTATGGAACTCTTGATTACAAATTTTCGACTCAAGACTGTACAGAGTCTACTAATTCAAATTCCAAAGGCCACTAAGGAAATTCCATGACTTTCGATGACACCCGTGTAGCGAGCTTTCGACAATATTATCCCAAACCAGTTGGTTTTAGGTAATAAGGAGTAGAAATGCCCGTAGGCCCCATTTTATGTCTACTTGCTCGAATGCCAAAGGCCACTGATTGAATTTTCCTTCCGGAGTCTCAATCTTATGGTATAACATTACTTGACTTCTGCTTTTAAACACATCAGATTTCTTGAGAATTTTTCTCATTTTAAGTTCATTTATCGAGACTTATTTTCCTCAATTTAGTAGCAGCATATAATTCGCGCATTTTTACAAGTAGGGAAACTGACTCAAGCTGTTTTGGCAAAAACTCAATTTTTAACAACTGATAAATTTTCAACGGGTCTATTTCATTATTTATGCAAAACATTTTGTAACTACCATTCTAAAAACTTGTCCTCTACACAACTAGACTTTAGATAAAACAACGAAAAATAAAAATACAAACATAAAATTAAATGTAACCTACAAATTTATTTTCAAAATATTTTTCTTAACAATTTTCTTTTTAGCGTTCAATTTTGGAAAAGATGTTTAAGATAACAAAAATTTTAATTGGCTCAGTTAATAATTGCAGTATGACGTCCTAACCCTACACTTATATTATACAATAATTCTATTGTATATATAATTCAAAATAGTAAAGGGATCAAAATGGAACAAACTCCCCTTTGGCACCGGTCGACGTCATATATGAGGCTCTTTCCACATAAAAGAATTCATTGAACATGCTGCCAGCATTGAATCTTAGCAAATCTGCATATGCATCACTCGGACAAAAATTATTCACATACAAATAAACACACAAAAATTAAATCACAAAAGTAAAAGTAATAACAACGAAAGAAAAATATCACTCATTTTGTGGTTCCTGAAGTTTCAAATCCGTGGCTACTGGTTTGTGGGTGTGGCGTGGCTGTGCGACTTTTGACCGTCGTCAGTATCGCTGCCCCCACTGTAAAGAAGCGTCCCCCTTCTCAGTAGTAGCTGATTTTTAGCCATGTATCATTATGTACGACCAGTGTCTGCCTCGGGTGTTTACGCGTCATGCACGTTTCCGTGTCGCGTAATTTTTGAAGTTGTCTTTTTCTCAACGCGATCCAGATTGTCGACGCGTTGCGTCCGGATGGCATACACGTCGCATTGCGTGAGCAGAAAAGACTTCAAAGTTTTGTTACTTCATTTTTCCCCAAATATTTACCCCACACTTAAAATATGCTTAAGGTGTGCAAATATCTATTTTATGATTAGTGATATGTCAATCAAAGCAATAAAAATACATAACACACAAAAACAAATGTACAATCACACAAATATTAACTAATAATTTAATTTTCTATACTAAAAATAAATCTGAATTCCCCGGCAACGGCGCCAAAAACTTGTTGTGCATTCTGACATACATATAAAACACCCAAAAATGGCACCAAGAAACTTGATGTGTTATTAGCGTTTATAAGATTTTCGAAAATGATTTCACATTAGTTTTACATTTATGAACAGGGAAATACCATGTATGAATAGAACAACACAATTAGGCAAGTGTACCTAGTCGATTGTAGTATAGTAATGGTAAATCCGGGTTGTCGACCCAAGGGAAAACGGATATCTTTAAGTTAAGAAAATCAATTATCAATTAACAATTATTCAAGCAAACACTCAGGGGCGAGTTTTAATGAAAACTCGTAAAACTTTGATTATAAAATAAATGACAAAATACTAAATGATCATAACAAAAATAACAAAGGAAACTTTCGTCTAGGATCTGTTGATTCATATAAACCTATGTTGACTAGTTTTGATTATGTGCAATGAGTTTAAATAAGTTGCATTAAGTTGTTGGATCGTATGGTCAAGTCACCAATTCTATGACTAATAAGTTAAAATAGCACAATGGTCATGTAACTAATTAACTTATAATCATCAAGTATTAATACAATCTAGCATGCAAACATAGCCCATATCCTAATGGTCAAAGTGATATGTTCATACAATCAATGGTCATGAGTTGCAACTAAATGTGATATAAGTCTTATTTCACTAATCAAGTTTATAACTTAGATAACCTTCCTAGTTAAATGGTCAATAACTAGTCCAATGATATATAGTTGTCAATTATACATCATGACGGTTCATGTGATCAATACGTTTAAATGGCCATTTAAACTTAATCATATGAAGATGGCAATCAAGAATACAAACTGTAACCACATTTAATATGTATAGCATGCAAGTTATATATCCTAACCGATATTAAACTCGAATCAAGAACTAGATCAACACATATTATATTAATGAATCAACATCGCCTAGGCAAAAGTTACGGGAAATATAAATTACAAAATATAAAAGTAAACATTAATACTTAGATTTGAATAAACCATCTAGTTATGTTTGATATGTTATTAGTGCAATGGATATTGAACGTTAAATACCGATTTCTAAAGTGATTAGATGTTTTGGTCCAACTACCTAATCCTATGATTGTAAGGTCATTAATGGCAATGGTCATGCGATTATATATCCCAAATAATCATGTATTGGTTCGTATCATACAAGGTTCATTCGAGCTTTTGATCTCAATGGTCATGATAATCAAATTGGTTTGTACAGATTGGCCCTCTAGTACAAACTTTGCATATACATACAAGATTCTGCCTTCGTGACTTAATCCTAGGATTTGGTCCATCACTAGTCATATCTGCCTAATGGTCATAGCACAGTTATGATAAAAGTCATATAGTCAGATTGGTCCTCTAGACTAAAATAACTCAGCAATAAGTCCAAAAGGAAGGTTCTTTAACATATCTGATAGTCAAATGAATTATGCGAGATAAAACATAAAACGTTCAATATCCGATAAATAACAATCAATTCATAACTAAACAGTAATCAAATCTAAGTAATAAATAATACAGATAACATAATCTGAAGAATACGGCTTAGGAAATCATAATAGAATGCAATATATATATATAAAGCAAACCGAATGAAGTCCCGGCCGAACATTCTTCAAGCTCTCGATTGCATAGGTTCCCCTTTTATTCTACAAGCTTTCTGGCCGAGTTTGGTGGTGTTGAGGTGCAGAGATGTGATCTGGTCTGAAGGTTGTGTAGGTGTTGTAAGATGATCCCCAAAAGAAGAGCTGAAGGCTTGTATTTATAGTGGGAGACGGCGCTGGGCGCGGTGCGCCTAAGAGGGGGCGCGATGCGCCTAAAGTAGATCTTAGCACGCGGCCGACTGTCGCACGAGGGAGCACGTGGGTTTGCAGCTTTAATGTCGGATCTGAGGCGCGGTGCGCCCAAAAAGTAGGCGGGGTGCGCCCTTGCACATGCTTGGTAAGTTGGTTGAATCATTGGAAGAGCGCACGCTTGAATATTATAATCAAAAGTAGGACGAAAAGCGAGTTCTGGATTCACTTTGGGCGCGGTGCGCCTGTAGATGGGCGGGGTGCGCCCATGGCTTCTGGCAGATTTTCAGTTTGCTTCTTTTTAAGCTCAAATGTTTGTGTAATTCGTTCCTTCGCTCCAAACGCGTCTTTTTAGCTTCAAAACGAATATTTAAGCATATTAGGTATCTTTTAGTTCATAACATGTATAAAACTAAACTAAAATCACACTGATATCATGCGGAAAATATGTATAATTTACGCGATATCAAAATACCCCACACTTGAACTTTGCTTGTCCTCAAGCAAACTACAATTTATAACCAAGCCAAAACGTTTTGATGCCCAAACAACTTTTCATACGCTACCACAGATCTAGCGTTTATTACCGATGTTAAGAATAAAGAATTAAGAATAAACATAGTAGATTATACCTAGTCCTATGTACATATTTTTAACTTTCCAAAATCTTAAATAAACTTTCTTTCTATAAACGACAAGTCTTTTAGATTGATAAAAACTCATTTTTACATAACATCGAATACACCCCTTAAAGACTCTTCTACCTCAAGACTTTTTGTCAAATTTACCATATTTTAGAATAAAAATCATGTTGGACTAAATTTATCAAGTTAAGTTATTATATCCATTTTTCCGTACCTTTGAAACTCGTGACTTTCTATGGAACTCTTGATTACAAATTTTCGACTCAAGACTGTACAGAGTCTACTAATTCAAATTCCAAAGGCCACTAAGGAAATTCCATGACTTTCGATGACACCCGTGTAGCGAGCTTTCGACAATATTATCCCAAACCAGTTGGTTTTAGGTAATAAGGAGTAGAAATGCCCGTAGGCCCCATTTTATGTCTACTTGCTCGAATGCCAAAGGCCACTGATTGAATTTTCCTTCCTGAGTCTCAATCTTATGGTATAACATTACTTGACTTCTGCTTTTAAACACATCAGATTTCTTGAGAATTTTTCTCATTTTAAGTTCATTTATCGAGGCTTATTTTCCTCAATTTAGTAGCAGCATATAATTCGCGCATTTTTACAAGTAGGGAAACTGACTCAAGCTGTTTTGGCAAAAACTCAATTTTTAACAACTGATAAATTTTCAACGGGTCTATTTCATTATTTATGCAAAACATTTTGTAACTACCATTCTAAAAACTTGTCCTCTACACAACTAGACTTTAGATAAAACAATGAAAAATAAAAATACAAACATAAAATTAAATGTAACCTACAAATTTATTTTCAAAATATTTTTCTTAACAATTTTCTTTTTAGCGTTCAATTTTGGAAAAGATGTTTAAGATAACAAAAATTTTAATTGGCTCAGTTAATAATTGCAGTATGACGTCCTAACCCTACACTTATATTATACAATAATTCTATTGTATATATAATTCAAAATAGTAAAGGGATCAAAATGGAACAAACTCCCCTTTGGCACCGGTCGACGTCATATATGAGGCTCTTTCCACATAAAAGAATTCATTGAACATGCTGCCAGCATTGAATCTTAGCAAATCTGCATATGCATCACTCGGACAAAAATTATTCACATACAAATAAACACACAAAAATTAAATCACAAAAGTAAAAGTAATAAAAACGAAAGAAAAATATCACTCATTTTGTGGTTCCTGAAGTTTCAAATCCGTGGCTACTGGTTTGTGGGTATGGCGTGGCTGTGCGACTTTTGACCGTCGTCAGTATCGCTGCCCCCACTGTAAAGAAGCGTCCCCCTTCTCAGTAGTAGCTGATTTTTAGCCATGTATCATTATGTACGACCAGTGTCTGCCTCGGGTGTTTACGCGTCATGCACGTTTCCGTGTCGCGTAATTTTTGAAGTTGTCTTTTTCTCAACGCGATCCAGATTGTCGACGCGTTGCGTCCGGATGGCATACACGTCGCATTGCGTGAGCAGAAAAGACTTCAAAGTTTTGTTACTTCATTTTTCCCCAAATATTTACCCCACACTTAAAATATGCTTAAGGTGTGCAAATATCTATTTTATGATTAGTGATATGTCAATCAAAGCAATAAAAATACATAACACACAAAAACAAATGTACAATCACACAAATATTAACTAATAATTTAATTTTCTATACTAAAAATATATCCGAATTCCCCGGCAACGGCGCCAAAAACTTGTTGTGCATTCTGACATACATATAAAACACCCAAAAACGGCACCAAGAAACTTGATGTGTTATTAGCGTTTATAAGATTTTCGAAAATGATTTCACATTAGTTTTACATTTATGAACAGGGAAATACCATGTATGAATAGAACAACACAATTAGGCAAGTGTACCTAGTCGATTGTAGTATAGTAATGGTAAATCCGGGTTGTCGACCCAAGGGAAAACGGGTATCTTTAAGTTAAGAAAATCAATTATCAATTAACAATTATTCAAGCAAACACTCAGGGGCGAGTTTTAATGAAAACTCGTAAAACTTTGATTATAAAATAAATGACAAAATAATAAATGATCATAACAAAAATAACAAAGGAAACTTTCGTCTAGGATCTGTTGATTCATATAAACCTATGTTGACTAGTTTTGATTATGTGCAATGAGTTTAAATAAGTTGCATTAAGTTGTAGGATCGTATGGTCAAGTCACCAATTCTATGACTAATAAGTTAAAATAGCACAATGGTCATGTAACTAATTAACTTATAATCATCAAGTATTAATACAATCTAGCATGCAAACATAGCCCATATCCTAATGGTCAAAGTGATATGTTCATACAATCAATGGTCATGAGTTGCAACTAAATGTGATATAAGTCTTATTTCACTAATCAAGTTTATAACTTAGATGACCTTCCTAGTTAAATGGTCAATAACTAGTCCAATGATATATAGTTGTCAATTATACATCATGACGGTTCATGTGATCAATATGTTTAAATGGCCATTTAAACTTAATCATATGAAGATGGCAATCAAGAATACAAACTGTAACCACATTTAATATGTATAGCATGCAAGTTATATATCCTAACCGATATTAAACTCGAATCAAGAACTAGATCAACACATATTATATTAATGAATCAACATCGCCTAGGCAAAAGTTACGGGAAATATAAATTACAAAATATAAAAGTAAACATTAATACTTAGATTTGAATAAACCATCTAGTTATGTTTGATATGTTATTAGTGCAATGGATATTGAACGTTAAATACCGATTTCTAAAGTGATTAGATGTTTTGGTCCAACTACCTAATCCTATGATTGTAAGGTCATTAATGGCAATGGTCATGCGATTATATATCCCAAATAATCATGTATTGGTTCGTATCATACAAGGTTCATTCGAGCTTTTGATCTCAATGGTCATGATAATCAAATTGGTTTGTACAGATTGGCCCTCTAGTACAAACTTTGCATATACATACAAGATTCTGCCTTCGTGACTTAATCCTAGAATTTGGTCCATCACTAGTCATATCTGCCTAATGGTCATAGCACAGTTATGATAAAAGTCATATAGTCAGATTGGTCCTCTAGACTAAAATAACTCAGCAATAAGTCCAAAAGGAAGGTTCTTTAACATATCTGATAGTCAAATGAATTATGCGAGATAAAACATAAAACGTTCAATATCCGATAAATAACAATCAATTCATAACTAAACAGTAATCAAATCTAAGTAATAAATAATACAGATAACATAATCTGAAGAATACGGCTTAGGAAATCATAATAGAATGCAATATATATATAAAGCAAACCGAATGAAGTCCCGGCCGAACATTCTTCAAGCTCTCGATTCCATAGGTTCCCCTTTTATTCTACAAGCTTTCTGGCCGAGTTTGGTGGTGTTGAGGTGCAGAGATGTCTGGTCTGAAGGTTGTGTAGGTGTTGTAAGATGATCCCCAAAAGAAGAGCTGAAGGCTTGTATTTATAGTGGGAGACGGCGCTGGGCGCGGTGCGCCTAAGAGGGGGCGCGATGCGCCTAAAGTAGATCTCAGCACGCGGCCGACTGTCGCACGAGGGAGCACGTGGGTTTGCAGCTTTAATGTCGGATCTGAGGCGCGGTGCGCCCAAAAAGTAGGCGGGGTGCGCCCTTGCACATGCTTGGTAAGTTGGTTGAATCATTGGAAGAGCGCACGCTTGAATATTATAATCAAAAGTCGGACGAAAAGCGAGTTCTGGATTCCCTTTGGGCGCGGTGCGCCTGTAGATGGGCGGGATGCGCCCATGGCTTCTGGCAGATTTTCAGTTTGCTTCTTTTTAAGCTCAAATGTTTGTGTAATTCGTTCCTTCGCTCCAAACGCGTCGTTTTAGCTTCAAAACGAATATTTAAGCATATTAGGTATCTTTTAGTTCATAACATGTATAACACTAAACTAAAATCACACTGATATCGTGCGGAAAATATGTATAATTTACGCGATATCAGTGATCCACTCCACCGCCTCATGCACCGCATCGTCTCCACCTCCATCATGCAGCGGGAGGGGGTCGAGAAGGTGTCGGGGGAGGACATGACTTATCTCTGGGTCCTCCTCGACCCATCCAGGTTCCTCCACCTTCCTTTTGCCCTAGCTGTCGCCCTGTCCACCCGTGCGACTGGCGCTTCCGCCAGCAGTCCCTTGGGCCGGGGGTATTTCATCACCCTCCTGGCCCCGTCATACCGGATTCTCATTGCCCTGGTGGTGGCATCCTTGACCCCCTACCTCTAGTTCGCACTACCGCGCGGGCACTGGAGAAGATGGGGCTGATCGAGCAGCAGCGGCCCAGTCAGTTCGTGAGGGCACCGACAGAGGTTGTCCAGGACCCCATGCCAGCATATGCTCAGCCTGGCAGGAGGCGCAGGAGGCAGCCTGCACCAGCAGAGCCAGCACCATAGCCACAGCAGGAGGAGGCGACTGAGCTGAGGCGATTGGAGATCAGGGTCGCCAGGATGGAGGACCAACTGGAGTGGATTGGGGAGGTGCTACTACAGATCGCATCAGCACAGGGACAGGAGACCGGACCATTCCCAGCCCGAGCTCACGACCATGAGGCTGGACCCTCCAGGCCACCAGGTGGCACTTGATGTATTTTTCTTTTTCTTTTTCATTTTTGGGATATATGTACCGAATCTATGACACAATTCTATCTTTTTGCTTGTGTATATTTTACTTGTTATGTCTGCATTTAATGTTTTGTTGAGTCATGCATGTTATACCAAATGGGAGGGAGTTGTCTCAGACAAGTGTGGGGTCACCGTGCCCCCTCCACTTGTCTTGACCACCGGCGTGCTTACTGTTGCATTACAACTCCAGATTGTGAATCGAGGGATCTTTTTGTTCAAGTTTGTACCTGTGATACCGAGTACCAACCAAGCAATCTACCGTCCAAAAGGGGTAACTCTTTCTCCCTTGTTCTAAATAAATTTTGTACAACGGGGACATTGTACGATTTTAAGTGTGGGGTGTGGACGGTCGAAAGAGTATTTTTTGAAATTTTTGCATAAATGACCGATTTTCAAATTTTTAGCAACTTTTTCAATTTTTTTTAATAAATTGTAAGTTTGAAACGAATGGTTTGTGATTGTTTATAGCATTGTTATCTTTCAAGAGATACTATGTAGTTGTTATCATGCTATTAGTTTAGTCAAACAAGTTGAGTTTTAGGAGTTAGACGATTAGAGTGTTTTAGGATTGGAATTTAGGAAGGAAATGTCAATCTGTGGCCTTTGTTGTTTGAGCCGGTAGGTCCGAAAAGGGTGGCCTCGAAGAGGCATTTATGCACCTTACCACCTAAGACCGTCTGGTTTGGGATGGTATTTCTGAAAGCTCGTTACACGGACAGCATCGAAAGTCATGGACAATTCTTTAATGGCCTTTAGAATCTGAATGAGTAAGTACACTTCATTGTGGACAGAAAATTTGTGATCAAAGGTTCTCTAGAAAGCCATGAATTCCAAAGAACACTCTGATTATGTTTTCACGAACTATTTCACTCTAACTCATAAAGAAATAAACTTTGAAACTGAACATAGTCAAAAATTATTTGAGTCTTAGTTAGAATTTATTAAAAACTCTCTTGCTTGGGGACAAGCAAGGCACAAGTGTGGGGTGTTTGACAACGCCTAGTGATATTACATATTATAGTCATTGTTGAGCCCTATTCTTAGTGAAATTATATCATATATATCGTGGTATTCTCACTTTTCGTGCCAGTACTTGTTTGGAAGAAAATAATGAAAATAGGGACAAAAAGTGTACAAATTGGAGAAAGTTGGAGAGTAAGGAAAAATCAGGAAAATACGTACGCGTGCCGCGGGAATCAAGAAGGCACGACGCGGATACAAGGCGGTGGAACAAAATTCAAAGTCCGAAGAAACGGGGATAAAACCCTACGCGCGGCGCGGTTGCGTAAAATTTGCAACTATAAATAGAGGTGTTTTCAGCCGAAAACCCGAGCAAAATCCTGGTGAAAAATCGACCGTAGAGACTCTTTGACTCCAAGAACTCGTTTCCAGCAACTACCTTTTGGTATTTCAGGTTTTTATGTTTAATTTCTTTTTAGTTTAATAGTTAGCATTAGTGGCTAGGGTTTGTGGGAGTGACAACCACTGACCTTGAGCATTTCATTTACTGTTTTTCAGTTCTTGTTACTGTACTGGATGATTGGAACCTGTTTTGGATTTATAATAATCATTTGGTTACAAGTAATATTGGTTTTTCGGTGTTGGATGCTTGATATTGGATCGTGTGTGTTTGTTTGGTGTTTGGATGTGTTTATGACCTTGTTTGGGACTTTTTTCCCTTGCTGATTTCAGTAGCCAACTAGGTTAGCTTTTAGGTTTGGACTTTAGCCAGTGACTGTCATTTGGACTTTTTGTTATTGGTTCAGTTCATGCCTTGTGATTGTTTGGTTTGGTTGTTTGCCTTTGTTGCTTCTGAAGCAGAGATGTACTTCTGATTTCAGAAAGTAACTAGGTTTGAGTTGAAGCTTAGCTTAGTCTATGCTTGTTTTGAGATTGTTTAGTTTTATGTTTTCTGGGATCAGTAGTCAAAAGTATAGGAACTAAGTCCTCTGACTATAGCCGTATAGCGTGACACTATAGTTGGTAATCTATCACCTGACTTGACCACGCAACTCCTGCGGATCGACCCTGACTTCCACCGTGCTAAGTGTGTGTGTTAGGTTTTATTATTTTTGACCGCATGACGACCGCTACGATGTCAAATTTTGGCGCCGTTGTCGGGGAGTTGTGAGCTTAAGATTAGGTGATTTGTAGGACTTAGCTTCTGATTTTTTTGATGTTTGATTTTAGTTCTTTGAATTCTGGTATGTGTACGTCTTCATAATGGGCGATTACATGTACCCAGATCAGTATTATGAAAATTATGAAAATTCGGAACGAAATACGAACTCGAGTATTTAAATGAGTTTTTTAAGTGGGTTTTTTTTTCAAAATGATTTAAGTGGGTTTTTTTTCTCGTTTTTTTTCCTTTTTCGTTTTTTATTTTTTATTATTTTTTTTAAAATTATTTTTTTTCAAATTTTTTTATTATTTTTTATTATACTCGGTTTTTAGTTTTTTATTATTTTTATATATTTTTTATATTTTTTTTTGAATGCTACGGTACTCGATTTTTAATATTTTTTGTTTTTTTTTGTTTTTTTTCATTTTTTATCTATATTTTTTAATTTTTAATATTTTTTAATCTTAATTTTAACGTTTTTTTCGTATCTTTAATCTAATCATTTTGGATCATGATATTTTTAATCATAACGTTTTAGATCATGTATTTTTGGATCATAACATTTTGGATCATTGTTTTTTTGCATATTGGATCATAAGGTTTGAATTATTTTATCGTTATATGTTTTTTTAACTCGTTTTGGATCATAACAACTTTTGGATCTTGAATCATAACGAATATTGCATCTTTGATCACAAGTTTTGAATCATAAAATATATTTTGGTTTTAATATTTTTGGATCATATGTATTTTTTGATATTTTGATGTGTTTTTTACTTAAAATATAAAAATGAACATGAAAAAAACATTTTTTTTCAAATTTTTTTTGCAAACTTACTAATATAATATCTACAATTATCCATTAAATTTTCATAATTTTTGGAATTTTTTTTAATTTTTGATTTTTTATAATAATAAAAAATAAAAAAATATTTTTTTTTTCAAATTTTCATGATTGTGCTTGTTTTGTATAGAATTAAATTTTAAGAACTTTGGTTTTTTTAGAATTTTTTTTTACAAATTTCTAAAAAAAATTATGGCCCAAAAACTAAGCGGGAGAATAAAAAAAACCCAGCAAACCATGTAGCGATAAATGTCGCAATCTGGTGGGGGTTTCGTTGCAATTACCATATTACCCTTATTAATTTGTATTATCCACCCAATAGTTTTGATTTTTATACAAGTAGCCCCCCAAGCTTTTAAGATGTGACATTTTATTCACATTGAATCCTATCCACCCATTTTTCATGATTAAAAGTCCAGATTTGTCCTTACGGTTCTTACCGGATTTTGGGTTCCTACACGATCGTCCTTATATATATATATATATATATATATATATATATATATATATATATATATATATATATATATATATATATATATATATATATATATATATATATATATATATATATATATATATATATATATATATATATATATATATATATATATATATATATATATATATATATATATATATATATATGATTTTTTTGAACATGTAACGGCTACGTCGCATGACGTTCCAGGCTCGTGCGGGCTTCAGACTGCAAGGCGTCGCAAGGGTGGGAGGGAGGGGGTGGTGTTGACCGCACACGACGTCGGGTGGGCATACCGAAAGGCGTAATAACCAAGAATAAACAAATAACAAAACTTGAGATAATAATAATAAAACAAAGACTAGAAAACATGTTTATATATATATATATATATATATATATATATATATATATATATATATATATATATATATATATATATATATATATATATATATATATATATATATATATATATGGTTATAAGATTATCCAAATTTATATAATGTTTAAATTTTAAAGATGTTATTTCATGTATGATGATTTATATAAAAATTTTCAAATTGTGGAAGAAATATTTTTCACAAATGGATAAACAAAATATCTATAAAAAATAATCAAGTTACAGTGGTTTTCTTTTAAATATATTTTTCCCTAAAAACATGTTATAATATATTACAATGTTTTCTTTAATTCAAAGTATTATTGGTTAAACTAAATTAATTTTTATAGTGGTTAATCTAAAATTTTTCCAAATATAATGATTTTGATTAAAATTTGGCAATCAAGATAAAATTCGTATATACCTCTAAGAAAATAGATAATCAAAAGTGATATATAAACATAAACGCAATACTTGAAAATTTCATTGTATTTAATCTATCCTATATAATAAAAGAAAGCTCAAATGCCACATGGCAATCTTTTAAGGCTGTATTTTGCCACGTGGCAGATTTTTAGACCTCTTCTACTTCCAATTCCCGCTCAAATAATAACCCATTTAATGCCGATAATTCAGGAAACTGAAGCAAGAAATCTTATCAACCTTCTTTTCCCGCTCTAGGCTTCTTAACTCCCAGTTAATGATAATTGCTGATTTTTTGGGAACGAAATCAATTCCAAACGTGGCACATGAAATTAGTAACTGATAACAAATCAAAATTCAACTCCAAATCAGGACCGTAATATTCGCAGTCTCGATCCGCATTATTTGCATATCGATATGTCATTATTTTATAATTACGTATTTGAATGTTTAGACTCCTTGAAGGAACTGAGATTACGCCTAATTCGATGGGCAACACCATAAGTATGTTGTTTTCTGGAATTTCTCATGTGGAATCTTTGTTGATCGACCTTCACTTCTTCAGTCAGGTACATGCTTATTCTATTCATACAAGTGTAATTCCGCAAGGGTCTTTATCACTTTTTTTAATGTAATGCACTCAGGAAGTTTGTCTACTGGAGATGGGTTTGCCTTCAAGAAAAAAATATAAAGATGAGAGAAATGGTGATGGGTACGATTGGGTTACTGTGGGGAGGAAATTGCTTTCTCAATTTGTTTTGATTTTGATTTTCCATTGGATATACTAAATCTAAGTACGGGAAAACCATGGAGTACATAAGTATTACATGGCTCAAATGTTATAGTTAATCAAACCCTGTGATGACCTTTGGATAGAAGCTGTCGCCATTTCCCCCTTCTTAGTTCTACTATCTCTCAAATGTTCTTGAATTTATCCTTTTATTGTATGCCTCTGTTTCTTTCTTGATCGATTTTCTTATTTTGTTAGGGGAATTTCGGCATAAGCTATGTTAAGTTCTGTGGATAAAATCGATCAATCTACCGGTCGTAAAAGAGTAAAGCTTCCGAACGTCGTCTCTCCGGTATCTCTTGGGTTATTCCTAATTCGATTGATTTTGATTTTTTGTGATTTTCCCTTCACGATATCAGGAGAAATGATCATTCACGCTATCCATATACAATGATCGTAAAAGAGTAAAGCTTTCTTACGTTCTTGCTACTCTTGAATTCAATTGTATTGGTTTCCATTTATTTTCCGTTTAATAAATTCAGTTTGATTTGTGTCATTCTACTTTTTATTCATAGATCTTTTTAGTATTTTCTTAATCCTATTTAATCAAGCATATATAGACGACTATTTCATTTGTTCTTTTCAATTTTAGAAATAGATACTAAGGTTGGGATCTTCCCGATGCATGTTTATATAAATATGATTTAATTTGTTTCATTAACGAAATCTACCATCCAACAGCCGATTAAATGTGAGCCTATTAACCTGCAAATAAAATTCAAGCTAGCTCTGATTTATCAAGATTGATTGTTATCAAGTACAAATAGTACTTTTTGCAGGTCATGATTAGTTTGTTTAGATGTTATTAATCAAACTGTTAGATTAGGTGTCTAAGCCACAACTAATAATTAGTATTTATCTAATTAATAGTAGCATAGTCCATTTGGGTTGCCCTCATAGTTGGAGGATTGGTAGAAAGTCCGGTAGAGAGAAAGATTGATTTATTATGTGATTAATAAATCAATAGAAATTAAATAAATAATTTATTAATATATTTAAGTGATAATATATTAATTAGAAACTATAATAATTAATTAGAAATTTTTTTGGAATTAATTTGGTGGTTAAATTAATTAATTAAAGGTGCAGGGACTAAAACTGTAATTATTCAATAGTTGAGTCAGTGACAGTTTTGAATGAGTGTGTGGTTGGCCGAAATTTATATATAGATATATATATATATATAATTTCGATTTTAATATATAGATAAATATGGTTTGATTGATTAAGATAAAGGTTTATCTTAATTCGAATTAAAAAATGTTTATCTGTAAGGTTTACCTGATAACCATTTAGAACCTATAAATAGGGGTTCCTGGCCAACCTATTTCTGCGATATATACTCTCTCTCTCTAAGGATTTTCGGCCAAGCTCCAAGCTAGGGTGTGACTAGATTTGAGGCAAGATATTTTTGTTGCTTCGCTTCCAAGATTCGCTAAAAGGTTGGTTTTTTCTGATTCCTTTCTTTTAGTTTATTTTTTCTGGGCCTTTAGGATTTGCTATATGTTTAATTAGAAGAAAACTTAGATCCTCATAGGTTGCATGTGAACTTAAGTTATTTTAGTTCATAGTTGCAGAAAACCTTTCACAAACATGGAGCTTGATTTTTGGTAAACGGGTATATTACTGTTGTATTTTTTTTTAATTTTCATGGTGATTAATCAAGTGCTATCGCCGGTCTATAGGTCTTGTGAATGTGTTTGAAGAATGCAAGCTTTGGGTCATCTGTTCTAGAGCTGATAAGGGGAATAACAATTCTGATGATGGTGTCAAACGGAATTCCGTTCCAAACTACCTGAGTTCCATACTTCCATAACAATTCCTTTTCAACTTTAATGTACATTATATTTGATTGCATCTTATAAACTCAATGGCGGGTCTAGGAAATTTTTCAACAAGGGGCACTATGATCAACCATATGAACAGGTTGGATAAAATGGTAAAAATGGTCACGTTGGTTTAATATTGATTACTTTCCTATTCTAATTTCATAAAGACTACAGTTTCATATGGGTTAATATGTGAAATATGATAAAGTCATGGTAGATACTTGTGTATCACTATTAGATACCATTGATGTGTTGTAAACATTTGATTGGCAAATTGGTCTTTTGCTAGCACTAGTAAAATGTTTTGGTCCTGATTTTAAGTTTTTGGTCTTTATTTGTAATGTTTTTGGTCCTGGATCAAAGTAAAATGGCTTATTTTGGTCTCCAGGTATAGCATATTTTTGCAATTTTGGTCCAAAAAGATAGTCATGTTTCAAAACATGGACCGAAGACATAAAATCAGGACCAATCTGCAAGAGAAACTTTTTTAGGACTAAAATTACAACTATTAGCTATACTTAGGGACCAAAATGTAATATATTCGATTTTTTTAACAAAGAACCAAGAGTATGTTACAAATTTTCATCCCTGTGGTTTGTTCGATTTTATGGATATGGTATTTGAAAACTACTTTTAACCTTTTTCGTCCCTAAAAAGTGTTAAGAAGTGGATATTGTTTATTTAACATGTTACCCCATCTAAAATGACCATTCTACCATTTTCATTAAATGTACACATTAGACAGATGTTCACCTACCATTTGTTGTAGTGTCACAATCTTCATGTTTTACTAATGGGGATGTATTCTTTCAGGATGTTATATGGACTAGGTGGTCCATTCACATTAGTTGCAGGAAAAGATGCTATAGAGTTCTCGCAAAAATGTCATTTGAAGATAAAGATTTGAATGGTGATCGTATTGTTCTTTTGTGCACTCGAGCTTGATGCATTGCAATATTGGGAATATAAGTTCATGAGCAAGTATGTCAAGGTCAGATATGTCAAGGATCCATAGGCTCAACCAATCGAGTCAGCAGCTGAACTCACTGGGTCAACTGCAACTTGCCCACCGAGTCTATTGTAGAATAACATGCTTATGTTTTAGAGTACACAGAAGCTAAAGAGGCTAAGGAAGTAACTTCAACTACAACGAAAGTTGTGAAAGATGATTTTAACTCATGTTTTTAAGTTTAACGGTTGTTCTAAGATGATTTTTGGTATATCTACTATCATGTATCATTGTTGTTATATTACTATATCAAATTGTATGATTAAATAAAATGTTTTTCTTATTATGTAAGTTTTTTATATTTGTCAACCATGTAACACACGGGTTTATAACCTAGTATAATATAAAAAGAAAATAATTCAAATAATGGTATATATATTATAATATTTAAAATTAAAATAATTAAATAAAACAACAACAACAATAATAATAATAATAATAATAATAATAATAATAATAAATCAACAAAAATATAATAATGGTTACACCCGCTCCAATTTGTAGTGTGCATTAGCTCATTAAACGCTGCACTCCTACGCTCCCTTGTATAGTCCAGCCCAATAATTCTTCAATATTGTCAATCAGGTCCCCCACACTTAGCGCTGTAAACGAACTGAACGTTCAGCGAACCGTTCGTGATTTGTTCGGCGGGAAGTTCGTTTATGTTCGTTTATTTAGTAAATGAACGAACATGAACAAGATTTCTTGTTCGTTTAGTTTAACGAACGAACATGAACATTGGTGTTGTTCGTTCATTTACGTTCATGAACTTTCGTTTATGTTCGTTTATATATATATATATATATATATATATATATATATATATATATATATATATATATATATATATATATATATATATATATATATATATATATATATATATATATATATATATATATATATATATGTGTATATATATATATATATATATATATATATATATATATATATATATATATATATATATATATATATATATATATATATATATATATATATATATATATATATATATATACACACATAGGGAGAGGTTAAAATGAGAAATATTAAAAGGTTGAGAATGTGAGAATGATTCTGGACCAATCATTTTATAAGGATATTATAGTAATTTAACAATATGTCTAATTAATTAAAAATCCTAGATAATTATGTTTTCCTATAATCAGGGGATTTAATTATTAACTTTCCATGACTATATAGATTATGATTTCAGTTACCAAAAAATAAATTAAATATGTTTTATTTATTTATTTTTATTAATAGATTTGTATGATTTAATTCGCAAATGAATAAAACATAATACAATTTTACAATTTTATTGGGCTCATTTTTTAACTAAATTTTTATAGTGACAAAAATAGAAATATAATTTACCGGAATATTTATTCTTTAACCAGAATATTTATAATCATATATGAATAAAACATATTTTTAATCATATATGTATTCAGTTGTAATCATAAATGAATAAAACACAGTTTTAAGATTAAAATTACAATACAATTCTAATCATAAATGAATAAAACACGGTTTATACCACAAACAATAATTAAAATACAATAGTTCTTTATTACCCTATAATCACAAATGAATAAATCATTTCATATGAAAAAAAAGTCATAAAATCCATCCCGAGGTCAGCACAACACTTTTCTTGAATAAATCGATGCCCCTTTTTCTTATTGTTACCATCATACACAAAAATAAATAGTGGGCACTCGTGATCATTGTTATTCTTGGATTCACACCTGCAAAATAAAGACTAATGATTAGAAACTATTATAATTATTATAATCGTTGATGATTAACAATAGAGTTTATATGTTCACGTTTTAATGATTAATTGAAAGTGGTTGTTACAGTGTTAATCATCAATGATTAGCACTGCTCATCATCGATGATTATTGCAGTAGCTGTTATAGTTTCAGTTACAATGTTAATCATTGATGATTAACACTGTTCATCATCAATGATTAACACTATAATTTATTAACATACAATTTTAAGTAAAACATCGTTATATTAGAAATTATTAGTACCCTCAATTCATACATTGATTGTTGATCACGAACAATGAAATCATTTTAATATAATAACTCTAATTATACTAAAACCCAATTCATTTTAGTATATATAAAAAATCATACAAAAAGTCAAAATTGAAATATGATGGAACATTAAACTAAATATACCATCCGTATCTTTGGATGAAAATGGAATTCCAAGTTGTTGGTTGATTGAATACTTATGTTCCCATTTTTAATTAAATTGCAAATTTGAAAATCATCATTATCGTTATTATCGATATCATTATCACCGAAATCAAAAACCAATAGTTGAAATCATTCGGTATGAAAATTCGATTGTTAATGAAAATACAAATAATAATATTATTACATGATAAATTTCATCTCATCAATTGTTATCGACGCTTCTTCCAAATCCGTTCCGAGCGACCTTTTAAATCTCTAATTTTAAAAAACAACCAATCAAATACAAGATTCAATATCTGATGCAACGATTCTTGTTGCCATTTCAAGTACGACAAAGAGGGAAAATAGCGTAAACAATTAAACTAGAACAAAGTTCGAAATCAGATGTAGTGGAGAAGAAAATTTGTCACCGATAACTGGATGATGCTCTACGGATCGAAGCCGAGGCTAGTCGGAATTTCGTCGGAGTAGTTGGCGGAACCAGAGTTTTGCTTCTCCTCCACCGTCTGCGCCGTCGGATCTGTTAGTGATGGAGATTGTTAAGTGAGAAATCGAGTCTTCAGCGATGGTTAATGGTGAATTCGATTATGGAGATGGAGGCGTAAGGTTTGGCGTGAATGTGGAGAAAACCCATCTAGCCGATGAACATGCTATTCCGTGAACATGGTGGTAGGCGGCAGATGAAGAAGGTGATTTAGGTATTTAAGAGAGAGAGAGAGAGAGAGAGAGAGAGAGAGAGAGAGAGGGGGGGGGAGGGGAAAGATGTATACATGAGAGAGAGTGGGGGGAGAGAAAGCTAGTTTTTAGAAATTTGAAAGTAATTTCCTAATTTGAAGGATACCAAAATTTACCTAAATACCCTTATTCTATTTAAAAATATTATAAATCAATTTAATTATTTTTAATTTTCAATAAATAACATACTAATATAAGCCATAAATCTTAATATCTGGATGGTCCAGATTTCTTCTCACATTCTCAACATTTTTAATATTCTCATTTTATCCTACCTCTATATATATATATATATATATATATATATATATATATATATATATATATATATATATATATATATATATATATATATATATATATATATATATATATATATATATATATATATATATATATATATATATATATATATATATATATATATATATATATATATATATATATATATATATATATATATATATATATGGTTAGGTTATATTAAGAACCACAATTATTGTGTGGTCGTAAGGACAAATCTGGTGCGTAGAATCATAATTATCAATGGCTGTGATTAATAACGGAATTTTGATTTTTTTTAAATTAAAAAAATATCAACTTTCTAATTCTATCATTCTGAAGGGTAATATGGACTTTTTATCTTTTTCAATTATGGAATGTGAGATTTTCATGATTAATTTTCGGAATTTAAATTTAATTTCAAATTCAAATTCAAATTCGAATTTATTTTCAATTTCAAACTTCAATTTTGTTATAATTCTAATAAAGTTTTATAGTTAATTTCGATTCTTATTCTGAGTTCTTAATTATTTACATTCTATTAAAATGAATTACAAAAACATACATCAGAATGACCAGTATTCTTATAGAATGTTACTGCAATTTTGAAAGTATTCTAACAATTCTGGTAGAATGAATTACAAAATCATAATTATGCAAAATACAGAATCATAGAAAATCATATATATGAAAGTAAGTCAAACATTCTATTAGAATGAACTAGAAAACCTTACAAAAACCATACTTACATCTTATGTTAGAATGAAATACATTCTGAAATAAATATTCTGTTAAAATGAAATACATTCTGTAAAACATTCTATTAGAATGAACTAGAAAGCCTTACAAAACCATACTTACAAAACCATACTTACATCTTCTGTTAAACATTCAATTAGAATGACTGAATTCAAAACACATTCTGTTAGAATCACGTTATGTCAGAATCATATTTTGTAAGAATGATTGTGTTGAAATCAAACTCTAGGGTTTCTTCTCTGATTCTTGTATGTTCTGATTGCACATAGAATTACCCAAATATGCAAGAATCATGGCTCATCTCTCCATAAAATCGATCCCATGTTTCAACCCAAAGAATTACCTAAATTATGTTAGAATGATGTAAGAACTTTAGTTAGTAAAGGGTTTTGAATCAGTATTTTCCTAGCTTGATCCTGGTTCTGTTCGATCAATGTCTGCATAAGAAAACACAGATACGCCGATTACAATAAGTTAAGTAAAAAAGGGGATTTTCAGTTTATTTTTTCATCGTTCAAGAAAATAAAATAGCCTACCAAACTATGTTGTCACTAATTTACTAAATATGTTCAAATAAGAATCCCAATTTAGTCTAAATTTCTCACATTCACTTATCATCCGCCATAGCAGACATCATACTGTCATAAATTTCAGGAAACAAAAGATGAATTTCATTCAAAATCAGTGAAACCATAAATGGCAGAATATAGAAAAAACGAAGACATGGAGAGGAAAAGATGACAATTGCAATCAATTACGAGTTACCTGATGTCCTTCATCCTCTCTTCAATTCTCTTGCTTGTAGAGAGAAGAAACTATGAAAATCAAATCCCTTTAGATTGAGGTTGCAGGAGATGAGACGAGCATCAAAAAATTTTACAGAACGACGAATATAAACAAAAAATACAGAGCGGCAAAGGGAAGAGTAGAGATGGCAATCGACCGAGACGTGTGTAAAATCAAATCCCAAATCACGGTTGCTGCTGGTGTTTCCGGAGGTGGTCGATCGTCGGCTATGGTGGACGGATTCTACTGATGTCGATGGAAATTGAGATAATGGAGGAGTTAATATAGGACAGTTACATGTTTACCATAATTACAGGGATTGATTTACCTTAATTATAGGCATTAATTTTAATTTAATTAACCGATTCAAATATCAATTGACGAAACTACCCTTGATGATTCTAGGCTTCTGATTGGGTCTTACGTCCACACAATAACTATAGTTTTTAATATATCCTAACTCTATATATATATATATATATATATATATATATATATATATATATATATATATATATATATATATATATATATATATATATATATATATATATATATATATATATATATATATATATATATATATATATATATATATATATATATATATATATATATATATATATATATATATATATATATATATACATATATATATATATATATATACATATATATATATATATATATATATATATATATACACATACATACATACATACATACATACATACATACATACATACATATATATATATATATATATATATATATATATATATATATATATATATAGATACATATATATATATATATATATATATATATATATATATATATATATATATATATATATATATGGTTACAAGGTAATAGTTGGAAAAGAAACATAAAGTTTGAGTAAAACAGTTATTTGGCCTAAATTGGTTATCTTCATTTAGGTTGCTTTATGTTCGTTTATTTATGTTCGTTTAGAACCTTAATGAACGAACATAAACGAACATGAACAAAAGAATATTTTAACGAACGAACATGAACAAAGAAATTCGTTCGTTTATGCGTTCGTGTTCGTTCATTTGTTCGGTTAAACTTAAACGTACGAACATGATCATGCTTCCGTTCGTGTTCGTTCGGTTCGTATACAGCCCTACCCACACTGATAGCTTCCGTTTCCAACTTTCACAAATCAACAACTTCTACCCTCAAATCCATAAGAAATGTCATAATAATCCATACTAATAATTCCAAAGTGGAATCGCATAAAATAAGCGTCATTTTCAACACATCTATACAACAAATATACATTTATTATAAAAGCTACTATTAATACCTCATATATGACAAAGCTGCTTTGTGTTGTCATAAAAGATGATTTTTGTGAATAAATAATATCACTTTCCAGCCATGCCATTATTCTAAATTCAGATTTAAATAAAATACCTAAATAGAACATATAAAATCTGAACAATATTTCATAGCCGCTTACCCGCTATTTAATGTTGTACAAATTTATCGAAATTAAAACTACACCATTAGCGGGCATTAGTTGAAGATTCCTTCTTCTAGTTTTTAAATAATTCGCATTCGTATGATTGGGCTTTCACTTTTAGAAGTTGCTTCCTAAATATTTTATCTTGATATTCCACAATCATGTCCATTATTGTGATTTGCTATCTACCAATTACTATCATGCCTCTGAAAATTTGCGATTTTTTGTATATTTACAATTATACCCATATATCGAGTAACTACTAACTACACATTCACAAGTTAAAAAAAATTATTCCTATGAAACCTATCCACGTCTACAACACCATACTTGGCCCCATACGGCAAAAACGTGTTATGATGCCATTGCCAAACATTCTTCAAGTATCATATGTCGCCTAACTAAATATTTACATACAATATCACACATATGGAAAGTAAATCAAGGACGAAAGCAGAATATTCCAAACTCGAAAGTGAAATAATCCTTATCTTTCATAATAAGGGTAAGAGCGTCAATTAGAAACAAAAACATGTACACATGTACCCCTATACAAGGATGGGCACATTCATGATGTCATAACGCAAGAAATTATTACTCCCAAAAGAACATTTAGTCACATTTGTATTATGTAGGCTTCGATAATGTCAATAGCAGTTAAATTACTCACCTTGGGGGTTACGTTTGGCACAAGTTCTCAAATGTGCTAGGATAGTATGAGTGCATGACATACGTTTTGTAGGACTGTCAAAAAATCAGCATATGTCGCACGGGCCCAGGCTCATTCGGATTAGGTCAATCATTTGCTATAAATACATCCCATTAATGCAACCCTTGTGGATGTTGCCATTTGAGTGATTGTGAGCCATCATCATTGAGTACAGTTAATACTGTGTGTAGTGTATATCATTCAGGCAATAAAACCTCTCTAGTTTTTCTATTGTGGACGTAGTTTGATTCCCATCAAGTGAACCACGTTAAATCTCTTGTGTTGATCTTTTGTGTTTGTTCGTCTTACATTTCTTGTTGTACAATTTCGTGGATAGCTCATTGTCGAAGTGTGCATTTGTGTATGTTCTTGGTCTTGTGATATTTGAAGTTTATCCATCACTTTTGTTGCTATCCAAAATTCTAATTTTTTTTTTATGACAATATTATCACAATGGATAAACAAAATGTCTACAAAAATTATCAGGTTACAAGATGTTTTTTTTTTCTATCCTAAAACATCTTATAGCAAGTTACAACGTTTTTTATATATTTAAAATATCATTGATAAATCAAATGAAGATTCTTACACTTGTTAATCCGAAAATTTTCTAAACTACATTGGTTTTGATACAATTTGGCCATTAAAATAAAATTATATATACCTCTAAAAGATATATAATTAAAATTGATGTATAAACATAAACGATATACTTAAAAATTCCATTGTATTTAGTATAATCTAAATGAAAAAATAAAATAAAAAATAATAATATAAATATTACTACATTAAAATTAAAATAGTTAAACAATAATAATAATTAATAATAATAATAACAATAATAATAATAATAATAATAATAATAATAATACAATCAAATAAAATAATACAATTATCAATTCAATTAAGAGGATGGATACAAAATCATTCCGTCCAGTTTGTAGTCTACATTGGCTCGTTATTCGCTGCAGTCCTACGCAGTACGATCGTATTTACAGTCCAGCCCAATAAGTCTTCAATATTGTACAATCAGGTCCCTCCAGCAAATAGCTTTTCCAACTTTCACATATCAGCAACTTTTACCCTCAAACCCATAAGAAATGTCTTAATAATCCTTACTACTAATTCCAAAGTAGAATTGCATAAAATAAGCGTCATTTTCAACACATCCATATACATTTATTATAAAGTAGTTAATACCTCATAGACAAAGCTGCTTTGTGTTGTCATAAAAGACAGATTTTTGCGAATAACATCGCTATCCCACTATGTCGTCTCGCTAACTTCAATTTTAATCATATATCTAAGTAGAACATATAAAATCTGAAAATTATTTCAGACTCTTACGTGCTATACTGCTATTTGATATTACACAAAATTATTGAAAATGTAAAAAATATGCTACTAATTGAAGATTCCTTCTACTAATTTTCAAATAGTATTTTCCCATTCGTATGATTGGGCTTTCATTTTTATAAGTTGCTTCCTAAATATTTTATGTTCATGTTATTAATCATGTCCATTATTGTGATTTGGTATCTACCGATTGCTATCAAGCCAAAAAGTTTGTTATCTTTTCTATTATTCTTTTATTTTGTCTGTGTGTAATTACAATTTTACCCATAGCTCTAGTAACCACCCACCCACAAGTTAATTAATACGAAACCTATCTACATCTACAACACCACAAATGACCCCATACGGCAAAGACGTGTTATGATGTCATTGCCAAACATTCTTTAAGTATCATAATAATATCATATGTCGCCTAACTATATATTCACACACATATGGAAATTAAATCGAATACGAAAGCAGAATATTTCCAAACTCGAAAGTGAAATAATCCTTATCTTTCAGAATAAGGGTAAGAGCGTAATTATCAACAAAAACATGTACACATGTACCCTAGACAAAGATGGGCACATTCATGATGCCATAACGCAAGAAATTATTACTCTCAAAAGGACATTTTAGTGACATTTGTATTAATGTATTATGTAGGGTCAACCATCGTTTTATCACACTCGTTTTTTTCGCCCAATCGATTACACCCTTGACCTGTAATGTAATTGATAAACCTTTCTTCTTCGTCGTTTATTAATTCTTCTTCTTTACAGAGTCTTTGGTTTCAAGATTCTTCCATCTGTGAGTCCCATGTGTATTCGGCACATGTTTATATAAAATTCTGTTATTTGATTCTCAATTATTAATGGGTGTTCTTTGAATCTTGGATCTGGTAGCTTTCTCTTAAAAAGTTTCGAACTTTGTTTTACCTCGTTAGGGTTCTTGAAGTTTTAGTTTTTCCCTAATGGAGTTCTTTCAATCAGATGTTAAATTTGGTAAACAAGAACTGATTCATGCCGTTGTGCCATTATTGAAGCTCTTGTGTCTTACTGTTATCGGTGTACTTCTCGCACACCGAAGAACACAAATCGTCCCAAAATCGACCTTCAAGCTACTTAGCAAACTTGTTTTTGCTCTGTTTTTGCCCTGCACAATCTTTATTCACTTGGGTGAATCAATTTCTCTCAAGAATTTAACTTTATGGTGGTTTATACCTGTGAATGTAATCATCAGTACTGCAATCGGCTGTTTTCTGGGGTTCCTAGTAGCCGTGATTTGCCGGCCGCCGCCTGAGTTTTTCCGATTCACCATCATCGTCACTGGTTTTGGTAACACTGGTAACCTGATACTCGCGATTGTTGGTTCGATTTGTCATAGCGCAGACAATTCCTTCGGTCCTGATTGCCATACGACTGGTACGGCGTACGTTTCGTTAGCTCAATGGGTGTCTGTTCTTCTCGTTTATACTCTAGTTTACCACATGATGGAACCTCCGATGGAGTATTACGAAGTTGTTGAAGAAGACGGTGAAATCGAGATTGTTCAGGAGAATTTACCGGCGAACGATCTCAGTCGGCCACTTCTACACGAAGCAGAGTGGCCGGGAATGGAAGATAAAGAAACCGAACATTGCAAAACACCTTTTATCGCAAGAGTTTTCGCGAATGTTTCAGATTTCTCACAAACCTCCATACCCGACCCTGATTCGCTAGAAGACGGACATGAACATCCACGAAGCCCCAAATCGATTAGGTGTTTAGCCGAGCCACGGATGGTTAGAAAGATAAGAATCGTCGCCGAGCAAACCCCAGTCCGCTATATCCTTCAACCTCCAACAATCGCTATGCTTCTAGCTCTAATCATCGGAATGGTTCCATTCCTGAAATCTATAGTCTACGGAGACGACGCGCCATTATCGTTCTTGACTGACAGTTTAGACATAGTCGCCGGCGCGATGGTGCCGTCGGTGATGTTGGTTCTTGGAGGGATGATAGCCGAAGGTCCAAACGAATCCAAACTTGGACTTCGAACTACTGTTGGGATTCTAATTGCGAGGTTATTGATTCTTCCAATGCTGGGAATCTGCGTCGTGTTCTTGGCCGATAAACTGAATTTGCTGATTGAAGGCGATCGAATGTTTCAATTCGTGCTTTTGTTGCAGTACACGACACCAAGTGCGATCTTGTTCGGTGCAATCGCTAGTTTGAGGGGTTATGCAGTTAGTGAAGCGTCTGCACTTTTGTTCTGGCAACATGTTTTCGCATTGTTTTCTCTTTCGATGTATTCGATTATCTACTTCAAGTTGTTGCTTACGGTTTGATCCATTCATCTATATATCTCCTTCATAAGAACACGTAATAAGATCTTCCCAGAAACAGGGGATTCAACTGGGTTTTACGTGGTTATTGATGATTCTTTGACGACAAATCGGTGGATAATTGGTCTCGTTTGAAGGAATCGAAGTAAGAAGCATGGAATTTCTTGGAGGCGATGAAATTCATTCAGCAAATTGTTGGTTGATTTTTTCTAAAAAGTACTGCATTGAGTACTTATGCATCATCCATTGTTAGTTGTACGTTTGTCTGGTGACTTGTACGTTATGCATTGGTTAGTAATACACTACTGTTTTTTTTTTTTTTTTTTTTTTCGAACGGCAGTAATACACTACTGTGTGTTTGGGAAGGGTTGAACATGTGAGGTGTACCTGATGCATTTCTGTCTGCATGTCTCTATGATGGGAAAGATTATGAAGAAACTTCAAAAAATATATAATTATGTATAAATTTTAATTTAATAAATACATGTATGTATGATTAGAAAGAGTGGATAAGTTACCACTTCCTTTGTTCAACATTCGTCATGATATCTATCGAAACTGGTAATTCATGTAAAGTTTATGATTAAGAAGGGTTTATAGTATTGATTTCGTAGGAGGAATATACAATCACATTGTAAAAGCTATCATATCATTTAAGGGTGTGTTTGGCTAAACTAGCTAGTAGCTGGTAATGGGTAGCTGGTAGCGTGTAGCGGGTAGCTGGAAGCTGTGATTTTTAGTTTGTATATAACTGTTCGGCAAAAATAGCTGGAAGCTTTTAAAATATGTAAAATTACATAAAATGACATCTACGTAATTATTGGTTATAGTTTTAAGGGTATTCTAGTAATTAATTGTATAATTGGTAGAGCTTTTTGTTAAACGTTATTTCAACTAGCTTTTAAAATAGTAGCGTTTAGTTTAAAATAAAAGCTTCAAGCTCGTGTCGCCGAACGAAGCTTTTTGGTTTTTATTAGAGCTATTTCTTAAATGCTAGAAACTACAAGCTCTCAAAAGCTCTCAAACACTACGTGCCAAACACGTCGACAAAACTTCATAAGGATCATTGTGGTTTTTTAGAATTGCAATTTTCGTTTGCCTTTTTGTCATAGTTTCATTTTATTGTATGAAATTATGAATGATGATTCCTAAGCCATATAAATTGACTAAAATATCATTTTTAATTTATTTTATATTTTTCTTAAACTAAATTTAATTTTAGAAAATACATAAACCCACCTCTCTCTCTCTCTCTCTCAATTTCTTGCCTTTAAGACTGTTGAGATTCAGTATTGTATGAGGAATGAGTACAATTAATAGTGTGTTGTATTTTGGGTGTATTTTCAATGCATTTTACATTAGTTTACGCTTCATTAGCATCTATAAGGAACACGTAAAAGGCCTGAAACCCTTTGTAATGAGCCATGGGCCCTACAAACTTTACCATTTCTAGGACACAATCGACTGTCCCCTTATACAACGAGGACACCTATTCCTCCACCCTCATGTTCATTAATCGGGTGTTGCACATTCATCGGATTCGAAGTCATGCCTACCACATGCGTGCCCAGTTTGTGACCCATCACTCCTTGTTTGATTATCGTTTCCTTAATTTACAGTTCACAATTCTTTGTATCTGAATTGCTACCAAGAGTGGTACTTTCTTGACCTAATATCGACAATGGAGAGACTTATGAGAATCAAATGAGGGGAAGAAACTAAGGTTTGATGCATCCGAAAAAAAATTTAGGGCTTTGTTGTGTACCATTGAGAGATTGTTTAAGCTTTGCTATTTCTCTCTTATGAGCATTTATGTGACCACGTGGACCTGATCTGATTTCAAAAGCAATCAAAGATGTCAAATTCCACTAGTGATGAAGACAAAGGACAGAAGGGGCAGGGAAGAGAGAGAGAGAGAGAGAGATTGAGAGAGAAATGGGTGGGGTTTGGGGAGGGTTTATGTATTTCTTTTTGTTAACTAAAGTTAGTTTAAATGGGTATTTTAGTAAATTTATGTGGCTTAGGGATCATGCAATAAAAATGAAACCACATGGACCATCCATGTAATGGCAAAAAGATAGGGACGAAGTTTGCGAATCTAGGAAACCACATGTACCGTTTATGAAGTTTTGTCTATATTTTATAATAAGAAATACATTTTATTTTTATTGACAACAATACCTATCAAGATATACAACAAATAATTCCTAAGACTCATTTGAATATATATTATGATACAAAATAGACAATCCTAAAGTTTCTCAAGACAAAAACACTAAGAACGATCAAAAAGTTCCAATTAGGGTTCAATTTTATCATGAACGTCAAAAATTGTTTCCTAGAAAAAACTATTTGAATACTTATATAGAGATAAACCTAAGCTATAATTTGAATTTCATTAGGAAAGTATATCCTAATCAAAAGTTATTGTGAATATTATGTAATACTAAGAAATAGATACACGCCAATTCTAATCCTTTATCGATCCCAAATAGGCGAAAAAACATCGTATGTTATGGCGAAGCTATGAGTTGTGTTCGTTGGAGGTTTCAAATTGACTATGTGAATTTCATTTTGTCCTGACGCCGAATAGAAATATCGTTAATTATGCAAGTGGTGAGTTGTGATGATTTTAGGTTTTGACTTTGGGTTTTTAAGGTTGAAGGTTTACATTGTGGATTTTAGGTTTTGACTTTGGGTTTTTATTTTACGCCCTTGACTGTTGAAAGTGAATATATCAACCAATAAAGATGAGTAAACAATATTATTGTCAGAAATTTTTTAATGGGTCCGGATTGTAGGGATGGTGTATACGTGTATGTGTGTGTGTGTGTGTGTGTGTTGGGGGGGGGGGGGTGGGGGGGCAACGAAAAATCATCGTAGCAACAAACAAAATGCATACGTATAAAAGCTTTTCACGGTTGTAGGCTTGAAGCAACTAATCTTTCATAGACATTCATCCATTGGCCGAACATAATACATAAATTTGATTTTACAATATTAAACGTAAATATACTACAAATAAAAATAGTAAACTTACCAAGGTTTAAAATGTAATAAAAGATAAATGTATATTTCGCAAGTTATATATAAATTAGAAAAGCTTCAATAAAAATACTTTCAATGTACAAATGGAAACCGATTAGAAAGCAAGTAGACGACCACAAGAACTTTGGAGTACAAAGGAGTGGAGAAATCTTGTGTGTTAGTAGAAGCATAACACGAAAATATGAAGACTTTACAAGAACGAAAAAGGAATGGTTTCTCATTAATCTACGTATACGAGAGAGGTGTAGCCCAAAGAACAAGAATATGTAATCTAAACAGATATCAATTCAATAATACATATGTCACCCCCACACATAGACTCAAAGTCAACAATGTCTCACACTTTTACTTATTTACACAATAGGACCATAATTACATTTCATTTAACCAAAGTAGAATGCTACCATAAATTAATCAATGAATGTTGATTGTTATTTCTTGCAATTAATCTTGAAAATAGAATTATATAGAAAGCAACATCACTTGGGTTCTGTTTCACATGGTACACACAAACTACTAATTACCATACTGAAAAGACCATATGGATGCTAAAAGTCCCTAACTATTCCTGCATTCTATATTGAGTATATAGATGGTGATTCAGAATCAAATATTGGAAAGCCAAATCTATAATGGTGATGACCTTTCTCACCATTTCTCCCATTTTATCAATTCTGAATTCTCGGATACATCTCGTTGTCGGATTCACAAAACTGCAAAAGTGATTCTTTCTTTGTAAACAATCACAACCACAAACACTCACAAACCAACGTCTGCTCATTAATTGCTTATCAAACACTCACAGACCATTATAGTAGTTTAAGACAAAGAGATACAATTACCAATTAATCAAAGTAAGTTGCTATTTCTTGAATATAAACCAAAATAAATGCAAGAAATAGCAAGGTACTTGTTGGTTATATGCCCATGGTTATAACAAGATGGTAATATTATTATAAATAGTAGGGTCCTTTTGGGTTACACGCAAGAGACGATTTAGCAAAAAGAGATCAAAAAACAAACTTAAGGGGTTAAGTTTATTAGTATATTAAAGTAATGATAAATTAAATAAAAACTAAAAAGGGTAAAGGACTAAAGTGAAATTATCAACATTTGAATTTCAAATAATCATTATCCACAAGGGAGGAGATAGGGATGAGTAGCATTATAAATACAACCCTAGATATGATTGTAATTGATAGAGAAACCCAAAAATTCGTCTGTCTCCCTCCCACCCTCGGTATACGACCAATTTCTTCAAATACCCGGAGTATAACGTGCTAAAACTTCAAGCAAAGGTTTAAATTCATCAACGGGTGCTGGATCGTGGTCTTGGGTGCGATTTCATTAGAGGAGTTCTACTTTGGGCTCTAGACATCCTAGCAAGATCATATCTGAGATCTAAATGGTATATTTTGATCCCTATTTCGTTTAAAGTTACAAAAGTGTGCATGATTTTGTGATCCTTGGTAGAATACCATCGTTAGTTTTTATTTCCGCTGCGTTGTTTTTATAATATCATATTCCAACAGTACTATCATACATTTGTTTATTATACCATCAAACTTTCAGTTTGTTCCATTTTTCGCTAATTAATAGAATAGTGTTAAAATATAAATAGGACATGTAGAGCAATGGCCATAATGTCACTTACCCACTTGCAGTCAGGAACTGGTTGATTCCCCTGAATCTATTTGTATACTTAGGCCTCTATTTGGTTCTAACCCTGTCAAATCTCACCATTACCCCTCACCCCCATCGAGTCAAATCATGTGTTGAGCATCAACCAGGTAATCTGAATTTGAACCTGAAAACAAATTAAATTAGTATTTTGGATATATAAACATAAAAAGCATAAATGTGATGCACTCTACTCTCAAATGCAATATCATTTGGTAGGAATTAAGTCCTGTATAAATCAAACATTGGTATGTTGAATAAGTGATTGAGTGATTGACATTAATGAAGATGATTGTTCACGGGAATAAATAGTTTGTTTGACTATTAATTAAAATAGAGGAGAGTGAGAAGAGGTGGCAATGAATGTTCGGGGCTTCTAGATCTATAGAGAGATAGACAGAGGAGGACTGAATGTGAAAAGGCAAATGTACCCAAAGCTGCAAAAAAATCGAATCATTTATAACAATGTATTTTTAACCGCGTTTTATTAGTAGTAGGCTTTAGCAATGAACTATGGTAGAATTTTAGTACCAGGTTTAACCATGTACTTTTACTCGCATTTGATTAGTAGTGGGTTTTAGCAATGTACTTCACTTCTAATATTTGGTGACCATATTATATAGGAATGTAAAAATCATGGGGCACCCTAATCCAAGGTAAAGAGGACCTAAGTTAAGATGTAACATGCAGATGAGCTACTCACCCATGAGGAAACATGGTTTATGATCATCCAAACCTTACAGGAACTTACATCAATTTTTTTAATATTGGAAACTTAATCAATGATTTTGAAAATGTTGTTCTTTTAGATTTAAACAGTAACTAAACGTAATTCAGTATTATATTCTAAACTTTTGCAATTGTGTGTGTATATGCTTTGTGTGTAGGGATGGGGGGTTGTTGGGGTATTGTTAAACTTCGTGGGCAGCAGAAAAGAGACCAACATACGATTCTGTAAAACAAATTTAAATGCCTATTAATCATCAATACGATGCCACATAAATCAAGTAAATTAGAAACCATTATCAATTACATAAAATACATAACTCAAAGGGTTATTCATCTATTGGCCCTATAAACTATCCCAAATTATTTTAAAAGGTCACTCAACTAAAATTTGCTCATTCCAAGACGTTAAACTCCAGAATAAACTGTTAATTTAGTCATATTTTCAAGAATTAACTGGTTACCCGGTTGAAATATAATTTTTAATTAAATAAGTAATGTCACTATAATACCACGTGTACATTATGGTACATGTCACAAGAATCCACCACTTCCAGCCCGATTTTGTCTCTTTAAACATATCAGTCGAAGCTCTGAAACCCAGTGATACGTGAACTCTCACGCAAGAAAACCAAGAATGGAAGAAACACCGGCAAGCACCATCGGCGGAGACGCTCACCAGGAAATGCTCACAGGATTCTCAGAGATAACTTCTGCTTCCAAAGAAGAAGCCTCCTTCTTCCTCGAATCTCACAAATTTTTTTTTTGGAAAAGAGAGAGCAACAACAGCTCCTCTCTCGATTCCGCCGTCTCCACCTTCTTCAAGACTACTGCTGCCGCAGAAGAGGCTCCCGTGTTGGCTTTCCCTGTTCGAAACCCTAACTGTTCTTCTGACACTCATTCCACTTCATTTTCTCCATCGTCTTCTCCGTCTTGCTCCCGATCAGCTTCCCCACCGCCTTCATGCTTGAAGAAATTGAGGGAATTGAAGAAATTGAAGCAAGATTGAGGTGGAAGGTGTGTGTTTGAGAATCTTCTAAATCGAGCTCTATCGTTCTTCATGCCAGAAAACGTCATTCCGATTTTATGCTTAGCTTGCTATTTGGGGATGACCGAAAGCCACAGCCCCGATAATCTTCTAAATCGAGCTCTATCGTTCCTCGAACACAAAATCATCACTGGCTGGAACGAATCGATCAGATCATTAAAGGCAACAGAGAATCAAATCATTCTTCAACAAGCGACAAAACTAGGGTTGATCGATGGGTGTGTGGATTCAATCATCTCAAAAGCCGGGACGATTGAAAATGGAACAACAAGAATCGCAGGCGAGCATAATCCCAACCCAGACAAGATTAGGGATGCAATTTGCAAAATAATGGAAGATGGCGAATGGTCTACCCGTTTATAGAGCTCCATTCGAAATTTAGTTCCTCTGTTTGATCATAATCTTGTTTCCAGTGTGCTGAATCGGACCCCTAATCGTGCCTTTGAATTCTTCCAGTGGGTGGAGGTATATGGGTTTAAGCACGACAGAGAAACGCATTACCAGATGATCGAGATTTTGTGTAGAGATCGAAGGCTCGAGGATGCTAAGCAGATTCTACTGGGTATGTCTAAAAAGGACCTTCATTATGATGAACAATTTAGAAATTTTGAAAACAATAATAATCCATGTGGACGTCATGTCAGCGCCACGTGGACTAACAATGATGACCAAATTGCCATTGGACAGCCACCTAAGCACTACAACTGGCTAACCCCTTCACCCATTAAAAAAGGGTTCAAATGACATAGTTTTAGTCAGTTTAAGGACTTAGAAAGCATAAAATATTGTATAGGGACCTTTTAAAATATATGACACAACTTTTTTGGGCCAATAGATCAATAACCCTAACTCAAACCATTATCATTTTTAAAACAAAATTACCACGGATTTCTAGGAACTCCTATTATACTTTGGTTTCTAACCATAGTACATTGCTATTTCTTGCATTTGAACTAAAGAGACCAAACTACCACAATGCATGTACCTTGAAGATTCTCTATGGAATTCTATCGAACAATTAATGTGTGTTGTCCTTATCAACCATTATAACAAAAGAAAAATAAGAATAAACATCAAAAATAAGGTTTGCATCAAGATATCATATAAATAAACAAAAAACACTATAGATTAGGTTAAACATAAAAGATAACAAAAGTAAAAAACTAAAGTCAGAACATTAAGAGAACAAAAAAAAAACGTTACCCACCATATGATAAACGATGTGGTGGCAACTCCTTTTAGAGAGGGACAAAAAACAAAGAAAAGATAATGCAACAATGATGGTAGGTGGTGATGTCGGTGAAAGGAGGTGGTTGTACACAGTGATAATGACAGTAATGCTTTCCAGATCTTGGGGTTTTAGTTAGAAAGACATATAAGGTGTAACGCCCAGTTTATTATCTCCGAAATACACCAATAATTTCTCAATAAACCATAAGGGTTTAAGGTGTAATCAAAGCTAAGCAACGGAAGTACAAGTAGTTATCAAAATAACAAGTACTTTAAACAAACACGTTCCAAAAACAGGGTTACAAAAGACCGTTTTTACAAAACTATACAAAGGTTTCAAAAGATTGTTTCATAGTTCACCAAAAACTTTAACAACCTAGTCCCATATGAAGTCCATTATCCCTCTGCAACCTTCTTTCCCCTGTCACCTAAAACACATGCCACATAACAATTTTATGAGCTAATTAAACATTAGAAAGTACTCCAACATTTCTCAACAACTACCATAACACAAATCATTTATCTCTATCTTTTTGACTATCTCAGTCATTTAGTATGCTCGTTCATACCAAGTACTCGCATATAACAAGGAGTTCTCATCCTTGTATAACTTATACTTATTGGTTATCTCAACCAATTAAAGGTACAATTAATTCAATTACATCATAGTCTAATTATATATAATGAATTAGAACCACTCACCTGATATCTGCTCAGCTCGTGGTCCACCCGGGCCCCGTGTATCTCCTTCCCTCCTATGAGTATCAACTGTAAAAATGACATCACATATCATATCTCAAACATCCTTAGACATTTCAATAACATCTAACTCGAAACATCAAGAAATCAGTAAACAATAAAGATCA
This sequence comes from Cichorium intybus, assembly GCA_023525715.1. Lineage (NCBI taxonomy): Eukaryota > Viridiplantae > Streptophyta > Magnoliopsida > Asterales > Asteraceae > Cichorium > Cichorium intybus. The sequence goes on along the minus strand of CM042011.1, from coordinate 129,270,237 downwards.
CAACCCGTGAACATGTGTTAACAAACCAAAACCCTCAATTTCGGGTTTTACCAATTCAACTGTTAAAACTTCACAATAATCGCAACAAAGACTCAATATAACATATATAAACAACCTACTAACAACAAATGAGCTAAATCAAAGTATACTTTCAATTCTACACATCTAGGGTTTAGAACCCTAAAAGCCAAAATCACTAACCTCTGGAATTAAGAATTCAAGAACATGTTTCGAGTGTTAAATCCGACTTCCCCAACCTTTTCCTACGCAAAACCCTTGATCAAAATGACCAATTTTCGGACTCTTAGCTCTGAAAATCGCCTTTGGGTGTTTTTGGTTCGTAAATGGGGTAAATGAGGAAAACAATCAATTTAACCCACTGCAGCAAAACCAGTCTGGGTTTTCTAACGCGCCCCGGGTTTTTCCTACAGAAGCCAAAAATTTCCAACAACCCTTTACACGACCTGTGTGACCTGGACACGACCCGTGTACTCTATTTTTGACACTTTTAAAGCTTAAATTCCTCCTAAATGAATTTCTAATCATCCTAACTCATATAACAACCTAGTAAATCTTATTTACTCTAAGATTAACTCAAATTTGCTTACCGAAAGTATTACGACATTACATAAGGAGAGAGAGATGTTCGATGGTGGTAGTGGGTACTTGATGTTTGCAATGATATGGTTAAAGTCGTGGTTCTTAGAGAAAGATATAGAAGGAACTCACATGAAACAAAAATTAAAAACATATAAAATTTGCGCCTTGTCTAGGGAAGCAGCGTAATGATCCATTGCAACATTGTCTAATAAACCTTCTACGAATCAAATAAAACTTAAGAAGAGCACATGAGGGAGCATTTCGAGGGAGGGTGAGAAAAATGTGGCTTACCATATTTTTCAGTAATAGTGACCAACGAGGGAGTGCTAAGTCGGTTCCAAATTTACCTTTCCATTTTTGAAAATGAGTTATCATCTCTAGATCGATAGACACACTGATGGCTGTGAACTTGATTTTCACAAAGTGTAAGATCTCTGGATCGATAGAACATTTCCACCCTAAGAAAACCTACAACTAATCAAGAAAAAACAAATATACCAAAACCAAAGAGTGGTACCTTGGGTGGGTTTTACAAAGATATCAGAGATGTAGACACCATAGAGACCTCAACCACAACCGGATACAAAAAATAAACATCGTTTCTCGATTTACTCGCCCATGTTCTTTTTATAGATGCTGAAGATGTGGAAACTAGAGAGAATCTATTCTAGGGTGACTGGTGGTGGCGACAAATAGATGGTTGGATATACCTGGAATGGAGTGGATGGTTGTGTAGCTTTTAGGGTTAAGATGGTTCTTGCGTTAAGAATGACCGGAGGGTAGAGCGAAGGAGCGGGAGTTCCACATGGAGTAGGAGGAGGGAATTCAACAGAGATAACGTCTGATAGAAAGGGGGAAGTTGAGAGGAGAAGACTGGTTGAAGATGGAGTGGGAGGTAGGATCGAGGGAGATGAAGCTGTCGATGGTGGGATCTTGGGGGTGAAGAAAATGTTAAACATGTGATGATGTGATAACGCGCTTTTATATTGCATATTTTACGCGTTATTGGACTGTGTTTTAGTTGTTTTTATCTTCGTAAAAAGACTATTTACGCTCACTTTGGTAGAAGTTGCTTTGTATGAAATTTGTGTTAAAGTTTAGGGTTTAAAGTGTAAAATAGACAAGATAAGGACAAAAAAGATGAGAAGATAAAGTTGCTGGAGGAGTTACGATGCTATCTCTTAGGGATGATGTCGCTATATGTAGATAAAGTCAATCCCGTTTGATTTGAAATTCAAAACGCAAAGATCGAGGAGGATTAGGAGATAGTGACGCTATCTCCCATAGATAGTGATGCTATCTCACAGTTTCTCAACTATAAATACCGGCTCCTAGTCCGACTTTTAGAGCATCCTAGGGGATCATCAGGGGATCCGATAGCTCCTTTATGTTCTTTTTCAATTTCCATTCAGTAGTTTTGGTTAGATAAAGTGGTTTGCTAGTTTTATATCAACTCGGTATCGGGGTATTCCGCATTCAGGAATTTCGCTAATTACTAGATGTTGGGTTTAGACTCAGGAGTAATCATTCAATTTTTGTAGTTTTGTGGTTAGATTTGGATAGTTAGTAGTTCGAATGATTGTTTGGTTTTTTGATTTTTATAAAGAAAGTTATTTTTGGTTTCATGTTGTTTTGGATCTGCAATCATATATGTGTTTGATTTATTTTGCGAATGATGTTTTTGATTCGAGTTTCAAGTGTTAGTAGTTTTTCCTGCTATAGAGTGAACATTATAGTTAGGTTTCTTTCGACACAAAGTGTCAATCACGAACTCTTTGATTCGACCCTTACTTACCCTAACTAGTGGACAGTAATGTTCTATTTTCTATTTTTGACCGCATCAACGATTGCGACGTCTCAACATGGCACATAAAGGGAACTGTGTCTTAGATTAAGAGCATTATAAACTGTACCATTTGTTTAGAGATTTGTACCTCTTAATCTCTTACTGCATTAAAATAGTACAATTTGTTGTAAATGTTGTATATTAAGTAAAATCAAGTTATAGATATAGATATAGATATTAACCGTATACATCAAATAATTACCAATAAAAATAGGGTTTATTTCATAAAAGACCTTATATTTTCAAGTTTTTTACTAATTAAACTTAAACTCTATTTTTTTAAAAAAAAATACCTAAATTTTGGAGAAACTTTTTAGTTTAGCTTCATTACCTGGTTTTGCAGGTTATGTATAATTTGTTTTTTCAGAAAAGACCCTAATTTCTTCTTATTTTTTTCGAAAAGATCCTAATTTTCTTCTTCTTTTTTCCGAAAAGACCCTACATTTTCTTTTTCAAAAGACTTTTTAATTTAGCATATTTACCCGGTTATGGGATTATCCGCAAAATAAACGATTTTTCGGAGATTTTTCACAAGGAAAATGATTTTTCTTCATTTTTGTAATTTACATAACTTTCATAGAAGATGACCAAATTTTACCAACTTTATATCACCATAAAGGTCATAAGTAATACTACAACTTTGTTTTACTGACTTTTGTTTGAATATGCTCAAATCTTTCGCTATAATCCCTTAAACAAGAGCATAACCCCATTTAGATAACTTTTTTTTTGCCATTTTCGAACCTTCGTCTCTTTCATTATAAATTTAATTGAGAATTTTTTTAATTTAGCCCCCTTACCCGGTTTTGTAGTGTAAAATTCTTTTTCAGAAACTTTTTTCTTTAAACCTTCATATCTCATTCATTATAACTTCAAATGACTTAAAACTTTTTCCTATGATTTTATTACTTCAAATACTATAATTTTCATAATAGTAACTTTTTTCTAATTTTATTACTTCAAATGTCAATTACAAAAACGAAGAAAAAATCATTTTCTTTGTAAGGCCCTGAAAAATCGTTTAACTTGCGGATAAACCTCTGACAAGGTAAAGCGGCTAAATTAAAAAGTTTTCTGAAAAAAATTAGAGTCTTTTCGAAAAAAAAAAAGAATTTAGGATCTTTTTTGGAAAAAAAAAGTATATATAACCTGCAAAACTAGGTAAATGGCTAAATTAAAAAGTTTTTTCAAAAATTAGATATTTTTTTAAAAAAAATAAAGTTTTAAATTTAAACATAAAAAATATAAAAATAACCCATAAAAATATATTCAATCACAAAATTGGTTGTGATTTCATCGATTTAACTAAATTATAACTACTTCTACATGCGTGATTCAAAAGCGCATGGCCCACTCCTCTAACGGGAAACGGAATGAATGAACGTGGGATAATGGCGATGATGATGGAAGAGAAAACCCGCTTCGCATCGCCATTGAAATCCATTTCCCACCAGCACATGAAAATAGGAAATTCAAACGACGGAGATTAGGGTTTTGTTGTTCTTTGATTTATACACCATTAAAAATGAAAACGCAATTGATAAGAACAACATTGTTGTAACAAGCCACTCAATCGATTGCTTCAACCCGAAGCTGCGATTCTCAAGAAACCCCAATCTATGGACAAGGAAAGGATTGCACAAGGCAACTTCGTAATTTGCTTTACCTTCATCCTTTTGCAGGAATTATCGCATTCATATCCTTGTAAGCTTTCTTTCTCTCATTGACGCTAATTCTACTTTGTTCATTCATATACCCAGGTTCGATTTCAATAATTTATTCAATTTGTGTTTCTCAATCTCCCTGATTCTTATTCATTTATTGTCCATGTTGTATTTTATGATCCAGGGTTTTCCCCATTCGATTATCCCTGAATTCTGTTTGAATTTTTGTCGTTTTTTATTCAACCAACAGATTCATAGGAAAAGAGGAACAGGCGCAAAGGGGTTTGCTAGGATTGTACGTTTTCTTCAAACCTTTGAAACTTTTTCTCTAAGAATCTTCTTCTTATATGAAACCTGTTGAAGATGAAAGATCATTTTGTCTTGCTGGTTGATCGTTTGCTCACTGAATCCTCTCTCGAAGCTGTAATTGAGAGCGAAAGTAGATTACTTAATCCCACAAATTCAGCAAACGAAGAAATGGTTACTGATGTTTCTTCTCATAGGATGGATCTCACTTTTGAATCAACACCAAAGAAATTGGTCGAATGCAGGATTTGCCATGACGAAGATGAACACCCAAACATGGAAACACCATGTGCATGTCGTGGCAGCTTGAAGGTTCGCAATTCTTAAAATCTTTGTTCATGAATTTATGAATTATGAATTTAATTTCACCTCAAAATTAATTACTTTAAAATCATACCTATAATTCGATGTTTTTACAGTTTGCTCACCGAAGATGTGTTCAAAGGTGGTGCAATGAAAAGGGTAACACCATATGCGAGATTTGCCTCCAGGTTTGTCTTCGGTAAAAGGGCGTTTTAGTCATTTTAGCACTCTCAAATATTACAAAACAGTTGCAAGATTTTGTTATCTACATGGTGCGCGTTGATTGCTAGGGTTTTTATTTTTATTTTTTAACTTTTTATTACATATAAATACGATAATAATCGGTAAAAAATAAATTACTTTTTGTTTTTTTTTTTGAGTTATTTAGACATTCAAGCCCGATTATACATCACCGCCTCCATTACTTCATACCGATGGAAATCCAATCAATTTCAGGTTTTGTATGACGTCAATAATCTTTATTTTACATACAATTTTGCTAAAAAAAAATAAAAATTAATTGGTTTGTTATGTTTTACCAGGGGCAATTGGGAGATTTCGCGAAACGATCTTTACAATTTGCGGTTTTCAACAATGGTGTCTAATGCCCATGATGAATCCGACTTAGATGACTATATTGCCCCTAGTCCAGGAAGTTTGACTTGTTGTCGTGTAGTTGCTATAATGGTAATGTACTTTTTATTTGTCATCTAAATGCTATAAAAATCCAAGAAAGTCTAAGTTTTATTATTATTATTATTATTATTATTCTGATAAATTACGAAAAAAACATTATATTTTATCATTTTTTCTGGTTTAACCATCAAATTTTCATTTATTTCTAATAAACCACTAATTTATGGAAAAAAGTATAACTCGACCATTATGGCCTGAAGAAGTCGGTAAAAATGGCTTCGATGAAACTTTTTACCAAGAAATTCTGGTTTTTTCGAATCTTAAAACACTATATTTTATTATTTTTCTGGTTTAACCATCAATTTTTCATTTTCTAATAAACCACCAATTTTTGGAAAAAAAATTAACCTGGCCTGGCCATCATGACCTGAATAACCTGTAAGAATGGTTTCGATGAAACTTTTTACTAAAAATTTGTGGCTTCTTCTGAATTTTTTAAAATTTAGTGGTTAAACCGAATTTTTAGTAAAATATAGTATTTATTATAATTAACCTTTTTTTTGTATGTTTGTGCAGTTTATGACTCTTCTCGTGTTGCGACATACTCTACCGATTATTATAAATGGTGCAGGAGGATACACTATTACAATGTTTACGGTAATTTATAATTATTTCTATTTCGAAAGTTGTTTATTTTTATTATTTTTGAAATTTTTTTTTTTTTTTTGGTTTTGGTGTAGTTGATTATGTTAAGGTGTATCGGTGTTTTGCTGCCGGTATATATAATGGTTAGAGCTTTTACTGTTGTGCAACGTGGCCTTCAAACAGTGGTAATGGTTTAAATTTAAATTTGTATATTTGATTCAAAAATTTTATAAAATTAAATTCCGTTTTGTTATGGTTTGCTAGGATCATCGGTATTTTCCATCGGATGAAGAGAGTGATCTTCCGCAATCATCAACTGATCTTCGTCTCGTTCATTTTCAATAATTTAAAAAAGTAATTTTGTATTATATTTGGATTAAGTTTCTATTCTTGTAAAAAGTTGCTTTGTATTATATAATTATGAAATTATTTGGTATTAGCATGAAATGAACATTTTTTAGTGAAAATATTAAAGTTCATTTATGGGAACGGTAAAATAAGTAAGAAGATAATAAGTATGCATGGAATCAATAAGACGTCTCTGGTTATATCCTTTAACGAACATCTACGAGAATTCATTTTTATATAATATAGGTCAGATCGCTTAAGTTTTCAAGAAGTTTCCATTATAGACAAATAACTTCATTCAATTATAAGAAACATAAAATATGGGTATCTAGTTGGCATCTTGATTTGGTTGAGAAAAAGAAGAATAAAGAAAGTAATAAATCTTTTGCGTGTTTTTGAGTTAAAAAAAGGGTAAATTGCATAAAAGTCACTAACTTTTCTAATTTTCTCGATTTTGACACTGTATTTTTAGTTTTTGCAATTAAGTCATTATGTTTTCAGAAAATTGCAATTAAGTCATTATGTTTTCCAAAAAGTTGCGAAAATGACCATATGACAGGATGGCAACAGGTTACCAGGTCATATGGTCAAATTTGCAATTTTTCAGAAAATATAATGACTTAATAGCAAAAATAAAACATAGTGTCAAAATCGAAAAATCTGGAAAAGTTAGCGAATTTTATGCAATTTACCCTATGCAATTTATATAACTTAATCACTTTAGATGCCCTATACGTGTCCAAAAAATAAATTTGTTGTTACCTTGTTTTTCCATTTAAAGTAATCAAATTTATTGTCCTAAAAATGGAATTTCAAAAAGATTTAGGATAAATACATACGAATAACAACTAACTTACATGTCCTCAGTGTGAATATCCTATTGTGTAATTGGTTATGTAAACAATGTCTTCATATGATGGGTTATAAAAATCTATATTGATGTTCGTTCATTGATTTATATAAATGTACAATAATAAAATAGAATTTTACAATGATACAAAAGCAAAACTTGGTTATTATTTAATAAAATTGTTTTAATGTTTTCATGTGAATCTTCAGCAACAATATTGGCCGTGGAATTGTCATGTTATCGTTCCAAAACAGAATACAATTATAAATTACCTAATACAACAAATTTAATTTTTTGGACACGTATGAGGCATGTAACGTGATTAAGTTATATAAATTGCATAGGGTAAATTGCATAAAATTCGCTAACTTTTCCAGATTTTTCGATTTTGACACTATGTTTTATTTTTGCTATTAAGTTATTATGTTTTCTGAAAAATTGCAAATTTGACTATATGACCTGGTAACCTGTTGCCATCCCGTCATATGGTCATTCTCGCAACTTTTGGAAAACATAATGACTTAATTGCAATTTTCTGAAAACATAATGACTTAATTGCAAAAACAAAAAATACAGTGTCAAAATCGAGAAAATTGAAAAAGTTAGTGACTTTTATGCAATTTACCCTTAAAAAAATATTTTAAAAATGTCATGTTTTTCCCCTATGTTGTCGAATTAGAAAACAAGTTGATAATTTTATAATGGGATGTGTCAGTTTAAATCAAAGGCTGTTAAAAAAATTACTCAAAAATATAAATTTTTATTCAAAAATATAACTTTTTTATTTAAAAATATAATTTTCTTTCTTTTGGAATCTTGTTCGGTAGAAAGTTTTGCTAAGAAACCTTACCACAAAATTTTACCTACCACAAAATTTTCGTCAGGTTCCTATCTATTCTCTCCAGCCAAAGAAACTCTATAGCACGAAATATTCTAGCTTCCATATATTTCCATTAAAATCAATCCCTTTCTGTATAAAGGGATAACCTGAAAACACAATGCTCGTCTAGGCGTATAAGGTAGCTTCTTGGAATCCAACTTCATCTCGCTCCTAGGGTTCTACATTGACCTCAAATTGGACCATAACCAAAAAAGAAACAAATGAGGGTATAAAAAACCAAACTTGGTCCATCCGAGTATAGGAGGTGGTATCAAATGGTGAGCCAAGGAATGGCAACCGGTGAATGTTTTTGTGAGCGTTGTGGTTCTTTTGGACTTGGGATCACGAATGGAAAGTTGGGGTCAATTATAAGTTGGGATGGGTCTGGAATTACACTCCAACGTCCAAGTTATAGGGCGTTTGGGAGAGTATAAGAGAGGAGTGAAAGTAAGATGTATTGCTACTGACACCCCTCACTTAAGTCGTGTTTATAATGTTGGTGTGAGAGACAAGATTTACATGTTTCCTTTTGGAAAGTGGTGATAGATCTTTTTGCAAGTTTTGTCTGATTTGCTCATTTTTATGTGGTGGGAGGAACATGACAATTTGTCTAAGCCTGAAAATTTGGCACTTTTATCTAATTGAGAGTCCAAAATGTCACTTTTGTGGTTGTATGTAGGTTTGACTTTGGATAAGAGTGATTTTGATTCGGGTTGCTGAGATGAAGTCTGACTATCAGTGAGATACAACATTAAGTCCTCCCAATCTGGCAGGCACGTGCGAGAAAAGGAGTTCACGTATTCAATAATTTTGTATATGGGAACGTGTTTCAACGTACATGGCATGATTACAATTTTCTAATGATTTTCTACTTTATGTCTTATTGTCACCGTTCTGAAACTTTATGGGACTGGTGTGTCAGTTACGTTAAATATGTTACGATTACTTCTGTCGTTTCCTTTTCAATAGCGTCATTGTCTTTCTCATTCCTTTTATAATCGTCTATTTGTGTTTATCTGTTGTTCTTTTGCCATCATTTTATTTGCTTCCTTATTTCCCACTTCTTATATTGTTGTTACCGTGGTTGGGGATTTGACATTTGGTTGCTTTTAAACTTTTGTGTCGATCCGTTGTCGGCCACCAGTGAGTGGTTCACTTTCACATAGTGGAGCCATATAGGATGTTGTGTGAGAGTAAAATTGGAAGAATATGTTCTTTTAGGCTTACCCCAGCTAACTACCGATAGGCATGGTTTTTCGTCAGGGCGAAGATCCAATCTCTTAACCTAGTATGAATACATGTCAAAATACAACATTAGACTTGGAAAGTCTAATGAGTACTCCTAGAAGTCAACTCTTAAAGGGTATTGGAAAGGGGCAATACTCCAAGCCCAAAGTCAACGCTTGAAAAGATGTTTAAAATATCAACTCTGTAACATCCTTAAGTTTTGAATAATTACGAAGTTAATTTACATAAATAGAATGCTTTTGAACCCAATAAATTGTTTGTGAAAGGTCAGATTTAGTAAAGTTACAAGAATAGGAGCAACTTGGTCAAGAAATACTTAAACAGGTTCTAATGGTCAAATTTTAATAAAACATATGTTAATCACGGTATATAAGTGGTTCTTAATGGAAGATATGAGTCTAGAGTGTACATGGTGAAAATCTGGAAGTATATGTAAGAAAACAAGTGAAATATAGAAGTTTCTAAAAATGATAAATTCTTCGGTTTAGGATCCTAGAAATCCAACTTAAAAGTACAATGATCATGATTTAAAGATTCAGATGTGTAGTTAGGGCAACAAGGAGTGTAATGCAAAAAGAATCAAGTTAACTAGATCTAAAATGAAGAAGTTGTGTGACTTTGACAATTCCATGTTACTTGTTAGTAATATTGAAGTATGCAACACCCTATGTTTGTGGAGATAGGAAATCAAGCTTTGGAGCAGAAAATTAGAAGTTTCTCGATTCTAAACTATAACCTAGGCAATAAAGAAAACATTACAAAGAATCAGCTCAATTAGAGTTCATATGAGAATGTTATAACTATTCAAAGTTGAGGAAAAATCTTACGTGATCGAGTGGAAATAAAAAGGAAATGAAACTCAGGTCGTGTCTAAGAGTCGGATCTAACAGACTCGGAAAGGGTATAGATGACCCAAAGACATGTGGCATGTGGCCCTCCTTCCTTTTCTCGTACATGGGTACGTCGTCCCCTCCCGATAGTGCATAATGGCACGCAAGGCGGGAGGGTATCCCCTAGGCTTTGGGTCAGATTTTGGGTCTTAGGCATGTTTTAGCATTGTTCTTGGTTGTTGACTTCGAATTTATTATTTATGCCTCGATTTTAGGCATATTAACACTTGAAACAATTGGGAACTTTTGGGTTTGTGTTCTTGGTGTAAAGGTGTTTGTAATTGTATTTCAAAGGAGATTCAAGGACAAATTCAAGGGATTTTATTATCCATGTCAAAACTTAAAGGTAACAATTAATTACGTTTCTTTTAATGGGTTTAGCTTCCAATATATTGGATAATTTTATAAACCCTAGCAGTGTTGTAAAAGTCGGCCTAGGCGACCGCCTAGGCGGCGCCTAGGCGCTAGGCGGGCTAATACTGCCTACATTTAGTACTAGGTGGCTCAATTAGTCGGGCGTGGTCAACTTCTGTCAAAATCGGTCTAGGCGGAAAAGGCGGTCAAAGTCGGTCAACAGTCGGTCAACGAAGTCAACAGGCGTCCTTTAAAAAATTTCAAAAATGCCCCGTTTTTTTTCACTACCACTTTTTTTTCCACTACCCTTCATTTTTTTTGACCTAATCGGTCTCTTCTCTCCCTCCCACACGAACGATAGTCTGAACCCAAGAAAATTTCGCATCCGGCTTTCCCCCCAAGTTTTCGCATCCCGCCTCCGGCTTCCTCCGCCTCCGGGTTCCTCTGCCTTCGTTTCCTCCGTCTTCTTCATCTGATTTCTCCGGTAAGGGTTTCTTCCTCAGTTAGCACTTAGCTACTTAGCAGTCCACCTTATTATTTAGGTAGATACGTTGTCTCTAAAGCTCCGGTAAAGCTCCTCCTGTCCGATTATCTCCATTAAGTAGTATCTCCGACCATGTCTGTCAAAGCTCCATCTGATTCCATGGTAAAGCTCCGACTGATTCCTCTGATCCGGTAAAGAATCCGACTGATTTATAATTTTGCTAATTTCTTATTGATTTCTAATTTTCCTGATTTTGTTGATTTTGTTGATTTATTGAGTTATGATACGAATTTCTTGTTGATTTACTGATTTCTGATTCCTCTAATTTTACTGATTCCGCACTTAGCTAGTAGTAGTCCACGTTTCTGATTCCTCTAATTGAGTTCCTGATTCTGAGTTCCTGATTCTGATTTCTACATATTGATTAGTGATTATTGATTGAGTGGCAGTCCACGTTTCTGATTCAGCTTTTGTCTTTCCTGTTGGAGTTTTGCTTGTTTATGAAAGGTTTTCTGCAAACCATGAACTAAATAACCTAAGTTCACATGCAACCTATAAGGATCTATGTCTTCTTCTAATTGAACATATAACAAAAACCTAGAGGCCAGAAAAAGAAACTAAAGATCAAAACAGAAAAACCAACCTTTATTTCTTGGAAGCTGAGCAGCAAAATTATCCTGCCTCAAATGAAAGTCACACCCAAACCAGAGGTATATGAAAATCGAAATCCAGAGAGAGCTATGTGAAGTTGGCGAAATTTAATGATGCCTGGGAACCCTTATTTATAGTTTCCAAATGGCCAGTTGATAAACCTTAGAGATAAACCTTTTTGAATTCAAATAAGATAAACCTTTTATCTTATAATTCAAATTCCTTTTTATCTATATATCAATTTCGAAATTAATATATATCCATATATATATTTCGAAATCCACTGGTCACTGTCACACTGCCACTTACTCAACTATTGAATAATTACAGTTTTAGTCCCTGCACCTTTAATTAATTAATTTAATCCCCAAATTAAATCCAATTAATTCTGGATTAATTCCTAATTAATTAATATAGTTTCTAATTAATATATTATGACTTTAATATATTAATAAACCATATATTTAATTCCTGTTGATTTATTAATCCCATAATAAATCAACCTTTCTCTCTACCGAATTTTCTACCAAACCTCCAGCCATGAGGGCAACCCAAATGGACTGTGCTTCTATTAATTAGGTAAATACTAATTATTAGTCATGGCTTAGACACCTAATCCAACAGTCTCCCACTTGGATAAGTCTATGACTATAATTACCAATTTAGCCTCTAATTAACCAGCACTTGTAGCTTCCTAGAAACCAATGCCAAACTCTGATCTAATCAGTCCTGTCCATAGATAAGTGATCAGATGATCCTCCGTCCAACAATATATTTTTCAGACTCAAGACATGGATAAAATCAATCTGGTCTGAATCACTGTTCCTCGATTTCCGATTTGCATATGACTCTTAGACTACCAATTTAGTCCCGGTTGGCCAACCATTTTAGTCAACTTCAAAATCATCGAGAGGCCTACAGATATCTGTTCCCCGTTAGGGTCAAGGGACGAATAAACTTCGACTCATATACTTATGTCTTTTACCAAACAAATTACTCACAACAATACGTTTTATAACACCGAGTTACCGATGCGTTTTCGTATTATCAATGAACAACTGTCTTAGTAAATCATAACTCATATGTCTTAGCTTAAAGATCAAAAGATATTATCGTCTCAATATTGCTCGTGATATAATCCATGAAGCAATCCATTGAGCGCGGGTTTATCCAATACTCAAATCTCCATTTCCAAGTACTCACGAATGGTTCAGCAATCCAATTGCAATGTCTAACTCCTTAGACAATCTATTACCAATTCGTGACAGTCTTACTTCACACTTACTCCCTTAAAGTGTAATCGACTGTGGATATTTGAATAATCCAATTATTCAGGAAGTAAAACATGCAAAAATGAAACACAATGATAAAGTATTGACAAGAGTAGTAAACCATAATAAATCTCTATTATTAAATCACAAGAGTCAAATACAATACATTGTTACAAGTTTCGAAACCTATCTAATTACTAAAACTTATATCATCTCTTAATCCTATGCTCCTAGCATGCTGATTATGCTTAATCCTACTCAGAGCCTTTGTCAAGGGATCTGCAGGATTATCTTCCGATGATACCCTCTTTACAAGGAGGTGACCTTCTTCTACCCTATGTCTGATGTAGTGGTACTTTCTGTCGATATGCCTGGACTTTCCATGGTCTCGCGGTTCCTTTGTCAAGGCGACCGCACCTTCGTTATCACAGAACAGTTCCAAGGGCTCCTGAATGCTCGGGACTACTCCAAGGTCACCGATAAAGTTCTTCAGCCAAGCCGCTTCCTTTGACGCTTCACTTGCTGCTATGTACTCTGATTCGCACGTAGAATCAGCCACTGTTTCTTGCTTGGAACTTTTCCAAGTAACTGCTCCACCGTTCAAAAGGAATACCCAGCCCGACTGAGACCGACCACTGTCTCTATCCGTCTGAAAGCTGGCATCTGTATATCCTTCAACTCTCAAGGTATCACTGCCACCGAGGACTAACACCATGTTCTTGGTCCTTCGCAGGTACTTGAGTATATTTTTCACAGCTATCCAATGCGCCCTTCCAGGGTTACCCTGGTACCGACTGACCATGCTCAAGGCAAAAGCCACGTCAGGGCGAGTACACGTCATAGCGTACATGATCGATCCCACAGCCGAAGCGTATGGTACTCGACTCATCTCAGCTATTTCCTCGTCTGTACTCGGACTTTGAGTCTTACTCAGCTTCGCATTACTTTGGATAGGTAGCTCTCCCTTCTTGGAATTTTCCATACTAAACCTCTTTAGTACCTTTTCCAAGTATGTACCCTGACTAAGTCCAATTAGTCTTTTCTTCCTATCTCTCAATATTCTAATCCCAAGAATATAGGCAGCCTCTCCTAGGTCCTTCATGGCGAAACATTTCCCAAGCCAAGCCTTGACATCTTGCAAGGTTGGAATATCGTTTCCCATGAGCAGTATGTCATCGACATACAGCACCAGAAAGGTGACTATACTCCCACTAGCCTTGACATATACGCAGGACTCATCCTCGCTCCTAGAGAAACCAAACTCTTTGACTTTCTCATGGAAACAAAGATTCCAGCTGCGAGAAGCTTGCTTCAATCCGTAGATTGATCTCTCAAGCTTACACACCTTATTAGGATACTTTGCATCGACAAAACCCTCTGGCTGATTCATGTAAACATCCTTAGTCAACTTCCCGTTAAGGAAAGCGGTTTTGACGTCCATCTGCCAAATTTCATAGTCATGAAATGCAGCTATGGCCAGCATAATCCTAATAGACTTTATTTTAGCTACTGGTGAGAAGGTCTCGTCATAGTCAACCCCTGGGGTTTGAGTAAAGCCCTTCGCAACCAGTCTTGCCTTGAAAGTGTGTACCTTTCCGTCCATGTCGGTCTTCTTCTTGAAGATCCATTTGCACCCGACTGTCTTTCGACCCGGTACATTGTCAACCAAGTTCCAAACTTGATTGTCATACATGGACTTGATCTCGCTATCCATGGCCTCTTTCCACTTGGCAGACTCAGGGCCCGCCACTGCTTCCTGGTAGTTAGCTGGTTCATCCAAATTTATCAGTGTCCTATCACTGACAAACGTGTCCCCATCCGAAGTTATATGGAACCCATAAAACTCGGGTGGCATGCTAACCCTACCAGAACGCCTAAGAGGTAAGGATACATCTGTCGAACCAACAGGAACTTCTTCCTCATGTTGGTTGCTAGTTTCTCCTAAGGTTGCGTCATCTGATGACTCTTGAATTTCTTCCAGATCAATGGTACTCCCACTGTCCTCTTTGAATACGAGCTCTCTCTCTCGAAAGACTGCTCGTCTAGCTACAAAGACCACGTCCTCGCTCGGTCTGTAGAATAGATATCCAAAGGACTGTTTGGGATAACCAATGAAGAAACACCTTTCGCTTCTGTCTGCGAGTTTGTCTTGAGTCTCTCGTCTAACGAAAGCCTCACAACCCCAGACCTTGATATGTGCCAACGAGGGAGCTTTCCCCGTCCACATCTCATGAGGTGTTTTCGCAACCTTCTTAGTTGGGACAAGATTGAGGATATGGGCGGCAGTCTCTAAGGCATACCCCCAGAAGTGAATGGGAAGTGAAGCTCGACTCATCATGGAACGAACCATGTCCAACAGGGTTCGGTTGCGCCTCTCTGCAACACCGTTCAACTGTGGTGTCCTGGGAGGTGTCAACTGCGAAACTATTCCGCATTCCTTTAGATAGTCTAGGAACTCGATACTTAGATACTCTCCGCCTCTGTCGGATCTGAGCATCTTTATCTTCCTGCCTAATTGATTTTCTACTTCGTTCTTAAACTCTTTGAACTTTTCAAAGGTGTCCGACTTGTGCTTGATTAAGTAGATATAACCGTATCTACTAAAATCGTCGGTAAAAGTCACGTAGAACCGCGTGCCATCCTTTGTGGTTGATCTGAATGGACCACACACATCCGTGTGAATGATGTCCAATAGACCCTCACCTCTTTCAAAAGACCCTTTGAAAGGTGATTTAGTCATCTTGCCCAACAGACAAGATTCGCATACATCATCCGACTTGAGGTCGAATGATTCCAACACTCCATCCTTTTGGAGTTGGGCGATGCGTTTCTTGCTGATGTGCCCGAGCCGACTATGCCACAGACATGCCTTTTCCACATCACTAGTAGAATCAATATCATTTACACTTTGTCCTAGATTGTCAACACATTTCACAGTTTCATACACACCATCACAAGGATAAGCAGTAAAATTCAAAATACCATTTTTGAAAACAGAAATAGATCCAATATTATTATCAAAAGAAAAATGAAATCCTTGTCTGAATAATGCGTGAAATGAAATAATATTTCTTGCCATTTCTGGCGAATAGCAACAATCTAATAAATCTATACAAACTTCACTACTAAGCACTAAACTATAAACTCCAATCTTGGTAACAGGGGACGATCTCCTATTGCCCATGATCAAGTTCAGTCTACCGTGCTCCACCTCCCTGCTTTCCTTTAGGCCCTGCATATCAGAACAAATGTGAAAACCACATCCTGTATCAAGGACCCAAGAATTAGAAGATGGTGAGTTTTTAGAGATAGTGTATATACCTGCTGTCGATGGCTTTACTTTCCCATCCTTGACATCCTGCAAGTATTTGGGGCAGCTTCTCTTCCAATGGCCCTTCTCTTTGCAGTAAAAACAGTTGGCTTCATCGGGGTTGGCCACACAAGGAATATGGGAAGTCTTGGTTCTCGAGCCATTACTGGATGACCCGACCTGAACCTTTTCCCTCCAATTTTGCTTAGGAGGGCCCTTCCTTTTCTTTCCTTTGCCACTTCCAATGGCTAGGACGGGCTGATTAACTGAGGGTACACTTTTACCCTTCATCCCGTCTTCAGCAACTCGAAGCATGCGATGCAACTCAGTCAGGTTAGCCTGATTGTTGTTCAAATGATAAGCTAGCCTGAACTGGTCATAAGAACTCGGTAGGGAGTTAAGCACTATGTCAACGGCCAACTCCTCCGGTACAGGCATCGCAAGCTTTCTAAGCCGCTCCACGTAACCTTGCATTCTTTGCACATGGGCACAGATGGACTCTCCATCTTTAGGTTTGCTGTTCGTGAAGTCCTTGACCACTTCGCACCTTTCGATGCGCTCTTGCTTACGGAACTTTTCCGCAAGCTCACGGTGCATCTCATAGGGCCAGTAGTCTTCATATATTCTCTGCAATTCGGGGTTCATTGTGGCAATCATGATGCAGGCCACTTTGGTCGCATCATCAGAATGTTTTTGGTACGAGGCAATTTCCTCGGGAGTAGCAGTTTCGGGGTCGACATCGACAAGCTCGGTCTCGAGAACATACTCTTTGTTCTCATACCTCAGAGCCATCTTGATGTTTCTAATCCAGTCATTGTAGTTTGTCCCGTTCAATTGAACCTTGGAACACAGTGAGAGGATTGAGGGAACACTGGAGTTTGATTGGGGAGCGGATTGATCAGCAGAAGACATCTATAAAAGAAGGTAAGTTTAATTAGATACTTGTCGGTCCTTATAATAACCCAATGTAAAATAAGGCTAGGATCCAACTATAACAATTTGCAACATAGAAGAGGGATGCCGTAATCTATAAGCAAATTTTATAAAGGTAGGCGAATGACGATTCAGCCGATTCCACCGCAGAAAAATAATCTTTTTATAAATGGAATTCCTAGTTTCTTATGAGATTTATTGAACTGTTCAATAGCATGTTTAATCTCGGATATGCCCCACCGTTTGTGACTGGGATGCCGAGGATCACAAACCGGGTGTGAATAACCATGCAAATTAGCTTGGTGCTCTCGGGATCCATTATCATCTCAAATTGATGTGCCGGTAAACCACACACGCTCCATCAACAATGATAACACCCGAGACACCCATTGCCACTCTTTATGAACCCCCATTGGTGTGCCGGTAAACCACACACGCTCCACCAACGTTTCATAAAGTGTAATGTGCAATTTCATGGGGTAGCATCAAATTCACATTTTTCCTAAAGTAACTAGATTGGGATTTTATGTGTAAGTTCTAGTACTTTGATCATTATACTTTTAATGATTAAGCGGTTCTGTCAAACCCGTTCGGCTAACGACCCTCCACTGATCAGGCGAGCGGTGGGTGAGAGTGTTCACCCATTAGACTACCATTTTATAGGCAGTCTCCTTATACCCACTTTATAGACCAGCTTCGTGAATGAGGCCTACTATTGATTTGACTAACCAAATTTATCTCATATATATAATATTAACTTTTAATAACATATATAAGATGTATTTTAAAACCCTTTAAAATATTCAAGGTTTATCTTTTAATTTTACCAAATTTAACAATTAAATTTTAAATTAAATTAAACCTTAAATTTCGATTTAATCAATTTTAATTACCAATTAATTAAATTAATCAAATCTAAATATTTTAAACATTTTAAAATATTTTTCTGGATTTTCCTATTAATTTTCGAAAATTTAAAATTAATTAAATCCCTTTTGAATTATCTTTTAATTAACAATTAATTAAATTAATTCAATTGAAGATAGGTTTATCCAAATTAATCAAATTAATTAAAACCTATCCTAAACCCCTTAAAATTCGAATTCAAATAATGGGGTTTAAGGTTATCCATTTAATTAACAAATAAAGTTACCAAAAATAGAAAACCTTCTAAAACCCTAATTACAAATTTCGCAATTTAGCAAGGGGGGGGATTAGGGTTTCCAAAACCCTAATCCTTAAAATCGATTTTCATATATATTAGGGTTTATAGGCTTTAAACCCTAAAACAGTTATAGCAATTCAACAAGAAAACAAAACAGGCTCTGATACCACTGAAAGGTTTTCTGCAAACCATGAACTAAATAACCTAAGTTCACATGCAACCTATAAGGATCTATGTCTTCTTCTAATTGAACATATAAAAAAAACCTAGAGGCCAGAAAAAGAAACTAAAGATCAAAACAGAAAAACCAACCTTTATTTCTTGGAAGCTGAGCAGCAAAATTATCCTGCCTCAAATGAAAGTCACACCCAAACCAGAGGTATATGAAAATCGAAATCCAGAGAGAGCTATGTGAAGTTGGCGAAATTTAATGATGCCTGGGAACCCTTATTTATAGTTTCCAAATGGCCAGTTGATAAACCTTAGAGATAAACCTTTTTGAATTCAAATAAGATAAACCTTTTATCTTATAATTCAAATTCCTTTTTATCTATATATCAATTTCGAAATTAATATATATCCATATATATATTTCGAAATCCACTGGTCACTGTCACACTGCCACTTACTCAACTATTGAATAATTACAGTTTTAGTCCCTGCACCTTTAATTAATTAATTTAATCCCCAAATTAAATCCAATTAATTCTGGATTAATTCCTAATTAATTAATATAGTTTCTAATTAATATATTATGACTTTAATATATTAATAAACCATATATTTAATTCCTGTTGATTTATTAATCCCATAATAAATCAACCTTTCTCTCTACCGAATTTTCTACCAAACCTCCAGCCATGAGGGCAACCCAAATGGACTGTGCTTCTATTAATTAGGTAAATACTAATTATTAGTCATGGCTTAGACACCTAATCCAACAGTTTATTGATTATTGATTATTGATTAATTACAGCTTCTGATTTCTACTTGATTATTGATTATTGATTGCTTGTTTATTGATTATTGATTATTGTTTACTGATTTCCATGTTTTGATATTTAGTTTTGCTTCCATGTTTGGATTACAGCTCCTGTCATTATTTCTACTTGTATACAATGAGTTTTCTTCCATGTTTGTTTTGATACAATTACTTACAGCTTCTGATTTCTACTTGTATATTTTTTTACAGATTCCAACTTAATGACATCTAGTAATTCTGTTACACCATCAATGGAATCAACCGCTACATGTGCTAAGAGGAAATCAAATGATATTGCTTGGGAGTATGCTATTTCCCCGGATGCTAACAACTTGGATAAAATTAAATGCACTTTGTGTGGAAAAATTATGAGTGGCGGGGTGAATAGAATGAAACAACATATTGCTCATGTGCCGGGAAATGTAGCTCGATGTCCAAAGTCTACCAAAGATGATCAATTGAGATGTCGAGATGCTCTCAATGAAGGGAAGTTAAAAAAGAAAGGTAAACAAGCATATGAAGAAGCCTTAAGATCGGAGGTGCAATTTGGTACTAATGAAAGTACTATTGATGTGGATGATATAGAGAATTCTTTGGGGACCATGAAGGCACCACATCATATAGGTCCGATGGATAGCTTTACAAACAAAATCAACCACAAAGAAGCAAAGAAGTAGGGAAATGGAAGAAACATCAATCTTAATGATGCTATTCGGAAAGAAAGAATAACCATTGTGAAGTGAATGATGCCAACTTTGATCCAGGTAATGCGTTTTACTTTTATTTATTTATTTTATAAAATTTCATACTTATCAAATCATGAATTTAATAATGTTTTTTTTTGTTTCAAAACGGTAGCTACTTGGTGGGGAACTTTTGGTGTCTCAACTCCTCATTTGACAAAGATTGCTATGAGGATTCTTTCTCTAACTAGTAGTTCCTCTGGTTGTGAAAGGAATTGGAGCTCATTTGAAGGGGTTAGTAAATCAAACTTTAAATGCCAAGTAATTTATTTAATATATAATTTTATATCATTATATTGTGTATCTTATTAATCATTTTTATCTTTTAACTTTGTAGATTCACACGAAGAAAAGAAATAGATTGGATGCAACTAAATTGAACGATCTTGTTTATGTCCAATTCAATGCTAATTTGATGGAAAAAAACAAAAAAAAGTAAAGATAGGGATACGGAAGTGCTATTAGCAAGTGAGAGTCACACAGCTCAAGAATGGATTGTTAACTATGATGATTGTGATGAAGATGGAGTTGACCCCGAATCAAATGAGGGACCAGTTGGTGATGCTCACGGATCCGATGAGCTAGGACAAACTAAAGGACAAGAGAACTTTTAGATGAAGATTTTGAGTCTGGGAGCGAGGAGGAGGTATATGAAGATGTTGAATATGAGTCGGATGGAGTTCGCATCATGGAAGAATGCAGAGATAAAGAGTAGAAGACTTTAAATAATTAAATATGTGAGATTATGAATCTTGTTATGGGCTTATAGTATGTTGTTTAAAAACTTAAATAGTTGAACACTTTAATATGACATTTTGTATGGCATGACATTTTGTATGGTTATTCATATATTTTGTTAGGATATATATATATATATATATATATATATATATATATATATATATATATATATATATATATATATATATATATATATATATATATATATATATATATATATATATATATATATATATATATATTATTTAAAAAAATTTCCATATAATTAATACTCCCCGCCTAGGCGCCGACTAGTCCTCGCCTAGACCCGACTAGTCCTAGGCCCCAGTCGACCGCCCGCTTACCGTCTAGCGACTTCTACAACCTTGAACCCTAGTTTTGTTAACTTGTTTGAGCTATGTTACCATGCTATAATTATTAAAACATCAATAATGAAACTTGAATCCTGCAAATTGATGAAAATAGAATTATGACATAAACCCTAGTTTGGAAAACTCTTGAAATATCAAAATTGAACATACATATTGATAAATTAGGTCTTATAAACATGTTAATCATGTTATTAACATGTTACAAGTTGAAATCAACATTCAAGCTTATGAATAGGGACATAGTGTTTGATGAAAGAAAATTAAACTTGAATTATGAACTAAATGGGATAGTTAATGTAAATAACTTCTTAAGCACGAGATGTAGAGACCAAATCTTTATGGCGCAAGGAATGTGCAAGTATGTCAAATAGGACTTGAAATGATAATGTGAGGAATATGAATTGAGAAGCTTTGATCTAATATAACATCATCAGACAATTATATTGATTATTGGAAATTGAAAATGATTAATGGAAGGAGTGGAACAAGTACAATGAGAAGGACAAAGGTAGTTAGTTAAAATAACCTACCAAAGGCAAGTACATATAAAGCTTTTACTTGGGTACATATCACAATTGCTTATTTATAACACATGCTTTTATTATGAAATCAAATGCTTATGAATGAGGAATCTCATAAAATGTTTCCATACAATGCTATGTTATCTTATGTTTCTATATGGAGAATATCATGAATCATGACATTGCATCTTTTGTGTATGTAGAATTAATTGCATATGGAATGAGTGCTTGTGTATGTTCATGCATTCATATGTGTGTAATTGTATTTAGTTGTATGTGTAAGCACCAATCTCAATGAAGGGACGGTGCATTATGATGCGAAATATAACTCAGAGTTGCAACTTTAGGAAGAACAATATCATGAAGGATTGATAAGTCATCATAAATGGTAAAGGAGCTAGCGATTCCAGCAATAAGGGACGTGGACTCCTAACTCTTATTTATGCTTTAAGAGCATTCGTTGCATCGTTTAACATTGTATATAGTATAGGAATATGTTTGTGATATTATGTTTTTATAGCAAATACATTAAATGATTTGGTATGAATTTGAAAAGGATGAAATGATTTTATTTCTCAAACCCATACATATCTCACCAAAATAATGACATATGTATCCATTTTTATATTAAATGGCATGTACTTGGACACTAAAGACAAGTAAGAATGACATAGGGCATTAGCATGGATTTTGGGACATTAGAAGACATACTTATGGGAAATTAAAAGTGGCAAGAATCCTATTAGCATCTTTTGTACTGTAATATTTTTAAATATTGTGAATGTTTTCCTATGGTTGTGATTCCTAGTTTCTAACCCATGAACTTATATTCATATTTTGATAAAAATGACATGAATAGAATAGATTTCTCTAATAATATTATGTTTGGAAAGGAAATGTGGTTGGAAATATTGTTAAAAGATTGGGTGTTACAAGATGGTATCATACCCATAGTTTAAATGAATTAGGTTTGGACATTCCACATCTAGGATTAAATTATATGGAATAGTAAAGGAACAAGTGCCTTAGGATCACTATTGGTGACACCATTAGGTATTGTGTGCTTATAATCTATGTAAATTTCATGTTAGAGAAATGTCATGCCTTAATATGCTACTTGCTTTAAGAATCATTTTTACCATAACATATTGAGAAATATGAAGTAATAGACTTGAAATATTATAGAAGATGGTGACTACAATGAGTGTATGTTTAAGTCACAACATGATAGACTATATGTGAACTCGATAAATTCACAATGAAGTAAACTATTTTATACTTATAACAATGATGATCTAGGGACAAAGGAAGGCCTTCGACTAATTACAATAAGAGTAATTCAAATGCTTCATGATGATATACAAGGGAGGAAGAAAGGATGAATGAAATATGTGTTCAAAGAACATATAGATGAATCCACAAAACGAATAAATTTACAACCTCAAATCAATGAGGAGTTTGAGAGTTGTAGAAGTTTTCATTTCCCTTAAAAAGGATGACATGTTGATTTATGATTAAATAGAAAAAATTTCACAAATATATTATCATCTTTAAGAGATATATTACTCATGGAAAGGGTGAAAATGGAATATTATTCAAACAATTTACCTTAATAATACTCAATGGATATATGTGAAGACACTAGTTTGTTTGATCTATGGTAACGCTCTAACTATGGAAAATATAGTTGATGAAAAGAATATCGAACAATAGATACTTGAAAAAAAAATTTATAGGACTGATGGGATCTACCATGAATAAACAAACCTTTATAGATTTACTAATAGTTTTCATGGTTTTCTGGTTTCCTAGGTTAAGATTTATAATATCAGGATCATAATAAACAAGTAAATGTTGTTTAATTACTTTGTGTGTGTGTGTGTGTGTGTGATGCTAAACAAGGGATTAATGGATGGACAATATAAAACAGACAAGATAGCGCCGCTAAAGAGCTAGTTTAGCGACGCTAACTTAAAACGTATTCGTTAAGGATTTACCAACAATACCTACCCGCGCCGCTAGCATACATGGGTGGCATCGCGAATTCAGACACTCATTATGATGATGACCAGTGACAATATTGTAACACCCGGTTTCTCATACAAAGTACACCCAAAAATTTTCAAACAATTATACATCAAATATGGGTATATTTGTACTCAACCATGGAAACAAGATGTTATCATAATTTAATTACATAAAAAGGTCCTCACAATACATATCAGACATTAAAAATAAATCTAATTCAACTAAAGGACAGGCTCTAATCTTGTCCATCATTCTTTATCACATGTCTTCCCCTATCACAGCTACAGATACCTGCAAAAAACAATATAACACTCAAGTGTAAGCTTATATAAAGCTTAGTGAGTAATCTCAATCACATTCCACGAATCTCTCTCAATATAAATTCTCATCATTCTCCTTTGCTAATCTCATTAACAATTATTCACCTTCTCTAAACTTTGAAACCTGTAACATATTAAATTTACAACACCAACTAATTATTAGCATCATCAACTCGATAATAAGTATCACAACCGATACTATTATAAACTCAACCACACACTCACGTATACTCATCCCACAGTCAAATATACTTAATTATAACAATTCTCATGATTATAACAATCAACAAAAGAACACTTTACCTCAGTCACGCTAATATATACTCATCTCTATTACTCAGTGTTCATATCCCATTCATCGTTTATTATCAATAGGTAACAATATTATTCTACTACTCAATATTCATAATAACAACACAACACATATATATACATATACAAACACATACACTCTGGATAAAGCAAGTATAACTCTACTCAAGTACTAAAAAGTACTCACCTGATATCGGCTTAGTACGTGGAACTCCCAAGCCAGGCGTACCGGACTCCTGTTCGCTAGACTTGGTCGTATCACCATAGTCTAAATCAATCTCTAATATCCACAATTATCTCAATTACATCTATATCAAATGTATAAATCAAAATAGGAAAAAGGAGTATAAACGGTAAATATCAACTCTATATTTACCAAAACCACTAAATCCGCGGTTTTACTCATTCAGGCCTAGAAACTCGACAATAATCACACCTATAACTCTAAAGGCATCCACTAACAATCTACTAACAACATATATAACAATATATAGCTAAATCACTAAATCAAAAGTTAGGGTTTCAATACCCCAAAACCAATAAATTACTCACCTCAATGAATTAGGAATCATGAGCGCGTTTACAGGGTTAGATTGGAGTCTCCCTACGCTTCCTTATGCATCTCTAATCTCAATTTTGGCAGAAAATCGCCCCTACAGCTCTCAAAATCGATTTGGATATTTTTCTCCTCGAAATGAAGTTCACAGCACTTAAATGGGGGTCTGCACGATATTAGCAAAGCTAACATCTAAAGTTAGCGGCGCTAACATCTAAAAATCTGCCCGTGTCAATTTTCACGCTCCATGTGACTTACTGCTTGATCCCACTGCATTGGTACATGACCCGTGTTGGTCCGACAGCGGCTAAAATTAGTTTCTAAAGCATCTTTACACGACCCATGTGACTCTACACGACCCGTGTAACCTCTTTTTGACACTTTTAAGGCTCAACCTTCTCCAAAATGGGTTTCTAACCACCCAAACTCATACAATAGCCTAACCAATCTTAATCACACCAAGATTAGTATATAAGAAAGGCCTTAACCTCTTCTTACTCATCAAACACTCAAAACTCAAAGACATTCATAAATCGTCGCCATACGACTCTAAGTAACTCGTAGCTAAAACCATACGAACTATAAGGAAATAACTGTACTTACCTTAATAAGCATCTAAAAAAATGGGTCTTACAAGTTCTCTCCCCCTTCAAAAGATTCCGTCCTCGAAATCTCTTAGAATAGGTATGGTCCATACAACCACCTCACCACTGCAATCACACATCACATATTATAATAATGTTTTCATCTCGTCATCTCATATAACATGTATATATCATTACTTCCCGTTTACTCATAATAGAACTTAAGCTTCCTCGATTAACATTACACCTAGAAATTTTATCACTCAGCTTCTCGTTCCGCAAAATCTCAACGCCCGCCATCATTCTTCATAAGATGATCTCTATAATCACATTGGTTTACCATTTCCACATGGACAACCCCTCACTCTTTCAGGGCATTCCCTTTGTTATAGCTTTGTCAATACCAATGTATCTCACCTCACTCCTCAAGTGATACTCCAATCACTATCATCATTTACATACACCCATATCTATGGCTCACATCGAGCCACATTCTCAGCGTACCATCCACTCTTTCTATAACACTAATCTCAATAAGTATTTGAGATTCAACTTCCGTTTCCAATCTCCTTGAAATGGTTCACTCTAACTCAATAGAGGAAAACAGTCTCACCGATTCCAGGATCACATTCTCTCTCAATTTACTCTTCCAATAACAACACGTCAGTCATTGATTTCTCTTACTTGTACATTCGCATCGATCAGAGTAGGAGGAATACTCATACAACATAAAAGACATAGACATTAAAATGTCTCACTCATGTCACATAATTCATCAGCACTAGGGTGAAAATCCAGAATATATAGAATATTTGAAACTATCTCAACACTTTAGTCAAACAAAACTCTTTTTCAGTTGTTTCGTTTCTACAACTGTACCCTAACTCTCTAAAATCTCATCTATATCTACTTCTATCTCAACACACATATTAGGTTTTCACCCAATATACAATTTACAATCTTCCACCAAAATGGCTCCTCTTCAATTCAGTTTAACAACATACCTCGTGTTGTTTCTCTCGATATACTCACTTGTTACATCATCTCCTATGTGGAGAATCCGCATCACATTCTCACTCAACCGTTAGTCCTATTGGACTCGGCAATTTATTATCAAATCAATTCTCAATACAACCGTATATATTTCTCCAGATACATCATCAGTAACAATTTTCTTCTCGCCATTTCTCCGTCATTATTATCTCAATCTCTAATTCATCCGAATGACACAAATTAAGTCATATATACGGCTCACCAAAATCTCTACATACAACTCAAAAATAATAACATCTAACACCGTAATCTCTACGGTGAGATCATATCTCATCATCTGACTAACTCATTAATCTCAAGAAAATAACTCAACATTGTTTACACATAATCCACTATCGATCGCCTCATACGAGTAAATAGTTATGTTACTATAACACTTACACATTTATCTTATCAGTAGTAATTGGTTTGATTGCTAAGGAACGAATTCTATCAATCACGATCACAATTATTTTTATACTCTTTTTAACTCATTACGTAGTTATACAACTTTATCTCGTTCAACAGTTAAGTAAGTTTCACACATTCTCAGATTAGTATGTTAACACATAATTATAACTCAATATCATCCTCAACATCGTCTATACACGACACACATAAACACTCACAACAGCACCTCTAGTTGTAGCAGTTTACAGTACCACCTCTTAGTACTCTCATACAGTCACTTTGAGCCACACAAGCTCACCAATTTACTCACACATATATACAAAAGTAGTACAGTCTCAATACTCTTTATCATCATCATATAGTTCACGCATGTCTACACACAAGCACGATACTACAGCACGACCCCAGCTCAGCTTACGGTACCCCATACCATCCTCATGTCTCGTCACTCACACTATCTTACAGTACCCCATACTGTCCTCCAAACACACTACTCAACACTATCTCACGGTATCTCGTACCATTCATCGACCTCATCGCGTAACACTCTCTCACGGTACCTCATACCGTTCTTTACTCTCAACACTCAATTCTCTACGACATCAAATAATAAAACTCACCGCCTCACTCAATTATGTAAGAACTACCAGTCACTAAGGCTGTTTCAACTCATATAAGTCACAAAGACTTAAAAAAACCAGCCGTAAAGACCCATAAAAATTCTCAAACCGCAAAAACTCAACACTCAATATATCACCTCATAATCAGTAGTAATGTGCAATCAGCTACACATTCATCGTCTCTCTCAGCTTATACTCTTTTAGCTATTACAGCCATTTAGTATGATCAACCACACTTGCAACTCAATTATCTACAATAACTCAAGATCTCGTTCAACTCATACTTCTTCTCAACTCATACTCTTTTGCAACTCATGTCAACTCATACTCATACTTCTTCACAAGATAACTCATGTCAATTTATACTCTTTGACTATATCAGTCAATTTGTGTGCTCAGTCATACTTTCAAATCGATTACCAACAATGGTCCTCAATCTCGTTAACCCTTGCTCTTTGGCTATCTCAGCCAATTATAATTACTTACAACTCATTTGCATCACAATTCATAACATTAGTAATGCAATAGGGTTCCTTACACATAACATAATCTGCCACTAGGGCAAACACATAATACGCACTTGTTACATGATACTTTTGTTACATTATTCACAAATACTCAAAATATAATATACACAATTATATAAAAATAACATACTCATCCATCATTCCCAAAAAGGGAAAGAATTACCTACGTACTGCGGCTCTCGACTCTTGAGTGTAATCGGCTAGACTCACATATCTCAACTCTTAGCTCATGCTCGACTTATGCTCATACTCTTTCTCATCATCAATTGGAATTTCGCCTCAACCGAGATCTCATCTCATCATCAGATGGAATCTCGCCATCAGCTGGAATCTCATCTCATCATCAGCTGGAATCTCGCCATCGGATGGGATCTCATCTCATCATCAACTGGAATCTCGCCATCAACTGGGATCTCATCTCATCATGAGCTGGAATCTCACCATCAACTGGGATCTCATCTCGTCATCAGCTGGAATCTCACCATCAGCTGTGATCTTATCTCATCATCAGCTGGAATCTTACCATCAACTGGGATCTCATCTCATCATCTGTTGGAATCTCACCGTCAGCCGGGATCTCATCTCAGTTAGTATCTCATCTCGTATTCAGTTGACATCTCATTATTAACTGAAGTTCTTGTCTCCTCATTAGCTGATATCTCATATCAGCCAAAATCTCGTCTCATCATCCACTATTGGTCCAACCGGCTGTGACCAAATCATCTACTCCTCCTTCATCTGACTCCATATCTATATTCACACCCATAATATAACAAATAACAAATATAACATAAAAGTTATACTTAACTCATAAACTAAAATCTGTAGCATTATCTTTTCCAAGCATGTGATAGGGGTTCTCTCTCCTCGGTTCAAGTTTAGGACTCTACACTCAAAGACCTAGTTCACTTAAACCATGCTCTGATACCAACTTGTAACCCCCGGTTTCTCATATAAAGTACACCTAAAAATTTTCAAACAATTATACATCAAATATGGGTATACTTGTACTCAACCATGGAAACAAGATGTTATCATAATTTAATTACATAAAAAGGTCCTCACAATACATACCAGACATTAAAAACAAATCTAATTCAACTATAGGATAGGCTCTAATCTTGTCCATCATTCTTTATCACATGCCTTCCCCTATCACATTTACAGATACCTGCAAAACAATATAACACTCAAGTGTAAGCTTATAAAAAGATTAGTGAGTAATCTCAATCACATTCCACGAATCTCTCTCAATATAAATTCTCATCATTCTCCTTTGCTAATCTTATTAGCAATTATTCATCTTCTCTTAACTCTCAAACCTGTAACATATTAACATTACAACACCAACTAATTATTATCATCATTAACTCGATAATAAGTATCACAACCGATACTATTATAAACTCAATCACACATTCATGTATACTCATCACATAATCAAATATACTCAATTATAACAACCCTCATGATTATAACAATCAACACAAGAACACTTTACCTCAGTCACACCAATATATACTCATCTCTATTACTTAGAGTTCATATCCCATTCATCGTTTATTATCCATAGGTAACAATATTATTCTACTACTCAATCTTCATAATAACAGCACAACACATAGATATACATATACAAACACATGCACTCTGGATAAAGCTGAAAGGTTTTCCGCAACCATGAACTAAAAACCTAAGTTCACATGCAACCTAGAAAAGATCTATGTTTTCTTACTTTGAACATGTAACTAATTCCTAAAGGCCAAACAAAAATAACTAAAAGAATAAATTAGAAAAACTAACCTTTAGTTTTAATCTTGAAGCTAAGCAGCACAAGTGTCCTGCCTCAAATGAGGTCACACCCAGGGAGCCAGAGGGTGGACCGAAAATTCCAGAGAGAATAATAGAATGAGCAACTGATAATGAGGTCTAGGGTTCCCTATTTATAGGGAACCAAGTGGCAAAGCTAGAAACCCTAGCCGCAGCCCATTTTCCGGATTATTTGTACGCGCGCCGCGGCCAGATCGTTTGCACGCCGCGCGCCGCAATTCAACTATTGAATTCGTACGAATATGTACGCGCGTCGCGGCCTTTACATTGGCGCGCCGTGTAATACCGTAAATTTTAATTGCGATAGAATAATAGAAACTTTAATATAAACGAGTTTAGATAAGTTAAAATATGAGTTTAGACGTTTAAAAATCAGTTAAGTCAAACCGGGTCGAGTTTTGAAAACCGGGACGAGTCAAATCGAAATGAAAATGAGAAAATAGCCAACCCGGGTCGTGTTATTGAGCCCGGGTCGTGTTCGACTGGAACCCGGTCGGGTTTATTAAGCCGGAGCGGGTTACGATTGAGCTGAAGAGGAAAGTTTCGTAGCAAAACCCGGGGCGGGTTGAGCAGCCCGGGTCGGGTTGCGGGTAAAAACCCGGGGCGTGTTTGACAGCCCGGGTCGGGTTACGGTGCAGGGTATTTAAACCCATTTCTCCTCATTTCTTTCAATTACGAACTCTCACATTTCAAGAGCGATTTTCAGACCAAAATCCACGATTTTTGAGCTTAGAAATCGAGGGTCTAACGCGAGAAAAGCTTGGTAAGTCGGATTAAACACTTGAATTTCGTTATCGAGTTCTTGAATTGAGGTTAGTATATCTTGAGTTCTAGGGTTTTAAAACCCTAATTGCCAAATCCGATTTTCTGGTTTGAAGTAGCTTATTTATTGTTGATAGATAGCTAATATGTGTTGTGTTGAGTCTCTATTATAGTTATTGTCATATTCCTACGGTTGATTTGGGAAGAAACCGCATAAATTGAGAGTCATGAGAAAATAGTGTATGATATTCATAGTTGTGATCTTTATTAGCTATGATTCTTGATCTAATGAGTTAGATGTGGTTAAATTGTTTTGAGAATGTTGAGGTATGATATGTGATGTTGTTTTGAGCAGATACACACAGGAGGGAAAGAGATACACGAGGCACGGGTGGACCACCGACTGAACAGACATCAGGTGAGTAGTTAATTGTTAGATGAATCATGCTTGTTGAGATGTTTAATACACAAGAATTATGCTATGTTTTGATTGGTTGAGTATAACCAAATTTGAATATATAGAACAAAGAGTTATAATGTGTATATTACACTTGGGACTGAGATAGTCCGTTGAGCTTAATTAAAATGAGAATTTATTTAGACTATGGTGATATGACCAAGTCTAGCGAACAGGAGCCGGTACGCGTAAATTGAGGGTCTCACATATTAAGCCGATATTAAGTGAGTACTTTCTAGTACTTGAGTAGAGTTACACTTGTTTGATGCAGAGTATATATATTTTTGTTTATATATTTTTATGTGTTATGTCATATTTTATGAGACTAAGTGGTAGAGTAATATTGTTATTTTGGATTATAAATGATGAGTTGAGTATAAACACTGATTAATAGAGAAGAGTATATGCTAGCGTGACTGAGGTAATGAGATCTTGCATTTGATTATTATAACAATGATAAACGTTGTAAGTGAGTTCATATATAGTTGTGTTATATAGTTTTGTGTGGAATAGTATCGCTATGAGGGCTATTGAGTTTAGTAAATGGTTAAAAAGGAGTATATGTGAATTGGAAATTGAGTTTACGAGTATTACTGATTATGATACTTATGATTGAGTTGATGTTGCTAACATTTAGCCAGAGTTTATAAAGCTAATATGCTTGCAGGTTCCTAATTAATAGAAGAGGGATTTTGCTAATGAGAATAGCAAGAGAGGAAGTTGAGGATGTTTATTGAGAAAGACTCGTGAAATATAATTGAAATTACTCACTAAGCTTTATAAGCTTACACTTGAGTTGTATGTTGTTTTGCAGGTATCTGTAGCAGTGATAGGGGAAGGCATGTGATAAAAAGAGATTGACAAGTTTAGAGCCTGTCCTTTAGTTGAATTAGATTATTTGTAATGCCTGGTAAATTTGTAAGGACCTTTTATGTAAATATTCATGCTGATAACATCTTGATCCTTAGTTTGAGTACAAGTATACCCAATTGGATGTATAATTGTTGAAAATTTTTGGGTGTTACAAGTTGGTATCAGAGCATGGTTTAAGCGAACTAGGTCTTTGAGTGTAGAGTCCTAGACTTGAACCGAGAAGAGAGAGAGAGCCCCTATCACATGCTTGGAAAAGATACGGCTGCAGATGTTAGTGTATGAGTTAAGTATAACTATTCTGTTATATTATTATTTGTTGTTTTCTGTGTGTAAATACAGATATGGAGTCAGATGAAGGATGAGTTGAGAAATTGGTAAGAGCCGGTTGGACCAATAGTGGATAATGAGACGAGATTTTGGCTGATATGAGATATCAACCAACGAGAAGAAAAGAAATTCAGCTAATTATGAGACGTTAACTGAATATGAGATGAGATTCTGTTGATGGAGAATTTCCAGATGATGATGAGATGTTAAGGTGAGATCCCGGTCAAGGCAAAATTTTAACTGATGATGAGAAAGAGTTTGAGCATATGTTGAGCATGAGCTAAGAGTTGAGATATGTGAGTGTAGCCGAGTACACTCAAGATTTGAGAACCGCGGTACGCAAGGTTCAACTAATAAGGAGACGAGATTTTGTTGCTATGAGGTATGCAAGTAATTTTACTTAACATGTTAGCTGTAATGTGTCGCGCGTATTTAATTGTTGAAAATACATGTAATAGAATATGTATAAAATGTGTAGACACGTAAAAGATCAATTGAGATTATATGTGTTAGAGAATTGTGGTTATAAAGTGTAGTAATCGGCATCGAGATGAGAATCTCGTGTCCATTTGAGGTAATGTTTTTGATATTGTATATATAGTGTTTGTTGTTTCATAGATGTGACGAGATTTCTATGTACGAGTAAATGTGGTTGAGACCACATGTTTTGTGGGGCCACATAACTAGTATTTATGATTGATCAAAATAAATGGCTGAGATAGCCAAAAGAGTATGAGTTGAGAAAGACGGTGAGTGTGTAGTTGATTGCACACAATAACTGATTATGATTTGACATACTGAGAATTGAACTGTGTGGTTTGGAGTTGTCACAGAATGAGATATTTGTGACAGCGTTATCAGAGGACACTTGAGTAACCACATAAAGAGTACCTTGTGGTTATAATTGAGAGAACCTAGAGTGGTTCATCTAGGCCTTATTGGCTTAGAGATTGAGTTAGTTACTGAGTAAATATGGTTGAGACCACATAATTATGGGACCATATATTGAGTAAATGTGGTTGAGACCACATATTTTATGGGACCATATATTGAGAAAAGGTGGTTGAGACCACATATATTGTGGGGCCGCATAACGAATAAACATGGTGGAGACCACGTAATGAGTACCTTGTGGTTAGAGTAATAAAGATTGTTGTGACTCAGACAAAAGAAGGAGTAACGGTGAGTCTATATGGCTTGAGACCGTAGCGGAGACTCGCTAGAGTCAAAGAGGAAATGGATGGAAATTTGAGAATGGTACGAGATACCATGATCTGATAAGAGGACGGTCTGAGGTACCGTGAGATAGTGTTGAATGATGAAACCAAAGGATGGTACAGGGTACCAAGAGTTAAGGCAGAGTGGTTCTATAGTGTTGTGCTTGCGTGTAGATAGACATGCACTTTATGATGATGCAGAGTAATGAGACATATACTATCCTTGCGTGCGAGTAGATATGAACGTAGCGGTAAGCTTGTGTGGCTTGAAACCTACAGATTGAGGAGAAGACGAATTAGAGGCCGAGTAACAGTACGGGGGTACTATGAGATAGTACAGTGAGTAATACTGTTGAGAAATGTTGTTGTGAGAAAGTGCGTTTGTCACTTAGTCATGTTGAGAGTGTGTGAGATTTCTTTCATGTTGAATAAGACAGAATTCTATAAATGCATGATGAAAATATATGCGTTAAAAAGAGGAGGAAAGTAATTGAAATTGTGATTGATAGGATTCGTTCCTTAGCAATCAAATCGATTACTGCCAATGAGAGAAATTTGTGAATGTCGAGATAACAAAACTACTTATTCGTATGAGACGATGGATAGTAAATTTTGTTATAATAATGTTGAGTTATTTTTGAGATTAAAGAGCTAGTCAAGTGATGAGATATGATTCACCATAGATATTGTTGTGTTAGATGTTAGTATTTTTTTTGTCGTGTGTAGAGATTTTGGTGACTTGTATATATAACCTATTTTGTGTCATTCAAATGAATAAGAGATTGAGATAATAATGACGAAGAAATGACGAGAGTAAAATCCTTACTGATGGTGTGTCAGGAAGAATACATGCGGTTGTGATAAGAATTTATTTGATAATAAATCATCGAGTTTGATAGAGCTAATGATTTAGTGAAATGTGATGTGGACTGTCCACATAAGAGAGGATGTAATGACTTAGTACATCGAGAGAAACAACATGAGTTATGTTGTTAAACTGAGATGAAGTGGAGCTATTATTGGTAGAGAATTATAGTGGTACATTTAGTGAAAACCTGATATATATGCTGAGGTAGAAGCAGAGATAGACGAGATTTTAGAGAATCATTGTACAGTTAAAGGTGATGTAATAACTGAAAAGGGTCTTGTGTGACCAAAGTGTCGAGAGATAAATGTTAAGTCCAGAGGAGACGTGAGTGAAACTCGAGATAGTTTCTGATATTTTATTATTCTGGATTTATATCCTAGTGTTAATGAGTTATGTAACGTAATTAAGACAGTTGAATGTCAGCATCTTTGTGTTGTATGAGTGTTTCTCCTACCTAATCGACGAGAGTGTGCAAACATGAGAAATCAATAAATGGCATGTTGCTATGGGAAGAGTAAATTGAGAGAGAATGTGAGACAGGAATCGGTGAGACCGTTTTCCTTATTGAATTAGAGTAAACCATTTCAAAGAGATTGGAAATGGAAGTTGAATCTCAAATAATTATTGAGATTAGTGTTATAGAAAGAGTGGATGGTACGCTGAGAATATGGCTCGATGTGGACCATAGATATAGGTGTGCGTAAGTGATGATAGTGATTAGAGTATTACTTGAAGAGTGAGGTGAGATACCTTTGTATTGGCAAAGCTATAACAAGGAAGTGCTCTGAAAGAGTGAGTGGTTGTCCATGCGAAATGGTAACAACCAATGTGCTTATAGAGATCATATTACGAGAATAATGGCGGGCGTAAAGATTTTATGGAAAGAGAAGTCGAATGAGAAAGTTTCTAAATGTAAAGTGAATCGAGAGAGAGCTTGAGTTCTATAGCTATATTATGAGTAAATAAGATGCGACAGTATGTACATGTTATATGAGTTGACGAGAGGATAATATCATTATCATACGTAATGATTGATTGCGGTGGTGAGATGATTGTATAAGCCATGCCTAGTCTAAGAGATTCCGAGGACGGAATCTTTTGAAGGGGGTAAGAATTTGTAATACCGTAAATTTTAATTGCGATAGAATAATAGAAACTTTAATATAAACGAGTTTAGATAAGTTAAAATATGAGTTTAGACGTTTAAAAATCAGTTAAGTCAAACCGGGTCGAGTTTTGAAAACCGGGTCGAGTCAAATCGAAATGAAAATGAGAAAATAGCCAACCCGGGTCGTGTTATTGAGCCCGGGTCGTGTTCGACTGGAACCCGGTCGTGTTTATTAAGCCGGAGCGGGTTACGATTGAGCTGAAGAGGAAAGTTTCGTAGCAAAACCCGGGGCGGGTTGAGCAGCCCGGGTCGGGTTGCGGGTAAAAACCCGGGGCGTGTTTGACAGCCCGGGTCGGGTTACGGTGCAGGGTATTTAAACCCATTTCTCCTCATTTCTTTCAATTACGAACTCTCACATTTCAAGAGCGATTTTCAGACCAAAATCCACGATTTTTGAGCTTAGAAATCGAGGGTCTAACGCGAGAAAAGCTTGGTAAGTCGGATTAAACACTTGAATTTCGTTATTGAGTTCTTGAATTGAGGTTAGTATATCTTGAGTTCTAGGGTTTTAAAACCCTAATTGCCAAATCCGATTTTCTGGTTTGAAGTAGCTTATTTATTGTTGATAGATAGCTAATATGTGTTGTGTTGAGTCTCTATTATAGTTATTGTCATATTCCTACGGTTGATTTGGGAAGAAACCGCATAAATTGAGAGTCATGAGAAAATAGTGTATGATATTCATAGTTGTGATCTTTATTAGCTATGATTCTTGATCTAATGAGTTAGATGTGGTTAAATTGTTTTGAGAATGTTGAGGTATGATATGTGATGTTGTTTTGAGCAGATACACACAGGAGGGAAAGAGATACACGAGGCACGGGTGGACCACCGACTGAACAGACATCAGGTGAGTAGTTAATTGTTAGATGAATCATGCTTGTTGAGATGTTTAATACACAAGAATTATGCTATGTTTTGATTGGTTGAGTATAACCAAATTTGAATATATAGAACAAAGAGTTATAATGTGTATATTACACTTGGGACTGAGATAGTCCGTTGAGCTTAATTAAAATGAGAATTTATTTAGACTATGGTGATATGACCAAGTCTAGCGAACAGGAGCCGGTACGCGTAAATTGAGGGTCTCACATATTAAGCCGATATTAAGTGAGTACTTTCTAGTACTTGAGTAGAGTTACACTTGTTTGATGCAGAGTATATATATTTTTGTTTATATATTTTTATGTGTTATGTCATATTTTATGAGACTAAGTGGTAGAGTAATATTGTTATTTTGGATTATAAATGATGAGTTGAGTATAAACACTGATTAATAGAGAAGAGTATATGCTAGCGTGACTGAGGTAATGAGATCTTGCATTTGATTATTATAACAATGATAAACGTTGTAAGTGAGTTCATATATAGTTGTGTTATATAGTTTTGTGTGGAATAGTATCGCTATGAGGGCTATTGAGTTTAGTAAATGGTTAAAAAGGAGTATATGTGAATTGGAAATTGAGTTTACGAGTATTACTGATTATGATACTTATGATTGAGTTGATGTTGCTAACATTTAGCCAGAGTTTATAAAGCTAATATGCTTGCAGGTTCCTAATTAATAGAAGAGGGATTTTGCTAATGAGAATAGCAAGAGAGGAAGTTGAGGATGTTTATTGAGAAAGACTCGTGAAATATAATTGAAATTACTCACTAAGCTTTATAAGCTTACACTTGAGTTGTATGTTGTTTTGCAGGTATCTGTAGCAGTGATAGGGGAAGGCATGTGATAAAAAGAGATTGACAAGTTTAGAGCCTGTCCTTTAGTTGAATTAGATTATTTGTAATGCCTGGTAAATTTGTAAGGACCTTTTATGTAAATATTCATGCTGATAACATCTTGATCCTTAGTTTGAGTACAAGTATACCCAATTGGATGTATAATTGTTGAAAATTTTTGGGTGTTACACGCCGCGCGCCGCAATTCAACTATTGAATTTGTACGACTTTAATCCCTGACCTCTTGATTAATCTAATTAATGCCACAGAAATTAATCCAATTAATTTCTGATTAATTATTAATCAATTAATATAGTTTCTAATTAATATATTATCACTTTAATATATTAACAAACCATATCTTTTATTTCTATTGATTTATTAATCCCATAATAAACCAACCTTTCTCTCTACCGAACTTTCTACCAACCTCCAGCTATGAGGGCAACCCAAATGGACTTTGCTTCTATTAATTAGGTAAATACAAATTATTAGTCATGGCTTAGACACCTAATCCAACAGTCTCCCACTTGGATAAGTCTATGACTATAATTACCAATTTAACCTCTGATTAATCAGCAACCTGCAGCTTCCTAGAAACTGCTGCCGAACTCTGACCTAGTCAGTTCTCTCCATAGATAAGTGATCAGATGATCCTCCGTCCAACAAGATATTTTCAGACATGAGACATGGATTGAGATCAATCTCTGTCTGACACACTGTTTCCCGATTTCCGATTTTGCTTATGACTTTTAGACTTCTAATTGAATGAATCAATTTAGTCTTGGCTGGCCCGCGCTTCAGTCAACTTCAAAATCATCGAGTGGCCAACAGATATCTGTTTCCCGTCTGGGTCAAGGAAGAATAAGCTTCGACTAATATGTTATATCTTTTACTCGACAAATCACTCACAACAGCACGTTTTATAACACCGAGTTACCGATGCGTTTTCGTACTATCAATGAACAACCGCCTTGCAAATTATAACTCATATCTCTCCACTTTAAGACCATAAGATATTATCGTCTCAACATTGCTCGTGATATAATCCATGAAGCAATCCATTGAGCGCGGGTTTATCCAATACTCAAATCTCCATTTCCAAGTGCTCATGAACGTTGCAGCAATCTTATTGCTATGTCTAACTCCTTAGACAATCTACAAACCAATTCATGACAGTCTTCCTTCATACTTACTCCCTAAGAGTATGAGCGACTGTGGATATTTGAATAATCCAATTATTCAGGAAGTAAAACATGCAAAAACGAAACATAAAATCTGACTGGCAACTACTCCTGCTAATTACCAAGTCTCCACGAGGTAATCACCAAGTCGGATTTATCATAACTATTATCGGTTTCTTATTCTCTTTTAAACTTTCAATTCAAGCCTTTTATATCTATGTCTATGACCTTTTCACTCTTTCTATGTATCCAAGTGTCTAACACTTATACACTTTATTGCAGATGATCCTATCGGATACTCTTCCGATGATATCTCAATTTGTCATTTTGTCATTTTGTCATTCTCTCTCACAAATCCATTCCGGTGATGTGTACCGTGACTGCCCATGGTTCTCGGGTCTTTAGTCCACATGACTACACCCTAAGACAATTTCGAGGTGTCATGATGTGCCGGTGAACCACACACGCTCCATCAGAAACCAACAAAATTCTTTAACCATGAAGTCCTACTGCACCACGTTCTGGTGTAAACAATTACCGATTTGAAAACCCTTCCAAATCAATTACCCTAATCATTTCCCAATGATTTCTCACGCCTGTTCAAAAATCCATTCAGTATTCTCAGCCAGGCAATATCCTGAATCCAACTTACAATGCTCTAAGCATTAAGTCATCAGGATATGATCACAACACTTCTGATTTGTCCAAGAGGCTCGAGGAACCTGATGTAATCTCATTCCAAGCCCTTTCGGAATCCGAAGATTACCAATAATCCTCGTGTCATGATTTCCGGAAACCATTTCCATTCGGGGACTCTTTCTTATGTATCTTGAATCCCATCAAGATCATATTCTCAACGGCTAAGTCAATACTATCAGTCTCATCTATCTGATAGATGTCTATGAACTACGTGAGCATGTTGCACCTTCTTTGTTTCTTTCATGCCAATTCATTACACTTTACAATGACAGGAAACTCCATTCCTGGGGTTATGCATCTTGAATCTCATCAAGATCATATTGGCAGAATTCTGATCTATCTAATAGATGTTCACAACCACCTAAGTATGTTGTATCTCTTAAAGTCTTTCATAGCGAACCGTTTCTTAACACCAAGTCATTACACTTTGTAATGATAAGAGACGTTTCCTAGAACCAGTATGTAACCCACATACAATGATAGCAGATAACAACGATACTCCCACTGGCTTTGACACCGTTATATGACTCTTTCGGACTATTCACAAAATCCAGAACTTATGGCACATTTTGCGAAACCGAAATCCAAACCTTTCCGACATATTAAAGGAAATCTTTCAGGCTATTCACAAAATCCAAACCTTTTGGCCTATTTTGAGAATCTGAATATCCTCTCTTGCGAGATGCCCATGGGACGTATCCCGGGGCCATGTACCTTTTGTAATGGCATGCTCTATGTGAGTCCATATTAGTGTGCCGGTAAACCACACACGCTCCACTAACGACTCACACTATGCCACGCAGAATCCTCTCGGATTACATCTTCTATTGAGAGTGCATCTCTCAGAATCAGTTGCTTGACTCCAAGTGATGACTCATTCAACCAGATGTTTTGTAAGTACATTTCTATGTTCCCTTCTTTTGATGATTCAATTACTCCCACTGGTTCCTAGACCAGTTGTAAAGATCAATCAAACTGTCACATAGACTGTGTCTCGCGGTAAGGTTCTCTTATTTGGCAGCAACTGGGCTCACCAATGCTTCCAGCAGTCGGATTACTTATCCGTACCATCTTTAGTGTTTTACCACTACCCGGTATATCACCCAAATCATAACTCCTTATGACAGCGACAATAACTACTGGTCAAGCGAAGAGAGGGTATGTCAGGTTTAACAGGAATCTAATTCCTGGTCAAGTCCCAGTGGTGACTAAAGGTTCTTTCACTTGGCTAATCCCTGAACTCATTCAGAATTATTCTTACTCCCACTGTTTCCTTAGAACTTGAGTTCTTTCTAAAAGTACTCTTCTTTCAAAGGATAACCGGAATGGCCAATGAAATGACATTGCTGATCAGTTTCAGGCTTGTCATGAGATTCAGACGAATGCTACATGACCTTGGACTTTCTATGTACTAGTGGGATGATCCCAGCTTTACATTTCAGACAGTGTCAACATAACCTACTTAGTCTAAGATGTGGTCGGAATATGGCTTTTGCGGTCTGACTGGTTGAATATTCAATTCATTGAAATATTAGTCGGAAATGTATCCAGTGTATCTTATACACCGAGGATCAAAACTATTTCGATCAATGCTCCATCATCTTCCCTAAGACACATTATAACCATTAGTGTTCTTGGAAGAGGATAAACTATGAAACATTTTCTCAGTCTATGTTGTTACTCAGGTTCTGTTGATCTTATGCTTCCTTTGAAATCTTTGAACACTTCAAGATTCCAATCAATCGCTTATTCCGATAAACGAAGCCATATTTGTCAAACTATTTGGCAAATATTTTGAAGCATAACTAATCGTGTTCTGTTCGAAGATTCGAGCAATACACAGTAACTTATGTGTCTGTTGCTCAAAATCTTAATACCTTTACAGTTCCATGTAAATTTATGACTTTGTTAATATTGTTCAAGACATGCAATCATCACTTGACTCCAAGTCAACTGATTCCAAAATCCTATCCATTGGATTTTGGGTGATTCCTTTCTTCCCACAATTAATTTTATTAAGCACTCAATTCATCATGTGACTCTAAGTCAAATGATTCCAAAGTCCTGTCCAACTGGACCTTTGGTTGAAGTGATTCTCATAAAATTCACTTTAACAATCATAAAGAACACAATTTACAAATCCAATCCCATTGGATGTATCAACATTCAAGTTATTACCATTTATGCCATTAACACATTCACACAACATTTCGAGGACAATTAAAACAATCATGTTTCCAAAAAAAAATTTATTTCATTAAACCAGAATTATCCTCAGAGCAATGTACTATGCGAATCCATGTCGTAAGTATCTATAAACTAATAACAAGAACAAATATCTAGCTTAACTCAAAAACCGCACGAGCTCCAGATCCAATCCGAATATGCTCCTGTGCGACACCATCCCGCATCCTCCAGAGTTCGTGCATACAAAGCACATGAGGATCAGGTATTCTGAGTTTTAAGATATTTATGAGTTTACCAAACGGTTTGGCTTTGGAGCATTTTTCCAATCTTTCCGTGACTGTGTCCCACCTTGTGGATTCCCAGTTTGAAACATCGAACAATCGGTCCAGACGATCTGGATCATTTCTTGATGCACCTTAATACTGGACTCAATCCTGAAGCAGCTGAATTAATGGAACTATGCTTCTCCATGAACGATTCATACA
Organism: Cichorium intybus; assembly: GCA_023525715.1. Lineage (NCBI taxonomy): Eukaryota > Viridiplantae > Streptophyta > Magnoliopsida > Asterales > Asteraceae > Cichorium > Cichorium intybus. The sequence goes on along the minus strand of CM042011.1, from coordinate 129,228,323 downwards.
GAGTCGACATTGAATGCACTTCCACGATTGTCTTATCCGGTTACCCTTTTCTGTTCATCTGGATGAACGGATCAGCGAGTCGAGCTAATGCTTAACTCCTGATCACAAGGGGAAACCAGTTTTATACTGTTCGCCTATGTATCCCTCAAACTTGGGAACACGTAAACTGGTGCTACTTCCTTATAGCTTGCAACTTCAAGCTCTTTGAAGATCCTAGTTCATTCCCTTTATTCAACCAGTTCATGGAACCTTTCCTGAACTAGCTGTGCCAACTTATCTGACCCCAGGGATTCTAAATCCCTGCGGAACTCGGGGTCAATGATCAATAGCATAAGGCAACGAACTTCCTTGGACTCAATAGTCAAGGAGTCATGCTCATCACAAGCTGCTGTGTGATGCCATGTTTGGGAGCGGACACTCAGTCGGATATGGTTCGCCAGAAAAACTAAGAACTATTCTCTAATTGCAAAACCATATCACATAGTTCAGGCTAGTCAGCCTTACCATACTAAACATGTGCTTTCTGAAGCTCTCAGAAATGGGTGAAGGAGGGGAAGGAGGAGAATGACACTTTCTTCAGACATATATAAAATTTGAATTTATTCGTTTAATTAATCCTTTTAAATAATTACCCAATATATATTATTTAACAAGGCTAGGATCCAAAATACCCCAACTATGCTGTGAAGAGGGATGTCGTAGTCACAACACAGTGGTCATTAAGGTAGATAACTTTTATCAATTTCAGTCTTATGAAATTCCTAGATCTGTGAGATTCATTGAACTGTTCAATGGCATGTTTAATCTCGGATATGCCCCACCGTTTGTGACTGGGATGCCGAGGATCAAAAACCGGGTGTGAATAACCATGCAAATTAGCTTGGCACTCTCGGGGTCCATTATCATCTCAAATTGATGTGCCGGTTAACCACACACGCTCCATCAACAATGATAACACCCGAGAAACCCATTGCCACTCTTTATGAACCCCCATTGGTGTGCCGGTAACCCACACACGCTCCACCAACGTTTCATAAAGTGCAATGTGCAATTTCATGGGTTAGCATCAAATTCACATTTTTTCTAAAGTAACTAGATTGGGAATTCTTGTACGGGTTCTAGTACTTTGATCATTATACTTTTAATGATTAAGCGGTCCTATCAAAACTGTTCGGCTAACGACCCTCCACTGATCAGGCGAGCGGTGGGTGAGAGAGTTCACCCATTAGACCGCCATTTTATAAGCAGTCTCCTTATACCCACTTTATAGACCAGCTTCGTGAATGAGGCCTACTAATGATTTGACTAACCAATTTATCTTATACATATAGTATTAAACCTTTAATAATATATATAAGATGTATTTTAAATCTTTTTAAAATATTCCTGGTTTATCTTTTTAATTTCCTGAAATTTAACTATTAAATTTCAAATTAAATTAAACCTTTAATTTGATTTAATTTATCTTTTAATTAAACTATTAATTAAATTAATTAAATCTAGATATTTTAAACCTTTTAAAATATTTTAGGATTTATCCTTTAATTTTCGAAATTTAACCATTAAATCAAAATTAAATTAAATTCCTTGAATTATCTTTTAATTAAACAATTAATTAAATTAATTCAAATGTAGATAGGTTTTTCCAAATTAATCAAATCAATTTAAACCTATCTTAAACCCCTAATTATCGAATTCAAACAAACTGGGTTTAAGGTTATCCAATTAATTAACCAATTAAAGTTACCAAAAATAGAAAACCTCCTAAAACCCTAATGCCAAATTTCGAAAATTACCAGGGGAAGGAATAGGGTTTCTAAAAAACAAAACCCTAAAACGATATCAGGCCCAAAGAGTTTATAAACAATAAACCCTAAATATTAGGAAAACTATTACAGCCATTCAATAAGAAAACAACCAAAAGCTCTGATACCACTGAAAGGTTTTCCGCAACCATGAACTAAAAACCTAAGTTCACATGCAACCTAGAAAAGATCTATGTTTTCTTACTTTGAACATGTAACTAATTCCTAAAGGCCAAACAAAAATAACTAAAAGAATAAATTAGAAAAACTAACCTTTAGTTTTAATCTTGAAGCTAAGCAGCACAAGTGTCCTGCCTCAAATGAGGTCACACCCAGGGAGGCAGAGGGTGGACCGAAAATTCCAGAGAGAATAATAGAATGAGCAACTGATAATGAGGTCTAGGGTTCCCTATTTATAGGGAACCAAGTGGCAAAGCTAGAAACCCTAGCCGCAGCCCATTTTCCGGATTATTTGTACGCGCGCCGCGGCCAGATCGTTTGCACGCCACGCGCCGCAATTCAACTATTGAATTCGTACGAATATGTACGCGCGTCGCGGCCTTTACATTGGCGCGCCGCGCGCCGCAATTCAACTATTGAATTTGTACGACTTTAATCCCTGACCTCTTGATTAATCTAATTAATGCCACAGAAATTAATCCAATTAATTTCTGATTAATTATTAATCAATTAATATAGTTTCTAATTAATATATTATCACTTTAATATATTAACAAACCATATCTTTTATTTCTATTGATTTATTAATCCCATAATAAACCAACCTTTCTCTCTACCGAACTTTCTACCAACCTCCAGCTATGAGGGCAACCCAAATGGACTTTGCTTCTATTAATTAGGTAAATACAAATTATTAGTCATGACTTAGACACCTAATCCAACAAAAGCAAGTATAACTCTACTCAAGTACTAAAAAGTACTCACCTGATATCGGCTTAGTACATGGAACTCCCAAGCCACGCGTACCGGACTCCTGTTCGCTAGACTTGGTCGTATCACCATAGTCTAAATCAATTCTCTAATATCCACAACTATCTCAATAACATCTATCTCAAATGTATAAATCAAAAGAGGAAAAATGAGTATAAACGATAGATATCAACCTATATTTACCAAAACCCCCAAATCCGCGGTTTACTTATTCAACCGTAGAAACTCGACAATAATTACACCAATAACTCTAAATGTATCCACTAACAATCTACTAACAACATATATAACAATATATAGCTAAATCACTGAATCAAAAGTTAGGGTTTCAAAACCCCAAAACCAATAAATTACTCACCTCGATGAATTAGGAATCATGAGCGAGTTTACGGGGTTAGATTGGAGTCTCCCTACGCTTCCTTATGCATCTCCAAGCTTAATTTTGGCAGAAAATCGCCCCTACAGCTCTCAAAATCGATTTAGGTCTTTTTATCCTCGAAATGAAGTTCACAACACTTAAATGGGGGTATGCACAATGTTAGCGGCGCTAACATCTAAAGTTAGCAGCGCTAACATATAAAAATCTGCCCATGTCGATTTGCACACTCCGTGTGACTCACTGCTTCACCCCACTGCATTGGTACATGACCCGTGTGATCGAACACGACCCGTGTTGGTCCGGTAGAGGCTAAAATCAGTTTATAAAGCATCTTTACACGACCCGTGTGACTCTACACGACCCGTGTAACCTCTTTTTGACACTTTTAAGGCTCAAACTTCTTCCAAATGGGTTTCTAACCACCCAAACTCATACAATAGCCTAACTAATCTTAATCACACCGAGATTAGTATATAACAAAATGCCTCAACCTCTTCTTACTCATCAAACACTCAAAACTCAAAGACATTCATAAATGATTGCCACACGACTCTAAGCAACTCATAGCTAGAACCATACGAACTATAAGGTAATAACTCTACTTACCTTAATAAGCATCTAAAAAAAAATGGGTCTTACAAATATTTTCTTTTCTTTTCTTTTCTTTTTAGTTTTTGGTTTTCAATTTAATTGTCTGTATGTTCTAAATTCTTTTATAAGTTTAAAACTTAATTTTGGTACAAGTTGATGTGTTGATAGTAGATTACCAAACGTTTGATATGATCGTGCTATTGGATTAGGTGTCTAAGCCATGACTAATAATTAAGTATTTACCTATTTAATAGTAGCATAGTCCATTTGGGTTGCCCTCATAGCTGGAGGTTTGGTAGAAAGTTCAGTAGAGAGAAAGATCGATTTATTATGTGATTAATAAATCGATAGAAATATAAAACGGAATAGTTTGTTAATATATTAATGTGATTATATATTAATTAGAAACTATAGTAATTGATTAATAATTAATCAGGAATTAATTGAATAAATTCTGTGGCATTAATTGGATTAATCAAGAGGACAGGGGATAAAGTTGTTCCAACTCGAAAGTTGAATTGACACACGCGGCGCGCCCAGGTATGAGCCGCGACGCGTGTACTGGTAATCCGGAAAATGGCTTAGAGATAGGGTTTATCTCTGTTTGAAAGTCAAACGAGGTTTATCTCTAAGGGTCATTTGGTTGCCTATAAATAGGGACCCCTGGACCGCATAATTTGTTGTGAATTCTCTCCTCTCTCTCTGAATTTTTCGAGATCCACAATCCTCCTAGCTTGGGTGTGACTTTCATTTGAGGCAGGATATTTTTGCTGCTTAGCTTCCAAGAAACTTAAGGTTGGTTTTTCAATTTTAATCTTTAGTTTTATTGTTGGCCTTTAGGAAGCCTGTTATATGTTCAATAGTAGAAAACATAGATCCTTATAGGTTGCATATGAACTTAGGTTATTTAGTTCATGGTTGCAGAAAACCTTTCAGTGGTATCAGAGCCTGTCTTGTTTTCTTGTTGAATAGTTATAACTGTTTTAGGGTTTAAAGCTTATAAACCCTAATATATATATGGATCGATTTCTTGGATTAGGGTTTTTGAAACCCTAATTCCCCCATTTGTAAATTTCGATTAAGCCTTTTAGGGTTTTAGGAGGTTTTCCTTTTTGGTAACTTTTGGTTAATTAAATGGGTAACCTTAAACCCCATTACTTGAAATCGAAATCTAGGGGGTTTAGGATAAGTTTTAATTAATTTGATTAATTTGGATAAACATATCTTCATTGAATTAATTTAATTAATTGTTAATTAAAAGATAATTCAAAACGGATTTAATTAATTTTTTAATTATCGAAAAAATTAAGGATAAAATCCGAAATATTATTTTAAGGGTTTAAAATAATAAGATTTAATTAATTTAATTAATTGTTAATTAAAAGATGATTAAATCGGTTTTATAGGTTTAATTTAATTTTAAATTTAAAAGTTAAATTGGTAAAATTAAAAGATAAACCTGGAATATTTTAAAGAGTTTAAAATACATCTTATATATGTTATTAATTGTTAACACTATATGTATAAGATGAAATTGGTCAGTCAATTCAATAGTAGGCCTCATTCACGAAGCTGATCTATAAAATGGGTATAAGGAGGCTGCCTATAAAATGGCGGTCTAATGGGTGAATACTCTCGCCCACCGCTCGCCTGATCAGTGGAGGGTCGTTAGCCGAACAGTTTTGATAGGACCGCTAAATCATTAAAAGTATAATGATCAAAGTACTAGAACTTTTACACAAAATCCCAATCTAGTTACTTTAGGAAAAATGTGATTTTGATGCTAACCCATGAAATTGCACATTGCATATTATGAAACGTTGGTGGAGCGTGTGTGGTTTACTGGCACACCAATGGGGGTTTATAAAGAGTGGCAATGGGTGTCTCGGGTGTTATCATTGTTGATGGAGCGTGTGTGGTTTACCGGCACATCAATTTGAGATGGTAATGGACCCCGAGAGCACCAATCTAATTTGCATGGTTATTCACACTTGGTTTGTGATCCTCGGCATCCCAGTCACAAACGGTGGGGCATATCTGAGATTAAACATGCTATTGAACAGTTCAGTATATCTCAAAAGAAACTAGGAATTCCATTATAATAAGATTATTTTCCGCGGTGGAATTGGCTGAATCGTCATTCGCCTACCTTTATAAAATTTGCAAATAGATTACGGCATCCCTCTTCTATGTTGTAAATTGTTATAGCTGGATCCAAGCCTTATTTTATATTGGGTTGTTATAAGGACCGACAAGCATCTAATTAAACTTACCTTCTTTTATAGATGTCTTCTGTTGATCAATCCGCTCCCCACTCCAACTCCAGTGTTCCCTCAATCCTGTTATTATGTTCCAATGTTCAATTGAACGGGACAAACTACAATGACTGGATTAGAAATATCAAGATGGCTCTGAGGTACGAGAACAAAGAGTATGTTTTCGAGACTGAGCTTGTCGATATTGACCCTGAAACTGCTACTCCCAAGGAGCTTGCCTCGTACCAAAAACATTCTGATGATGCGACCAAAGTGGCCTGCATCATGATCGCCACAATGAACCCCGAATTGCAAAGGATATACGAAGACTACTGGTCCTTTGAGATGCACAAGGAGCTTGCGGAAAAGTTCCACAAGCAAGAGCGCATCGAGAGGTGCGAGGTGGTCAAGGACTTCACGAGCGGCAAGCCTAGAGATGGAGAGTCCATCTGCACTCATGTGCAAAGGATGCAAGGCTACGTGGAGCGGCTTAGGAAGCTTGCGATGCCTGTATACGAGGAGTTGGCCGTTGACATAGTGCTTAACTCCTTGCCGAGTTCTTATGACCAGTTCAGGCTGGCTTATCATTTGAACAACAATCAGGCTACCCTGTCTGAGTTACATCGTATGATTCGGACTGCTGAGGAAGGGATGAAGGGTAAAAGTGTACCCTCGGTTAATGAACCCGTCTTAGCCATTGGAAGTGACAAAGGAAAGAAAAGGAAGGACCCTCCTAAGCAAAATTGGAGGGATAAGGTTCAGGTCGGGTCGTCTAGCAATGCCTCGAGAACCAAGTCTTCCCACATTCCTTGTGTGGCCAACCCCGATGAAGCCAACTGTTTTTATTGCAAAGAGAAGGGCCATTGGAAGAGAAGCTGCCCCAAATACTTGCAGGATGTCAAGGATGGGAAAGTAAAGCCATCGACAGCAGGGAGGTGGAGCACGGTAGACTGAACTTGATCATGGGCAATAGGAGATCGTCCCCCGTTACCAAGATCGGCGTTTATAGTTTGGTGCTTAGTAGTGATGTTAGCTTAGAGTTATTTAATTGTTGCTATTCGCCAGAAATGGCAAGAAACATTATTTCATTTCACGCATTGTTCAGTTAAGGATTTCAATTTTCTTTTGATAATAAAATTGGTTCTATTTCTGTTTTCAAAAATGGTATTTTGATTTTTACTGCTTATCCTTGTGATGGTGTGTATGAAACTATTGAATGTGTTGACAATTTAGGACATAGTGTAAATTATATTGATTCTACTAGTGGTGTAGAAAAGGCATGCTTGTGGCATAGTCGGCTTGGGCACATCAGCAAGAAACGCATCGCCCAACTCCAAAAGGATGGAGTGTTGGAATCATTCGACCTCAGGTCGGATGATGTATGCGAATCTTGTATGTTGGGTAAGATGACTAAATCACCTTTCAAAGGGTCTTTTGAAAGAGGTGAGGGTCTGCTGGACATCATTCACACGGATGTGTGTGGTCCATTCAGATCAACCACAAAGGATGGCACGCGGTTCTACGTGACCTTTACTGACGATTTTAGTAGATACGGTTATATCTACTTAATCAAGCATAAGTCAGATACCTTTGAAAAGTTCAAAGAATTTAAGAACGAAGTAGAAAATCAATTAGGCAGGAAGATAAAGATGCTCAGGTCCGACAGAGGCGGAGAGTATCTTAGTATCGAGTTCCTAGACTATCTGAAGGAATGCGGAATAGCTTCGCAGTTGACACCTCCCAGAACACCACAGTTGAACGGTGTTGCCGAGAGGCGTAACCGAACCCTGTTAGACATGATTCGTTCCATGATGAGTCGAGCTTCACTTCCCATTCACTTTTGGGGTATGCCTTAGAGACTGCCTCCCATATCCTCAATCTTGTCCCTACTAAGAAGGTTGCTAAAACACCTTATGAAATGTGGACGGGGAAAGTTCCCTCGTTGGCACATATCAAAGTCTGGCGTTGTGAGGCTTTCGTTAGACGAGAGACTCAAGACAAACTCGCAGAAAGAAGTGAAAGGTGTTTCTTCCTTGGTTATCCCAAACAGTCTTTTGGATATCTATTCTACAGACCAAGCGAGGACGTGGTCTTTGTAGCTAGACGAGTGGTCTTGAAAGAGAGAGAGAGAGAGAGAGCTCATATTCAAATAGGACAGTGGGAGTACCATTGATCTTGAAGAAATTCAAGAGCCATCAGATGATGCAACCTTAGGAGAGACTAGCAACCAACATGAGGAAGAAGTTCCTGTTGGTCCTACATCTCTTAGGCGCTCAGGTAGGGTTAGCATGCCACCCGAGTTTTATGGATTCCATTTAACTACGGATGGGGACACGTTTGTCAGTGATAGGACACTGACAAATTTGGATGAACCAGCTAACTACCAGGAAGCAGTGGTGGGCCCTGAGTCTGCCAAGTGGAAAGAGGCCATGGATAGCGAGATCAAGTCCATGTATGACAATCAAGTTTGGAACTTGGTTGACAATGTACCGGGTCGAAAGACAGTCGGGTGTAAGTGGATCTTCAAGAAGAAGACCGACATGGACGGAAAGGTACACACTTTTAAGGCAAGACTGGTTGCAAAGGGCTTTACTCAAACCCCAGGGATTGACTATGACGAGACCTTCTCACCAGTAGCCAAGATAAAGTCTATTAGGATAATGCTGGCCATAGCTGCATTTCATGACTATGAAATTTGGCAGATGGACGTAAAAACCGCTTTCCTTAATGGGAAGTTGACTGAGGATGTTTACATGAATCAGCCAGAGGGTTTTGTCGATGCAAAGTATCCCAATAAGGTGTGTAAGCTTGAGAGATCAATCTACGATTGAAGCAAGCTTCTCGCAGCTGGAATCTTTGTTTCCATGAGAAAGTCAAAGAGTTTGGCTTCTCTAGGAGCGAGGATGAGTCCTGCCTATATGTCAAGGCTAGTGGGAGTATAGTCACCTTTCTGGTGCTGTATGTCGATGACATACTGCTCATGGGAAACGATATTCCAACCTTGAAAGATGTCAAGGCTTGGCTTGGGAAATGTTTCGCCATGAAGGACCTAGGAGAGGCTGCCTATATTCTCGGGATAAGAATATTGAGAGATAGGAAGAAGAGACTAATTGGACTTAGTCAGGGTACATACTTGGAAAAGGTACTAAAGAGGTTTAGTATGGAAAATTCCAAGAAGGGAGAGCTGCCTATCCAAAGTAATGCAAAATTGAGTAAGACTCAAAGTCCGAGTACAGACGAGGAAATAGCTGAAATGAGTCGGGTACCTTACGCTTCGGCTGTAGGATCGATCATGTACACTATGACGTGTACTCGCCCTGACATGACTTTTTCTTTAAGCATGGTCAGTCGGTACCAGGGCAACCCTGGAAGGGCGTATTAGATAGCTGTGAAAAATATACTCAAGTATCTGCGAAGGACAAGGAACATGGTGTTAGTCCTCGTTGTAACGCGAAGACACTCTTTTTATGTAAATATAATAAAAAGGGTAAATTGGTCATTTTACCTTGGAAGGGTAATTTGGTCTTTTGGACAGAAAAGAATTTGGTTTGAAATAATATTTTGAGTTTTGGACTTAAAATGTTATAAAAACTGAAATTAGTCGTTTTACCACAAAAGGGTATTTTGGTCATTTGACCATGTGCGGAACCAATTGGGTAAAAATATTGTTGCTTGTGGCAAAAATATAAGAAATGAAAGTTTTATTGTCATAAAACTTGATTGTTGTGGTCAAAGTTCAAGAAAATGAACTTTAGGACTAAAAATGTAAAAATTGGATGTATAAATAAGAGAGAGTTGACTCTCTCTTTGACTAGCCATTTGTGCAGCAACGGGAGGAGCAAGGAAGATGCGATTTCTGCAGGAAATCATGGAATTGAAGTAAGGAATTGGAATCATAGCTTGGAATTGGTGATTCCTATGTTAATCAAGGTTAGTAAACTTGATTTTAACCAAGTTCTTGAAGTGTTCTTGATTTGGTTTTATAGAAACTGAAATTTGTAAATTTCAGTTATGTTTATGTGGTTTAAATGGTTTAATACTTCCATTAAGTTATGCTAAAAGGACTTAATTCAAGAAAATGGAAGTAGATTGCTATTTGTGATGAATTTTGAAGTTTTGGGGTTTTGGAACTAAGAACCCTAATTCTTCATTTTGATTGATTTAGTTGTTTTTTAATGGTTGAAAACCTTGTATTAATAGAAGGTTTTAGCCTAGGAATAAACCTCAAACGATTAAGTCGAGCAATAAGTGCTTAAAAATGGAAAAATGGAAAATTCTAGCATAAAATCGGAGTTTCTGCACTTCTGTCCAGCGCTCGCGACTAGAGCAAGGGCTCGCTCGCGACTCGAAGAGGGTCCTTTGCGACTCGAGCACTTGTCTGGTCGCGACTCGAGCCCTGGGCAGAAACCAATTTGTCTTCTGTGAATTTTCCAAGTTTGATTTTGATGCTAGGCTTATCCGATTGACCTGAAATTTTAAACATAGGTCTAATATGTTGTAAAACTTCATGGAAAATTATCGGAATACGAATACGACCTCCCGAAAGTACTGTAGTAGAATACGCGTATTTCGGGAAGTGTATTAAATTTTATATAACGATGGTTATTGATTGGAAATACTTGGAAATGGTTCCCAATTGAATTGTATAGGACTCTTGTGTAGTAGAGTCAACTAAAATGGTTATTAACCTATTATCATTTGGTATATAAATGAATAAATAGGTACGGGATAAATGGTTGTGGTGCACGCAAAAGCAAGAAACAACCGGATTCAAATGCAGCTAGCATCCAGGTGAGTAATCTCACTGATATCATATGTGATATATGATGATTGAATTGTTACAGGTTGAAACAGCTTCGAGGGACGAAAACGACAAGTGTAAAAATATATGTAAAAGACAAGATCAGATAAGCCGTGAGTCATTGCGATGACAAGAACGGAACTGTGAGTCAATACATATATATATACGCTATGATAGACAAGATCGGATAAGCCGTGAGTCTAGGCAACAGCGGGCTAACCCGTGAGCCATATTTTATTTTGATGAGTCAAACTTATATAGACAAGACCGGATAAGCCGTGAGTCTAGGCAACAGCGGGCTAACCCGTGAGCCAAGGCAACAGCGGGCTAACCCGTGAGCCATATTTGATTTTGATACAAGCTGTTAATAGATGGTGCGGCCACTTGTGGCTATGATATTGGATGCTATATCCAACTAGTGCGGCCTATACGGCTATGATATTATTACAGGTACATGGTGCGGCCTTTTGGCTATGATATCGGGTTATTGAACCCAGCTGGTGCGGCCTGCGGGCTATGATTTATATATTGATAATGTTTTTGTGCGGCTTATATAGCCATGACATATGATGCAGTCCATTGTGACTAAGAAACATGGGACAGAAACGATAGATATGATTATCTATGCAAATAACTGATGTGGTTTGATAATTGCAGGTTGTAATGAAGTAGCCTGTAAGGCTACAAAATTAGGGTGTGAAATCCTAAGAGATATATGGTCAGCCAGTAAGGCTATGAGTTTGGATTCGATATCCAGACAGATATACGAATATATTTGATACATGTTATTTGCAGATACGATTACTCACTGAGCTTTGTAGCTCATACCGTTTGTTAAATGTCCCTGCAGGTTAGCATAACCCTGGTAAGGGTAAGGATAAAGTCCGTGACTCAAGAAGTGGACTTGTAGATGCTGTCAGTAGCAGCCCGGCTTTAAAGGAGATTTGGTATTTTATACTCTCCTTGATACGCTTGTACCTATTTTTATTAAAATATACCCCTTTTGTTATGGTTTTAAGTACTGAAACTTTTGTTAAAAATGAAAAATTTTCAGGGGTGTTTTTGTTTTAAAAGCCGGGTGTTACACTCGGTGGCAGTGATACCTTGAGAATTGAAGGATATTTAGATGCCAGTTTTCAGATGGATAGAGATAGTGGTCGGTCTCAGTCGGGCTGGGTATTCCTCTTGAACAGTGGAGCAGTTACTTGGAAAAGTTCCAAGCAAGAAACAGTGGTTGATTCTACGTGCGAATCAGAGTACATAGCAGTAAGTGAAGCGTCAAAGGAAGCGGCTTGGCTGAAGAACTTTATCGGTGACCTTGGAGTAGTCCCGAGTATTCAGGAGCCCTTGGAACTGTTCTGCGATAACGAAGGCGCGGTCGCCTTGACAAAGGAACCGCGAGACCATGGAAAGTACAGGCATATCGACAGAAAGTACCACTACATAAGACATAGAGTAGAAGAAGGTCACCTCCTTGTAAAGAGGGTATCATCGGAAGATAATCCTGTAGATCCCTTGACAAAGGCTCTGAGTAGGATTAAGCACAATCAGCATGCTACGAGCATTGGATTGAGAGATGATATAAGTTTTGTAATTAGATAGGTTTCTGAAACTTGTAACAATGTTATTGTATTTGACTTTTGTGATTTAGTAATGGAGATTTATTAATGAGTAATGGTTTACTACTTTTGTCAATACTTTATCATTGTGTTTCATTTTTTGCATGTTTTACTTCTTGAATAATTGGATTATTCAAATATCCACAGTCCTCATACTTTTAGGGAGTAAGTATGAAGTAAGACTGTCATGAATTGGTTGTAAATTGTCTAAGGAGTTAGACATTGCAATAAGATTGCTGCAACATTCATGAGTACTTGGAAATGGAGATTTGAGTATTGGATAAACCCGCGCTCAATGGATTGCTTCATGGATTACATCACGAGCAATGTTGAGACGATAATATCTTTTGATCTTTAAGCTAAGACATATGAATTATGATTTACTAAGCGGTTGTTCATTGATAATGCGAAAACGCATCGGTAACTCGATGTTATAAAACGTATTGTTGTGAGTAATTTGTCCGGTAAAAGACATAAGTATATGAGTCGAAGCTTATTCGTCCGTTGACCCTAACGGGAAACAGATATCTGTAGGCTTCTCGATGAATTTGAAGTTGACTAAAATGGTTGGCCAACCGGGACTAAATTGGTAGTCTAAGAGTCATATACAAATCGGAAATCGAGGAACAGTGAATCAGACCAGGATTGATTTTTTTAATCCATGTCTTGAGTCTGAAAATATCTTGTTGGACGTAGGATCATCTGATCACTTATCTATGGACAGGACTGATTAGATCAGAGTTTCGCAGCAGTTTCTAGGAACAACCATATGCTGGTTAATTAGAGATTAAATTGGTAATTATAGTCATAGACTTATCCAAGTGGGAGACTGTTGGATTAGGTGTCTAAGCCATGACTAATAATTAAGTATTTACCTAATTAAGAGTAGCATAGTCCATTTGGGTTGCCCTCATAGCTGGAGGTTTGGTAGAAAGTTCAGTAGAGAGAAAGATCGATTTATTATGTGATTAATAAATCGATAGAAATATAAAAAGGAATAGTTTGTTAATATATTAATGTGATTATATATTAATTAGAAACTATAGTAATTGATTAATAATTAATCAGGAATTAATTGAATAAATTCAGTGGCATTAATTGGATTAATCAAGAGGACAGGGGCTAAAGTTGTTCCAACTAGAAAGTTGAATTGACACGCGCGGCGCGCCCAGGTACGAGCCGCAGCGCGCGTACTGGTAATCCGGAAAATGGCTTAGAGATAGGGTTTATCTCTGTTTGAAAGTCAAACGAGGTTTATCTCTAAGGGTCATTTGGTTGCCTATAAATAGGGACCCCTGGACATCATAATTTGTTGCGAATTCTCTCCTCTCTCTCTGAATTTTTCGAGATCCACAATCCTCCTAGCTTGGGTGTGACTTTCATTTGAGGCAGGATATTTTTGCTGCTCAGCTTCCAAGAAACTTAAGGTTGGTTTTTCTATTTTAATCTTTAGTTTTATTGTTGGCCTTTAGGAAGCCTGTTATATATTCAATAGTAGAAAACATAGATCCTTATAGGTTGCATGTGAACTTAGGTTATTTAGTTCATGGTTGCAGAAAACCTTTCATGTGCTTTACAATTGTAAGAGATGGATTGACCAAAAATTTTAGAGACAGGTATCAATGCAAGTGTGGGGTCGGTGCACCCCTACACTTTCGGTTGTCCTAACACACTTGACCGTTGCGACTTAGTCTCTGGACAACTTTTTTGAGACAAATGCAAGTACATGGATCAGCCCTGAAATGCATACCAATTCTACATATCAAGTAATTCGTCATTTATACCTGGGGGGTACAGTTCTTTTCTCCCTTGTTTTTAATTTCTTTCTTTATACAATAGCGACATTGTATGATTTAAGTGTGGGGTGGGACGGTCAAGAAAGTTAATGTTTTTATAAAAAATTTAAAAATTTTTAATTTTTGGAAAATGTTTAGTTTCGTATTGTGACAACCTATTTTTTTTGGTATTTGATGAATAATATTAAACATTGTTTATGCATAATCCAATATTAAGTGCTTAATGAAATTAGGCTAATAAGGCACAATTGTGTGGAACATTGATGTATGTAAATTAAGACCTTTTATTAAGTTCTTTATGTAAATCATATGTGTTAGGATGTAGTTATGTAAAAATGAGAACAAGAAACAAAAGATGATTGTTATTTGAAAGGTATTTGTTGTAATACACTTTTGGTAAGAGAATATCTCAAAATAGGAATGAAATTGGAAAAATATTAACATTATGAAAAATGTGGTCCTTGAGAAGTATAAAACAAAGGAAAAAGAATGGAGACATTTGGAGTTAAAAAGAGAAAGTTATGAGGTTGTGAAGATTGGTAAAAACAGCTAAAATCGAAGGAAGGGCCAAGTTCACAAATGAACACCGGAAAATGCAGCGAGAATTATGAAAGTTTCAGTAGAGGTAAATTGTAGTTCATGTTCCCAGCTTTCTAGGCATATAAAGTTTGTAAAATTTGGAGTTCGTATGAGGAAATTACGAATGTTGCAAGTTTGAAGAAAAATTATTTTGGGCTGAGAGAATTTTCCAAGTCTAGGAAGGTTACCCAAACCTTCTGACACAGGCCGTGTGAATTTCACACGGGCCGTGTGCTTCATGCTGATAGATCAGTTTTTGACACGCTAGGTCGTGCCGTTCACATTTGGGGAGTGTGCAGGCGTGTGTGAAGGCCAAATCAAATCTATTTTTGACATGTGGCTCCTCTTTTGACTACCAAGTGGATTCCACTTCATACCCACTTCATTATGGATGATAAATGGTACAATTTCAGTCATTTATCCCTCTTTTTCTTTAGAAAACTCTCTCAAAGAACACTAGGTGTGTTCCTGGTGTTTTACTAGGTTTTTGATCATCCAAGTTTCATTCCCAAGTGTTTCAAATGGCTTTTTAGTGCAAATTGATCCTCACAATGTAAGAAACACTTGTCTATAATTTATTTAAGCTAAATCCCTAGAAATTAGAATTTGGGGTGAACCATAATTTTTGGGGAAATTGGGATTTCATGAAATTGATGATGAAATATGTTTGCTAGTAGTTAGATGATGTCTAGTTAACAAAATTTTCTTCTACCATCATCAAATATTCAAGATTAAGTTAAATCACACGAATGAAATTTGCATTGGTCAAATGCTACAAGAATTATGTAGGGAGTAAAGTTGCATAAGAATAATTGTGTCATATTTAGCAAGGGAGTATAATTGGAATAACAAATTGTTCAAGAACTATCAAGTAAGTTCTTGGAATATTTGTTGGTGGGATTGTAAATGTTATAATAAATTGTTTGAAGGAATTGAATTAGAAATAAGGTGATGCTAATAAGCATGTTCATCGGAATGGTTAAGTTGGTCATTACCTTGAAATGGTATTGATACAAATTAGTTGTACATAGTTATGACTAAGATGTATTTGTAACACCCAGTTTGTGTAAGCGAGGTAAAACTAGGAAAAACAAGTGAAAAGTTGGGAAAGGAGGAGATAGTGATGCCATCTATTAGGATAGCGACGCTATCTCATGGCATGTCGCAAGACAGGAGTTGGACGCGTGGCAAGATAGCGATGCTATCTTGGGAGATAACGTTGCTATCTCCGTCAATGCAGACTTCTCGTTTTGTTTAGTCTAATGACAGGTTTGTCTCAAAAACCACTTTTCACATCAGGAGACGATGGAAAGCGAACCTTTGGAGGTATCTAGTGCTAAAATTGGAAGAAGGAAGATTAAAGAGGGTGTTCTATCCAACTTGTTGCTAAATTGAAGGTAAATTTCTAGTTTATAAAGGTGTATTTGAAATCTCAAGTTATGATAGCTTTAGTTGTTGGAATTTCTAGCTGAATATAGTTCTGGGTGAGCTGCAATTCGCTACTAAGGTGACAAAGTAGTGATTTTTGGAGGTTTATATCTCAATTGGATAAATTGGTGTTTTTGGTGAAAATTTGGTTTTAACCCTAAATTGATGGTGTTTTGTTCGAATTTTGAGGTTTTAATACCTCATAGGACTAAAAGATAACAAAAAATTCAAAAGCCCCATTTAGATATTAGTATGGATCGTTCCAAAAAAGAGATTAAGTGTTGTGTTCATCAATAGTGATGCTATGTTTGATGTTCTTAGATAGCGACGTTATCCCTTAGATAGCGACACTATCTGCCTTGTGGAAGTATAACTCAGCTGTTTAATGGGACTAAGGGGTTTTGTCTCAAGTAGTTAATAAGTGTATTTATTTAGTGATTAAACAGTAGTTGATGACAACGAGAACGAGGATACAGTTAAGATTCATGGAGGATCATCCTACACGTCTATCGAGGTGAGTAACTTTACATAGCTTTGATTGGTGTTTGTTGTATGCTATGTTTTTGGTTTAATGTCGAATGCCTAGATATAAAAATGTTGCTATGTTTTGTGTGTATATATATAGTATGGTAGTGTAAATTCAATACCTTGATGAAAAATAGATGAATGTTATTATGTGGTGATATATGTGAAACTCTAGGAGTAGTTGACTCTAGATATGATTGGTGTAGTCATAGATGGTTATGTCGATATGTGGTGTATCTACATGATGTTTTAATGGTTGCATAACATGTACCTTGCAACTATTTGGTGTATCCAAAGACTGGTGATAGATTGGTGTATCCAAAGACCAGTGATAGATCTTTAGGTTGGTGGAAATCCAAGATCCCTAGGTGAATGTTTATAGTATTAGTGTTAGTTATTATACGAGTTATGTTTATATAAATGGTGATCTTGATGTTTTAATGGTTGCATAACATGTACCTTGCAACTATTTGGTGTATCCAAAGACTGGTGATAGATTGGTGTATCCAAAGACCAGTGATAGATCTTTAGGTTGGTGGAAATCCAAGATCCCTAGGTGAATGTTTATAGTATTAGTGTTAGTTATTATACGAGTTATGTTTATATAAATGGTGATCTTGGTGTTACTATGTGTGTGTGTGTGTATATATATATATATATATATATATATATATATATATATATATATATATATATATATATATATATATATATATATATATATATATATATATATATATATATATATATATATATATATATATATATATATATATATATATATATATATATATATTATTGATGTTTGGTGTTCAGGTGACAAACATGTGGTGAAATTTTCATGTGTGGTTAGACTTCATGAAACTCACTGTAGAATTATGTTAGATATGGTAGAGTTATTCACTAAGCTTTTTCTTACTGTGTTTACTTGTGGTGTTTTGCAGGACTTAGGAGTAGTAACGTCGGGCTTTGATCGTGAAATGATCTTGAAGATATCTGCTTGTCGCATCCAAGGCATCGAATATTGTGTTTTTAAATAAAATTGTATTAAATTGATGAAATGTAATATTCACTAAGCTTTTGCTTACTGTGTTTAGTTGTGGTATTTTGCAGGACTTAGGAGTAGTAACGCCTGGCTTTGATCGTGAAATGATATTGAATATATCCGCTTGTCGCATCCAAGACATTGAGTATTGTGTTTTTAAATAAAATTGTATTAAACTGTTGAAATGTAATATATATACTTGATGACGATTTAGGGGTGTTACAGTATTCTTGGATTAAGTGTTTGTGAGGACTCTCTCTAGATGAATGGAATGTACTACAAGTGTTAATGAGTACATATTGTGTAATTGTAATAGGTGGTGATCAAGGCGGTGCTCACGATATGGGCAAAGGTGCTCTAGGAATTGAATAACTTCTTATTTAACCAAGGTGAGTACATGTGGATTTTTTTCTGGGTACATAGCAAATAAAGACATGATTTCCAAGTTATACACATAATTGATTTTGAATGTTAACCGGTGTTATGAGATTCAATCTTTAATGCAAATTTTTCAAGAATGATTTCTAAAAGAATGATAAAGTACGATTTATAAGAAATACAAGACGTGATATATTATAAATGTTTGACCTAATGAATGATATAGCTTTTGAGCCAAGTTTATGAAGTCAATATGACTTATTGATATCAATGAATCTTACGAATGACGTAATGAGCCTTGTTAAGTATTGAATTAACATAAGGTACTAAAGCTAGAATGGAAGTATGCTAATGATAATGTGATAAGTAATGACGTAAGGACTTATTAAGTTTTCCTTTGGTCAAGTTTTATGAAGTCAAATCGACTTATTTGAATTAATCGAATTTTATGAAAGATGTATCAAGTATTATTGAAACCTTGAATTAAGATTAAGCAATGGAATGCGTAAAGAACTTTTGATAATGATAATGTCTTAATGTGCTAAGTTGAATGCATGCAAACGTGAAAGTGATATTCCGGATTAGACCTTGCCCGAGAAGGGAAGGTTGCATAGACTCTACTGGGATGGTACCTCTCGTCGCGAAGTAGAAGTTTCAAGCACAAGCCTATGGGATTGGTGTATTCCATCATATGGGAGGGGGGAGAACCTAAGGACAACCTTATAGGAGTGGTGTGTCCATCCTATGAAGGGGAGACCATATACAAATACAACCTCATGAGGTGAATATGTTACACCTTAGGGAGGGGAGACCGATATTGGGGGCGCCGGTATCATATGTAATGTGAATGAACTAAAAGGATGAATTCTAAAAGTGTAATGTTCAAGTACATATGCTAACTATGATAATGAACTAAATTGATGAAGTCTAAAGGGTAATGCTCAAGTACGTATGCTAAGTATGAAAATGAACTACAATGATGAAGTCTAAAGTGTAATTCTCAAGTACGTATGCTTAGTATGGAAATGAACTAAAATGATGAAGTCTAAAGTGTAATGCTCAAGTACGTATGCTAAGTATAATAATGAACTAAATTGATGAAGTCTAAGTGTAATTCTCTAGTACGTATGCTATGTATGGAAATGAACTAAAATGATGAAGTCTAAAGTGTAATGCTCAAGTACGTATGCTAAGTATGATAATGAACTAAATTGATGAAGTCTAAAGTGTAATTCTCAAGTACGTATGCTAAGTATGATAATGAACTAAATTGATGAAGTCTAAAGTGTAATTCTCAAGTACGTATGCAAAGCATGAATAATGATATTGTATTATGATTATACAAACGAAAGATTTTACTTGAAGCCATTTTTCAAATCTTGTTGGGTCTAAAACCCATGTATCTCACGAGACGTCTTGTCTTACATAGTATTATTTTAATGTTATGTATCTCTGGAGCAGGTTAGTTAGCTTTGAACGAAAGGATTGCAAAGACTTAGAAGTAAATGATGTTTCTAGATAGAAATGGTGATTGGAATATAACTGCATCTCTTAGATGGTATAATCAAGTGATAGATTGAGAGAGGCTTGTTTATGGTGCAGTAATACCCACATAGTTATGTTGTAATATGTTGGATTATTATGGGACATAAAATTTCGGGTGTTTTATTGCTTCACTATGGTTTGATTGATATGAGTTTGTAACTCCCAATGTTGTTTAAATATTCTTAAAGTTAATTGATTTTTGTTGGGACCAAAGTTTAAAATGTCATGAGAAAACTTTTTGAAGGAAGAAAATTTTACTTTACTATGTTTTATAAAATATTACACCAAATGAGGTCTATAAAAGATAGTGTGTTACATGTATCATTAAAAGAGACATTTTTGAAAATTTTAGCAAATTGATATTTTTCGAGAAATACTATTTAGTTGTTTCATGTTATCCTTAGTTAAAATAGGTTGAGGCGGATTCCGGAATTAAAAGTATGTTGTTGATAAAAATCTTAGTTTTGACTTAGAATATTATAAAATTAGAATTAAGGTAACAAAATTCAATCAGTGACCTATGGTATTCGAGCAGGTAAACTCGAAAAGGGTGGCCCTAGGGCATTTATGCACCTTATTACTTAAGATCAACTGATCTAGGATAATGTTGTTAAAAGCTCGTTATACGGATATCATGGAAAGTCATGAAAGTTTCTTTAGCGGCATATAGAATTTGAATGAGTATGCGTGCACAATTGTGAACTGAAAATTTTAATCAAGAGCTTTTATAGAAGGTCCTGAATTCCAAAGATATTAAAGTCATAAAAATGATGCAACATATATGTTTTAAAGTATTTCAAAAAATTCTGATTTTGGGAATTGACAATAAGCCTTGAAACTAAGGAGTTTTCGAATGTGTATTTTATGGGATGCAAAAAATAACTGTTTCTTAAAAGCTCTTGTTTGCTTGAGGACAAACAAAGTCCAAGTAGGGGGTGTTTGGTAACGCACTTTTATATTAGTTTATTTACGCATTATTTTACATGTTTTAGTTATTTTATCTTTGTAAAAGGACTAGATACACTCACTTTTTGGAAGTTGTCTTGTATAGAAAAAGTACTCAAATGCAGGGTGTAAAGCGGGAATTAAACAATGATAGGGATGTAAACAAAGAGATAAGGATTCGAGGAGATCGCGATGCGTACGATGAAGGATCTTAACGCTATGAAGAGATGATACCGTTATCTGATTTTGATTTGAATTTCAAATTAGCGGGATATCAGGATATGTCTAAGAACCCGACGCGAATCACTGATGTTGGCGATGCGAACTGTGCGATTTTGCAACTATAAATAGAGACATTCAGAGGACATTCCACAACAATCCATCAAGAAATCTCTAGATCTTTTAGCTCATATTTATTATTTTTCAGTTTCTTTAGCATAGTTTGGTAAGAATCGTTAGTTTCAACTTTTTAGCTTAGTTATTCAGTTTTGTATCAATTCTCGGTGTTAAGGGTATCCCGCATTCAGGGATTTCTCTGACCATTTGAGGTTAAGTTTTAAAATTCATGAGTAATCATTCGGTTCTTGTAGTTTGTTGGTTAGTTAGATCGTTATTGGAACGAGTGTTTAGATTTTTTGGTTTTATAACAGAAGTTTTAGTTTCATGGTTGTTTTGATCTTCGATTGCTTGATGCATCATATCCGAGTTGGTTTTATGTTTGAGTTTTTTTTTTTTTTGATTTCAAGTGTTAGTGATCTTCCTGCTATAGAGTGACACTATAGTTGGGTTTCTATCGACACTGAGTGCCAACCACAGACTCCTTGGTTTGACCATTACTTACCCTAACTATTGGATAATGATGTTTATTTATTATTTTTTACCGCATCAAGAATTGCGACACGTTAGTTGACTTGAAGCAATAACCAATAGAAAGATTTGTATTGATTTGTTGTTTAATCTAGCAATTCATGTTCTAGATTTATATGGATGAGTATAGAGATAATTTGTTAATGGTAATTGTTCTTTTAACACCAAATGAATACTACACCATTGAAATAATAAGTTGTAACACCTTGTGGTTGATATTTAGTTTATCTATGCATATTCTATGTGAATAAATGACTTTAGGGATTTAAAATTTCAAATTATCATCTATTTTGTGTATAATTATGAAACCGTTTTAATAATTGCCTTGGTCGAAATTTAAAAGAAGTCGATGAGTTTATAACACTAGTTTTACATATAACATGCTACGCGAAGGTGGATATGCCTTAGAAGTTACTACAAAAATCTATACATATTTAAAAATATATTCTTTAAAATTTGTCACTTTCAATATGTTTTGTTGAAAAAATAATTATTTATCGATTTTAACAATCAATAGAAAAAATTAATTATTAAAGTGTTAATTATATGAATTATAAACTCATTTTTATTATCACCTTAATTGTCTTTACCGAGTTTCATCCAACCCGAAGATCATTTGCGTCCAAATTGGTAATAAGAAAAAGCGGATGGAGATTGTCCTGTTATTGGACCAAATTAAATACAGAGCAAGAAAAATAAAACAAACATGTTTTAATGAATTTGCAGGTTAATGAATCTACACGAATATGACGACGCTTGTCCCAAATTTTCTTACATTGCTCAACTGGTTGTAAGTGTCCCACGTAATGACGCAATATTCAATTCAATGTATTAAATTTTACGCATTAATGCATATAACCACTTATTTCAACAACTATGGATAAAATAACAAACAAAAACAATTAATAGGAAAAGCTTGAGGAAACCATAAGAATTAAAGGGGAGAGGGAGAAAGGAGAAATGATAAAGGGGAGGGGGGGGGGGGGGGGGGGAGAAGACATGATATGACAAAACAGGACGATAATTCTTGTTTTCTGATGCAAATTAACGTGACATGGGAGGCTATGAAGTTGACAATGATAGCCCAATAACAACATGCCACATGGTAGATGCAAAAGCTAGGTAAAACCCTAGTCATGACAGTACACACAAAGTTTTATCCACTTCATGGTGATCAATCCTAAGACGAAGTCGAAATGTTATAATTGATGGAAAGTATGCCTACATCGTGCCATTTTACATATCTTGCGTCTCGCAATCAAGACTATGCCTATGCTCAAATGTGGGTTTGACCAATCATTGACCTCACCATTTTGTTTATAAGGTTAGGAAGATACAAACCTACTAAGTTTTCTTACTCCCATCTATACGGGATAAAAGAAAAATGACAACCTTGAAATTCTCCGACATGTTTTTCTTGACAAACATCAAAACTTGGTTCGAATGTAGAGCCGTTAAGGCATTTTGCTTGGCAGCTTGAGTCATAAAAGAAAAAAAAAAAAAGGGTATTTAATACCACACATTAAGGGCAAGAAACGATTGGCAAGACTTAAAAAGTTCAGGGATCAATATTTACAATTTTAAAACTCAGAGTAACAAAGCAGAATTTTTTAAAAGGTAACGGGTCAAATACTCATGCTCGAAATTAGAATCAAATCGTGGCGTGTATACCGTTGATCTCGTCAGTCTGTAGATCGACGGCTGAGATTAGAAGTACACAGGTGGAATATCACCAAGAATTCCAACCTTATATATAAATATGTCCGATAAGCCGCCTCTCTCTCTCAATCGCTCATCTCTCGGCCACAATCGAAAACCCTAGACATCTTCTTATCTCTCTCTGTCGATCGGTAAGTTTGCCTAATATCTCAATTCATTTCGTTCACGAATTTGTTTATGACTTTGTTTGCGAGTTGTTTGATTATGTTCTCTCGTTTCGATTTATGTTAATCGATGTTTATTTGATTATTAATCGATGGTTTCGTTGTGGATCTGAGATTGTTTGTTTATTAATCGATGAAGTTATTGTGTCGTTTTAATGATTGATAAGCATTGTTATAGGTCAATCATACAAACGTTCTTTATAGGAAATCTGAATCCGTTTACAATCATCGGAGTTTTCGGATTTACTTTTTAAAATTCGTGGTAGTATCACCATTAAAACAAAGTAGTTTCGATTAATAAATAGATCTAATTTATCTCTTGTTTCGTTGTTCATCAGCGTCATAAGCTGTCATGAATCGTTATTGGTTGATGATCTAAGTGGTCGTAGGGCTACTATATTGTGATCACCTATTGTTTTGAATCGTGATACTCTGAAATTATATGCGAGGGTTAAGTTGCTTTAAATTTTCATACAACCTCTGGAAACGATGGCAAAGCAGGTTTCCAATTGGTTTGATTTGTATCCGTAAATTCATGTGAAATCCTGAGCCGTACGTTCAAGTATGTTGTGACGTCATCTCTTATACTTGTCTGTATTCGTATATCTCCTGTTTTTGCATATTAAGCACTCATCAGAGAAAAGGTTCGTTACTTCATATATATCAAAACTTTGGTTCAGGTAATAAATCATGGGCAGATACTATGGCAACCAGTGGTAAAGAGTGTCTTCAATAGTATTTTTCTTCTTCATGGTCATATTTTAGTTCATCAAGGTTTATGCAGCTTAACTGATTCGAACTTGCTTAGTAACCACATTATAATACAGATACATTCAATAGATTTCTGCTATCTTTTTACTACTACATTGATTTGTTATATAATTTGTAATTTGTTATACTAATTCTAATTCTTTATCTTCTCTTTTTTCAAGGTAGCGTGGTGCCATCAGTTCTCTAGTCTCTACAACTCGCAAGTTGGAGTGTGTGTGTGAAAGCTAAAAACCTTTTTTATGTCCGAGCAGGCTATTCTCCACTTAGGGTGTATCGGGTTGTTGGGAGAATATTGTCCTATATTCAAGGAGAAAACTCCTTCCTTCACAAAAACAATCACCTGTATGCATCGAGCGCCATTTCAGGACCACACTAATTTCCACGGTTGCCCCTTATCGCAACCAACAAATTCCCTATTTTACCCCCAACAATCTTCCAAAACCCCCCACTTTCCAACCCCCATCACCTCACTATTCTAATATCAACAACACCACCACCTTCCCGAAAAAATGGCTTTACAAAACATCGGTGCCAGCAACAGCGATGACGCCTTTTACCGGTACAAAATGCCAAAAATGATCACAAAAATCGAAGGGCGTGGAAATGGAATTAAAACAAATATAGTCAACATGGTTGATGTGGCAAAAGCTTTGGCCCGCCCACCTTCTTATACAACTAAATATTTCGGGTGTGAACTCGGCGCGCAGTCCAAATTTGATGAAAAGACGGGTGTCTCCTTGGTGAACGGGGCCCACGACACTTCAAAACTCGCGGGTCTTCTCGAAAACTTTATAAAAAAATACGTTCAGTGTTATGGGTGCGGGAATCCGGAGACGGAAATATTAATCACAAAAACTCAAATGGTTCAATTGAAATGTGCGGCTTGCGGGTTTGTGTCTGACGTGGACATGAGGGACAAGCTGACGTCATTTATTTTGAAAAATCCACCCGAACAAAAGAAGGGCTCGAAAGATAAGAAGGCGATGCGAAGGGCAGAAAAGGAAAGATTAAAAGAAGGTGAAATGGCTGATAAAGTACAAAAGAAGTTGACTAAAGATGTTAAAAAGAAAGACGTGAAGACAACAACAAAAAAGAAAGGGAATGGTTCTGACGAGGATCACGTCTCGCCAACTGTCAGCCAGGCTGGCGACAAGGATGATTCGGAAGACGACGGGGACGTCCAATGGCAGACTGACACGTCAGCGGAAGCTGCGAGACAACGGATTCAAGAACAGCTGAGTAGTGTCACCGCTGACATGGTCATGCTGGCGACTGAAGAGCCGAAGAAAGTCAAAGCGGTCAACGGGAATGGAAACGGGAATGGGAACGGGAACGGGAATGGGAACAAGAAGCTTGCTGACGTGGCGAAGGAGAATATTAAAAAGGGTGTTTCACCGAAGGAGTTATTGGGGATTTTGTCGGGGACAAAACAGGAAAATGTGACGGCTATTTATGAGGCGGTGGTTGATGGGGTGGAAAAAGGGTTTGCGAAACATGTGTTGAAAAGGAAGGGTTATTTGGCGGCGGTGGTTGTTGAAGGGGCGGAATCGCAGATGCTGGTGTTGAGAGCGATTGAGGAGTTTTGTCGGAATGGGAATGGGAATGCGGTGAAGGAAGTTCCGCTTGTGTTGAAGGCGTTGTATGATGTTGATATTTTGGAGGAGGAATATGTGGTGAAGTGGTATGAGGAGGGTTTGAGTGGTGGGAATAAGAGCTCCGCGATTTGGAAGAATGTGAAGCCGTTTGTGGAATGGCTTCAGAGTGCGGAATCGGAGTCCGAAGAAGAATAAATGGAATTGGAATTGGAGTTGGAATTCCCCGTTGTTCTGTTTTTATCTTATCGTATGTTTTTAAGTACTTGTTATGTTTCGTGTGCTACTTAAAATAAATGTGTGTGGAACTTGTTTGCGGGTTTTAAGAATACGATGGTTATGACTTATTATGAATATTGATTAGTTTATTATTTTGGTCTTGAAGGAAATTTGGATGAAAATTCCAATGAGGTTGTGTGGTTTGTGACACGTGTCTAATTTTGACTTGCTCAACTACTTCTAGATTGTTCCCAACGCGGTATGAAATTTGAATAGTGGGTCAGATAAGTAAAACAAAACTAGTTGACTAACTTGACTTGATGTGAAAAATCAGAATGAGAATCTTTGAATTCAAAATTTATGTCTTTAAGCTGGATGATGATGATGATGATGTATTTCTAGATAAAAGTTGTAAAATACAGTTTTCTTCATTATTCTTGTTGTTTTAGTTTTAATATTAGTTTCATCAGCAAACAAGTTAGAAGTCCCATGAAAAGTAAGTCAAAATTTGTTGTTAATTCCGGCGGCTTTAGACCGACTTCAACAACAACATAAAAGAACACTATAATTGTGTTTTATTCTTCCAATCATACAATAAAAAATTGTCTATATTTAATGTGAAAATAATATTTTTAGTTTTTGATAATAATTTTTTAATGGCAAACAAGCCGGTTTACACCCACGGTATTACGTATCTTTCCCTTGTTTCTTAGATTTCTCCCAAACAAGTGGGTTTCCACCAAAAAAAGTTATGTATCTTTGATCTTTCCCCTAGTTCGAAGTTTCCCGTGTGTCTTTGATTTCTCATCTAGTTTTTTTTAGAGATCTCTTTTACGCAAGTCGGTGCAATCTTTGAGCATCGTGGCGACCATTGAAATTCAAATCAATTAAATTTCAATTTGACATCCTATTATGATTGAATTTACTTCATTGAATGTCCATTACATCTTCATTAAACTATGCATACAACATAATGATGAGCGTGGAACCGGACCGAAACCGAATTAACAATTTCTAAAAACCAAAGACCAAACCAAATATGTATATTCGGTCCCGGTTCGGTTCGATTTCAATCAATTTTTGGTTTGGTTTGGTTTTTCCGGTTCGCATGCTCATCCCTAATACAACATCGTTGATGCTCTTATGTTAGTGAGAACGTTACGAATTCGAAATCACTTGAAGTGTTTGTACTCGGATGAAGTGATAAATGCCTTGAAAAAGCTTGGTAATTCCATTAGGTGAACCCGTTAATTAGCCTCGACGAAAATATAAGTCCATATTTATGTTTTTAGCTATTTATGTATGAATAGATAAATATGGTTTAAGGGAATGTATTTATTACTTAGGTAAGAGTGACGAGTATTTATCAAAGCCTAAAGCAATTAATATGGTTATTGAATGTTAGGGTGCGTTTGGTTTGTTGTATTTTATAGGATTTCAATGGAATTGAAATTTAGTTTCCACAAAAATGTTGTATTTGGTTTAAAAAATCGGTGGAATTAAATTCCTACGAAATCCACCAAATTACCTTGATCAAAGGTTTTCAGAAAACCTTCATAGACCCAATCATTTTTAGTTTCCACAATTTATAAAATATAAAAGGGTTATTGTTACTGTAGCCCAATAAAGTCACAATTTAAACCCGATTAGGTCTTTGAAGTTTTTTTTTTTTGCTCAATAGGCCCTTAAAGAATTAAAAAACGTGTCAAATTGGGAATAATCCTCTTTTCAAACAAGTTAGCCGGTAATAGGTTACGTGGCTGGATGACATGGAAAATGTTTAAATTAATGAGGATATTATGATTTGCCACCTAAGAATGGACTATATTATTAAGACTCTGAAGAGACTAAAAGAAACGAAGAAGGTGATGAAACTAGGGTTTTGATGAGATAAATCAGTGAGAAGCAGAGAAGCTGAAGAAACGACGACTTCAAACCTTGATCCTGAGGGAGTATACGCGGTTGTGGAGCTCAGCTATCAAGGGATATTTCGTCGATGTCCTTTCTCTTACGAAGACGGTATGAGTTTTACTTTTACGGAACATGATTGGGCTAGTATAAACTATGCCGAGTGTGTAAATTTTTTGGAAAAATTCATGCATGAGGATTGTAAGAAGCTTTACTACTGTGAGCCTGGTGAACCCATGTATAAAGGCCTTCGGCCTATTGCAAACGATCTCGATTACGCGAGTTTTATTTTCATAGCTTTTGGTACGATTGGGAAAATTTCGTTATTCGTAGACCATATTGGGGATGAATTAGAGGATTATGTTGATTCGGACAAAGAAAATGAAGAACATGATTCATGTGTTGAGGGTGGAGAAAATGGAGATGATACAGCCACCCTTAGGGATGTTGCATTGGATTACACTGACGAGCCAATCAGTATGAATAGAACATCAGGTGATATGTTTCTTAGTAAACTCTGTGCTCAGGAGGAAAAGGAGGAGAACCAAAATATTTCTCCAGATGATAAGGGGGAAAGTGAAGAAACAATTCAAGAGCATTCAATTTTTAATGAACATTTATCTTGGAAGAAGCAAAAACCCATACTTGGTATGAGGTTTAAGAACCCTGCCCAAGTAAAACACATGTTGTGCAACTATGCTGTGGCTCATGGGTACCAATTTTGCTTTGAAAAAAACGATAGTAAAAGGCTGTTGGTGAGGTGTTGTAAGGGTGAATGTACATTCAGGTTATGGGCCTCTTGGATGAGTGAAGAGGAAAGTTTCCAGATTAAGTCTCTGAAGATGGACCACAATTGTGCAAGAAATTTTAAGTTTGGGTCACTAGTAACATATGCATGGATAGGGAGTCACTATACCAAGGAGATTATAGCTAGGTAGAAGATGAGTGTAAGGAAACTAAGAGATGAGGTTGTGAAGAAATTTGGAATTCAGGTGAGTCTTGGGCAATGCAGAAGAGCAAAAACTTATGCACTTAAACTGATAGAAGGCAATCTAATTGATCACTATGCCAAGCTATGGTCATATGGTGAGGAGATAAGGAGA
Organism: Cichorium intybus; assembly: GCA_023525715.1. Taxonomy (NCBI): domain Eukaryota; kingdom Viridiplantae; phylum Streptophyta; class Magnoliopsida; order Asterales; family Asteraceae; genus Cichorium; species Cichorium intybus. The sequence goes on along the minus strand of CM042011.1, from coordinate 129,199,338 downwards.
TCCAATCCAGGGTCTAGTGTGAAGATTAATGTGAACTGCATGCCTAATGGATAGAGACCCAAAAACATGGTGTAAAGCATATTTCCACCCAGGAAAATGTTGTGATTCTATTGAAAATGGGATGTCTGAAAGCTTCAATGCTTTAATTGTGGAAGCTAGGAAGAAACCAATAATCACAATGCTGGAAGAGATAAGGTTGTATATGATGGATCGGCTATACAACCTGAAGAAAAAGGGACAGACATGGGGTAATCAGGTATGCCCAGCCATAAGGGACAAACTCAATAATCTTAAAGTTCATCAGAGACATTGGCATATTCTTCCCAGTGGTTTAAATCAGTTTGAAGTTAGAGGTACATCTGATGCCTTTGAGGTTGATCTTGAAAGGAAAACATGTTCTTGTAGAATTTGGCAACTTAATGGATATGGTTGTGTCCACTCTGTACCTTGTATATGTTATCTGAATAGGGATGTGGAATGTTATGTTGACAAAATGTTTACAAGCATGACATATATGAAATCATATAGGTATAGAATTAAAGGTATGAATGGAAGTAACATGTGGCCTGAGACATCATATATTCCACCTTTACCACCTGTGGCTAGGAGGATGCCTGGAAGACCTACTACAACACGTAAGAGAGATGCTATTGAAGACCCAACTGGGAATAGGGTGTCTAAGTTGGGTAAAAGAGTTAAATGTAGCATTTGTAGGGAGGTAGGCCACAACAAAGCCAGTTGTGGCAAGGGGGAAGACCAAATAAATTACACATCATAAAAGGTAAGAAACAAAGGGTCCATACTCAACAGGTGGTTGGGAATGATACAGTTAATGGTGCAAATCAGGAAGGGCATGTTGATGTTGAGGTTGGGAATGGAGAAGGCCATGTAGATGTTGAGGTTGGGAATGGAGGAGGGCATGTTAATCTTGAGGTTGGGAATGAACAGGGGGTTGTTGATGTAAGTATAATTAACTTCATCTTATTTGTTACTGATAATGTGTGAATTATCTAACTTATTCTAAGTTGCAGGTAATTGTCAATGAAGGAGGACCTGATAATGATCAAGTGCAAGTTAGTCAACTTTTTAATGAAATGGATGTAAGTCTTTCAATGATGCAGGCAAATGCTGATGAAAAGGACCAAAGTGGTGTGCAACATGATGTGGAAGTGTTACCACTAACACCTATTACTCAAATCTTGGAGAAAATTAGACGCAGAAAATCAGAGAGGATTGTCAAGAGGAATTTAAGTAGGGTGGTTGGTGGGCCTGATGCACCTGGAGGTTCAATGGAGAAGGCTGTCAACTTAGATTAGGTTTTTTAAATTTGAATGGTTTTAGACTAAAGACAATGTTCTTTGATTTGGTCGTTTGTGGGGTATGTTTATTACACTAGAATTTTTATTTGACATTCAACCTTTAAAAACCATGGCTTGCATGTACCAAACTTGAAGCCTTTATGGCACATTTTGGATTGTAATATAAGCTATTCAGGTTTTCATGCATGCAAATGACTTACATGGTACCATTTGTTAGTTTTTAAATGATTAAAGTGAATATGCATGTGGTCCTGTAAACTAATAAACAATGGGCCATGCTTTGTACCATATGTTAGTTTTAGGTATGTGGTCCACAAACCAAATGACTCACATCGTACCTTTTCTTAGTTTTGAGATGGTTGAATTGGATTTGTATGTGGACCATAATGTCCTGTAAACGTATAATGCACAAAGTTGCATGTGGACCACAATGGTTTGTACTTTAACCTAGTTTAATTGGATTTGCATGTGGACCACAATGTCCACACTGGTTAACACATTCTTGAAGGAATAAAGCATCACCTGTACACACTAACCCACATGACATTCATTAAGTCAACTGGATGACAATTGTGGGACAAGGACATCACTTTTCCAGATCAAATGCTCGCATATATGTGGAAACATGTGGGCCAACACTAACCCACATGACAACGAATAAACTAGTACACATGTTTGTGCAAAGCAGACATGGTGCATGGTTTCTAGTTCTAGTAATGTACTTTACCATAAAGAAAGACTTTTAGAGATTCTGAAAACAACTGAACATTGCTAACATATATTATAAAAGTTAACTTATATAACAACTTGTTACAAAATGCCCCTCTTTAAAGGGGACCAAGCATATCATATGTTAGGTTAGATATAGACATTTTCCATGTTTGTCACCAAAAGTCTAACCATACGGTTGGAATATTAGTTCATCAACCATTTGCAATTCCCAAAAACTATATACATTCCAACCAAACCCTTTCAAAACGACCAAAATCCCCTACACAACCACCTTCACTTCACAACCACCATCAATTCCTTCCCTTCACGGCTTCACCCACATGAGGACCAAAACCACAAGCAAAGACAGGATAATCTTTTTGTACCTACACAGTCAACGATTCAAGCCAGCCACCTCCGTTTCATGATTGATGTTCTGCATCTCCATCCTTTCATTCAGCTTCGCGATCATACCTTCAAGCTCTTCAATTTGTCTACGATACTCAATCAGCTGTGTCCTCGACTCAGCTAAATCAAGCTTCTTTTTCGTATCCAACAGGACTTGCTTGTAATAAAGTGGGTCGTCTTTCCATTCCAGGTCCTTCCAGTCGAAGTACCCGCAGCTTTTCTCTTGGTCTGCATTAAAGATGAAACATTCCAAGGTCAGTTACGGTTTGCGATTAACCTCATATGGGGTTTGCGATTTAGAACCCCTAAAGCAGATCGACAACATCCCCTAAACAAAACGACCTCATACGAACGATTTACAAACACATTTCCTTCGATCGGACAACACATTTCCTTTTTTCGTCAAAAGTTTTCATTTTTTTAACAGATCGACCTCATACGAACGATTTACAAACACATACCATCGAGTTTGCGCAGTTGAAAAATTTTCGTCCAGGGTTTCGAGGGCTCCAGGAGGTGCGTTCAACAACCGGTAGCCTTGGATCGCACCCGCACAGCTGCGGTCGATCGCCAACCGGAGCTTGACGAGCTCTCTCCTCCAGTGGAACAACAACATTCGAACTAGACGCCATCACTTTCTACTTTTAGGGTTTTCAGTTTCAAAAACGGGAAAAAACTTTGAATCCTTTACCACCTGAAACCCTTCCCTTTTTAATCGAGTAAAAGTCGCCTTCGTGACGTGGACATGTTGTCCACGTGTCTGTCCAGCTCATACATCCACGTCACCCATTACCGGTTAACTTGTTTGAAATGAGGATTATTCCCCAATTTGACAAGTTTTTTAATTCTTTAAGGGCCTATTGCGCAAAAAAAAAAAACTTCAAGGACCTAATCGGGTTAAAATCATGACTTTATTGGGCTATAGTAACAATAACCCAATATAAAAATACCATTTTAACTTATTATCTCCTCTCTCACTTTCATGACCAGTTCACAATCACGTCTCACCTCTCACACCAAAAACCCTTTCGCCTATCTCACTGTCTCCATCCACCTCTCTCTTCACCTATCACCGCTGCCCACTGCACCAACCTCCGACGAATTGATTACTCCAGCCAACCATTACCGCAACCAACTCTGGTAAACCAACGCTTGCACCATCCTCGATTCTTGGTTTCAAAGAAAAATTAGAGTGACATATGATCTCATGGGAACAAGGTGAATGACTCCATGAGTTTGATCAGATCCTAATTCTTTGACCGTCAAATCAAAGCCAAGGAAAGCATCTTACAACCCTTTCCTCCTCGATTGCTATGAACAAGAAAGCATCTCCTGACATCCCCTTCCAAGTCCTCTCTAGCGTCTGAACCTAAAATTGTCTCATAACCCTATCTCCTCGATTGCTATGAGAAAGAAAGCATCTCGTACATCTAATTTTCCAATTGGTTTTATGTGGATCATCTCTATGATTAGATTTCCACTTCCAGTTAGCACATTTGGGTTTTTCAATCGGTTTTAAGTGGATTGATATATGTGTTTTTGATCTATGTGAACAGAACTTTCTTTTTATGTTGACGTTGTAATAAAGGATAAATACTACAAGTTCTAAAATGAATTACATTTCAAAATTTTCAACCAAACGCAATACGTGATTTTAATTTCTTTAAATTTGAAATCCATTGAATTCAAATTGCTTTGATGAATTCTAAAGCCTTCAAAAAGAATATGTGAAACAAAACGCTCCCTTAAGGGTTTTAAATAGGGTTAAGAATGGTTCATTGTTAGGATAACTTGTCTAGGAAAAAACGTAAGCTATGTATGACACACTAGCTGAAAAGCTAACTTTTAACTTATAGGCTAGTTTATAATTAAGCTAACTTATACACTAGTTTATAAGCTAGTATGAATAAAGAATATCTATATGATTATTAAGTATGAATAAAGAATAATCTATATGGTTATTCAGTATGAATACATAATAATCTATATAATTATTAGGTATGAGTAAATAATCATTAATATGGTTACTAAGTTCAAGTTAATTTGTATAACTTAGAGTGTTAAGAGTCACTCTATGACAAATAAGTTAAAGGCCATTTATATGACTAAGATGTAAAGAGTATGTTTAATATGTAAGAGTCATTTTATGACTTAATGAACAATGTGTCATTTCTATGAATTGATATGTAAAGGAATCAGATGTTAAGTAATGTACATGCAAACATATTTATAAGACTTCACCTAGGAATCCGATGTTAAGTATGTATGTTTTTATGCCTTGTATCCCGAGTTATACAATGATTAAAGAAGTTAGAAGTAATGTGAAGATAAAGGGGGTGGAACATTCTTATGTTCCTTTATAATAATCTTGTATTAAGTTCTTGTTTGCTGCTATGGTTGTAATGATATGTGATTAGTGATTTCCCGATTTTTGGTTACAAAAATGTAAAAGTTTTTATAGGACCAATTTTTAATGAAATAAATTGTAAAACCATGGCATTTAAAAAGAAAAAAATTTTGGTTGTAACAACCACCCTTTTACAGCTAACTAAATTGAGTTACCCGAAAACCAAATAAAGTGAACCAAATATCCCAAGCCTCACACAGTTCTAATAGGTTATTTGAGTTTGGTTTTTTTTTCGACATCCCCACATTCTTGATTTTAGGAGTTGTAGCAGGGTAGAGGTAAGACCAACATTAGGACAACGTCGTGGTAGCATCAAAGGGCTGGTGGAGTGTCGTAGTATTATTCCTAAAGTAATGATGATACTAGGAAACACCATTATGATTTTAAAGGACATTATTAGAGTGATGTTAATTTCAAAATTTTAAAAGACTTTCAAAGGGGTAATTTAGGGGTTTTATGTAAGGATTGTTGGAAGTTGTAACCTCCTAAAGTTTAAATGAGTATGAGTTATGGTACCTATGTATTCTACAATTGTAAAAAGGGATCAATCGTGCCCATGATAATCCAACATTACACTATTTTGAGGGCATCACGTGAGAGGCTAATCACAAAACACAACGACCCACAAAGCATGCCTGAGTGTAGCACATAAGAACTTTAAATGGTGTCTTTCCCCAACCATAGTTCTGACATTGTAGGGGTCTCTATTAGTATAGGATAGCACGTTCATTTGATATGAGTGGAAGTTAATGTCATAAAATGGTGACAACCTATTTGTTTATTAGAAAAACACCTTTCATTAAAAAATATTATCAGAAGGGAAGCAACTAGAATAGTTTGCTCATAAAATAACACTAAAATAAGAGTATATTTTGTAAATAAAACGTTCTAGTTGTTTATCTTACTAGAACATTCTCTTAACAAATATATTTTCTTTTACAATATTCTTTACCCTCATGATAAAAACCTAGTAGTTAAGGTGCAAAACAAAAAAGATCCATGGTTCAAACCCTGATACACTCAATATATTGTTAGTGCTCTGTGATTTATCCTCACTGATGATCTATAGGCAAATTCAACGTAAGTTGTCTAGATTGTGAGGTTTACTATATCTATAATATGGATAATTTGTGGACAAAATGTTTCGGTTTCTTACCTTCTAATAGTATATATATATATATATATATATATATATATATATATATATATATATATATATATATATATATATATATATATATATATATATATATATATATATATATATATATATATATATATATATATATATATATATATATATATATATATATATATCAAGGTTGTAGAAGTCGCTAGGCGGTAGGCGGGCGGTCGACTGGGGCCTAGGACTAGTCGTTCTAGGCGAGGACTAGTCGGCGCCTAGACGGGGAGTATTAATTGTAATAAAATTTATTTTTTAAAATTTAAATATTACATATATCCCTACAAAATTAATAAATAAGCATAAAACTTTGACAAATCTAATTGTTTAAATATGTAAGACATCAAACATCAGAATATTTAGACTAATTAATGATATTTTTGACAATTTTAATCATCAATAACTGTAACTTAGCCACCGATTTTCATAATTTATAAATATTTTAAAAAATTGAAATTACTAACAAAATAAAATATATATTATTAATATAATAAAATATATAATATATATTATTGTTCTGAAAATTTGAAGTTTTCTAAATTTAAATTTAAAAATCTAAAAATATGAATTTTTTTTGAAAATTTGATAATTTTTGAATTTTGAAAATTTTCCAAAATTTAGAAAATTTGAAATTTTTTGAAAATTTGAAATTTTTTGAAAAATTGAAAATTTTAAACTTTGAAAAATTGAAATTCTGGCCGCCTAGACCCACCCAGACCCGCCTAGACCCGCCTAGACCTGACTTTGACCGCCGTTGACCAAATCCGCCTAATTGACCGCCTACCACTAATCGTAGGCAGAACTCGTCCGCCTAGCGCCTAGGCGCCGCCTAGGCCGACTTTTATATATATATATAATGAAATTTTTGAATATCTAAAATAGTTCTATATATATGTTTATGACATTAATCTTATTGATAGTGCATTAAAATATTTATTTAATAGATGATTGGACATGTTGAAGGAAAAATATATAAAGATCGATTGTAATCAATTGGAAGGTGAGTTGATAATGTTTTACAATATCATATATGCATTATAAAGATGGATGGTTTTTTGCATGTTATATGTAATATAGCTAGACAAGTTTTATTGCATGTTGATAGGTCCCTTACATAGGAATTCCAAGTATTTTATTACATATCAATGGCTTCTTGAGAACAAATGTGTTATAAATTATGATATCTGTAGGGGCGGAACCCTTAAGAGGTCGGGGAGGGCCATGGCCATCCTGTTTTTTAGCCCAGTAAGTAGCACCCATCTTATATCAAAATTTTAAAAACGGAAATGAAGGAATGGTTGACAAAGATATAGGTTTTCAGAGAGAAAAACAGGGAGAGGGAGAGAATGGATGATCCCAAATCTAATTTAAAGAAACAAAACAACTAAAATACCGAATGAACAAGAATTATAAACCGTGCAAACAAACTATCATGAAATTCTTTTGATGAAAAATTTCATCCACACCCCCAAACTGTGGCTTCTGCGGTATACAAGAATCGATCTTTATTGAATCTACATGCTCTTATAATGAAAAGATCGATGTGAGGTGGATTTATGTTCTCACCGTCGCTGCTCAACATCTCCAGTTTGTGTTCTCACTTCTCACTCCTCTCTCTCTCTCTCTCTCTCTCTCTCTCTCTCTCTCTCTCTCTCAAAGTCTCGCACTGTAGTTGAAATTATAAAAGAAGCATATGACACATTAAACCGAAAAATGAAGATCTAGGACCCCATATTTGCAGGTGCAAGGTACAAATGTGGGCCACTATAAAGTTTTTTTTCCCATAGGCATAAAAAAAATTAAAGATTGGCCATGATGATATCCCTTGCCCCCTTTAGTTTTAGTGTCCGTGTTCTGCCCTGAATATTTGATTACATACATAACATAACAGATTGTTTGATTACTTGATTACATAACCCGTTTAGTCTTGGTGTTCGTGTTCTGCCCCTAAATATTTGATTACATACATAACATAACAGATTGTTTGGTTATATGCCAAAAACACATAAATTTTATAAATTGAAGTCAAATAAATCAATTTGTATTAAAACTTAATGATCGAAATTTGTGTAGGTATACATATACACTTCTAAGAACATAAAATTTTATGTAACTTTTGTGGCCTATCATAAAAAAATATGTATAAAAAATCAAACATACTATTACTATATGTCATGTGAATTTCATTGTATGGCATCGTTTGTTTGTCAAATTATTTAAAATTCCTGTTTAACAAACAAAAATAAAAGAAATTTTCGAGTCCAAGTCACTTACTTTTAATAATAATTTCCCAATAAAATAGTATTAACAGAAACAATATAAAAATAATATATAAAACAATATATATAATGATCATAAAACATATTTTCTTTAAATGTTCATTTGCCTAGAGGGATAACTTATTGATGTAATCGACTTGTGAACAGCTCAAACCTTACGAACACGGCATCCTAAACTGACAGCATTCGAACATATTTCATGACCGTGTACCTCGTCTGGCCCGAATACGAGATTGTCTTACATTGGACTCTTCTTTTGTCCCCACCAAACCTTCAAAATGAATTAAATATCCATAGACCGTGTGTTCAACTAAATAACTAATATATATATATATATATATATATATATATATATATATATATATATATATATATATATATATATATATATATATATATATATATATATATATATATATATATATATATATATACACACACACATAACACATTGTGGTTTCAAACAACTATCACGACCAATTCTTTGATCTTAAACAGAGAGCAACCTTCAAAAGTTTTATTAAAACATACCCCAAAATCCGTCAAAACAGAAAAACCCGACACAAATATGTCTACGATGATACCTTCTTTCACGTGTGTCACGGTTCTAAAAAAACACAGACCTCATTCACGGTTAATGATTAGAGCTCAAAGTTTAGGAGAAGAAGGTAAAGCGAGTAATATGCTTTTCTTGCTGTATCGTTTAATGCACATAGACATTGCTGTACGTACATGCTTTCAGTTTCATGTTTGTTGACTTTATTGGCGTTTTTTTTCCGACAGGGAGATCGAGTAATCTTGTGGATTCGAATATGAAGATTCTGAAGGACAGAATTGAGGTCGTGAGAATGAAAGAGAGATTGGAGAGAAATTGTAGACCGAATGGATGGGACTACACCTCTACTTACATACACAAACCTAAGAAACAACCTGAACATTTGCAAACAATAGCTCAAATTTGTGGCACCACGAGTCTTTCGGTTCTGGTTGGCACCGGTCTTCTTTTCATCTTTTCTGTCATTGCTCATGTTAACCTATGAGAAACCGGAAACGACAACAAAAACAAGTGCTTCTTTGTTTTGCAAAGTTGGGATCATATTTGGTGAATTAATTGATATGATTGTATTATTTTGAAAATGGCTTACAACTAATTACAAATTCTTTATGTACAATTCAGTTATTTTTTCTATTGGAATTAAAGAAACTTATTGTATTATTTAATATTTTTCTTGTATATTTGACTGGGTTTTGTGTGATAAATTTTTTAATAGTTTGTGGAATTTGTTTGTTATGATGTACTATTTCAGCTAATGACCTTCATAGTATTTTAAACCCTTTTGTCTCCGAAATCAGACAACGAAATTCTTAAAATTTGTAAATTCAAAAAAATAAAAAAGATTATCTCTTGTTTTTTAATATATATTAGAATAAAAACTAAGGCTAGTAAGAAACGGGAAATGGTGTTTTCTGATACACAATGGATAATTGTTAACATATTTTTATATTTACGATTTTGGAACTTTATTTCTTATTTCAAAACAAAATTTTGTCGTGAAAATTTCAAAAAGCATTGCATATTATGCAAGTATGAAGATGATTGGCATACGATATTAAGTATGACATTTCTTATGCATTTACGTTAGTATCAATTCTTTCAAAATTTAACGTTTTATTATGCACTTTCAAAGCATAAACTATCATAAAGGAAATCAAAATCCACATGTTGCATTGTTAAAAATGTTTTACCATGATTATAAGACGACACCTCCTTTTGCATATGGCACGATCCTTCCGCTTCAGAATGAGCACAAGGCGCCTCAAGCTTAATGATTAGAGCTCAACGATTTCGATATATGGAGGTGAAAAGAAACTTGATAATTGTATAATTTGTAAGCCTGTTTATTGGATTGTTACAATGAGCTTGATACCAACCAGAAGATGATCAATTTTTCATGTATGACTGTTGTAAAATGCACATAAACATTGTGGAGTGAATGTCTGGTTATATTTTAGTTGACTTTCTTGGTGTACTTTGAGTTTTTGACAAGGAAGGATAGGAATTAGGATTGAGGTGATAAGGATAAAAGAGAGATTGGGGTGGAACCATAAATATACGGATGGGACTATGCATCAAATTACTAACACAAACTTAAAAAACAAACTGAATACCAACAAAATAATCGCCTTAATGTGTGGCACAACTAGTTTTCAATACCCATTTGCACTGCACTTTTTTGCATTTATTTCTGTCATCGCTCATCTCAACCTATAAGCAACCACAACCAAGATGAGCATTTCACCGACAACCAATTTTAGAAATAAAAGATAACATCGATCGATTACTTATAAAACTTTAGTGGTAGTCTATGAACAATTTAATACTGATGTGATTTGTACTATTTTGAAAAGGGTTTGTAATAGATATTTATGTGTAAAGCTTTGTATTTTATTACGCCCTCAGGTGTGCCTCTCACCATAACTTATTTTTTACCTGCCACCTCAGCATCCAGTCAGCATTTCTCTCTCTTCGCTTTACCCCGAAAATGCTCATCTATCACTACCTCTCATTTTTTAATTTAAAAACTAAATTTAAATTAAAATAAAACTAATTATTTTTAAATAAGATAATTCATTAAAATATAAAAATTAAATACGAAAATTACATTAAAAATAAAACCTAAAAATTTAAAACACACATTAAACTTAAAATTAAAAAAAACTACATATTTAAAAAAAAACTAGGATCGTCACTCTCATTCTTCCTCCTCGATATCGGGCACCGGCCCCGGCTCAACTCTAGCCCGATAGATATGCTCGACCAAATCCGCACGAAGGTTGTTATGGATTTCTTTGCTTTGGACCTCGTTTCTATTTTCTAGATATGCCGCCGATCGAATTGGTAGCGGCTCGTATGTTGGCATAACTTCGTCTGGATCATACGTACATATTGCTTTCCCCTCGTCTTCCAAAATCATATTATGTAATATGATGCATGCGTACATAAGGTTTCGTATATGCCTCGGATCCCAAGCCCGTGACGAGTATTTGATCATGTAAAAGCGCTGTCGAAGAACTCCAAACGCTCGCTCCACATCCTTCCTAGCCGCTTCTTGTGCGACCTTGAACATTTTACGCTTTGGATCCATTGGACATGTGAATGACTTCACAAACACGGAATAATCCCGATATATACCATCGGCTAGATAATACTCGTGTTTGTAGTACGCTCTGTTGACCTGAAACGGACAAAAATGTGTAACGCCTCTATAAATGTCGTTAAAAATCGGCGATTGGTCGAGCATGTTGAGGTCGTTGTTTGCACCTGAAAGCCCAAAAAACGCATGCCAAATCCATAAATCGTGGGACGCCACTGCCTCGAGGATGATAGAAGGGTGCCGATGATCGCCTCGTGTGAATTGGCCACGCCATGCATTGGGGGCAAGCGGCCCACTCCCAATGCATACAGTCAACGCTCCCAAGCATGCCGAGAAAACCATGTTTACTTTCATGCGCGGCGTACAACGTTTGAATGTCGTTCGGCGTTGGCTTTCGCAAATAACGTTTTCCATAAACATGGATGATAGTGGCCGCGAACTCGTATACACTTTGCCGAACCGTGCGCTCCGACATCTTCAAATACTCGTCCCATAAATCAAATGCGGTGCCGGTTGCAATTTGACGAATTGCAGCGGTACATTTTTGTTCCGCCGTGAAACCCTTTTGTTCCTACCATCGTATTGCAATCGCAATACGGGATTGACTTCGCTCACATCACGAACTATACGCAAAAATAGTCCCTTGTTCATCCGAAACCGACGCCGAAACTGGTACGTCAAGTACAATTGGTGTTCCGCTAAATAGTCGCGGACAAGGAGATCGTGTGCAGCATCACGATCTCTGTTTATTGTTGCCCGTCTTGATAACGTATGTTGATTTTGTGAACTTTCTGCGGCGTCGGCGGTTATCTGCGCAGCTTGTCGAAGCAATGATGCCGCTTGAACGGTAGCTTCAAGCAACCAACTCTCGTCTTCCGACGAAGACAACGAATCGAAAAGCACCTCGAATCTTGGATCCTTTTTTTTTTGTAGTGTGTTGTGTATGTGTAGTTGTAAAATGAGTGAGATATGTGTGTGTGTGTGTATATATATATATATATATATATATATATATATATATATATATATATATATATATATATATATATATATATAGGTAAAATAAAAAGTTTTTTTTTTTAAAATTGAAACGGCTATATAGCCGTTGAAGTGGCAACGGTCAAAAAGAGGAAGACGTCGCGCGACGCCCACAAGCCGCACGAGCCCAATACTGCGACGACGCCGCATAGAAGGGGCGGTGTTCACCGCGAACTCGCACCTGCTCGGGCTCCCTTTCGCACTGCACACCGGAAGGCCTAAGTAGTTTAGTTTTCTTGCTGTCATATTTCCTTTTTTAAAATACTTTCTTTATTATATACATGGGTGCTGTTTTTTATGATGCTTTTTATAATATTTTGAAGCTTTCCCCGAATAGTCAAGAATAGATTTATTCATTTAGGTACTATATGGGAAAGTCATAATTTGGTAAATTAAATAATTGAAGATTAGGGGATAATTAAGTTGAATGGGTCTTAACCAAGTCAAATACGTTCATTTAGTTTTGTTCGTATCCCAAAATCCAAATATATTTTTTACATAAGCAAACAATTTCAAAATTATGGATTTTGTAAACTTCGTCCACAATTATCCAAATTATATAATAAAACATTTATCCAAAATACGGTTAAAACTGTAAAAATAGCCCCACACAAAAATTACCGTGAATACGCGGATTGTGGTTCCCATGACGGTTCCTTCAAATACAATATCTAATACCCTTACTCTACTTCGACGGTAAAAGGAAGGAACCACGAACAGTTCGTGAATTTTGGAGAAGAAGATGAATGGTGCTGAATGTGTTTTTCACTCTACTTTTATTTAAGGCAAAATGTTACTGTAGCCCAACTAACTATTGGTTGTTGGTCTAAAAAGTCATTAATTTTTTTTTTTGGCCTTTTAGGGGAATAAAGTCTATTTTTACCTGTTTATTAAGTCCTCTCAGAAGGTTTCCAGGTTAAAAGCTAAGAAAAATAGCATTGTAGTCCTATGAATTTTCATCTTCTGTTCTAAATAGTCCCTAAACTTACGTTTTAGTTTACAATGGCGAAGATGGAGGTTGATGATTGTCGAGGGGTGCTCAAAGTTTATAGTGACGGCTTTATATAGCGATCCAGTGAACCGATCCATAGGTCAAGCATAGCCGCCACCCCTCGGAATTGGAGCCACTTCACGGAACCACTGCAGAAAGCACCCTACCCCCACCCCCGGGATTGGAGCCATTTCACGGAACCGATGCAGAAACCACTGCCATGAGTATCGAGAATGTTGTTTGTTTGGTCAAACAGGACATCTTTCCAAAGTACCATCGTCATCTACATGAACTTGAAAGCTCGGTTCACTGGATCGTCGTCACTATAAACTTTGAGCACCATTCGACAGTCATTAACCTCCATCTTCGCCATTATAAACTAATAAATAAGTTTAGGGACTATTTAGAACAGAAAATAAAAGTTGATAGGGCTACAATGTCATTTTTCATAACTTTTAACCTGTAAACCTTCTAAGAGGACTTAATGAACAAGTAAAAATAGACATTATTCCCCTAAAAGGCCAATAAAAAACTTTAGGGACCTTTTAGACCAACAACCAATAGTTTGTTGGGCTACAGTGACATTTTGCCTTTATTTTGCAGGCTACAAAAGTATATATATATATATATATATATATATATATATATATATATATATATATATATATATATATATATATATATATATATATATATATATATATATATATATATATATATATATATATATAATATATATATATATATATATATATATATATATATATATATATATATATATATATATATATATATATATATATATATATATATATATATATATATACACATTGGAATGAACAACAGCCTAGATAAACTATCTGCACAAGATACGGGCTAACGTAATAGAAGCCTAAAGAAACGGTCATAGGAGATGACTAAGCTTTGAGTAAGTCTAACTTCTAGGAGACTGTGTTATTACCCCCCGACAAGATCAAGAGCAGGTCGAACTTGAAGCTTGGAACGAAGTTGGGCAACCCGGTCTTTGCCCAATTGGTTTGTAAATATGTGACATCGTAGCGGTCGTCATGCGGTCAAAAATAGTAAAATAACCTCACTCTCACTTAGCATAGTGGAAGTCAGGGTCGATCCACAGGAGTTACGTGGTCGAGTCAGGTGACAGATTACCAACTATAGTGTCATGCTATAGTCAGAGGACCTAGTTCCTAGCTTTTGACTATCAGTCTAAAGAGCTTAAACAAACTAAAACTACTAACCAAACCTAGTCACTTGCTGAAATCAGAAGTGCATCTCTAATTCAGAAGCAAACAAAGGCAATCATCAAACATTAAACACAAACTAAACATAAACTAAACCAATAACTAAAGTCCAAATAAACAGTCACTGGCCAAGTTCAAAACCAAAAGCTAACCCTAGTTGGTCACTGAAATCAGCAAAGGAATTCAGTCCAAACAAGGTTATACAAACATCCAAACACAATCCAAACATGCACAATCCAATAACAAGCATAAAACACCGAAAACCAATGATTACTTGTAACCAAATGATTATTATAAACCAAAACGAATTCCACAGGTCCAAAACAGTAACCTACTACTAGAAAACAGAAACTAACAAGCTCAATATCAATGGTTGTCACTCCCAAAGATACTAGCCACTAATACTAACTACTAAACTAAAGGAAATTAAACATAAAACCTGAAAATACCAAAAAGGTAGTTGCTGAAGCTAAATCTCGGAGTCAAAGAGCCTTGAAGGTCGATTTTACACTAGGTCTTTGCTAGGGTTTTCGGCTGAAAAAGCCTCTATTTATAGTTGCAAAATTCCCGCAGCCGCGCCGCGCTTTTATGGTTTCCGTGTCGCGCGTAGGGGTTTATCCCCGTTTCTTCGGAATTTGAATTTGTTCCACCGCCTTATATTCGCGTCGCGCTTTAATGTTTTCCGCGGCGCGCGTACGTATTTCCCTGATTTTGCCTTGATCTTCAAACTTCTTCCAAATTGCACGCTTTTAGTCTTTGTTTTCATTATTTCTTTCCAAACAAGTGTTGGCACAAAAAGTGAGTAATACCAGTATATATATGATATAATTTCACTAAGAATAGGGCTCAACAACGACTAAAATATGTGATATTACTAGGCGTTGTTAAACACCCCACACTTGTGCCTTGCTTGTCCCCAAGCAAGAGAGTTTTTAATAGATTTTAACTAAGATTTAAACAATTTTTTACTGTGTTCAGTTTCAAAGCTTATTGCCTTATGAGTTAGAGTGAAATAGTTTGTGAAAACATAATCGGAATGCTCTTTGGAATTCATGGCTTTCTAGAGAACCCTTGATTACAAATTTTCTGTCCACAATGAAGTGTACGTACTCATTCAGATTCTAAAGGCCATAATGGAATTGTCCATGACTTTCGATGTTGTCCGTGTAACGAGCTTTCGAAAATACCATCCCATACCAGACGATCTTAGGTGGTAAGGTGCATAAATGCCTCTTCGAGGCCACCCTTTTCGGACCTACCGGCTCGAACAACAAATGCCACTGATTGACAGTTCCTTCCTAAATTCCAATCCTAAAACAATCCAATTTTCTAACTCCTAAAACTCAACTTATTTGACTCAATTAATAGCATGATCACAACTTATCTCTCAAAAAATACTAATGCTATAAACAATCACAAACATTCATTTCAAAATTATAATCTAATGAAAATTTTGAAAAAGTTGCTAAATTTTTTTGAAAATCGGTCATTTCTGCAAAAATTTCAAAAAAAAACACTTTCGACCGTCCACACCCCATACTTAAAATCGTACAACGTCCCCGTTGTACAAAAATTATTTAGAACAAGGGAGAAAGAGTTACCCCTTGGGACGATAGATCACTTGGTTGGTACTCGGTATCACATGTACATAATACGAACAAAACGGTCCTCAATTTCGCGTTCTGGAGTTGTAGCGCAACAGTGAACACGCCGGTGATCAAAACAAGTGGAGGGGGCACGGTGACCCCACACTTGTTTGAAACAACTCCTTCCATTTTGGTATAACATGCACGACTCAACAAAAAATCAAATGCAAACTGACAAATAAAATAAAAAACAATGAAATGTACAAAAAGTTTAATGTATGTGTTGCAGATGACCGCGGCACGTGATTGAGGAATGCGCGTCGCGGTAATTACGAGAGTTGAAATCAACGTCAAATGGGAAAAGACCGCGTCGCGTCCTATAAGGGTGCCGCGGCGCGGTAATTTCAGCAGATTGCTCCAATTTCAAACCTCACAATAAACGATTCAACACCAAAACAACTATTTTTTATTACTGTCTAATGCCTTTAAGAGGCTTATTTTCCTAAACAAATTCCCTAGAATCTATTGACTATTCTTTAACTGTTCCTAACTTAAGAAGAAAGAAAAATGCAGACAAATGTACTAAAAAAATTCAAAACTCATTACATCAATCCCTTTTTAATTATGAGCTGTGTCATCATAGTCATCTTCCTCTTCATCTGGATCCTCCTCCATGGGCTCTTCTTCCTCTTCCCCTCGGAGTGGCGGCTGGGGTCTTGGTGGGGCACATTTGTTCTTCTCAAGGAGCGCGACAACACAATCCGCTAACCACATGAGTTGTGTCTGTGTGTTTTCCGTTCTTCTGTCCACTTCGTGCATGGCATTAGACTGGACCTGATGCTCCCGCATGTGTGTCTCCATGGTCCTCTGGAGTGCCTTTACTTCATCCGTGAGGAATCGGGACTCCATGGTGGCTGGTGATGGACTACGGGGTAGAATGGTACTTGACTTTGCCCGTTTCCTAGAGGTAGTCGGCTCGGACCGGAGCGCCGGGAAAGACATACGATCCACAGACGTAACCCCATCGTCCATGTATATAACCTCCCGCGAGGTAGTCACAGGCGGGCAAAACGGGATTGGAGGTATGACCTCTAACCCGTCAGTCGTGTGCTCAGATATCAACCCATACGAGTCTGCCAATCGAGTGATAAAGTGTCCCCCTCCCAATGCGGTAAATTTCATAGGCGCATCGGTTATTTGTTTGAAATAATCGGCAACGAAATACGGGATGTTGCAAGTTTCCAGCATCCTCGTCGCTGCCCACATCAAATGCAGCTCTCGGGGCAACACTTTCTCCTCATCTGCGCGTGGCCACAGCATGGTCGATATGAGCCGGTGTAACATGCGGTGTGCTGGCAGATGCATGTAACACTCCCGGACAGTATTTTTGTGATACCGGGTGGAGGCTATCGTACTCCAATACTCCGCTGGTGAGAAAGAGTCACCCATGGTACGGCTGGCGTGTCTGTGAAACGCCCCAAACTCCTGTGTCTGCGACTCCTCTTCGATGTACAGCCCGATGCGGTACCCTAATTCCCGTAATGTACAACTGCGATCATGATTTCCCAGATGAAATTAAACAGTCTCCAAAGTGTCCATACCAGTCTGTTTGTGATCAAAATGATAACTGGCGCGGAATTGACGGACGACCTCGCGGTATATGGGTTCGTTTAGTTGTGTTACATTTTCCAGTGCCCTGCAGGTATAAGTTAGCTCCCCTGCTTCGTAGCCTTCTTGGACCAGCCAGTCCTTCAGGTGATCCAGAATCCCGGATTCTCTGGTCAACTCCCAGTTGACCGTACGACATGGCAATATTTGTTTGTGTTTACACAGACCCCGGCGATTGAAAAAGCTCGATGCGCGTACTTTATCAGTTTGGGTCGTCAAATAATTCCAGTCAAGTGTTTCAGAACTACCGTATGACGACATAATGCCTGCAAAATGCAAAAAAATTGATAATGAGTACACTGTCCGGCGTTCGTCGCAACGCGCGCAAGGTCTACCGCGACGCGTAACATGAACATTCAAGTTACGCGTCGTGGACTGCAACAGATCGCGACGCGGCGAACGATTTCAACCCAAAAATCGATGATTATGTCTAATTTTAACCAGTTAACTTGAATCTACCAATTGGGTTTTACTGAGTACAATGGCCTAAACCTAGTTTCACTCTCAATTTTAACAGACACTTGCTACATTATGAATTACAGAGGCATTTAGTCAAAGTTCAAGACTCTAAAGAAAAGAGTAGAAAAGAACGGACTTACTTGATTTGCTGTGAAGAAGATGACGATGCAGATGAGTTGATTATGCTAAAGATTTTACCACGGTAAAAAGAGTGACGAATTGAGCGGATTTGATTATATACAAGTGTGAGGATTTTTTGAATGGCTTTCAAACTCTGTTTTTGTGATTATCTCTAATTTCAAATTAAGATAAGACCGCGGCGCGGGAAGATTCTATCCGCTTCGCGTATAAAAATCTGATTTTAATTATAACCGCGAAAACTCTATATGCGCGGCGCGGATCCTAAGATCCCGCGTCGCGGTATCGCAAAATTACCAAAATGACCCCACACTTGCTCTTTTCTTACCGTGATCAAATGGATGTGATGAATTATATTAAGAAAAATGCAAATATACAGATGACAATCGGGTTGCCTCCCGACAAGCGCTAAGTTTAACGTCTTCAGCTGGATGTACACTTACCTGACTCATGAAGTATACACTGGGACATCCACCACGAACTCGACTGTCTCCACTTCCAGTTTCTGAAATGTGCCCGCAACGACATAGGGTTTGAGTCTATGTCCATTGACTTTAAATGGTTGTCCACCTTTCAGGTCCTGAATTTCTACTGCGCCATAGTCTGTGATACTAACCACTGCATAGGGACCATTCCACTTACTCCTCAGTTTCCCGAGAAACATTTTTAACCGCGAGTTGTACAACCACACTTTTGGTCCAACTTCAAAAGTTTTCAGCCTGAGCTTAGCGTCGTGATACCGCTTCATTTTCGACTTATATGTAGCCGCATTCTCGTATGCTTATTCTCGTAGCTCCTCCAGCTCGGACAGTTGTAATTTCCGTTCTTTCTCAGCTTCAGTGTAGTCTATATTCACTTGCTTGATTGCCCATAATGCTCGGTTGGCGAGTTCCACAGGCAAGTGACAGCCTTTTCTGTAGATCAACCGATACGGAGTAGTTCCGATCGGTGTCTTATAAGCAGTTCGATATGCGCACAATGCATCGTCTAACCTTAGTGACCAATCTTTCCTGTCAGTTTTGACAGTCTTTTGAAGAATTTCTTTTATCTGCCTATTGGACACTTCCACTTGGCCACTCGTCTGAGGATGATACGGTGTTGCAATCCGGTGATTCACCCTATAATGCTTTAGCAGCCTTCCAAATTTAAAATTCTTGAAATGAGACCCTCCGTCACTTATGATTACACATGGAACTCCTTGCCTGGTGAAAATGTTTTTCTTGACGAATTTACACACCACATGATGGTCATTCGTGCGGGTTGCCTCTGCCTCGATCCATTTAGACACATAATCCACTGCCACCAGAATGTAAACATAACCATGTGACGTGGGAAATGGACCCATAAAGTCAATTCCCCAGACATCGAAAATGTCCACTACCAAAATTGGGTTTAAGGGCATTTGGTCCCTTTTCGATATGTTTCCCAGCTGTTGGCAGTTGAGGCATTCCTTGGCAGTTTTATGTGCGTCTCTGAAGATGGTTGGCCAGTACAATCCATATTCGAGAACCTTATATCCTGTTTTCTTACCGCTGAAATGCCCTCCACATGCTGATGCATGACAATGTCTTAATAACTCCTCGATTTCGCTGTCAGGCACACATCGGCGAATTATTTGATCCTCACCTACCTTGAAAAGGTCAGGGTCGTCCCAAATAAATCTCTTTGCATAGGTGCAGAACTGCTTTTGCCTTTGTTTCGTCCAGTGTTTTGGTATTGCTCCCGTGGCCAGAAAATTCACGTAATTTGCGTACCATGGAGCTCCAGTAAGCTCCAGCAACTGCTCGTCTGGGAACGAATCCTTTATTCCTGCTTCCAATCCTTAGGCTGGCAGTCGAGAAAGATGATCTGCCACTACATTCTTTGCTCCCTTCTTATCCTTGATTTCCACATCAAATTCTTGCAACAGAAGTATCCACTGATTAATCTTGGTTTAGACTCCTTTTTCGCTAACAGGTGTCGAACAACACTGTGGTCAGTATAAACTACCACCTTGGATCCCCAGATGTAGGATCTGAATTTGTCCAATGCAAATACTACAGCAAGTAACTCTTTTTCGGTGGTTGTTGACAACGCCTAGTGATATCAAGTATTTTAGGCGTTGTTGAGCCCTGTTCTTGATAAAATTATATCAAATATGTCTGGGTATTCTCACTTTTCGTGCCAGGACTTGTTTGGAGAAAAAGAATGGAAACAGGGACTAAAAACGTACAAAAGGAAGAAGTTTGGAAAGAATGGAAAATCAAGAGAACTCGTACGCACGCCGCGGGAATTAACTATGCGCGACGCGGGCTTAAGGCGGTGGAACACATTTAAATGCCGAAGAAACGGGAAGAGATCAGTACGCGAGCCGCGGATTTCACTTCTGCGCGGCGCGGCTGCGAGAAATTTGCAAGTATAAATAGATGCATTTCCAGCCGAAAACCCTAGCAAAGACCGGGTGTAAAATCGACCTTGAAGCTCTTTGACTCCAGGAGTTCATTTCAGAAGACTCACAATTGGTATTTTATGATTTTTGATTTAATTTCCTTTTAGTAGCAAGTAGTTTTTGTAGCTAAAGTCTTTGGGAGTGACAACCCCTGACTTTGAGCACTTAGGTTTCTGATTTTGAAACATTTGGTTACTATTTTTGTGTTTGGAATTCTGATTTAGTGAATGAGAAGCATTTGGTTACATTTAATCTTAGCTTTTCGGTATTTTCATGCTTGTGTTGGTTTTGATTGATTGTTTGTGTTTGAATTGTGTTTGGACCTTGTTAGGACTGTTTTCTTTAGCTGAAATCAGTAGCTAATTAGGTTAGTTTGTAAGCATTAAACCTTGGCTAGTAACTGTTCAGTAGGACTTTAGCTAGTGGCTAGTTTATGCTTTGCTTGGTTTTGCTAGTTTGGATGCCTTTGATTGCTTCTGATTCAGAGATGTACTTCTGATTTCAGAAAGTGACTAGGTTCATTTGAGCATAGCTTAGCTTGGCTTTGGTGTGTTTGATCATTGTTTCATTTGCTAGTGATTAGGATGATAGAAACCAGATCCTCCGACTGTAGCTGTGACACTACTAGTTGGTAATCTCTCATCTAGTCTAACCACGAAGCTCCTGTGGATCGACCCTGACTACCGCTATACTAGTGTGTGTTAGGTTTTCTCTTATTTTTGACCGCACGACGACCGCTGCGCTGTCAGTTATGTAATTTAATTAAGCCTCGAAAAAAGTTTTAATAGCATAGCATATGACTACTGGTTTCTTATCAATCTTTTGACCTAATACTGCACCAGCAGCATAATCACTAGCATCACACATAATTTCAAAAGGTTGGGTCTAATCAGGAGGTTTTAGGATGGGTGCCTCGAACAATTTATTTTTTAAGATGTTAAATGCTTTTACACATTCTTCATAAAAAATAAATGGTGCGTCCTTCAACAAAAGGCCACAAAGACGTTTGGAGATAGTACTAAAGTCCTTAATGAATCTACGGTAGAAACCAGCATGACCTAGAAAAGATCTAAACCCTTTCACGGATGTCGGGGGTGGCAACATAGAAATAACCTTAACCTTAGCACGATCTACCTCAAATCCTCTCTCAGAGACAACATGCCCTAAAACTATTCCTTCTCTCACCATGAAATGACTTTTCTCCCAAGAAAGCACCAGATTAGATTCAACACATCTTTGTAATACCTTTTCTAATTGACTCAAGCAAGCTTCAAATGTTGATCCAAAAATCGAGAAGTCGTCCATGAAGATTTCCAAAGCGTCACCAATCATGTCGGAAAATATCGCCATCATACACCGTTGAAATGTAGCAGGCGCATTACACAACCCAAATGGCATTCTGCGGAATGCAAAAGTACCATATGGACATGTGAATGTGGTTTTTGCTTGATCCTCCGGATGAATGGCAATCTGATTATACCCAGAATAGCCATCCAAGAAACAATAATACTTCTGCCCAGCTAACTTTTCCACAATCTGATCGATGAATGGTAAAGGAAAATGGTCCTTGGATGTAGCGGCATTGAGTTTCCGGTAGTCAATACATACTCTCCATCCAGTCACGGGTCTTGTGGAAACCTTGTCACCATCTTTGGTATCCACAACAATTATTCCAGATTTCTTCGGCACTGTCTGTGTCGGGCTGACCCATTCACTATCAGAGATCGGACATATGATCCCAGCATCCAGCCATTTTAGAACTTCCTTTTTCACAACTTCCTTCAGATTTGGATTCAATCTTCTTTGCGTGTCTCTGGCAGGTTTAGCTCCTTCTTCCGTGATGATTCGATGCATACATGTGGCTGGACTAATTCCTTTTAAATCTGCAATTGTCCAACCAATAGCCTCTTTGTGCTTGGACAATATTTTGAGTAGTTCATTTTCTTGTCCCTCTATTAAGTTTGCTGCTAAAATCACTGGCAAAGTATCCTTCTCTCCCAGAAAGGCATGCTTTAAATGAGCTGGTAATGGTTTCAATTCTAGCTTCGGTGGTTCCTGCAATGATGGTTTTAACGTCTTGGGAATCTCTGTCGGCAACTTCTCTATATGCGCGCATTCCTCGTACTTCGTGCTTCTGTCCTTATCTGCTGCTTCTTCTTTATTTTCCTGCTCAGCCTCTCCTTCTTCTGGAGTCTCCATCACCTCTTGCTGTAACACTTCTGGCGTATACTGCTGCACTAACTCATCTATGATGTCCACCTGGTAGCATTCTTCCTCCTCTATGGTACTACCTTTGGCATTAAAGATGTTGATCTTAGTTTGCCTATGCCCAAAGGAAATCCCCATCTCCCCTATTCGACAGTCGATGTTTGCATTAGCCATGGCCAAGAAGGGTCGCCCTAAGATGATTGTCGGTTGCTCTCCATTGGCTGCCTGACGAGTGTCCAGAACTAAAAAATCTGCTGGGTAGTAAAAATATCTCACCTTAATGATAACATCTGACAACATTCCCCTAGGAATCTTTGTAGACTTATCAGCAAGCTGAAGAATTACATCTGTAGATCTTAGAGTACCGAAGTCATACTTGTCAAAAAGTTTTCCCGGTAATATGTTCACACTCGTACCTAAATCTATCAGAGCCCTCTTAATATGCACATCACCTAGGTCAACAGAGATGAGAGGAACCCCAGGATCCTTCATCTTAGGAGGCAATGCATCCATTAAAATAGAACTTACATTCTCAGGCAAACTAATCATTTTAGGCAGATGGGATAAAATATGTTTTTTGTGAATGCACATGTCATTGAGAAATTTTGCATAAGCAGGAACTTCCTTGATAAGTTTAACTAATGGAATGTTAACCTTAATTTGACTAAACAGTTCCCACATATCTTCTGCCTGTGGTCCTTTCTTCCCATATGGTCTTTTCTCTGGCTTTTCCAAAGCTGTGTGGAAAGGAACTGTACCGCTTGTTTCCCCTTTCTCCCATGTACTTGTTTGTTTCTTCTGCTTTTCTTGCTCTTCCTTCCTCTTTTCCTTTTCCTTTTCCAGCTCTTCTTTTTCATCAAAAATTATTTCTACATCACTATCCTCTTCTGCTGTGGAGCTGCAACCTTATTATCTACTTTCTTCCCACTCCTGAGTGTGATGACTTCATTCACCTGCACTTTTTCTAGTTGAGTCTTCTCTTGTGCTCTATCTTCCTCCATCTTAATGATCAACTCTCCTATCCTCAGAATTGCTTTTGAATTGGCATCCTCCACTTCCTGAAGCTTAACTAACATTCCAAAAATTTCCTGTATGCCAATGCTCATATTTCCTACTGGAGGCGTAGGTTGCATCTGCTGCTGTCTCACTGGTGATTATCTCACCTCTCGCTGCTGATTGTTCCGAAATGGTCGTTGTGCATTATGGAATTGACCATACCCATGCACTTGACTAATTTCCTCCTGAGTCATTGAGCACTCATTGTGATTATGTCCTATGTCACCGCATGTATTACATATAACTTGTCCATGCAATACATATGCTCCCTTCTCTTGTTGAAACCTTGCGAGCATTTTATTAAACTTCTTAGTCACAACACTGATCTCCTTCTGCATTTCTTTCTTCCACTTGTTTTCTGCTTCTATATTCGCTACGTAGACTGTATTGTCCTTCATGGATCCACTGACCTTAGATACTAAGCTCAACTGCTCTAAGAACTTCCAAGCATCCTCTGGCTCTTGCCACATAAATGTCCCACTTGATGAGGCATTTATCATTGCTTGATGCGTCTCACTTACTCCTTCAAAGAACAACTTCACTAGCTGCCATCTAGGAACTTCATGGTGCGGACATAAACGCAGTAGTTCCTTTAATCTATCAAACGCTTCGTGGAAAGCCTCTCCAGGCTTCTGCTGAAAGTTTTGAATTGCGCGCCTAACTTCTGTGGTTTTAGTAACTGGATAGAATTCTTGTAGAAACTTCGCCTTAAGTTGGTCCCAACTAGTGATACTATTAGGTGAAAGAGATGTGAACTAGTATTTGGCCTTATCCTTTAATGTGAAAGGAAATAATCTTAACCTAAAAGTATCCCTATTGGTGTGTCTAGGAGTATTGGTATTTGCGATAGCTATGAACTCATACAAGTGATTGTATGGATCATCATTCTTATAACCTCTAAATTGAGTTAATATTCCTATCAACTGGGGCCTAATTTCTACTTGAGATTCTATATCATCAGGAATGTAAATGGGCGACGAGTCATCGTACTCCTGTAACAGGAAGTGCGATGCAACTGATTGCCCCCTCGGTTGTGCAAAATACAAGGGTTGAGTAGGATTACCGTAAAAGTGATGATCATTATATCTCTGCTGACCTTGTAGTGGTTGACTCTTCTTGGAGGTCCCCGACCTCGGTTCCATGGTTGCTGCAGTGCTGGTGGAACCCATCCTTCATCTTCTTCATCATATAATTCCTCAGCCTCTTGATACTGGTACTGCTGCTGAGGTGGTTGCTGGTATTGTTTCTGCGGTGGTATAGGTTGGAATGTGGTTTGAGGTTTAAAAAGTACTGGTGCTGGTTGAGAAATGGGTTGGGAAATGGGTGTCTGCTGTCTAGATACTGGGGTGCCATCACGGGTCGGCGCTCCCCAAGACATGGCAGTTGTAAATGGGTTTGTGGATTGAGGTTGGGATAAAGGTTGAAATGGTGGAATCGACGGTGGAGTGCATGAAGGTATAGGTGCAAGGGCTGAAGCTGCACCACCAGTAGCACTCGTGCTCCCAATGTGAAATTCTGAAACCGGGGGAATGAAAGACATCCCCGTTGCCTCACCCGAGGGTTCCTGGGCAACACTTACAATACTACTACTGACAGTACTAAAACTCATTGTATTTAAACGCCTACATGCACGGATTTTGCGTGCAGTTCGCTCAATCTCTGAGTCAAAATGCAAAGGGGATAATTGCTCACCCCTACGGGTACGCATGCACTAATGCAACACGCCCGTAAAACAAAAACCAAAAATCAAAAATTACTAACCAACTAAAAGGAAACAAGCTAACAAGTCCTACAAATCACCTAATCTCAAGCTCACAACTCCCCGTCAACGGTGCCAAAATTTGACATCGCAGCAGTCGTCATGCGGTCAAAAATAGTAAAATAACATCACTCTCACTTAGCACAGTGGAAGTCAGGGTCGATCCACAGGAGTTACGTGGTCGAGTCAGGTGATAGATTACCAACTATAGTGTCACGCTATAGTCAGAGGACCTAGTTCCTAGCTTTTGACTATCAATCCCAAGAGCCTAAACTAACTAAAACTACTAACCAAACTTAGTCACTTGCTGAAATCAGAAGTGCATCTCTAATTTAGAAGCAAACAAAGGCAATCATCAAACATTAAACACAAACCAAACATAAACTAAACCAATAACTAAAGTCCAAATAAACAATCACTGGCCAAGTTCAAAACCAAAAGCTAACCCTAGTTGGTCACTGAAATCAGCAAAGGAATTTAGTCCAAACAAGGTTATATAAACATCCAAACACAATCCAAACATGCACAATCCAATAACAAGCATAAAACACCGAAAACCAATGATTACTTGTAACCAAATGATTATTATAAACCAAAACGAATTCCACAGGTCCAAAACAGTAACCTACTACTAGAAAACAGAAACTAACAAGCTCAATATCAATGGTTGTCACTCCCAAAGATACTAGCCACTAATACTAACTACTAAACTAAAGGAAATTAAAACTTCTTCCAAATTGCACGCTTTTAGTCCCTGTTTTCATTATTTCTTTCCAAACAAGTGCTGGCACAAAAAGTGAGTAATACCAGTAGATATATGATATAATTTCACTAAAAATAGGGCTCAACAACGACTAAAATATGTGATATTACTAGGCGTTGTCAATATGTCGACATGCAAACTGATCAATGGATGACACATGGTTAACTTTGAGATCGCCATCCTCTATTTGATCACATACAAAATGGAAATCAAGGCTTACATGTTTTGACAGGGAACTAAGGATTGGATTTTTGCTCATGAAGGTTGCTCCAATGTTGTCATAGAGAAGTATAGGAGGCTGCTGAACAGAGACTTTGAGATCACGCATAATCTGTTTTATCCAGAGCAACTCAGCAGAAGTATACGCTAGAGCACTGTATTCAACCTTGGTACTTGAACGAGCCACAACGCGTTGCTTTCTGGATGTTCAACTAATTAAATTTGAACCACGAAACACAGCAAACCCATACTGAGATCTGCTTGACAAAGTTCCAACCCGCATCAGAGTAAGCCAAGAGAGATGCGGCATTTGTTGTTTTAAAATGCAAACAATGCTCAAGAGTGCTATTTAGGTACCGTAAAATTCGTTTCACAGCGTTCCAATGTGGTGTGGTTGGAGAGTGCATATATTGACATACATGATTAACTGCATACATGATATCGGGACGTGTGATTGTAGCATATTGGAGAGAGCCCACCATTTGTCTATAATGTTTTGGATCATAAAATGGATCACCAGTACGCAGTAGAGGAGTAGATGAAGATCATCGATAAAGTTCTGTAAAAATTTAGTGTTATCCCTTGTAATTAACCATCAACATAAACTAAGATGTAGCCTGTTGCAAGAGGAGAGGAATAAAAAAACAAAGATGTATCTGACTGACAAGCACGAAATCCGTTGGTAATAAGATGAGTTTTTAGCTTATTGAACCACTCTCGAGGCGCCTATTTCAAGCCATAAAGCGCTTTAGGTAGTCAACACACATGGTTAGGACGAGATGGGTCTTTAAAGCCTTTGGGTTGTTCCATAAAACCTTTTCGGACAGATCGCCATTTAAAAATACATTGTTGATGTCCAATTGAAGAATTGACCACCCTTGGGAAAGAGCCACAGAAACAGTTGAATGGTCGTTGGCTTTATAACTGGGCTAAATGTCTGAAAATAGTTTACTCCTTCTTCTTGGTTTAAGCCTCTAGTAACCAATCGTTCCATCTGAGTGCCTTTTGATCCTGAAAAGCCACTTATAACTAACAAGTTTAACATTGTTAGGACGACCAGCAATAGACCAAGTTTTATTTTTCATTAAAGCGTCATATTTATTTTTCATCGCATTTAGCCAACAAGTATGCTTAATTGCTTATGAAAGAGTACGTAGTTCAGTGGTAGTGTAATCTGGAAGAGAGATGCGAAAATATTTTGGTTTTAGGGAAGTGGTACGTGTGTGGGTAGTCATAGAGTGTTTATTGTGTCCAACAGGACGATAATGGCTGGGAACGGTCTCTTTCTCCTGAGAAGTGATGGTGAGGCGTTGATGAGATGGAGCGGGAGAAAGAGGAGGGTTGGTGGGTGCTGATGGAATAGGGGTAGGTGGTGATGACAGAATTGGGGTTTATGAGGAAGGAGGAAGTGGGATATTGACTAAGGCGTGATCAAGAATGGAAGAGGATACATGGTGCTGCACCAGAAGTAGGCAGGCTTGGGAGCGGGCTTGCAGCAACATATGGGAAGGCATCCTCATTGAAGATGACAGAGAGAGATACATATATTCGGGATGTTTCCTGATGAAAGCATAGATAACCCTTGTGAGAGCACTTTATCCTTTTAATACACATGTCAATGACCTAAAATCCATTTTATGTGAAGTGTAGGGTCGAAGGAAGGGATAACACAAGCATCCAAACGTGCAAAGAAATGCATAATTAGGAGACTGGTCATATAGTTTGGAATAAGGTGAGCAATAGTTGAGAGTTGGGGTAATGGTGCGATTATGAAGATAGGTAGCTGTTTTAAATGCATGCTCCCAAAATGTTTACGAAGAGATGATTGAGCTAAAAGAGATAACCCTTTTTCAACAATGATTCGATTTCGACGTTCAACGTAACCATTTTGTTCGGGAGTTTACGGACAAGAAATTCGATGATTAATGCCATATGTTTGTAACAATGTGGAGACATTATGAAATTCCCCTCCCTAATCATTTTGTATATTATTGATTTCACAGTTAAACTAGGTTTTTACATGGTTCAAAATTTAAGAAATGTACAAAGCACTTCGGATTTGTGAGATGGAAAATAAATCAAAACAAACTTGGTGCAATAATCAATGAATAGAACATAATGATTTCCATGTAGAGAAAATAAATGAACGGGTCCCCAAACGTCTTAATACAATATATCAAAAGGTTTATTTGAAGAAATATGAGAATGAGATAAACGAAGTCTGTGTCTTTTTCAAAATTGACAAGGCTCACAAATAGGGGGAAGTTTATTTGTTGAAACAAGAAGCTTAAGATTTGAAACCAAGCACCATAGAATAGACTCATGGGGATGGGCTAGTCGTTGGCGCCAACCAGTCAAAGTGGTGCGAATTCTCGATAGAGCCATGGAGGTCAGTTGACTTTTGGAGGTGGGAAGAGAGAGTCAGTAGAGACCATTGTCAACATGTTGTTGAAGAAGTGGTTTGCTTTGAAATGACTTAACAGAGCAATGGTGCCAAAATTCCATGTAAACTTGGTTATCAGCCCGTCAACTTGGAAACACTAAGTAAGCTTTTGGTTAGTTTAGGAACAACAAAAACACTGGGTAAATGCATTTTAGATAATGAAGATGACACAATATGTGAAATAAGCAAATGGTTACCGTTGCCAACTTGTAGCATGTCTTCACCGATGTAAGAATGAGGATTGTTGATTTTCCCAATGTCAAGTGAGACATGATCTGTAGCAAATGTGTCAAAGTACCTGGGGGAGGGATCCATAACAGTTGACGGGCTATTGTAGTTTGCCAAGTTGGCTTGTTTAATTTGGTCACGAGGATTTGCCCGTTATTCGTGTTACCTCTTTCAGACTGCCAGTGGAACCTAACATTTGGGAAACTGAGGCTCCACAACGGATCCGACGTGAAGGTCCCTTGGAGACATGCATCTTCATCTCATTGGCCTCACAATGGTTGTGGCCCAAGCCGTAACTGTAACTGTTAGTGCTTGGAACGAGTCGTTGACTAACTCAGAGTTTGCTTGTGTTTGTGTTGGTGGTTCTTAAACTCTTGATGGAATGTTTGAATAGTTGAATGTTTGTTAAATAGGTTGTTTTGTTATGTATTGAAAAAAAATAGTCTTGATGCCTAAGTTGAAAGGTTTTTTGCAACTATGAACTAAAAATAACCTAAGTTCACATGCAACCTATGAGGATCTAAGTTTTCTTCTAATTAAACATATAACAAAATCCTAAAGGCCCAGAAAAATAAACTAAAAGAAAGGAATCAGAAAAACCAACCTTTTAGCGAATCTTGGAAGCGAAGCAACAAAAATATCTTGCCTCAAATGCAGTCACACCCAGGGAGAAGGAGGGGCTCGAAAATTCCAGAGAGAGACAAGGAGAAAGTGGCGCAGATGAGGGTGGCCAGGAACCCCTATTTATAGGTTCTAAGTGGTTACCAGATAAACCTTTTTGAATTCAAACGAGATAAGCCATCTATCTTTTAATTCAAACTCCTTTTATCCTTTATATAGATTTCGATTTCAAGGATAATTATATCCTTAAAATCGCCAACTATCTGGCCTTCCAGAACTATCACTACTCAACTATTGAATAATTACAATTCAGCCCCTGCACCTTTAATTAATTAATTTAATCACCAAATTAATTCCAATTAATTCCAGATTAATTTCTAATTAATTAATATAGTTTCTAATTAATATATTATCACTTTATATATTAATAAACCATATATTTAATTTCTATTGATTTATTAATCAGATAATAAATCAATCTCTCTCTCTACCGAACTTTCTACCAAACCTTCTGCTATGAGGGCAACCCAAATGGACTATGCTACTATTAATTAGATAAATACTAATTATTAGTCATGGCTTAGACACCTAATCCAACAGTCTCCCTCTTGGATAAGTCTATGACTATAATTACCAATTTAGCCTCTAATTAATCAGCAACTGTAGCTTCCTAGAAACCGCTGCCGAACTCTGACCTAGTCAGTTCTGTCCATAGATAAGTGATCAGATGATCCTCCATCCAACAAGATATTTTCAAACTCAAGACATGGATTAAAATCAATCCTGTTCTGATTTTCTGTTTCCCGATTTCTGTTTTGCATATGACTTTAAGACTACCAATTGAGCATGTCAATTTAGTCCTGGTTGGCCAACCCTTTCAGTCAACTTCAAAATCATCGAGAGGCCTACAGATATCTGTTTCCCGACAGGGTCAAGGGACGAATAAGTTTTGACTCATATACTTATGTCTTTTACTAGTCAAATAATTCACAACAATACGTTTTATAACATCGCGTTACCGATGCATTTTCGCATTGTCAATGAACAACCGCTTGGTAAAACATAACTTATATGTCTCTACTTAAAGATCAAAAGAGATTATCATCTCAACGTTGCTTGTGATGTAATCCATGAAGCAATCTGTTGAGCGTGGGTTTATCCAATACTTAAATCCCTATTTCTAGGTACTCATGAACATTGCAGCAATCATATTGCTATGTCTAACTCCTTAGACAGTCTACAAAACAATTCATGACAGCCTTCATTCATACTTACTCCCTAAAAGTATGAGCGACTGTGGACATTTGAATAATATAAAATTACTCAGGAAGTAAACATGCAAAATGAAACACAATAATAAACAATCGACAAAAGGCAGTATTAAATACTCATCAACAAAACTATATTATTAAATCACCAAAGTCAATTACATTTATATTGTAATAAGTTTCAAATCCTATCTAATTACAAAAACTAATATCATCTCTTAATCCTATGCGCTGCGCATGCTGATTATGCTTAATCCTACTCAGAGCCTTTGTCAAGGGGTCTGCAGGATTATCTTCTTATGATACCCACTTCACAAGGAGGTGACCTTCTTCTACTCTATGTATTATGTAGTGGTACTTTCTTTCGATGTATCTGTACTTTCCATGATCTCTCGGTTTCTTCGTCAAAGCAACCGCTTCTTCATTATTGCAGAATAGTTCCATGCGTTCCTGAATACTCGGGACTACTCCAAGGTCATCGATAAAGTTCTTCAGCCAAGCCGCTTCCTTTGCTGCTTCACTCGCTGCTATGTACTCTGATTCGCAAGTAGAATCAGCCATCGTCTCTTGCTTGGAACTTTTCCAAGTCACTGCTCCCCCATTCAAAAGAAAGACCCAGCCCGACTGAGACCGACCATTGTCTCTATCTGTCTAAAAGCTGGCATCTGTATATCCGTCAACCCTCAAGGTATCACTGCCTCCAAGGACTAAAACAAAGTTCTTTGTCCTTCGCAGATACTTGAGTATGTTCTTAACAGCTGTCCAATGTGCCCTTCCAGGGTTTCCTTGGTACCGACTGACCATGCTCAAGGCAAAGGCCACGTCAGGTCGAGTACACGTCATAGCGTACATGATCGACCCCACAGCCAAAGCGTAAGGTACCCGACTCATGTCAGCTATCTCCTCGTCTGTACCGGGACTCTGAGTCTTACTCAATTTGGCATTACTTTGGATATGTAGCTCTCCCTTCTTGGAATTTTCCATACTAAACCTCTTCAGTACCTTTTCCAAGTATGTACTCTGACTGAGTCCAATCAGTCTCTTCTTCCTATCTCTCAATATTCTTATCCCGAGAATATAGGCAGCGTCTCCTAGATCTTTCATGACGAAACACTTCCCAAGCCAAGACTTGACATCTTGCAAGGTTGGAATGTCGTTTCCTATGAGCAGTATGTCATCAACATACAACACCAGGAAGGTGACTATACTCCCACTAGCCTTGACATATACGCAGGACTCATCCTCGCTTCTAGAGAAACCAAACTCTTTGACTTTCTCATGGAAACAAAGATTCCAGCTGCGAGAAGCTTGTTTCAATCCATAGATTGATTTTTCAAGCATACACACCTTATTAGGATACTTTGCATCGACAAAACCCTCTGGCTGATTCATGTAAACATCCTCAGTCAACTTCCTATTAAGGAAAGCGGTTTTGACGTCCATCTGCCAAATTTCATAATCATGAAATGCAGCTATGGCTAAACATAATCCTAATAGGCTTTATCTTGGCCACTGGTGAAAAGGTCTCATCATAGTCAATCCCTGGGGTTTGAGTAAAGCCCTTTGCAACCAGTCTTGCCTTGAAAGTGTGTACCTTTCCATCCATGTTGGTCTTCTTCTTGAAGATCCACTTGCACCCGACTGTCTTTCGACCCGATACATTGTCAACCAAGTTCCAAACTTGATTGTCAGACATGGACTTGATCTCGCTGTCCATTGCCTCTTTCCATTTGGCAGACTCAGGGCCCACCACCGCTTCCAGGTAGTTAGCTGGATCATCTAGATTTGTCAGTGTCCTATCACTGACAAACGTGTCCCCATCCATAGTTATATGGAATCCATAAAACTCGGGTGGCATGCTAACTCTACTAGAACGCCTAAGAGGTAAGGATATATCATTCGGACCAACAGGAACTTCTTCCTCTTGTTGGCTGCTAGTTTCTCCTAAGGTTGCATTATCTGGTGTCTCTTGAATTTCTTCAAGATCAATGGTACTCCCACTGTCCTCTTTGAATATGAGTTCTCTCTCTCGAAAAACTCCTCGTCTAGCTACAAAGACCATGTCCTCGCTTGGTCTGTAGAACAAGTATCCAAAAGACTGTTTGGGGTATCCAATGAAGATACACCTCTCGCTTCTCTCTACGTGTTTGTCGTGAGTCTCTCGTCCAACGAAAGCCTCACAACCCCAGACTTTGATATGTGCTAAAGAGGGAACTTTCCCCGTCCACGTCTCATGAGGTGTTTTAGCAACCTTCTTAGTTGGGACAAGATTGAGGATGTGGGCGGCAGTCTCTAAGGCATACCCCCAGAAGTGGATGGGAAGTGAAGCTCGACTCATCATGGAACGAACCATGTCCAACAGGGTTTGGTTACGCCTCTCAGCAACACCGTTCAACTGTGGTGTCCGAGGAGGTGATAACTGTGAAACTATTCCACATTCCTTTAGATAGTCTAGGAACTCGATACTAAGATACTCTCCGCCTCTGTCGGACCTGAGCATCTTGATCTTCCTGCCCAATTGATTCTCAACTTCATTTTTGAATTCTTTGAACTTTTCAAAGGTGTCTGACTTGTGCTTGATTAAGTAGACATACCCGTATCTACTATAATAGTCAGTGAAGGTCACGTAGAACCGCGTGCCATCTTTTGTGGTTGATCTGAAGGGACCACACACATCTGTGTGTATGATGTCCAACAGACCTTCTCCTCTTTCAAAGGACCCTTTGAATGGTGACTTAGTCATCTTGCCCAAAAGACAAGATTCGCATACATCATCCGATTTGAGGTCGAATGATTCCAACACTCCATCCTTTTGGAGTTGGGCGATGCATTTCTTGTTAATGTGCCCAAGACGACAGTGCCACAAGCACGCCTTTTCTACACCACTAGAAGAATCAATATAATTTACACTATGTCCTAAATTGTCAACACATTGTATCGTTTCATACACACCATCACAAGGTAAAGCAGTAAAAATAGAAGCACCATTTTGAAAAACAGAAATAGAACCATTTATATTATCAAAAGAAAACTGGAAACCTTGTCTAAACAATGCATGAAAGGAAATGTTTCTTGCCATTTCTGGCGAATAGCAACAATTTAAAAGTTCTAAACTAACACCACTACTAATCATTAAACTATAGATTCTGATCTTGGTGACAGGCGACGATCTCCTGTTTCCCATGATCAGGTTCAATCTACCGTGCTCCACCTCCCTGCTTTCCTTTAGGCCCTGCAAATCAGAACAAATGTGAAAACCACATCCTGTATCAAGGACCCAAGAACTGGAAGACGGTGAGTTTTTAGAGATAGTGAATATACCTGCTGAAGACGGCTTCACTTTGACATCTTTCAAATCTTTCAAGTATCGTGGGCAGCTTCTCTTCCAATGGCCTTTTTCCTTGCAGTAGAAGCAGTCAGCTTCCTTGGGGTTGACATTATGAGGAACACCAGAAGCCTTTGGTCTCGAGCCACTGCTGGAAGACCCAGCATGGACCTTTTCCCTCCAATTCTGATTAGGAGGGCCCTTTCTCTTCTTCCCCTTTCCACCACCAACTGCCGAGACGGGCTGGATAAACGAGGGTACACTTTTACCCTTCATCCCGTCTTTAGCAGTACGGAGCATGCGATGCAACTCAGCCAAGGTGGCCTGAGAGTTATTCAGATGATACGCTAGTGTGAACTGGTCATATGAACTAGGTAAGGAGTTTAGCACTATTTCTACGGCTAAATCCTCATGAACTGGCATCTCAAGCTTCCTAAGCCTCTCCACGTATCCTTGCATCCTTTGCACGTGGCTGCAGATGGACTCTCCATCTCTAGGCTTCCCATTGGTGAAGGCTTTGACCATGTCGCGCCTCTCGATGCGGTCCTGCTTGCGGAACTTTTCCGCGAGCTCTTTGTGCATCTCATAGGGCTAGTAGTCTTCATAAATTCTCTGCAATTCTGGGTTCATAGTAGCTATCATGATGCAAGCCACTTTTGTTGCATCATCAGAATGTTTTGTGTATTGAGCGATCTCTTCGGGAGTAGCAGGATCGGGATCAATTTCAACAAGCTCGGTTTCCAGAACATACTATTTATGTTCAAACCTTAGAGTCATCTTGATGTTACGGATCCAGTCATTATAGTTGGTACCGTCCAACATAACTTTGGAGCACAATGACAAGATAGGGGTAACATTGGAGTTAGAGTGGGGGCGGATTGATCAGCAGAAGACATCTATAAAAGAAGATAGTTTTAATTAGATGTATATAATAATCCTTATAATAACCCAATAATAATTATAAGGCTAGGATCCTATAATGACAATTTACAATCTCGAAGAGGGATGCCATAATCAATATTGTAAATTTTATAAGGTAGGCGAATGACGATTCAGCCAATTCCACCGCGGAAAGATAATCTTATTAAAATAGAATTCCTAGTTTCTTTTGAGATTTATTGAATTGTTTAATAGCATGTTTAATCTCGGATGTGCCCCACTGTTTGTGACTGGGATACCGAGGATCACAAACCGGGTGTGAATAACCATGCAAATTAGTTTGGTATTCTCGGGATCAGTTACCATCTCTAATTGATGTGCTGGTAAACCAGACACGCTCCATCAATAATGATAACACCCGAGAAACCCATTGCAACTCTTTATAAACCCCAATTGGCGTGCCGGTAAACCACACACGCTCCCCAATTGGGGTTTTATTAAATTGTTCTAGTACTTTGAATAATATCATTATACTTTTAATGAGATTAGGCGGTCCTATCTAACCCGTTCGGCTAACGACCCTCCACTGATCAGGCGAGCGGTGGGTGAGAGTGTTCACCCATTAGACTGCCATTTTATAGGCAGTCGCCTTATACCCACTTTATAAATCAGTTTCGTGAATGAGGCCTACTATTGATTTGACTAACCATTAAATCTTATACATATAATATTAACTTTTAATTATAATATATATAAGATGAATTTTAAACCTTTTAAAATCTTTTAGGTTTATCTTTTAATTTATTGGAATTTAAACTATTAAATTTAAAATTAAATTAAACCTTAAAAATCGATTTAATTATATTTTAATTAACCAATTAATTAAATTAATTAAATGTGATATTTTAAACCTTTTAAAATATTTTAGGATTTATCTTTTAATTTTTCGCCAATTTAAAACAATTAAATTAAATTAAATTAAATCCTTGAATTATCTTTTAATTACCAATTAATTAAATTAATTCAAATGTAGATAGGTTTTACAAAATTAATCAAATTAATTTAAACCAATCTTAAACCCCCCTAATTTTCGATTTCAAATAAATGGGTTTAAGGTTATCCATTTAATTAATCAAATTAAAGTTACCAAAAATAGAGTACCATCTAAAACCCTAATCTTGAAATTCGCCAACTAGGAGGGGAGGGGCTAGGGTTTTCAAAACGCTAACCCTAATTTCGATTTGGCCCTATTAGGGTTTAGAAGCTATAAACCCTAATTTTTTAGGATAACAACTATGAACTAAAAATAACCTAAGTTCACATGCAACCTATGAGGATCTAAGTTTTCTTTTAATTAAACATATAACAAAATCCTAAAGGCCCAGAAAAATAAACTAAAAGAAAGGAATCAGAAAAACCAACCTTTTAGCGAATCTTGGAAGCGAAGCAAAAAAAATATCTTGCCTCAAATGCAGTCACACCCAGGGAGCAGGAGGGGCTCGAAAATTCCAGAGAGAGATAAGGAGAAAGTGGCGCAGATGAGGGTGGCCAGGAACCCCTATTTATAGGTTTCAAGTGGTTACCAGATAAACCTTACGGATAAACCTTTTCGAATTCAAACGAGATAAACCATTTATCTTTTAATTCAAACTCCTTTCATCCTTTATATAGATTTCGATTTCAAGAATAATTATATTCTTAAAATCGCCAACTATCTGGCCTTCCAGAACTGTCACTACTCAACTATTGAATAATTACAATTCAGCCCCTGCACCTTTAATTAATTAATTTAATCACCAAATTAATTCCAATTAATTACAGATTAATTTCTAATTAATTAATATAGTTTCTAATTAATATATTATCACTTTAATATATTAATAAACCATATATTTAATTTCTATTGATATATTAATTAGATAATAAATCAATCTCTCTCTCTACCGAACTTTCTACCAAACCTCCTGCTATGAGGGCAACCCAAATGGACTATGCTACTATTAATTAGATAAATACTAATTATTAGTCATGGCTTAGACACCTAATCCAACATAAGTGTATGTTCGGAATTTAAGTATGAAATTGTCAATGAACATGTTTGCTTATGATTGTCTTCCATTTTAACTATTTAATGTATATGTCTGAATTACGGAATACCGAAATCCAGCCGAGGATTTCAGAACCATGAAAAGAAAGTCTGTTCTTTCCTTGTTCTTACATTTCGTGCAATTTAATATTCTTGTCTTTACGTTTCAAGTTAATTAACTGTTTGTGCATTTTATTGTTGAGCTATTTAAGATCTATTCTAAGTATCCATTCTATCCTTATCATTCCGCAATCCACTCAAGTCTTCGGACTTGTCCACATTCCGAAATTCCCCTTTCGAAACTCTATCTTTCCGCAATCATTTGATATTCCGCAATTTACTTAGATTTTTTCGACAACAATTGGTATCAGAGCCTGAATAACTGTCTATAAGATTCTCAGTGCCTAGTTTGCTCAAATCCTTGGCTGTAGCAACAACCTCAGAATCCTCTGTAGACCTTGCATGCTATTATAGCTCAAGTTCTTAACTTTTCAAGTATCAAACAGTTAAAACCTCTTTCTTTTCAAAATGCAAATCAATTACTCTCTAAACGTAGCAAACAACGTGGGAAGCTCCAACCGAGCTCCTATACTCATACCAACTGAGTACAATGGCTGGGCTACTAGAATGGGTAACAATCTTTGTAGACAGGAACCAAATCATATGTCGATGTGTTGCAACATCACCTTTCAGAAACTTCAAAATCGGAAACAAATACTTCTCTCGAAAAACTTAAAGTTAATCAGGAAGAGTCAAACTCTTTAAATGATTCTTTATCTGACTCTTCACCTAGAGAAATTTTTCAAAAAACAAAGGAACAAAATTTAACAAACAATAGGATAAAACCAACCTTAAACCAGAAAGACATCCGATCTCCTCGATCCCACGCAAGGGTTGAACAGAAAAATCAGTTTTACAATCAAAGAAACTCTAAATCTTCCTTCAACACTTCAAATCATACTCTGAAACCTATTCCTTCGGCACCACACATGTACACCTACAAGGGGTTACTTCCGACTCCAAACACTAAACATGTTCATTATCGTCAATTTACAAATTGTTTAGATTATTATTCGGAATTTCCCAAAGTTACGCATATTGCGAAAACATCGAAGTCTGTTCTCCCAATCTCTAAAAAGCATGACTCCGAGTCTAACAAACCAAACACTTCAAAATCAACCAATTTTTCATAAACTTCAAAGAACCAACTGCAAAATCTTTTCAGAACCAAAGATAATAACTTTGATGTCATTGTTGCAACATCTCAAAACCTTCATTCGTCACTCCTCCAGTGAATTCAAAACCTAAGTTTTTCAACAACCAAAGCAAAAATCGCTTTCAACATCCTTCTCAGAAGTTCCTTAAAAAGACTATTCAAAAATGGGTCGTGAAAACTCCAAGTTTCAAGAAACAACCTTCGGTCTCAACTAACCATGCTTCAGCAGTTGAAACATCTGCGAACAAAATAGTCCAGAAAAAAGTCTATATCTCCCAAGTCCACAAAAACCACTGGCCCCAAGCAAGTTTGGGTGCCTAAACTATCTGTGTAAATTTTCAGGCCTTCAGTGCAAGAAGAGCAAGACGATGAATGGCTCATTGATAGTGCTTGCTCAATGCTTATGACTGGGAGATTGGAGTTTTTGAGGGACTATCGAGAAGTCAACCATGAAGGATACGTAACATTCGGAAACGATGCTAACGGGATAATAAAAGGATACGAGGTTCTAACAAATGGAAACTTCACAATTCAAAAAGTCGCTTACGTTCTCGGACTGAAACATAATTTAGTAAGCGTAGGTCAACTCATCGACACCGGTCTAAGAGTAGAATTCGATGATGAGTTCAGCTACATTATGACCAAATCCCAAGACAAATGTTTAGTGAAGTCACCATGATATTTTAACATGTTTCCTCTCGACATTTCCTTATTCATCGGAATGCCTCGACTGTGTCTACTATCGAAGGCCCACTCCGAAATCAGCTGGCTACGGCACCGAAAGTTAGCACATCTGAACTCTCGGTACATGAACCAAATAGTAACTGGAGAAATGGTCAGAGGAATCCCACTTCTGAAATTGGACAACGAAAATATACGTGCAGCATGTGCATTAGGCAAACAGAAGACGAAACCCCACAAGTCAATTTCTGATTCAAGTATCTCTCATCCTTTGGAACTTCTCCACATTGACCTATGTGGACCATCAACAGTTGCAAGCCTGAATCACAAGAAGTACATCCTGGTGATTGTGGATGATTTCACTCAATTCACCTGGGTATTTTTCCTGAGATTAAAATCCAGAACCTTCTTAGAGCT
Organism: Cichorium intybus; assembly: GCA_023525715.1. Classification (NCBI taxonomy): domain Eukaryota; kingdom Viridiplantae; phylum Streptophyta; class Magnoliopsida; order Asterales; family Asteraceae; genus Cichorium; species Cichorium intybus. Next base: position 129,159,140 of record CM042011.1, on the reverse strand, counting down.
CAAAAATTTCATCACATCTATAGAGCTCAAGGTACAACTACCTGTCAAAAGGATCCGAAGCGATAATGGAACAGAATTCAACAATAGACAGACAGAAGAATTTCTGGCATCCAAGGGAATCGAGCATAACGTTTCAGCTCCTTACACTTTGCAGCAAAATGGTATGGTGGAAAGGAGAAATAGAACTCTTGTTGAAGCAGCTAGAGCCATGCTCAACTTTGCCAATCTTCCTCTATCATTCTGGGCAGAAGCTATTGCAATAGCTTGCTTTGTACAGAACCGATCAATTATCAACAAACGACTTCAGATGACTCCTTATGAAATTTTAAACAGGAGAAAACACAACGTTAAATTTTTTCAAATTTTTGGTTGTCGGTGCTTCATCAAAAACAATAAAGATCATTTGGGAAAATTTGTCCCAAAAAGCGATGAAGCTATTTTTATGGGGTATTCATCTAAATCTGTTGCTTACCGTGTGCTTAACAGGAGAATGAGAGTTATTGAGGAGAGCTTTGACATAGAATTTGATGATCAGTATCTCTAGAGAAAACAAGCACAAGGAATTTTATACGTCATGGAAGCTGACATCCAAGAAGGTCATCAACCCATTCCGACAGTTGAAATTGATTATGATCTCCTCTTCGATCATCAAGAGACAGCAACACATGCGGAAATCATTCGCTCTCCTGAAGCCATTCAGAAACTCACAACAGCTTCTGGTCCTTCAACATCTACATCATCCTAATCTTCAGTACCGATAAATCAGATTAGAACATCAAATTTTAATGCAACAATTGAGGGGGAGCCTTCGCTCCCTTCTCGTGTCGAACAAGTTTAGGGGGAGCCTAGGGGGAGCTCCCGCTCCCAAAAAATGTTGATAGTGTTGGATTTGGTGTCTAAGCCATGACTTATAATTGTATTTATCTTGTTAATTGAAGCAAAGTCCATTTGGGTTGCCCTCATAGCTGGAGGCTTAGTGTAGAGTTCAGTAGAGTGAAAGGTTGATTTATTAATTGTTTAATAAATCAAATAGAAATAAATAAATAGTTTATTAATATATTTAAGTATTAATATATTAATTACAAACTATAATAATTAATTGAGATTTAATCTAGAATTAATTGGATTTAATTTAGTGATTAAATAAATTAATTAAAAGTGCAGGGACTGGTTTGTATTTATTAAATAGTTGGATAACTGATAAACCAGAAGCCAGGGGCTGGATTTGGCGCCACCTTGGAGGGATCCTCTAGGGTTGGCGAAAACTCTAATTAGGGTTTAAGAAGTCTGGTCCAAGTAGTCAACAGGCTTGCCCACTTAGGAGGCTCCTTAGGGATTCAGGTGTAACCTTTGGAGGCTATAAAACGTAGGGATGAGCATGGGTCGGTTTGGGTCGGTTTTAGACCCAAAACCGAAACCAAACCGTTCAATTCGGTTTCTGGGTTTTACAAACCGTCGGTTTCGGTTTCTAGTCGGTTTCGGTTTCGGTTTTTCCATTCGGTTTTGGGTCGGTTTCGGTTTGAACCCACGGTTTCGTGGGTTTTGGGTTTAAACCCGTGGGTCGGTTTGAACCCATTTTCCAGCAACTCTTATAAAATACATAAAAATCAAATACACTAATTTTAACATCAAACCAACTCACAATTCAAAAGTACATTGCTAAAAGTTTGAAAAGAACCAAGTTTAAAGTTTAAACCACCTAGTTTAGACCACCAAATCAAGTTTAACGACAAAACAACCAAGTAAACGACAACAAACTTTAACAACCCAATAAAAGACTAAATTACCAAATCCTCATAGTCATCGATGTTGAAACTTTCACGGTCTTCACCATCTCCCAATTCCTCTACAAACAAAAAGGATTGGTATGAGCTATAAATATAATTATGTAAAAATACAATAAAAATATACTCACCGATTTCTAATTTCTCCAACTTCTCTTGTAATTCTGATATAGAAATAGGGGTTACGTCTTGAAATTGAATATCAGTCGGGGTGGACCGCACCCAATCTTGGGTGCAAATCAAGGCTTCCGCAGTCACGGTTGTAAGGTTGCTCCTAAATTGATCAATAACCCTTCCGCCAGTACTAAATGCCGACTCTGAAGCAACGGTAGAGATTGGCATTCCTAACACACGTCTCGCCACTTGAGAAAGTACAGGAAACTTTAGTGAATTCAGTTTCCACCAACTTAAAACCTGAAAATCCTCCACCCTCATTTCCAATCCATCCGATAAATAAATCTCCAACTCCGTTTTATTAACCCCTTGCCCACGTTGTTCCATAAACCTTGCAAAATCAACTTCCAAATTAACTCCATTCTCAAAATAACTAGGGATATGTGTGGAAGCTGTCTTTGATGTATCATTTCTCTTTTGACATCTTTCTTTCTCTATGTTGCTCTTGAAGTGCTCATACAACTCCTCCAATGTATCATTCACACGCTTCAAAATTTCTTTTACTTTAGTAGGATTAGTGTTCCCATAAATCATCTCTAAACAATACTCTAGATAGCACATCTTGTTACGGGGATCTAAAACCAAAGCAACATGCAGCAAGAAGTTCATATTATCAATGTTGTCCCAATACTTGTCGTATTTTTCTTTCATCGACAACGCCATTCGTTTCTTTTTCTCGTTAGTGCTTGAACACATTTGTGAAATGCTTGCGTGCATTGTCACAAGTTCACCAAAAAACATATTGGCCGTGACATACTTTGACCCAGAAATCTTTTTTGTGACATTAAAAAATATCCTCAAATAGTCGATAAAATACCTACAAAAGTTTTAAAGAAATTCAATCCCCAATAATAATAAATTTGAAATAAAAGTCAAAAGTAAAATACCTAGCTATCTCCCAATCATCGGCATCGGGCGCTCCAACAACTCTCTCATTTCTTCTTCTCTTTCTCGTACTCACCTCACCATCATCAAGCTCGGTTCCACAAAAATTTTTATAACCATTATCAATTGCAAAAAGCCTATAGTAGAAAATTAAACCAATTTAAAGCGTTAGTAAGCATATTAAATAACACTTGATAAGTTGATAAGATATTATTATTAACATACCTATCAAATGCAGCCTCATACTTTTCCGCGCTCTCTAACATCAAAAACGTAGAATTCCAACGTGTGTCGACATCGAGGGATGGTTTTTTATGACAATTTATCTTCACTTTATCAACACAATCTCTGAAAAGAGCAGCCCTACCACCCGACGATCGCACATACTTCACAGCATTTCGAATCTTTGTGACAGAATCAAAGTGTTCTTCCAAACCATCTCGCACCACAAGATTAATGATGTGTGCACAACACCTCAAATGCAAATATTTGCAATCCAAAAAGGCATGAGGCCCCTTAAACATAGTAGCTAGATACCTGATTGCCCCATCATTAGATGAAGCATTATCCACAGTCACAGTAAACACTTTCTCAATTCCCCATTTTTGTAAACAAGCATAAACCAACTTTCCTATAGTTACACCTTTGTGATTTGCAATGGGACAAAAATTTATAATTTTCTTCTTCAACACCCAGTCATCATCAACCCAATGAGCCGTTAAACACATGTAGTTAACATTTTGTACAGATGTCCAAGTATCTGTGGTAATAGACACAATCTGATCTTTTAAAGTATCCTTCAGTTTAGACCCCTCTTCTTTGTATAGCTTCAAACAATCTCTTGCAACGGTCCACCTTGACGGTATTTTAAACATGGGTTGCAAGTCTTGTACTAATTCCCTAAATCCTTCATTGTCAACCACACTAAATGGTTGATTGTCTTTTATGCACATACGGGCTACAGATCTTCTACACTTTTCTTGGCTGAATGAATGAGCTTCCAAAGAACTAGCCCCCGATTCTCCCGATTTTTTAAAACTCAATACAGATTGGTTTTTCATATCTTTCTTTTTATTTTTGCCTTCATAAACAGGAGACTTCAGACAATACATTTTTAAGTGATTCCCTAGTGCACTTGTACCATTTCTTTTTGAATTTGCACACATCAACTTTGAACAATATGGACATTTTAGTTGGTCCATGCCCTTCACTTTTTCAAAATGTTCCCACACCCAAGATCCCTTTCGACCACCACCTTTATTTTCTCCGACTTCTTCGTCAACTTCTTCGTCAACATCAACAACGGGTGGTTGTGTTTCTTTCTGTTTGCTTACACTTTCAGATTCACCAACTGTTTTTTGAGAGCATTCCATCTACAATAATATAAAAATAGACAAGAAATCAGAAATTGATAGATACTAACAACCAATAACAGAAATCATAAAAAAACAGAAAATTGTTCTCAAATCCAATCAAGCAAACCAATTCCTGATAATTGTTCTCAAATCCTAACAAGCAAACCAGAATTCCTGATAATTATTCTCAAATCAATTGATATATTGTTCTCAAATCCTAACAAGCAAACCAGATACTAACAAGCAAACCAAGCAAACCAGAATTCCTGATAATTGTTCTAAAATCCTAACAAGCAAACCAGATACTAACAAGCAAACCAATTCCTGATAATTGTTCTCAAATCCTAACAAGCAAACCAGAAATCAGAAATTGATATATTACTGTGGCCACACAAATCATTGAATCCATGTTTGATAATTGTTCTCAAATCCTAGTCATTCATCCAGAAAATCGATGTCAGCAGAGGAAATCGACATCAGAAACAAGCAAGAAAATAAACACACAATCAAACCATATCATAGAATATCGACATCTGAAATCGAATGGGTTAGCGTACCGTTGTCGAGGGGAGGTGGTGCGATTGAAGTGTGAAGTCTGAAAGTGTTTCGAGCGGAGGTGGTGGCGTGGTGCGACTGAAGTCCGGCCAGAGGTGGTGCGATAGACGTGAAGATAGCGAGAGATTTAGGGTTTCGTTAGACGTGAAGATAGCGAGAGAGATGCGATCGACTGTACCTCCTTCCTGATTTTCAGATTTTAGCCTAAATTTCATTAAAACTGATATATAAATAAATAATAAATAGTAATATATAATATATATAAATACTGGGTCGGTTCTTGGTATGATGGGTCGGTTCCTGGGTCGGTTCTGAGGAATGGGTCGGTTCGGTTTTTATGGGTCGGTTAATTCATGGGAAACCGAAACCGAACCGACAGTTTCGGTTTTTAAAAAATCAAAACCGCACCACTGGTTTCCGCTTCGGTTTCGGTTTTTCGGTTTCGGTTTTGTCGGTTTTTTTCGGTTTCTCGGTTTCAGGGTTCGGTTTTGCTCATCCCTAATAAAACGAACCCTCTGGTACTCTAATTTCTTGCGCCATTTTCACTAAGGATATTCTGCTGGACTCTCTTCTCCATTGCTTTGGGTGTGACTTGCATTTGAGGCAGGATCTGTTTGCTGCTAGCTTCAAGAACAAGATCAAAAGGTTGGTTAATTCTCATTTGATCTTTAGAAATAAATGTTGGCCTTAGGTTTTTAGTTTATATCTTCATAGAAGAAAACATAGATATTTCTAGGGTTGCATGTGAACTTAGGAATTTTTTTGTTCATTGATTACTTGAAAACCCTATAGTGGTATCAGAGATATGGCTTGTTTTCTTGTGTTTTGATATAAACTGTTTGTTTGACCACAAGGGTTTTCGAAATTAAACCCTTGGAGTGGCCATGATCGATTTCAAGGATAGGGTTTCCTAACCCTAGCCGCCACCCCTTGGTCCCCCCCCCCTTTATTTGCTTGCCTTTTAAGTAGGTTGTTATTTTTGGCAATTATTGGATAATTAAAATAACTAGAACCCCTTATCTTTGCATGCAATTTTCTTGGACTAGGGATAAGGGTTAGGAAATTAATTTGATTAATTTTTGTGATTCCCTTATTTGATTTAATTAGTTTAATTAATTGTTAATTAAAAGATCAATTAAATGAACTTAAAGAATTAATTTAAAATTTTTGAAAAATAGAATAAATTAGCGAAAACTGTAAATAAATTAATTCTAAAATATTTTTATGGGATTAAAATATATCTTATATATTTATGATTAAAAGTTAATATTTATATATAAGATTAAATGGTTAGTCTTACCGTTAGTAGGCCTCATTCAAAAAACTGTCCTATAAAGAGGGTATAAGGCGACTGCCAATAAAATGGTAGTCTAATCGGTATCTACTCTTACCCACCGCTCTCCTGCTCAGTCGAGTGTCGTAAGCCGAACGGGTTTGATAGAACCGCTAAGCCTCTTAAAAGTATAATGCTATAATTGAAAGTACTAGAACTTTTAACAAATCCCAATCTAGTTACTTTAGGTTTAAAAATGTGAATTGGTGCTAATCCATGGAATTGCACATTGCACTTTGTGGAACGTTGGTGGAGCGTGCGTGGTTTACCGGCACGCCAACTGGGGTCTGCAAAGTGTCGCAATGGGTTTCTCGATTTTGCCATTATTGACGGAGCGTGTGTGGTTAACCGGCACGTCAATTAGAGATGATAATTGACTTCGAGAGTACCGAGCTAATTCACATGGTTATTCACACCCGGTTTGTGATCCTCGGTATCCCAGTCACAAACAGCGGTGCATTCCCGAGATTAAAACATGCTATTGAAAAGTTCAATAAATCTCAAAAGAAACTAGGAATTCCATTATAATTAGATTATTTTTCCGCGGTGGAATTGGCTGATCGTCATTCACCTACCTTATAAAATTTACAATAAAGATTACGACATCCCTCTTCGATATTGTAGATTGTTATTGTAGGATCCTATCCTTATATTTATTCTTGGGTGAATATAAAGATTATTTAATAATGTCTAATTAAAACTACCTTCTTCTTATTTAGATGTCTTCTGACCAATCCGTTCCCCACTCGAATCCCGGTAATGTCACCTCGATTCTGTCATTGTGCTCAAAAGTGACGTTGGACGACACTAACTACAATGACTGGATCCGCAACATCAAAATGGCTCTAAGGTTTGAACACAAAGAGTATGTTCTGGAAACCGAGCTAGTTGAGGTTGACCCAGATACTGCTACTCCCGAGGAAATCACCTCGTACACCAAACACTCTGATGATACAACCAAAGTGGCTTGCATCATGATCGCTACCATGAACCCTGAACTGCAGCGTATTTATGAGGACTATTGGCCTTACGAGATGCACAAAGAGCTCATGGAAAAGTTCCATAAGCAAGAATGCATCGAAAGGCGTGAGGTGGTCAAAGCATTCACTAACGGCAAGCCTAGGGATGGAGAGTCCATCTGCACTCATGTGCAAAGGATGCAGGGTTATGTGGAAAGGCTTAGAAAGCTGGAGATGCCTGTACATGAGGATTTGGCTGTTAACATAGTGCTGAATTCTCTACCCAGTTCTTATGACCAGTTCACACTGGCTTATCATTTGAACAACAGTCATGCAACTTTGGTTGAACTCCACCGCATGCTTCGTACTGCTGAAGACGGGATGAAAGGGAAAAGTGTGCTCCTGGTCAACCCGCCTGTCCTGGCTATTGGATCTGGCAAGGGAAAGAAACGGAAGGGCCCTCCGAAGCAAAACTGGAGGGAAAAGACTCATGTCGGGACATCTAGCAGTGCCCCGAGAGCCAAGTCTTCCGGCATTCTGCACGTCACGAACCCCAAAGAGGCTGACTGCTTTTACTGCAAAGAAAAGGGTCACTGGAAGAGGAGCTACCCCAGGTACTTGCAGGATATCAAGGATGGCAAAGTAAAGCCATCACAAGCAGGTACATATTCTATATCTAATAACTCATCTTCTTCCTGTTCTTGGGTCCTTAATACAGGATGTGGTTTTCATATCTGTTCTGATTTGCAGGGCCTAAAGGAAAGTAGGGAGCTGGAGCACGGTAGATTAAACCTGGTCATGGGCAATAAGCGAACGTCACCTGTTACCAAGATCGGTGTTTATAGACTAGTGCTTAGTAATGAAGTTTGTTTAGATTTACATAATTGTTGCTATTCGCCTGATATGGCAAAGAACATAACTTCTTTTCATGCATTGTTCAAACAGGGCTTTTATTATGAGTTTAATAAATTGAATGGTTCAATTTCAGTTTTCAAAAATGATGTTTTTATATTTAATGTATGCGAATCTTGCTTGCTTGGCAAGATGACAAAATCACCATTCAAAGGTTCATTTGAAAGAGGTGAAGGTCTGTTGGATATCATACACACAGATGTGTGTGGTCCTTTCAGAACAACCACAAAAGATGGCACACGTTTCTATGTGACATTTACTGATGATTTTAGTAGATATGGGTATATCTACTTAATCAAGAATAAGTCAGATACCTTTGAAAAGTTCAAAGAGTTCAAAAATGAAGCAGAAAATCAATTGGGCAGAAAGATAAAGATGCTTAGATCCGACAGAGGCGGTGAGTATCTTAGTATCGAGTTTCTCGATTATCTTAAGGAATGTGGAATAGTTTCACAGTTGTCGCCTCCCAGGACACCGCAATTAAACGACGTTGCTGAGAGACGAAACCGAACCTTGTTGGACTTGGTTCGTTCCATGATGAGTCGAGCTTCGCTTCCAATCCATTTCTGGGGGTATGCCTTAGAGACTGCCGCTCATATCCTCAACCTTGTCCCAACCAAGAAGGTTGCAAAAACACCGCACGATATGTGGACGGGGAAAGTACCCTCGATAGCACACATTAAAGTCTGGGGCTGTAAGGCTTTCGTAAGACGAGAGACTCATGACAAGCTCGCAGAAAGAAGTGAGAGGTGTTTCTTCATCGAATACTCGAAACAGTCATTTGGATACTTGTTCTACAGACCGAGCGAGGACGTGGTCTTTGTAGCAAGACGAGGATTCTTTCGAGAGAGAGAAATCATTTCTAAATAGGACAGTGGGAGTACAATCGATCTCGAAGAAATTCAGGAGACGCCCGATGAAACAACCTTAGGAGAAACTAGCCACCAACATGAGGAAGAGGTTCATGTTGGACCAACCGATATCTCATTACCATTTAGACGTTCGTATAGAGTTAGTATGCCACCTGAGTTTTATGGTTTCCATATTACTTTGGCTGGTGACACGTTGGTCAGTGATCGTACATTGACCAATTTGGATGAGCCAGCTAACTACCATGAAGCAGTGGCGGGCCTCGAGTCTACCATGTGGAAAGAGGCAATGGACAGCGAGATTAAGTCCATGTATGACAATCAAGTTTGGAACTTGGTTGACAATGTGCCGGGTCGTAAGACAGTCGGGTGCAAGTGGATCTTCAAGAAGAAGACCGACATGGATGGTAAAGTACACACTTTTAAAGCTCGGCTGGTTACGAATGGATTCACTCAAACCCCAGGGGTTGATTATGATGAAACCTTCTCACCAGTAGCCAAGATTAAGTCAATCAGGATAATGCTTGCCATAGCTGCGTTTCATGATTATGAAATTTGGCAGATGGATGTCAAAACCGCTTTCCTTAACAGGAAACTGACTGAGGATGTTTACATGAATCAGCCAGAGGGTTTTGTAGACACAAAGCACACTGATAAAGTGTGTAAGCTTGAGAGATCAATCTACTGATTGAAACAAGCATCTCGCAGCTGTAATCTTTGCTTCCGTGAGAAAGTCAAAGAGTTTGGTTTCTCTAGGAGTGAAGATGAGTCCTGTGTATATGTCAAGGCTAGTGGGAGTATAGTCACTTTTCTGGTGATGTATGTTGATGACATACTGCTCATGGGAAATGGCATTCCGACCTTGCAAGATGTCAAGTCTTGGCTTGGGAAGTGTTTCGCCATGAAAGACCTTGGAGAAGCTGCTTATATTCTCGGGATAAGAATACTGAGAGATAGAAAGAGAAAACTAATAGGTCTGAGCCAGTGTACATATTTGGAAAAGGTGTTAAAAAGGTTTAACATGGAAATTTCCAAAAGGGGAGAGCTACCAATCCAGAGTAATGCTAAATTGAGTAAGACTCAAAGTCCGAGTACCGATGTGGAAATAGTTGAGATGAGTCGGGTACCTTATGCTTCGGCAGTAGGGTCGATCATGTATGCTATGACATGTACTTGCCCCGACCTATCCTTTACATTGAGCATGGTTAGTCGGTACCAGGTTAATCCTGGAAAGGCACACTGGATTGCGGTCAAAAACATACTCAAGTATCTGCGAAGGACAAAGGATATGGTATTAGTCCTTGCTGGCAGTGATGACTTGAAAGTGAGTGGATGTACAGATGCCAGCTTCCAAACAGATAGGGACAGTGGTCGGTCTCAGTCGGGCTGGGTATTTCTTTTGAACAGTGGAGTGGTCACTTGGAAAAGTTCCAAGCAAGAAACGGTGGCTGATTCAACGTGCGAATCAGAGTACATTGCAGCGAGTGAAGCGTCTAAGGAAGCGGCTTGGCTGAAAAACTTTATCGGTGAACTTGGAGTTGTCCCGAGCATTCAGGAGCCGATGGAACTGTTCTGCGATAATGAAGGAGCGGTCGCTTTGACAAAAGAACCGCGAGACCATGGAAAGTCCAGGCATATCGACAGAAAGTACCATTACATTCGACATCGCTTAGAAGAAGGTCACTTACTGGTTAAGAGAGTATCATCAGAAGACAATCCTGCATATCCTCTGACTAAGGCTCTGAGTAGGATCAAGCACAATCAGCATGCTCGGAGCATCGGACTGAAGGATGATATTAGTTTTAGTAATTAGATAGATTTGAAAATTGTAATGATATAAATGTAATTGACTTGGTGATTTTATAATGGAGATTTATAAATGAGTATTGTTACTGCCTTTGTCAGTTGTTTATTATTGTGTTTCTATATTTGCATGTTTAACTTCCTAAGTAATTAGATTATTTAAATTTCCACAGTCGATCACACTGTTAGGGAGTAAGTGTGAACGAAGACTGTCATGAATCGGTTGTAGATTGTCTGAGGAGTTAGACATTGCGGTAAGACTACTACAATATTCATGAGTACTTAGAAAATAGAGATTTGAGTATTGGATAAACTCGCGCTTAACAGATTGCTTCATGGATTACATCACGAGCAATGTTAAGACGATAATATCCTTTGATCTTTAAGTAGAGAGATATGATATGTAATTTGCGAGACAGTTGCTCATTGATAATGCGAAAACGCGCTGGTAACTCGGTGTTATAAAATACGTTGTTGTGAGTATTCTGATTAGTAAAAGATATGGATATATTAGTCGAAACTTATTTCTCCCCTGACCCGATGGGGAAACAGATATCTGTAGGCCTCTCGATGATTTTGAAGTTGATTGAAAGTGTTGGCCTACCAGGACTGAATTGATGTGTTCAGTTAGCAGTTTCAAAAGTCATATGCAAATCGAAAATCGAGAAACAGAGTATCAGACCAAGATTGATATTAATCCATGTCTTGAGTCTGAAAATATATTGTTGGACGGAGGATCATAGATCACTTATCTTTGGACAGAACTGACTGGGTCAGAGTTCAGGAACAGTTTCTAAGAAACTGAGATTAATCAGAAGGTAAATGGACAATTAAAGTCATAGACTTATCCAAGTGGGAGACTGTTGGATTTGGTGTCTAAGCCATGACTTATAATTGTATTTATCTTGTTAATTGAAGCAAAGTCCATTCGGGTTGCCCTCATAGCTGGAGGCTTAGTGTAGAGTTCAGTAGAATGAAAGGTTGATTTATTAATTGTTTAATAAATCAAATAGAAATAAATAAATAGTTTATTAATATATTTAAGTGTTAATATATTAATTAAAAACTATAATAATTAATTGAGAGTTAATCTAGAATTAATTGGATTTAATTTAGTGATTAAATAAATTAATTAAAAGTGGTTTGTATTTATTCAATAGTTGGGTAACTGATAAACCAGAAGCCAGGGGCTGGATTTGGCGCCACCTTGGAGGGATCCTCTAGGGTTGGCGAAAACCCTAATTACGGTTTAAGAATTCTGGTCCAAGTGGTCAACAGGCTTGCCCACTTAGGAGGCTCCTTAGGGTTTCAGGTGTAACCCTTGGAGGCTATAAAAGGAACCCTCTAGTACCCTAATTTCCTACGCCATTTTCACTAAGGATATTCTGTTGGACTCTCTTTTCCATTGTTGTGGGTGTGACTTGCATTTGAGGCAGGATCTGTTTGCTGCTAGCTTCAAGAACAAGATCAAAAGGTTGGTTAATTCTCATTTGATCTTTAGAAATAAATGTTGGCCTTAGGTTTTTAGTTTATATCTTCATAGAAGAAAACATAGATCTTTCTAGGGTTGCATGTGAACTTAGGAATTTGTTTGTTCATTGATTGGTTGAAAACCCTACTAATGGAATCCCACAATCCGAGGGGGACAATCAACACTCAGGAGATGAAAGAAATAACTCCTCAGCAGATGCTTCAAATGATGCACCCATCTTCACATTTGAAGCTGATGAAGACATCTCTGCTGAAGAATCACACATTCAAGATGTAACCCCTGAGAACTCCAAATTCATTCAAGACATAGCCCCTCCTGAATCAGATCCAGCACTAATTCTGAGACTCCGCAAATGGACTCGGAACCACCCTCCGAACCAGATAATCGGAAATCCCTCGTCCGGAGTTCAAACAAGATCAAAGAAGTCAATCCAGGATGAATGTCATTTCACTGCTTATATTAGCAAAATTGAACCAAAGACTATCTTCAACGCACTAGATGACGATGATTGGATAAAAGCCATGCAGGAAGAGTTAGAAGAATTCTAGAGAAACAAGGTATGGGATCTTGTGCCACGACCAACAAATCATACTATTATTGGCACAAGATGGGTTTTCTGAAATAAGCTAGATGTCATGGGCACAGTTGTCAGAAATAAAGCCAGACTAGTTGCAAAAGGATACAGTCAAATCGAAGGACTTGACTATGACGAAACATATGCACCTATGGCAAGGCTAGAAGCTATCAGAATCTTCTTAGCCTATGTTGCTCACAAAAATATCATTGTTCATCAAATGGATGTGAAAAGTGCGTTTCTGCAAGCTGATCTTCAAGAGGTTGTCTATCTTCAGCAATCTCCTGGCTTTGAAGATTAGTCTCGTCCTAACCACGTGTATCGCCTGAATAAGGCTGTTTATGGTTTGAAGCAATCGCCAAGAGCTTGGTATGAAACTTTGTCAAACTTCTTAGTAAAATCAGGATACAGAAGAGGTACCATTGATCCTACATTCTTCGTACGATCCCATTAGAAACATATAATGATTGTACAGGTTTATGTAGATGATATCATTTTTGGCTCAACTGATCAAACTATGGTTGATGAATTTGCAAAAGTTATGACTGACAAATTTCACATGAGCATGAACAGGGAAATCAATTTCTTCTTAGGACTTCAAATTAAATAGAAAAACAGAGGAATATTCATTCATCAAGAAAAATACACGAATGAATTACTGAAGAAATTCTTACTTGAGAATTGCTCCACATTGAAAATTCCCATATCTACCAATCACAAAATATTTGCAGATCCAGAAGGCGAACCTGTAGATCACAAAATCTATCGTGGAATGATTGGTTCTCTCCTGTACTTGACTGCCAGCAGAGCCGACATTATGTTTGCCACATGTATTTGTGCAAGATATCAAGCAGCCCCGAAGCTCTCACATCTGACTCTGTGAAACAAATTTTTAGATATCTTAAAGGCACAAAGGAAATGGGTCTATGGTATCCTATTGGAGACAACTTCAAACTCCAAGCATTTACTGATTCGGATCATGCAGGATGCAAATTAGATAGGAAGAGCACCTCTGGAGGTTGTCAATTCCTAGGCGGAAGGCTTGTGAGCTGGTCATCAAAGAAGAAAATTTGTGTTGTTTTATCTTCAGCAGAGGCTGAGTATGTTGCTGCTTCTACTTGCTACTCACAGGTCCTCTGGATGAAAACTCATCTTCTGGACTACGAATATAGATTTTTTCAAGTCCCTATCTACTGTGATTCCAAGAGTGCAATAGCCATATCTCATAATCCTATTCAGCACTCCATGACTAAGCACATCGACCTTCGGTACCACTTCATTAAAGATCAAATGTTGCAAGGTAATATCGAATTGTACTTCCTTCCTACTGAGGAGCAAGTAGCTGATGTTTTTACTAAAACATTAGATTCTACAAAATTTCAAAATTTTCTGGAAATACTGGGAATGCTGAATCCTGACTCAGATTTCTTCAGAGAATGATTTTTCCTTAGGCTCAATTTTTTCACAGTTCAATATCTCTTCTTGACTCCCGAACCCTCCTTCCATATTTTGTTTCGGAACCTCACTACCTCTGAAAAATAACCTCTCTCTTCGGAAACACAAATCTTCTGAAAACTAAACTTTCTGAACAAACTTGCTTCATATGCAACTTCTGAACTTTTTAGGCAGCCTCGTTTAGATTTAAATCTCTGAACATCTCAAACATCTGAAATCGACATTTTCTGATTTTTAAGCAACCTCGTTTAGATTTAAATCTCTGAACATCTCAAACATCTGGAATTGCCATTTTCTGATTTTTAAGCAACCTCGTTTCAAAATGCTCCTCTGAATCCTCACTTTCTGAAATATTAATTTTCCGAGGGAGCCTCGTTTAAAATACAATTTCTGAATATTAAATCTTCGGAGCTTAAAATTTTGAATCTTCAGAAATGTGCCACTTCCGAATTTTAGATTTTCTGAAGAAGTTCATTTTCGGAACATCTGCTTTCAAAACATTTTCTGAACACTCTCTTCGGAAAACACACTCTCCGGAAATCCCTTCACAATTTTCTGAATTATTGCCTTTCGGATACACTCAATCAGCAATCAAGGTACACATCTTCTGATCCTATACTTCTGAATGCCATATGTTCCAAAAATCATAAAAAAAAAACCTAAGAAAAGATCAATTCAATGCTAAGGAATGTGAATTAAATTGTCGATATATTTAATATCCAATTATTAGCAATTAATTAATAGAATATTTTTAATAAATCAATAACTATGTCAGACGTGTCCCTCTCTGAATGGACCATAATGTTTAATCATCACTCGACATTAAATGCTAAGCGAAACCTTTTTCTGACACGTCTACTCAAGTCTTTTCATTCCAAATCCGACGGTTTTCCTTGATTTCAAACACTTTTAAACCGTTCCACCCTTTCTTTCTCTTTCCGCACTTCATCTTCCTCATACCCTTCATCTTCCTCATTCTCTTTCATTCTGTGAAAACCCTAAATCTCTGCCGCTTCCGACAACCGCATCTCTTCCGTGAAACAGCCGTCTTCTCTACCCTCTCTTCTACTTCATCTGCTCTGATCATCGTCATCACAAGGTAAGATCTCAAAATTTCTCATCAGTATATGATCTGCTAAAAGATACTTGTTTTTTAGGATTTTGAATGTTCATCAGGAAAACCCCAAGAACACCTTTATGGTTTTGATGATTCTGCTTCAATGTGTCTAAGTTTATCTATATTTTTGCTATATATCATCTGTTCATATGTTAATCATTCTAAACTGCAACTAAAATCCCTTAGAAATTTTTTCTGTTCTTGAGTGTTCATCGCCATTCATCGTTGTTCATCCCTAAAATCATCCGAAATCTAAAACTTTTAGCCTATTTTGCCTTTTGATTTTGATAGCTCACTGTTAATATGGCAACATCATCTAAGAGTGGTGGTTCTAATGGTGTTGGGAATGTGACCATTGCTAAATGCAATATTCAAGTACATAGTGACCCATCAGCGTTCAAAGATTACCTACAAGTAGTAATCCACATTTTGAGCAGGCATACCCTCTCGCGAGCATTCTTTGATGCCGCCTGCCATTCCTGAACATCTTCTTGAAAATACCATCATCACTGCAAAGAAGCAAGAAGATCATATCATAGTCACTGTCTCAACCGGTAAACAGGTAAAGTTAGATCGAAAAGCTTTTGGTACAGCTTTGTCCTCAGGATCAAACCAGAACAATACCATGAACCATCTCAATCTGAACTTACCACGATGCTATATCAAACGGGTTATAAGTACATTCTTGAGAATCTTTCCTTCCTCAAGAAAAGCTATATTTCCCCCCTATGGCAGTGCATTATGCACTATTGTGTTAGAAGCCTAACAAGAAAGACTGGAGGTACCGATCAGATGAGCCGACGGATGCTCGAACTTTTGTGGAGTCTGTACACGGGCAGACCAATTGACTATGCTGGGATTCTCTTTGAAGACTTCGTGTCTTACGTCGTTATCTCATAGATAGCTCCTAGACGTTTACACTCGGTGAGATACTGGGCCATGTGCATCGAGTTTCTATACAACATCAACCAAGTTTCGATTCCCTTGGAAGATGATGATAAACCACACGCAATAGAACCAACATGACCCTACACTCCGAAAACAGACACCATTTTCGATCCTCTAATGAGAATTCCTCAAGCATTCTACAATCTTGGTAATGCCACCAACGACATTCTTCTGAAACACTTAGCAGACACTAAAAACGTTTTGCCTTACGATCCTGCACCCTTACTAAATGAACTTCTCCCCAAGGGAAAAGGCAAGAAACCAACTGACTCCCCTCCTGCAAAAAGGACTAGGGCCAAACCTCTGAAGAAAACAAGGATTTTTACTGATTGGGAGCTTAACGACTCCGAAGAAGAAAGAGAGAAACTGAAAAAGATAAAAACAGAAAAGTCTCCCGAAAAACAGAACAGGGAAAATGATCAAGATGCCGAAAAAGAACAAGAGGCACAAAAATTTAAAACTCCTGCCCCGGGTACTTTTTTAGATGTTCGTTTCCGAACAGCCCTTGGCGATCGAAAACGTCTGCTTGCTCAACTGGAATAGAGATTTAATGTTCGGAACACCAGATATCTTCAACTAAGAGCCTTAGGAGAACCTTCTGAAGATGATACAGAAGAAGTTCAATTAAAAAGAGCTCAATTACAAACCGAGGCTGACGATATCAACAAGTGGATAGAATTCGAACTATCTCGCATGTCATCCCCTCAATTTGTCTTTAATGCAAACGAGAAAAAGTGGGAAAACCTTGTTCAGTATGTTGTTCCGATTACTTTTGAAAGCTTCATGAAGGAACGCAACGAGAAAAACAAGCCCAAGAAATCAAAGCCAAAGTCCCCCACTCGATCTGCTGAATCTGGATCCCGAGTTGTCTTTTCGGAAACTGGATCAAAGACTATACCCTTCTTCAAGCCTGATGATGAGGTGAATCGCCCTCCTCATGCGAAATTAGACATTCATGTGGAAGAGTCCTCATCCACTTCTGACAAAGGTGGCAAAGGAAATGAAACAGAGATTCCTCCTCCTCCTCCGAAAGTTGACACTTTCGATGTTAACACCAAGATTGATGTAATACCATATTATTAATTTATATAGATTTTGTGTTAATCTTAGTGTAATTAAGATTAAATAGGTTGTTATATGAGTTAGGATGGTTAAAAACCCAATTGAGTAAAGTTTGGACTTGTAAAATGTCAAATCAGAGCTACACGGGTCGTGTATGGCCACACGGGTCGTGTAGAAAGGCTTAAGAACCAAACAGTACCCTCTTTCAGGTCTACACGGGTCGTGTACTTCTACACGGGTCGTGTAGCTCTTGTTCAAAATTTACCGAAGTGAGTTTGGGTCTCACACGAGTCGTGTGAGGCTACACGGGTCGTGTGGGTCTGTGCATATTCAGGATGGCTTGCTGTAGGTCTCACACGGGTCGTGTGAGCCTACACGGGTCGTGTCGTGCACCAGGGCTATTTTAAAGTGCGGGTTTTCTTTCATTTGGGTTATTTCCAATTCAACCAAAACCCTCCCAAAACCCTAGAAATTGGTTTCTAAGCTTTCTAAGTCGAGATTTGAGTATATCTTTCACGAATTGAAGCTAGAGATTAGTTCCTTGAGCTTGAAAGGTAATCTTCTTTGATTTCTATCTTGTTTTGACGGTTGAATCTTTGGAATTGAAATGGTTCCTTGTGGTTTTGATGAACCACCTGCAAATAGCATGAATTAGAGTGAGTTTGCTTGGATTAGTGTGTGTAATGGGTTTCTAATTCGAGACCCAAGCTTGCAAAGTGCTTGTATTGTGTTTTTAGGGTTATATGAGTTAAATTGTGAAATTGGAAGTTATAATTAGGATAGTATTGCTATCTTTTGATTGTAACCCTCTCTTATGATTCAAATTCTTGATTGTTATTGATATTGAGTATGATTGAGATTGTTGAATATTAAGTTTGACCTGAGATATTGTGATACAGCTGAGGCTAGACAGGAGCACGACACACGCGGTTCAAGAGTTCCACAGAATAACCCGACAACAGGTGAGTAGTTATAATTCATTGTGAATGGTTTAACTACAACTAAATTGAATTGTTGTATATCTTGATTTGGTTGAGACAACAAATTCTACATGAGTTAAACAGGGTTGAGAATCCTTTGTTTGACATGATTACTTAGTTTAATTGAGTATGTTAAATGACTGACATAGTCATTGAAATGGAATGACTGAGATAGTCATTGAAATGGAGATAGTGAGTTGATTGTGGAAATCTTGATAATTATTTAAATGATTTCTAAATTTGATAAACTTTCTCACTGAGCTAATTTAGCTCATATAAATAGTTATATGTTTGTGATATAGGTGACAGGGGTAAGAAGATAGCTGAGGGATGATTGCATGGATATGAGACTTGACTTTGACTGTTTGTAAACCTGAATATACTTTTTTTGTATAGTTTTGTAAACGGTCTTTTGTAAACCAGTTTTTGGGACATGTTGTTTTAAGTACTTGTTCTTTTGATTTCTACTTGTACTTATGTTGCTTAATCTTGATTATACCATGATCACTTTGTTTATTTTGAGTGATTATGATGTAATCTAGAGATAAGAAAACTGGGTGTTACAATTGACTCCCTTCTGACCATGGTCTCTGCACTCAATACTGCCCAGTCCAACGAGACCATCGTCAAAGAACTTTCTGAACTTTGTCAGAAAGTTGAGTCACTTAAAACGAAGGAGCTATCTCTGGATGCTTCGGTTCAGAAGGCTATAACTGAGGGTCTTCTGAAAATTGATGCCGAACGCCTTTCCGATGCAAAGGCAAGTATCCAAGAAGCAGTCAAAGTAAAGAATGCTTCAGTAAAATTGTTTAATGATGTCCAGACCTTCAACTCCTCCATTGAAGAAAGATTCATTTATTTGTTTGATGATGTCAAGACATGCATCAAGAGCATTTTTGAGGAGCAACAGTCACTGAGAAACAACAACATCCTCCTGATCCGTCTTCTCTCAGTAACCTTAAAGGACATTGCTGAATCGGTTCGTACACCCATCAGCAATCTCACTCTTGCTTCTGACCACCTGGAAGAACTTCTATCAAAAGTTAAACAACTCACATCTCCATCTTCTGACTCTCTTTCCAAAGAGTTAAAAGAATTTTCTGATAAGATTTTTGCCAAGATCATAGACATTTCAAAGCACCTGCCTGTGACCCCATCTGGCGAAGGAGCCCCATGAGGGGCAGAGGTGCCAACAGGTCCTTTTCGGCCTTTCGGAACTGGTCTTTTTGCTTCAGGAGCTGGTCCTTCCGGAACAAGACCATTTGGAGATGACAATGACAAATCAGATGAAGAAGGCAGTGACGATGATGACATGTCCATCTCAGAGTCAGAAGAAAAGGAAGATGATAACCAGAAACCTCCTCCCACTCCAAAATCTCCGAAAAAGAACTCTCCACCTCCAACTCCTCCAAAACAAAACACTCCACCACACTCTCCAAAGATCAATCCATTGGAACCCAAGTACTCTCCAATCAAGGACTCAGACCCTCCAGAGCTCAAAGCATTGAAAAATGCTCATTATGATGATCTTGCAGCAATGTTTGATGATCAAGTGGATGAGGAGCTTAAAGCAGAAGAGGTTGCTAAAGCTAAAAATCGTCAATTTCTGAACAATTATTTTGCTCTCTGACCTTTGGTTGATACAGATTTCCGACCTGTTCACTCCTATGATCCACCGAAATCCATCACCCATAGTTGGGACATGCCATTATCTCCAAATAGCGAAAAATTTTGTTACACCTTTTCAGATCTTCCATCGGTGCACCTTGATGTTGGCCTCCGAAAGAAAGTACAAACATTCCTCAACAAACATACCCAACCTTTATCTGTCGTCTGGTCAAGAGATCCAATAACATCCATCTCCGGATTGAAAAGAAGAAAGTTTGAAAAATCTGACTTTTATGAATACCAGATAGTCAGAGACACTACCAAGACCACCATCACTGAAGCTGGCTTCAGAAGGCTAAACCCAACAGACTTATATTCAATCGTGATGAGGCTAGGTCCGAAAATGGAACAGAGTACAGACACCAGACAAGCTTACGTAACGGCAAAGAAATTTCTGGAACAACTTCTTCTTGAGTTCATATTTTTCGATGGTGAATTGAACAAGCTTGTTCGCACCGAAATTCACGATAAATTTTCCGAAAATCTTAACTTGTCCATGCCTGATGAACGAACTGAATGGACTCTTGGTGCAACAAAAGACCCAATTGGCATTGTCTATAGATCTCAAGACAAATCTCACAAACTATTTTTCAGGGCTTCCGAAATTAGAAGGGCTTCCAATGTTGTTCTTTGGAATTTCATTGAAGCAATCAAGAAAATCAAAGAAGTCGGACCCCGAAGCCAGAGATGAAGTGATCAAGCAGATGAAGTGGATGATTGGTGTGAGACATTTTTGGTCATATGCCCGGAGGCAAGGCATTCTGGAGGAAGGATGGAAGAAGTAAAAGATCAAACCCCTCGGTTGGTCACTGAAGGGAGAATTGTTAGTGCTTGGAACTAGTTGTTGACCAACTCGGAGCTTGCTTGTGTTTGTGTTAGTGGTTTTTAAACTCTTGATGGAATGTTTGAATAGTTGAATGTTTGTTAAATAGGATGTTTTGTTATGTATTGAAAAACAATAGTCTTGATGCCTAAGTGTATGTTCAGAATTTAAGTATGAAATTATCAATGAACATGTTTGCTTATGATTGTCTTCCATTTTAACTATTTAATGTATATGTCTGAATTCAGGAATACCGAAATCCAGCCGAGGATTTCAGAACCATGAAAAGAAAGTCTGACATGTCAAGATCGGAAGACCAATCTTCAGAAGATCAGAAGACCAAATGATTCTAAAACCCATGTTCTGAATCACATTATTCCGGAAAGTCAAGGTACCGAAATCCACTCAGGATTTCGGTACAACATCTCAAGAGAATTCGGAAGCCTGCCAAACCTATTTCGAAGATTACTCAAGACAAGGAAGCCCAAGTTACAAAGCTACATAAATCAGAAATACCAAGACACCGAAATCCACTCAGGATTTCGGTTCAATAGCTTTTAGTAACTTCTGAAGACTATTGTACTTAAACATTCTAACATTAAGACTGAAGACTGAAGTTGAAGATAAGACAAATGGATAATTGCTTCTAGTTATAGAGAATGATTAGACTAGATCAGGCGTGGGCTTTTAGGAGCATGTCGGTTGTACTGTTAGCATTTTTATATTTTAGATAAACCACCCTATAGTCTGACATTGTATTATTATATTAGGTTTATCCATCTTGTCTGACTGAAGAGAGACGTGTTGTCTACTCTTCAGTCCTCAGGATATTGTCCAGAGGTCTTCCCTTAGTCTATAAAAGGGAGACCAAGTCTTCTTCAGTCCTCATGTCTTTGAGAGACGATTTGTAACACTTTGATAAATATATATAAATCCTCTCATTCCATCAAATCTCTTGCTGTTCATATATGTTCTTTCCTTGTTCTTACATTTCGTGAAATTTAATCTTCATGTCTTTACGTTTCAAGTTAATTAACTGTTTGTGCATTTTATTGTTGAGGTATTTAAGATCTATTCTAAGTATCCATTCTATCCTTATCATTCCGCAATCCACTCAAGTCTTCGGACTTGTCCATATTCAGAAATTCACCTTTCGGAACTCTATCTTTCCGCAATCATTTGATATTCCGCAATTTACTTAGATTTTGTCGACAACAGTAACTGTGAGGATTCCATCATCATCATCAGCTCCACAGTCTGACTCCGTCATTCCTTCCCTAGAGGTAGTCAAATTATCTTTCCTACCCTTGACACCTATGGATCCTGCTCCCATCTCTCTCCGTATATTCCCGGTTGGAAACTGGAGCATGGATCGCTACAACGACAATTCTCTCTCCATATTACAGGTGATGTCAGACCTACTTCTGGATCTGTTCTCTCTTCAACTTGGTTCTTCCTCCACCATTGCTCCACCTCCAGGTTGATTTTAGAACCATGGACAGGTGTAACAGATCTGGTAGAGTTAATCTTCCGCTTGTATACCCTAAGAGTCAAATTCATGAACTCCTATTTGCCAATCTTGGACCTCCCGACTTTAACCATGAAGCTCTGACACCAGTTTGTTGGGCAGCGGAGACACCAATGAACACGGCCAAGTACTTCAACAAACGTTCTCCGACTATCAAGACTAAGGGGTAATACAAAAATTGAAACTGAGAAACACAAGGATATAAAGTGGTTCACTCGACAACGAGTCGAGCTACATCCATTGTGAGAAACGAGAGAAATGTTTCATTGATAAACTTCAATGATTTACAATAGAGAATCTATGACTACACTCTATTTTTGTATCACTTAGACATATTACAAAGCATATATATGATATTGTATAAATAGCCGGATGTGGAAGGCTGAACACGCAAGTCTTGCGTTGGAAAGAGAAAAAGGATGACCTAGTCCTGCACCTAGTCTTTTTACTGGCGGTGAAGTGACAACTCCATGCTGTCGCTTGACGCAGAGCACTGTTCTTCGTGTGTTCCCAAGATATTTCTGACAGTAGAGGTGACTAAACCACACTGGGTCTGACCAAGACTTTCTGTTGGACCGAGATCACCCAATTGGCCTTGATCGAGTGCTCCCTTGAATGAGACTGTGACTGTCCGACTATGCCTCTGCAACTTCTGTCGAACTTCACTTCATACAAGGTCACTCTTCCTTCAAGAACTCTTCTGTCTGAACTTCGCTTTGGCCAGAGGATACTGCTATCTCATCTTCTCCTGCTGATGACATGTTTACCACTGTGATCGTAGCCCGAGCTATTGCTGTCACTGTGAACATCTGTCTGCATGAGATACTGATAAAGCCTTCCTCACACATAACCGCTTTGTCACACACCTTAGTCTGGTAACGAGTCTGTCACCAACTGACTTCTGATGTTTATCTTCAATACCTTCAAATGTCTGCCTTAAAACCAAGACCATGACTCCTGATCCAGACGAAGCAGCGACTTTGGTCCAGCTAATCTTCATCCTTTGGTTTCAACCTTCTACTGATATTCTGAAGGATTACCTCCTTCTTATTTTGATCCATCATGGTTGATCTGTCCCGAGCGAATGACTCCCACTCAACCGGAAGACTGGACTTGTCTGAGATGCACACCTCAACGGTACTGGTTGGCCTCACCTCTGTTTTTGGTTACTTCGGACATTATGTCATCTTCTGTTGTCATGGATGGCTCCAATTCGGATTAGGCTCCACACTTGCTCAACATATGTATATGTGAAATACACAACTAACATCCCCCCGCAGTTAGAACGGGAGATTTCGAACGGACGTTCAGACTGGATCTAAAGTCAAGAAAAAGCGAAGACGGTAGCCCTTTGGTGAAGATATCAACATATTGGGAGGAAGATGGGATGTGAAGAGCTCGAACCTGTCCCATGGAAACTTTGTCGCGAACAAAGTGAATGTCAATCTCTATGTGTTTGGTACGCTGATATTGAACTGGATTGGAGGACAAGTAGACGGCACTATCATTATCACAGTAGACCAGAGTGGCAGTAAGAGGCGGATAAAGGAGTTCCCGTAAAAGGTTGTGAATCCAAGACGTCTTAGCAACGACATTTGCAATGCCGCCATACTCAGCTTCTGCACTAGACCGAGAAATCGTACCTTGTCTCTTGGATGACCAGGAGAGAAGGTTACTATTTTCCCATCAACTTTGGCATACGCCTTCTCATTAATTTAAATACTCAAGATACATAAGATGGGTTGAATACAAACAATGGGCTAAACCTAGAAACAATATCGGGCTAGCGGATCCAGACCAAATGTTTAGGGGTAGCACAATTTTTTCCGCATAATATATATAATAAGATAAAATATTTAGAAATTAATATTTCATTAAATATGACAAATTGACAAAGTGACAAACTAACGTAGAGATTACATTTTACAGATGACCTCTTCGGTCTTTCATTTTTCGGAAACGATTCATCACATTTTCTACTTTAACATCCACAAGTGCTTCTATTTCTACACTAGAAATCAAAGCATCATTCAAAAAATCGTCACTCATTCTATTATGCAAATCGGTCTTCACGTGTTTCATTGCGGAAAAAAAATCTTTCAACCATTGCGGTTGCGATGAGCAAAACCAAAGTTAGCTTTAATAACCTATAAACCAAAGGAAAAGAACGATGTTTTCCTGTTTCCAGCATCAACCGAGAAAGGTCCGTAATTCTCTTCAATTGAGCAAAATTTTCATCATGTAACAATGAGTGATAATAAATATCAAGTTGACCATCAAGATCAACATGTTCTGATGTATTAAAATCATTTTTGTACATCTCACTTAATAAAAGATTTCAACTAATTAATCTATTAGTGTATAAAGACAAGTCATTAATTAAACAAAATGATAAAACATTAAACTAACCTTAGTACTTAGGAAAATTTGAAAGGTAGCCCATGCTTTTAATTTTGGATTAAATAATATAGGGGTAACCCAATTATATTTCAGTGGTTGCAGCTTTATATAAAAATTAGGGGTGAGCATGGTGCGGTGTGGTGCGGTTTTAGCATAAAACCGCAACTCGTACCGCTAGGTGCGGTTTTTATTTTTGTAAAACCATATGTTGCGGTTTTTTGCGGTACGGTTTTTGCGGTTTATTTTGCGGTTGCGGTTTGTAGCGGTGCGGTTTCGGTTTTAAACCGCAAATACTAAAAGCATCACTTAACGAGAAGTAAAGAGAAACAGGGTGTTAATGTTATGTTAGTTACCTCAGTGGTTAAGTACAAGTTTTCTTCATTAAGGATTTCTTTGAAGTTTGGAATGTCTGCTTTGGGACAAGATTCCATTACCTGAAAGTTTTCAAATAAGATAACTTCCAACAAAGATTAAAAGAAGGGTAAAGTCTAGTAATTTTCACCTCACTAGGTTTTAATGGTGGAGTTCCTCTCCAGTATCCCAAATTTTTTTAATTTCCCTCCTAATTCTTTTTTCCAAATTATAAATAAGTAATAATATTTAATTTCATTAAATAATCAATATATATATATATATATATATATATATATATATATATATATATATATATATATATATATATATATATATATATATATATATAATAATTATATATATAAAACTTAAATATATAATAAATTTTGCGGTGCGGTTTCGGTAAATTTGCACGGTTTTTCAAGCTAAAACCGCACCGCACCGCACCATGCTTTGCGGTTGCGGTTTTTGCGGTTTCGGTTTTTAGCGGTTTTTTACGGTTTTCCGGTTTTGCAGTAGCGGTAAATGCGGTTTTTGGTGCGGTTTCGGTTTTCGGTTCGGTTTTTGCTCAGCCCTAATAAAAATAATAATTTCAAAACTTTTGCTACTACTCGAGAAAATTTGAGAGATAACTCGTGCTACCCCATGCTTCCACTAAGGCCCGTCCATGAATACACGGCTAACACATTCGTCTCAAGCAGTAGAATTAAATTGCTACTAAGGGACTGCAACACCACCATATCCAATTTGTATCCGCTCCTTTGTGTCTATTGTTAATGCATAAGAAAGAATCAAGTTTGATATCTTCAACTATCTTAGCCACCAATTTTGTGGTCCTATGGAAGTTAATTTATCCCTAACTGTTCATATGCACCTAATGATAAGGTTTTTGTCGTTTTCAAAAATGGCGTTAATTATATAAACAGACCATTCTGATTTCGGTAAATACAAGTTTGACATGTGAATACAAAATAAATAAACGAGTACAATAAACCAAATAACAGTGTACGTAGTATCACAGTTAATATATAATGTATATTACCGTTCTTGGTTTCTTATTATAAACAAACGTTTTTCATGATAATTTCAAAAATCTTTACATGATAAAATGCAAGTATAACAATGCTTTATAAAAGAGGTTAAGCATGACTTGTCCTATGTATTCAATTTAATTTTTACAAAATATAGCATGCTATATGCATTTTCATATAGATTAGTTTATAAAATAATTTTCTACTGAAATAAAATAATCACAAGAACCATAAACTTTCATAAAGAAATTTAAAATGTGCATCATTAAAAAAAATTAACAATCTTAATTATACGATGAAAGCATGACGATTATGATATAATTGATTAATTGTAACGTATATGGGCAGCTAAAAAACTGCTTCTTTTACGTTGTTCAGATATATGTCATGCTGCATGCCGAATCCTCCATAACCTACGTTGTGACCATGTGCAATTTGTCCCTATCAGAGAATGAAAGGAATTAAAAAGGCAGCCAATTGCACATATAAATACACTTGATGAAATGTGATTCAAACAAGACAACTAGACGATCAATCCATTTCAATTCTCATGACAGCCATTCACAATCTCCACAAAAACACACCCAGAAATCTATTAAGACCAAAAACCCTACACAAAGATGTCAACATCAACAGCTTCTTTTGCATATGGCACGATCCTACCACTTCAGAAGGAGCACAAAGTGGCTTCACGCTTAAAGATTAGAGCTCAAAGATTCCAAGATGAAGGTAATAAGATCTTGATGATTGTTTATGGGGTTGTTACAACCAGCTAGCTTGATGCAATCCACATAATTATTTTTCATGTACGATATTGTCATTAAATGCACATAAACATTGATAAACGAATGTTAGGTTATCTGTTAGTTGATGTTTTTGGTGTACTTTCCGTTTTGACAGGGAGGTCCAGTAATTCGGTGGATTCAAATATGAAGGTTCTGAAATATAGGATTGAGGTGATGAGGACAAAAGAGAGATTGGAGCGAAGCCATAGACCATACGGATGGGACTATGCATCGAATTACATACACAAACCTAAAAAACACCCGGAATATCTGCAGACAATCGCCTTAATTGGTGGCACTATGAGTTTTTCAATCATCACATGTACCACTTTTCTTTGTATTTTTTCCCTTATCGTTCATCTTATCCTATAAACGATCTCAACCAGAATGAGCATTTCACCAAAAATTAATTCAAGGAAGAAAAGAGAACAACGGTCGATTTACTTATCTTGTAAAATTCATATGTTTAGCAATAAGTAGATGTGAACTGATTTGTACTATTTTGAGAAGGGTTGGTAATATAAATTCATGTGTTTAGCAACATTTTTTTATCAAAAAAAAAGTTTATTTCTGTCTTTCATAATTCTTTTTTTGAAGTATTTTCTTTATAATACATGAGTTTGTTTTTTATGAAGTTTTTTTTATTAGTTTGAAGTCTTCCCCAAATAGTCAAAGACTGAATTTGGCTACGTTAGGAAAGTCATATACTTTTGCAAATTAAACTAAAAGATTTGGAAATAATTATATGTTGAATGGGTCTTGAACAAATCAAATATTCTCAATTATCTTGTTTGTGTCCCAACATCCAAAAATACTTTTTTTTACATAAAAATAATAATTTCCGGATTAAATTGATTGTTTTTGATTTTGCAAATGCCGTCCGGTTATCTACATGATTAACAAAACCTGCATTCCATATATGTCTATCATTTGGATGAGTTATAAATATGGGAAATCGACGAGTTAGGTATCTTATTAATATTAATCATTTTAAGTATCGACAGGATCAGGCTTGCTTGATGTATCGAACTTTTTATATGTTATTATTATTTTAAAACGAATTAATACGATTTTAAGGATTATTTGAACGCATTACCGCAATCAGTGAAATTAATTGCTTTTATATGAATAAGTAAAACTTGGCATCTCTACTAATCATAAAATAATCGTTTAAGAATAAAAAAAATTAGACCGTCTTTAAATAGATGCATTATTAGTTATTCACTGAAATAACCTTGATGTCGATGTCGTCGTATATATGTAGGATTTTTTTTTTTTTTTTTGAAAGGTACGAAAGCAACAATAAATTTCGAGAAATTACTTTTGCTAACTTGTGTTTATGTTTTTTCTTTCAAAAATCTGTCTACCAACTCGTTGCGGGGATTAGGACTCGCTTGCAAGGTTTAACAATTCCCTGGTGAATCCAAAATTTAATCTCACGAGTGTCCAAATTGACGTATATATATAAATAAAATTAATAGATCGAAAAATTTTGGTGATCAAATCGTGTTGTCTACAATATCATCTAAGACAATTATATTATTAGCTTTAGTACCGTAAATAGTGGATTTTAGCTTATGAAATCTATTTGCCATGAACCGAGCAGTTTCTAGCCAACGAAATTTATTTTCCGTAAACCGGAATCGATTTTATTTGTTAACCAACCCATGATACAACTTTATATTGTTCTTATTAAATTAAAATAGTATACTGATGTTTATATGATAATTATACGGGTATTCATCTGAAAATTTAAGTGTGTCCTATTTAAAAATAAACTATAATAACAGAATAATTTTGATATTTGTATTCACGTTTTGAACTTTGAACGGTAAAAACACAATATCGCATATTAGAGCTTGTTGAAAAGAATCACATCACAACAATTGAGTGTTACATTATTGGTCATTACGTTTGTAATGCATTTTGTTTTAAACCAAGCTCACAAATTTTGTCTCAGAAAACAACTACGTCGATCTTCTCCATCACAAGAATCAGAAACATCACCATTGGTTATCAGGTGAAACAACATTGTTGAGAACATTGACTTCACTACTAGAAAACAAGGGGTTTAACAACGCAAATTTCCGTGTTTGTTGCGTGTTAGAAGCCAAATAACCACGCAATAACCACGAAAACTGACCTGTGGGAAAACCCCTTGTGGCTAAATTGTAACCACGCTTTAGCCACGCAAATTAACCACGCAATTGCAACGCAAATTATTAACCACGCAATATCCACGCAAACTGTTTAACACGCAATAAACATGCAAATTATTAACAACGCGATTACCACGCAAATAATTTACCACGCAATTAACACGCAAATTATTAACCACGCAATTACCACGCAAATTTTTAACCACGCAATAACCACGCAAATTCTTAACCACGCAATAACCACGCAAATAATTACCACGCAAATTATATACCACGCAATAAACACGCAAGTTATTAACCACGCAATAACCACGCAAATTATTAACCACGCAATAAACACGCAAATTATTAACCACGCAATAATTTTTTTATTAAAAAAAATACAAAAAAATATTTTTAATTCCAGATTTTTTTTTCTCACATAACACACACACACACACACATATATATATATATATATACATATATATATATATATATATATATATATATATATATATATATATATATATATATATATATATATATATATATATATATATATATATATATATATATATATATATATATTAAAAACACAACGAAACTATTTAAAACACAACTAATCAAACATTACGATAAATTTTGTTTAACATTCTAAAAAAATCAAATAACAAAGACCACGAACCACGTCTAATTGTTTCAAAAACATTGTAAAACGTCTACTTGTTTAAAAAACATACAACTAAGAAGGACCCGGACCACGTTGACTCATTTGTCGCATCCTTTCTTCCATTTTTTTTTCAAACTCATCTTGCGACCGTTTTAGTCTTTGTTCCATTTGTTGTTCCATTTGTTGTTGTTGTTGTTGGAAATTTTCAACCATTTGAGCTTGACTTTGTTGCAAATTTTCCACTTGTGCACGTAAGCTCAAGATCTAAAAAATAACGACATATTATGAGCATAATAGCATTTGTATTATACATTTAATATACATAATAGCAACATACTTTATATTTGCAATCCATAAGAGCAACATACTTTAAAAAATAGCAACATACTTTATATTTGCAATCCATAATAGCAACATACTTTATATTTACAATCCATAAGAACAATATACTTTATATTTGCAATCCATAATAGCAACATACTTTATATTTGCAATCCATAAGAGCAACATACTTTAAAAAATACATAATAGCAACATACTTTATATTTGCAATCCATAAAAAATACATAATAGCAACATACTTTAAAAAATACATAATAGCAACATACATAAGAGCAACATTTAATATACATAATAGCAACATACTTTATATTTGCAATCCATAAGAGCAACATACTTTAAAAAATAGCAACATACTTTATATTTACAATCCGTAAGAGCAACATACTTTAAATTTGCAATCCATAAGAGCAACATACTTTATATTTGCAATCCATAAGAGCAACATACTTTAAATTTGCAATCCATAAGAGCAACATACTTTATATTTGCAATCCATAAGAGCAACATATAAAGAATAAGTTTACCTCTTGTTGTGACTGCGCATCGGAGGTCGATCCAGACGCCGAAGAAAATGAACCGGTCATTGTATAGTAGGGATCAGATTGTCCTATCCCAAATGTTTGGTCACCTCTCCGGCGACCGCTCCTCTTATATACGGATTGTTTCCACACCTCGGGATCATCATGCATCTCGCTTGGGTTATCCTTATACTTCTCAGTGAGGCACTAGAGATAAAAATCCTACAATTACCAAAACAACAACATTACCAATGTGCAAAAAATCAAGACATAGAATCAATAAAAGTGATGGATATAACTTACATATGCTTCCTGAAACGACTTCGAGGAGAACTGTAAATTGTCACGGTCCCCTTTATTTATATACCTGTCCTTTGTTTCGGCGGTTGCATGGGTTTGTACATATACATCTAACCAAGAGCGCTTACAACCCGCATCACTTCCTACATAAAAAACAAAGTATAATTGTAGTTAGTGTTAAAAGAAAATATATTTCTAAACAATAAAGCATGATTACTTACCAATCTGTCACGGTGTTCGGCGGTTCCGATGCTGCCATCGGTATGTGTTGCTTTAACCCCCGACTCATCAGTAGAACTGCGGTTTTTCTTCCCGAATGCAGACTTCTTCTTCCATTTCTCTGTGTCCCAATGCTGCAAAAAGAAAAAAAAAGATGTATAATAAAATAACATGGAATAATATTAAATAACAATAATAATAATTTATAAAATCGCTTACGGCACACATTCGGTGCCACACAGGTTCCGCTATATCCCGAGGACGAAACTCCCGTAAGATACCAAACGAATCGTTTATCTCTCCAACAGCTCGACCGCTGTCATGTGCCATTTGTAATGATTTTTTTTCTACAATTGCGTAGTCTACATCTAGATATATTAACCACGCAATAACCACGAAATTCGTTAACCACGCAATAACCACGCAATTCGTTAACCACGCAATAACCACGAAATTCGTTAACCACGCAACAGCCACGAATTTGCATTTAGATATATTAACCACGCAATTAACACGCATTCAATTAGTACGTGGTTATCGCGTTGTTAATTTTAACACGCAATTAACACGCATTCAATCTTGAACGAAAACGAAAAAAGTAATACGAAAATGAAAAAAAATAATTTACCACGCAATAACCACGAAATTCGTTAACCACGCAATTACCACGGATCCAATCAGTGCGTTTGTATTGCGTTGTTAATTTTACCACGCAACAGCCACGAATTTGCATTTAGATATATTAACCACGCAATTAACACGCATTCAATCAGTACGTGGTTATCGCGTTGTTAATTTTAACACGCAACAGACACGAATTTCTGATGCGTTGTTGTTCCGTCACCAATGCGTGTTTAAATTTGGGGTTTCAGGTTGTGTAACAGATGCGTGGAAATTGCGTGGTTATTTAACCACGCAAGTGGTTATTTTTCGTGGCAAAATACCCACTTTTCTAGTAGTGCTTAGAGTTAATTATTTTCGAAACAGGATGCTTTCCTTCGTGGTAATTTGGAGGACCTTGAATCAAAACATTCTGATCCGTCACCTACAACACCACTTTCTTCAAAATTTGAAGTTGAAATCTTGGAGACCAGAAAACACAATATGGTTTGTAACATTTCATTGGACTTAATTTTTCGCTTTAAACATTTTGCAAAGCTGTGTGCATACCTTAAAAATACCATTATCAAAATCGAAAGTCCAGGACTTGAGACAGTTAGTGGTTAGGGTGGGGGAGTGGATCATTCCCACTAGTATTGTCCCCTTGCCACATCACATTTTTTCTCACCTCTCACTTCCATCTTTTATCATCTTTTACTAGTGGAAACCGATCTTTCTCAACTCTCCTAACACTCAATCTCACATCAACTTTTAATATTAGAATTAAATAAATAACACAATTAAATCCGAAAACGATAAATAAAATTTGAAATACGATAAATTACATTTGAAAACAATACATAAAATTTGAAAACGATACATAAAATCCTAAAATGATAAATAAAATCTGGAACGATTAATAGAAAACTAAACGACAAATAAAATCTTAAATTGACAAATAAAATCCTAAACAATTAATTTCTACGGCTGACCAAAGAAGGTATGTGAGTACACTCTATGTGATCAACAAGATCAGATAGAAGTCGTTGGTGAATTCATGTGTCGCGCAATTCCAAAACAATATCCTCTGCTTGAATTAGGAACAATGTAATATCAGATCAACTGTTTCTCTATAGTTTCCCGATCTCTTCTGAGATGAGTTCTTTAAAGTTGTCTGCTTGAAGTTGCAGAATCTGAATACACCGCAAGTGCAGCTTGATAAGCTGCTGTATAAAGATTGTCGTTATTGAATGTGTCGGATGAGGATGAGTACCCAATAGGTTTGCAAATATATTTGTTATGCATATACGAATCAAAATTATTAGATCAGAAGAATAAGACATTTCAGTTTTTTTTTTTTTTAACAAAATTGAAAGTTGGATTGAAGGAAAGAAGGAAAAAATGTAGAAATGGTGAATATGAGCGAAATATTGAAATTCCATCTCCAAGCACATTTTCTATGTATATGTCGTATGGGTGAAATTCATATGAAATTTGATTCATAAATGGGTTTGAATATTGCTTTGGTTGTTCTTAGTGTATACGTAGAAAAACTATGTCTAGAAGGATCTTACTTTGACACTTTTATGATTGATATTTGTTTTACTCATTAGTCATTATATATGATTTTATTAAAGATTCGTTATATTCATTTCGACTCTTTAACATCGATGAGATATCACATGGAGGGACACTATATTAAAACGTTCACGTGAGATGACCTAGACTTGCTTTTCCTAAAGTCTAAAAGGTTGAATAGAGTAATCCAAATATAGCATGCAATATATATTGTCAATAGTATTTGTTAAAGTTGATATAACAATGATGAGGAGGATGATGATGATCACAGTAATAAAGAAATCAATCGTAAACATGCACGATAAAAAATAAACGAATAAACGTGTGATTTTTTATGAACTACATTGACCAATCGTAAATGTTAGTAATTGAACGTGTGACTTTTTGTAAATCATATTAACGAATTATAAACTTTTATTAAATAATCATAATAATGTTATTATAATAATAATAATAATAATAATAATAATAATAATAATAGACAAAACAAAATAAAAAAAAATCTAATCAAATAAGGGTATATGAAGTAAAAGAGAATAACAAAAAATTATATGAAATGAGATACATGAAATAATTTTGAAAAAAAAATGCTGCATATCGTAACACCATTTTTAATGACTTTTCTTTTTATAAAGTGACCAAATATATTTCTAATATAATTGTTAAAATTTTTAGAAACCTCTATATTTTAATATAACTAGTGGGAGCCCGTGCTCCGCACGGGTTCCGGATTGCTGGAGCACGGGTCCGGATAAATGCAAGAAAAAACAGCATACTCTGCCGAAGAATAGCAATGTCATAATTGGGTTGATTTTTAAAAATAAATACACTTTTTAAAACACAAAAAAGAAACATGAAAGCGCAATACCGTAACGGAAAGAAACAAAAGTAGGATGCTAAAAAAATTAAAGTACATTGCCATTTATGGAAATTACTGGGAGAGATACAAGCATCCATACCCCAAACGTCGTCCTGCCAGCTCGAAGGATTAGAAAAGAAGCATACAACTGCTAAAGCGATAAGAATGTCATCTACAAAAAGAGAAACTTTACCTTTTCCAAGGTCATCTAAATGGAGAAATATTGACTCACGGCAAGAATCACAAAGGATGTTTGCATGAAATGATAGGTGTTTTGTGCAGCCTCTATAAAGGAAATGGACAGGCCAACCTAAAATATTTAAAAATGTTAAATGACATAAAAAAATAATTCCATTTCCATTTACAAATAGCAATCGCTAAGAAACTATTAAAAGGGATATTTTGTATTATGAATATATCGACTATTCATATGTAAATGACCAACATAACAGATTACTTATATACAATATATATTCATAAAAGAAAATATCTCAATAATACATATAAAAATAAATATAATAATCCAACCAAGAATTAAAGAGATGAATGCACTTTCATCAAAGTTCTGATTTTTGAAATCATTAATTTTTCCATCCTTTTTAATGGAAGATAAAAGATTTTTTTAACAAATGCTTTTAGAAAAATCTAGTTTGTTTCTGTATTGACATTTTCAAAAGTAAGAAAGAAAGTTTGATATAAAAGGTGCAACATGTGTATGTTGAAGGGTTGTTGTCCCTTTACAAGAGAAAAGCTAACATACACCTGTACAACAG
Source organism: Cichorium intybus (assembly GCA_023525715.1). Lineage (NCBI taxonomy): Eukaryota > Viridiplantae > Streptophyta > Magnoliopsida > Asterales > Asteraceae > Cichorium > Cichorium intybus. The sequence goes on along the minus strand of CM042011.1, from coordinate 129,124,294 downwards.
GGGATTTAATCCTTGCAAAACATGATTTCATTAAGATTGTTCACAAAAACTAAGCACCTGTAATAACCGTTTTCTCTTGCTGTGAATTTTCAGTATCTATACACCTAAGGTCATGTAAAAAAGAATAGCCTTCACCTGCATTCCCCAACATAAAACAAATAATATAAAATAAAATTACAAAATGCCTTTTTGCGACAAAATCGACTTAAAACACTTTTCAGTTAGATTTTGGATTGCCTTGACTATTTACAATGTCTGTATTAGTCTAAAATGGGCATATGAATAATTATATTTAGAGTAAGTTACAAATTTGGTCCTTGGTGTATAATGGAAACTACAGGTTTAGTCCAAGTCTCAATTTTTCCCTTCTGATTTCATTTTGTTCTGGACATGGTCTGTCCAACTAATCACGTTCAAAAGGATATGTTAAGCCCTTGTAAAATTACATTTTTACCTATTTGATTTTTTATTTTTGCCTTTGTTTTCATTTTGTATTAGTTAATATAAATAAAAAGAGTCAACCACAGGGATGAAAACTATAATTTACTCTTGTTCGAGTAAATTACAGTTGAATTACAGTTTTGGTCCTTGTGATTTACACCAAATTACAGTTTTGGTCCTGGTTTTGAAAACCTTACACGAGTGCTCCCTTTGGCTTTGAAAGTCGTTAACATTCCAATTCATGCGGATTCCTTTTGTCACAGATTCCATTCCATCCAAAATCATTCAGACAACTAAATGGCCAATTAAGGTCTTCTTAGTTGGATGAACGTAGAGATACAAGGAATGGAATGGACAATTACTGAATACCAAATATGTTATTTACAAAGTGAAAAAGAATCACATTACTTGGGAATAGAACATTCCATTCCAGAGATTACCTGCAACTTGGCCCTTCTCTCTTCTTTCCACTGAGCAAGTGCAACATAAAGAGGTTTGTTGACAACCATCTTCCCACTCATCTCTGCAAGCTATAAATTGTCATAACCATCCAAAAACATTTTTATTTTAATTTTTAAACATCCTTAATTCTTAATTATTAAAAAAAAACTTTATAACATGTTACTTACAACTTGAGAAGCTTCTTCAGGAGTTGAAAAGGCCACAAATCCAGAACCTCTGTTATTTCCATTGGGATCCAGCATAACCTATACAAAAAAACTTTGTTCACCAATTGGATTAGACTTTAGAGGGCGGTTGGAGAAAGAGTGAATCACCGGAAATCCTTGCAGCGGTAGAATGAATCGAGGGCCCAGCCCTGATGCTTAGCAGTGGCCATCATCGAGAACGATACCAAACAAAAGAACAATTCGATTTCCTAAACCCTAGCGCTAACTTCCTGATCGAAGTCGTCATATCCACAAGCAATGAATCCCTTCAATTACCTGCTGTCGACATTGATAAATAATACTGAGGAAAGAACCCTAGATGATTTGATTGCGTGAAAACAAAAGAGACCAAGCAAAGCAAACCGACCTTTATTGGCATTAGATCATTGGTTGGTGGCTCTCTGATTGTAGTTGGTATCGGAGTGAAAAGGAATTCGATCGATGTCTTGCCAATCTCTCCTTCCTCTCTCTCGGATTGCATCGAAACATAAGCCACCGAAAAAGAAAAAGATTTGGGGAATTCATGGTCTGGACCCGAGAACGGGAAAACGGATCCAAAAAATGGATCCCAAAAACTCGCCTTAACGTTACACAAAAAAAAGTTACACGGAGTCTCAAATATTACGCAAATTAAACAGATATATAAATGACAATAAAGACAAATTATTGGTCAATTTGAATTCTTAGTCACAATGGCTGAAGATGGACTAACTTTTCTTCTTCTTTTTTTTTTCTATTCAAAAGAGAGTTATCATATAGTTTAATTTTATATATTGTATATTTGACTGAGTTTTGTTGATTAATAATTTTTAATGTTTAACGGAAATTGTTTGCTATGATGTTTTCTTAGCTAACGGTCTTCATAATATCTAATTCCTTCTGTAGCAATTGGACTAGAAAATTCATAATTTCGTAAAACTTTAAATAATAATAATATTATCTGTTAATTTTGAATCTTAGATGAATTATTTCTTTAAATCAATACGTATGTATTCAACTATGGAAAATACTCTAAGGGTACGTTTGGTATGGAGAAATAGAATTGAAGCAGAGAATGGAAATGGAGAGAAAGAGAATTAAACTGGAGAAAGAAAATTGATTCCACTGTTTGGTATCACAGAGAATTCACCTCAGAAATATGTTTGAGAATCAATGTTCTTGTGGTAATGATGGCAGTGCGATAATGGTGGGTGGTGGCAGTGATGGTGGGTGGTGGTGGATGATGGGTGGCGGCAGTGGTGATGGATGGCGGCGGTGGTGGTGGAGGGTGACGGTGTTAGAAAGTAGTAGTGTAGGTGGTACTAGTGGCTATACAAGTGGTAGTGGCGGTGGAGGCGGTGGCGGGTGATGTTGGTGGTGGGTAATGGTGTAAGTGGTGGTGGTGGCAGTAAGTAGTGGTGGCGATGGTGGTGATGGGTGATGGTGGTGGTGGTGGCGATGGATGGTGGTGGTGGATGATGGTGGTGGTGGGTGACAGTGGTGGTGGTGGTGGTGGGGGTGAGTGGTAGTGAGGGTGAATGTTGAGGTAGAGGAGGTGGGCAATAGTGGTGGTGTTGGCAATGGGTGGTGCTAGCGGTAGAAGTGGTGTGTAACAATGGTGGTGGTGGGGGTGGATGGTGGTGGTGGGTAGGTGGTGGTGGCGGCGATGGAGGTGTGGTGGTGGCGGTGGAGATGATAGTGGTAGAGTTTGTGGTGGTGGGTGATGGTTATAGTCGTGGGTGGTGGTGGTGGTGGTGGGTAACGGTGTAGGTGGTGGAGGCGGCGGTGAGTAGTGGTGGTGGCAGTGAGTAGTGGTGGTGGTGGTGGCGATGGGTGGTGGTGGTGGTGGAGGTGATGGCGATTGAGGTGGTGGTTGTGGGTAACGTTGTAGGTGATCAGGTGGTGGTGGTGGGTGACAGTGGCGAATTTAGGATTCAAACGCACGTGTATCCATGTGATGACAAAATAAAATGTCTGAAAAAATTGGTTTGGCTCGGATTACAATAACAACTATAGTATCAAGTTTTAACCAAATATTAAATGCAATTTAAAAGCACGAGCGAATGGCTTACAATTGTTTACCTCAAGTTTTCATATTTATGAAAACAATCTATAAGTTTTTACATATCATGAGCTACAAACTTGTTTTACTTTTACTTTTTAAGAGACCTTAACATTAACTTTTTAAAGACTTTAACATTATACCAAGTATGATCGCCGCAAAGTCATAATCGTTAAACAATAAAAATTTACTTGATTAATAACCACATAAACGATTAAGACCATTTTAGATAAATATAACTATAGATTAAATAAATAACAATTACATGAAAGAATATTTGATAAAAGATGAAAACAGTTTACCAGTTTCTAAACTATATTGTGGGCCATATAATCTATAAAAAGAAAATGCAATAGTGGGTATATTGATTTATAAGTTTTTTAAAATTTATTAGAAACTTTTTGTTTTGAGTTTTTCGCCTCTCACAGATCACAAATGTCCATCTTATTTTACAATGGGTGTCCATTTAATTTTATAACATATTATATAAAAGATTTTCAATACTTAGGGGTGTCCATGGACACCCTTAAGATGAATGTAGGTTCGCCCTTAGTGGGTGACGATGGTGGTGGTGGTGATGGGTGGTGGTGGAGGTGGCAGTAGACGTGGCGAGAATAGAGGTGGTGGGTGTTGGAGACGATGGTGGTGGATGGTAAGCTCAGGAAAAAGAATCAGATTTCTCACCATTCATTTCTCTACTAAAAGTAGATAATTAAAAGTAGGGAAAATGAATCAAATTATTTCTCTATTCTATATTCTCAGAATTAAACAAACAGAAGAAATTGAATCAATTCAATTTCTCTGATTTCATTTCTTTGTACCAAACATGCCCTAAATATTTATTGAGATGTTTGATTAACATTCTAAATACAAAAATTGGGTTAAATTTTCATAAATGTAATTTAAAAGGAACCATTACAATTTAAGTAAATACTAAATTACAATATAAATGGTAAATGGTAATATATTAGGTAATTGTTAACATATTCCTATTTTTACGAGTTATGTCTTGAGCTTTTAAAAAAGCTTTTCATTCTCATTATTTTATGCAATTATGTTAGCAGTACAAAATAGGATATGGGTAAAAAAAAACTCATTATGTGACATGTATTTGTGAAAGTCAACTCACATAACACATAGATCCATACACATAGATAATGTTTATTTAAAATTATCCTATTATGCATGTCCACATAAAGTAGTTAATAAAATAACACACTATTGAAAAATAAATAATATATGCATAAACTATCATCCTGGAAATTAAAAGAACGTTTTATACGGAGAAATCAAATTGTAACAAAGAATGAAAATACAAAGAAAGAGAATTAAGTTAGGAAATGAAATTTTATTATTTTGTAGAATAGAGTATTTTCCAGAGAAATATTGTTGAAAATTATTTTTCTTATTTGACTATGTTAAGAAATAAATCGGAAATGAAAATTTTTACCATGTTTATTCCATGTGCGACATATCTTATAAATATATCTTGTATTGAAAATATAATTCTAATACGAAAGAGTAATTTACATATAGTCCAAACATAAATAAATATAAATATCAAATTACTTAAAAACTATGTCCAAGAATAACCGTGCAAAAAATTCAATTTCAGTATTTGTAACCAAGGAAAATTAACATAAAGTAGCCCAATTATATTATTGAGCCATCCACAATCGTTTCTACATAACAAAATCTTTTCATCTTCATTCAAATGATCAAGCAAAGAATTGATTTTTGGTTATATATATCGTTAACAAGTCAAATATGTCGAATTGGTAAAAGGGACAAAAGTCATTTTAAGGGTATTTTAATAAGTCGGCTCGTTTAAATAGACTAAACTAGATATATCTTGTTAACACAAATACAAATAACTTGACATAATTTTTATAAACAGTAGATTTCAACAGTAGCAAATTTATGAATAAAAATAACAAGGATCCAACATGTAAACACTAGTATACTGTTACTATAACTGCCCTTTATGTGTTTGATATTTTAAAAATACCCTAAAATGTAATATTAGTAAAAACATTTAACATCTTTTCTTAACGTGCAACGTTAGACGATTATTCCTTCACCTGCTTTGTTTCTCAATCACTTTTAACAGCTTTGTCGTTGAAAGTGCTTCCTCTGTATTAGCCATTTTATGTATGAATTTAATAATTTATGGTAAAAATCTATAAAGAAGATGATCCATTATGATAAAGGCATTAATGCATAGAAAGACGAATAAATCAAGTTAACTTTCGTTTGACTTAATTTACTTTTTATGCAAAATGATAAGTTGGGCTCATGACAATAAACAAGAAAAGGTCCCTAAAGATTTAGTATGCATGAGGTCTGATGTGAAGTGCATAAATGCATTGCTATTACAGAAAGTCTCCTCAAAGTAGTATGCTAAACATAATTGTATGCAAAAGTTATGTAGAAATATACAAAATAGAGAAAGTCAATACGAGACTTAAATGCGTAGGTGTGGAAGGGCACGCATTGCTCCTCCATTATATGTTTTGCAAGGAGGTTGTCACCAATCCACGGACCGATGTGGATGAACTAATATTTCCGTTAGAAGACTACCGGCTGTTTCCATTAATCCCGACGATTGACATAGTGATAGTTAGTGACTTAGAGCATGTCTTCAATACCTCACCTCATGAGTTATCCAACGAAGATGTCATATAAGAATGCCGTTATATATGTTAGAGAAAGGGTTTTGTGGTAGTTTCCCTCGTCATCCCGTGAAGGATGGGTTTCTTGCTCTCGTATTTAATTTGGACCGGTTCCGATCAAGATTAATATGCTGATGTTAAAAATTCGGTAAAATTGGGTGCCAATGTGTTACAATGTGACTTGCACACTGAGACCGTCATTTGTATGCTTATTATGTGTGCCTTCGTGTGCCTTTGATTTGGTCACTTGTTCATTGGGGGGATTTGGATTTCCCCTCATCTTACACAATTTGAGATTGATTTTCATGGTCTAGTTCTGTCTATGAGCTTGGCACTTGAAGCTTATAACTTTTTGGATGCTTTGGAAATTTCCAAATTTAATGATTCTTTAGTGGTTAAACCAAAAAAGAGGGATCTTTCGACAAGATTGTTTCTTACCTTTTCTTTTTGTTAGTAAATAGAAACAAGACGTTCAATCTTAATGGGTTAGTTGGTTTCATAAACCAAAACTTGCTATTTAAGTTTAATTTGTAGTGCTTATTTTCTTTATTTAGCATCTTACCGGTTTAATAAAAATTAATGCCCTTAAAGAAAACAAAAAACAAAAAAAATTCGAATAGACTATATGTCATCTGAATTCCATTCTATAACTTCACATGTATCGCTCATCTGTCAAGCATATAAATTTCTTCTTTAACAAACATAATAAAAGAATTTTATTATAAAAGTAATAAAACTCATCAAACCTTTCAAATTCTTTTTTTTATAATTTTCATATGACCGGAGGAATAACTTTTTGATGTAATCACCTATGGACAGCTCAATATGTACAAAATCGGCATTCTAAACTGACAGCATTATAGCATATTTCATGGCTGCGTACCTCGTCTGCCCCGAATACGAAATGTCCTTAAATTGGACTCGTCTTTTGTCCCACCAAACCTTCATAATTATTTCATAAAAAACCCTATATTTTCAACTTTTTTCTATTTAAACCTAAAACTTTATTTTTTTTCAAAAAAGACCTAAATTTTGGAGAAACTTTTTAATTCACCCCTTTAATCGGTTTAACAGGTAATACATACTTTTTTTTTCAGAAAAAACCATAATTTCTTTTCTTTTTTCCGAAAAAAACCCTCAATTTCAGTGATTTTTTCACAAAAAAAAAATTTTTCTTCGTTTTTCTAATTAACATAACTTTCACATACGATGTCCAAATTCTACGAATTTTATATCCCTGTAAAGGTCATAAGTAATACTACAGCTTTGCTTTACTGACTTTTGTTTGAATATGTTTAGATATTTCCGCTACACTAGCTTGTTTTCTTATAATAGCTGTATTTTTTGCATACGAGTTCCGTTTTCGACGTTTTATAAGTCGACGGATTCGTAAACACGAATACATCGTTTAATGAATATTATTTAAACCAAAATATTATTTGTATGATTTATCGAATTTTACGCTACTTTAGTCTATTATTCGAAATTATAAAGTTTACTCGATAATTGATTCGAAATAGCGTATTGTAGTATTATAATTTCCAATATTACCTTAGGAAAGTTATGAAAATTACATTTCAACGTATTATCCTAATTTGCGCTCTGGTTGACCTTTGTTGACCTTTGTTGACTTTTGTTGACCAAATTTGACGGATGTCGCAGACGGGGTCGCAAGAAAGTGACGACGTGGCACTTATGTGGTTGGAGTTTGAATGATACAATTTAAATCTTCACACAAGCGGATGGAATTTGAAAAGAAAAAACTTACGAATACAAACAATGAGCCCGTCATGATCAACAACGAGCCCGTGAATAAAAACAACGACTAAAAGACATAAAGTTTTTGTCGTCGAATCCGGAGGAGGGTCTCAAGGGGAAACACTCGAGATGGTTTTAAAATACAAAGCTGATACCATAAAAAATATCGGTCATGGTTTCGTTTTCTTTACGTTTGTGGTTTGTCGTATTTTTTTCAATTTGTAATTTGTCGTTTTAGTTTACGTTTGTAATTTTGTTTTCTTAATTAATGAAATGTTTTATTTTAATTTAATTATATTTAATATAATTAATTTTTCAGATTTAGCTATATTTATGCTCATATTTGAGAAACTGTATAGAAAGATCTGAACATATTCAAACAAAATCAGTAAAACAAAGTTACAGTATTAATTACGACATTTACAGAGATATAAAGTTGGTAGAATTTTGACATCTTATATGAAATGCCAACTACAAAAACAAAGAAAAATATTTTTCTTTGTGAAAAAATCCCTGAAAAATCGTTTAGCTTGCGGATAAACTCGTAAATGGCCTAAATTAAAAAGTTTTCTGAAAAAGAAAAAATTGAGAGTTTTTTCGTAAAAAAGAAAAAAAATTGAGGTCTTTTAGTCGACGACAAAAACTTTATGTCTTTCAGTCGTTTTTTCGTAAAAAAGAAAAAAATTCGAATAATAGACTACAGTAGCGTAAAATTCGATAAATCATACAAATAATATTTTGGTTTAAATAATATTCATTACACAATGTATTCGTGTTTACGAATCCATCAACTTATGAAACGTCGAAAACGGAGCTCGTATACAAAATATACAACTATTATAAAAAAAACAAGCCAGTGTAACATTGGTTTTCTTTAATTACATAAACCATTTAGATCTGTGGAGGCACTTGCACACCTCAGATATGAAGGTTAGAAAATCGCAAAAAAATTATCTAAATGAGTTTATGCTCATGTTTATTTGACCGTAGCGAAATATCTGAAGATATTCAAACAAAAGTCAGTAAAACAAAGTTGTAGTATTACTTACGACCTTTCCAGGGATATAAAATTCGTAGAATTTGGACATCGTATATGAAAGTTATGTGAATTACAAAAATGAAGAAAAAATTTTCTTTGTGAAAAAATAACTGAAATTAAGGATTTTTTTCGAGAAAAAAAAAAGAAATTAGGGTTTTTTCTGAAAAAAAGTATGTATAACCTGTAAAACCAGGTAAAGGGTCTAAATTAAAAAGTTTCTCCAAAATTTAGGTCTTTTTTGAAAAAAAATAAAGTTTTTGGTTTAAACAGAAAAAAGTTAAAAGTGTAAGGTTTTTTATGAAATAAACTCGTATTCCTAAAATTTTAAAAGTTAAAACTACCCCATTAGAAGATCGCATTAGCGGCTAGGCTGCTCACACCATTCTATTAAAAATAAAAATAAAAACTTCAAAATTTTGGTGGCCAAAGCCATTTCTAAGAGCCAATATGGCAAGATCACGGACCATATTCATTTGTTTTATATGCCATGTCATCATATAGATAGTTAGATTTTTGTATATTATGGAAAAATTATATCTGTATGATAAAATTGCTATCTTAAAATTTTAATATTATTTCAATCAAAATAGTTTTAAAAAATATTAGAATTTGTAACTTTTTTTTGTATGTATAAAGTATATTATTAGCATATTCTTATATCCATTCTCAATTATTCATTTTTAATTCTTTTGATTTTCGTATTTGCTATTAAGAAATAATTTGTTTGTTTCGAAATAGAATAGTTAGTTTTAGTTTTATATTAATCTTTAATTGGATAAAAAACAATCACAAATTATATTTATTGAATAAAAGAACGGTTTAGGTTGGAATGTTAATGGATGTGAAAATTTAGATTTAGTTGTATTATACATGTGGAAGTGAAATAAATTGGCTTTTTAATAGAAAATTCGGATTGTTTATAAGAGTATAGTCTAAAAGTGAACCGGTTTATTTAGCCGTCAACCTTAATTAAATATCAATATATACACAATTTGCACAATAATATAATTAAATATATATACGCCATATCATTGAGGTTTAAAAACATCTATCAAGACTCACAAGCTAGCAAATTACTAGATCACAAACACAGAGCGATATCGTTCAAAAGTTTCACAAAACAACATACGCAAAATACGGCAAACCCGGATAAAACCAGACACAAATATGTCTACCATGGTACCTTCTTTCACGTGTGTCACAGTTCTAAAGAATCACAGATCGCATCGAAGGTTACAGATTAGAGCTCAAAGCTTACGGGACGAAGGTAACACCACTAATATATTTTATATCTTTCTTGTAATATATCGTTAAATTAATGCACACAGACATTGTTGTACAAGCAATTGAGTTCATGTTTGTTAACGTTGTTGATGTAACTCGTTAACAGGGAGATCGAGTAATCTTGTGGACTCGAATATGAAGCTTTTGAAGGATAGAATTGAGGCGATGAGAATGAGAGAGACATTGGAGAGGAACTGTAGACCGTATGGATGGGACTACACATCGAATTATATAGAAAAACCTAAGAAAGAAGCCGAATATTTGCAAACTGTAGCTCTAATTTGTGGCACAATGATCTTGCCGATTCTCATCGGCACTGGTTTTCTTTGCATTTTTTCTGTCATTGCTCATGTTAACTTTTGAGAAACGACAACCAAAACAAGGATTTCATACGAAACTAGTTCATGGGAAGGAAGATACTGAAAAACAATGACGACCGGAGGTTGTTCTATCTTTTTTGCAAAGTTATGGTGATATCCGGTGAATTAATATTAGTATGATATATTTTTTTGAAAATGGTTTATGGTAAGAAATTCTTTATGTACAATTCTTTTTTCTTTTTCTGTTGAAAAGAGACTTATTGTAAAGTTTAATTTTTTATATTTTATATTTGACTGGGTTTTGTGTGATTTATTTTCTTAATATTTTGTGGAAATTTTGTTTGTTATGATGTTTTTAGCTAATGGTCTTCATAATATTTTAAACCCTTTTGTCTCCCAATTGGACAAGAAAACTCATTATTTCGTAAAGGTTTAAAAACTAAAAGATTATCTGTTAATTTTGAATATCAGATGAATTATTTCTTAATTTTAAATCGATACGTGTGTTAGTATTACAAAATATAGCGTTTTATTATGCATATCCGAATAAAGTTATTGATAAAATAACGTACTATTGAAAAATAAATAATGTATGCATCAACTGGCATCAAGGAAAATTGATCATTATATAACTCATACATTTACCAAAGTAAAGTGCCTTCTATGCGTTCTACTTTGGTTATATTTTACGTTTTCGTGATTCCAACACAAAATGGAGTTTGGTTTAGTGGTAGCATGGGTGATGCACAAACTAAGGGCTTGTTTGATTTGCATCTGACCCGGTCCGATCAGACCTAATGTCTGACTCGGTCCGAGTCCAAGCGTTTGATATGCTGAAAAATTATATCTGACCGGGTCTATTTAGATATGACCGAGTCAGCTTGAATTGTTCTCTGACTGAAAAATAGAGATGCACATCACGTTTTTGCCCTTGCCCTATATCCAGCCTCCAACGTTCTCTTCTCTCTGAAATCGCCACAGTCCTACGACCACCGACCTAGCACCGGACATCTCTCCTCTGGCCAGCGGCTTCGCCGTCGCTGTATATTATCGCCGCCGTCACTGTCCATCGTGTACGTCGCCGCCGTCGCTGTTCATCAACTACGCTGTCATTGCCGATCAGACCCTCCGCCGTCGTTGCCGTCCAGATCCACAACATTAAGGTATGTTCTATTTGCAATTTTATTCTAACGTTTGATTTTCTTGCATATAGACAGTTCTTATGGACGTAATTTTATTCCTCTACTAAGGTGATTGATTACGAAAGACCTAGAGTCAAAGACACCCAATTTCGTGAATACGGTGATTGGAATTGGTCACCTTTAAATATCATTATGTCCTCGACAAGGTCGCCACTTAAACTTGTAAGGTTGATTTTTGGGGAAGCCGTATTCGATTCCATCAATTTGTGAGGAGAGGGTGAAACCAAATTGGTGTTGGAAGTTCATCCCGGTGGTGGAAACAGACATTGCGGTGGATGACGGTGGTTGAAACCCCTGATTTGAGTTCTCCGGTATTGGAAACAGACTTGAACGATCAAGACTTTAAGAACCCTATCTTGTAAGCCTTATATACATGATGTAGATGATAGAGCATTAAAAAAAGGATACAATGTATGGACTAAATTTGCTAGTTTAGTTTGAAATAGAAACCAAATTTATAATAATGGTCATAGTTGGATAGAAGATGTTATTTTGAGCAAAGATGGGACTAGAGATGTAATTTAGTCATAGCAATTATATTATATCCAACAAAAGATTAAATAAAAGGGCAATATGGAATTTTCATCATTCAGCAAATTCAATCAAATATATAATCAAACAACGTGGTTTTAGTTAGAGGCTGACTCAGTCCGAGCTTCTGACTCAGTCAGATCTAACTCAGTCAACAACTATCAAACACAGTCTAAATGTCGAGGGTCCGATCCCCGACGCCTACATTCTGTGGTAATTTGTTTTTTCTAACAGTAAACCCCTTCCCTATTTCCTTTAAAGTTATACGTTGTTTTTCTTTTTGCTTTTTTTAATTATTATCAAAACATTATAAATTTTGTAATATATGTTTTTTCTAAAATCTAAATTATTTATATTTACATATATTTCTAATTAATTTCTTATTAACAACGTTTTCTAGATTTTCTTTTATTTTTATTTTTTATGCATTATCTTATTTTTAATTATTATAAAAATATTTAAAATTTAATATATGTTATTTCTAAAGTATAAATTGCTTACATGTTCATATATTTTAATCTTTTAAGTATTTATGTTCGAATATAATTATTATGACATTATATTATTTTCACTCTTCAAATAAACATAGATATATATTTTTTGTAATTAAACTTAATCTCATTATATACAATCTTCATACTTTTAACGTATAAGATTCCCGCCGTTACGCGCGGGGTTTACCTACTAGTTATTTTACAACTATTAAAGATAGAAACATCATATTTATGATATAATCGTCATATGGGCAGCTAAAAAGCTGTATTTTCTTTAAAAAAATTCCGACGGAAAAAGTCCTCCAGTAATTATCCACAGATTAACAACGGATTTATGATAAGAAAATAAAATCCTTAAATTTGATGGAATACCGACGGAAAAAATAACTGACGGTAATTTGTCGGTATTTTTCTACGGAATCCCGATGGATCTCAAATAAAAAATAATTGTTTATTAAATTAAATACTATGTCGGTATGATGGTCAAAGACAGTCAACCGGCATCCGTCGGTAACGCCTAGCCATGGGCATGCCATCCGTAAAGACATGACATCATCGTGTTCCTTCGGTATATTACGGGTGGTCCTATCCGTCAGTAATATATCAGAATATCTATCGATAATCTGTTAGTATGACTTACACATGCTTTTTTTATACTTGGGTTTCCGTCGGTAATCATGTTTGGTGGCGGATTGACGGTTCTGACCGTTGGAAATAGCGCATTTCCCTTGTAATGGAAAATGTTAGAATGATCTTTCTCATTAATCAAAATTTGCCATTTACACAAAATATATATGCACAAAATATAAAGGGCCTTAGCCAACTAAAGCGTTATACAAACATGGGCTATATACCTATGGTCCAATATCCATATATAGTTTTGTCGGAAGGAAACTTTCAAACTTTCAAATTGTGTTAGAAATCATGAAAAGGATAGTTGAAACGCCCATCGTGAAGACCTCAACGTATTGAGACAAGGACAATACATGAAGCACACGAACTAGAGCCGCGAAAACCAGAAAACAAAGAAAACGAATTTCAATGTCTATGTTTCTTAGTGTGTTGATATTGAATGGGATTAGATGACATGTAAAAGGCACTAATGGTGTCATAGTAAATGATGGCTGCCTTGGGAAACGGAAAATGGAGTGCATAAAGAAGATTATGGACCAGCATCTATTTGCAACTGCATTATCCCCCCTCCTCATATTCAATCTTATCACTAAATTTGGAAATGACACATTTGTAATGATCTGCAACTGCATTATCCCCCCTCCTCATATTCAATCTTATCACTAGATTTGGAAATGACACATTTGCATTACAGGACCACAAGATAAAGTTCTCTCCAAGAAATATGCAGTATCTGGAAGTGGACCGTTGAGTAGACGTTCAACCACACTAATCAGCGTCAGCGTCAGAGTAAGTGATGAGGCAAGTATAAGTTAAGACGTGTAATTGGAGATTGATCAAGAGTCCTACGAATATATCTTTGGTGTGTTTGAGAGCATGCAAATACGACACCTAAGGATCATGTATGTAAGGACATATATGCTGAACAATAAAATATTTTTCTGGACAAGTTAAAGTGAGATATCGCAATACATCAACAAGGCTACAATATAGAGTGTGGTCGGCCATAGACGTGTCGGCTAAACCCAGCTTGTGTACGGCCTCGATTGGGGTCCACCATGGGTTGTAATTGAGCATATTTGCATGCTCAAGATTGTCGGTAGCATTTTTTGCTGAGATAGAATGAGATGGAGTGTGCTTTGAACCGCCTAAGGAAATAGGTGGGGCCACCATGATCGGACATAGCAAACTCACGAGCAAGCTAAGAAAATGATTCGTTAAATAAAGGATGTAGAGGATGCTATGAGAATAATATTGTTCATATACAAAAGCAGATATGTTGTAACCTAGTGTGTGTGTGTGTGTGTGTGTGTGTGTGTGTGTATGGTAGATAAATAAAGTCTACTTGGTATAATTGTGGTAGAAACTAAGTTAAACAACATACTCACGGAATCCATATAAATATCTTTGAAGGTGACATACTTGATCATGAAACCATAAGTCACAAAAGCCTAGGCATTCATTCATGTAGACTGTATCCTGAAGGTGAGTATAAAGAAAAGCATTGTCCACATTGAGTTGATGAATCGGCCAATGTCTGGAAACTGTGCGGCTAAGAACGATGTGAATAGTAGTGAGTTTTACAACCGAACTAAACATATCATCATAACATATCCCTGACTATTGGATTTGGTCGTTAATAACAACCCAAGCCTTATATCGAGAAAGTGTCCCATTAACATTTTTTTTCTTTAATAACCACATAGAACACACCACATCAACAACGAGAGATTAGGGAACAAGCACCCAAGTACCATCATAAATAAGAGCATGAAATTCCTTGTTGATGGCTTTATGATATTAAGGATCATGCAATACCTGTAAGTAAGACTAAGAAACATATGAAAGGGTAGTAGTGTTTAACTTAAGACATTGCTTTGGTTTTACAATCCAACTTTTGGCTTGAGTTGTCATGTGGTGCGTTACAGACGGATGTAAGGTTGGTATAAAGTTGGTTTTGGTAATAACCAATGAATGAGGGATAGATTATTATCATCCAAATGCAGGGGGTTTGGTGGTATTGGGGAGGAGGGTGGCGACATCGACCGAGGAGGTACTTAGGCCGTAGGGTGAGGTACGACCGGTGTAACACCCCATCTTTCTCACATCCTATGCAGTTATCGCGGTCATAAACCTAAAAACGGTCACCTAATGATATTTGATTTAGCGGTTATCGCAGTGGTATAGCGGTTTTTTTTGTATTGTTACTTTTAGACTATTAGTACTCCATAAAATTAATATCACAAAAACTTACATAAATGGTGTAATCATTTATTAAACATTGTGAATTAAAAATTTTCGTTCTTTCAAAAACTTTTCTCATAACATTAAGTCATGTCTTTTAAATCTTTGGTCCCAACAAAAACAAATAAGTTTAAAAATATTTAAACAACATTGGGGGTTACAAAACTCGTATAATACAACCATAGTAAAGCAATATGACATCTCAAGCTAATGTCTCGTAATTACACACCAATTCTACCGAAAATTCGGCATGACCTTTGGACTAAACGGATAAAAATTCATACTGACTCGACCCAAGATCAAAATAGCCCAAAGCATTACGGAACATACCAAAACTTTACAATACAACTACAAGGGTTATTCTAAACCCTAAACATAACATCTCTCAATTGCACATCATAACTATACCGCATTTAAAGTAACTCTATCTTTTGATGCTCTTTTCTATCTATGTTCACATAAGAGCTTCTAAGTCTATTATTTCTATCCTCTGATGTCAGTCATTTTGTTCCTGAGTACACACCATTTAAAAAGAAACATACGTGAGACAATAAGCCTCGTAACTAACATGGGATTTAGACCTAACAAATTTTAAACAAATCTTATTAACAAGATTCATCACAAATTAAAGAAATCATTAATACATCTTCAAAACATAAGGTCATTATTTTTTCATTAAAAAAACATAAGTCCCTCTTTACCATAAAAACATAAGTTCATTGTTATAACATTAAAACATAAATCATTACTAATCATAAAACATTAGGTTCCCCACTTTAACACGAGCAACACATAGTTTGAACTCTTTCTTACCAAAATATAGACCAACTGTAAATTATGGTTCATTTACTAGTATTTGGCTTTATACGGGTTTCCCCGTATCCCTTTCCCTCCCGGAATAGAACCAATCTATCTGTGAGGGCGTGCTAGTTCCTTTTCGTTTCATGGAGTAAAACACATCTATCCATAAGGGCGTGCTGAAGACAACTACTTCACAACGGGAGGAACCATCCCAGTAGTGACTTTTGACCCCCCCCCCCCCTAACGCGGGTAAGGTCCTTATCCGACATCTTTCACAGTTTCTCACATTCTTAGTTCATGTTTCAATTACATTCATCATTTCATCACAAGTTGGTCTCAATGATAAACATCATTTAAAATAGTAAGACCATTTCAATCATTCAACATAAATCAATACTTCCTAATTCAAGTTTTAAAAACCATTTGGAAAACCATTACTCATAAAACATTTAACATAACATAAAACATAAAACATTCAATATTTAAAACTTGTTGCTATGTACCCAATAAAAGTCATCATGTACTCACCTCGATAGTTAGGTATGTCTAGCTACAACAATCCACTAACTCTTGACTTCACTTGCTTTCAACATCCCTTCAACCTCTATTGATTTATTAAGACGTCAGTACATACTACCCAACTAAACACATAATCTTTATCAAATCATACATAAACTCTTTCTAAACATCATCTAATTCCATTCCAACTATTAAGTGTGATTCTTAAAGTATCATAGTCATTTTGGACACTTTTACCCTTTTTTCCCTATTTGACTAATTATGTATTTCTTGGGTTTGACATGTAACTTAACCAACTTTATAAGTCTAACATGTTTATAAAACAATACTAATTGCTTAGATGTCAAAAATCTCCCATTTTACTCTTTTATGTCGTTTGACAAACCTAAACCGATAAAGTTTCTAAAAATAGAAATCATTGAAAAACATGTTATTCTCCGTTCACTTGACACAATTACATTCCCAACATTTCATAATATCATTCCAATTAGGTTTTATGATCTCTTGAACACTATTTTTACACATACTCAATTTGTCCCATAAAGGGTGGAATTCTCAATTCATTTCCAATTACAATCAAACATTAAGAACTCTTGTATAAAAAAATCAAAATATCATGACTTTTGGATCAACCTATATTGTCAAGCTCTAATTATTAACAACATGTACACATAACACAAAAATCTTAAGTTTAAACTTGAATCAGCTTTCACATAACATTTGATCTTGGAATTATAACATTGCAACATATACCAATTACATGTAATGTGCTATGTTTGACCAACAAAAGGTCAAATCTGTCCAATACCCAATAACCAATTAAACGCACTAAAATCATCCAACATTCTCAAATTATATCATAAACATTGATTTTACTCGTAACATAAAAATCCTTCTTTGAACTTGATTCAATCTTTGCATAATAATTGACTTTTGAATTTTCTTGGATCCATTCACAATGCATGTTCATGATCAACACTTAAAAAACAAATTTCATCATGTGTCCTTCATCCTTCCCAACCATTCACAAACATGCATCCAAGATTTTCAAACCAAATATTCAAAACTTACACATCTTTGTGTGTTTTTGAACGCATAGAGTGTTAGATCTCAAAAACTATCTTCAAATCCAACATGCATGAAGAAATTTCGGATTAAATCAGCTAGGGTTCCAAAATCAATGTTTACATTTCCCAAAAATCTGAAATCAAGAGTTGGAGAATGCTTCTACACCAAAAATCAGACATTTACAGCCCCTACTTCGCCTCCCCTGCTGCTGTCTGACGTCGCACCACGACCCCGCCGCCACCGGCAGCAGCGGTTTCCGTCGCTTGCTTCGCTTTTCAGGCCGACAGAACCAACAGCAGCCATGATTGCATCGTTTCTCGACTAGAATTTTGCGAACCAAAAAGCTAAGCGCCTCTGACGCTGTCAACACTCGCCTGGTCGTTGCAAGTCAACAGAATGACTAACAATCTATTTGTATGAATTTAGGCTACTAGAGAATTTGCATTAAAATAGTCGATACATATTTTTCTTAAAACCTTGAATGACTAACAATGCCTTAAATTTATCAACGGAACCATAAACTGTTATTTTCTTTTTAAATATCCATTAGAAACAAAGTTGTTTAGAACTTGGAGAAAAATATGATAACACCATGTGTAATTCTTAAAATTTAAAAACATTTTGTCAACAATTTGCTTCATTTAAATAGTTGCTCCCTAAGAATCCATATACTCATTAAATTTCCCTAGATACATGTTTATATCAAAGCAATAAAAGTATTGGCATTGTATTTCATCCCTTATCCTTCCACTAAATATAGTTGGAAGCCGTAACCAAAATATTTGTCAATTCAACATTTTTGTTTTCTTGAACCTGATACATTTCTATGTATCTGGTCCAGCAACATCATCCAAAATTTCTTTTTTCCACTTCCACTATGAATCATATCATTAGGCCTTTGAATTGATGAAAGAAGCTAGAGTTGTCACCAACTTAGGTTGTCAAGAAGCTAGAGTTGTCAGCCAGTGAGTGTTATCCATAACTACTCCAAAATTTGTCTATTTCCACGTTATTCCGTTATTATGATAATGTTTGCATTGTTTTGTATCGAATACCAACAAAGTGGAAAAAGTGGTTAGGGTACGAAGGATATCGATATACTACCACATTTCATAGTTCTCTATGTTCCCCTTTTAAAGCCTTGTACGGTAGGGGCCCTTTTGTATTATTGAAGCATAAATAAAGAATGTCGATTGTGCAATCAATGCATAAAACATTGGTATAAAAAAAAAAAAAAAAAAAAAAAAAAAAAAAAAAAAGACGATTCTTTGTAGACCCGCAAATCATAATAACACAGAAACAATCAAATAAGTAGTCCAAATGATACAATGTCCTACAAGCATGTCAACATTTTCTTAGTAAAAGAAGGGCAATTACGTAAAGTTAACCAAAACAGATACAAAATTCAACACAACATCTGGTATCCAGATGCATGTTTTTTAGTTTTCTTAAGGAAAATGGTTTTGACTTTTGACATTACTACCCCTAATATAATGTATACTTTTTAAAGTTCATCTTCAGTCAAGTCAGCAAATACCAAATTATCTCACAGACAACTAAAAATCACATACAACTGATTTAGGAACGAAGAAATGCTACAGTAGCAACACGGGACCCAACAGATCCTCCAAACATAAATGTTGGATACGACCGAATATGATCCAAGTAGGAAAATATAGGGGGGTTTCTGGATATATCCGATTCTTCAGGGGCTTTTCTTTGATTAAAGTTTTCAACTTCTTGCACCAATTCATCTTTTATGTTGTTGCATGAAGTAATAACCTAAACCAGATCAATCAATCAGAATTTTTTTTTTTTTTTTTAAATCAATGTAGGCATAACTTAATCAAATACAGAGTGTCTTAATATGTTAAGTGGTGGATTTATCCATTCACACCCGCTTTTTTACCATATTACCCTTTACCAAAATACCCCCTTTCATATCACTCTAACTAAAAATGAGATGACAAAAACTTTTTCAAGTATTTTAACTTTTGCTATATCCAATTTGATTTATTTTTTTTTTACATAGTGAACTATTTGCTATTCAGTATCACTTCTTGACAGAAGGGTAAAATGGTCATTTCATGGAAAAATAAAGAAACATAGTATAAAACTTACCACTAGGCCACCAGGAGCTACAAGTCTTGAAATGGACTCCCAATACATAATCCTGTATTAAATTAAATAAACAAATAAATAAATGAACCTCTAATTTGACCTTTTAAAACCAAAAAAGTCAAACTTGCCTTTTAATAGGACCATCAGGATGGAGTCCAATGGCATCCAAAGTCCCTTTGTCTGTAACCAAACGAAACTTTTTATCCAACTTTGTTTCAAGAATATCATCCACCTAACAACCAATTTGTTTCAAAATATTAATATAATCATCATTTATACAGATAAAAACTGATAATGTGTTAAAGATTAAATCATACCAAAAGTTTGATACTAGCAAATCCATCACGATTAGCAAGGCTTTGAGCAAGGTCAATTGCTCCTTCACTATAGTCTGTTCCAGTTAGTTCAGAGAATCTATATACATTAAAATAAATAATTAGGGTTTATGATTTTGAGTGAATAAAAGAGAAGAAAAACAAGAATTTTTATATTGTATAGTAAAGTCAAATATACCCCTGTTTAGCAAGCTCTTGAAGAAGGAGTCCATTGCCCGTTCCAACATCAAGAACACTCCAATCTGCTAAATCTTTCTCGCCTTGCTTATCAAGGTCAGAATTGTCATTTGCATTGTCATGATGATTTTGCATTTGCTTTTGAGAAATGTCAACACATAGGCCTTTTGTCCATGAAGCAACCATTTCCATGACATCAGCACCAAACCTACAAACAGTAAAATTTGTATAAATCAGGAGAGTGAATAACTTTTTATAGACCAAACAAATATGATTAACAAACACAACTTACCAAACTTCACCAGCATGTCCATGTTCATGGAAATTTGTCAATTCATCTGCATATGCTGTATCCCAGTAACTTTGGAACCCCAGCATTGATGTAATTGTTTCAGCATCAGGTTCTTCCTTGTCAGAACTATGCATAGACAAAAAATGCAAACTCAGAAATGGTTATGGTTCTAGTTGTTTGCAGCTTAATGTCAAATCAAGTTTTGTAGAAACAGTCGTTATGGATATTCACAAAAACTCAAAGTGACACTATGTTATCGTCTAAAGCTCTTTTTGTTCTTAGGTTTTTCAGCAATACATGAGATTTTGCTCCATATAAAGCGTCAAAGAACTTCATCACACCTTAAGATACCTGATCAGACTTGAATCTCAACAAAGTAAACAAAATGATATCCTTAGAAATGACCTAGTCTGAATTTAGAGTACAAATAGATATCAACTAAACATCCGCTCGATCCGCCCTGAGAAGAATCATAACTTCTGCCTAATGTACTTACGTACTCAAACTGAACAATATTTTAATCGCAGTTGAATTGAACTTCACATACATTATACGAAGTTGGATCAATTGCTAGCCCGCAATCCATTGCGTCGAAATTGTAACTAGTCGAGCACTATCCCTAACTAAAAAATGAAAGATCTAACAACTTAAAATCAGCGCGTTAGCAGAAATGAGTGTCATCAGCTGACAATAATCAAACCTGTAATCGGAGGCGGTACGATACGGTGCGGCGGCGAGAGCTTCTGATGCGTCAGCGTGACGCTGATCGTCGTCAAGAGTACTTCCGTAGTCACTTTTGATGGACCAAGAGTCAGCAGCTACAGAGCGGTCATCATCAGAGATCAGATCGGCGGTTACCGGCAGTCGAACCTGTGGGACGTCGGTGTCTTCCGGTGGCAATCGAGTTCCGGCCATATTCAGAAGATTATGTGTTGAACGACAAATTTTGAAAACGTTGAGAGAGAAAGAAACCCTAGACAGAGAGAGAAAAAAGAGGAGATTTGCAGATAGAGACGGAGACCAGCTGACAAAGATGATGTGAAGCGGATATAGGAAGAAACGTTTTCCATCTCCACGTCGGATAAGAAACGTTTAAACCCCTTTGTTATGATAGAAGTACAATAATACCTCTATACTTGGTAAGGGTACATATGTACCCTCGTAGTTTGGTACAGATCACATATGAGTTCTGTTCTATCAACATTTCTTTTTGAAGGACGTAATTTCATTATAACTTAACATTTGTACATGTTAAAATATGATGTGAACTCAGCTCCGAGGGTCGGGTCTTGGTGTTGGATGTCGATCGTAGATCTGGTTTGGTGCCGTCAGCGTGTTCCCGACTCGGTTCCTAGCTGCCATCATAGAACAAAACCGTTAGAACCGCCCCAGGTTATGAGCCCCGGGAGACAGCTTCGACGATCAAGTCAGTATGGTGAAAGATGAGAGTTGATCTCTCTGGGTCAGAGAGATCAAGTGTTGTATGTAGAGGACAGAAGTGGAGGCTCATAACTTAGGGAATTAGGGTCCCTCATGTTCTATTTATAGGGAACAATTAGGTCAGGCCTTGGGCCAGCCCAATTCAGGCCCAGCTAGCCAGCAGCACGGCCAGCCTAATCCAGGCCCGGCTAGCCAGCAGTGCGGCCAGGCTGGCTAACAGGCAGAGCAGCCAAACGGGCTGGAAGGCAGTCCAAGCCGGCAAGCAGCCAAGCAGGCTTGAAGGCAGTCCAGGTCGGCAAGCAGTCCAGGCTGGAAAGTAGCAGGTCGGCCGGTGGACCTATGTCATCAAGTCCCCCCAGTCCGATGTGATTGGTTTGCGACAAATCACATTGGACTGGATACAGTTATATTTATCATATGCCGTCAAGTCCCCCTAGTCCGATGTGATTGGTTTACGACCAATCGCATTGGACTGGATACAGTTATATGTATCAATATACAAAAGGAATGACCAAACCTCGCCTACGTGAGCCGTAGTATGTTATAGCAGATGTCAAAGTAGACTTGGATCTACACAGCACGAGGCTAGCTTGATAATATTTTCTTGCATCGTCGGATTATGATTCGGTTCGGTATGATGCAGCACAGTTATTGTCATAATTATTTACTATGATGATCATGTAATATGGAGGTGGCGTGATGATGCTGCAAGGCGACTGTATAATGTAGCAGCGAAGTTGTTGTAATCATTATGTGGAGGGGTTGTTGTAACGTTCTTGTTATGTCTTGGTGGATTACCGCCAATAATCATCTACATATCCTTCTTTTCATGAGCTTTGCGAACCGTCTCAATAATGTTTTATATAAACGATACCAAGCCGGTTTCCCCCCAGTCTGATGCGGGTAGTTGATAGGTATACGTGTCAGACTAAAGAGAATAGAGGAAGGTTGTTATAATAGTGTTGGCCCGATTGTTGTTTTGATGATGTCGTTGCCACCATAGTGAACAGTAAGGGCTGTTGTTCGGATAAATAAGCAGCGGAGTTACCTCCCGGATAATGAGCAGTGGGGCCGTCTGGATAATAAGCAGTAAGGCTGCCTCCCGGATAATGAGCAATAGGGCTGCTGTCCGGATAATAAGTAGCGAGACTGCTACCAAGATAATGTTGTTGTTGTAGAATAACTTGCAGTGAGATATGGTGTGTGAAGTACTTATTAATCGTCGAAGTAGAAAGAAGGTCATGGTTGTCTTTGTCGATCTTCGCAAGGAAGAGATATGAAAATGGGTTAGGATCAGGGGCCGCGTAACCATGGATTGGGGCACTGGGGCCAAACCAATCTAATATGTGAGCGAGTTGGGACCGAGGGTCGCACAACCATGGATTGGGGCACTGGGACACGCCAATCTAATGTAAACGGGTTGGGACCAAGGGTCGCACAACCATGGATTAGGGCACTGCGCCACATCAATCTAATATGTAAGCAGCTTGGGACCAAGGGTCGCGCAACCATGGATTGGGGCACTGGGCCACGCCAATCTAATGTAAACGGGTTGGGACCAAGGGTCGTGCAGCTATGGATTGGGGCACTGAGTCACGCCAATCTAATATGTAAGCAGGTTGGGACCAAGGGTCGCGCAACCATGGATTGGGGCACTCGGCCACGCCAATCTAATATGTAAGCACATTGGGACCAAGGGTCGCGCAACCATGGATTGGGGCACTGAGCCACGCCAATCTAATATGTAAGCAGGTTGGGACCAAGGGTCGCGCAACCATGGATTGGAGCACTCGGCCACGCCAATCTAATATGTAAGCACATTGGGACCAAGGGTCGCGCAACCATGGATTGGGGCACTGGGCCACGCCAATCTAATATGTAAGCAGGTTGGGACCAAGGGTCGCGAAACCATGGATTGGGGCACTGGGCCACGCCAATCTAATATGTAAGCAGGTTGAGACCAAGGGTCGTGAAACCATGGATTGGGGCACTGAGCCGCGCCAATCTAATATGTAAGCAGGTTGGGACCAAGAGTAGTGCAACCATGGATTAGGGCACTCGGCCACGCCAATCTAATGAAAACGAGTTGGGACCAAGGGTCGCGCAACCATGGATTGGGACACTGAGCCATGCCAATCTAATATGTAAGCAGGTTGGGACCAAGGGTCGCGCAACCATGGATTGGGGCACTGGGCCACGCCAATCTAATGTAAACGGGTTGGGACCAAGGGTCGTGCAGCCATGGATTGGGGCACTAAACCACGCCAATCTAATATGTAAGCAGGTTAGGACCAAGGGTCGCGCAACCATGGATTGGGGCACTGGGCCACTCCAATCTAATGTAAACGGGTTGGGACCAAGGGTCGCGCAACCATGGATTGGGGCATTGAGCCACGTCAATCTAATATGTAAGCAGGTTGGGACCAAGGGTCGCGCAACCATGGATTGGGGCACTGGGCCACGCCAATTTAATGTAAACGGTTAGGACCAAGGGTCGCGCAACCATGGACTGGGGCACTGAGCCACGCCAATCTAATATGGAAGCAGGTTGGGACCAAGGGTCGCGCAACCATGGATTGGGGCACTGGGCCACGCCATTCTAATATGTAAGAAGGTTGGGACCAAGGGTCGTGCAACCATGGATTGGGGCACTGGGCCACGCCAATCTAATATGTAAGCAGGTTGGGACCAAGGGTCGTGCAACCATGGATTGGGGCACTCGGCCACGCCAATCTAATATGTAAGCAGGTTGGGACCAAGGGTCGCGCAACCATGGATTGGGGCACTGGGCCACGCCAATCTAATATGTAAGCAGGTTGGGACCAAGGGTCGCGCCACCATGGATTGGGGCACTGGGCCACGCCAATTTAATATGTAAGCAGGTTGGGACCAAGGGTCGCGCAACCATAGATTGGGACAGTCAGCCACGCCAATCTAATATGTAAGCAGGTTGGGACCAAGGGTCGCACAACCATGGATTGGGGCACTGGGACACGCCAATCTAATGTAAACGGTTGGGACCAAGGGTCGCGCAACCATGGACCGGGGCACTGGGCCACGCCAATCTAATATGTAAGCAGGTTGGGACCAATGGTCGCGCAACCATGGATTGGGGCACTGGGCCACGCCATTCTAATATGTAAGAAGGTTGAGACCAAGGGTTACGCAACCATGGATTGCGGCACTGAGCCACGCCAATCTAATATGTAAGCAGGTTGGGATCAAGGGTCGTGCAACCATGGATTGGGGCACTAGGCCACGCCAATCTAATAGGTAAGCAGGTTGGGACCAAGGGTCGCGCAACCATGGATTCGGGCTCTGGGCCACGCCAATCTAATACGTAAGCAGGTTGGGACCAAGGGTTGCGCAACTATAGATTGGGCCACTGGGCCACGCCAATCTAAAATGTAAGCAGGTTGGGACCAAGGGTCGCGCAGCCATGGATTGGGGCACTGAGCCACGCCAATCTAATATGTAAGCAGGTTAAGACCAAGGGTCGCACAACCATGGATTGGGGCACTGGGACACGCCAATCTAATGTAAACGGGTTGGGACCAAGGGTCGCGCAACCATGGATTGGGGCACTGAGCCACATCAATATAATATGTAAGCAGCTTGGGACCAAGGGTCGCGCAACCATGGATTGGGGCACTGGGCCACGCCAATGTATTGTAAACGGGTTGGGACCAAGGGTCGTACAGCCATGGATTGGGGCACTGAGTCACGTCAATCTAATATGTAAGCAGGTTGGGACCACGGGTCGCACAACCATGGATTGGGGCACTGGGCCACGCCAATCTAATGTAAACGGGTTGCGACCAAAGGTCGCGCAACCATGGACTGGGGCACTGAGCCACGCCAATCTAATATGTAAGCAGGTTGGGACCAAGGGTCGCGCAACCATGGATTGGAGCACTCGGCCACGCCAATCTAATATGTAAGCACATTGGGACCAAGGGTCGTGCAACCATGAATTGGGGCACTGAGCCACGCCAATCTAATATGTAAGCAGGTTGGGACCAAGGGTCGCGCAACCATGGATTGGGGCACTGGGCCACGCCAATCTAATATGTTAGCAGGTTGGGACCAAGGGTCGCGAAACCATGGATTGGGGCACTGGGCCACACCAATCTAATATGTAAGCAGGTTGGGACCAAGGGTAGTGCAACCATGGATTGGGGCACTGGGCCATGCCAATCTAATGAAAACGGGTTGGGACCAAGGGTCGCACAACCATGGATTGGGACACTGCGCCACGCCAATATAATATGTAAGCAGGTTGGGACCAAGGGTCGCGCAACCATGGATTGGGGCACTGGGCCACGCCAATCTAATGTAAACGGGTTGGGACCAATGGTCGTGCAGCCATGGATTGGGGCACTAAACCACGCCAATCTATTATGTAAACAGGTTAGTGTTGGATTAGGTGTCTAAGCCATGACTAATAATTTGTAATTTACCAAATTAATAGTAGCAAAGTCCATTTGGGTTGCCCTCATAGCTAGAGGTTCGGTAGAAAGTCCGGAGAGAGAAAGATTGATTTATTATATGATTAATAAATTAATAGGAATTAAATAAATAGTTTATTAATATATTAAAGTGATAATATATTAATTAGAAACTATAGTAATTAATTAGAAATTAATCTGGAATTAATTGGATTTGATTTGGTGATTAATTTGATTAATTAAAGGTGCAGGGGCTATTTTGTAATTACTCAATAGTTGAGTAGTGACTGTCCTGGTTGGTTTAATGTTGGCGATTTTTAGGATGTATTTATCCTTAATTTCGAGTTTGATAAATAGAGGATAAATAGGTTTAATTCAAATGATAAAATGTTTATCTTGATTTGAATTAAAAAGGTTTATCTCTAAGGTTTATCTGTAACCACCTGGAGCCTATAAATAGAGACCCCAGGCATCATAATTCACGCCAATTTCTCTCCTCCCTCTCTCTGGATTTCGTCCACCTCCTGCTCCCTGGGTGTGATCTCATTTGAGGCCGGACACTTGTGCTGCTTAGCTTGCAAGAAACAACTAAAAGGTTAGTTTTTCTATTTTATTCTTTTAGTTAGTTTTGTTTTGCCTTTAGGAATTAATTACATGTTCAAAGTAAGAAAACATAGATCCTATCTAGGTTGCATGTGAACTTAGGGTTTTAGTTCATAGATTTGCAGAAAACCTTTCAGTGGTATCAGAGCTTTTGGTTGTTTTCTTGTTGAATTGCTGTAATAGTTTTCCTAAAATTAGGGTTTAAAGCTTATAAACCCTAATTATTGATTGGATCGATTTCTAGGATTAGGGTTTTGGAAACCCTAATCCCCCCTTTAGTATTTTCGAAAAAGCCTATTAGGGTTTTAGGAGGTTTTCTATTTTTGGTAACTTTAATTGTTTAATTAAATGGATAACCTTAAACCCAAATTGTTTGATTTCGAAATTTAAGGGTTTAAGATAGGTTTAAAATTAATTTGATTCATTTGGTAATACCTATCTACATTTGAATTAATTTAATTAATTGTTAATTAAAAGATAATTCAAAGGATTTAATTAATTTTTTAAATTTGCGAAAATTAAAGATAAATCCGGAAAAATATTTTAAATGTTTAAAATATTAAGATTTAATTATTTCAATTAATTGTTAATTAAAGAATAATTAAATCGTTTTTTAAAGGTTTAATTTAATTTTAAATTTAATAGTTAAATTGGTAAAATTAAAAGATAAACCTGGAATATTTTAAAGGGTTTTAAAATATATCTTATATATGTTATTAAAAGTTAATACTATATGTATAAGATAAAATTGGTCAGTCAATTCAATAGTAGGCCTCATTCACGAAGCTGATCTATAAAGTGGGTATAAGGAGGCTGCCTATAAAATGGCAGTCTAATGGGTGAACACTCTCGCCCACCGCTCGCCTGATCAGTGGAGGGTCGTTAGCCGAACAGTTTTGATAGGACCGCTTAATCATTAAAAGTATAATGATCAAAGTACTAGAACCATTTACAAAATCCCAATCTAGTTACTTTAGGAAAAATATGAATTTGATGCTAATCCATGAAGTTGCACATTGCACTTTATGAAACGTTGGTGGAGCGTGTGTGGGTTACCGGCACACCAATAGGGGTTCATAAAGAGTGGCAATGGGTTTCTCGGGTGTTATCATTGTTGATGGAGCGTGCGTGGTTAACCGGCACATCAATTTTGAGATGATAATGGACCCCGAGAGTACCAAGCTAATTTGCATGGTTATTCACACCCGGTTTGTGATCCTCGGCATCCCAGTCACAAACGGTGGGGCATATCCGAGATTAAACATGCCATTGAACAGTTCAATGAATCTCACAGATCTAGGAATTTCATAAGACTGAAATTGATAAAAGTTATCTACCTTAATGACCACTGTGTTGTGACTACGACATCCCTCTTCACAGCATAGTTGGGGTATTTTGGATCCTAGCCTTGTTAAATAATATATATTGGGTAATTATTTAAAAGGATGAATTAAACTAATAAATTCAAATTTTATATATGTTTGAAGAAAGTGTCATTCTCCTCCTTCTCCTCCTTCACCCATTTCTGAGAGCTTCAGAAAGCACCTGTTTAGTATGGTAAGGCTGACTGGCCTGAACTATGTGATATGGTTTTGCAATTAGAGAATAGTTCTTAGTTTGCTGGCGAACCATATCAAACTGAGTGTCCGCTCCCAAACATGACATCACACAGCAGCTTGTGATGAGCATGACTCCTTGACTATTGAGTCCAAGGAAGTTCGTTGCATTATGCTATTAATCATTGACCCCGAGTTCCACAGGGATTTAGAACTCCTGGGGTCAGATAAGTTAGCACAGCTAGTTGAGGAAAGGTTCCGAGAACTGGTTGAAAAAGGAGAACGAACTAGGATCTTCAAAGAGCTTGAAGTTGCAAGCTAGAATGAAGCAGCACCAGTTTGCATGTTCCCAAGATTGAGGGATACATAGGCGAACAGTATAAAACTGGTTTCCCCTTGTGATCAGGAGTTAAGCATTGGCTCGACTCGCTGATCCGTTCATCCAGATAAACAGGAAGGGTAACCGGATAAGACAATCATGGAAATGCATTCAATGTCGACTCTAAATAAGTCGTTCATGGAGAAGCATAGTTCTATTGATTCAGCTGTTTCAGGATTAAGTCCAGTATTAAGGTGCATCAAGAAATGATCCAGATCGTCTGGACCGATTGTTCGATGTCTCAAACTGGGAATCCATAAGGTGGGACACAGTCATAGAAAGATTGGAAAAATGCTCTAAAGCCAAAACCGTTTGGCAAACTCAGTAATATCTTAAAACTCATAATACATGATCCTCATTTCCTTGATACAGGATGTGTTTCTCACATTTTCTCTGTATGCACGGACTCTGTAGGATGTGGGATGTTGTCGCACAGGAGCATATTCATATTGGATATGGAGCTCGTGCATTTTTGGAGTTAAGCTAGATATTTGTTCTTGTTATTGGTTTATAGATACATTTAACATAGATTCGCATTGTACATTGTTCTGAGGATAATTCTGGTTTAATGAAATATTTTTAAAAAAAAAACATGGTTGTTTTAATTGTCCTCGAAATGTTGTGTGAATGTGTTGATGACGTAAATGGTAATAACTTGAATGTTGATACATCTAATGGGATTAGATTTGTAAATTGTGTTCTATATGATTGTTAAAGTGAATTTAATGAGAACCACTTCAACCAAAGGTCCAGTTGGACAGGACTTTGGAATCATTTGACTTAGAGTCACATGATGAATTGAGTGCTTAATAAAATTAATTGTGGCAAGAAAGGAATCGCCCAAAGATCCAATGGATAGGATTTTGGAATCAGTTGACTTGGAGTCAGGTGATGATTGCATGTCTTGAACAATATTAACAAAATCATAAATTTACATGGAACTGTAAAGGTATTAAGATTTTGAGCAACAGACACGTAAGTTACTGTGTATTGCTCGAATCTTCGAACAGAACACGATTAGTTATGCTTCAAAATATTTGCCAAACAGTTTGACAAATATGGTTTCGCTTATCGGAATAAGCGATTGATTGGAACCTTGAAGTGTTCAAAGATTTCAAAGGAAGCATAAGATCAACAGAACCTGAGTAACAACATAGACTGAGAAAATGTTTCACAGTTTATCCTCCTCCAAGAACACTAATGGTTATAATGTGTCTTAGGGAAGATGATGGAGCATTGATCGAAATAGTTTTGATCCTCGGTGTATAAGATACGCTGGATACATTTCCGACTAATATTTCAAGGAATTAAATATTCAACCAGTCAGACCGCAGAAGCCATATTCCGACCACATCTTAGACTAAGTAGGTTATGTTGACACTGTCTGAAATGTAAAGCTGGGATCGTCCCACTAGTACATAGAAAGTCCAGGGTCATGTAGCATTCGTCTGAATCTCATGATAAGCCTGAAACTGATCAGCAATGTCGTTTCATTGGCCACTCCGGCTATCCTTTGAAAGAAGAGTACTTTTAGAAAGAACTCAAGTTCTAAGGAAACAGTGGGAGTAAGAATAATTCTGAATGAGTTCAGGGATTAGCCAAGTGAAAGAACCTTTAGTCATCACTGGGACTTGACCAGGAATTAGATTCCTGTTAAACCTGACATACCCTCTCTTCGCTTGACCAGTAGTTATTGTCACTGTCATAAGGAGTTATGATTTGGGTGATATACCGGGTAGTGGTAAAACACTAAAGATGGTACGGATAAGTAATCCGACTGCTGGAAGCATTGGTGAGCCCAGTTGCTGCCAAATAAGAGAACCTTACCGCGAGACACAGTCTATGTGACAGTTTGATTGATCTTTACAACTGGTCTAGGAACTAGTGGGAGTAATTGAATCATCAAAAGAAGGGAACATAGAAATGTACTTACAGAACATATGGTTGAATGAGTCATCATTTGGAGTCAAGCAACTGATTCTGAGAGAAGCACTCTCAATAGAAGATGTAATCCGAGAGGATTCTGCGTGGCAAAGTGTGAGTCATTAGTGGAGCGTGTGTGGTTTACCGGCACACTAATAGGGACTCACGTAGAGCATGCCATTACAAAAGGTACATGGCCCCAGGATTCGTCCCATGGGCATCTCGCAAGAAAGGATATTCAGATTCTCAAAATAGGCCAAAAGGTTTGGATTTTGTGAATAGTCTGAAAGATTTCCTTTAATATGTCGGAAAGGTTTGGATTTCGGTTTTGCAAAAATGTGCCATAAGTTCTGGATTTTGTGAATAGTCCGAAAGAGTCATATAACGGTGTCAAAGCCAGTGGGAGTATCGTTGTTATCTGCTATCATTGTATGTGGGTTACATACTGGTTCTAGGAAACGTCTCTTATCATTACAAAGTGTAATGACTTGGTGTTAAGAAACGGTTCGCTATGAAAGACTTTATGAGATACAACATACTCAGGTGGTTGTGAACATCTATTAGATAGATCAGAACTATACCAATATGATCTTGATGAGATTCAAGATGCATAACCCCAGGAATGGAGTTTCCTGTCATTGCAAAGTGTAATGAATTGGCATGAAAGAAACAAAGAAGGTACAGCATGCTCACGTAGTTCATAGACATCTATCAGATAGATGAGACTGACAGTATTGACTTAGCCGTTGAGAATATGATCTTGATGGGATTCAAGATGCATAAGAAAGAGTCCCTGAAAGGAAATGGTTTCCGGAAATCATGACACAAGGATTATTGGTAATCTTAGGATTCCGAAAGGGCTTGGAATGAGATTACATCAGGTTCCTCGAACCTCTTGGACAAATCAGAAGTGTTATGAACATATCCTGACGACTTAATGCTTAGAGCATTGTAAGTTGGATTCAGGATATTGCCTGGCTGAGAATACTGAATGGATTTTTTAGAAATCATTGGGAAATGATTAGGGTGATTGATTTGAAAGGGTTTTCAAATCGGTAATTGTTTACACCAGAATGTGGTGATGTAGGACTTCATGGTTAAAGAATTTCGTTGGTTTCTGATGGAGCGCGTGTGGTTCACCGGCACATCATGACACCTCGAAATTGTCTTAGGGTGTAGTCATGTAGACTAAAGACCCGAGAACCATGGGCAGTCACGGTACACATCACCGGAATGGAGTTGTGAGAGAGAATGACAAAATGACAAATTGAGATATCATCGGAAGAGTATCCGATAGGATCATCTGCAATAAAGTGTATAAGTGTTAGACACTTGGATACATAGAAAGAGTGAAAAGGTCGTAGACATAGATATAAAAGGCTTGAATTGAAAGCTTAAAAGAGAATAAGAAATCGATAATAGTTATGATAAATCCGACTTGGTGATTACCTCGTGGAGACTTGGTAATAAGCAGGAGTAGCTGCCAGTCAGATTTTATGTTTCACTTTTGCATGTTTACTTCCTGAATAATTGGATTATTCAAATATCCACAGTCGTTCATACTCTTAGGGAGTAAGTATGAAGGAAGACTGTCATCAATTGGTTTGTAGATTGTCTAAGGAGTTAGACATAGCAATAAGATTGCTGCAACGTTCATGAGTACTTGGAAATGGAGATTTGAGTATTGGATAAACCCGCGCTCAATGGATTGCTTCATGGATTATATCACGAGCAATGTTGAGACGATAATATCTTATGGTCTTAAAGTGGAGAGATATGAGTTATAATTTGCAAGGCGGTTGTTCATTGATAGTATGAAAACGCATCGGTAACTCGGTGTTATAAAACGTGCTGTTGTGAGTGATTTGTCGGGTAAAAGATATAACATATTAGTCAAAGCTTATTCGTCCCATGACCCTGACGGGAAACAGATATCTGTTGGCCACTCGATGATTTTGAAGTTGACTGAAGTGCTGGCCAGCCAGGACTAAATTGATTCGTTCAATTAGAGGTCTAAAAGTCATAAGCAAAATCGGAAATCAGGAAACAGTGTCAGAAAGAGATTGATCTCAATCCATGTCTCGTGTCTGAAAATATCTTGTTGGACGGAGGATCATCTGATCACTTATCTATGGACAGAACTGACTAGGTCAGAGTTCGGCAGCAGTTTCTAGGAAGCTACAGTTTGCTAATTAATTAGAGGTTAAATTGGTAATTATAGTCATAGACTTATCCAAGTGGGAGACTGTTGGATTAGGTGTCTAAGCCATGACTAATAATTTGTAATTTACCAAATTAATAGTAGCAAAGTCCATTTGGGTTGCCCTCATAGCTAGAGGTTTGGTAGAAAGTCCGGAGAGAGAAAGATTGATTTATTATATGATTAATAAATCAATAGGAATTAAATAAATAGTTTATTAATATATTAAAGTGATAATATATTAATTAGAAACTATAGTAATTAATTAGAAATTAATCTGGAATTAATTGGATTTGATTTGGTGATTAATTTGATTAATTAAAGGTGCAGGGGCTATTTTGTAATTACTCAATAGTTGAGTAATGACTGTCCTGGTTGGTTTAATGTTGGCGATTTTTAGGATGTATTTATCCTTAATTTCGAGTTTGATAAATAGAGGATAAATAGGTTTAATTCAAATGATAAAAGGTTTATCTTGATTTGAATTAAAAAGGTTTATCTCTAAGGTTTATCTGTAACCACCTGGAGTCTATAAATAGAGACCTCAGGCATCATAATTCATGCCAATTTCTCTCCTCCCTCTCTCTGGATTTCGTCCACCTCCTGCTCCCTGGGTGTGATCTCATTTGAGGCAGGACACTTGTGCTGCTTAGCTTGCAAGAAACAACTAAAAGGTTAGTTTTTCTATTTTATTCTTTTAGTTAGTTTTGTTTTGCCTTTAGGAATTAATTACATGTTCAAAGTAAGAAAACATAGATCCTATCTAGGTTGCATGTGAACTTAGGGTTTTAGTTCATAGATTTGCAGAAAACCTTTCAGTTAGGACCAAGGGTCGTGCAACCATGGATTGGGGCACTGGGCCACTCCAATCTAATGTAAACGGGTTGGGACCAAGGGTTACGCAACCATGGATTGGGGTATTGAGCCACGCCAATCTAATATGTAAGCAGGTTGGGACCAAGGGTCACGCAACCATGGATTGGGGCACTGGGCCACGCCAATCTAATGTAAACGGGTTGGGACCAAGGGTCGTGCAGCCATGGATTGGGGCACTGAGTCACGCCAATCTAATATGTAAGCAGGTTGGGACCAAGGGTCGCGCAACCATGGATTGGGGCACTCGGCCATGCCAATCTAATATGTAAGCACATTGGGACCAAGGGTCGCGCAACCATGGACTGGGGCACTGAGCCACGCCAATCTAATATGTAAGCAGGTTGGGACCAAGGGTCGCGCAACCATGGATTGGGGCACTGGGCCACGCCATTCTAATATGTAAGCAGGTTGGGACCAAGGGTCGTGCAACCATGGATTGGAGCACTGGGCCACGCCAATCTAATATGTAAGCAGGATGGGACCAAGGGTCGCGAAACCATGGTTAGGGCACTGGGCCACGCCAATCTAATATGTAAGCAGGTTGGGACCAAGAGTAGTGCAACCATGGATTGGGGCACTAGGCCATGCCAATCTAATGAAAACGGGTTGGGACCAAGGGTCGCGTAACCATGGATTGGGACACTGAGCCACGCCAATCTAATATGTAAGCAGGTTGGGACCAAGGGTCGCGCAACTATGGATTGGGGCACTGGGCCCCGCCAATCTAATGTAAACGGGTTGGGACCAAGGGTCATGCAGCCATGGATTGGTGCACTAAACCACGCCAATCTAATATGTAAGCAGGTTAGGACCAAGGGTCGCGCAACCATGGATTGGGGCACTAGGCCACTCCAATCTAATGTAAACGGGTTGTGACCAAGGGTCGCGCAAGCATGGATTGGGGCATTGAGCCACGTCAATCTAATATGTAAGCAGGTTGGGACCAAGGGTCGCGCAACCATGGATTGGGGCACTGGGCCACGCCAATCTAATGTAAACGGTTGGACCCAAGGGTCGCGCAACCATGGACTGGGGCACTGAGCCACGCCAATCTAATATGTAAGCAGGTTGGGACCAAGGGTCGCGCAACCATAGATTGGGGCACTGGGCCATGCCATTCTAATATGTAAGCAGGTTGGGACCAAGGGTCGTGCAACCATGGATTGGGGCACTGGGCCACGCCAATCTAATATGTAAGCAGGTTGGGACCAAGGGTCGTGCAACCATGGATTAGGGCACTCGGCCACGCCAATCTAATATGTAAGCAGGTTGGGACCAAGGGTCGCGCAATCATGGATTGGGGCACTGGGCCACGCCAATCTAATATGTAAGCAGGTTGGGACCAAGGGTCGCGCAACCATGGATTGGGGCACTGGGCCACGCCAATCTAATATGTAAGTAGATTGGGACCAAGGGTCGCACAACCATAGATTGGGACAGTCAGCCACGCCAATCTAATATGTAAGCAGGTTGGGACCAAGGGTCGCGCAACCATGGATTGGGGCACTGGGCCACGCCAATCTAATGTAAACGGTTGGGACTGTGACAATTGTAAATTTTGGTCAACGAAAGTCAACCATAGTCAAACGAAGCGTACGTTAATCCATATGTTGAAAAGTTATTTTCCATAACTTTTGCGATGTATTATTAAATATTATAATACAACGCATGCTAATTCAAAACAATTATCGAGTAAACGCTGAAGATACGGATAATAAACTATTGTAGCGTAAAAATTCAAAAATCATACAATTATTACTTTGAGAATAATAATATTCATAAAACGATCTACTCGTAAATACGAACCCGTGGATATATAGAACGTTGAAAACGGAGTTCGTATGTGAAAGTTACAACAATTAAACCGCTGTGAACGGATAAATGTACACAGGGTTTGGACTCAAAATACAAAATGTGGTGCCTTAAACATCAAATATGGAATAACAAATCATATATTATGAAGCGTAATACTATCTAGTATTTAATTTCATAGCTAAATACATTTTCCGGTAAAATGCTGAAAATCGCGTAATCGGAAGAATACTGCGCTTAAACGCGTATTTCATCGTCTAACGAGTTATGATTCTATCTAAATAAATGTTTAGCAATGTTTTTATACATAATATTTATTTAGAACATCATTTCTTCAAAAAATCATGAAATTACGCTAAAACGTTTTACGATTTTATAAAAAACTACTTATTTTTATATAAAATAGTGGCATTTTTATAAAACCAACCCACCCCACCCCCAACCCCTCCCTTTGGCCGACCATGAGCCATCATGGGACACCCATGTCTTGCTTTTAAAAGGCATGTCTCCTTATTTAAATCATATTGTACATAAAATCAAAAAAAAAATGAATTTAAAACCCATAAACATCAACTTTTCATCTCATTTGAACTTACACCAACACCCAACATCTTCTCCCATCTCTCTCTCAACTCTCTCCACCCAGCACCACCTCTCAAACCCACCACCACCATAAACCACCCATCTCCACCACCATCTTCCACCATTTCAAGTGTAAAACACCTCTTTTTGGTAAGATACTCTCATCTAGTGATTTTAAACATTATTATACCACTTTTATCTCATTTACACACACTAACATCTACATAAATCCGTTGGATAATAGCTTTGTCCAAGGGTCATTCGAGCTCCGAAGCTTAGATCTTGTCTTCTACCGTAAATCCCGCAAGAACAACCTTATTTTTAAGTAAAGCACGCATCAAGGGTGAGTTCATACCCCTCATTTTAATCTTTTCTAAACTTTTTGGGGGAGAATACAAGTTTACATGTTAAAAATGATGATTTACACAAGTTTATATATGTTTATATACTATAAATAATGATTTACACAAGTTTATAAAACTAGTAGTTGTGTAAAAACGTTTTTGACATGACATATGTTTAGATCTATGTATTATGAACATTATGAGGTATTATATTTGTGTAAAAGTTACAAAACTATAAATAAATTGTGTAAAAATACTAGATCTTTAATATAAACGTCATGAAAACGAAAACTAGTAAAAACTACGTTTTTGTAACCGGAAACACTACTTTCTAACAAAATGGTTATAACCAAGTTATTACACCATTTTTGTGGGAAATATCTTAAAAGATGTTATTTATAATCATCTAAATAAGTTATTTCATTATTGTTCGTAAAAATATGATTATTACAACGGTATACTAAAAATAGACTATTATAGGAATAGTATATTTTTGTGATCGGAAATACAGTTTTTCTAGTAATTTATAAAAAGAACGTCAATTTGACGTAATAACGACTATTTAAACTTATAACGTCATTATAAACTTGGAAAATGATATTTTTACAAGGAAGTTGGTATTTTAAACCAAAAATAACTATATTCGAAATAATGTGTATGAAAAATGACCATTTGGAAAGATTACCATCATTTTGACAAAAAGACAAGATTTAAAAATGTTGTCATCACTCATGTAAGATGACTAAAAAAATTTCTTACCGTGACATGTTGATAAACTTTAAATCTATCTTATTAGAATATTTAGTGCCTTAGATGTAAGAAATTATACTTTTCAACTCATTGACATCTTTTAGGCTTAAATACGTTAACACAACGAAAATATTTATATAAATTATAATGGGCATAATTTATGGAACGAACGACAAAGATACGACAGAAATACTAAAGATAATTATATAAATATATAATTATTACATACTATAATTATCATGGACAATTTGATAATTACAAACGTAAATGAGTTTTCAGTATATTTACATACTATAATTATCATGGACAATTTGATAATTACAAACGTAAATGAGTTTTCAGTATATTTACATACTATAATTATCATGGACATTTTGATAATTACGAATACAAAGGAGTTTTCACTACATTTACAAGCAAGGCTTTACACTATAATTATCATGAGTATATCTTGATAATTACAAATACAAAAGGGTTTTCATTTCAATACGAACTAGGATAAAACATCACGTTGGGCGGTTATGTGAGACATTTCTTCACAGTACTGAAAGATGTACGCATTAAGTCCTGGATTATAACCTTAATCATTCATGAGCGAGATAGTTGTGTATAGATCTATACGGGACTGCCAATCCCGCACCTAAGCTGCTAGCTACAGCTAGACCGGCAGGTCTGAGGTGACAAATGTCTTAACATTGCGACGCCTGAAGAACGTCGTGGCAGGCCTACATACTAGTCACAGCAAGGTTATAATAACTCACATGAACGACAACGAATATCCTTAGTTTGGGGAAAAACATCTTCAAATGGTTTTATATAAATATAAAACTACATGTTGCTCTACACAAAATATAAGTATGGTTTTTACTTATACATACGGGTTTTATGGGATTAAAACCACATTCTATCAAGGTACAAATATAAGTACGGTTTTACTTATACATACGAGTTTTATGGTATTAAAACTACATTCTAACAAGTTACAAATATAAGTATGGTTTTACTTATACCTATGGGTTTTATGGGAATTAAAACTACATTTTATCAAGATATAAATAAAAGTACGATTTTACCTACGTAAAGGTTTCACGGAATTAGATCTACAATTATTCTACGAATAAACATGTATTTACATGGTTTCGTACAAAAATAAGACTATGTAATACTATATTCAAGTATAGAAACACGTATACATTTTCGGTCTTTGGGTTTTAAGACTACGACTCACTTATATGAAAATATTGGATTTTCTGGTTTCAAACACTATCTCTTTACAAGGAAAAAGGGACTATGGATTTTCTCAATACAAACATCTTATGAACTCACCAACGTAATGTTGACACTCTTTCAAATTACTTGTATTCTCAGGTAACAATTAGTCAAGTCCTACTAACCTTTTGGAATGGGACGCGAAGACGTCTCTTTTACTTATTTCTTTATCATACTGTAATTGGGTTGAAACAATACCATTTGAACAATGTAACTTTCCAATTATAATGTATGATGGTTGTTATCTACTTAGGTTTTCAATGTATGCAACGGTTGTGATGCTATGTCCCGTTCCGCCCTCAGACGATTCCGCCATCGTGGTTTGGGGGTGTGACAGATTGGTATCAGAGCATTGTTTATAGTGAACTAAGTATATCAATCCATTTAAAGATATACAACTATAAATACAATGGGACTAAAACTCTCTAAAACTTTTCGTACAAGTATACTTTTAAAATACAATGATATTTATATAAAAGTATACACATACAAACAAAGATAGTATCACAATACAACAATTACAAGAACATTAGAGTTTAAGTTGGACATTACGTTTAGACTTAGTATAATATGTTATCAAACCATGGGGAAACGTAGCCTGATCAACTACGTTTGACTAGGGTTTGACCGACATGTAACTAAGTGTGAGCATAATGGACAACGGAGTAAAAACTCGAGAATCCTACAACACTTAGTAACCACGTCAAAACTTAACATAAATACTTTTGATAGTATTAGTTATTATTAAGAGATACTAATGACAATTCTAAGTCGACACTAATATCAATATTATCTCAATACCTCTTTATCGTCTGCTTACTTGAACTACGACTAAGAAAACGGTTCGAATGCCGACAAGGGCGACGATAGAAGCTTCACGTTAAAGGGACAATTGAGTCTCCATGAGTAGTCACGACTTGAAAACCATTAGTGTGTACTCTCGATATGACTCACAAGGAGACACGGAAGTTTAACTCATAGTTGACCGATACGTGAAACTTTCCTTTTGCGCTACGATTTCAGTCTTAGGATTATTTCTATCTCGAGCTTAAGACTTAAGCTAGGATATCTCTTGATTCTAAACCTCCCTTTTTGGGAATGCTTACCCAACCACCTTTACTTCGTATATCGTAATACACAAACCCCTTCCACTATGTCAAAAATTACTAAGTTTTAGTTCAAGGCCCTCAGAATACATGAGTGATATTCTCAAGTGTACCATCATGTTATACTCTCCAAATTACTCACATGTTTCTAGAACAATCATCTACCTTACGCTGTTCGTTCCCAGATCAACTTCGCACTTCGTCGACACATGGAAATTCCTACAACTTTGAGTTATCTTTCGACTCATATCGTTTCATACATTCGTTCGTGTCCTTCTAACGTCATTGGTATTCTCATTGTTATCAAGGATTAAATCACCTTAAGTCACACGTCAAACCTATAGCTCAACCGCTGCCTCTATAAAATGTACAAAAACTGCATTCACACCAAACGTTGTACAAACAATTTGCTAGGTCCTCTATTTTGAGGAGAGAGAAGTCTTAAATGTTATAATTCGCTATCCTCCAAAGGATTGCTTTCTTAGAATCACTAAGTTGAGGTTGTACACAATCTCAATGATCGATACTTTTATGCTTTCCTTCGGAGTAGCATTCTACCTTTACAATTTCAAATAAGTTCCTAACTCCTAAACTCATTTTTTTCCGACTCCTTCTAAATTTAAAATTTACGTGACTTAAACAGTTGGATAATTCATCAAAATTGAAATCAAAATAGTTCTACACGAGTCCCTCATCGACGACTTACACCTTTATCATAAGGAATTTCTTCATTCTCTTACTACCTCGTCTGGTTGCCACACGAGCGTCTTCATTCACCCGGAGTTGTAATGCACTTTGATAACAGTGAAGTTACTTATCGTTCTAAACCCTTCTAACATCACCTAGATCATGTGGTTTCATCTATCATGAGCTTTCACCGCCCCCGTTAGAGACAATGACTCCCTAAACAAATTCTTCGAATATGGTTCTATTGTAAGGAGAGTGCTCGCAACAAAAATTGTGGCTCAAAGAATCCTCGGTCATTTCATAACTTGCTTTGTAGACGATGCTTGAACAGTCTTTACATTTGGGACATATCAAAACTTCGCTGCCTATCCTTAGTATGTACCTTTAGGAAATTTTATCGAAATAGTATTCCGGGAATCTCCCAAAGCGCAACAAATGCCACCTTCATCATAATGGTGCCTGCAGAAAGATGACATGCTATGACTGCAAGCAGAAGGGACATACTGCCCGCTTTTGCAAGACTCTGGCACTGGGAAACCAATCAAGCGTCCAACGGGTTGGGACCAAGGGTCGCGCAACCATGGATTGGGACATTGAGCCACGCCCATCTAATATGTAAGCACGTTGGGACCAAGGGTCGCACAACTATGTATTGGGGCACTGGGCCATGCCAATCTAATGTAAACGGGTTGGGACCAAGGGTCGTGCAGCCATGGATTGGGGCACTAAACCACGCCAATCTAATATGTAAGCAGGTTGGGACCAAGGGTCGCGCAACCATGGATTGGGGCACTGGGCCACGCCAATCTAATATGTAAGCAGGTTGGGACCAAGGGTCGCGCAACCATGGATTGGGGCACTGGGCCACGCCATTCTAATATGTAAGCAGGTTGGGACCAAGGGTCGCGCAACCATGGATTGGGGCACTGGGCCACGCCAATCTAATATGTAAGCAGGTTGGGACCAAGGGTCGTGCAACCATGGATTGGGGCACTCGGCCACGCCAATCTAATATGTAAGCAGGTTGGGACCAAGGGTCGCACAACCATGGATTGGGGCACTGGGCCACGCCAATCTATTATGTAAGTAGGTTGGGATCAAGGGTCGCGCAACCATGGATTGGGGCACTGGGCCACGCCAATCTAATATGTAAGTAGGTTGGGACCAAGGGTCGTGCAACCATAGATTCGGACAGTCAGCCACGCCAATCTAATATGTAAGCAGGTTGGGACCAAGGGTCGCGCAACCATGGATTGGGGCACTGGGCCACGCCAATCTAATGTAAACGGTTGGGACCAAGGGTCGTGCAACCATGGACTAGGGCACTGAGCCACGCCAATCTAATATGTAAGCAGGTTGGGACCAAGGGTCGCGCAACCATGGATTGGGGTACTGGGCCACGCTATTCTAATATGTAAGCAGGTTGAGACCAAGGGTCACGCAACCATGGATTGGGGCACTGAGCCACGCCAATCTAATATGTAAACAGGTTGGAACCAAGGGTCGTGCAACCATGGATTGGGGCACTGGGCCACGCCAATCTAATATGTAAGCAGGTTGGGACCAAGGGTCGCGCAACCATGGATTGGGGCACTGGGCCACGCCATTCTAATATGTAAGCAGGTTGGGACCAAGGGTCGCGCAACCATAGATTGGGGCACTGGGCCACGTCATTCTAATATGTTAACAGGTTGGGACCAAGGGTCGTGCAACCATGGATTGGGGCACTCGGTCACGCCAATCTAATATGTAAGCAGGTTGGGACCAAGGGTCGCGCAACCATGGATTGGGGCACTTGGCCACGCCAATCTATTATGTAAGCAGGTTGGGACCAAGGGTCGCGCAACCATGGATTGGGG
Source organism: Cichorium intybus (assembly GCA_023525715.1). NCBI lineage: Eukaryota > Viridiplantae > Streptophyta > Magnoliopsida > Asterales > Asteraceae > Cichorium > Cichorium intybus. Next base: position 129,081,820 of record CM042011.1, on the reverse strand, counting down.
CACTGGGCCACGCCAATCTAATATGTAAGTAGGTTGGGACCAAGGGTCGTGCCACCATATATTCGGACAGTCAGCCACGCCAATCTAATATGTAAGCAGGTTGGGACCAAGGGTCGCGCAACCATGGATTGGGGCACTGGCCACGCCAATCTAATATGTAAGTAGGTTGGGACCAAGGGTCGTGCAACCATAGATTCGGACAGTCAGCCACGCCAATCTAATATGTAAGCAGGTTGGGACCAAGGGTCGCGCAACCATGGATTGGGGCACTGGGACACGCCAAGCTAATGTAAACGGGTTGGGACCAAGGGTCTCGCAACCATGGATTGGGGCACTGAGCCACATCAATCTAATATGTAAGCAGCTTGGAACCAAGGGTCGCGCAACCATGGATTGGGGCACTGGGCCACGCCAATCTAATGTAAACGGGTTGGGACCAAGGGTCATGCAGCCATGGATTAGGGCACTGAGTCACGCCAATCTAATATGTAAGCAGGTTGGGACCAAGGGTCGCACAACCATGGATTTGGGCACTGGGCCACGCCAATATAATGTAAACGGGTTGCGACCAAAGGTCGCGCAACCATGGACTAGGGCACTGAGCCACGCCAATCTAATATGTAAGCAGGTTGGGACCAATGGTCGCGCAACCATGGATTGGGGCACTCGGCCACGCCAATCTAATATGTAAGCACATTGGGACCAAGGGTCGTGCAACCATGAATTGGGCACTGAGCCACGCCAATCTAATATGTAAGCAGGTTGGAACCAAGGGTCGCGCAACCATGGATTGGGGCACTGGGCCACGCCAATCTAATGAATACGGGTTCGGACCAAGGGTCGCACAACCATGGATTGGGACACTGAGCCACGCCAATCTAATATGTAAGCAGGTTGGGACCAAGGGTCGCGCAACCATGGATTGGGGCACTGGGCCACGCCAATATAATGTAAACGGGTTGGGACCAATGGTCATGCAGCCATGGATTGGGGCACTAAACCATGCCAATCTAATATGTAAGCAGGTTAGGACCAAGGGCCGTGCAACCATGGATTGGGGCACTGGACCACTCCAATCTAATGTAAACGGGTTGGGACCAAGGGTCGCACAACCATGGATTGGGGCATTGAGCCGCGCCAATCTAATATGTAAGCAGGTTGGGACCAAGGGTCGTGCAACCATGGATTGGGGCACTGGGCCACGCCAATCTAATATAAACGGTTGGGACCAAGGGTCGCGCAACCATGGACTGGGGCACTGAGCCACGCCAATCTAATATGTAAGTAGGTTGGGACCAAGGGTCGCGCAACCATGGATTGGGGCACTGGGCCACGCCATTCTAATATATAAGCAGGTTGGGAACAAGGGTCGTGCAACCATGGATTGGGGCATTGGGCCATGCCAATCTAATATGTAAGCAGGTTGGGACCAAGGGTCGTGCAACCATGGATTGGGGCACTGGGCCACGCCAATCTAATATGTAAGCAGGTTGGGACCAAGTGTAACGCCCGGTTTCTCATACAAAGTACACCCAAAATTTTTCAACAATTATACATCAAAATGGGTATACTTGTACTCAAACCAAGGATCAAGATGTTATCAACATGAATATTTACACAAAAGGTCCTTACAATTTCAACCAGGAATTACAAATAAATCTAATTCAACTGAAGGACAAAGTTCTAAACATGTCCGTCTCTCTTTATCACATGCCTTCCCCTATCACTGCTACAGATACCTGCAAAACAATAAACAACTCAAGTGTAAGCTATTAAAGCTTAGTGAGTAAATCTTAATCACTCTCCATAATTCTCTCTCAATAAATATCCTCTTTATTCTCTTTTGTCAATCTCATTATCAACATCCATCTTCTCTTAACTCGGAAAAACCTGCAAACACATTAGCTTTACGAACACTAGCTAACTATTAATAATATCCATTCATCAATAAGTACTACACTCGGTACTACTTATATACTCAATCAAAATCACTCATTTAACAACAAACTATACTCCATCTCAATAGCCCTTATGGCTATACAATCCCATACGTACATTAAACTCGACTAATGTTATTTACATATAGCAATTCATTTAATCATAGGTTACAACAATAACCATAACATAGCAGAACCACACATATATATGTTACGTGTATCTCAACAATTATTAAGCATATCTCTACTTAATTAAAAAGGAATACTCACCTTTTATCGACTTAGTATAAGAAATTCCCAAATACTTCATGTACCGGGCTCTTGTCCGCTAGACTTGATTGTATCACCACAATCTATATCAATTCTCCAACATCCACAATCATCTCAACAACATCTAACTCAAAAGATGTATAAATCAAAAGCAGGAAAAAGGAGTACAAACGGTAAATATCAACGCTATATTTACCGAAACCTCCAAATCCACGGTTCTACTCATTCAACCGTAGAAACTCTACAATAATCACACCAATTACTCTAAAGGCATCCACTAACAACCTACTAACATCATATATAACAATTTGTAGCTAAATCATAAAAATTGAAAACTAGGGTTTGAAACCCCCAAAACCGAGAGATACTCACCTCGACGAATTAGGAAGCAAGAACACATTTATGGGGTTAGATTCATGCTTCTATATGTTTCCCCACGAACCTCCAGGCTTCGTTTCACTCAAAATCGCCATTTGAAGCTCTCAAAATCGAAAACGAAATGTTATTCCTCGAAATGGGTTTTTCTGCACTTTAAAGGCTCTGTACGCGTAACACGGTCGTGTAAAATTTAACACGCCCGTGTAATGCTACAGTAACCAGCAAACACAAAATTACCGTGTATTACACGACCCGTGTAATATTTACACGACCCGTGTAATGCTACAGTGCCCGTGTAAAATTTAACACGCCCGTGCTTTGCTACAGTAACCAGCAAACACAAAATTACCGTGTATTACACGACCCGTGTAAGCCATTTTTGGCATTTTAAGGCTCAAACTTCTTCCAAATAGGTTTCTAATCACCCAAACTCATACATCAACTTAACTAATCTTAATCACACCAAGATTAGTACATAAGAAAGGTTTTAACCTCTTCTCCCAAATCAAACAACTCATCACTCAAAGGTAATTATAAAAGATTGTCACACAACTCTTAATAACTCAAAGCTAGAACCATACTAATTATAAGGTAATAACTTTACTTACCTTAGTAAGCACCTCAAAATGAAAATGGGTCTTACACCAAGGGTCGCGCAACCATGGTTTGGGGCACTGGGCCACGCCAATCTAATATGTAAGCAGGTTGGGACCAAGGGTCGCGCAACCATAGATTGGGACAGTCAGCCACACCTATCTAATTAGTAAGCAGGTTGGTACCAAGGGTCGCACAACCATGGATTAGGGCACTGGGCCACGCCAATCTAATGTAAACGGTTGGGACCAAGTGTCGCACAACCATGGACTGGGTCACTGAGCCACGCCAATCTAATATGTAAGCAGGTTGGGACCAAGGGTCGCGCAACCATGGATTGGGGCCCTGGGCCACGCCATTCTAATATGTAAGCAGGTTGAAACCAAGGGTCACGCAACCATGGATTGGGGCACTGAGCCACGCCAATCTAATATGTAAGCAACTTGGGACCAAGGGTCGTGCAACCATGGATTGGGGCACTAGGCCACGCCAATCTAATATGTAAGCAAGTTGGGACCAAGGGTCGCGCAACCAAGGATTCGGGCACCGGGCCACGCCAATCTAATACGTAAGCAGGTTGGGACCAAGGGTTGCGCAACCATGGATTGGGGCACTGGGCCACGCCAATCTAATATGTAAGCAGGTTGGGACCAAGGGTCGCACAGCCATGGATTGGGGCACTGAGCCTCGCCAATCTAATATGTAAGCAGGTTAAGACCAAGGGTCGCGCAACCATGGATTGGAGCACTGGGCCATGCCAATCTAATCTAAACGAGTTGGGACCAAGGGTCGCGTAGTCATGGATTGGGGCACTGAGCCACGCCAATCTAATATATAAGCAGGTTGGGACTAAGGGTCGCGCAACCATGGATTGGGGCACTGGGCCATGCCAATCTGATGTAAACTGGTTGGTACTGAGGGTCGCGCAACCATGAACTGGGGCACTGAGCCACGCCAATCTATTATGTAAGCAGGTTGGGACCAAGGGTCATACAACCATGGATTGGGGCACTGGGCCACGCCAATCTAATATGTAAGCAGGTTGGGACCAAGTGTCGCGCAACCATGGAATGGGGCACTGAGCCACGCCAATCTAAAATGTAAGCAGGTTGGGACCAAGGGTCGCGCAACCATGGATTGGGGCACAGGGCCACGCCAATCTAATGTAAACGAGTTGGGACCGAGGGTCGCGCAACTATGGACTGGGGCATTGAGCCACGCCAATCTAATATGTAAGCAGGTTGGGACCAAGGGTCGCACAACCATGTATTGGGGCACTGAGCCACACCAATCAAAAAAGTAAGCAGGTTGGGACCAAGGGTCGCGCAACCATGGATTGGGGCACTGAGCTACGCCAATCTAATATGTAAGCAGGTTGGGCCCAAGGGTCGCGCAATCATGGATTGGGGCACTGGGCTACGCCAATCTAATGTAAATGGGTTGGGACCAAGGGTCGCGCAAACATGGACTGGGGCACTGAGCCACGCCAATCTAATATGTAAGCAGGTTGGGACCAAGGGTCGCGCAACCACGGATTGGGGCACTGGGCCACGCCAGTCTAATGCAAACGGGTTGAGACTAAGGGTCGCGCAACCATGGACTGGGGCACTGAGCCATGCCAATCTAATATGTAAGCAGGTTGGGACCAAGGGTCGCGCAATCATGGATTGGGGCACTGGGCCACGCCAATCTAATGTAAACGGGTTGGGACCAAGTGTCGCGCAACCATGGACTGGGGCACTGAGCCACGCCAATCTAATATGTAAGCAGGTTGGGACCAAGGGTCGCGCAACCATGGATTGGGGCACTAAGCCACGCCAATCTAATATGTAAGCAGGTTGGGACCAAGGGTCGCGCAACCATGGTTTGGGGCACTACGCCACGCCAATCTAAAATGTAAGCAGGTTGGGACCAAGGGTCGCGCAAACATGGATTGGGGCACTGGGCCACGCCAATCTAATGTTAACGGGTTGGGACCAAGGGTCGCGCAACCATGGATTGGGGCACTGAGCTACGCCAATCTAATATGTAAGCAGGTTGGGACCAAGGGTCGCGCAATCATGGATTGCGGCACTGGGCCACGCCAATCTAATGTAAACAGGTTGGGACCAAGGGTCGCGCAACCATGAACTGGGGCACTGAGCCATGCCAATCTAATATGTAACAAGGTTGGGACCAAGGGTCGTGCAACCATGGATTGGGGCACTGGGCCACGCCAGTCTAATGTAAACGGGTTGAGACTAAGGGTCGCGCAACCATGGACTGGGGCACTGAGCCATGCCAATCTAATATGTAAGCAGGTTGGGACCAAGGGTCGTGCAATCATGGATTGGGGAACTGGGCCACGCCAATCTAATGTAAACGGGTTGGGACGAAGGGTCGTGCAACCTTGGACTGGGGCACTGAGCCACGCCAATCTAATATGTAAGTAGGTTGGGACCAAGGGTCGCGCAACCATGGATTGGGGCACTGGGCCACACCAATCTAATATGTAAGCAGGTTGGGACCAAGGGTCGTGCAACCATGGATTGGGGCACTGGGCCATGCCAATCTAATGAAAACGGGTTGGGACCAAGGGTTGCGCAACCATGGATTGGGACACTGAGCCACGCCCATCTAATATGTAAGCAGGTTGGGACCAAGGGTCGCGCAACTATGGATTGGGGCACTGGGCCACGCCAATGTAATGTAAACGGGTTGGGACCAAGGGTCGTGCAGCCATGGATTAGGGCACTAAACCACGCCAATCTAATATGTAAGCAGGTTAGGACCAAGGGTCGTGCAACCATGGATTGGGGCATTGAGCCACGTCAATCTAATATGTAAGCAGGTTGGGACCAAGGGTCGCGCAACCATGGATTGGGGCACTGGGCCACGCCAATCTAATGTAAACGGTTGGGGCCAAGGGTCGCACAACCATGGACTGGGGCACTGAGCCACGCCAATCTAATATGTAAGCAGGTTGGGACCAAGGGTCACGCAACCATGGATTGGGGCACTGGGCCACGCCATTCTAATATGTAAGCAGGTTGGGACCAAGGGTCGCGCAACCATGGATTGGGGCACTGGGCCACGCCAATCTAATATGTAAGCAGGTTGGGACCAAGGGTCGTGCAACCATGGATTGGGGCACTCGGCCACGCCAATCTAATATGTAAGCAGGTTGGGACCAAGGGTCTCGCAACCATGGATTGGGGCACTGGGCCACGCCAATCTATTATGTAAGCAGGTTGGGACCAAGGGTCACGCAACCATGGATTGGGGCACTGGGCCACGCCAATCTAATATGTAAGCAGGTTGGGACCAAGGGTCGTGCAACCATAGATTGGGATAGTCAGCCACGCCAATCTAATATGTAAGTAGGTTGGGACCAAGGGTCGCGCAACCATGGATTGGGGCACTGGGCCACGCCAATCTAATGTAAACGGTTGGGTCCAAGGGTCGCGTAACCATTGACAAGGGCACTGAGCCACGCCAATCTAATATGTAAGCAGGTTGGGACCAAGGGTCGCATAACCATGGATTGGGGTACTGGGCCATGCCATTCTAATATGTAAGCAGGTTGAGATCAAGGGTCACGCAACCATGGATTGGGGCACTGAGCCACGCCAATCTAATATGTAAGCAGGTTGGGTCCAAGGGTCGTGCAACCATGGATTGGGGCACTGGGCCATGCCAATCTAATATGTAAGCAGGTTGGGACCAAGGGTCGCGCAACCATGGATTGGGGCACTGGGCCACGCCAATCTAATATGTAAGTAGGTTGGGACCAAGGGTCGCGCAACCATGTATTGGGGCACTGGGCCACGCCAATCTAATATGTTTCAAAGGAGACTATGGTATTTTATACTCTCCTTGATACACTTGTACCCGTTTTTAATAAAATATACCCCTCTTATTATGGTTTTACGTATTGAAACCTTTGTTTTAAATGAAAAATTTTCAGGGGTGTTTTTGTTTTAAAAGCCGGGTGTTACAAGTTGTTATCAGAGCCGTGGTTTAAGTGAACTAGGTGTCTATAGAGTAGATTCCTGGACTTAAACCTTGAGATAGTAGACATGATGTATAGTTAGGTGTATATGAGTTGTTATTATACATATGTATAACCTAACTGTTGCTGACTTCTAATGTATAAGAATTACGAGCAGCGAATCTTACTGGGAGGAATTTAGGGCGTGGAGCTTTAATTAGTGGACCAGCCCTTTCTCAAGGATCCATTAAACGAGGGGCAAAGAGACAAGTAACAGAAAATCCACATAACAAGCAATAGTAGCTGATGTGGTCAGAAAAAGAAATTGGTTGCTCACCATGAGTAATATTCAAGGTGAAAGAAAAGTAGTTGAGACTACAAGAAAAGCAAAAAAAAATAATGGTGGACGCTTCAGAAGAAGTTAACACGACTCAGGTCTAACCTAGAATGGAAGGGACCAAAACGAAAAAGGTGATGTGGTGTAAGAAGTGCAGGAAAAGCACTAAGAAAATTGTAGAGTTGAGACTCTACCTTTGAAATGCTGAAATTGCAGAAAACAGGAGCATATCGCTCGAGCCTGTTGGATGGAATGGAAGTGTTTCCAGCGCGGAGCTATAGATCACTTCCTTACGAAATGTTCACATGCTAAATGTGGAGTAACGGGTGATAAACCCAGGAAAGAACGGGGAGGAAAGAAAGAAGAAACGAATGGTCGAGAAGGACTAGTGGTACCATGAGCATCCCAGCAGACTGTGGAAGAAGGTCGTGAGAAAACTGATATGGTCTTAAATATAACTGTTTTGAATATACTTCCCGTATACGTTATATTTGATCCATGAAACTATGCTCTGGATCGGTGACTTTGATGTTTTGTCTGAATATTTCATCAACGATTATGGATGAAATTTTGGAAGTAGCTATAGCAGTTAGCAAATATGTTCAAGATATTGAACACCTGGAAGGTAGTCTGCCTAGGATTTACGGGACCATTTTTCCCTATAAATCTGAAGCTGATGACTACCAATGAATCTGAAGTAATTATGCGTATGACTTAGTTAGCAATGAATTATGCTAACATGAATTGTAGAAACAATAACATTATGGTTCTAAAATCAAAAATGAAATGGATGAAAATCCACGGTAAATGACTGTTATTGAGAATACCGGTTATTTTCCTTTGCTTAAACCTGGAGAAGGGTTAGTAGAGGAAGGATGTTTTAGTTGGCATATGCAGTATTGGCCAAGTTAAATAAAGTGGCGATAGAAGTGTAAAACTTTAAATGAATTCTCGGATGTTTCTTCTAAAGAACTTCCAGAATTTCCGCCAGATTAATGAGAAGAGTTTATGATTAAACTGATATTGGGAGCCGTTCCTGTTATTCAGGCTCCAAACCGATTAGCATCTACAGAGATGGCAGAGTTGAGAAAGCAATTAGAAATTCTCGAATCGGGGTCTCATACGGCCGAATGTGTCATCGTGTGGAGCCCCGTCGTGTCTGAAAAGAAGAAAGATAAGTTGATGTGTATGTGCATTGACTACCGAGAATCTGATATTCTCGAAACCAGAACGAATATGATGTACAGTTGTGCTAAATATTGGAGTTACTTCGTGGAGAAAAATAATATGCGAAGTTTTCCAAGTATGAAATTTAGCTAAAAGAAGTTTCAATTCTTTGGGCATGTTAACCGTGCCAAAGATGTTAAAGTAGATCCAGTGGAAAATGATGCTGTGATAAAACGGGAACTGCCTGTGGAATCTGACTAAAATTGTAGTTTCCTTAAATTGGCATGTTACCATAAGAGAGTTGTAGAAAACTGCTCCTTGATTGCTGTTCCGTTGACTAAAGTGGACCAAGAAAAGTGAAAAGTTTGAGTGGGTAGAAAGACCACAAGTATCTTTTCAAAGGTTGAAATAAACCTTGTGTGAAGCTCCAGTGTTAGCATTATCGCTAAGCGGAGAAGATAATTTATTTTACAGAAATGTATCCAGAGTTAATTTTGGGTACATAACATTGAAGTAGCAATTATGAATTTTGGCATTTAAGCTTTGGAGACACTACTGGTATGGTGTAAAGCTTACTGTTTATATGGATCATAAAAGTTTGAAGTACTTAATTGATCAAAAAGGAAGCTAAATATGAGATAGCAAAGACAGATGGGTTACTAAAAGATTTCGGTTATGAAATCTTGTACCATCTCGGAAAGGAGAATGTGGCTATAGATGCCTTGAATTGAAAAGAAAATATCCTTTGAAGGTTACATCCACATGTATGAATGTGGCAAATTGATTACCTGAGTTGATTCGGGTAGCACAGAAAGAAGTGTGCAAGTCTGAAAACGTGAAAAATGGATGAATGATTGGATATTAGCAGAAACTAGTTAGAAACTCACGGCGATTAAAAACCCTTGGTGGTTGTGTATGTAGGTTCCAAATCGAAGCGAGATATGAAATTTGTCCTTAAAAGATGTATACTGTAGTAGATATACAGTATACCCTGGGCAGAACCAAACTGTATAGGATGATAAAACCTATGTATTGGTGGCTGAGAATGAAGCAAGATATATGAAAAAGTGTTTGCCATGTTTCAGATAAAGTCAAATCATTAGAAGCATACGGAAAATTTAACCGTTGTGGGTCCCAAAGAAGAAATGGGACGATATTATTATAGACTTTGTAATAAAATCTTCGCAAGTACCGCATGGGTATGATACTATATGAGTAATAATAGACCGGTTGGTGAAACCAGTGCAAATTTATACTGACTAAGGAAGAAATTAAGATCGAAAAGTAGTGAAAAATTACATAGAAAGAGTAATTCGTCGACGTGAGTTACCGGTGTCGATTGTATCTGGTCGAGATAATAGAATTATTCGCTGATTTTGGCATAAATCCCAAGAATAATTAGTTCAAAAGTACTAGTAAGTACTGTATATGATTTGCAGATTGATAGACGAGGCGATATAATGATGCAGACTCTAGAAGATATGCTTGAAATTTACATAACAGACCCTGGTGGAAGATGAGAAGATCGCCTATCTTTAGTAGAATTTGTAAGAAATAACAACTTGCATACTAGTATTCTGATGGCTCGCGTGGAGTATTGTATGTAGTATTGTGTCCTACTCCGATTTACTGGATTGAAGATGTGGAAAAGTCGTTGGCTAGATCCTAGATTATGGTACAAACTGAAGAGAAAACTTGATGAATACCAGAAATTTGGAAATGGCTAATAATTAGCAAAAATGGTATGCAGATCATCGAGTAAAACTGTTGAAACTCCAAGTGAGGGAAGATGGTGGTACTCAAAGTAATCCTTTGGAAAGACTAAAAATCTGCTTGGGACGAAAAGAAAGTCAAGCCCTCGTTTATGGGACCTTTCCATATGTCCCAAAGAGTAAGAATTGTGGTGTATCGATCGAAGTTTCTTGATGAACTTCAAGATATTTATAATGTTTTCTATGAGTCTCATAGTTCTGAGAACATGGATTGATAAATTTCAACGAATACCTCATGTTGAAATGAAGGTAGATAAGTAGTTAAGGTACCCGGGACAACCGGAGGAATGATAGATAAACAGTGATATAACCACGAAATAAGAAGACTAGTATGGTAAAAGTGCTTTGGCAATACCATAAATGTTTCCATATGATGTGGGAAACCGGAATTGTAACGAGATAGAAGTACCCTCAACTCTTTGTATGATTCCGGGGACGGAATCTTTTGAAGGAGGGGAGAATTTGTAACACCAAGATACCCTTTTTATGTAAATATAATAAAAGGGTAAGTTGGTCATTTTACCTTAGAAGGGTAATTTGGTCATTTGACCATGTAAAGGACCAATCATGTAAAAATATTGTTGCTTGTGGCAAAAGGATAAGGAATGAAAGTTTTATTGTAATAAAATTTGAGAAAAGTGCCAAAAGTTCAAGAAATGGAACTTAGGGACTAAATTTGTAAAACTGGAAAATATAAAAGAGAGAAATATCTCTCATAATTGTGGCTGAACATAGAGAAGCATCGGGAAGGGTTTCTCGCATACGATTTTTGAAAGTTCTGGAAGAATTAGAAGAAGGAATTGAACACAAACTTGGAATTGATGATTCCTAAGTCAAATAAGGTTAGTAATTCTATCTTCTAGCCTAAGTTCTTGATGTGTTCTTCGTGGGATGAATTGAAATTGAAATTACAGTTATGGTTCAAGAGGTTTAAATGAATTCTAAGCCTCAAACATGTTTGTGTTGTAAGAACACATATCAAATTGAAAGTATGTTGCTATTAGTGAAAATTTGGAATTTTGATTATGAACCCTAGATTACAAGTTTTTATGATCAACTTGATTCTAATGGGTTATGATGAATTCCAAATGATATATTTGTTGAAATAAATCAGTAGAAGTGATTAATCTTTGATAATTTCGGTTTTTGGATCAAAAATGCAAAAACGGGAATTTCTAGAAATGGATTGGAATTACCAATTCCATTGTTTAGAAACTGAAATAAATGAATGGTTTTTGTCCTGGAATAAGTTCCTAGTGATTAAGTCAAGAATTAAGGACTTAACAAGAGAAAATGGGATTTTACAGCATTAAATCGGAGCTTTCTGTCCTGCTGTTCAGTGATCGCGACGCGACCACATGGTGGATCGCGACGCGAAGTCGCGCCAGGTGCAAAATGAGCAGATTGCTCCTGCCTTCTGTTAAGGCTTGGTCCAATTTTGGGACTTGGTGCTAGACTTGTCCGTTTGACCTGAGATTTTGAACATAGGTCTAATATGGTATGAAACTTCGTAGAAAATTGTCGGAATACGTATACGACCTCCCGAAGGTACTGTAGTAGAATACGCGTATTTCGGGAAAAATTAATAATTAGTAAAAAGATGGTAAGTGAAAGTTATCATCTAGAAATGGTCCCTAATTGTGTTATATTGGACTCTTGTGTAGTAGAGTCAACTGAAATGGTGATTAACCTATGATCATTTTGATATATAAATGAATATATAGGTATGGGACAAATGGTTGTGGTGTATGCAAAAGCAAGAAACAACCGGAATTAAATGCAGCAAGTATCCAGGTGAGTAATCTCACTTATATCATATATGATATGTATTGATTGGACTGTTACAGATTGAAACAGATTTGGGAGACGAAACTTGACAGTTTACAGATGCATTGAAAAGACAATACCGGGTAAGCTGTGAGTCAATGAAATGACAAGAACGGAGCCGTGAGTCTAGGCAAAAGCGGGGCAGACCCGTGAGCCATAAATGTCTATGATATAAAATGTTATTAAATGGTGCGGCCACTTGTGGCTATGATATTGGATGTTATATCCAACTGGTGCAGCCTATTTGGCTATGATATTGGATGTTATATCCAACTGGTGCGGCCTATTTGGCTATGATATTGGATGTTATATCCAAATGGTGCGGCCTATATGGCTATGATATTGTTATATGAAAATGGTGCGGCCTTATGGCTATGATATCGGGTTATTGAAACCCATTGGTGCGGCCTTAGGGCTATGATATAAATGTTGAAACTGTTTGGTGCGGCCTTAGGGCTATGATTTATATGTCGAAAATGTTTTGGTGCGGCTTGTATAGCCATGACACATGGTGCGGCTTATATAGCCATGATATATGGTGCAGTCAATTGTGACTAAGAAACATGGGACAGAAATGGTAATTGAGAATTTATATGTTTATTCTCTCTTATATACATATGGTTTTTGTGGCTAACAGATTTGATTTGATCGGTATGCAAATAACAGATTAGATATGAGAAAATGTTCAAATAACTGATATGATTTGATAATCATATGATGTCACGTTTCAGCCTGTAAGGCTATGAAGTAGGATGTGAAATCCTAAGAGATATGTGGTCAGCCAGTAAGGCTAGGAGTTTGGATCCGATATCCAGATAGATATATGAATGTATTTTTTATACATGTTATTTGCAAATATGATTACTCACTGAGCTTTATAGCTCATGTTATTTGTTAAATGTCCCTGCAGGTTAGCATGATCCTGATAACGGAAAAGATAGAGTCCGTGACTAGAGAAGTGGGACTTATAGATGCTGTCAGTAGCAGCCCGGCTTCAAAGGAGACTATGGTATTTTATACTCTCCTTGATACACTTGTACCCGTTTTTAATAAAATATACCCCTCTTATTATGGTTTTACGTATTGAAACCTTTGTTTTAAATGAAAAAATTTCAGGGGTGTTTTTGTTTTAAAAGCCGGGTGTTACAGACCAAGGGTCGCACAACCATGGATTGGGGCACTGGGCCACGCCAATCTAATATGTAAGCAGGTTGGGACCAAGTGTCGCGCAACCATGGAATGGGGCACTAAGCCACGCCAATCTAAAATGTAAGCAGGTTGGGACCAAGGGTCACGCAACCATGGATTGGGGCACAGGGCCACGCCAATCTAATGTAAACGGGTTGGGACCAAGGGCAGTGCAGCCATGGATTGGGGCACTGAGCCATGCCAATCTAATATGTAAGGAGGTTGGGACCAAGAGTCGTGCAACCATGGTTTGGGGCACTCGGCCACGCCAATCTAATGTAAACGGGTTGGGAGTAAGGGTCGCGCAACCATGGACTGGGGCACTGAGCCACGCCAATCTAATATGTAAGCAGGTTGGGACCAAGGGTCGCGCAATCATGGATCGGGACATTGGGCCACGCCAATATAAAATGTAAGCAGGTTGGGACCAAGGGTCGCGCAACCATGGATTGGGGCACTGGGCCACGCCAATCTAATGTAAACGGGTTGGGACCAAGGGTCGCGCAACCATGGATTGGGGCACTGAGCTACGCCAATCTAATATGTAAGCAGGTTGGGACCAAGGGTCGCGCAATCATGGATTGGGGCATTGGGCCATGCCAATCTAATGTAAACGGGTTGGGACCAAGGGTCGCGCAACCATGGACTGGGGCACTGAGCCACGCCAATCTAATATGTAAGCAGGTTGGGACCAAGGGTCGCACAACCATGGATTGGGGTACTGGGCCACGCCAATCTAATATGTAAGCAGGTTGGGACCAAGGGTCGTGCAACCATGGTTTGGGGCACTACGCCACGTCAATCTAAAATGTAAGCAGGTTGGGACCATGGGTCGCGCAACTATGGGTTGGGGCACTGGGCCACGCCAATCTAATGTTAACGGGTTGGGACCAAGGGTCGCGCAACCATGGATTAGGGCACTGAGCTACGCCAATCTAATATGTAAGCAGGTTGGGACCAAAGGTCGCGCAATCATGGATTGGGGCACTGGGCCACGCCGATCTAATGTAAATGGGTTAGGACTAAGGGTCGCGCAACCATGGACTGGGCACTGAGCCACGCCAATCTAATATGTAAGCGGGTTGGGACCAAGGGTCGCGCAACCATGGATTGGGGCACTGGGCCACGCCAGTCCAATGTAAACGGGTTGGGACTAAGGGTCGCGCAACCATGGACTGGGGCACTGAGCGACGCCAATCTAACATGTAAGCAGGTTGGGACCAAGGGTTGCGCAATCATGGATTGGGGCACTGGGCCAAGCCAATCTAATGTAAATGGGTTGGGACCAAGGGTCGCGCAACCATGGACTGGGGCACTGAGCCACGCCAATCTAATATGTAAGCAGGTTGGGACCAAGGGTCGCGCAACCATGGATTTGGGCACTGGGCCACGCCAATCTAATATGTAAGCAGGTTGGGACCAAGGGTCGCGCCACCATGGTTTGGGGCACTGCACCACGTCAATATAAAATGTAAGCAGGTTGGGACCAAGGGTCGTGCAACCATGGATTGGGGCACTGGGCCACGCCAATCTAATGTTAACGGGTTGGGACCAAGGGTCGCGCAACCATGGACTGGGGCACTGAGCCACGCCAATCTAATATGTAAGCAGGTTGGGACCAAGGGTCGCGCAACCATGGATTGGGGCACTGGGCCACGCCAATCTAATATGTAAGCAGTTTGGGACCAAGGGTCGTGCAACCATGGATTGGGGCACTAGGCCACGCCAATCTAATGTAAACGGGTTGGGACCAAGGGTCGCGCAACCATGGATTGGGGCACTGAGCCTCGCCAATCTAATATGTAAGCAGGTTGGGACCAAGGGTCGTGCAACCATGGATTGGGGCACTGGGCCACACCAATCTAATGTAAACGGGTTGGGACCACGGGTCGCGCAACCATGGATTGGGGCACTGAGCCTCGCCAATCTAATATGTAAGCAGGTTGGGACCAAGGGTCGTGCAACCATGGATTGGGACCAAGGGTCGCGCAACCATGGATTGGGGCACTGAGCTACGCCAATCTAATATGTAAGCAGGTTGGGACCAAAGGTCGCGCAATCATGGATTGGGGCACTGGGCCACGCCAATCTAATGTAAATGGGTTGGGACCAAGGGTCGCGCAACCATGGACTGGGCACTGAGCCACGCCAATCTAATATGTAAGCAGGTTGGGACCAAGGGTCGCGCAACCATGGATTGGGGCACTGGGCCACGCCAGTCCAATGTAAACGGGTTGGGACTAAGGGTCGCGCAACCATGGACTAGGGCACTGAGCCACGCCAATCTAACATGTAAGAAGGTTGGGACCAAGGGTCGCGCAATCATGGATTGGGGCACTGGGCCAAGCCAATCTAATGTAAACGGGTTGGGACCAAGGGTCGCGCAACCATGGACTGGGGCACTGAGCCACGCCAATCTAATATGTAAGCAGGTTGGGACCAAGGGTCGCGCAACCATGGATTTGGGCACTGGGCCACGCCAATCTAATATGTAAGCAGGTTGGGACCAAGGGTCGCGCCACCATGGTTTGGGGCACTGCGCCACGTCAATCTAAAATGTAAGGAGGTTGGGACCAAGGGTCGCGCAACCATGGATTGGGGCACTGGGCCATGCCAATCTAATGTTAACGGGTTGGGACCAAGGGTCGCGCTACCATGGACTGGGGCACTGAGCCACGCCAATCTAATATGTAAGCAGGTTGGGACCAAGGGTCGCGCAACCATGGATTGGGGCACTGGGCCACGCCAATCTAATATGTAAGCAGGTTGGGACCAAGGGTCGCGCAACCATGGATTGGGGCACTAGGCCACGCCAATCTAATGTAAACGGGTTGGGACCAAGGGTCGCGCAACCATGGATTGGGGCACTGAGCCTCGCCAATCTAATATGTAAGCAGGTTGGGACCAAGGGTCGTGCAACCATGGATTGGGGCACTGGGCCACGCCAATCTAATGTAAACGGGTTGGGACCACGGGTCGCGCAACCATGGATTGGGGCACTGAGCCTCGCCAATCTAATATGTAAGCAGGTTGGGACCAAGGGTCGTGCAACCATGGATTGGGGCACTTGGCCATGCTAATCTAATGTAAACGGTTTGGGACTAAGGGTCGCGCAACCATGGACTGGGGCACTGAGCCACGCCAATCTAATATGTAAGCAGGTTGGGACCAAGGGTCGCGTAACCATGGATTGGGGCACTGGGCTACGCCAATCCAATATGTAAGCGGGTTGGGACCAAGAGTCGCGCAACCATGGACTAGGGCCACGAGCTTTGAAGTCTTCTCATTTTAGTGTGTGAGTCGATGCAGTCAATGACTCCGGGAAGAGGTTTTGCCTTTTGAGCTCCGTTGAGATTGTGCTTATACTAGCCAACACTTTGCAAGTGTGCTCGTGGTATAATTGCGACTTGGTTGTTTTTATAAGGCCATGTAACACAGTTGTTGTCGAGATAGCAAGCAGCGGTGTTGCTGTCAAGAGTTATACGCTCTGGGCGGCTATCTGGCTAAGCGGTTGAGCAACATGCCTCTGGAGCTGAGCAGCGGATGCTTGCTCGAGCTGGACCCCGGTTGGAGTTGGGTGGTGGCTGCTGGCTAGGATTGAGGGTGTGACTGTCTGGAGCTGGACAATGTGGCCGTCTAGAGCTGGACAGGACTTGGATGGAACTTGGTAGCAAATGGAAGCTGGAGTTGGGCAATATTGTTATTGCCTGGGGCTGAGGGGCGGCTGACCGGCTAAGCGGTTGGGCAGCATGGCTGCTGACATGACAGTGTGACTTTCTGGTGCAGGAGAGCGTAGTTATCTGGAGCTGGAAAGTATGGCTGTCTGGAGCTGGAGAATGACTACTGACCGGAGATGGGCAGCGGTTACTGCTTGAGTTCAAAGTATTAATGTCATATCTCAAGAATACTTTATCATTATCAGCTTGTCATGTAGTTTATCTTCAAACTTAAGATAGATATAATACTTCTGTGTAGTGGTGTGTCAACCCTTCTACTCCCTTTTTTTAAAGAGGTGATGATGATTTAATGAGGATAATGAGTGTATGGGGTTAAGTCTTGTACGATTGAGTATGGGTTGCTTTTGTGCATTGTTGATTCGCCCGAGAAGATGTGCGAGCTCGTGTATGGAAGTTTTGTGCATGGATCATTACATTTCATATTTGCAGGCGTTCTTTTCGGTGGCAAGTGCTCGATGGCATGGCTGTTAGTTGGAGTTAGAGCCGGACATCGAGGCTACTGGCTGAAGCTATTCACGGGCTGCCATCTGGATTTAGCAACGAAGTTGCTGGCTAGCGTCGGAGTCGGGCGATGAGCTGGCTGGAGCTGCGATTGCAGGCTAGAGCTTGGTCGTGGCTGTCGGCTGGAGCTAGGCCACAGGGATGCCATCTAGAACTGGCAACAGAGTTGCTGGCTAGTGCTAGAGTCAAGCGACGAGCTGGCTGGAGCTGAGTCGTGACTGCGGGCTGGAGCTGGGTCATGGCTGCCGGTTGGACAACGGTTGTCGGTTGGATCCGGGGAGCGTGGCTGCTGGTTGGGGTCGAAGGCCTGGCTGGTCGCTGGAGCCGGGGAGCATGGTAGCTTGCTAGACCTGGACAACGTGGCTACCGGCTGGATCCGAGCAACGACTATGTTTGTTTTGCTTTTTACATGTTTGTACCTCGTTCATTTGTTCATGTCATGTAAACAATAAACGTAAGTATCAAGTATGTATATGTATGTAATATGTATGATGATTGCTCAGAAATGAGAAAAAAATACACATTTTGGGAATTGCATGTATCGTATAACCTTGATGGGTTTTCAATGTGCAGCTTCAAGTTAATCGGCTTATATTTAAAATGAACGTTGCAATTGTAAGTGAAATGTTGCAAGGATTTAAAATGAGGATGAGAATATTTTTAAGAGCAAGTATCCTTCAACACAAGCAGTTTTTATGACGCTTTAGGCGGGCACTTATCAGAAGTGAAATTTTTGTCTTTTGGTGGCACGCATTTGAAACCAAACAGGTTCGGGATGTCTTGTGATGTCTTCAGAATAGGCTATAACTAGACAAACTGTTGGGTGTTGAAATATGAAAATAGATGAACTAATATAGATATGGAATCAATTACATGATCAATCACACAATGATAATGCAACAGAGCTTAATTAAACAATAAGATATGAATAACATGTGCCGAATGATTCGATTAGAACTTTGGTTTTACAGTTGGGTTTTCTATCTTGGAGATATACAATTCACGTAAACTAATCTTGTAATCTCACATTTGACACGGTATGGTATCACTGATATTTATACTGAATCAGTGATACCAATAGTACACCTTTTATAGAGAATATCCTATCAGTGTACTAGCCAATAGGATAGAAGATTCATGCAACACGTATTGTACTATACGCGTGCACACAAAAGACAAGAGGACAGGCTGTGAAGTCTTCGGATCTTTTATGCATAGCACTTCGGAGTCTTTAGACTTCGGTGTCTCCTCTTGTTTATTCACTTCGGGGTTTCTTATGGGTAGGACTTCAGATATATCAGCACTTCATCACAAATGATCTCAACACAAACTCAACCATTGGGCAAAACTGCTCTCACAAGTATTTGATCGAGCACTTTACGTGCACATCTCTTCTCCCCACCCCCCCCCCCCCCCCCCCCCCCCCTTTTAGGATATTTAGTGAAGAGCTATAACAGACACATTCGAGTCCACCCACTCTTGAATATTCAACTCAGCAGATAAATGAGAGGTGTATTTTGATGGGAATATAGACTTGGAGAGATAGAATTGGATACGAAAAATGTGTAGGTGCTTAAATAAGAAACGAACATAAAATTCCCCTGTCGCTTGTATGGTTTGAATGTAAAGCAATCGGTTGAGAAGGGGTGTGTGCGCAGCTGTGAGATTTCGTGATGAGTCTCGTCTTCTTCGTGATCGATGGTAACAGCCTTCGGTGGTTTTGACGGGATCTAATTTTGCGCAATTTTGATGGGATCAGATTACATGCAGCACCTGAATGTCAATGCTATTCGGATGAGGTTGCTCTTCAAGGCATTTCATACGATGAATACAATATCCTGCGGATATATACACTCCATTTTTTTAAAAATTTGGCCTTGTGAAGGTTTGGTAAGAACTTGTTTGTATTCAAGCGGTATTGTTTAAGGTAATTGCGGTTTTGTCTAGGGGTCGACACGTCGGGGTAGGATGGGTTAATATATAAGGTGCAACGGCGGCTGTTAGAAGTTTTAAGAAACTATATTTGCAAAGTGTGTCATCAAGACACGTGGTGGATGATTAGGAATTTCATCACCCTCCTTGTACGGCGTATTTAAGTCGAGATGCACATCAAGTGTTTAAGATCAAATGATTATGGGACACGGTTGGAAGGTTGGTATCAGGTCACGTAAGTCTTCAACATTTAAAACAAGTATGAAACCACCATTTTAGTGATAAACGACGATTAGGTGTCTCGGATATATATGGCTGTGAACATTGCTAATTTTTTATTCTATCAAGGAACCATCAGTAAGAAGAACAGTAGTGATGTTTAGCTGCTTTAATGCTGTTTGGATTTTACCAATTGCTTTAAGTTTGAAGAGATCAGTTGCCGTTGCAGAAAAAGAGTGGTTGTCAAGCAAACAAGAATTCTAACAACCCTCATGAGTAATCGATAGCTCATTGTCGTAAAGTCTGCTCCATGGGATTTGGGCAGAAGTTTTCTTTCAGGCATTTTTCAAACACCTGGAATGCACAACTCGTCTTTCCCCTTTTGTGAACATTGGAATGAAAAACTTTACTGCCATTTTTAACATAACAAATGCAAGACCTTGACAGCTGTGAGAGAACACGAGTTGAGACGTTGCTGTAAAGAATTGATTGATGGTTTTGGAGAAAGAAACTATTGATGTCACTGTAAGCGCACGATTTAGACAAATTCTAGGAGTAGTCCCCGTGGTCTTTACTATTGTCGCTGTTCTCAAAAAGATTCGTCAAGTAACGGGGCCTATAAATGAAAAACTTCAACAATTCTTCGGATTAGATTTCAATTGGAAATCCCTGCTTTCACCTCGAGTTATGATCCGAACAGAAGGTGGGTTCCATAATCGATTTTACAAAATTGATTTTGCTGAAATTGGGCTCGATAATCTGAGAATTGTGGTGACGGGGTGAGTATATGGTTGGAGAGTGGTAAGTCGACTGGCCTGTAATCCACCATTTTCCCTCCGGTCGGCCGGTTGAGCAACAAGAGTAGATGATGGTGTAAGGACCCATCAATAACGATAAAATGCTAGTGGAATATTCCCAGTCAACCGATTAATGGAGTAGGTATCGCCGGGGGACATCCTTGACCAGTTGTTTGGAGACTGCCATCAGTAGCACTTGAAAAAATTCATTCTCCCGTCTCCATCGTAGGATTGGGGAAATGACCTGCTTCCATAGTTGTCAAACTCGTACGAGTCACGAGTCGACTCGTACGAGTCGAGGCATTTGTAACCTAAAATGAGGCGACTCGCAGTGTGACTCGGATTTGGATCTGACTCGGTCAAAATTTCCGATTCATTGACTGACTCGTACCGAGTCGAGTCAACTCGTGACTCGGACGAGTCATGTATCCTCCAGGTAATATCATGATCCAACAGGTAATTGGGTTATCCAGTGGTTAATAACTTTTTTTTGAACGGCCAACAAACAATTTTATTAGAAAAAACAAGCCTTAGAAGGAACTAAGGCAAACCAACAGGAGACAAACCACCAAACATTTAAAATACAAGAGTTAAACACCAAACATAGACTTACGCCCCAAAAATCAGATGCAAACTTACTTGACTTTTCGAAGCATGTTGGGGTTAAGGAACAAATCAGATGCAAACTTTAAAAAATGGACATTACAATGAGAGAGAAAGAATGTGTGTGTGTTTGTGTGTGTGTAAGAGTGAGAGTGAGTCTACTTCGTGCTTCCATGTTGTTTTCTTCTTTTCATATATTTTCTAGTTGTGAAGCTAAAAAGGGGGAAAACTTTTTCAGACGGTGGTTCCCAAGATGGTGGTTCCCAAGAGTAAAAGCTGTACATTAGTGTTTTTAGTGGTTTTTTTTTATTTTTCTTAACTTTTTATTGTTCTTTTATTCCATTGAGCACGTCAATAGGCAAACCTAATAATCGAAAGGTTCTAGACTTTGTATTTTCACATTCATTCACCATATCCTCACTAAATTAATAATTATACATATGAGTAAATGTGATAGTTATATTTTCTATACATCATGTTATATATAATATTTTGTATATAATTTTTAGTGTCGTGAGTCGTGACTCTTACGAGTCGAGTCACGATTCAAAATTTTGGATTTCGAGTCACGAGTCGAGTCACGAGTTGACAACTATGCCTGCTTCATAATCAACCAATTTCACAATATACACAACTAAAAATCGTTTGACCATTTGCCTTTGCTGTTGTGCTCTGTTTGATGACCGCTCTCTGTTTTTGAATCTTGGCGAGAGAAGAAAACAGGAATCGGATTTTGATTGCAGGTAACGACAACGGTGCTGGCTTTACGACTTGTGGAATTAAGTTTAGATACACGGCATCAGCATAACATGTGACTTCACGACTTGCAGAGTTAAGAAATACGGAATAACATATAACTAATTCTTGCTTCAATTTCTTCAAAGAAGGCGAATCTAATATGCTCAGGTAAAACCAAAAACCCCGAAACATTAATCGGTAATACCCCCCATTCTTGCTGGTTTCGTAATTGTCATCAAAATGAGTGAAATTTGTTTACGGGGAGATGCATCTGTAACAGGAAAAAGCCAATGACTGGGAGTAGCTGTTGATGAGAAGCATCTGTTTTTTGGAACAATATCGAAGCCCAACTTTTCCGACAAATGAAATCCAAACCTCGAAGGTGCGTTTCTGGTTCAATAGTCGGAAGCTGGTTGCGTAGCGGCCCCCAAGCCTGACAAGATACAGTCTCTTGGTCTGTCGCTCGAGGTTTGGCGATCGGAAAACATCACCAAGGCAATGAAGAACTCAACGAGGAGACAAGAACTCGTAAACAGATCGCGATTTTCCTGCCTTATTTTTTTTGCTTTTCAGGCGCTGACGAAGGGTAAATGTTAGACGAACAGTGGCTGGGGTGAGGCTTTGATCGAAATCGATTATGTTGAGAATGGGTTTTCTTTATTGGAATTTTAGGTATTTAGGGTGTTAAACCTTTGCATATTCTAATCAAACTAGAATAGAAGCTGTATACTAGTTGTCGATTTTAAGATTGTTTCAACGTTATGTGTTCAAACCATCTTCCCTCTTTCATCGAATGAATATCTTGAGTCCCATCCTTTCAAAGTTCCCATGTTAATAATGGATTTGAGTTTTTTTCTTTTTGCTACGCTAAATCAGACTTATTCACGGTCAACAACGACAGGGTTTTTTGAGGTTTCTTTTTCTTTTTTCAAGCTTTTGAACGAAACAAGAAAATTTTGAAGAGATTTTAGGAAATGAAAACCTTTGAAAATCAGATCTGCGACACCGTTGAGGAGATGAAGTTTGAACCTCGTGAAGCAAAACACTGGCTATATGTATAGGATAAATAAGGGTTTATTTAAGATTCAAGTGCAGAAAATTTTTTTTATTTAACACAGTGGCTGTAGAAAATCAAATTTTTTTATGTAATATAATAATATTTAAAAAATTAAAAAGGACGATTGCATTGAATATAACAAAATAGTTAGATCTTACATTTTAAAGTTGACATCTCCTTGTACATATTTTTTGAAAACGATCCATTACATATTCAATCGTAACCTTCATAAGGGCTTCCTTTTCAACATTACAAATCAATGCATCGTTCATGTAGTCATCACCAATTTTGTTACGCAAGTCGGTCTTCAAGAGTTTCATCGTGGAAAAACATCTCTTTACTGTTGCGGTTGTGACACGTAAAACCAAAGCCGCCTTTAATAACTTGTAACCCAAAGGATAAGAACGATGTTTCCCCGTTGCCACCATCAAACGAGAAAGGTCGGCAATTCCATTCAAACTAGCAAATCGGTCATCATTATACAAAGAGTGATAATATATCTCAAGTTCACCATCAAGTTGCATTCTTTCAAAATCTTAAAATCATTTTTGTACAACTCACTCAATTTCAACAGCTTTGTTTTGTCAAAGTTAGCAAGTGAATCATAAGGACTCAAAGCCCCCATGTATTCTAGTAATTGGGAGCTTATTTCACTAAATCGGTCCTTGGTTCTATAATTTGCATGTCTAAAACCGTGTTGAAAATTTCAACTTCAAAATTATATTTATTAGTAACTTTGGTCTTACGGTGTCTCGAAGTGACATCATTTTCATTAATATCCATAATATTAATATCATGTTTATGACAAGATAAAAATACCTTTGCCAATGTTTTTTCAAACCCCGTAGCTCTCAAAATTTTAAGTGCATTCATTGTCCCTCTAACCAAAGAAGTTGCTTCTACAATATCTTGATCCTTTTTTGAAGATGTTTTGACAATATACTCGTGATGTTTAAAACTTCATGCATCAAATGTAAGTAAAACACGAACTCAAGTGTCTTGAAGTATGATAAAATACCATGTGCTTGATTTCGGTTACTTAAAGTCAATCCACCCTCTCAACATAAGCGAGAACTCCAAAAACCTCCGGAAATAAGCTCATCAAGCTTGTGATTGTCTTGTAATGTGAACTCCATCTTGTATCTCCTGCTCGAATAAGAGAAGTCTCTTGATTTAACCCTCTTATGGTTTCAAGTTAATTGTTACCAATTGCCTTTTGCACTCTTTCTCTGTAATTCTCCCATACCATGTCTTTCCTTTTACATGAAGCACATACCACATTAACCACCAAAGAAATTTGATCAAAAAGTCATTCACACCATCGTGTTTGTTTGCTACAGCCACAATCACTAACTGAAGTTGGTGTTCAATGCAATGTACATAATGTGCCGAATCATTTTCTTGTAATATCAAAGCTTTCAGATCGTTGAATGTGCCTCGCATATTACTTGCTCTATCGGAACCTTGTCCTCTTACCTATAAAAATAAGATATTAGATATAAAACAAATAATATTCAGTTAAAATACATAATAACTGATAAGCAAAAAAACTCCAATTACCTAAGGCATACTCAACTTATTACTGGTAAATACTTCATCTATGGCTTCTTTAAGAGTCAAAGAGGATGTATCCATCACGTGCACAACTCCAATGAATCTTTCCTTCACAATTCCAATGATATCGACATATCTCAATACTATAGCCATTTGTTCCTTTTTTCGATACATCACTAGATTCATCAACCAATAAAGCAAAAACATCCTTGCGAATTTCTTTGCAAATACTCAAAAATATCTTTTTTGAAAAACATTTAATAATTTCTTTTTGAGTTTTCGGGGATGTCACTTGATTATTTTGAGGGACCTTTTCTAAAGTAACATTGTAAATTGCTTCATTATGCTCTCGAATGAAAGATAGTGTATCAATGAAAAGCCCTCTAGAAAGAGAGTCACTCGACTCGTCATGACCACGAATAACGGTAAACCATTTTTCAATAAAAATCTACAAGCACCAATTGAAGTACGCAACGGAAGTTTATAGTTACTCTCCTCAACTCCAGTTTTCTTCTTAAATGCTAGACTAATAGATTGTTTTTCTTTCATTAGAAATTCACACTTTTGTAGTGCTTTGTTGTGTAAACTATCAATATTACCCACATGAACTCTCAATGCATCTTTTTTATTCCAACTATTAAAACCTTCTGTAACAAATGCATCTCTCTCACCTTGTTGTCCCACCATGTCGCCAAACAAGTAGCAAAATAAACAATAGGCTTTGTCCTCTTTTTTGATATACTCTAAGTCTCTAACCAATCAAATTCACCAACCATCCAACAACAAAACGTCTCTTTTTCTTACCTATTCTCTTTGATGGAAATATATGACCCCTTGTTTGACAAGGTCCTTGAAGCAAATACGTCCTTCTTATTTCATCTCTTTGATTTGAATTATAAGTTGTTATCCTAGGTCTATCCGCTGGGTCCCTTGGAAGATCCTTCAAATCAAAACTTGCAATTGGAGTTGTAGTTGTAGATAGCGGACCTTGTGATCTTTGTGGAATTACATTTACATTAGAAATCGAAGGGATTGATTCATTGGAACATGGTCTTTTGGAAGATCCGTCAACACTTTTATTAAAACATTGTGATCTCTTTAAAAAAAATACAAAATACTACTCTACAATGGAAACAACAAAGTAATTTCAATTCAATTAATCAATGCAAACAATCAATGGAATAACCAATAGAAACAATCATGGAAACAAGTCAATAAGTAAAAAACCTAATTTTCAAGCAAAACAACTACTAATTTCACCAAGATAATAAGTCATTTCAAGAAATAAACAACTAATTTCATAAACCTCAAAAAATACATACTTACTTATTTCATTCTAGGGCTTGAAGAGAACTCAAAATTGGTTTACAAAGAGGCTCTTTCTAGTAATTTCGAGTAGCAAAACAATAGGAAAATGTTAATTTCAAGTACCAAAATTGGTGACCTTCCTTGCGTTTTTTTTATCGAGTACAGAAGTAACGACATGAGGTTTTCTTTTTATTTTTGCGTTTTGACGAACTCAGAAGGAAGCAGGCAAGTAGCGCTGCAGCAACTTTCATTCCCGCTTCTAATTTTCTTTCTTCTTCTAGGATTCTACTTCTAGGCTGAACTATACACATATAGGCTACTTTTAAGGCAAAAGTGAGTAGTGGCCTGTGCCATTGTGGGCATAATCCCAATTCCACCACTGATTTAACATCATCCAAAAAAATATGATCAAATAAACAGTTAATAGTTATCTTTAGCGAACCAACCATGAATGGTCAATTTGACACATTTCAATTTTTTTTATTTTTTCATTTGTATAATTATTGGTCGAATATAGTGTGAAAATCTTAAAGTATCCCATGAATGATCGGTGAGTATTAAAACAACATTTATTATATATCAGTTTTTTAGTCTATTCTTTTCGTTAAAATTAAAATAGTGAAAAACATCAAAATAGCCCATGATTGGTGAAAAACATTAGAATGGCTCATTAATTATCAACGACTATTACAAGGCTATTATATATATATATATATATATATATATATATATATATATATATATATATATATATATATATATATATATATATATATATATATATATATATATATATATATATATATATATATAGTAAAGATCAAATGAGAACCAATATTTTCATGAGAACCAAGGAACCAATTATTGACCACTAGATCAAAAAAATGGAAGGCCAAGATGATGGATGGCAATTTTGTAATTACTATTTTTTTCAATGGTACATTTAACTATTTAAAAAAGCAATCAAGGGTAATATATGTATAGAAATACCAATCAGATCCTAGTAAACAGGAAACACCCCAATTTACGCTTCTCTCTCTCTCTCTCTCAATTCACGGCTTCTCTCTCTCTCTCTTCACTCTCTCGATCTCTCTTTCTCCCCAATTCACGATCATCCATCTTTACCAGTTACCACACATCACCTACGCACCACCACCATCAGTTCACCGGCGACTTCTCTATTCACCGCCGCCGTCACCAACATACAACGCCTAAATCAGTTCCCCTCTCTCTATCTTGTCTTCCCCACCGTCTCCTTGCCCTAACCACTGCTTCTTCTTTTTCCTCACTGCTCTTCGATCACAGAACCCTAATTCGAGGTTTGTTCTTATCAAGTTACCTATACAAAATCAGAAAATTTGACAAGCTATAAGATGTTTGCGGATCAAATCGTCCTGTTGAAGCTCTTCAAACGAGTGTCTTGGATCTGGTTTCGAAAGTGAAAGGACAAATTAGGCATCTGGAACCGAATTCGAGGTTTTTTCTTATCAAATTATTTGATTTGTTTGTTCTTTTTCCGATCTCGTGCTATTTTAATTGATAGACTTCGCCGGGATTTGCAAGATATGTTGAATGAATCTATAAATGTGGCAGGAAATAGACAATCAACAGAAACCGAATCATACGTATCAACTTGAGTATGATTTTAACGCTAATGAATACGAATCGATTTACTTGTGTTTGTGAGATTCGTTAAACTGTTATTGATCGACTTCTTTTTCTGTTTCTTTCCTATTGCCAGCTTGTTAGAGGTAATAGATTGCATAATCGAAGGGGCTCAGAATCCGTTTTATATGTGTCCATACATGATCGGAAATCGAGTAATTAAGACTGCTGCACCACCGCACCTATCATCCGGTACCATGACACTTTTTCTTAATCGAGTAATTAAGACTGCTTCAATTAAAGTTCTTGTCTTGGGATTTTTTATTTTCCGCTTTTTGATTCATTTTGTTTGATTTCAGAATAAACAAATATGGTTGAGTATTCAGAAGAAAGCAAACATTTGAGGTATGAAGAACTGTTTTTTGATTCATCTTTTTCTCTTGGGGATTGATTATCTTGCTGATTCTTTACCGGAGGTCAACCTTTATTCATATTTTTGTTGAATCTCATGTTTTTTCTTTATGTTAATTCTTAACTTCCCATCTCCATTCATTTCTGGATTGGGTCTTCCACTTACACAATTACCAATCATTTATGAGAAACAGCCGGATAATCAATCCCCAAGAGAAAAAGATGAATCTTGTACATGCATACATATATGTGCATATACGTGCATATGTGTATATGCATGTGTATATGTGCACATATGTGCGTATGTCTATTCAAAATTATGTGCACATATGCATATGTACATCAATTTGTTCATATACACACGTGTACGTATTTGTGCATATGTATATCAATTTGTGCACATGCATACATATATGTGCATATACGTGCATATGTGTATATGCATGTGTATATGTGCACATATGTGCATATTTCTGTTCAAAAGTATGTGCACATATGCATATTGTAACACCACGTTACTTTCGGTAAGTATTTTTAGGTTAATCGTAATGTAATTATGATTTAATAAGATGTTAAATGTGTTTGGAAGGTTAGAATACCTTTCGGGTAAAGTTTTCGCACGAAAAACGCCAAAAAAGGCTTACACGGGTCGTGTAACTTTCGGAAAATTCATGTCTTCCGGTTACTGTAGCAGAACACGGGCGGTGTGTTAAATTAACATGGGCACTGTAGCGGAACACAAGCCGTGTAAATTTAACACGGGCCGTGTTACGCGCGCAGATCCACTTTTTATATGCGATTTTTAGCCATTTTGGGTATTTTCTCTCAGACCAAAAACCTCCAAAACCCTAGAAAATATTTCCCAATCATCTTAGAACCAAATTGGAAGGCTAGAACTTGATGGATTGAAGTAATGTTCGGTATTTCACTTCTTGAAGGTAAGTTTATCTGTTTTAGCTCTTTTGAACGGTTGATTTGGGTGATTTGGGTTGGGTTCGAGTGGTTAGGAAGAACCACCTGTGATTAGTTGAAATTGAGTGTATAGCACATGTTTGGATGTTCTAAAACACTCCTAATCTCGAGTATTAACTGAAGAGAGCAAGCTTTAAGCTTTGATGGTGGAAAAATAAGATCTTCACCTCTATTTGGTGTGTTCTTCATGGGAAGAACTAAGGACTGAAATTTCAGTCATGATTCAAGTAGTTTTAAATGTTTATTCAGTAGCAAACATGTTCTTAGTAGTAAGAATATACATTTGAAACAAGTGATTTTGATGAATTTGTGAAATTTGGGGTTTTTGGCTCAAGAACCCTAGATCATGAATTTGTATGATTCAGTTGATGAAAATGGGTTTGAATGAGTCCCATATGTAGTATTTTATGAAGAGAATCAGTAGTAGTAGTCAATTTCAAACAATTTCAGTTTTTAGACAAAAATGTGAAAATTGGAATTGTTGGAAAATGGCTGGAATTACCAATTCCATGGTTTAAAACTCAAGTAAATGAAAGGGTTTTGCCATATAATGATACCAAATGATTAAGAAGTGAAATAAGAACTTAATACATGAAAACATGAAGCTACAGTGTAACAATTGGACTGAATTGGGGGTCTGTAGCAAGAGCATGGGTCGTGCTCTTTTGGCACGGGTCGTGCTCCCCCTGCAGAGTGAAAGTAGGTTGCTAAAAGTCCATGCACGAGTCGTGCTCTTTATAGGGCAAAATTTGCACGAGTCATGCACTTGATCAGGGGCTTTTGAAGTTTAAATTTGATGCTAGGCATGTCCGATTGACTTCAAACTTTAACTACAAGTCCATGATAGATTGAAAAGTCATGGAAAAATATTGGAATGAGAATACGACCTCCCGAGGGCACTGTAGACGAATACGTGTATGTCGGGAAAGTATAAAAGTTCTAGAAAGATGGTAAAGGAATATTTATCATCTAAATATGATTTGTAGTTGTATTACATTGAACTCTTGCGTAGTAGAGTCAACTGAATTGGTGGTTAACCTATTATCATTTGGTATATAAATGAATGAATAGGTACCGGACAAGTGCATTGATAAACATGTGCAAGAAGGCAAAGACTAACGGGATACAATTGCAGCAAGTATTCGGGTGAGTAATCTCACTTATATCATATATGATATGTGTTGATTGGACTGTTACAGATTGAAACAGCCTTGGGGGATGAAATTGACAGTTTTAAAGATGCAATAATACGACAATACCAGATAAGCCGTGAGTCTGAGAAAGACAAGAACGAAGTTGTGAGTCAATAATACGACAATACCAGATAAGCCGTGAGTCTGAGTAAGACAAGAACGGAGCTGTGAGTCTATAATACGACAATACCAGATAAGTCGTGAGTCTGAGAAAGACAAGAACGGAGCTGTGAGTCAATAAAAGACAATACTGGATAAGCCGTGAGTCAATGAAATGACAAGAACGGAGCCGTGAGTCTAGGCGAAAGCGGGGCAAACTCGTGAGCCATATGTGATTACTAGACAACAGTGGGGTAAACTCGTGAGTCTTTTGTTATTATGTATTATGGATCCGATATCCATATGTTATTATCGTTCATCCTGTAAGGCTAGGAGATTGGATGTGAAATCCTAATAGATATACGATCAGCCGGTGAGGCTAAGAGTTTGGATCCGATATCCAAATATATACAGTTAGTCGATGGGGCTATAAAATGGGACTTGATATTGAAATAACGAGTAGAAATAGACTTAACCTGTATAGAGAATTGTACATGATTGTATTTCTTATACATGTTATTTGCAGATATGATTACTCACAGGGCTTTATAGCTCACGTTATTTGTTAAATGTCCCTGCAGGTTAGCATGACCCTGATAAGGGAAAAGATAAAGTCCATGACTAAAGAAGTGGACTCGTAGATGCTGTCAGTAGCAGTCCGGCTTAGAAGGAGGTTACTATATTTGTATACTCCTTGATACGCTTGTACCCGTTTATACTAAAATATACCCCTTTTTATACGGTTTTGTATATTGGGACCTATGTTTTAAATGAAAAATTTTCAGGGGTGTTTTTGTTTTAAAAGCCGGGTGTTACACATATGTATATCAATTTGTTCATATACACACGTGTGTGTATTTGTGCATATGTATATCAATTTGTGCACATGTATACATATATGTGCATATACGTGCATATGTGTATATGCATGTGTATATGTGCACATATGTGCATATGTCTGTTCAAAAGTATGTACACATATGCATATGTATATCAATTTGTTCATATACACACGTGTGCGTATTTGTATATATGCATAAATAGATGTGCATTGGTTCATATGTGTATATGCATGTATGTATTTATTTTAATGTTTTTGAATATACATTTATATTAGTTTTTATTAATGTTTTGCAGATTTTGAAGAATTTTTCAATCAAATTGAAGAATTGAAAAGTGACAAACTAAAACAATGAAGATATCATGAAATTTTGTTGTTTTTTATATTTTTTGTATGTATTGTTCATTATTTTTAATAAATTTTTATGTATCGTTCAAAACAGTTGTATATTATTGTTTTTAATAAATCGATTTTTTGTTGGTTGCATTCATAAAATAATATGTATATATGAATTTCGAAAATATGCATATATGCACCTACAAATATGTATATATATATACACCTACAAATAAATAAATTTACGTGCATATATGCACCTGCAAATATGTATATATGCACCTGCGAAAATTTGAAAATCTAAAAACGAATATTCGATTTATAAAAACGAAAGTTTGATTTTTTTTTTTTGAAATTTGAATATTCAAATCTAATAGGCTTAATTTTAGGAGATGGTTATTGTTGTTGCCAAAAATAAAAAAATTCAGTATTAAATGAGTTTTGTTAAATGACTATCATGCCCTTTTATGATTCAACCAATCAGAAAGAGTTCTCTGGTTCTCATGAAAATATTGGTTCTCATTTGATCCTGACCCTATATATATATATATATATATATATATATATATATATATATATATATATATATATATATATATATATATATATATATATATATATATATATATATATATATATATATATATATATATATATATATATATATATATATATATATATATATATATTGCAAGTTAGGGATAAATCCTATTACACGGGTACGTAATATACTACAGCCTAGCTAGGTACATATGGGACTGCTCGGTCGTTATACCGTTGAACCTTCCCTTTCTCCAAGTAGATGCTGCACAGAGACTAGACCCGCACACGCAATCGGCAAACCCTGGCGCATAGCACACGCCCACCCCGTAAGGACGCCCTGCAGGCAACTGACTACTGGTTAAACCAGCAGCCCCGGGTACTCACAACACCGCCTAGCACAGAGGCCGCAAACTAGGCATTAATATCTTTAGCCTTCATTTGCGTGGAGTGAGGCTAGAACCCACAACCTCTCCTAGGAGAGGCAAGGGCCTTAGCCATTCCAACCAACGATGATGTGTGTGTGTGTATATATATATATATATATATATATATATATATATATATATATATATATATATATATATATATATATATATGGTTAGGATCAAATACATTTAACAATTATTGTGTGAGTGTAGGACCAAATGTGGTGCGTCCGATCGGAATGATCAATGGTGTTAGATTCAAGGGCCTAATTGTAAATTTATAACAATTAATTAATCAGAATTTACAATTAAACCCCTAAAAAGGGTATTTTAGTCTATTATTCAAATTTTAAAAAAGGAATCCCGTATTTATCTCGTAATTTGGTGAGATTTTTCTTTCGAATTATGATGAACACGTTTTATCTCCTGATGTTGTTATTTTTCCTATTTTCCAAGAATGTTAAGTAGAAAAGAATGTACAATTTACGTATTTTAGTTTGGCCTTTTGACACACATATTTTTGAAGAATATAGTTAATATTGTACTTTTTTTTTGCATATTCTTCGAGAATGTAGTATATTTTATACATTTTTTTACAAAATAGTGTATGAAGTTTGGTGTGATTATATGTTCATACTCCGAGAATGAATCCTCCATTTAGTAATATGTTGACAAATCTTCGGGAAAACCTTCTTAGCACTCAATTAAATACATAAAACAATGGCTAATTGACTTATTTAGTGATAACTATTTGTATGTTACAAACATGTTTAAAAACACACAATTCTATGAAAATACTGTCAAAATTCTCTCATAAACAATGTGGCAAACTCCTAACCCAGAAAACCATTCTTCAAGAATGAATTTATGACTTCATTCTCCGAGAATACATATTTACTTCTTATTTTTCACGTTCATTCTCCAAGAATGCATCTTTATTTCTTGTTTTTCACGTTCATTCTCAAAAAATGCATTTTTACTTCAACAAGAATTTTACACGTTCATTCTTCGAGAATCAATATACATTTGTGTAGCGAATCTGTAACTCGTAAATTAAAATATAAAAATGCAAATCCTTTTACCTAAAATAAAAATAAATTTTATAACCGATGCAAAAGCTAATATCAAAACAGATTAATGCAAAACCTAAAATATGGGAACTAAAAGTAAAAACAATAACATATTACTTAGAAAAAGGTAAGAAATTAGATATTTAAAGTTGAAAAAATAACATCCACCGTAATAAAAATTAGTAACAGTGGTTTATGCCTTAGACAAATTGTGAAAATTGACCTGCAGTCTTCAAGAAATTATTCTATTACTTAAATGGCGTATTTTTTTGAACGTAACATGAACCTTTTTTTTTCCGGGTTGTCACGCGATTTGTTGGTTTTTTTTCCGGATTCCCTAATTTCGGGTTGGTTCGCGGGTTGTCGGGCTGCTCCGTTTTTTTTTAAATTCTTTTATTATTTGTTGTTCCCCACTGCTTCTTTCTTCTGCGATTCTTGCCGTTTTATCTTCTTAGTTTCGTCGTTGTGTTACTTCCTATGCCGCTATGGTGAATACCCGTCGGCAACGGGTTCTTGCATCGTAATCGGTTGTCTGTCGTCTCTGCATGTGGGTGGGCTGCTCTCCTCTTTCATCGGCGTCTTTCTGACTGTTGTTTGCGAAGGTTACATCTTCAACTTCGTTTTCCGATGCTTGAACTTTCGATTGTTGGTTTTCTTTCCATGGATATTCCGACTAGGGCTACGCGAAGGTTTAGTTGCTGAAATAGATAAAGTCGCTGATGCTGTTTCCGTAACTTTAGGACCAAAAGGTATTTCAGTTTCCTTTCAATTTGCAACACGTTCTTCTTACATTAAGAGTGACGTTTGATCCTAATCAAACTTTCGCTGACCCACTCCAGATTTCGTCATCGAAATTCACCGGCGCAAATCGATTGATCGGTTAGCCCTAAATCGATTTGGTTATATATATATATATATATATATATATATATATATATATATATATATATATATATATATATATATATATATATATATATATATATATATATATATATATATATGTACAAGTTCAAATGAGACCATGTAAATTTTGTAAGACCGGGAGACTCAATACTAACCACTCATTTTAGAGATCAAAAAATAAAAAAAAATAAAATAGGCTAAAATAATGAGAATTTTCAAAAAAAAAAAATTCTACTTAATTTCGCTACTTATACAATCTAAAAAAATTTAAAAAAAAAAAATTCGAAAAAAAACCTGGAAAAATGAAAAAAAATATTCTATTAGAATATTGCTGGATGTTGCATATTCTAATAGAATATTACACAAACTAGTGTAATATTCTACTAGAATATGAAAAAACGCTAATTTTTTTTATTTTTTATTTTATTTTTTTTTAATTTTTTTAATTTTTTTTGAATAAAAAAATGACGAAAATAATAAATAAATATATTTTTTTTCAAAATTTTTCATTTATTTTGCATTTTTTAATTTTTTTTTGTTTTACACCCAAAATGAGTGGCTAAAAATGCGTCTCCCGGTCTCACGAAATATAATAGTCTCATATGAACCTAACCCTATATATATATATATATATATATATATATATATATATATATATATATATATATATATATATATATATATATATATATATATATATATATATATATATATATATATATATATATATATATATATATATATATATATATATATATATATATATATATATATATATATATATATATATATATATATATATATATATATATATATATATATATATATATATATAGGGCTAGGTTATAATAAGAATGACAATTATTGTGTTACCTTGTAACCAAATCCTGGCCATTAGATTTCATTCTCGTAACAATGAAAAAAACACATTCTTAACAGAATAAGTTTTTGACATAATGAGTTCTAACCATTCTTAACAGAATGAACTAAATTTTGTACATTCTTAAAAGAATGTGTTTTAAATGAGTGGTCCAGATTGAGTTTCAAGGTTACACAATACTTGTATGGATATATTTGATCCTATCCCTATATATATATATATATATATATATATATATATATATATATATATATATATATATATATATATATATATATATATATATATATATAATTTTCTTTATTCTTCGTTCTTTTATAATTACTTTGTAGTTCATGAATATTACTTTTTTTATTCTTTGTTAATTAAGACATAGGAATTTATAAATTCTACCCACCAAGAATCTCGAAATTGCTTATTGCAAGGTAATTGTTACAACACATGTTCTTTTTCCATGTTTTTTCTCATGTTTTGTTTCAGTTTTAGGGCTATACAATAATCAAATAAAGATTCAAATTTTTGTTAGACTGCAGCTATACTGTGATTCTAAAAGTCATGTTTTTCATTCCTTTTAACTCGGTCTTGTGTGAAAAACTTGAAGACGAAATGAAGGTGACCCTTCCACAAAAGCCTCAGACGTTGCTATTTGATATGAATTATCCTCATTTATGATTGTTGGTGGTTCAGGGGACAGTTGTGGAAGGGGCACTACAGAAGATATTTGAAGGTAAAATTACTGAAATACCCTTTATGTGTTTACTTTCCTCTTTACCTTTTCGTATAATGCTCATGACTCATGAGAATTTTTTCGCTTTGCAGAAAAGATACGATGAAAAATGGAT
This sequence comes from Cichorium intybus, assembly GCA_023525715.1. Taxonomy (NCBI): domain Eukaryota; kingdom Viridiplantae; phylum Streptophyta; class Magnoliopsida; order Asterales; family Asteraceae; genus Cichorium; species Cichorium intybus. Next base: position 129,045,811 of record CM042011.1, on the reverse strand, counting down.
GAAACATACACTTGGGTAAGTTAATCATCTCTTTACTTATAATTGTATCATTTATGGACATGGGATAAAATTGTCATTTAGTCTCATTTAAGGGTAAAATTGTCATTTATTCATCTGAATGCTCAATATACAAACCCGGGCCCAATAATTTAAGCAGCTCTTTTTTAAAACTATGATCATGTCTAGCTTTAGAATGTAAGTTGATATATATTTATTTTAATTGAAAATTTCAGGCATGGTTTGAAACAGGAGTTGGTGGTTTGTATAATGATGCCACCTGGGGTTTCAAGACTGCAGCCAGTTCCAGTTTCACTTTCATAGATCAGACTTCAACTAATGTTTCAGGAGTAGGGGTAGGAGTGTAGGACAGGAATATAAACTTGGAACATACCTCTATATTCAGATGGAATACTGCCCAAGGTAAGTTACTTTCTATTTTTTGTTTTAAAATTACTAAAACAGGGCCACTGTTTTAGACTTTGGAAAATGAGTTTTTAATCTTTTATCTTATTGCAAGAAACTGCAACAAACTTTCATTTATTGTTAATCATAGCATCCTACTTTCATTTCTTTTCGTTGCAGCATTGTACTTTTAATTTTTTTCTTATGACATTAAGAATCTATATGTGACGTAGAAGGGCATTGTCGTCATTTTTTGCATGATGGTATATTTAATTACCCTTAAACTTTTGCGGTTCAGGTTGTCAAGGAGCGATTATATTAGCTCTTATTCCTGGGCCAACATATTGAAAGTGCTTCTCATGGGACTTTGGATATGAAAAAATGAGGGAATTGTGAAATCCATGAGAATAGATATGGAGACTACAGGTTCATATAAAAATAAAACTGTTCTTTTTATACATCCCTTTCATTTTTCGTTGTTATTTTTTTGAAATTATTTTTAACTAACAATTAAAGTATTGAATCATAGAACTTATTAAAGGATCATTATACTATGCTTCTACCTTCTTTAGTCTACTACATAATATCCCCCATTACAATTGCTGCAATTTCTTTCTTTACTATTGGTATCTGGTCTATAGTTTTGTTGATGTTTCAAATTACATGGAGAAGTCAGATGAGTGAAGAATTTAAACACAAAATAGAAACAATAGAAAGTTCACTAAGCACGTTTGGGTTAATTTTAGTTTTAAATGAAACCTTTTTTTAGTTACTATAATTATTGCTCTTTGAAGTTGTACTTACTTGCATCTTTGAAGGAACTTGGAAGAAAATTACGGTGTGTGAACTCAAAGGCAGGCCCGATCATAATTGTGTATTTGTTTTAAACCAAACCTCAATTAAATGTTGGTTTTAATGCTTATTATATTTTCCAGAGTTTTAGGGAGAAAGAGTGAAACAAATCATGAGAGAATTGATGCATTAAGGACTGTATAGATGCATCAAAAGCGTCCGGATTCAAAGCCTGTTATAGAAGATGAACTTAGAGGGGCAAATGAAGGTAATTTGGCAATACTCTTTGATAAGTATTTTATATGTTCATTAAATTAGGCGATAATTATAGAAAGTAGCAATGGAATTAACTCTTTTTATCGACATATGCAATTTACATTATTTTTTTTAACAATATAGCAATTTCCTCGCACTTCTTTACCCACAATATCGCCTACATAAAGCTTTCCGTACATATAATAACAACATACATACAGTTCGTTACTCCCTATCCCGGTAAACTTACATTTCTTTTCTGATTATAGCAATATTTAACAAATGAAGTTCATTGTTAATGTACGTTGCTTTGATTGGTAAAAAAGTGTAAGTATGTTGCTATTATATGTAAAAGAATATAAGTATGTTGCTGTTGTGGGTAAAAAATAGTACAATGCATATATGAATAGCAAAACCAAAGTTAGTTATGGGACACTTTTATCGAAATAAATTTCGATTTTAGCATTGAAGTTTGCAAAAAAGTTCATTAATAGCATCGTACTTTGAAAAATGAATTCATACGACATTTCTGGGAAAAAAAATTCGATTTGTGCATTGAACTTTGCAAAAATAATTTCATTAATACCATTGTAGGAGAAGTTTCATTTTTTACATTAAAGCTCATTTATAGGATTTTTTTTGGAATAAATATTGATTTTAGCATTTAAAAAATGACTTCTTTCGACATCTTTTTGGATAAACTGAGTGTAACGCCAAGATACTTTATTATATAATTATAATAAAAGGGTAAATTGGTCATTTTACCTTGTAAGGGTAAAATGGTCTTTTGGACAGAAAAGTATTTGGTTTGAAATAATATTTTAAGTTTTGGACTTAAAATGTTATAAAAAACTGATTTTTGGTCGTTTTACCGAAAAAGGGTATTTTGGTCATTTGACCAAGTCAACGACCAATTATGTAAAAATATTGTTGGTTGTGGCCAAAATGTAAGAAATGGAAGTTTTATTGTAATAAAACTTGGTTATTGTGGTCAAAGTTCAAGAAATGGAACTTTAGGACCAAAAATGTAAATTTTTGGAGTATAAATATTGAGAGTTTGACTCTCCTCTTTGACCAGCTCATTGTGCAGCAACGGGAGAAGGTTTCAAGGTGCGATTTCTGCAGGAGATCATGAAATTGAAGCAAGAACTAGGAACAATTGTTGGAATGGGTGATTTCCAAGCAATTAAGGTTAGTTTTAACCAAGTTCTTGATGGTGTTCTATAAAGGTTTTATAGAAACTGAAATTTATGAATTTCAGTTGTGATTATGTGATTAAATTGGTTTATTACTTCCCTTAAGTCATTAGAATGAGGACTTAACTAAAGAAAGTGGAAGTAGGTTGCTATTAGTGATGAATTTGAAGTTTGGGGTTGTTAGAATCTAAGAACCCTAATTCTTCATTTTGATTGATTTGGTTGTTTTGGATGGTGGAAAACCTTGTCAAGGTATAAGGTTTTAGTCCTAGAACAAACCCCAATCGATTAAGGACCTGATTAAGGCCTTAATGGACCAAAACTGCTTGCTACAGTGCATAAATCGCGGCTGGACAGGAGGCACCTGCAGGTGCCAGGCGCGGTGCGCCCAAAAGCCTGGCGGGGTGCGCCCAGGCGCAGTGCGCCCATGCCTGGGCGGGGTGCGCCCCTCAGACAGGAACTTTGAAACGCTATCTTTTGCGTTGCTTGTCCGATTAAGCCCAAATTTGAACCATAGGTGTATTATGGTCTGAAAAGTTTGGGAAAATTTTTAGATTGAGTTTTCGACCCCTCGGGGGCACTGTAGACCGATCCGAATGTCCCGGTGAATAGTAAAATCCATATAAAGTTAGTAAACGGAAAGTTTATTAACTAGGCATTGTTTGTAACAATGTTTTATTGAACTCTAGTGTATTAGAGTTAGTTGAAATGGGTATTAACCTATAATTATGTTGAAAATGATTAAATTATAGGTGCGGGACAAAATTCTACGGATCGTATCGGAAAGCAAGGAACAACAAATTAGTTGTAATAATCCTTCAGGTGAGTGATCTCACTGATACCATATGTGATATATGATGATTGAGTTGTTACAGGTTGAAACTGATTGTGGGACGAAAAAGATACGTTTGAAGAGACAAGATCGGATAAGCCGTGAGTCATTGCGATGACAAGAACGGAACCGTGAGTCTAGGCAATAGCGGCTAATCCGTGAGCCTCAACTAATTCTGGATTTTATATCCAATGGGTACGGCCTACGGGCAATGATTTCTGGATTCTTATATCCAATGGGTGCGGCCTATATGGCTATGAATTTTGGATTGTATATCCAACCGGTGCGGCCTCCGGGCTATGTCTCCGATGCGGCCTTCGGGCTATGATTTGTTGCGGCCTGTTGGCTATGACTCCGGTGCGGCCTTCGGGCTATGTCTCCGATGTGGCCTTCGGGCGAGGACTCCGGTGCGGCCTACGGGCTATGTCTCCGATGCGGCCTTCGGGCTATGATGTTTAGTGCAGCCTGTTTGGCTATGATTTTGTTACAGGTACACGGTACAGCCTGTTTGGCTATGATATTGTTACAGGTACATGGTGCAGCCTTTTGGCTATGATATCGGGTTATCAAACCTAGCTGGTGCAGCCTGCGGGCTATGAATTGTATATTGATAATGTTTTGATGCAGCTTATATAGCTATGATACAGTGTACGGCTTAAATAGCCATGGTATACAGTGCAGTCCGATGTGACTGAGAGAGATGGGACATAAATAGTTGTATATGGTTATACGTGTAAATAACTGACGTGGTTGGATAATTGCAGGTTATCATGTTATAGTCTGTAAGACTATAATTTAGGATGTGAAATCCTAAGAGATATTCGGTCAGCCAGTAAGGCTAAGAATTTGGATTCGATATCCAGACAAATACATGATTGTATTTAATACGTGTTATTTGTAGATTTGATTATTCACTGAGCTTTGTAGCTCATACCGTTTGTTACTGTCCCTGCAGGTTAGCATGATACTGATAGGGGACAAGATAGAGTCCGTGACTCGTGAAGTAGGACTCGTAGATGCTGTCAGTAGCAGCCCGGCTTTAAAGGAGATTATGGTATTTTATACTCTCCTTGATACACTTGTACCCGTATTTATTAAAATATACCCCTTGTTATGGTTTTATGTATTGAAACCTGTGTTTTAAATGAAAATTTTTTCAGGGGTGTTTTTGTTTTAAAAGCCGGGTGTTACAAGTTGGTATCAGAGCCGAGGTTTAAGTGAACTAGGTGTCTATAGAGTAGATTCCTGGACTTAAACCCTGAAACAGTAGACATGATGAACTGTTAGGTGTATATAGTTGTTAGTATACATATATAACCTAACTATTGCTGACTTCTAACGTATAAGAAGTATGAGCAGCGGGTATTACTGGGAGGAATTTAGTGCGTGTCACTTTAAGAGGCGGATCAGCCTTTTCTCAAGACTCCATCGAACGAGGGGCAACGAGACAAGTAGCGGAAAAATCCACATGACGAGCAATGTTAGCTGATGTGGTCAAGTAAATGAAACGGTTGCTCACCTTGATTGATATTCAAGGTGAAAGAACAGTAGTTGAGACTACGTGAAAAGCAGTGGACTTCTCAGAAGAAGTTGTCACAAATTGGGTCCAACCTTATAGGGAAAGGACCAAAACAGAGCCACTATGTATAGTGATCAGTGCAGGAAAGGCACTAAGGAAAATTGTAGAGTTGAGACTCTACCGTGACATGTTGAAATTGCAGATGATAGGAGCAGATTGCTCGAGCTTGTTGTATGGGACGGAAGTGGTTCCAGTGTGGAACTATAGATCACTTCTTATTGAAATACTCACGTGCTGAATGTGGAGTGACGGGTGATGAACCCAGGAAAGAAAGAAGGAACGAATGGTCGAAAAGGACCCATGGTACCATGAGCATCCCAGTAGATTGTGGGAGAAGCTCGTGAGGAGACTGATATGGTCGTAGATATCATCGTTCTGAATATAACTCGTGTATGTTATATTTGATCCATGAAGCTATGCTTTGGATCGATGATTCGATGTTTTGTTTGAATTTTTCATCAATGATTTTGGATGAAATATTTGAAATAGCTATTGTAGATAGCAAGTATGTTCAAGATATTGAACACCTGGAAAGTAGTCTGCCTAAGATTTACGGGACCCTTTTCCCTATGAATCTGAAGCCGATGACTACCAGTGAATCTGAAGCAGTTGTGCTTATGAATTGGTTAGCAATGAATTATGCTAACATGATTTGTAGAAAAATGAACATGATGGTTCAGAAAGCAGAAATGAACGGATGAAAATCCATGGTGAATGACCGTTGTTGAGAATACCGGCTAGCTTCTTTGCTTAAACTCGGAAAAGAGTTAGTAAAGGAATGATGTTGTAGTTGGCATGCGTGGTATGGGCCAAGCTTAATAAAGTGGTGAAAATAGTGTACTACTTTAACTAATTTTCGGATGATTTTTTTTGAAAAGAACTTCCAAGATTTCTGCCAGATTGGCAAGAAGAGCTTATGATTAAGCTGGTATTGGGAGCCGTTCCTGTTATCTAGGCTCTGTATTAATTGGCCTCTGCAGAGATGGCAGAGTGGTAAAACAATTGGAAGAAATTGTTTTAAAATTGGGATCTCATGTGACTGTAGTGTCATCAGATGGAGCCCTATCTGCTTGAAAAGAAGAAAGATAAGTTAATGTGTATGTCCATTGACTACTGAGAATGTGATATTCTCGAAACCAGATTAAATATGAGGTACATTGTACCAGATACTGGAGTTACTTCACTGAGTTCAGTGATATGTAAATTCTCCAAGTATGAAAATTTGGTTAAAAGAAGTTTCAACTCTTTGGGCATGATAATACTGCCAAAGATGATGAACTAAATCCAGTGGGATAGATGATGTGGTAAAACTAGAACCGCCTGAGGAATCCGACTGAAAATTGTAGTTCCTTGGATTGGCGGGTTATTATAGGAGAGTTGTAGAAAACTGCTCCTTGATTGCTGGTTAGCCTATTAAAGTTGACCAAGAAAAGTGTAAAGTCTGAGTGGTAGAAAGATCACAGATATGTTGTAAAGGTTTGGAATGAACCTTGTGTGAACCTCTAACATTAGCAATGATGCTAAGTAGAGAAGATGGATTGGATCATTGAAAGGTATCCAACGTTGACTGTGAATGCATGAGATTGCGGTAGCAGTTATGAACGTGGCGTTTAAGCTTTGGAAACACTACTTGTATGGTGTAAAGCTTATAGCAATAAGATCATAAAAGTTGAAATACTTAATTGATCAAAAGAAACGGAAGATGAGATAGCAAAGATAGATGGATTACTTAGAGATTTCGGGTATGAAATCTTGTACCATCTCAGAGAGGCATATGTGGTTACAGATGCCTTGAATTAGAAAGAGTAACCTTTGTAGGTTACATCCACATGCGTGAACGTGGCAAATTGATTACCTGAGTTGATTCGGGTAGCACAGGAAGATGTGTGCAAGTCTGAAAAAGTGAAAAGTGAAGAAATGATTGAAAAGTAGCGGAAGTTGGTTGGAATATCACAGTGATTTAACTTCCGTGGCGGTTGTAAATGTGAGTTCCAAAGCCAAGTGAAATATAAAAATCATCTTGAAAAGATGCATTTTGTATCAGATATGCAGCATACCCGGGGCGATACCAAACTGTATAGGTCGATAAAACCTATGTGTTGGCGGCCGGGGCTGAAGAAAGACATGTGAAAAGTGTTTGACTTGTGTGTAACTACAGTCAAATCATTAGAAGTATGTGGACTGTTGGTCCCAAAAATGAAATGGGACGAAAAATATCATAGACTTTGTAGTAAAGTCTTTGCAAATACCGTATGGGTATGACACCATATGGGTGAATTGCAGGTTGATTGATGAAATCAGTGTATGTTTATACTGACTAAGAAGAAATTAAGAGTGGAAAAGTAGTGAAAAACTACAAAGATAAAGAAAATTGTTGACGTGCACTACAGGTGACGACTGTATCGGATCGAGATACAAGAATTATTTGCTGAATTTAGCATTAATTCTTAAAGTTTTTAGCTCAAAAGTACGAGTAAGTACTGTGTGCGAATCCTAGATGGATTGATGAGGTGAAATAATGATGCAAACCTTAGGAATTATGCCTGAAATCGGCATAACAGACCCTAGTGGAAAACTAGATGACCGTCTATTCGTGGTAGAAGTTGTAGATTAGTATAGGTATTATACTAGTGTTTTATTGACTCGTAGGAAGCATTGCATAGACTACCGTGATGTACGCCGATTTGCTAGATAGAAGTTGGGGTGAAGCTGTTGACTAAACCTGAGATTGTATCTCAAACAGAAGAAAAGATTTGGCAAGGTCGAAAAAGCTTGAAAATAGACCAAGATCGACAAGAGTAGTATGTGGATTGTCGAGTAAAACCATTGAAAACCCAAGTAAGGGAAGAAAGTGGAACTCAAAGTGACCCTCCGGAAAGACTAGAAATTGATGTGGGACAAAAAGGGAAGATGAGTCCTTGTTGGTTGGACCTTTTCGTATGTCCCAAAAGCAAGAATTGCAGTGTATTGATTGAATATCCTTGATGAATTTCAAGATGATTGTAAATGTTTTCTATGGGTCTCAGGGTTCTGAGAACATAGATTGATAATTGCTAACGAATCCCTCATGTTGAAATGAGGAAGATAAGTGATTATGGTACCCGGGACAACCGGATGAGTGATATGCGCGTGGTGATGTAACCACGAGATACGAAGATTGGTATGGTTAAAGAGCTGTAGCAAAAACCATGAAGGTTTCCATATGATATGAGAAACCGGAATTGTAACGAGAAAGAATTACCCTCGTTTGTTTGTATGATTTCGGGGACGAAATCTTTTGAAGGAGGGGAGAATTTGTAACGCCAAGATACTTTATTATATAATTATAATAAAAGGGTAAATTGGTCATTTTACCTTGTAAGGGTAAAATGGTCTTTTGGACAGAAAAGTATTTGGTTTGAAATAATATTTTAAGTTTTGGACTTAAAATGTTATAAAAAACTGATTTTTGGTCGTTTTACCGAAAAAGGGTATTTTGGTCATTTGACCAAGTCAACGACCAATTATGTAAAAATATTGTTGGTTGTGGCCAAAATGTAAGAAATGGAAGTTTTATTGTAATAAAACTTGGTTATTGTGGTCAAAGTTCAAGAAATGGAACTTTAGGACCAAAAATGTAAATTTTTGGAGTATAAATATTGAGAGTTTGACTCTCCTCTTTGACCAGCTCATTGTGCAGCAACGGGAGAAGGTTTCAAGGTGCGATTTCTGCAGGAGATCATGAAATTGAAGCAAGAACTAGGAACAATTGTTGGAATGGGTGATTTCCAAGCAATTAAGGTTAGTTTTAACCAAGTTCTTGATGGTGTTCTATAAAGGTTTTATAGAAACTGAAATTTATGAATTTCAGTTGTGATTATGTGATTAAATTGGTTTATTACTTCCCTTAAGTCATTAGAATGAGGACTTAACTAAAGAAAGTGGAAGTAGGTTGCTATTAGTGATGAATTTGAAGTTTGGGGTTGTTAGAATCTAAGAACCCTAATTCTTCATTTTGATTGATTTGGTTGTTTTGGATGGTGGAAAACCTTGTCAAGGTATAAGGTTTTAGTCCTAGAACAAACCCCAATCGATTAAGGACCTGATTAAGGCCTTAATGGACCAAAACTGCTTGCTACAGTGCATAAATCGCGGCTGGACAGGAGGCACCTGCAGGTGCCAGGCGCGGTGCGCCCAAAAGCCTGGCGGGGTGCGCCCAGGCGCAGTGCGCCCATGCCTGGGCGGGGTGCGCCCCTCAGACAGGAACTTTGAAACGCTATCTTTTGCGTTGCTTGTCCGATTAAGCCCAAATTTGAACCATAGGTGTATTATGGTCTGAAAAGTTTGGGAAAATTTTTAGATTGAGTTTTCGACCCCTCGGGGGCACTGTAGACCGATCCGAATGTCCCGGTGAATAGTAAAATCCATATAAAGTTAGTAAACGGAAAGTTTATTAACTAGGCATTGTTTGTAACAATGTTTTATTGAACTCTAGTGTATTAGAGTTAGTTGAAATGGGTATTAACCTATAATTATGTTGAAAATGATTAAATTATAGGTGCGGGACAAAATTCTACGGATCGTATCGGAAAGCAAGGAACAACAAATTAGTTGTAATAATCCTTCAGGTGAGTGATCTCACTGATACCATATGTGATATATGATGATTGAGTTGTTACAGGTTGAAACTGATTGTGGGACGAAAAAGATACGTTTGAAGAGACAAGATCGGATAAGCCGTGAGTCATTGCGATGACAAGAACGGAACCGTGAGTCTAGGCAATAGCGGCTAATCCGTGAGCCTCAACTAATTCTGGATTTTATATCCAATGGGTACGGCCTACGGGCAATGATTTCTGGATTCTTATATCCAATGGGTGCGGCCTATATGGCTATGAATTTTGGATTGTATATCCAACCGGTGCGGCCTCCGGGCTATGTCTCCGATGCGGCCTTCGGGCTATGATTTGTTGCGGCCTGTTGGCTATGACTCCGGTGCGGCCTTCGGGCTATGTCTCCGATGTGGCCTTCGGGCGAGGACTCCGGTGCGGCCTACGGGCTATGTCTCCGATGCGGCCTTCGGGCTATGATGTTTAGTGCAGCCTGTTTGGCTATGATTTTGTTACAGGTACACGGTACAGCCTGTTTGGCTATGATATTGTTACAGGTACATGGTGCAGCCTTTTGGCTATGATATCGGGTTATCAAACCTAGCTGGTGCAGCCTGCGGGCTATGAATTGTATATTGATAATGTTTTGATGCAGCTTATATAGCTATGATACAGTGTACGGCTTAAATAGCCATGGTATACAGTGCAGTCCGATGTGACTGAGAGAGATGGGACAGAAATAGTTGTATATGGTTATACGTGTAAATAACTGACGTGGTTGGATAATTGCAGGTTATCATGTTATAGTCTGTAAGACTATAATTTAGGATGTGAAATCCTAAGAGATATTCGGTCAGCCAGTAAGGCTAAGAATTTGGATTCGATATCCAGACAAATACATGATTGTATTTAATACGTGTTATTTGTAGATTTGATTATTCACTGAGCTTTGTAGCTCATACTGTTTGTTACTGTCCCTGCAGGTTAGCATGATACTGATAGGGGACAAGATAGAGTCCGTGACTCGTGAAGTAGGACTCGTAGATGCTGTCAGTAGCAGCCCGGCTTTAAAGGAGATTATGGTATTTTATACTCTCCTTGATACACTTGTACCCGTATTTATTAAAATATACCCCTTGTTATGGTTTTATGTATTGAAACCTGTGTTTTAAATGAAAATTTTTTCAGGGGTGTTTTTGTTTTAAAAGTCGGGTGTTACACTGAGTTTTTATTTCTTTTACATTAAAGCTCATTAATAGCATTGTACTTTGAAAAAAATGCTTTTTTTAAATGTTTTTATATGATCAGGAGAAGTTTCATTTTTTACATTAAAGCTCATTTATAGAAATTTTTTTTTTGGAAAAAATATCGATTTAAGCATTGAAAAAATGACTTCTTTCGAAATCTTTTTGGATAAATTGAGTTTTTATTTCTTTTACATTAAAGCTCATTTACAGGAAATTTTTCTGGAAAAAAAAATCGATGTAAGCATTAGAGTTTGCAAACAAAGTCTATTCAACCAAAATAATAATACATGTACCGTTAATGGAACAAAAAGACATAACTACTCTCATGCCACTATAGTGCAGTTAATGGAACAAAAAGACATAACTACTCCAGCACTTCCGAACCCGTGCGCAGCACGTACTCATGCTAGTTAAGAAATAAGAAGCGAAGATGAATTAATGATATGAGCGGAAATAATAAGAAATTAGTGAAAATTGACATCCATCGTGATATCGTCCTTTACTCCTCATAATTAATTTGAGGCAATAATAAGAAATTCGGAAAAGATGAATCAATTAGGCGTGCATCTTTTTATGACACTGAATACCCTTTGCCGCCTTCATGAGATACCTCTGATTTTTCTCCGGCGGCGTTTAGAGCCGGTGACTGGCCGGTGGTGCTTGACGGTGGTGGAGTTGGTCCCAGTGGATCGTGATTGATGTGGACAGGCCAGAAGAACCCGGGCAGCAGCACTCCCGCTGCTGCCGGTTTCTGTTTTGTAAAAAAGACCACCGCCGGCAGTGGTGGTGGATTCCGGCGAAGACAACGGGTGGCCGGGTGCAGGTGGTTGGGATGGGAAAAGGCAACGATCGCTGATACTACGTAGGGTTTGATAGAGGTTACGGTATAAGAAGGGAAGGAGAGGAGAGAGAGAGAGAGATAAATTTGGATATAATTATTCAAATTTCCTAAAAACATGGATAAAAATAAAAATAAAAATAATTAATTAATATATAAATTTACCATCATGCCCTTAACAAATGAGTTGACCACAATTGGTCTTACATTCACACAATACTTGTGGTTTGTATTTGATCTTTTATATATATATATATATATATATATATATATATATATATATATATATATATATATATATATATATATATATATATATATATATATATATATATATATATATATATATATATATATATATATATATATATATATATATATATATATATATATATATATATATATATATAATCCAGATCAAATAAAAAGTATAGTTTTTGTAAAAAGGATAAGAAGTAATATCTGTCATTAGATGAAATAAACGGTTATGGGGTAGTTATAAAACGGTTACCTCTACCAATTACATACATCCGATAAATTGATCAAACGGTTGTGATTACTTCTTACTAGTTTTTATTTATTACCAGATCTATATATATATATATATATATATATATATATATATATATATATATATATATATATATATATATATATATATATATATATATATATAATTTTATTAAACTAATAACCTAAAATGGATCACATAATTGAAAAAGTAACCAAAAACTATAATTATATGGTTATATTGCATTAAATTAGCTTAAAATGTTTGTTCTATTTGTGTTTAACCACTTATAGATTTAAGTGTTTATAAATTTAAATTTGCTCTATAAGTTATGCACTTAACCACTTATAAAGGTTATGGCTAATTTTGATAGACATACTAAATTTTTAAAAATTAAATTTGATTGCTAAATAACAAAATTAAATATCAAAACAACCACATAATACATAAAATTCATTATCTTAAATAATTACCCACAAAAAATAATTTTAATGTAATGTTATTATTTTATGTAATTTCCTGTTTTAGTTAATGAAATATTATGTTTTCATTTAATTTAAAATCGGTTTTTTTAATTAATGGAATTATTTCGTTTAAAAAATACAATGTTGGAAGTATCATTCTTTTATGAAAACATAGATTGACAACATTGTGGGGGTGGTATAGGTAGCGCCTATGTGGCATCAATGTCACCTATATTTGGGACACACCGCTCCTCTTAGCCTAACATCATTCATTGTATTTTAGTTTATTACTTTATTAGTGAATGTTAATTAAAATTAGTGTTGTGCTCATTAAACATTATGTTATAATCCAAATTGTAAAATATGTTAGAAGTAAAAAAGTATTTGGATTTATTAAGATTGATTGGAACATTCCGAAATCAAAAAAAGTATTAGAAACTTTTCAATTAAACGACATCTGGTATCATAAAACCGTGTGTTTTGTATCCCTGAAATTGCTACATCAAAAACTACCATTAACATAAAACAATTAATTTGATAGGATCATGAAAGTGTTATTTACATAAATCACATTAGAAACCAAAAAAACTCCATCAATAAAGTTATGTTTTATTTTAGTTTTGTCATCGCTGATGTCATATGTATGTCATTGGTTCCATCTGGTTGCGAACTTGGATTAAATCTTGAAATCGGTTTTTGACTGGACAGTTTCTTGCAAAATGGCCTTTCTTATGGCAAATAAAACATTTATCAGAAGTACGGCCTCGAAATGGCTTTTTCTTAATGTACTTCAATTTCTTCTGATATTGGGAAGTATCCATAGAAAATTTCTTATTTGGCTTTGAGGCCTCGAAATCAGAGAATTTTTTTAAATGTGACCGCCGTTTTGTATGAGAGCAGTCACAAGACGTTTTATCTTTTCATTTAATCTTGAGGTAACTATCATCACATGCTAATCCAATATGCTTTCCAACCTTTACATATTCAGCCATAAATGTTTGTTGGTTGCAAAGTTTTGACAGGGCATTTAAGATTAATTGATAAAGTTCACCGAGGGGGTTTTGTGCCACAGTAACATTTTTGAACTCCAAATACTTTTAAGCTTCACTTGCAAGGGATTCAGGAAAAGAGTTTATAAAAACTCCTTTGAGGTAAACATCATTTATTCCTTGGAGGCAATAGAATCGTCGAGACATTCGACTGTAATGTTTTTCAAGGTCTTTCTTTTGAAAAGAGCAACAATTCATTTTTATGAATTCTTCTCTTGCCTGAATAATGTGTTCAGAAAGTCTCCTAATGAATTCATTATGGATGATACTAATGAAATATTCAGGAGATTAACTATACTTTAAAGTCAATTGTCTATATTCACCAAGGCTAAGGTACCAATCTTGCAAATGTCATTGGATTCTAGCAATGAATCTCTTAATGACCATTGAGTAGTATTGAAGCTCAGTTACACACCATGTTTGTATTTCAATACATCGTTCATGCCATTTGTTGGGCGGGATATTGACACAGGTGAATTGCATTTTAGTATCAAATCTAGGAGTTTTCTTGTTGGATGATGGCATAGGTCAGGTATAAGAGGTATCATCTCCATCGGCGTCATCTAGATCGTCCACATGCATTTTTGAGTTTTCTATCATGAAAAGATGTTCAAATTCTTCAATATTGTAACGCCCGGTTTCTCAAATTTAGGATACACCAACATATAATCAAACATAAATATCATTAGTGGTGTAATCCCCAAGATGAGTAACAAGTTTACAAAGTTATATCAAAAGTATAGTTTAAGTCATAAACTATTTACAATAAGTGTTTACAGCTATTATACAAAAACCGGGACAACTATGTAGTTTAAACAACAAAGACAATCCAAGTCCAAAGTCCAAGGTCAATATTCACTTCAGCTAATCCTCCGTGATACGTTTACCACGATCTGCACTACCAGAACCTAACACAAACAACATTAACAAACAATTTATGAGCTTCGAGAGCTCAGTGAGTAATTAAGTAATAATTTGATTGTATCGTCCAACATTTCATTCAAACAGATCTCAAATGACTATCTCAGTCATTAGTATATCACAGACTCTATTACTCTTTGATTTAGACACTCAAACTTGGTTTTACTCAACCAATCCAACTTAGCTTATTTTTGATCTACAATCAAACAATTCAACAATATATAATTCATCTAGTATTAACTACTCACTTGAGGTTGAATCGATATGCAGAACTCCAGAACCTCGTGTATGATCCTGTCTAGCCTTAGCTATAACACAACAGCTCAGTTTCAATACTCAAACTTCAAAACAATCTCAATCATACTCAATATCGACAATAATCAAGAAATTAAAATCATATAAGAGTGTTACAACCAAAAGATAGTAATACTATCCTAGTTGTAGCTTTCAATTTCACCACTTTGACTCATACAACCTTAGTAACGCAACAAACAACCCTTTACTAGCTCGGTTCTAAGGTTAGAACTCTTTTACACTCATTAATCCAAACAATTTCACATTAATACCAGTTAGTTGCAGGTGGTTCATCAATACCACTTGAAACCATCTCAAATCAAGAAATTTAACCATCGAATTGAAGTGAAAATCGAAGGGAATTACCTTTAAACCGTAAGGAATCGAATCCTAGCTTCAATTCTTGAATTATAGGCCTCAATTTCGAGTTTAGAGGTCTAGAATCAAGTTTCTAGGGTTTTAGAGAGAGTTTACACGAATTGGTTTTCCCCAAAAATGAATAAAACCTAACTTTAAAAAGCGGGTCTGCGTGCGTAACACGGCCCGTGTAACTTACGGATTGTTCTCAAAATTGGTGTGTAGAGAAACACGGCCCGTGTTAAAATAACACGTCCCGTGTAAGTTTCCTGACACGCACGTGTTAATAAAACATCGCCCGTGTAACTTACTGCATGGCCAAATTAACTCTAATACTCCTTTACACGACCCCGTGTAACTTAGACACGACCCGTGTAACTTATTTTTAACACTTTTATGGTTCAAACTCTCCCCAAATGGACTTCTAATCATTCTAACTCATGTAACAACCTAACATATCTTACTTACACTAAGATTAACTCAAAATCTCTATAATTTAATAACACGGTATTACAAGTTCTTACCCCCTACAAAAGATTCCGTCCTCGGAATCTCTTGAAACAAAAAGGGATATCTTGACCGCATCTCCTCCTCGGCTTCCCAAGTGACATTCGTACCTCTATGATGTCGCCATTCTACTTTTACTATCCCAATCTCTTTATTTTGCAATTTCTAGACCTTTCTATCCAGAATTTGTTCTGGCATCTCTTGGTATCTCAAATTCTCGTCTAATTGGACTCTGAACAAGGGTACTCGAGTGGATTTGTCATGCAATGTTTTCCTGAGGTGTGATACATGGAAGACATTGTGGATACCCCGCAACTCATCTGGAAGCTCAAGCTTATACGCAACTGCTCCAATTCTCTCCAAGACTCGAAAGGGTCCAATGAATCGTGGACTCAACTTACCTCTTTTGCCAAAACGGATTACTCCTTTCCATGGAGACACTTTTAACATTACCATGTCCCCGACATGGAACTCTAACGACTTCCTTCTCTTATCTGCATATTGCTTTTGGCGGTTTTGGGCTACTCGCATATGCTCGCGGATACTTTGTATTTTCTCTTCGGTCTCGGCTATAATTTCCGGTCCCTCCAATGGGTTTTCTCCTGTTTCTGTCCAACAAGTTGGGGTTCAGCATGGTGCACCATACAATGCCTCAAAAGGTGCCATCTGTATACTGGAATGGTATGTGTTGCTGTAGGCAAACTCTACTAAAGGCAGGTGATCTTCCCAGCTGCCCCCGAAATCAATTATGCAAGCTCTGAGCATATCTTCAAGTGTCTGTATCGTCCTTTCCGACTGTCCGTCTGTTTGTGGATGATAAGTAGTACTCAGCAAAGATTTAGTGCCAAAATGTTTCTGAAAACTCTGCCAGAAATGTGAAGTGAAGCGACTATCTCTATCCGAGACAATTGAAGTCGGCACTCCGTGTCGTCTCACCACTTCCCTAGTATAGATATCGGTCAGCTTTGACACTTGATAATCTTCTCGGATTGGAATGAAATAAGCAGACTTCGTTAACCTATCAACAATCACCCATATCGAATCATGTCCTCATGGAGTTCAAGGCAACTTTGTGATGAAATCCATAGTGATTTCATCCCACTTCTTCTTTGGCACCGGTAATGGTTGTACTGCTCTATACGACTTTTGATGATTGGCTTTTACTTGAAGACACGTCAAGCAGTTCTCTACAAAGCGTCCTACATCTCGCTTCATACCAGGCCACCAGTAGTACGACTTTAGAGTATGATACATCCGCGTACTACCAGGGTGAACCGAATATCTGGTGCAGTGAGCATCCTCTAGCAACAACTGCCTCGTCTCACCATGCTTCGGGACCCAAACTCGCCCTTGGAAAGTCTTAATTCCTTGTGTATTTTCAATCAATTTCTCTGTATAACCAATCATTCTCTCTTTCTTTAAATCATTAACCTGACTTTGGTATTTGCATATCATCTCTGGCAATCGACTCACAACTCCCATTCGAGCCGATACGACTCGAATAGGCGGCTCTTTTCGACTCAATGCATCCGCCACCACATTTGCTTTACCGGGATGGTAAAGTATTTCACAATCATAATCTTTTAACAGGTCCATCCATCGTCTTTCCCTCATGTTTAACTCTTTCTGATCGAACAAGTATTTCAGACTTTTATGATATGTGTAAATCTGGAACTGCACGCCATAAAGATAATGTCGCCACATCTTTAATGCGAAGATTATCGCCGCCAACTCTAAATCATGCACGTGATAAGTTTTCTCATGTGGTTTTAGTTGGCGAGAGGCATAAGCAATCACACGCCCTTTTTGCATTAGCACGCATCCAAGACCATTTAGGGAGGCATCACTGTAAAGAACAAAGTCTTCTCCTCCTTGCGGTAAGGCCAATATCGGGGCTTTACACAAACTGTCTCTCAACTGTTCAAAAGCTTACTGTTGTGCCTCCGTCCAACTAAATTTCTCCTTTTTCTTGGTCAATTTGGTTAGAGGTATAACTATACGAGAAGAGTTTTCAACAAACCGCCGATAATAACCCGCTAACCCCAAGAAACTACGAACCTCCATCGGATTCTTTGGCGGCTCCCAACTCATTACAGCCTCGATCTTTGCCGGATCTACTTTTATACCTTCCTCGTTTATCACATGGCCGAGAAATTGAATTTCCCGCAACCAAAACTCGCATTTTGAAAATTTTGCATATAATCTCTCGTTACGAAGAAGATCCAATATCTGTTGCAAATGAAATTTGTGCTCGTCTCGACTATTTGAATAAATCAGAATGTCGTTGATAAACACAATTACGAATTTATCAAGAAAAGGACTACAAACCCGATTCATTAAATCCATAAAGGCGGCTGGAGCGTTAGTCAAACCGAACGACATAACTAAGAACTCGTAATGGTCATATCTCGTGCGAAAAGTTGTCTTCGAAATATCAACTTCTTGTACTCTCAGTTGTGATAACCAGATCTCAAATCAATCTTCGAGAAATACGTGGCTCCGTGTAGCTGATCAAATAAATCATCAATCCGTGGTAACAGATAACGATTCTTTATCATGATCTTTTTGAGTTCTCGGTAATCTATATACATCCTCATGGATTCATCCTTCTTTTTCACAAACAATATAGGCGCACCCCACGGAGACGAGCTCAGACGAATAAACCCAAGTTCCAATAACGCTTGCAACTGTCTCTTTAATTCTTCCATCTCAGAAGGTGCCAATCGGTAATGTGGTCGAGCTACCGGCTTCGCCCCTGGTATCACATCGATCACAAAATCAACTTGTCTACTTGGTGGTAAGCCTGGAAGATCATCGGGAAATACATCGGGATAATCACAAACCACTTCTACTTCTTCTATTTTGGAATGTTTTGACTCGGCACTAGTCACATGTGCCATAATCAATTCACCCCCTCTTTCCATATATCTCCAAGCCATTGCAAGTGACACTATCGATACTTTTCGAGAACGTCATTCACCTCGTATCAAGATTCGGGAACCACTCGGCGTTTTTATGGAAAGTGTTTTCTTGTGACAATCCAAATGACCTCTATTGTCGTCTAACCAATCCATCCCGACTATTACATCAAACTCATGATTAGTAATCGGCTGTAGATCAATAAGGTAAGTATCCCCAAAGATCTCAAGCCGACAATGCTTGTAATGACTCTTTACAAAAACACACCTTCCATCCGCTACATCTACTATCACTTTTTCATATAAATCGACTAACAAAATATCCAATTTAGAAGCAAAAGACACCGATATAAAAGACACAGATGCACCAGAATCAAAAAGTACATGTGCTTGAGAAGAGTTCAAGCTAAAGATACCTGTGATAACATCGGTTTGGTCTCGTGCCTCATCAACGGTTAATTGAAAAGCTCGCGTTTTCACATGACCGCCGCTCCTGTCTCTCCGATCATCTCGATCTCGACCTCCTCCTCGTCCGGTCTTTTGTGAATCTCTCTAAGACTCGGACTTCATCTTCGGGTACTCAGGGCGAATATGCCCACTCTCTCCACAGTTGAAACAAACTGGGCGACTCTCGGTACACTGGCGAGCCATATGCCCCGTCTTTCCACACTGGAAACAAACTGATGGTGGGGTTCAGGACTCACATTCTCCAGCGTGTTTTCGCCTACACTTCTTACACCACCTTTCTTCATTCTTCTTGGGCTCGCCACGGAATTGAGAAACCGTGGTGATTGACCTTTGAGAATTATCTCCAGTTTTTCCTTCCCACTTCCTTTTGGATCCTCCAACTTCCCTTTCGATTTTTCTTTCCTCCTCTGGTCTTTGTAACTCCCTTTCTCTTGATTTTGCTGCCTCGGCAACTTGTTGAAATGTAGTATATCTTGAACTCGGCAAAAACTCTCTAATTTAGGTTTTTAAACCCCACAAGTAACGATCCATCTTACGCTCTTCCGTATCTACTTGATGTTGTGCAAATCTCGCCTTCTCATTAAAGTCTAGCGTGTATTGTTGCACCGTTCTCGACCCTTGTTGTAACTTCAAAAACTCTTCTTCTATTCCCTTCATAGCATTGTTGGAACAATAGTATTTTGTAAACTTCAGTTTGAATTGTTCCCAACTTAATATAAGTGCCAAGCTCTCTCCTAAATCCATGCAAGTATTCTCCCACCATAACTATGCATCCTCTTTTAGCAAATTCGTTGCAAACTCAACTTTATCCGTATCGTCACATTTACTAGTGCGGAACATCTTTTCAACATGTGTCAACCAATTTTTAGCAGCTATAGGATCATCCTTCCTACAGAAATCGTATGGTTTACACTTCTGAAAAACATCATAAGTACACTTCCTTGTTTTCTCAGGTACTCTAACTCCACTCGCCTTAGTATACATCTCTCTATGGCCCTCCCTACGCTCAGGTTGGATCAGGGGTTGTCCCGAAGGACCTCCAGTTGTAGCCTCCCTTTGAGGCTTCAAATAAGTGGGTAATAACTCTTTAAGTGCCTTGGCTACCTCAGTCGCAATCATAGCTTGCATATTACTCTGTGTCTTGGGAGGTCGCTCTCCCTTGGGTTGACGCTCTTTACCCGAATTTCGTGATCCCGATTGATCTCTTGATGGATCACCTCGCTCTTTTTCTTTTCCAGTGCTCATCTCAACTGAAAAATAAAATCAACTCATTTAGTAATCACCACCAGAATACTTAATATGGTGTATACTCAACTTAATTTGTATGCCACCATAATACTCAATATGGTTACATAATCAACTCATTAGTACACCACGAAGGATAGCTACTCGGGACTCTTTGGGACTTCTCTACCTCATTGGTTTAAGTCTAAACCCATCTCAAGGTTTAATTCCCTTAAACCACAGCTCTTATACCAACTTGTAACGCCCGGTTTCTCAAATTTAGGATACACCAACATATAATCAAACATAAATATCATTAGTGGTGTAATCCCTAAGATTAGTAACAAGTTTATAAAGTTATATCAAAAGCATACTTTAAGTCATAAACTATTTACAATAAGTGTTTACAGCTATTACACAAAAACCGGGACAACTATGTAGTTTAAACAACAAAGACAATCCAATTCCGAAGTCCAAGGTCCATATTCACTTCAGCTAACCCTCCGTGATGCGTTTCCCACGATCTGCACTACTAGAGAACCTAACACAAACAACATTAACAAATAATTTATGAGCTTCGAGAGCTCAGTGAGTAATTAAGTAATAATTTGATTATATCGTCCAACATTTCATTCAAACAGATCTCAAATGACTATCTCAGTCATTAGTATATCACAGACTCTATTACTCTTTGATTTAGACACTCAAACTTGGTTTTACTCAACCAATCCAACTTAGCTTATTTTTGATCTGCAATCAAACAATTCAACAATATATAATTCATCTAGTATTAACTACTCACTTGAGGTTGAATTGATATGCGGAACTCCAGAACCTCGTGTATGATCCTGTCTAGCCTTAGCTATAACACAACAGCTCAGTTTCAATACTCAAACTTCAAAACAATCTCAATCATACTCAATATTGACAATAATCAAGAAATTAAAATCATATAAGAGAGTTACAACCAAAAGATAGTAATACTATCCTAGTTGTAGCTTTCAATTTCACCACTTTGACTCATACAACCTTAGTAACGCAACAAACAACCCTTTACTAGCTCGGTTCTAAGGTTAGAACTCTTTTACACTCATTAATTTAAACAATTTCACTCTAATACCAGTTAGTTACAGGTGGTTCATCAATACCACTTGAAACCATCTCAAATCAAGAAATTTAACCATCCAATTGATGTAAAAATCGAAGGGAATTACCTTTCAACCGTAAGGAATCGAATCCTAGCTTCAATTCTTGAATTATAAGCCTCAATTTCGAGTTTAGAGGTCTAGAATCAAGTTTCTAGGGTTTTAGAGAAAGTTTACACGAATTGGTTTTCCCCAAAAATGAATAAAACCTAACTTTAAAAAGCGTGTCTGCGCGCGTAACACGACCTGTGTAAATAAAACACGGCCCGTGTAACTTACGGATTGTTCTCAAAATTGGTCTGTAGAGAAACACGACCTGTGTTAAAATAACACGGCCCGTGTAAGTTTCCTGACACGCACGTGTTAATAAAACACCGCCCGTTTAACTTACTGCATGGCCAAATTAACTCTAATACTTCTTTACATGACCCCGTGTAACTTAGACACGACCTGTGTAACTTATTTTTAACACTTTTAAGGTTCAAACTCTTCCCAAATGGACTTCTAATCATTCTAACTCATGTAACAACCTAACAAATCCTACTTACACTAAGATTAACTCAAAATCTCTATAATTTAATAACTCGGTATTACAATTATGTTCAGGATCTTCATTATCGACAACTTTATCATCAGAATGTAATGTCGGTTTAAGGAGGAGAGCAACAAGCGGGAGAATCTGGAGGCTAAGGGGTATGCTAAGGTTTAATAGGAAAGCGGTCATAGGGTTTGTAGGAACAATGAGAAAGATAGTAGATGCTTTGGAAGAGGCTACAACATGCGTATCAGAGGATGAATCATGGTAGGATTGTTTAGGTTGATTATGAAAGGGTATTTGTGTGGTTTTTCTGGATATTTTCTTCATTTTTCTAAATTTGTCTTGTTCGTCATACCATTAGAAAAAAGAAGGAGAAATGTTTTAGGAAAGTGTTTATGGCAATGGTTGTGGTTCAAAAGAACTTCTAATGAAAGGTGTTGATGATAACCGCCAAGGATCATCGACAAAGGTTGACATTCGTTTTTGTTTATGTTGGTGCTCACGGTCTAGGAGTATTGATTTTAGGGACTTCATTTCGGCTTCTTTTTGTATAAGGGAATTTGGAAGTTGTGGTGAGGTGGAAGTTTTTGAAATTTGGAGAAGGTTAATATGAAAATGTTGTAATTTAATACGGACTTCAGTGATCAAGTCGTCCAATGTATTGACCTTTGAGAAAATGACTTCTTTTGTTTTTGAGAATGTGTTTTATTGAGAAAAAAATCTTAGTGAGAACCTTATTTTGAGCAACAACATTTTCACTTTGTCAGTTTAATGTAGCTTTACTGTGCTGACGGAGGCAGCAACTCCTGTGAACGTGATTGTTATAGGATTTGTGATCTTCCATTCATGTTTAGTACGTTGCTAGGGGTTTTCAAATGAACTCATACGAGGAAATTCAGCATTGTAGGTTTGTGATGTGGATGTAGAAGTGTCTATGGCGATTACATTATAGTTAGTGGGAGAAGGGGTTGTTCTAAAGTGTCTGTGGAGATTGTAGTTGGAAGAGGTTATTCTTTATGAAGGATGGACAAAGCTGCTTGATGGTATGGGGAAAGTTTTGTAGGTTGGATAGTCTTGTAAGGATGAGGATCAGGTTTGGGAGGTGTCTTTTTGTAAAGAACATAGCATTCAAATTTTCCTGATGGTTCACCAAGGAGTCCGGCTGAAGTGCCACCTGATTCATAACGCTGCTTCATTTTTCTTTGTGGCATGTCTTGTTTCATTGTTTTATCATCATACTTGACCAAAAATGATTCGTCTAAGCAATCTATGCAATTACAAACATCATACCAGCATCGGTCGGTTTGTTAAACCTATCGAGGAGGAATTGTTGGTTGTACCATATGAATGGTTGGGAAGATATTTTTGTGTTATGATGGTCGCTGAGAAGAAAATTTTACTTCCACAGGGCTATTTTCATGATGAACGAATTTTGGGGTTGTGGTGCTCTGGGTTGGAGCTTGCTGTATTTGTTCATAGTTTGTAACCCATTTTTCAGGAAGAAGCTTGAGAAGTTCTTCTCTAGATAATTGTCTAGGAACATAAGTACATGTTAGGGTTGCACTTGAATCAACATCAAGGAACAAAGCATCTCCTGCATTGTCGTGTCCAAGGACCATAATGTCTAAGGAGTGGTTTTGAACTCGATATGCCATTGGGTAATGGAAAGTTTCATGAAAGGTATTTACCTTAGGAGTTCCACTTATTTAGATCTGGGCCTTTAGAGCTGTAAATAAGGAACAATCGTTGAGGCGCATGTTGAAATTTGGGTAAAGGTGACAAAAATTGTGCCAGCATTTAGAGTTGTTTGTATTGTGTCAATGTAAGCATGTTGCTATTCAACAAACCGGGTATCAACAAGGGCGATCCGAGAGTAGGCCGAGTGTCCTTTTCTACTATGAAAAGTGAGGGCTAGCCTTATTGCTACAAAATGAATATGATTATAACCTTGGCTTAAACACTGTCATGAGAGATCTAGAGGGAAAGAGATAAACCAAATTTTCTGAAGAAGTTACAGGCAGTTGATGGGAATCAAAGTTTGAAGTTTGGACGTATTCTTTAGCTTGTTGGTTTGAAGTAGATCCAATGAGCTTTTTTGACTTTTTTGGAAAATGTAGTTACAGGTTTACTAAAAACATGATAGGGATTTACTATTGGTAGTTGAGAAATAGGAATTTTGGAATCATCTGGAACATAAGCTATCTCATATAACTGATCTATTTTTTTATGAAGAGGATTGTCTAAAACTGGAAGAAGAAGCGGTTCGAGATAACGGGTCCATGAAAGCGTTTGAGGCCGGGATCAAAAATCTATATAATCTTCTATAGTCTTTAGAACGACCAAAATTGCGGTTTCCTGTTGCCGTCTTACAAAGTCATTAAAGAACTATAAGAAGAGTAAAATATTTTCAAGGGTTCAAGAAAGGATGACTTTCGACTAAATATAAAGGATAAGTTTTCTGATGTGAGAGATCCATACCATGTCGGTAGTCACAGGGCATACTAATCAGATATGTATACTTAATGTAAGTGTGTGAGAGGGAATGGCTCTTATACCATGAGTGTGGGAGAGTTGAAGCAGATTTATAGAAGACATGTGCTTTGTTTAATATTGTTTAATTATGTTTTATTTTAGTTTTGTCATCGTTGATGTCATATGTATGTCATTGGTTCCACTAGTGGTAACAAATTGTATTATTCTAATTCCAAAAAGGTGTGGTTGATATTAAAAGTGAAGCCCTTCCTTCAACTATAAAAGGAGGCTCTCATTTCATTTGTAAGACACCAAAGTATTGAGTTCTATATTCAATACAAAAAATCGTATATATCTATCTTGTTCTTCATGATCTTATCTACTATCTTTCAAGTTCCTACTTGTTCTTGAAGTTCTTATCTTATGTTCTTCACGTTCACACTTATGATATAGTTCTTAATCTTCTTATCATGTATTATATCTCCATTCACTATTTTCTTATTGGTCTTCTATAGATCTAGTCTCAACTCCCCTACACTCATGATAACTTTAATTGGGTTTGAATTTTTTCTGGATTAAAATTTTAATTTTTTTAAAACCTTTTATTTTTATGTGTAACCTTGTAATCAGATCCTGTCGTTAGATCAAAAAAATGGGTGGTTATGATTGAGAGGTTACAATTGTAAATAAAAGAGAATATAATTGATTGAATTATTAAAAAAACGGTTGTAATGGCATAATAGACATTTTATCAACCTAAAAAAAGTTCGTGATTTTTGAGATACAGGTGCATCTATTTTCCCTCTCACCTCTGTAATCATTTTCAAAATCATAAAATATGTTTTCATTCCGGTAAGAATGAAAAAACCGAAGATTTAATTTTGGTAAAATATAATTTAATTTTGATAAGATGTCATTCACGTAAAATATAATTTCATTATGATAAGATTTCATTATGCTGATATACAATTTCATTATAAGTTTTATTGATATTAGATTCTTGATAGAATACTTATTCTTATCAAGATGAGTTCTTAATAGAATATTTTATTACAAAAAAGTCATTCTGAGATATACAAAAAATAAAATAAAAATAGAGGATACAACTGTAATTCTTCTAAGAAAAAACATAAAATATAAGTACAAAAATGAAATTCTATTGAGATCACATTCTTGACAGAAACATCATTCTTAACAGAACAAATTCTTAAGAGAATATGTTTTTTACAGAAAACTCATTTTTAACAGGATGAGTTCTTCAGGAGATACAAAAGAACAGCCCCTTGATGATGAATCGTTGGTGATGTAGTATGTGTGAGATGATGATTGTTCCGTGTGATGATGAATAGATAAGAGACGAATGAAAGTTTGTGCCAGATGATGATTGTTGTGAGGATGATGATCAGAATCGAATTTTGCTTATCCTGATGTTGCAAACACGTAAATGTGGTGGTGGTTTGGGTTGCGATTGTAGATGGTGAGAATAGGTTGTGAGGATGATTCTAGACCGTAAGGCGTGATTGTAGAAATCGAACAGATGAATACGTGATAAAGGAAAAGATATAGTTAGTTACCTAAATAGTGGGATCCCGCAACCTAAAATTAAGGGATTAATTTAGAATATAATTAATTGATAATTATTCAATTACTATAAAGCCCTTATCCAGATTTTTAAAATGATCGGTCCATATTGAGTTTCAAGGTTACACAATAATTTGCCATATATAAATGATCCTATCCCTATATACACAAAAACATAACAAGAATAATCATATCAACAAATACAAAAACTCAATGATTTTCTTGAAGTTATTTACTTCTCATTGACTGTTAACCATGTATATTTTTTTAATTAATATGTTTGAGATTCTTAAATAAATTTGTTTAGAGAAATTGTTTCTTTTTCATGGATGTAGTGGGAGTTCAAGATCAATCCTAATATGTTCCCAAAAATATTAAACAAAACTCAGTCATATAATTAACGGCTAAAAACATCCATTGCATATCTTTAAAATTTAAGTTTTTTATACATTACATGCATTTTGAGCGTTATACGACCATCAAATAAAATATAAGTGAAAATAAATGGATTAAGAACAAGGTTTTATGGAATGCAGGGTGAGAAAGATTCTTTGATGCTTTTAATTTGTGCCCCTAATTATTTTATTTAAAGTCGTTCAAAAAAGTTATTTTCTTTAAGACAGCAAAAGAAGGGTAATGAAAGGGTGGGTGGTTTACAAACACAAAACAGGCGCGTGAAAATGGAGGGGGATATATATCATACCAAATAACAAGTCAATTATTTTAAAAAATTTCAAACAATTAGGGCCAAATTGGGTTACTGGTGCTTTAACAAATTCGTGGTATGGTTTCATGTGCAGCTTTTATATATATATATATATATATATATATATATATATATATATATATATATATATATATATATATATATATATATATATATATATATATATATATATATATGATCAAGGTAATGAGCATGTACTACATTGCAATGGAGACTACATCTCTCCTCCAAAAATCCACACAACTATCACTAAAAATATTAGGAAGAGAATCCCTCGGTATGGCCGCCAGATTGGCCATCGCGGTTCTCGGGAGAAGCATTGCCGCGAAGTTCTTCATTTTGAGCGATGACAACGAGCTACCGATTTTGAAGTACTCTTGGGTAACAATCATTGACACCGCTATTTTTCTGTCGATCTTGGTGATTTGCGGAGAAAGCTGGTTGATGGTTTTATGTCAGGAATGAGGAATTACTGGGTGTCAATACAAATCAACCTAGAGTATTACAAGTGTATTCTAAAAGGGCAAAAAGGGTAAATGGCAACAACGAGAATGATACACGTGGCTGATGTCAGTTAGATGAGAGAGAAGGAATAAATGGGGAAGGAAGATTCCATAATCAATATTCTGTTATTCTTTTGCATTTTCGTGAGATTGTTGGCTCCAACCTTGTGGTTGTGGAAGAGGGGTTTTCCTTGGGATTTGATTGTATTCAGAGTTCTTTTCAATCTTAATTCCATTTTCTTCTTAATTGTTTGAATCTGATTGGTATTAAGTTAGCGTTTTTGTATCATTGGTCCGACCTGCCTTGACCTGCCGTTGTGTTCCTTCTTTGGCCATGGAAACTCGTTCGATGCAAGTTCGTTTGGAACAGCATGAGGGGATCATTCAGCAATTGCAATTTGACATCATGGAAATTAAATCCGTGTTGGAAGTCGATCGGGCAGAATCGGTAGAATTCAGGTAGTGTTGGGTTGGATGAAGCAACAGGGAACACTGCCTAATCCTCCTCTTTCCTCTAGGAAAACGTTTGGGGTACACAATCCAGGGTCCGAGTTGTTCTTTGAATCTCGAGGCAACAACAACGTTTGACATCCTTTGAAGGTCGACGAATTGCCTTGGGTTGTTAAGAATATTAAGTTACTTAAATTTTTTAGATTTGATCCCCAAGGTTGGATCCAAAAGGCTAATCTGTACTTTGAAATCCACGGAACTCCTGCTCATCTCTGTATTCATCTAGCTCAATTGAGCATGTCGGGCATTGCTCAGCACTGGTTCACGATTATTAAGCAGGTCCACGATTCACTCACTTGGGAGTAATTTCAGGCCGAGTTGCTTCAGTGCTTCAGTGGTCTCGAGATCCACAATCCTTATGAGCAATTAGCTACGATTAAATAAACTACCTCCATCTACGATTACATCGATGACTTTGAGTATCTCCTTTCTCTCGTTCCCAAATTACCTGAAACTCAGGCGTTAGGATATTTTCTCATCGAGTTGCGTGATGACGGGACTCGATGGGTTCGTTTTCATCGAACCCAATCTCGTCTTGACATCATGTATCTTGCTAAATATGTGGAGGAGATGTTACGTCCTTCATCCGACAACCTATCTCAAACACGCTTTCGATATCAAACGGGCTCCAGTTATGGTCCGGTAAGCCCATACTTTGGGCCGATCCGAACATGGAAAAGGCTCAATCTCCCCTAGGCCCACTCATCATATCTAATCTGGTAAACCATTGTTCATTGTCTGTCACATTTCTTCTCCGTCATTGGATACACGTTCAGGTATTCAACGCGATCACGGCTTTCGTTCGTTGACTCGGACTGAATGGGAAGAGCACCGGAAAAAGGGGTTATGTTTTAGATGCAGACAACAATATGGTCCGGCACATAAGTATCCGGAAGGCAAGCACCGAGTATTACTATTGGGCGAGGATGAAGACGATGACAACACAGGGGATTTGACTCACTTGGAAATCTTAGACGATCAACCTACTTCCAGGGAGGAACCGCTTTCGACGGGAATGTGTGCTGCTTTGGATGTCTTTGGAGTGTCCATAGGGGTCTCCATGGGTGGGCGCACGGTGAAGCTGGAGGGTACCATCCAAGACATTCCAATCATCATCTTGGTAGACAGCGGTGCCATGTATAATTTTATTTCTCGCCATCTAGTAACATCTCTTGCGTTGTCTTCCTCTGTCTGTTCGGGAGTTAACATTAAACTTGGCGATGGTCATAAAGTCTTAGTCACCCAACAATGACTTAGTCTTACTGTGATGGTGGGCAAATATGAGTTTGTTGTGGATGCTTTAATTTTCGATACTAAAGAAAAAACCATGGGCATTTTTAGAGTTTGGTACTTTTGAAACGACTATTTGATATGTATTTTTGTTAAAAATCAAAGAGGAGCCTTATTCTATTTGCAGTTCTGGCTATGAATCCAGATGGAAAGTAATACTATAAATTACTTGCCATGGATATGAAAGGTTACTGACATTAATCTATCTTGATGTTGATTATGTGATCTTTTTAACACAATTGTGATACATGTTCTGGACAGTAACATGTATTCACTCAGATAGCTTAAGAACATTAGTGCAAATATCAACTCAATATTTCAAAAACCTCACTGTAAAAGTCAAAAGAGTAGAAATAATAAGAAAAAGAAGAAAAACAAAGGCGTTTCAATGTTGACATGTATTTTTCTTATTATGGAAGTGGCCAAGAATATATGAGTATAGAAGAGACTAGCTTTTTCAAAAAGATATTAGTAAAATCATTTTGTTATATTTTCTGCAAAATTATTAAAAGATTTCTTGAAAATATTGATCCTTGATATTCAAAACTTTTTGGTATTTCTTTTGAGAAATGTTGAGTGAAAAAGATGTTAGATCTTTTTTATTGATTTGAGTTGTTAATGTAAAGTATATTTGTTTTTGTTGGACGTACAACACCCTTTATGCACAATTTCTTTTACGAGGAACCAGACTCCCCCACTCTGAGTGCAAGAGAGTGAGTTACACTCTCCATTTGGCCAGCTTCTTGTGCGAGGTGTGTGAGGGGATTCAATGGCTGGCAAGAGTCACGATGGTTAGATTTAAGAGTCACGGTGGTTGGACTCATATATATATATATATATATATATATATATATATATATATATATATATATATATATATATATATATATATATATATATATATATATATATATATATATATATATATATATATATATATATATATATATATATATATATATATATATAATGTTCTTGTTTGTTAATAATACTTGTTCAATGTCCAGGCCCATTTTCTTAGTGTTCGTAAAAAAATCATTATCTTCTTCATTTGGTTTTATTTGAAAACCATCAAAATCATCATTATCATTGTGTCTTCATTCATTCGATCACATTTTTCCTTAAATGATCTTTTGGTCTACCTTCAATTTCCATTCCCGGTTTCTTGGCGACTCAAACAACATCTACATCAAACTTCTTAAACAACATCATATCGCCCCTTCCTTAAACAATGTTCTTTCTTTCGTTACTGGTTCTTTTTGCATTTTCGAGAGTATCGCCAAAGCCATCAGTTGTTGGAAAATGACCTCAATTATCTATAACAAACCTCTCAATGAAAATAATAGAAAATATCTGGACACAATAATATATGTGGAAAGTTCCAATACTAAAGAAAAAACCATGAGCATCTAGAGAGAAAGATCCACTTTATGATAAATTGTTATAATAAACTAATCTATTAAGCCCCCTCCCTCCCCCAATTACACCCACACACTCTAAAGTTTTAAAGAACACTTTCAACACTTTAAAATAAGATAAAGAAAGAAATAAAGAAACAAACACTTGGAATGTATTTGATTGGAGTGCTTTGAAAACCAAAGCCTTGAAATCCTTTTATAAGCTTGGAGTCGACCCATGCTTTCATCCTTCATACAATGTGGAATGCAAAACACTATTCATTTAGCCAAAATAAACTCAACACCAACATCATCTTGTTTCTTGGCATATGGTTGCTACAGGCCTTCTTGAACCATGGACCACACTCTGATATGAAAAATATCCTCGATGGAAATAGTAACAGAGGAGAAACAAAAAGAATGTGCACAAGAAGAAGAATTGAAGTAGTGGTATCAGAGCCATGTCAATTCATGATTGCAAGATGAGAAATAGAGAAAGCATTGAAGAGAGGGGAAATAGAAAAGGTTTGTCATTTATGATGTGGGAGAGAGGAGATTGAAGAATCGGTGGAAGGTGAAGAATGTATAACGGAATAGGCAATAATTGTTACATTTTTACCAGGATGAACACATAATGATGTGAAGACTTTTTGGAGTACCAGATAGAAAAGAAATGAGATATGAGGGTTCTAGTAATGAGAATGATAATTGCGGTGATAAAAGCAGTGAAGGTAGCGTGAAAAAATATCTAAAAAGGGTTGCAAACAAATATAAGTTATGGCTATTCTTTTTTTTTCTTTTGGTCGTGTCATTGTCAAAGAATGGTTGTGAGAAAGAAAAAAAATCAAAGCATTGGGATACAATTACAAGGTGTGGTCGCGTGGGTATCTTCAAAAGGTATGGTCAAAGATGGATAAAGGTGGATTGCTTGTGAGTGAGTTTTTCTATCAAAAGATTAAAAAAATAAAGAAACGACAACTATAGTTTATATGTTGTCATCAAAGATGTAACAAAAGAAAAAAAGGCGAAATCTTCATTTTCTATGATTTGCAAGAAAATAAATGAGATTGATGATTATTTGTTCAATGTGTGGTGCATGATACCAAGTGAAAAGATCTTGGTGAGTGGGTTGAAGTTTGTTCTTGCAAAAACAAGTGTGGGAAATGTTTGTTTGTTTGATGTGCATCTATGGATTATATTCTCCATTTAGATATGGTGTATGAAAGAATGTTTCAAGATGTTGAAGGCTATGTTTAGTGGTATTAAATTTTAGCTTAAGGGGGTGTGTTGAAATATTAAGCTAGACTTAGGATTATTTTAGAATATTTAGTAAAATGCATTTTAAATAAACGATGGTTCCGATGGTAGTTTTTTTATTATACATTTAGTTGGTTATGTTGATAGTCATGGATTCATCAACCCTCAAAATGAAGGGGTGCCTTGAAAGGCTGTGACGAACTCATAACTATCAACATAACCAACTAAATGATCTAAACCTATAACCAAAAATATTGTTCTCGTATGTTAATAAAATTTTGTTCACTCCATTTGGGCTTGGCATGCCACATGTAGCTTGTAAGCTAGCTTTTTTTTTTTTTTGAGTTTTTTTCATTTTACATTTTTGGCATACAAAAAAACTAGCTTATAAAGTAGCATATGAGCTAGTATTTTAAAATGCTAGTGTGAATAGCATCTAAAGTAGCGTTTTCAAATTCCTTCAAATTTACCCTTCAAAATATAACTGGATATGGATGTACACGTACTGATAAACTTTATATATGTCCTTTTATGTCACTTTAGGTTTCCAAACTAGTTTTTATCAAACGTCATTTATTATCAGTTAGCTTTTCAGCTGCAACTAATTTTTCAGTTTGTCGCTAGCTTTCTAGCTACCCGCTAGCTTTTCAGCTAACAACTAACTTTTTAATTAGTTTGCTAAACATAGCCTTGGTGTCCGACATTATATAAAAAACGAATGAAATATTATTGAAATATTTTAGAATTAGAAAAACTTGTTAAACATGGACAACTTACGAAAATTATTATTATTTTATTTAATTTAACTAACAAATATTTGTAATTGTAAGATATTGTGATGTCCATTTTTTTGTAAAAAGTTGAAATTTTTATTAAAAATTATATAAACAATGCATTTTCCTAAACATTTTTATGCAAGTTATATAATTTTTTAATATTAAAATTTAAAAAAAATTTATAAATAAAATCACACCTAACCAATAATCAATGACCAACAACCAAATAAGCCCACCTCTCAATCTTCCTAACAACCAACAATCAAACATTTCTTAGTTTCTTCAATATATATCGTCTTTACCCTTACAAATATCACTCATTTGACGGTGCTCAATACCTATGTCCTATAATCCTTTTTATTTTTATTTTTTGAGCCATAAATGAAATAATCCAATTAGCCATTTCAAACATTACAAGTTACAAGTCTTATTTATCAACCATGCTTTATTTATTTATTATTTTTAATCCTTATTTTATTAAAACGATAACTTTCATTATTCTCACCATATACAAGAAGACTTTTCTAAAGACGTATAAACTTCTTCCAGCGTGTCAATGATGTCATTAAACGCCGGGCGAGGGCGAGAAACAACATTACTTGTACACTGTTTTATCAACCTGCATACCATAATTTTATATTATATATATTTATATACTTCTCACATAAAAAAAATCTTAAAATATTAAATTTAGATAATAGACTCACTGTTGAATTCTTGCTGGACATTTAGTATTAAATGTTATTTGAAAATCAACAGTTTTCAGATGTATCATGTCCGGAATATACTTGGCTTCAACCATCTGTAGTGAAAAATGATTATTAATGGAAAAATGATTTATTTATATTATTTTGAGGATTGAAAAAATGATTTATGAATATTGTATTAAGTTACCTGGTACAATATGAGACCGAAAGATTGTATGTCTCTTGCTTTATTGATTAGGTATTTGTTGATCGGACCCGAGTTTTGACCTGAAAATTAAAATAATTTGAAGGATAATACAAGAACATGATAAAATAAATTGAAAAATAAAAAAGAAGGAAAAATACTTTCTAACTCATACAACATTTGCACCCAATATTCGCCAATCTTTAAATGGCCACCTTCATCTTGTAATAAGTTTCTGAATAAATAGAAAAAAATGCAACTTTTAAGTATTTTAATTTTCGTTACAAATTGAAAGTACAATTTTGTAGTCATAAGCTTACTTCGGATCCAGATGATTGTGAATAATTGGGCAAGGCTTGTGATGATGAAGGTAATTCATCCCCCTGTCAATACAATATGTTACACGATTTTTTTGGTTTTGGTTATAATTAGGATATTAAATGGTACAAATAATAGCTTAATTGAACATTTTATTTTCATTATTTATATGTGAAACTAAGTTGAACTTTTATCAAAATTTTTGTAATAAGTTGGGTTTGCTTTATATTTATAAAAAATATTTTAGAATAAAGAATTGAAATTAGATGCAAAATTACCTAGCAATGTCAAGTGCAAAACGCAAAGCAAGTGGTAGATCAAGTCCAATCTTTTTTTTC
Source organism: Cichorium intybus (assembly GCA_023525715.1). Lineage (NCBI taxonomy): Eukaryota > Viridiplantae > Streptophyta > Magnoliopsida > Asterales > Asteraceae > Cichorium > Cichorium intybus. Next base: position 129,011,625 of record CM042011.1, on the reverse strand, counting down.
AAAATATCATCTAAACTTCCCTTGAAAAAAATAAACAAAATAAATTAGATAAACTATTAGTTTTTATGAGTTCATCTCTTATATTTCAACTTTGATTTCTGCAAAAGAGTTATTCTTCCAGCAACCTCTGAGCTGATCCACACTGTCGATGTAAATCAGGTATACAGTCCAGTATCCATAACCACATTGAAATTGAGATATATATTTATGTGAATAAGGATTTGAGGAATAAAAACTACATAGAAACATGTGCTTACTCTTGACAAATATTCCGTTATTAATATCATTTGTCCATCATGCATAATAGAACCAAGAAATTGCAAAATGTTTGGATGACGAAGTTCCCTTAAACGTGTATTATCATTAGCAGACAAAACCCTACATAAAATAAAAAAACACATTTTAACCAAACAACCAAAAACAATCATGTTAATCATACTTAAGTTAAAAAAATTATATCAACAAACATTTTCACAGAGAAATTTATCTGTCTTTTCATTTTTGTTTTGACAACCCAAGTTCCCCGCCACTTGACCTTTTCAGAATCACCCAATACACCCTGTGATAAAGAACTCGTTAGGAATTAATGGCGAATTCATATTGATTATATTGATTACATATCAACATTGATAGAAGTTTCCGGTATTAACAATCAAATGTTCATCCTTAAACCTGTTCAATACTTTCCGAATGCTCCGAGTTGATCTCAGAAATTTCGATGTTCACTTCCTCTGCATCTTCATCATTGCGAACTGTCTGGACAAAATCGATTGATGATACAGAACAGATTAAGGAGTTCGCATAATTTATAGAATCTCAATATTTTAGCCCTAATTTTGAAGATTTTTGGCTGAATCGGGAAGAAAATACTCAAAATAGCAGTGTCGATTACATAAAAGCGTATTTAGAAGTATGAGAATACCATTGGGCTGTTCATTACAGAGTCCTTGCCTCCATTTACTTCGAGAATCCTGCATATATCTCGATGTCCATAAAGTCTCGCATCTGTTAATGGCTAGAATTCAACAACGAAAATAGAACGTCAAACGTTATTGATCTCATCGTCTAATCGACGATCCAATTTTCAAACCCTAGAAAAAGTTCATAACTAAAAGCGAATGCTTACAGTTCTATGCCAGCGATCATCGAGATTAACATCGGCCTTGTAGTGTAAAAGAAGCTCTACAATCGAAGCATGGCCTTCACTAGCAGCTAGATGAAGAGCAGTTCTGTTATCGTAATCCTGGACATTAGGAGAAATTCCGTCTCTCAACATCATATTAAGCCCAACTCGATCACCTCTTGAAGCACAACTGAGAAAGTTTCCGATCCTTTGCATATCAAAATCATCTGGGATGTCTTTGTCGCTTGATTGATACGTCATAGCTGATAATTAGTATCCTGAAGAAACCATAAATTGCCTACAAGTTATCAAGAGTTATCAGAAGAATTGATGAGTAGCTAATACGCACACACATGATGATGGGGTGAAATCCCAAGTGAATTACCCAAATTGAAATTGTTGCGAGAAATGGAATCAACAATATAGGTATGAAAGTATATGTATGGATTTATATTCGTTGGAGGTTTGAGGAAAGGGCGGGTAAGTCTAGGAAAAGGTTTTGTTATTAACGACCTTTTCAATTTGTCCATATTTAAAAATAACTTTTTACTATAATTTATTATTAAATAGATTTGAGCGTCTATAGACTATATTGTTAAGATAAATCATAAATGATACTAATCATAATAGTATATATTTAAAGCAATATTTAGGCTGAAAGGAGTGGAAGGTATTTTTACCGGCGGCAGCCTATGTGGCAATGTTTTGTTGGAGGCAACACCACCCCTGACCCAAATATTTTGGGAGGCAAAAGTTGAGCGGCACATCCTTGCCGCTATCTCTCTCCTCTCTCTTTCTCTTCCTCTCTCTCACACTCTCTCCATATATATATATATATATATATATATATATATATATATATATATATATATATATATATATATATATATATATATATATATATATATATATATATATATATATATATATATATATATATATATATATATATATATATTTGTGTCTAGATGCCTCCAACACCACTCCTTGACCAAAACATAACTCAACAACAAAAATATTTATCCTACGTGGAGCCTACGTGACAGGCTTGCCTCCCAAATGTTGGAGGCACCACTCCCTTCAGCCTTATAAGTTTATGCGGCATGGAAGCAACTACTGAGGCGTGAGCTGAGGTGGCAAGCCTCCACGACGTTGAACACTCCCCCCCCCCCCCCCCCGATGGCGTGGAAGACGGCTGCGTCTTCAGTCGTGGCTCCAGCAACGCAAGGCAACACTGGTTGTCCTTCAATTTTCTCTCTCTCTCTCTCTCTCTCTCTCTCTCTCTCTCTCTTGTTCTCTCACTGTCTCTCTCTTCTTCGCAGGGGCGGACGCAGGATTCAAGGACACTAGTGGCACAATTTTTTTTTTCCGAGCATACATAATAAGAAAAATGAATTTAACCTATGAGTGCGGGGCATTTTCGGGTCGGGTCGGACATATATAATAACACAAAAAATAAAACATACGCTTGCATTAAATATACCAAATTAGTGTAAAAGTTACATTTTAAATATGAAATTTCCGTGTTGACATTTTCTGAAAACGCTCCATAACATCTTCGAGTTTCACTTTCAAAAGGGCCTCTTTTTCAACATTACATACCAATGCATCGTTCATAAAATCATCACCCATTTTGTTACGCAAGTCGGTCTTTATAAGCTTCATCGCGGAAAAACATATTTCAACTGTTGCGGTCGCAACGGGTAAAACCAAAACCAACTTTAATAACCTATAAACCAATGGATAAGAACGATGTTTCCCCAATTCCACAACCAATTTCATAAAAAAAACTACCAATTTCATAAAACAATACTTGTTTCATTCTAGGGTTTGGAGAGAACTCAATTTTGAAGAAAATAACCTCAAAATTTCGTGATGTTGCCTTTTGTTGCTGCCTTTTAATTTCGTGATCGTGATTTAATGCGTAGTTGCTTTTAATTTCGTGAGTTTGCCTTTAGTTTTGCTGCTTCTTGACTTCTTGTCCTTGATCGTGAAGACTGAAGAACCGAGAACGTCTGAACTGGAAGTCGTAGTCGACTTAGTCGACTGTGTTTGGACTTTGATTGTCGATTCCTTTTTCGGTATTCCAATTCCCGCTTTTGTTTTCCTAATTCCTAGCCCAAGTGATTTTGTTTAAAGTGTGGCCTATTGGGTTGTGGCTATTGGGCTAAACCTTAACAAATTACAATTGTGTGGGTAGCCCAGTTTTTTTGGATTAATATTAGCCTAGTAGCACAAATTAATTTCTAGTGGCACTACAATACAAAAAAAAATTCTGAAAAATTAACACTTACGAAAAAAATCGAGTAGTGGCACGGGCTACCCCGTGCCCCCTTCATGTCCGCCATTGCTTCTTCGTGTGGGTTAACGATGTTGGTACCATCCCTCAGTGGTGTGGAAGACTCCTTTTGCTGAGTTGGTGTGTGGGAAGAAGGTAACCATACCCCGTAGCCTAATGTACGATCCAACTAGCATTTTAAGATTTTAATCAAATCCTACATTTTTAGTCTTATTATATGCTTCCGCTTCAAAAATTTATCCATTCAACTTGAAATCAAGCATTGTCGGTCGCAAGAAGTCTCATTTAGGTGCCAAAGCAAGTGAACGCTAGTGTTCTTTTGTGCTGGAAAGTTAACAAAGAGGGTTGATAATGGTGTTGTAAGGGGTGTTTGACATTTGTTTATTTAAGTTGATAAACACTTTTGTGCAAAAGTATTTATTAGCTTATGACCTTTCAAAAATGAGTTTTTTTAAAAAAAATATTTGTATTAGCTTATATGGTGGCAAGAAACTATAAGTTGATAAATTTCTAAAAAATTGTTTGAATTAGCTTATATATGTAAAATGATAAAAAGTGACCTTTATAATGGTGGCAAGAAACTATTAGTTGATAAATTTCTAAAAAATTGTTTGAATTAGCTTATATATGTAAAATGAAAAAAGTGACTTTTATAAGCTATAACTTACTAAATTGTTTCCAAAAAGTCAATAAGTCACTAGCTCCTTACTTCTTAAAAGTGACTTTTATAAGTTATTCAAAAAAGAAGTTTTCATTTTGACTTATATGTTTCCCAAACATTTTTTTTTTACTTACTGACTTTTCAAAAAGCCAATAAGTGAATAAGTTATTTCCCATGACAATCCCAAACATCCCCTTAGTATTGCTAGAAAATCAAGCAAAGATATACCTTCTTCCTTGATTGACGGTAAATGCAATTATAGAAAGAGAGGTGTCTAGCATTATGAAATACATAAGACAAACACAACATCATAGATAAAGAGCATAATTTGTGTGTCTTTTGTAAGATAAATTCCAAAAACATTTGTTGTGAGGTTGAAAGCACAGTTAGCTTTATATCAGATTCTACAGAGGTAGATCATTTTCTATTGGTAGCTCAAGTTAGCATAACTTTAGTGTGAGTGAATCAGATTACAAGTGTGGTTTGACATTATATGATTTGTATGTTCTTGATGATAACAAAATCATCTCGCTCTCTTTCTTTTTGCCCGCGAATTAGCCGATCAGACTAATCGTGTAGACCACGCTAAACTTTGTGTTCCAGATTTTACAATTCATTGTTTTGTAGAATTCTTAGTTTATTTCCGCGTTTTACAGAAGTCGTATTTGTCTGAAGTGCTTAACTTGTTTTGTTGTTTATCCTAACAGTCTTATAAAGCATCACTACTTCATATCATCATGAATAAAGGTAAGCATCTGACCATCATGTTATTCTCTTTATGATCTTATACCTGTAGTTATACATGATCACGATAATTGTTAATTTTATGTTTAAAATGTTTTCTTCATAAATTCTATAGTTTGCAATAACAATAATCATGGATTATGCTTTTAAGAAGTTAAAGTTGATTCCACGATCGATGTCTTAGTCAACATCAAGTTAAAATAAGTACTACAAAAACAAAACCTTGAGAGCAAACTTGAAGACTGGTTCATCTTGGTAGGTTCATCTTGGTTGGTTCTCCATACCAGATCTGATCTTACGATTATGATCTTGCAATACATAAAAACTAAAACGATTTTAAGTAAGATTCTGATTTTAACAACATTTGTCTAGATATCTAAAGCAGATAAGGTAATATTCAATCTTAACTTTAATTTTTTACAAACTCCTGCATGCTTAAACACTTAAAAACACAATAAGTAATTGGTATATGTGTCATCTCGAAAAAGATGTACATCTAAATGTAAATAGAAAAAAGATGTTATATAGTGAAATTAAAAGTTTAAAAAGGATAAAAGAGGGCATTGAACTCTCCAGTCAAGTCCGTTTACATTGTTATTTCTATAATGTAATATCTTGTTTTGTCTAGCTTTATAAAAGTTGTCTATTCTAAAAGAATAGGTGAAATTGTGGTTAACTAACATTAGATAAAACTAGCGGGAGCCCGTGCTCCGCACGAGTTCGGGATTGCTGAAGCACGGGTCCGGATAAATGCAAGAAAAAACAGTAGCAACGACATAATTGGGTTAGATACACTTTTCAAAACACAAACTCCCAGACTCTGAAGGTGGTGGTAGGGGTCAAACTCACAATCAAACTCCCAGACTCTGAAGGTGGTGGTAGGGGTTGTACTATCAACTATGTGAGTATTGGTTCATATTTTTTATGGTGTTTTTATAATTAGTTTCATTCATAAGAAATTAAGACAACTATCCGTATTTCAAATCACCAAAAAAAGGTTCAATTATCACTTTAAAAAAATAAAATATCAAATTAAATCATGTGATTTTAATACCTGCTTACGCAATCTTGATCTCCTTGCTGATTCCCGATTGGACTGCTTCCTCTTTGGTCTATTCGGTTCACGTTCATCCTGCTAAAAAATCATTCATCCTCACATTACTTAATATTTTTACATCATAAAAAATTTTTAAAAATCGTAAAATTTATTCACATTTGAACCCACTGATCAAGCATCATCTAATGGTCAATGTGATTATAGATAATATACCAAATTATAGAAAATGTCATCTAAATACAAAGAAATTTTTATGGTTATGATAAGAAAAAGAAGTCAAAAATTCAATACTAAAATGGGATGCATTTTCCAAATAACAGTGCCTTAAAGTGGAAGTACAAACTGTGATAAAAAGGAATTAAATTAGTAATGCTATAATACACAAATTTATGAATGTAAATTGGTATTTATTGGTATAATACACAAACAATGAAAGTAGGCTGTTATTTGTTTCATTTAACCCTCAATGACATTTTCTGTTTAGACATGTTTCTTTAAAAGTTTTTAAAACGAAATAAAATCCAAGAGCTAAAATTGTCAAAACACACCAGCACAAAACAAATAACACTACATTCTTGATTTTTTTCTTCTTGGTACAAACTACCCAATAAGTACATCGAATAAGTACATCAATATTGTGAGTAAAAGATGACGTATGTTGCCTATATTGGTATGAAGAGTAAAGTATGTTGCTAGTTTCCGCAATTTGCACTTAATAATATGTAAAAACGAAATCTTGGTGGGAACCCTCTTTAATCGCAATATACAAGCACATTTAGGATTCTTGAAGACTTAATCAAGCTTATAGTCTATTGAAAACTATAGAAATCAATTTAAAAATATGCAACATACCCAATACAAAGAGCTTCTTTGTTTTGATATTGGTTGGTTGATTCAGTATGGAGGAATCATGAATATTGTAATCTGAAAACGATTAAAGATTGATATGTGACAAACAATTTATGAGTTAATATAATATAGGGTGAAAAAAGAAAGGAAAAATATAAAACATATCTAAGTACCTCAATAATCTTTATCATCATAATTGAAAGTCTCATCTGGCCTTACAGAGGAACACCAGGAACTGTACCAAACTTATAATTTAGAACCAGATACAATTAAATATGTTAATATTAAGTTACAACATATAACTTTCTGGCTAATTCGTTCGAATACATTTCATTTAATTCACAACAGAATCCATAGTTGAATTGTAAGGAAACGTGGTATATACACATTTGGGCATCCTTCTCACTGTTTAATTAAATTAATAATAGATTAGAACGCCAAAAAAAGCAAAAAGTGCTTCATTTTTATAAGAAAAGAAGGAAGAAAAATTCAAATACATACTTCCCCAAAACTTTGGTTAGTATCTGAGTAAAATAATCAACTAATTGAGCCCAGGTAATGACTCCTGAGTCCTGATGTTGGAGTCTCTACACGTACAAGCCAGTGATTGAAGTTTCCCGAAGGAAATAATGGAGATAAATTGTTATTAAATGGACCCAATTCAGCCTTTTCATTGCTATAACTCTTCTGTAGAGTTGAAATTTGGATTGGGCTTGACTGATAATACATCCGTCAAACCTATGGTTACCAAATAAACAATATTGTAGTGGTTCCATCACCAACGTGCACTCACATGTGTTCTTGTGTCCATGGAATATTTTTTCCTTACAAACATATTTTTCGTGCTAGTTTAAACATTTGTGTATCATTTTTCATACTTGTTCCTATACATGATTCAATGACTCTGTATTAAAATTATAGTTGAAGTTAATAATGAATGATTTTTTTGGAAAGATAACAAATGAATGAGAACGTGATATTGAAAAAAACGAAACTAACAAATGGCAAAAAGGATACCTTTCAGCTTGCAAACGGTATTGGAGTTAAATGAATGGAGCTAAATGGATCCAGAATAAAAACAATAGTTATAAAACAACAACAACAGATGTGCAGTATCATTTTTAAACCCATATCAAGTATTTTGAGACCACTTACTTTTTCCCGTATGGATCATAATCTCATAGTTAAATCTGAACTCTACATGAAGCAATCGGAACTTGTTAAATTGCTCAGGGTGCTCTGCGTTTTTAGGGCTCAGAGGATCAAAACGAATACCTCGACTTAACAGAAATTCGACCCGTGCGAGAGAGATGGAGCAAAGAGATGACTGAACTTCATTAGGGTTTGAATGGACAAAGGTTGCAACGATTAAACGCGAGTTTGGGGGAGATGGCGTCGATTGCAGTAAACCAAACACTTGTATTCGTAGATGGCTTCGATTGCAGACGCGAAATCCACAGCGGTAGCATCGGCGAGGAAAGCACCGACAAGCATAAGAAGATACGTCGCCCCCACCCAATCACTCACATGTGTAGCCGCATCCGGAAGCGATTCTTTCATCTCCTTCGTCGAGCGGGAAGGACGCTGAATCGATGGAGTGGGAAGCACCATTGAGGGAGGAAGCGGTGGAGGCATGAAAATCGAGAAACATGGAGCGGTGGAGACCCGAAGATGGATCCATAAGAAGGAAAAAAAACGTAACACGGATGGCCAAAAAACCAAATTGAAGATGTTTCGCAAACGCCGACGACTGAGCAGAGCAGCCCACCCACATGCAGAAGAGAAAGACAACCGGAGAAGATGCAACGACTCGTTCTCCGACGGGTATTCAACACAGTTGTTCAGCAAGAAACACAACCAAAAACACGAAGAAGATGAAACGGCGAGGATCAGAAAAGAAATAAGAGTCATCCAACACGTGGGCTACGGCTGCATAAAGAATCCGAAAAGAATCCACAAAAAACCCAAAACACCGCGTTACAACCCGAAACCCAAAAAACCAAGGTAACGTTTGTAAAAATGACGCTTTTTGATATATAGAATAATGTATTTCCAACATATTTGCCTCGCCGAACTCTAAGCTTGTGTTCATTTGTTTACGACTCAAAGAATGTTAAGTACTTTGTTGTTACATAAAATTAATAATAATAACATTGTCTTTAAACTTCCATGAATTTAAGAAATTGCATTTAGAAATATTTATGATTAATAATTATAGCATCCCAATTATACTTTATTCATCCGATTGTCACATATAAACAAATAAACCAATATATAATATGTAATTTAGAAATACATGTGAACTAAGCCACTAACTATTGCGCATTAGGTTTGCAAGGTCTCAAATATATAACTGAAAAAATAAATCTTGTTTTTCATCAAATAATCGTTCGAAAATCAATGGCATATTGGCATTATGAGTGAGTTACAACCAACGAACAAAGGAAACCAAAAACCACAAAGCATACGTAAATCGAATGCTACATTTTATTTCTATCCGTCCAAAAATGGAATACAAACGTTAATCGCCTTGAAATGCACCTCTCGGGTAGCATATGAAAGAAAAATATCTCAATAGTCGATAAATGCTCATGACTAAAACTAGCTACCAAATAGTCATGAATGCCCCTCCATTAATTGTATTATCTATTACTACTTATAAAGCAAACTTGCTAAAATTTTAAGACGTTCAACTTTTTATGCACACAATACATCTTTAAAGCACATACATACAAGTTTTCCTGCACAATTTACAAATATCTAATGCTACTTAATTTCACTAATTTTTAAGAGGTTCGAATTTTTATGCACAAAATACAAGTAGTGAAGCACATATACCCACGACATTGATAACTATAAACCTTATCCCGTTTATCAGCATTTCCCTTTTTTTAGCTCATTCAAATTGAAAAAAAAAAAAAAACAAAAAACAAAAGTCCCGCTCCAAGCATTTATCCTTCTCCGTCTCTCTCGCAATTCAGTTTTAGGCTATGAGGAATATCTCACTTGGTTCCCACATCAAAAGTGCTGCCACGTCACCGACACGTCATCCCACTTGCTTACCACACCACCAAGGAAATACCCACCACTCCACATCATCTAATTATTTATTTTTTGATTTATTTTTAATAGAACCCCAATTCTTTTTTTGATTTAATTTAAATAAAAACATAAATTAAAATCCTAAAAATTAAAATTTCATTAAATAAAAACATTACAATTCCTAAAAATTAAAATTACAACCGTAAAAATTAAAAATGACATGACTAGAAAATTTAAAATTACGAAAATAACAGCTAAAAACGCTACTCGTCGTCGTCGTGTTCCATCCGAGTTTCGTATATATGCTCCGTCAAATCGTGGCGAATATTGCCGTGCGTTTCCTTGCTATGTATTTCCATAACACGCGCTATTTTGTCTTTATCCCATGCGCGTGACGGATATTTGATAATATGAAACCTTTTCTTCAAAACCCCAAAAGCTTTCTCGACGTCCTTCCTTGCCGATTCTTGGGCCGCTTTAAACAATTTTCGTTTTTCATCGACCGGATGTTGATAAGCTTTGACAAACGTCGCATACTCAGGGTATATCTCATCCACAAGATAGTAACCGTGTTTATATTCATTCCCGTTCACCACAAACAGACAATCGGGCGCCTTGCCGGTTAAAATATCATTGAAAATATGCGACTCATTAAGCACGTTTATGTCGTTGTTTGACCCGGCCACTCCAAAAAACGCATGCCAAATCCATAGATCATGCGATGCGACCGCTTCTAGCATCATCGTTGGCACTCCGTGATCGCCCCGCGTAAACTGTCCGCGCCATGCACTTGGACAGTTCTCCCACGCCCAATGTGTGCAATCAAGACTACCGAGCATTCCCGTGAACCCGTGTGCTGCATGATGGGCTTTCTTCGACATCACTCTTAGTCGGCCTACGCAAATATATGTCCCCGTAAAGCTCGATAAGACAGTCGGCAAACAAATAAGTATACTCGCGGGATGTTCTATCGGCCATCTTTATATAGTCGTCTGTTGAGTCCGAAGTCTGGCCCGTCGCTATAAGCCGAAGTGCGGCTGATACTTTCTGGTACGTGCTAAACCCCATTCTACCTCTACCATCCCACCCCAATCGCCATTCTTCGTAATTCTCAGCTAAATCGTTACACAAACGAAGGACAAGCGATTTGTTTAAACGAAAGCGTCTCTTGAATTGTTTATCATCATACAAACAATCTTCCGCAAAGTAATCACGTACCAGAAGCTCATGTGCAGCCGCTCGATCTCGGTTTATCGTCTTTCTCATCTTTTTAACGGAAGCTTCTCTTTTCCGACGGCAGTACCGAGCTATCCCAGTCACAAGGACCGGAAAAAACGCCTCATCATCGGATGACGATGAACCATCTTCATCATGATAATGTAAATCATCCATTTTTATAGAGAATTTGTTGGTTTTTTGATAGTGTAATTGTTTAAATGAGAGATGTATGTATATATATATATATATATATATATATATATATATATATATATATATATATATATATATATATATATATATATATATATATGTGTGTGTGTGTGTGTGTGTGTGTGTGTGTGTGTGTGTGTGTGTGTGTGTGTGTGTGTGTGTGTGTGTGTGTGTGTGTGTGTGTGTGTGTGTGTGTGTGTGTTTCTACTTGAAAATTCTGAAAAAATTAATTTTTTTTAAAGCTCCAACGGTCACCAACGTTCACATCCGATTCAAACGGTCAAAAATTTTTCGCGTGGCTCTACGTTGATGAACCCACGGCTGGCCACATCCACGCCACCCACGCGAGAGGGGGGCGGTGTGCCATGCCGTGGGTGGTGTCCACATTATCCCCACGCCTTGTGCGTGGTATGTATTCCGCATGGCCTTAGGCACGCCTCCCCGCCCTTCAGTTTGACTCAGCCTTCCTCTGTTCGTATAAAAACATCTAAGTCGACCATCTCTATTTCCCCTCTCACCATTTAAAGCGAAAACCCAACCCCTATTCAATGGTATTGGTTTCTCTTTCTCTTTAAACTTACGCATACCTGCCGTCACCAGCTTCACAGTCGCCGCTAAGATGACTACAACACCACCACAACCATGACACCTGTGCTTACTGTACATCTCTCACCGTGGCACCAGCATCAGACCACCACTGCTTTCCGGTTGACTTTCATCACCGCGGCATGACTGTTAGACATACCCACCAACACCACAACAACGTCAATCCACAATCACCGCCAAAAATGATTAGGATGGTCCATTTGAACTATGCACAACTAACAGGTAATTAAAAATATAATGGGTCGATTTGGATGTTCCATTTGAGTTATGTGTATCAGGTTTCTCCTCCATATTGAGTAAGTTCTTCTTTTATCTACAATTGGTAGGTTCTATTTTGTATTCAAAATTAATATTGGATCTTTCTTGGTCGCAGGGGATAATATAGCAGTGTAAATGTTCCCTCAACTTACCATCATTGAGTACGAACTCCAGAATGAAAAACCTTCTTCCCTAATTAGGATTCTCGTGATCTGGGCTTTCACGAGTGATTGGGTAGATTCCGGTAATTCACTAGAAATTCATCAATTTTCATGTTTTTCCTTGCATTATTGATGCTTTAATTATGTTTTTCCTAATGAAATCCATCCATTTTCATAATGGTGGTCATAATGGCTGTAAATGGTGGTTATATTTGATCTTTACAATCTGTTTTGGAGGAAATAATGCTGACTTATTGTTATGTTCCAGCCTCAATCTTTGAAGCCACCAAGCCACCATTGTTGACAAAGCCTAAGGTGGAAAATTCTTATTTTCATATGGTGAACACATTTAAAAAGGCTGCATAAAAGATGGCTGCCATGACTATAAAAGGAGCCCCAACCTCAGTTGTAAATGCATCCCAAAACACACCACAAACATATAGAGTTAGAGAGAAACACTTAGAGTATAAGTGTTAGAGAAAGGGTTGGTTTTTTGTAATAGTCGAGTGTGAGAGTTGCTCCTCCTATTGTAATTCTGTTTTAGTGTTGAATAGAAGAGTTTTCCGATCCAACCACTTATGTGGTTCTGGTTGCTGGGACTTGTACTTGGTCAAACGTAATGGAACAAATAATCTTTTGTTACAGGTAGTGGTTTGGGGACTAGGGATTGACATTTACATGATATGTTTATACTTCAATTTCTAAACCAAAATTGCTTAATCAACATTTGAAATATGTCATTTCCATTTGATAATTTTAAAATTGATTCCATTTTATAATTTTAAAATTGATATGTTATTAGGTATTAGATGAACTTCACAAAGATTCACGGTCACTTCCTAGAAATCAAAGGGCAGCAAGGTGCATTGACAATGTACGCTCATCTTCTGTGAGCAGGTGTTCATGGTTCTGGTGCTATAATTATGGCGTTTTTGGGTGAACAATCATCAGAAGGGCCAGACATGTGATGATGCATAATAGGATTGTTTGCCACTGATGGTTCCTGGAACCCGCAATATGGTGATCTTACCTCTAAGGAGAAAGATGTCGACAAATAATTCGTCTTTCTTATGTGAGATTCATTTTATGAACAAAAAGGTCTCAAACGTGATGACAAGCAACCTGGTCTATGTATCTTCCGAAAAGATGTTACAACCACACACGCCTCTCAGTTCTACTTCAAATCAACCACAAGTCCACAATAGGCCTCCTATATATCCCATGACCACCACAAGTCCACAATGGCCTAGATGCCACTCCTACCCATATGCTACTCATATTAAAAGTATCCACTATATAACACTTTGAATCTTGGTTGGTTTGTGATATTGATGCCATTGAACAGCCTCTACTACCACTGGTTCTCTTTGCAACCCTAGACCCAGATATACGCATATAAACGATATAGGTATATCACTCTATCTTTTCTAATATATTGTATCCGTGTATATTATAGTATCTTTATGTGTGTATATATATGTGTCCCCATGTGTTTTTGTGGGTATCTATGTGAATATATATATATGTCTGTCTCTACTTATCTATTTGTGTGTATTTTTATGTATATATGTGTATGCATTCGTGTGCTTATCTGTTTATCTGTGTGCTTCTTACGCTTTAAGCAATCAGTTCTACTTTCTTAATCATCTTGAATTCATAAATTCTTTGAGGAGATGCAAATGTTATCTAACTAAAATGATTACTAAAATTCACCTGGGTAATGGTGTTTTTCATACATTAATGGTGGTCCTAATTGAATGCAGGACATGGTAGTTAGAAAACACAAAACACAGGAGAAGAATATTACTAAAATGCCACTAGATGAATTGTTATCTAACTAAGTTTTTCATACATAAATGGTAGTCCTATCACCTCTTAAGTCTATTGAAGGTGTTCTTATGGTTTGATTAATTATTTTGTAACCAGGTGGTATTGTTGGCAGCTGTAGGCGAAGTTCCTGAGAGCTTGAAGTGGTGTGGGTCGGATTTGCTATTTATTAGATGATCCACTACTCTATAAACCTTAAACTACATCACCACCATATCATAGAAGCACGCCGTAAAAGTTCATTTTTCCAGAATTTAAGATAGTGCTAGATTAATTTTTGACACCAGTTTTATACTTTTTTTTTTTGTGATTATTATGTGGTTTTTTACAATTATTCTAAAAATTGCTGATGTTGAAACCTACTCATCAGATGAATTGGACTGGTTTTGCAGTTTCTCATCATTTAAGCCCATCATCGAGAACAAACATTTACAAGAACCAACCTCAACAATGTTCTTTAAAAGCAAAATAGTAACAAAACCCCGATTTTCTTTTAGCTTTTATTTAATTTTAGGTATTATATGCTTTATGTTAACCTGATGATTTTCATTCTTTTAAATATAATATGGAATTTATGTCTTTATTTTCAGCAAAGAGGAGCAGAAACAATAAAGATTAAATTAGACCGAGAACAAACTTCATGAAAAAATGACCTCAACTATGTTCTTTAATGCCCAAATGGTAACAAAAACACTTGTTTCTTTGCGTTTTTTTAAGGTATCTATGTGACCTTCAAGATCTATGAGAACCTAATGTTGTGTATTTATTTCTATTTGATCTTAGAGTTTATACTGTTTTCAATTTTACTTTCAATGTTTTTATCATAACTGCATTATACTTTGATTTAAACAAATCTGTTAACCTCATCTGTAACTTTTAGAAATATGAATTTTTATTAAGAAATAGGACTTACCTGATCAGGCTTGACAGCGAGAATGATAAAAACCGATTAATATCTAAAATATGTTGATCGCATGTGCTGATATTGTAAATTATGAAATATTCCTGGTGGAAACTATGACATAAAAAATGATAGCAGTGCATGTGGAATAATAAGTACATCATTAAATTTTGCAAACATGTTTGATGATTTTCCGGTGGTTGTGTATGTGTAAGTGTGTGGCTATGTGTGTGTGGTTGTGTGTGTGTGTGTATGCTCTTAGAAAGGCAGGGGTGTGATGGGATGATACAGTTAATTCAAAAGGAACCACAGTTGAAAATTTGCAAAAAATAAAAATTTGACACAAATAGCAATGTACTTATATTTCTTAACCAATTGTAGCAACATATTTTGATATTTTCATTAGTTTGTGGGTTCTAATTTTTTTATGGATACATGTTCATGCCCTACACCTTCAGCTCCATATTCTTCTTAATTGCATCATTTGTTAATTTATTGTCTTGAAGTTGATCTTTTTGGGTTGGGTTGTTTCCGGCAAGAGAGACAAAAGAAAGTAGGATGTTATAATCATGGGGCTAGAATTTAAACGGACAACATTCAACATTCGACACGTCATTTTCACGAGCATGTATAGTTTCTGATGTTATAATTATAGCAATGCAATTTTAAACAAGAAAAACGTTTACTTTTTTGGTTCATTTTTTTAACGATTTCTATTATGCAGAAAGGGAAGATAGTTGAACTTATTTAAATTTGTACGACTTGGTCAAATTCGTGAGCTTTTTATTGTAAACTTGAAGGACTTATAGATTGAAAAGATCTTACGGTTTTTTGAATTTGACCATTTAAAGTAGTTTGAAAAATTATAAAAGAAATTGAATTAGTTGGTTGAAAGAGTTTTTTGTCCAATAATGTGCTTTTGCAAATAATAATATAATAATAATGCCACGTACTCAAAGTTTGAGTTAAATCACTTTAAAATTAAACAAATGAATCAGTTATATATTAGTTGTACAATTATTGATAAAATTTATGTCACAAATGCATTTTGAAGTCGGTAAATATTAATCGAGAACACGTTAAGTTGTCAGATAGAAAATAATAATAAATGTAAGTGTTAATTGAAAACACATTAATTTGTTAAATAGAAAATAATAATAAATTAAAAAAACGTAAATAGACTAAATATAACCATCACAAGTGATTCTCAACATAAGTTTATTTTCTAAACATCGACACAAAAACAATTATTTCAGTGTTTCACGGTTTTAACTTTTAATCAAGAGCCAACGGTCAGTAAACGCCATTGAGGTAAAGCATGAATATGTCATCATACGTCATATTAAAGTTTTTACATCTAAACTTGTTATCGATCAAATTATTTGAACAACTCTATTAGCATCAAAACAAACTTTTTGCAAAACGAAACTTATTGATGAAAAGAAATAATCGAGGAAAAGTAACATCTATTACTACTTATAAAGCAAACTTGCTTAATTTTTAAGAGGTTCAACTTTTTATGCACACAATACATCTATAAAGCACATATATACAACTTTTCCTACATACTTTACAAACATTTAATGCTATGTTCTTAAATTATCAAGAGGTCCAAATCTTTCAGCTGAAAGTACAATTAATTAATGCGTATACTTATTTGATCGACCAAGTGATTACTTAACATCCCGGATATTCAGTTTGGAAGGAGCGGAAAATCTTAATTAACAAACAATACTCCTAATACCTATTAAATCTGATGTTATCAATGACTCATTCAAGTATTCGTCATTTCTTCCCCGTACCATCTCTTCACCGTGACCACTTCTAATGAACCCTAGATCCGCCTCTTTTCTTATTCTATCCCACACTCTCTTCTCTCTCTGTATCTCTCTCAAAGAAACGACAGTCGCTTCTCCCACCATCTCATCGCATCTGCCACCATCTCATTTCTATCGCCATCGGACCATCTCCTCTATCAGCAAGCATAATACAGTCTTTCTCCTGCGGTTCAGAATCAACACGTACTATCATCTCTCCCTTGGTTAAGAAACTAACATACCACCATCTTACCGCCGCCCATACCTTAGCATCGGCGCCCCTGTTAAGGTTTTTGTGTTTCCTTCTTTGAAGAGAAAGACAAAGTTATATGGATCTAGGCATCTAGGTAATACCACTATTTAGATTTTGTTATTTTTCTGATTTTTATCTTCCTGGTCTGTTGACTAAATTGGTTTCTTTTCTTGATTTTGAGTTTTCTTCTATTTTATTTTCAAATCTCCCCCGATCATTAAGAACAAACGAAAACAAAGGAAAGTATGCTCAATGATAGCTGGTATGAGGCAAGAACAGAGGTTTTATAGGTTTGACTTGGAGAAGGAAAAGAATAGGTCAACAAAGATGAATGACCTGGCTTTGACTTGGAGTCTTACACAAGGAGCAATGGAATTGTGAAAATATGCTTCTCACTGTTTTGAATCTAAATATATGCATATATTTATAATTACATAATTGATTGGTTCTTGTAAGCTACAGAAAAAAGAAGCAATGATAGCTGCCTAGGAGAATCTGTAGAATGCAAAAGCAGAGGCATCAATCAGAAAACTTGAGGTGTGTTCCATGGTGTGTATGTAAACTAATGACTAAAAGATAGATGACGGCTAGGGTTTCATATTATTAACAATGAAAGTGCAAGTACAATGAAAGAGAATACAAGATATATATAGGGAAAATTAGGTTAAACCTAGCAAAAGGGGCCAAACACAAAGCCCAACTAAAAAGAGCCCAATAAACTAATTTAGGCTAACATCCCCCCTCAAACTCACAATGCGACAGCAATAAGCATTGAGAGTTTGTCAGTCAGAAAATGAAACCGAGGAGCGGTCAAGGGTTTCGTAAACATATCTGTAATGTGGATGAAACATGAGAGAGAGAGATAGTCCCTTGCTGAAGGTGATAACGTGTAAAATGACAATCAATCTCAATATGCCTTGTGCGCACATGAAACACAGAATTCTTGGTAATCAATATCGCGCTCTCGTTATCACAGTGCATCGGGGTAGGCTAAGAAATATGAACACCGATATCTGCAAGAAGCCAACGCAACCAAACAATCTCACAAGTGGCAATAGCCATGGCTCAATACTCAGATTCCGTAGAAGATCGTGAGACAACATCCTGTTTCTTACTTTTCCATGAAATCAACGAATCTCCAATGAAGACACAATACCCAGTAGTAGACTTGCGATCATAAATATCGCTATCCTAATTAGCATCACTATAAGCATGCAGCTCAAGAGAGGATGTAGAGGGGAACACGAGGCTGCGGAACTGAGTACCACGAAGATATCTCAAAATACGAAGAACAGCTCCCCAGTGAACAGTAAAGGGAGCAGTGACAAATTGACTAACAACATGAACTGCATGAGCAATATCCGGTCTGGTGACAGTGAGATAAACCAAACTCCCTACAATGGAACGATAAAGACTCGGATCTGATAAGGGAACACCATCAGTCGGAGAGTACTTGGCATTACTCTCTAGAGGCGTATCAACTGTCCGGTTATCTGTGAGTCGAGTACGATCAAACAAATCTGAGATATACTTCGTCTGAGATAAAAGATAACCCTTTGGAGATTGAGCAACTTCAATCCCTAAAAAATAACACAGCAAACCCAAGTCTTTCATCGCAAAACGATAAGCCAGATCACGTTTCAAAGACTCTATACCATCATGATCATCACCGGTAATAATCATGTCATCAACATATAAGGAAAGAAGGATCTGGCCTGCACTCGTGCATCTAACAAATAAGGCATAATCATGATTACTAGGACGAAAGCCAGGCGAAGTAATCACCGTAGAAAATTTCTCAAACCAAGAACGAGGGGCTTGTTTGAGACCATACAATGCCTTTCGAAGTCGACAAACTTCTCCTGGCTGGTGAGCAATGCCTGGGGGAGGAGACATGTATACTTCCTCATGAAGATCACCATTCAAGAATGCATTCTTGACATCCATCTGATAAATCTTCCATTGTCTAATCGAGGAAACGGCAATCAAAGTACGCACAGTCGTCATTTTTGCATAGGGGCAAAGGTCTCCTCATAGTCCATACCATACTTTTGTGAGTATCCTTTCGCAACAAGTCTGGCTTTATAACGCTCAACGGACCCATCATACTTTGTTTTGATCTTATAACCCCAGCGACAACCAATCGTTTGTTTTCCAGGCAGAAGAGAAACCAAATCCCACGTATGAGTTTGATAAAGAGCTGTGAGTTCCTCAGCCATAGTGTTCTGCCAAAGAGGATCAGAGACAGCCTCTTTATAGGACGCTGGCTCTGAGAGCCGATAAACATTAGCAATAAAGGAAGCAAAAGCTGGTGAGTAAGAAGACTAGACAAACTCGGGAAGTTTGGTGGACTTCCGCTGACGAATAGGCCTCAATGGTGGGTGATCCTGATGAACAGCAGGTGGAGGATCAGCGGCAGGAGGCGGATCAACAGCAGGTGGAGGATCAGCGGCAGGAGGCGGATCAGCTAGTGAGTAAGAAGAATAGACAAACTCGGGAAGTTTGGTGGACTTCCGCTGACCAAACTCGGGAAGTTTGGTGGACTTCCGCTGACGAATAGGCCTCAATGGTGGGTGATCCTGATGAACAGCAGGTGGAGGATCAGCGGCAGGAGGCGGATCAACAGCAGGTGGAGGATCAGCGGCAGGTGGAGGATCAGCGGCAGGAGGCGGATCAGCGGCAGGAGGAGGAGGATCATCACTGTCAGTACTAAATGGATCAATAGTACAAAGATCTATCTGAGTCACATCATGTGACTGAACTGGAATGCTGTAGAACGGGATGTGCTCTAAGAAGGTGACATGGCGAGAAACATACAATTTCTGATTTGATGGGTCATAACACCGATAACCTTTCTGACCAATACCATATCCCAAAAATACACAAAGGGCTGATTTGGAAGACAACTTATTTCTCTCCGCGTGAGGCTTTAAAACAAAGCAGGTATATCCAAACACCCGTAATAAGGAATAATCTGGAAGTTGCCCGTACAACATTGTTGGATTAGGTGTCTAAGCCATGACTTGTAATTGAACTTTTATCTTATGGTTAAAAGCAAAGTCCATTTGGGTTGCCCTCATGGGTGGAGGAAAGATAGTTCAGTAGAGAGAATAGTTGATTTATTAATTGTATAATAAATCAATAGAAAATATATATATGGTTTATTAATATATTTAAGTGCTAATATATTAATTAGAAACTATATTAATTAATTGAGATTTAATCTAGAATTAATTGGATTTAATTTGGAGATTAAATTAATTAATTAAAAGGTGCAGGGACTGGTTTGGCATTTATTCAATAGTTGAATAACTGGCCAGGTAAAACCAAGGACCAAAAGTGGCGCCACCTTGGAGGCTTCTCCAAGGGTTTGGCGAAACCCTAATTAGGGTTTTGGTAAGCCTGGTCCAAGTGGTCAAAAGCCTTGTCCAATTGGAGGCTCCTTAGGGTTTCAGGTGTAACCCTTGAAGGCTATAAAAGGAACCCCCTGGCACCTCATTCTGCACGCCATCTTCTCTCTAGATTCACTCTGCTGGACTGATTCTTCCATCCCCTGGGTGTGACTTTCATCTGAGGCAGGATACTTTTGCTGTTGCTTAAAAGGATCATAAGATCAAAGGTTGGTTTTCTTAATTCTGCTTTAGAATTGAATTGTATCCTTTAGGTTCTAAGTTCTAATCTTCATAGAAGAAAACATAGATCAATATTAGGGTTGCATGTGAACCTTAGGTAATTTTGTGTTCATTGATTGCATAGAAACCCTTCAGTGGTATCAGAGCTAGCTTGTTTTCTTGTGTTTGATTATGAACTGCTTGAATTGTTTTGTGCCTAAGGGTTATTGGCGAAAATTAACCCTTGGGAGGAGGCCAAAATCGATCCCAAGGCTAGGGTTTCCTAACCCTAGCCGCCACCCTCCCTTGGTCCCCCTTGAATGCTTGATTTGCTTGCCTTAATTATGTGTTGTTATTTGTGGTAACTAAATCAACTAAAATAACTTGAACCCTAATTCTTTGGCATGTGTAATTCGAAATTCATGGGACTATTACAGGTTAATTAATTTGATTAATTGGTAATCTGTAACCTAGATTTAATTAGTTTAATTAATTGATTAATTAAAAGACCAATTAAATCAGCTTTAAGAATTAATTAAAATTTTTAAAAAAATTAGAATAATTTGAGAAAATTAGAATTTAATTAATTCTAAAATATTTTAATGAGATTAAAATATATCTTATATATATTTAAAATTAAAAGTTAATTTAATATATATAAGAAAATTGGTTAGTCTACCGCTAGTAAGCCTCATTCACAAAACTGTCCTATAAAGAGGGTATAAGGCGACTGACTATAAAATGTTAGTCTAATGGGTATCTACTCTTACCCACCGCTCTCCTGGTCAGTCGAGTGTCGTTAGCTGAACGGGTATGATAGAACCGCTAAGCCTCTTAAAAGTATAATGCTATAATTGAACGTACTAGAACCCTAAAACAAATCCCAATCTAGTTACTTTAGGTTAAAAATGTGAATTGATGCTAATCCATGAAATTGCACATTGCACTTTGTGGAACGTTGGTGGAGCGTGTGTGGTTTACCGGCACACCAACTGGGGTCCACAAAGAGTCGCAATGAGTTTCTTGATTTTGTCATTATTAACGGAGCGTGTGTGGTTTACCGGCACGTTAATTAGAGATGACAATTGACTTCAAGAGTACCAAGCAATTTGCATGGTTATTCACACCCGGTTTGTGATCCTCGGTATCCCAGTCACAAACAGCGGGGCACTCCCGAGATTAAAACATGCTGACGTGCACGCAGAGGTCGTCATGCGGTCAAAAATAAGAGATAACCTAACATTCACTAGTATATTGGAGTCAGGGTCGATCCACAGGAGCTACGTGGTTAGCCTAGATGAGAGATTACCAACTAATAGTGTCACAGCTATAGTCGGAGGAACTAATTTCTATCTTTCTACCTTGAAACAATATTCAAATACCCAAGCCAAGCTTAGCTATGTCCAAATGACCTAGTTACTTTCTGAACTCAGAAGTACATCTCTGAATCAGAAGCAATTGAAGGCATCCAAACTAGCAAAACCAAGCATAGCATAAAATAGCTAATAACTAGAGTTCTACTTGAACAATTACTAGCTAAGATTTAATGCTCAACCTAACCGAGTTAGCTACTGTTTTCAGCAAAGGGAAACAGTCCCAACCAAGTCACAAACAAAATCCACACACAAACAAACAATCAAAACACAAACTAACATCCAAAATACCGAAAAATCAATATTTAATGTAACCGAATGATTTCATTCACTCAAACCAATATCCAACATCAAATCAGTAACCAAACACTACTAAAAACAAAACCCTAAGCTGAAGATCAATGGTTGTCACACCCAAAGATTCAACTCAAAGCTTACAAATGTTTAACTAAAATGAAATAAAATCTAAAACATGAAAATACCAAATGATAGCTTCTGAAATGGAATCCTCGAGTCAAAGAGCTTCTAGGTCGATGTTTACCCCCCGGTCTTTGCTAGGGTTATAGTTGCAAATTTCCCATGACCGCGCCGCGCATAAGTGAAATCCGCGGCGCGCGTACTTATCCGTTCCCCGTTTTTTCGTCATTCAAATGTGTTCCACCGCCTTGCGCCCGCGTCGCGCAGAAGATAAATCCACGGCACGCGTACGTCTTCTCTTGATTTTTCATTCTTTCCATACTTTTTCCTTTTGTACACCTTTAGTCCCTGTTTCTGTTCTTTTTCTCCAGACAAGTCCTGGCACGAAAAGTGAGAATACCCATGCATATTTGATATAATTTTACCAAGAACAGGGCTCAACAACGCCTAAAATACTTGATATCACTAGGCGTTGTCAAACACCCCACACTTGTGCCTTGCTTGTCCCCAAGCAAGAGAGTTTTTAACAAATTATAATAGAGAATCGAACAATTTTTGACTGTGTTTAGTTTCAAAGTTTATTGCTCTTCGAGTTAGAATAGAATAGTTCGTGAAAACATAATTGAGTTGTTCTTTGGAATTCATGGCTTTCTAAAGAACCCTTGATTACAAACTTTCTGTCCACAATGAAGTGTACTTACTCGTTCAGATTCTAAAGGCCATTAAGGAATTGTCCATGACTTTCGATGTTGTCCGTGTAGCGAGCTTTCAGAAATACCATCCCAGACCAGACGATCTTAGGTGGTAAGGTGCATAAGGCCCACCCATTTTAGACCTACCGGCTCGAACAACAAAGGCCACTGACTGACTTTTCCTTCCTAAATTCCAATCCTAAAACGGCTCAATCTTCTAAACTCGTAAAACTCAACTTATTTGACTAACTAATAGTATGATCACAAATAAATAGTATTTCTTGAAAAATACTAATGCTATCACAATCAGAACCCATTCATTTCAAAATTGCAATTCATTAAAAAATTTGAAAAAAATATTGCTAAAAATTGAAAAATTGATCATTTCTGCAAAGATTTCAAAAATATCTCTTTCGACCGTCCACACCCCACACTTAAAACCGTACAACGTCCCCGTTGTACAAAAATTATTTCAAAACAAGGGAGAAAGAGTTACCCCTTTTTGGACGATGCACTGCTTGGTGCTCAATATCACAGGTATAATGCGTACAATCGGATCCTTGATTCATATGCTGGAGTTGTAGCGCTACAGTAAGACACGCCGGTGGTCAAGACAAGTGGAGGGGGCAAGGTGACCCCACACTTGTCTGAGACAACTCCCTCTTAATTTGGTATATCATGCATCACTTAACAAATAAATTAAAACACACATGACAGAAAAATAATATACAGATAGATGTGTCATAAGTTTATACATATATCCCAAAAAAAATAAAAATAAAAAAGAAAGAAAAAGAAACATCAATCACTACCCGGTGGCCTGGAGGGTCCAGCCTCGTGATCGTGGGACCTGGCTGGGAATGGTCGGGGGTGTCTGCCCTGGGCTGATGCGATCTGTATAAGTACCTCCCCGATCCACTCGAGCTGGTCCTCGATCCTCGTGACTCTGGCCTCCATCCGGCGGAGGGCTGGTGAGTCATCCTGCTGTGGCTGCGGCTGTGCAGGCTCTGGTGCTGGCGGCTCTGGCCTCCGGCGTCTCCTACCGGGCTGGGCGAATGCAGGCTGGGGTGCCTGAGAAGGCTCGATCGGTGCCCGGATGAACTGCCCCGGGCGCTGCAGCTCAATGAGCCGCATCCTCTCCAGCGTGCGTGCTGTAGTGCGCGATGGAGGCCGAGCGGTCAAGGAAGCTACCACGGGGGCAGTGAGAATACCATATGAGCGGGCCAGGCGGGTAATGAAGTACCCCTGGCTAGTGGGCTGCTGGAGGAGGCGCCAGTCGCGTAGGTAGAGAGAGCGATCGCAAGGGCGTAGGGGAGGTGGAGGAATCGGGACGGGTCGAGGAGGATCCACAAATACGTCATGTCGTCGTCTGACACCTTCTCGCCCCCCTCCCGATGCATGATGGAGGTGGAGACGATCCGGTGCATGAGACGGTGAAGTGGGTCGCGGAGGTGACTCTCCCTCGAAGTCCCTGCCTCGTACATCACATTGGACAGCGGTGTCCAAACCTCCATGTTGGGAGGGCGCTCCGGCTCCCCCTGAATGCACGACCCGAAGAATCGGGTGAAATAGCGATGCTGGAAGTCCTGCTCAGTATAGATACCTGTGCGCCTCCCAAACTCCCGGAGGTTGCACTCCCTGTGCACACCTCCCAAGCGAAAACGCACCAGTCTGGAGCGCGGGTCCCCCGCCCGTGGTGTGAACTGGATAGTGGAGATGAACTCCAGTAGCAACTTCGTGTAGACCACGTCCTCGTCCGTGGCCATAATCCTGTCCCAACCACGGCAGGTGAACGATGCCTCCTCGTGGGTCCAGGTGCGGTGCAGAAACGGCTCGATCGCATCCCAAAGCCCTGCATCTCTCAGGATATCTCGGTCGATAACTGTCGCCTCAAGGACCCGGCGACGAATCAATGCATCCCTCCGCGAGATATACTCCACTGAACTGTCAAGTCCCGCGGGAAACTGGAGGAAGGCGTGGTCCAATCTGAACATCATCTGCAAAAGAAAATATAGCCACAAAACAAAAAATTTTTGCAAAATCAGTCCCTTTTCTTCCCCACCGCACCGCGGCGCGGCCCAAGAGCAATGGCGCGGCGCGGCGTACGCCTGTTTTGAAAACCAGGGATCAAATCCCCATTTTAACCTGCTATATCTCATTTTAATCATACCACAAGGTAGCCTAAGTGCCGACTAGCTCATCTAGGGTGTCCATTTGGCAAAACAAACACCCGATGGGCTAGCATTAGTGATTCTAAGTTTTTGAACTTTTTGGAATACAACCCTAAAATTAACTACCTAATAACTAGTTTAAACAGCTGATAGATAGTTAAAAGAGCATACCTTGGTAGTAGAAACACAATAAGCAAGAAAAAATGCAAGAAATTTTTGATCACCAGAGCTCCGAGTCGTGTGATTTGAGTTGTGAGCCGCGGCTCACCGTATAAGGGCAAAAACCGTCTGATCGTTTCCCGCGGCGTGCATTTCTCGTTTCCGTGACGCGCGTGTCGCCAAATCAACCCCTGCGCATCGGGTTGAGTTTCGAACCCGCGTCGCGCAATTCAAAAATCCGCGGCGCGGTCTTGAAGATTTCAAAACTTTTCACACGACCCCACACTTGCTTCAGACCACTAATACCTGCAAAAGATTGATGTATTTTCTAAATTAATCCTAAGAAATATAAAACCCACTTATGACACGATGGGTTGCCTCCCAACAAGCGCTAAGTTTAACGTCTTCAGTCAGAAGTTGTGCTCCTCCTACAGCTACGGTGGATCGTATGCCTTCTTCATTCGCTGATTTTTAGTGATCACCGTCCCTTTGTTGACCCACTGCTCCTTAAACTTTCCTGGGTCGAATGGCTTGCTGGTTCTCCTACTGCTGCCAGGTTGGTGCTTCCTGATTAACTCCTGTGAATGCTTGGAGGTAGATTTGAACCTCCAAGCTCGATCCTTCCTTCTATATCTCTTCAAAATCACTGGCTTGACGTGAAGCGCGCCCAGTGCCGCTTCCAGTAGTTGTTCCACACCCCGGTTGCTAGTGTCTCGCATGCTATCTTCAGGTTGCAATTTTGGCTTGCAGTACCAATAAAAATTTTCCAATCGAATGGGATCGGAAGGCAACATGTTACGATGCTTCCATATGTCCTCATCGATAGTATTGATTACATCTAATTTTCCATTCATGAATGGATCATTAGTGGTGATAAAATCATGTTTTTTATTATTTTCAAAAATTAACTCGTCAGCATCGACTTATTGATCATCGTCCAACAAGTGGATCGGAACCAAGAGTGAACGACTTGTTTGATCTGATGGTGGTACAAAGTCACCCATCATCGGATCCTTACTTTCAAATTTCTCAAAATTTTCAAAAATTACAGGGTCGGGGGTAATATTGTCATCTACACCCCCTTCCTCAAAAACATCAACAATTTCAACAAATTCGGGAATTGTTGGGCTGTGATCTGTACTGTCACTTACAGTCCCCTCCACAACATCCTCATCAACCAAATTGTCTGATGATGGTACAGATTCACTCATCACCAGATCAACATTCTCAACATTTTCAAACATATCAAAAACATCAAAAGTTGTTGAGTTAGAGGTAGCATTGTCACCTATAACCTCTTCCTCAACAACATTTTTGACCCTCTCAGTGGTCTCTTGACTTTCCCACGGTGTATGCCCTTCCATCACATATTCAGGTGATGCAAGTTCACACACATTATTATTGGTATAAATATCACTCGCCTCCGATTCTGGCGAAGGTGGTGAACATTTCCAATTTTCCTCCAACCTATCCAAAGAAGCTTGCAATTTTTCAAGAGCTTCAACCTGGTCCTTCTGCTCGTGGTAGTTGTTATACATGAATACCCAAAGTTGGGCCCAAGTCGCAGAATTCTCAGGCTGAGATGACTCCTCGGTCCGCCACCCATTGTCATTGAATGATCCATTGTAGTAATCATCCTCGTAACAGGTGTCGGCCGGATTTTCATAATAATCATACCGATCCGGGTACATGTAATCATCCATTATAAGGATGTACACATGCTAAAAATCAGCAACTAAAATCAAACATCAAAATCAGAAACTAAATCCTACAACTCACCTAATCTAAGTGCACAGCTCCCCGGCAACGGCGCCAAAATTTGACGTGCACGCAGAGGTCGTCATGCGGTCAAAAATAAGAGATAACCTAACATTCACTAGTATAGTGGAGTCAGGGTCGATCCACAGGAGCTACGTGGTTAGCCTAGATGAGAGATTACCAACTAATAGTGTCACAGCTATAGTCGGAGGAACTAATTTCTATCTTTCTACCTTGAAACAATATTCAAATACCCAAGCCAAGCTTAGCTATGTCCAAATGACCTAGTTACTTTCTGAACTCAGAAGTACATCTCTGAATCAGAAGCAATTGAAGGCATCCAAACTAGCAAAACCAAGCATAGCATAAAATAGCTAATAACTAGAGTTCTACTTGAACAATTACTAGCTAAGATTTAATGCTCAACCTAACCGAGTTAGCTACTGTTTTCAGCAAAGGGAAACAGTCCCAACCAAGTCACAAACAAAATCCACACACAAACAAACAATCAAAACACAAACTAACATCCAAAATACCGAAAAATCAATATTTAATGTAACCGAATGATTTCATTCACTCAAACCAATATCCAACATCAAATCAGTAACCAAACACTACTAAAAACAAAACCCTAAGCTGAAGATCAATGGTTGTCACACCCAAAGATTCAACTCAAAGCTTACAAATGTTTAACTAAAATGAAATAAAATCTAAAACATGAAAATACCAAATGATAGCTTCTGAAATGGAATCCTCGAGTCAAAGAGCTTCTAGGTCGATGTTTACCCCCCGGTCTTTGCTAGGGTTTTCGGCTGGAAATGCCTCTATTTATAGTTGCAAATTTCCCGTGACCGCGCCGCGCATAAGTGAAATCCGCGGCGCGCGTACTTATCCGTTCCCCGTTTTTTCGTCATTCAAATGTGTTCCACCGCTTTGCGCCCGCGTCGCGCAGAAGATAAATCCGCGGCACGCGTACGTCTTCTATTGATTTTTCATTCTTTCCATACTTTTTCCTTTTGTACACCTTTAGTCCCTGTTTCTGTTCTTTTTCTCCAGACAAGTCCTGGCACGAAAAGTGAGAATACCCATGCATATTTGATATAATTTTACCAAGAACAGGGCTCAACAACGCCTAAAATACTTTATATCACTAGGCGTTGTCACATGCTATCGAACAGTTCGGTAAATCTCAAAGAAACTAGGAATTCCATTATAATATGATTATGTTTCCACGGTGGAATTGGCTGAATCGTCATTCGCCTACCTTGTAAAATTTGCAATACTGATTACGGCATCCCTTTTCGGTATTGTAGATTGTTATTGTAGGATCCTAGCCTCGTATTTATTCTTGGGTGAATATGAGGATTATTACTATTACCCTATCTAATTAAAACTACCTTCTTCTTGTTCAGATGTCTTCTGACCAATCCGTTCCCCACTCAAATCCCGGTAATGTCACCTCGATTCTGTCATTATGCTCAAAGGTGACGTTGGACGGCACCAACTACAATGACTGGATCCGCAACATCAAAATGGCTCTAAGGTTTGAACATAAAGAGTATGTTCTAGAAACCGAGCTTGTTGATGTAGACACTGAAACCGCTACTCCCGAGGAAATCGCTGCATACACTAAACACTCTGATGATGCGACCAAAGTGGCCTGCATCATGATCGCTACCATGAACCCTGAACTGCAGCGTATCTATGAGGACTATTGGCCTTACGAGATGCACAAAGAGCTCGCGGAAAGGTTCCGCAAGCAAGAGCGCATCGAGAGGCGTGAGGTTGTAAAAGCTTTCACTAACAGCAAGCCCAAAGAGGGCGAGTCCATCTGTGCACATGTGCAGAGGATGCATGGTTACGTGGAAAGGCTTAGAAAGCTGGAAATGCCGGTTCATGAGGACTTAGCAGTTGACATAGTGCTGAACTCCTTACCCAGTTCTTATGACCAGTTCACACTGGCGTATCATTTGAACAACAACCAGGCAAACCTAGCTGAGTTACACCGCATGCTACGTACGGCTGAGGACGGGATGAAGGGAAAAGCTGTGCTCCCTGTCAACCCGCCTGTCCTGGCTATTGGCTCCGGAAAGGGAAAGAAACGGAAAGGCCTTCCTAAGCAGAACTGGAGGGAAAAGACTCACGTCGGGTCATCTAGCGGTGCCCCGAAAGGTAAGTCTTCCGGAATTCCACATGTTCGGAACCCCAAAGAGGCCGACTGCTTTTACTGCAAGCAGAAGGGTCATTGGAAGAGGAGCTGCCCTTCGTATCTGCAGGATGTCAAGGACGGTAAAGTGAAACCGTCACAGGCAGGTACATATTCTATATCTAATAACTCATCTTTTTCCCGTTCATGGGTCCTTGATACAGGATGTGGTTTTCACATCTGTTCTGATTTGCAGGGCCTAGAGGAAAGTAGGGAACTGGAGCATGGCAGACTGAACCTGGTCATGGGCAATAGGCGAACGTCACCTGTTACCAAGATTGGTGTTTATAGACTGATGCTGAGTAGTGGAGTTAGATTAGATTTACATAATTGTTGCTATGCGCCAGATATGGCTAAGAACATAATTTCTTTTCATGCACTATTTAGACAAGGCTTTCACTATGAGTTTAATAAATTGAATGGCTCAATTTCAGTTTTCAAAAATGATGTTTTTATATTTAATGCTATGCCTTGTGATGGTGTTTATGAATCTATTATGTGTGTTGATAATTATGGTAAAAATGTGTTGACTATTGATGCTTCAAGCGGTGTAGAAAAGGCATGTCTGTGGCATTGTCGCCTTGGCCATATAAACAAGAAACGCATCGCCCAACTCCAAAAGGATGGAGTGTTGGAATCATTCGACATCGGGTCAGATGATGTATGCGAATCTTGCTTACTTGGCAAGATGACGAAATCACTATTCAAAGGTTCCTTTGAAAGAGGTGAAGGTCTGTTGGATATCATACACACTGATGTGTGTGGTCCCTTCAGAACAACCACTAGAGATGGCACGCGGTTCTATGTGACCTTTACCGACGATTTTAGTAGATATGGATATGTCTACTTAATCAAGAATAAGTCGGATACATTTGAAAAGTTCAAAGAGTTTAAGAATGAAGCGGAAAATCAATTGGGCAGAAAGATAAAGATGCTTAGATCCGACAGAGGCGGTGAGTATCTTAGTATCGAGTTTCTCGATTACCTCAAGGAATGTGGAATTGTTTCACAGTTGTCGCCTCCAAGAACACCTCAGCTAAATGGTGTTGCAGAGAGACGAAACCGAACCTTGTTGGACATGGTTCGTTCCATGATGAGTCGAGCCTCACTTCTAATCCATTTCTGGGGGTATGCCTTAGAGACTGCCGCCCATATTCTAAATCTTGTCCCAACCAAGAAGGTTGCGAAAACACCGCACGAGATGTGGACCGGGAAAGTTCCCTCGTTGGCACACATCAAAGTCTGGGGCTGTGAACCATTCGTGAGACGAGATACTTCAGATAAGCTCTCAGAAAGAAGTGAGAGGTGTTACTTCATCGGATACCCGAAACAGTCTTTTGGATACTTGTTCTACAGACCGAGCGAGGACGTGGTCTTTGTAGCAAGACGGGGGTTCTTTCGAGAGAGAGAACTCATATCCAAAGAGGACAGTGGGAGTACGATCGATCTCGAAGAAATTCAGTAGACGCCCGATGAAACAACCTTAGAAGAAACTAGTAACCAACATGAGGAAGAAGTTCCTGTTGGACCTACTGACATTTCGTTGCCCCTAAGACGTTCAGGTAGAGTTAGCATACCGCCCGAGTTCTATGGTTTCCATATTACTTCGGACGGAGACACGTTAGTCAGTGATCGTACATTGACTAATTTGGATGAGCCAGCTAGCTACCGTGAAGCAGTGGCAGGCCCCGAGTCTGCAAAATGGAAAGAGGCAATGGACAGCAAGATAAAGTCCATGTACGACAATCAAGTTTGGAACTTGGTTGACAATGTACCGGGTCGAAAGACAGTCGGATGCAAGTGGATCTTCAAAAAAAAGACCGACATGGATGGAAAAGTGCATACTTATAAAGCTCGGCTAGTTGCGAAGGGATTCACTCAAACCCCAGGGGTTGACTATGATGAAACCTTCTCACCAGTAGCCAAGATTAAGTCAATCAGGATAATGCTTGCCATAGCTGCGTTTCATGATTATGAAATCTGGCAGATGGATGTCAAAACCGCTTTCCTTAACGGGAAACTGACTGAAGATGTTTACATGAGTCAGCCAGAAGGTTTTGTAGACACTAAGCACCCTGATAAAGTATGTAAGCTTGAAAGATCAATCTACGGGTTGAAGCAAGCATCTCGCAGTTGGAATCTTTGCTTCCATGAGAAAGTCAAAGAGTTTGGCTTCTCTAGGAGTGAAGACGAGTCCTGTGTATATGTCAAGGCTAGTGGGAGTATAGTCACTTTCCTGGTGTTGTATGTTGATGACATACTGCTCATGGGAAACGACATTCCGACCTTGCAGAATGTTAAGGCTTGGCTCGGGAAGTGTTTCGCCATGAAAGACCTAGGGGAAGCTGCTTATATTCTCGGGATAAGAATACTCAGAGATAGAAAGAGAAAATTGATAGGCCTAAGTCAGTGTACATATTTGGAAAAGGTGTTAAAGAGGTTTAACATGGAAGGTTCCAAAAAGGGAGAGCTACCAATCCTAAGTGGTGTAAAATTGAGTAAGACTCAAAGTCCGAGTACCGATCAGGAAATAGCTTAAATGAGTCGAGTACCTTATGCTTCGGCTGTAGGGTCGATCATGTATGCTATGACATGTACTCGTCCCGACGTATCCTATGCACTAAGCTTGGTTAGTCGGTACCAGGGTAATCCTAGAAAAGCATATTGGATTGCAGTCAAGAACATACTCAAATATCTGCGAAGGACAAAGAATATGGTATTAGTCCTTGGTGGCAGTGATGAGTTAAAAGTGAGTGGATATACAGACGCCAGTTTCCAGACAGATAGGGACAGTGGACGGTCCCAGTCGGGCTGGGTTTTTCTTTTGAACGATGGAGCGGTCACTTGGAAAAGTTCCAAGCAGGAAACGGTGGCTGATTCAACGTGCGAATCAGAGTACATCGCAGCGAGTGAAGCGTCTAAGGAGGCGGCTTGGCTGAAGAATTTCATCGGGGATCTTGGAGTTGTCCCGAGCATTCAGGAGCCAGTGGAACTTTTCTGCGATAATGAAGGAGCGGTCGCCTTGGCAAAGGAACCGCGAGACCATGGAAAGTCCAGGCATATCGAAAGAAAGTACCACTACATTCGACATCAGATAGAAGAAGGGCACTTACTGGTTAAGCGAGTATCATCCGAGGACAATCCTGCAGATCCTTTGACTAAGGCTCTGAACAGGATCAAGCACAATCAGCATGCTCGGAGCATTGTATTGAAGGATGATGTTAGTTTTAGTAATTAGATAGATTAGAAACTTGTAACAGTATAAATGTAATTGACTCGGTGATTTTATAATAAAGATTTATAAATGAGTATTGTTACTGCCTTTGTCAATTGTTTATTTCTGTGTTTCTATATTTGCATGTTTAACTTCCTTAATAATTGGATTATTTAAAACTCCACAGTCGATCATACTGTTAGGAAGTAAGTATGAATTAAGACTGTCATGAAAAGGTTGCAGACTGTCTAAAGAGTTAGACATTGCAGTAAGACTGCTGCAACGTTCATGAGTACTTAGAAATAGAGATTTGAGTATTGGATAAACCCGCGCTTAACAGATTGCTTCATGGATTATATCACGAGCAATGTTAAGACGATAATATCCAGTGATCTTTAAGTGGAGAGATATGATCTGTTATTTGTGATACAAGTACTTATTGACAATACGAAACCGTGCCAGTAACTCGGTGCTATAAAACGCATTGTTGTATGTATTTGGACCCGAAAACGTTATGGACATATGAGTCGAAACTCATCCGTCCCATGACCCGATGGGAAACAGATATCTGTAGGCCTCTCGATGATTTAGAAGTTGACTAAAAGTGTTGGCCAACCGGGACTTGATTGATGTGTTCAATTAGTAGTCTCTAAAGTCATATGCAAATCAGAAATCGAGGAACAGAGTGTCAGACCAAGATTGATGTTAGTCCATGTCTTGAGTCTGAAAATATCCTGTTGGACGGAGGATCATCAGATCACTTATCTTTGGACAGAACTGACTGGGTCAGAGTTCAGACAATTAAAGTCATAGACTTATCCAAGTGGGAGACTGTTGGATTAGGTGTCTAAGCCATGACTTGTAATTGAACTTTTATCTTATGGTTAAAAGCAAAGTCCATTTGGGTTGCCCTCATGGGTGGAGGAAAGATAGTTCAGTAGAGAGAATAGTTGATTTATTAATTGTATAATAAATCAATAGAAAATATATATATGGTTTATTAATATATTTAAGTGCTAATATATTAATTAGAAACTATATTAATTAATTGAGATTTAATCTAGAATTAATTGGATTTAATTTGGAGATTAAATTAATTAATTAAAAGGTGCAGGGACTGGTTTGGCATTTATTCAATAGTTGAATAACTGGCCAGGTAAAACCAAGGACCAAAAGTGGCGCCACCTTGGAGGCTTCTCCAAGGGTTTGGCGAAACCCTAATTAGGGTTTTGGTAAGCCTGGTCCAAGTGGTCAAAAGCCTTGTCCAATTGGAGGCTCCTTAGGGTTTCAGGTGTAACCCTTGAAGGCTATAAAAGGAACCTCCTGGCACCTCATTCTTCACGCCATCTTCTCTCTAGATTCACTCTGTTGGACTGATTCTTCCATCCCCTGGGTGTGACTTTCATCTGAGGCAGGATACTTTTGCTGCTGCTTAAAAGGATCATAAGATCAAAGGTTGGTTTTCTTAATTCTGCTTTAGAATTGAATTGTATCCTTTAGGTTCTAAGTTCTAATCTTCATAGAAGAAAACATAGATCAATATTAGGGTTGCATGTGAACCTTAGGTAATTTTGTGTTCATTGATTGCATAGCAGAGTGTTGGGTCTTGATAAGGGCTCATTAGAGGTAAATTCCCCTACCAAATCTCAACGAAAACATTTGATGATAGCAGAGTGTTGGGTCTTGATAAGGGCTCGAAATTCACTATAGATAGTGAGAAAGTCGGATCTGCGCTTCATAAGGTAAACCCACGTATAACGAGTGTAATCATCAATGAATGAAACATAATAAGCGGATCCAGCTTTAGAGGCAACTGGGGATGGACCCCACACATCAGAATGCACAATATCAAAAGGAGCAACAGAACGAGTGACACTTTTATTAAACGGTAAAGCAGAAAACTTTCCCAGTTTACAACCACAACAATCAGAAATATCCTCATATTTCAAATGACCTAACACACCAGTAGAGACTAAAAACTGTAAACGAGACGCTGAAACATGTCCCAAACGAGAATGCCAAAGATAAAAAACAGACGAGGAATGACTTAAACGAAAAGACGACAAATCAACACTAGAGGTAGCAACATCAGCGGCATGTAGCTGCTCCAAAACATAAAGCTTCCTAAGTCTACGGCCTATCCCAATCACCCTCCGAGACTGAATGTCCTGTATACAACAGAGGGAATCAGAAAAGAATACCCAACAACCAACCAGACTCGCACAACTGACTGACCGAAGCAAGATTCAAAGCAAGGGTGGGAATATAACACACATCTGTCAAGGAGATATAAGGGGTGACAATAGAGCCAACACCCTCTACTGACATAGGTGTAGCACTAGCAGACATGACAGAAACAGGTAAGCAGGATGATAATGAAGAAAAGGATGACATATGTGGTGACATATGATGAGATGCACCAGAATCCAAGATCCACAAGGATGAAGGAATACATGAAAGATCAGATGAAGACAGACCTGAGTGGGACATGGATGCTGACAAGGCAGTCGGATTAGCAGCAATAAACTGTCTAAACTGCTCAACAATCTGAGGATCAAAAGCTGAAGGAGGTGTAAAATTTGCTGCAGTATCTACTGAAGGTTCAGCAGCAGCAGCAACGTACTGTGGTGGCCGAAAAAAGGAAGAAGGTGGACGTGACTGAAACTGTCCAAAAGGCCTGTTCTGTTGTGGAGGCTGGAATTGAGCAGGTGATCTGGGTTGTTGTTGCTGTGGATTTCCTTTACTTAACAACAAGGGACACTGAGACTTCCAGTGGTTTTTCTTCTTGCAGAAGGCACACTCGTCAAATGCAACTCTAGGGCGATTCTGGTTTGAAGTCTGAGGTCGTTGGGGAACAGCAAAGACAGCAGGAGTGACGGCTGTCTTGGGACCTTTGTCAGCTTGGGATTTGATACGAGTTTCTTCAACAATTAGGTCATGAATAACTGAATCAACCGTGGGAAGGGGTGTGCGATGCAAGATTGAGCCACGCAAGCCTTCAAAATCCGAACGTAAGGCCATCAAGAACTGAACCAGGCGTTGCTCTTCCCTTCTATCAATATAAGGCATGAAAGCCTTCAATTCAGCAGGTTCAGTAAGAGCTAACTGATCCCACAGATCAAACATAGAGGCATAAAATTCCTGAATGTTAAGACTGTTCTGTTGGAGAGCTCGAATGTCAAACTCTAACTGATACTGCTTTGCAAAATTAGACTGAGTATACAGCCTATCCAAGTGATCCCAAACCTCTTTTGCAGTGTCATACTTTGCCAACTGAGTGCCAATGGACTGGACAACAGAATTATTAGTCCAAGTAATAATCTTGGAGTTATCCGTCTCCCACGACTCTAACAGGGTTGCATAACCTTCAACCCGGCCCGAGGTTTCCCTTTTGTTCCTGTTACGATCCCCCACATATTTTTTCCATGCAAAAAATTCTTCATAACATAACTCCAATAGGCATAGTTATTGCCATCGAGTTAAGTGCTAATAGACTGAAGAGAATCATCTCTTGGAGCCATATTTCCAATACCAGATACGAATTACCAAAGAAATGAAACAGCAGCAAATACAAACCAAACAATCAAAAAACTCTTGAAAACAGGAACAATCGAAACCCTCAAATACGACCAAAACGAACCAATCTAAGTGAATCAAACACAAAAGCAAGCAGCAAAAAACATACCAAAAAAGCGCCAAAATCTTCGAAAAAAAAATGAGGCACGCTGCCAAAATCTTCAATCCACGGAATGTCAAAATGCTTTACGTAACTTGCCCCCAATAATCATGAACAAGGATCGAACGGCTCTGATACCATGTAAACTAATGACTAAAAGATAGATGACGGCTAGGGTTTCATATTATTAACAATGAAAGTGCAAGTACAATGAAAGATAATAAAAGATATATGTAGGGAAAATTAGGTTAAACCTAGCAAAAGGGGCCAAACACAAAGCCCAACTAAAAAGAGCCCAATAAACTAATTTAGGCTAACAGTGTATATGTGTATTTGTATGTATATGTGTGTTTACATGTATTTGTATTTCTATCAATGTCTAATTGTGTGTGTAGGTGTGTATTTGTGTGTCTATTTGTACAAGATACTCAAATATCCAGTTCTATGTTTTCAATTTTTGCATATTTGTTTTTAACTTTTAATCTTCATTATGTTACTTTGATATTTCAGAAGGTTTGGTGTTGGGCAATACATAACAAATTTTAAAGACCAGTACACTATTATTCAAGGGGAGAGGCCAAAAGGTATGAAAAAATAGAAAAAGATAATTGATGAATGCAAGCTATGCCATTTTTTGGATATCGATCACACCCTTCTCAAATTAGCTAAGGTAGTGATTCTTTTTTTTTTACTTGGCTATTCTAAAATGTAGTATACCATGATGAGATGTTGGTAAAGATTCTTAAAGATTCACTAATCTTTTAAAACATCAACATTGTGAAAAGTCAACAATCATTCACCCTTACCTTTTATAAGCTATGAACTTTGCGTGAATCTTACATCAACTAAATGGATCAAATTCACTTATCTTTTGAAAGTCACCACTCACCCTCCCTCCCTAACTTAATATAAAAGGATGTTACAATTTGGTCCTCAGCTTTACAGTTCTGATGAAAAGATGGCTAAAATCATTATATAAAATAGTATATTACCGTTTTCATCATTGAATTCCGTATTAGAATTACGGTTTTGGTCCCTTTTATATAAAAGGATGGTTGAAACTATAGTAGGATGGCTAAAATTACAATTTTGGTCCCTGAGTTCATATAAAAGAGTGCTAAATTAATAAAGGATGATTGAAACTATAAAATGATTATTGATATTATAGTTTTGGTCATTGATTTTATATAAAATGATGGCTGAAATTACAATTTTCCCATATTATAGAAAAGATAAATAATTAAAATGATAACCGCCTAACTGGTTACCAGTTCCTCAGGTCACAACTTCCTGTTTTTGGGATAGTTATCGCAAGTGTGTTGTTATATGGGTAAAAGGTGAATAATATTGCCTCCTATATCAGTAAAACACGCAATGCAGTTGTTTTTTCCTCAACTCTGACTTTTTAAACAAATATGATTAAGTTAAAAATACATATTTACCCATTCTAATGTTGTAAAACTTTCATGATCATGATATTTAACTTCACATGATGATCTTTTTTTTAATATTTGAAACTATTTAAATGAAAACAATTATTTGAAATTTTAGAAACTAGCTTGTTCACTTGGCCAACAGCGAGACGAATATCAAAGGAAACCGAAAAGGATTAAGTTTGAATAATCTTGTAGATTTGTTGTACTGCATTTGTAGTCATTTACTTTGCGGATGTATTTTGTCCGCTAAATTGTTTTCATTTAAATTTTTGGGGTTTGATACGGTTTTCATTTTGATTGTGGTCATAAATATTTACTACGTACAGTGCAACCTTGTGTTATATGATTGGTATAAAAGTTACAAGGATTGTGGTCATGACTATTCTCATGGCTCCTGTTGTTAGTTGGGAGTCAAGTCTGTCTACCAATTTTATATTTGTGGGTATTTATCCACCAAAAGTTGATTCATTTCGTTGCTTTGTAGTTGTTCGCAACTTAATGCCGGAATACTTTCAATAGAACATGGAATGAAGCTTGTATATCTTGTAAATGTAAACAGAACTAATTTGAGAACAAAGGCTTAATTTTGTTATATATTATCATCCGTAAGGTTTGCTATATATAGCAATTACAAGAACTGGAAAAGATATCTCAATTGGCTAGTGGGAAACATTAATAATATAAAGCCACAAAACATGTTTTAGTGGGAAATAATTAAAGTGCCACTACTATAAACAAATATTTCTTTTAACACTCCCCCTCAAGTTGAATAATGGGATTTCCAAAATTCAACTGGATCAAACATCCTTTTAGGGTTTTTCCGTTGACAGCTTTTGTCAGAATGTCAGCTACTTGGTCTTCTGATCGAACAAAAGGTAATTCAATGATATTTACTACGTACAGTGCAACCTTGTGTTATATGATTGGTATAAAAGTTAAAAGGATTGTGGTCATGACTATTCTCATGGCTCCTGTTGTTAGTTGGGAGTCAAGTCTGTCTACCAATTTTATATTTGTGGGTATTTATCCACCAAAAGTTGA
Source organism: Cichorium intybus (assembly GCA_023525715.1). Classification (NCBI taxonomy): domain Eukaryota; kingdom Viridiplantae; phylum Streptophyta; class Magnoliopsida; order Asterales; family Asteraceae; genus Cichorium; species Cichorium intybus. Next base: position 128,972,842 of record CM042011.1, on the reverse strand, counting down.
TTCATTTCGTTGCTTTGTAGTTGTTCGCAACTTAATGCCGGAATACTTTCAATAGAACATGGAATGAAGCTTGTATATCTTGTAAATGTAAACAGAACTAATTTGAGAACAAAGGCTTAATTTTGTTATATATTATCATCCGTAAGGTTTGCTATATATAGCAATTACAAGAACTGGAAAAGATACCCCAATTGGCTAGTGGGAAACATTAATAATATAAAGCCACAAAACATGTTTTAGTGGGAAATAATTAAAGTGCCACTACTATAAACAAATATTTCTTTTAACACTCCCCCTCAAGTTGAATAATGGGATTTCCAAAATTCAACTGGATCAAACATCCTTTTAGGGTTTTTCCGTTGACAGCTTTTGTCAGAATGTCAGCTACTTGGTCTTCTGATCGAACAAAAGGTAATTCAATGATTCCAGCTTCCAATTTTTCCTTGATGAAATGTCTGTCAACTTCTACGTGTTTCGTTCGGTCATGTTGTACAGGATTTTCTGATATTTGAATGGCAGCTTTGTTATCACACATAATTTTACTTGTGTCCTTTTGGATAAACCCAATTTCAGTTAATAGTTTCCGTATCCATAGAACTTCAGCAACTCCTCGTGCTATTCCCCTGAACTCTGCTTCGGTGCTAGATAAAGAAACTACCTTTTGTTTTTTACTTTTCCATGTAACCAGATTTCCTCCAACTAAGGTAAAGTATCCAGAGGTTGACCTTCGATTTCCTTTGTCTCCTGCCCAGTCTGCATCAGTGTAGAGTTGGATTTTTAGATGCCCGTTTGTTTTAAACAAAACTCCATGGTTGGCTGTTCCTTTGAGATATCTGAGAATTCTCCAGACTGCCTCCATATGAGAAACTTGGGGTTGATGCATGAATTGGCTAACCACCCCCACAACATGTGATATATCAGGACGAGTATGTGAGAGATATATCAATTTCCCCACAATTCGTTGATATCTTTCCTTGTCTGCTGATTTCGCCTTGTTTTCTATACATAGCTTTTGATTTATCATCATGGGAGTCTCTGCTGGTTTGCAATCAATCATTCCAGTTTCTGCTAATAGGTCTAAAACATATTTCTTCTGGCAGATAAAGATCCCTTGTTTTTGATCTTAAAACTTCAATTCCAAGAAAGTATTTTAGTCTCCCTAGGTCTTTCATTTCGAACTCTTGAAACAAATTCATCCTTAGTTTTGTCATTTCTTCCTTATCGTTCCCTGTAATTATCATATCATCAACATATATAATTAAACAGGTTATGAGGTTATTTCTTCATTTAAGAAACAAAGTATGATCAGAGTTACTTTGTTTGAAACCATATTTTCTCATGGCTAAAGTGAATCTCCCAAACCAAGCTCTGGGGGATTGTTTTAATCCGTAGAAAGATTTTCTAAGGCGACAAACTTCTCCTGGTTTAAAGTTCTTCGTGAAACCAGGGGGGCTTCCATATAAACTTCTTCTTTTAGTTCTCCATGTAAAAAAGCATTTTTTACGTCAAACTGGTGTAATGGCCATCCTTCATTTGCAGCAATGGAAAAAAGGACCCTAATTGTATCAATTTTTGCAACCGGAGAGAAAGTTTCAGCATAATCAATACCATAGGTTTGAGTGTAACCTTTGGCTACCAATCTTGCTTTATATCTCTCAACAGTACCATCGGGCTTATGTTTTACTGAAAAGACCCATCGACATCCTACAGGTCTCTTTCCAACTGGAATAACACATTTTTCCCATGTGTCATTTTTTACTAGTGCTTCCATTTCACTTTCCATTGCGTCTTTCCAGTTCTTCATCTTCAAGGCTTGATCTATGCTAGTTGGAGTTTCTTCAGAGTATAATGAGGCAACAAAGGCCCTTGCTTCTTGAGTTAAGTTTCCTTTTGCTATATTAGCTATAGGATACCTAGAACTTCGAGATTCTCTTTCTGGAGAGTATCTTTTTGGAGGAATCCCTCTGTTACTTCTTGGTGGTAATACATATCTCTCTTGTTCCTGTACTGGTTCTTCTTGTTCTGTGTCAGTTTCATGATCATCGACAATATCAGGACCAGGAATATAGGGAGATTGAGTATTACTTACCTTGGATGTCAGGTTCGGAGATTGATCTGGGATGGCACTAGAGTTAGGATTGTTTGATTGTGTGGAGGTGTCATGTGATTCTTCTTGAGTGTTGTGATTTTCTTCTGGTGTTATCTGAACATACTCTAAACAACTTAGTGCGTCTGTATATTCTTTCTCCCCCTGACCACTATATTGGGAGGTATAGTAGTATTCCGTTTCAAGAAAGTCATAGTTCATAGTAGTGAATGTATGACGGGTTTTTGGGTTATAACATCTGTATCCCTTTTGGTTCACTCCATATCCGACAAATACACATTTCTCAGCACATGGGTCAAGTTTATTTCGTTGGGACTTGGGTATATGGACAAAAACAGTACATCCAAAAATCCTTGGTTCAAGTATAAGAAAGGAGGGAATTTTAACAAATTCTGATAAGGTTTGTATGGGTGTTTTAAGCTTGAGAATCTTGGTAGGTAACCGGTTTATGAGATATGCTGCTGTGGCAATGGCTTCAGGCCAAAAAAATTTTGAAACTTTTGATTCGATTAAAAGAGCTCTCGTTATTTCTAATAAAAAACGGTTTTTTCGTTCAGCCACGCCATTTTGTTCAGGAGTATGTGGTATTATTCCTTTTGACTCACAGAATTGTTTAATGGCGGTATTAACAAATTCCCCACCATTGTCTGACCTAAGAATTTGGATAGTTTTTTGAAATTGGGTTTTGATCATGGTATGAAACATAGTGAATTTGTCAAAAACTTCTGACTTATTTTTTAAGAAATAAATCCACGTCATACGAGTGCAATCATCCACAAATGATACAAAAAACGAAGATTTTGTCCTCCAGATATTGGAGATGGACCCCATACATCAGAATGAATCAGTGAGAAAGGAACATCCACCCTGGTGTTATTTGGTTTAAAGGTTTGTCTATGGCTTTTGGCTAACACGCATGTTTCACAAAGTGAAGTAATTTTTGAGGAAAACAACTTAGGAAATAGAGTGTGTAAATAACCCATAGAAGGATGACCTAATCTTCTATGCCATATCCATGCTTCTCTTTCTGTTGTTCCATGAGCTAACATTACAGTTCCATTTTGGGTCACCTCATCCACATAGTACAATCCTTGCCTCTCAGTGCCACGCCCAATGATCGCCCTCGTCCTGATATCCTGTAAGATACAAAAGGTGGGTTGCATTAGAACTGGGCAGTTTAGTTCTTTTGTAACGTGGCTTATTGATAAAAGGTTTTGTGACAAACAAGGGACATAAAGACAATTAGATAGTTTTAATGTAGGAGAAATTTTGATCATTCCTCCTTTTTTAACTTCCATTTTCCCACCATCTTCTGTTTCTATATACGTTCTTCGAGGTTCGGACAATGAAATAAGATCAGAAATTTCATGAGTCATGGTGTCTGTAGCTCCGCTGTTAAGTATCCACGTTTTATCTTGTTTATTATCACAAGAAAAAACCACGTTTGCAATTCCTCCAATTTGTGGGCTTTTTCTGCAATTTTTAAAACTTGTTTCCAAATAAGGAATTATAGAGTAAACGTTGGAATTATTTTTTGACACTTCTGTTTTTCCAGGGTCAAATTCGAAACTTTTGTAAATTGGATTTGTCTTTAGGTTAAAAATTGGGAACTGGTTCTTCTTCCCGTTATCTAAAATATCATTCCTTCCTTCACAAGTTCGTTTTGCTGCTACACCACCGAAACCCCCACCGCCGCCGAAGCCGTTGCCGCCGGAATGAGCATCGGCAGGTCCACCACCGGTGCTACCCTCGTTCGGACTCCCGTAATTACGGCCCCCGTCTCCGGTTGCAGTCGCTGTGGTTTGTTGCTGATGTCGCCCTGATTGATCGAACCAGGTGGGTGCGGCGGCGCCGCTGTTGCTGTGGTTGCCTGTGGCGGCGGCGACTTTCCCCAATTCAGATCCACTGTTCTTAATTCCTTTTTTCTTTCCATCGGACCACCAATCGGGATACCCGACCAATTTGAAGCACTGCTCTTTGGTGTGTTTTGTCATCCCGTAATGTTCACATTTCAGGTGGGTTTTATCTTCTTTGTTGGTTGGTTCGTTTTTTTTTTCTTGAAAAAACTGATCGACTGTTTTGTTTGGCGAGGAACACTCCTCCGGTGGATTCGGTTGTGATGAGTCCCTGTGATTCGTTTGAGACCGTTCCCAATATATTTTGGTGAGCCGCCTCTTTCCGAACAGCAGCATATGCCGCCTCGGGTGTTGGAAGAGGATTCCATCGGAGAATTTCCCGTTTGACAGGATCATATTTTCGATCAAGAGCATTCAAAAATTGAAAAAGTTTTTGTTCAGATCTGATTCGGGTGTATTCTTGGATATCTGTTGGGCACTTCATCGGGTTTGGATCTATTCTTTCTATTTCTCCCCATATTCCCTGCAACGTGATCCAGAAATCTTCAAGGGATGTAGTATTTTGTTTAATTTCATTTGCCTTTATATGAAGATTAAACGTTTGTAGCTTGTCTCTTCCGCTGCTGTAAGTAACTACTAAGGCATCCCAGAGTGATTTTGCTGTGGGATACTCGGTCAGGTTACTTGCAAGTACCGGCTCTATGTTTTGTATCAGCCATGAAAAAACAACCAAGTCTTCTTGTTCCCACTGCTCAAAACTTCCGTCATTTTGATCGGGAGAATTTGAGTTTAAGTGAGACAACAAGGACTTTGATTTTCCGCCTATAGCCACTCGAATCATTCGGGTCCATAGAGTGTAATTCTGGCTGTTGAGTTTGAGATTGATTTGCAGACTGTCGGATAATTTGGGGTTTTGTGGTTGAGAATTTTTGAAAAAATTAGCTAGTTGTAAAGCTAATTCTGAATTTGATGTATCAGTTTCTGACATGGTTGATTGATTTCTTTGTGGGATAGGTGGTAGATGATGAGCTAGTTGGGGATCTTTGGCTCTGATACCATGTTGTAAATGTAAACAGAACTAATTTGAGAACAAAGGCTTAATTTTGTTATATATTATCATCCGTAAGGTTTGCTATATATAGCAATTACAAGAACTGGAAAAGATACCCCAATTGGCTAGTGGGAAACATTAATAATATAAAGCCACAAAACATGTTTTAGTGGGAAATAATTAAAGTGCCACTACTATAAACAAATATTTCTTTTAACAGTATAGTACCTGATACTAATGTTAATCAAGCAATATCGATTGATCACTAAAATTTTAATCAATAAAATCTTGAGAACATTGAAAAGAATCATGTACGAGTAATTCTGGATCAATCATGTTCTCAGTTTGAATGTCTGGTCGTTACCTTTCTGATTGATTAATGAAAGCTTCGATTTTCCAAGATCGACGAGAACCAAAACAAAAGCATATACACATACAAACTTATACCTTTTAACCACAACAACGTACTTAATCACAAAAAAGAAATTATTAACCATAATTAAATTAGCGGTCCGCCGCATGCTTGATGGTGGGAGAAAGTAATAATACTATAACTACTAATATAAATGAGTTTATTAAGAATGTTTATTTGTATATTTTGTCATAAGTGTATAGTTCCTCCTTCCTCTCAATAAACTATACATCAAATAATCATGTTTTATAACCAAAACAGACCGCCAAAAATAAAATTGATCTTCATATAAAAGTATTTGTTGAAAGAAATTGTTTAAATAGTTCAAACGCATCCTCACATGCCAACATGCACTTATGTAGGCATAGAAATTGTTTAAATCGATAATATCAAATGATTTTCATACTAACAATGTGATAATAATGTCAAATGATTTCCAACATTAACAATATGGTAACAATTATAGTATCCCAAATAGCAACATACATCTTTACCAAAAGCACCAAACTCCATTTATTTTTAACCAAAACTTACAATGTACTTGCATTTTAAATCTAAAATAATAATATTTGCCACATGCCAACTATTTAAGGAAACCAACTATTTGCTGCTGCTACTAAATGTGGGACCTTGCTTCCCCTCACCCGAGTTCCATTGTTCATCATAATGCATGATTACAAACTAAATTAACCCAAAACCGAATAACTTATACCCAAAGGAAACTAATCGTATAAAGAATAACTAATCGACGAACCATGCTCTCCCCCCCTCCCCCCTCCTCACCCAATTAGCACCCCGCCGCATTGCACGAGTACACACCTAGTAATCTCTAAATGAAAACTAATTCTCGAAATGAATTGTTCACCCACTCTTCTCGTTAGCCCCGCCGCATTGCGCGGGTACACCAGTAGTAAATAAAATAACAAAACAAGAATAATTAACTAACATTCTCTTTCGCGATCTTCTCAGCTTTAGCAATCACCTCGTCGATTCCTCCGACCATATAAAACGCTTGCTCCGGGAGATCATCATATTTTCCATCAATAACACCCTACAAAATCGAATACAAAAATAAGTCAAGATTTGCAATTTTCATGGTTATATGAAGTGTAAAAGATTGTGTGAATTGTGATTGTGAAAAGAATTATACCTGGAAACTGGCGACGCTTTCTTTCAACTCGACGTACTTCCCCGGAGCGCCGGTGAAGACTTCTGCGACATGGAAGGGTTGACTCAAGAAACGCTGAACCTTACGAGCACGAGCAACAGTGAGTTTATCGTCTTCACTGAGTTCGTCCATTCCTAAAATGGCGATAATATCCTGGAGATTCTTGTAGTTCTGAAGAACTTTCTGGACGCCACGAGCACAGTTGTAGTGATCTTCACCGAGAATACGAGGAGAAAGCATTCTAGATGTCGAATCCAATGGATCAACAGCCGGATAGATTCCAAGCTCCGAAATCTACGTTAGATTTTGCACCAAATTCAGGAAAAGATTTGGGTTTTAGGAGGAATGATGGAAGAACGATAGGCTACCTGTCGAGAAAGCACGGTGGTGGCGTCGAGATGGGCGAAGGTGGTCGCCGGAGCTGGATCCGTCAAGTCATCGGCCGGCACGTAGATAGCTTGCACTGATGTGATGGAACCTTTCTTGGTTGTTGTGATTCGTTCCTGAAGGCCTCCGAGATCCGTAGCCAACGTCGGCTGGTAACCGACGGCAGACGGGATACGTCCCAACAAAGCAGACACCTCGGAGTTGGCCTATCGGAAAAAAAAAAAAAAAACGAAATCCGTCAATGATGCGATTTCTAGAGAGAGAGAGAGAGAGAGAGAGCTTGTTTTAATGGTGTAGTAACCTGAGTGAAACGGAAAATGTTGTCGACGAACAGAAGCACGTCCTGTCCTTCAGCATCTCGGAAGTGCTCGGCGACGGTGAGTCCGGTGAGGCCGACACGAGCACGAGCACCGGGGGGTTCGTTCATTTGACCGTACACCAGAGCACATTTGCTTTCGGCTTGTTGGTCGCCGAGCTTAATGACACCACTTTCGATCATTTCTCGGTACAGATCGTTTCCTTCTCGAGTTCGCTCACCAACTCCGGCGAAAACCGAGAAACCACCTGATCGGAGTAAACAAGAACGTCCGACTTATCGTCGTATTCCGTCAAAACGAAAAAAAGAGAGTCTTGCTTACCATGGGCCTTCGCGATATTGTTAATAAGCTCCATAATTAACACCGTCTTCCCGACGCCAGCGCCACCAAACAAGCCGATCTTCCCACCTCTTTGATATGGAGCAAGAAGATCCACCACCTGAAAACGGAAACGGAAACAGAATCAGAAACATAAACGTAAACGTCAAAGGAAGTAACGATTAACAAAAGTGAAGAATTGATCACTTTGATTCCGGTGACGAGGATCTGCTGTTCGGTTTCCTGATCGTTGAAGGCTGGAGCTTCACGATGAATTGGTAGATAGTGACTCGTTTCTTCGACATTCAAACGATCAAAAGCGTTATTAGTTTGAATCAGATGTGAAGAAATTAGAAACAATGGTGTATAGATACAATGTCTTACTTAGTTCACCCCTGTGGTCAATCGCCTCTCCGATGACATTTATAATACGACCGAGTGTCGGCCTGCCGACGGGAACCTGTAACATGCAAGAGAGAATACGATTAAGGAGGATTGAATCATTGAATCATGAAGCAATGAATTCTCAAATGGAGTAAAAAGGAAAGCTTACAAGGATAGGAGAACCGGTGTTGAGAACTTTTTGGCCTCTAACAAGCCCATCAGTTCCATCCATGGCGATCGTCCTCACCATATTCTCTCCCATATGCTGCGCCACCTCCAACACTAGTCTGATCGAATGATCCATCACCTCCAACGCCGTCGAGATCGGCGGCAACCCATCATCAAACCGTACATCCACGACGGCACCGATCACCTGACAAACCTGACCAACAGCGCCCTTACCTGTATACTCATCCGTAATCTTTCCGGTTGCCTTGGAAGATGTCGGAGACGACGAAAGTGCGGCGGCAGCCGTAGAGTATCCTGTTGTCGCTGCACGGGTCAACAGCAAACCAGCCGGGGAAGGGCGGTACCGTGGAGATGGGGTTGGTGGGTTGTGACATTTTGTTATTGAAGGTGATTTAACACGGCGGAGAAGGGAGGATAGAAGCCTCCGAGAAGCCATATCAAATCGGAAAATGGTGGCTTTGTGGGTTTTCTTCGAGTTGATGCAAATCAATGCATAGATATTGAAAATGAAACTGGGATTGTGATTTTTAAGGAAAGATGATGAGTGTGAGTGGTGAGTGAATTACGAGTGAAATATTGGGGTAAAGATTTATTTACAGGGCTGAGTTTCGTTGTGATCGTGCTTTTCCGATGGGGACGTCGTCGGACGAATTCAAACAATGGCCGGGCGCCACATGGTGTTGGAACACGGCATTCCAGGCGATTTCAGAGCTGAAATTGTTTTGTACTTTGTAAAATTAATCTGTGACCCTTTGCTTTAATATATTTGTCACATTGGACACACAAGTATTGTTGTTTACCAAATATGCTTAAAACGTTTTAGTGTAGTTCACACTAGACACTACTATACTACTCTAACACCAAAATTATGTTAACATAAACGTTTATGTTTTAATTTCTTGACAAAAATGCAAAAATGGTCAAACCCTAATTCTAGATGGTTTATAAAGACTTTAAATCACACTGCTACATTAATATCCAAGCAAATCATAGACCGGGTAGAGGCAAACCTAGTCGTTCCTCTACGAGCTGTACATGATCAGTTTCAAAAGAAGTATGAGGTGGGTGTTTTAGTGGACAAAGTGTTTAGTGCAAAAAATAATACAAGAAAACTTGTTACTAGTGACTACAAAAACAATATGATGTTTTGGGAGATTACGTTCTTGAACTTCAATCAACCAATGAAGATACCATAAGTATAATTTTTGAAATTTTCTATGATTGCAATATTTTTGTAAAGAAAAAAATATAAGAACTTCGATTTTTACTTTTTTTAATAAAACGTCCTGCTAAAATAGTAAGTGAGATGTAAGAAAATAAGAAACCAATGGGTGAATTACACTTGTCAATCTCTATGAGTGAGAGTGTGAGTGTGTAATTGTCGAGCATGAAGACGCGTGTGTTTTGTAATTTGATAGTTTTGCCCATTTAGCTTTTACCTTAAACATTTTAAATATTAATGACAATCACAAAAAAATCACAATATCTCATGAGATGTTGGTAATATTTTCTATTAAACCTTAGCAACATGTTATCACTGTTTTAGTTGTTTTTTTTTTTTTTTTTTTTTTGAACGGCAAATCTATCCTACTCCTACTCCTAAATTACTCATTGTTATGTTAGTGCCAGGGTTTGAACCCATGACCTCCTTGTTAGTATATCACTTTGTTAGCCAAGACACTGTGTTAGGACATTCATTTAAAAATATTCTTCCAAGATCAATATTTTTAAGGTTATAGTTCCAAAGTAAACATTTTAGTAGTACAACATTATCAATGTCATTCTAGCACCGTATTAGCAATCCAATCAATTAAATGCTAAAACTTCATGCCTTATCAAAATATACACTCCAAAACATTGATTTGGAGTATGTTTTATAAAATTAGAACTAAATTGATACATTACATTTTATAACATAAATTTCCTGCATATAACCTCTCTATAGAATTATCTTATCAAACAATCTACTTGAGTATATCTTACAACCTCCATTCATTAATATTAAATTCCCTTATATATAGATAAATATCATGTTTAAGTATAATGCATCCCAAAGTCTTCCATAATACAACAATCAAGTAGGTGTGTAATCGAGTAGAGTCAATATGAATAACATAAAGGCTAAAATGTAAATATAAATAAGCTCGATTAAGCTTAGGGGCTTCACGAGCTGAGTATTTTAACAATCGAGTTCGACTTCCAAATCCACGATACATCTTCGATAGCTCGTAGGTCGAGTTCCGTTAAGTGATACAATCGTTGCACAAGCACTTCTTTGATTCCACCCCAACCTCTTTCATGTAATCTTTAAATTGTACAAGTCGTTATGTGGAATTTCTTATATGGCGTACGACCTTTTGCACACATTTAACATTAGCGGAGTTTTCATTCATTCCATCGTTCACAACTAGGTTAAGAATATTTCCCCCATCATACAAGTTTAGTATTTTTATTAGAAACCCAATTGCTTTGACATTCAAACTTTCAATATCTAGTGTACAACTCATGACATTATTGATACCTCACCATTGAAAGCATTTTAATATTTATTGTCTGATGTCTTCTCCCCTATGACTATCTAATGGTTTAAAGTTAATCATTCTTTTGTGCATCACCTAATTACCATAAATAAAGTGTATTGTTAGCATCATATAACTCACAATCTGACACGAGCTTGTCCAAGTGCCCTTGGTCAAATGCATCGTGTTTAGGGAATTTCCTAAGAATGTTAGCAATTTATTTATTTTTTCAAGATAATAATTTGCAACATCTTTTAAAAAATTTATTTGACTTGGCAAAACCACCTGCTTGTTTGGTGCATACACGTACTCAACAAAAGCTTCGCTTTTGACATATTTAAATGGTAGTTCAACTACCACAAACAAGTTTAACGAAGTCGTTTTAATTATTTGTCATCATGTTTCCAAGTACTAATACTTCCCTATCTGCTTACATCTTTCTCATTGTTTTATTGTTGAGTGTTGTGAACAAAGACATCGTCATAATCAAACTACATCACAATAAAAACACTATAACACAATATAAATATAACTTTTGGTATCATAATAATAACTCATGGAATATCACAAGAACACAAAATTGAAACTTGATTCCCTTAACTCGAATAAACACATGATCATCATCATACATCCCTAGTATTTCATTTGAGAATCTTCATTGTCAGGGTCTACCCAATTCTCCAACTGTGAGTAATGTAGGTGATGATTGATAAATGGTTGTGGAGTTGTGGTGATCGATTTGGCAAAAGGAATTGATGTGGGTATTGCCTTGGAACCGACTTGACACTTGAAGTCGATTAATTACCTTGGAGTCGTAGGTGTTGATTTCACAGAAGTAGGTCGTAAGTGTTGATTAATCGGGGGAAAAAAGAGAGCCTCTTAAACTACCCAATTCCGATAACCGATTTAACCTAAACCCGATAAACCCGAAACCAGTTTAACTTAAAATCGGAAAAGATGGTATTAGAAAACCGATAACCAGATCGGATATACCTATTTGGTTTCAGCCGGTTCCGGTTTGTTTTTTCGGTCAAACAGCTCATCCCCACTACAAAATAATTATGAAGCGAACGTTTTTTAATAACGTTCGACCGATTGAACCATCAAACCAGTAAAACGTCGGGTCGTTATTTGGTCGATTTTCAAACATTTTCACAAAAGATAATGTCTTTAGTAACTTGCACGCTGCTTCTTAACACTTGTACCCTGCTCTGGATTATCAATTTCATATATTGGAATAAGAGATCCGGAGTAGTAATGGTCGGAAACAAAGAGCAGGGTGAATGATACTTTTGGCGCCATCAAAAGCACCTGCACAAACCGCCTTGGACCGCCACCAGCGGCCGACCTTTTCCGGCCTAATAACCTGAAACCGGTTCCTGTTTACTCATTCAGTGTAATCTTCATGCGCAACCCCAAATATGACACCACCATCATCTTCCAAACCCAAAACCCTAACCCTAGATTCTACAGCCTTATTTCTCCAATCTCCACAAACCTCTTTGCCTCCTCCACTCTCTTTCTCTCTTCTTTCCTCGCGTTCTCCTCTCCCTCCAATGCCCACAGATTTCCCCCTCTCCAAACTCATCCCCAAAACCAAATTTATTGTTGACGGCTTCCGATTATCCGGCGACTACTCCGTATCCTACTTCCTCTCACATTTCCACTCCGATCACTACGGTGGACTTAATGCTAACTGGTCTAAAGGAATTATATATTGCTCGGAGATTACTGCCCGCCTTGTTATTCAAGTACTTAAAGTTTCGGAATCATTCGTGGTGCCTTTGCCGTTGTCAGAGTCAGTTTTGGTTGACGGTTGTGAAATTTCATTGGTTGACGCAAATCATTGTCCCGGTGCAGTCCAGTTCTTGTTCAAAATCCCGACCGGGGACGGGAGCTGCGAGAGGTATGTGCACACCGGTGACTTTTGGTATTGTATCTCTATGAAATCCGAAACTGCTCTGAACGAATTTACCGGTGCTGATGCCATTTTCCTGGATACTACTTATTGTAATCCAAAATACGTGTTTCCTTCCCAACAGGAGTCCATTGATTACGTAGTTAGTGTGATTGACAAGTATAGCGCTGAGAATAATGGCGGTTTAAAGTCTGTTTTGTTTCTCGTTGCCACTTATGTTATCGGAAAAGAGAAAATTCTTCTTGAGATTTCACGTAGGTGTAACAGAAAGATACACGTTGATGACAGAAAATTAGGTATTCTGCATACTCTAGGGTTTGGGGAAGATGATGTTTTCACTACTAACGAATCTGAAAGTGATGTTCATGTTATTGGGTGGAATGTTTTAGGTGAAACATGGCCTTATTTCCGACCTAATTTTTCAAAAATGAATGAAATCAAGGATGCTAAAGGGTACTCTAAAGTGGTGGGATTTGTCCCAACAGGGTGGACCTATGAAGTAAAACGTAACAAGTTTGCTGTGAGGACAAAAGACCCATTTGAGATACATTTAGTACCTTACAGCGAACACTCAAACTATTCAGAACTTAGAGAGTATGTAAAGTTCTTAAGACCAAAACGTGTCATTCCAACAGTAGGTGTAGATGTTGAGAATCTTGATGGCAAACATGTAAATAAAATGCTGAAACATTTTGCTGGATTAGTTGATGACATGGCCATCAAGCAAGATTTCTTGAAGGGATTCCATCGTGGGTCCAAGGTACTTAATCTTGAAAAAGATTCACTTTCACAAACCCTAAAGGAAAAAGAAGATACTTTTTCAGATTTTGATCAGAAAGATGAAGAACATGAAACAGATGAAATCTTGCAGGAACTTTGTGCTTGCTTGCCTGATTGGGTCACTAAAGATCAAATGATGGATGTTATGAGTAAATCAAGAAAGAATGTTGTTGAATCTGTTTCTTATTTTTATGAACATGAAACTGAATATTATGAACAGGTGGTTACTACTACTAATACATCCACTTCTTTATCACAAGAAAGTAAAGAGATTCTCAAAGAAGTCATTGCACATGCTTCATCATCTAAAGCCATTGTGCCCCCTTTAACAACAACTCCTGTTAAATCTTTATCAAAAAGTGATACCCCCCTTTCAAGTAAAAGAAAGATATCATCATCATTATCATCCACCATTAAACAATCAAGTAAAAAGAAACGATCAAGTAACAACAGCAATTCTCCTAACCAAAAGAAGAAGGTGAATGACAATATTTCAAACAAGAAGCCAAGAATCGGTTCACAACTTGAATCTGGTGGACCAAAGCAATGTACAATTACTAAGTTCTTCAATAAACTCTCACCTGTGGTTGAAATTTCTAACCATGGTTACAAAGATGAGGTGAATCAGTTCATGCAAATCATAAATGGAAGTGATTCTGATTCATTGCGTGATTATGCTACAACTGTTTTAGAGGAAACAAAAGGAGATATTAACAAGGCTCTTGATATGTATTACAATAAGGGTAAAAATACTGAAGCTAAAAAGAGAATCTTTTTTGATCAAGAAACTGAAGTATCTGCGAAGTTTGACAAGTCAATGATGGATCATATATCACTGCCACCTGAGAAATATTCTCCCACAGACCATGGTTGGTCTTAGACTCTTAGTGATCCTTTTATGTTTCTAAATCTTTTTTAATTAAGTTTTGTTTTGAAATTTGAATAGAAAGTGAGATTATGTAATACCCACAAGTTATTTATCAATGGGAATGAATTAAGACAAATCTTTTTATCGATTAAGTTGACTATTAAATCTAATCTTGATAAATTATGTGATAACAAGACTTGAATGGTGCAGCTTTTTGGAAAAATGGCCAGCCTGCTCCTTATTTACATATTGCCAGGACATTTAATCTAGTGGAGGGCGAAAAGGGAAAGATTAAAGCTACATCTATGCTTTGTAATATGTTTAGAAGGTCTGTTTTATTCCATAATTTCAAATTTAAAAGTTTGTGTTTATTTATAATGTTTCATTTTAAACAGCTTGTTGATTTTGTCACCGGAGGATGTGCTGCCAGCTGTGTACTTGTGCACAAATAAGATTGCCCCTGACCACGAAAATACAGTTAGTCTTTTTTGTTTGTGTTCTTTAGAAGTTTTTTTTTTGTTTTTTATTTTTGTGTAATTATTTAGGAACTGAACATTGGTGGAAGCATTGTGACATCAGCATTAGAAGAGGCATGTGGGACCAACAAATCAAGAATTCACGAATTGTACAACAGTTTAGGCGATCTTGGTACGTTTTTATAATTTTATAATTTTTCATTCATAATTTCTCTATTGTAATTAATTTATAAACTAAATAATATTTGTAAAAAAGGTGATGTGGCACAACTTTGTCGCCAAACACAAAAGCTACTTGCACCTCCGGCCCCACTCTCAATCCGAGGTGTTTATTCAGCTCTTCGGGAAATAAGGTATGAAATTTATTTACAATTTTGGCCCATGAGATTTATAATTTTTGTATATTAATTAATATATAATTTGTCAGTGTACAAACAGGTAGTGGAAGTACCATGCGGAAAAAAAACCTCATTATGAATCTAATGAGATCTTGTAGAGAGATGGAGATCAAGTTTATAGTCAGAACATTGGTAACTTTTTTACTTTTCAATTAAATATTTCATTTATAAACATTATGTTACATAGTTTTATTTATTTATTTATTTAGGTCAAGAATTTAAGAATTGGGGCCATGATGAGAACTGTTCTTCCTGCATTAGCTCAAGCTATTGTTATGAACTCTGGCCATGAAATAAATAAAGAAACACTTCAGGTTTTTTCTCTTTTTGATGATTCCAACTTTCCAAGATTAATTTGCTAATTATCGTGGTTTTTTACTGATATACCCTTTTCTGTTAGGGACTCAGTGCAGCAGTTGTTGAAGCATATAACATGCTCCCAAATTTGGCAAGTTATTTTATATTAATACCATGAGTTATTATATTTTTTGTAAAAAAGGAACAAGCTTTTAGTCTTTAGATGATTATTATTGTTTCTTTATAATCTTTATTTTTCAGGATCTATTAATTCCTTCTTTAATGGATAAAGGGATTAATTTTTCCTCATCAACATTGTCAATGGTTCCAGGCATACCCATTAAGCCAATGCTCGCAAAGTATACACTAATATTTCTCTTTTTTTTTAAAAAGATAAAAAAAAGTTTATGTTATTTAGATAATTGTTACAATGTTATAATGTTAAATGTTATAGAATTACTAATGGGATCCCTCAAGTTTTAAAGCTCTTTCAAGGAAAAGCCTTTACTTGCGAATTTAAGTAAGTCTTTTTTTAATTTGATATTTCACATCTCTTGTAAGTCATTCTTTTATTAATTTGATAAAATCTTGATTATATTTGTAGATATGATGGTCAACGTGCCCAAATTCACAAATTACCCGATGGATCTATACGTGTATTTTCAAGAAATGGGGACGAAACAACATCAAGATTTCCCGATTTAATAAATATAATAAATGAAATTTGCAATACTAATACCATAACTTTCATAATCGATGCAGAGGTATTTCTTTATAATGAATTGCATCATAATTCATAATTTCTTTAATATTTATTTAAATTTGGGCATAATGGCTGCAGGTGGTTGCTGTTGATAGAAAAAATGGTTGCAAACTTCTATCTTTTCAAGAACTATCTTCCCGTGATAGAGGGAGCAAAAATTCATCAATTTCAGTAGATAATATAAAGGCTAGACTCTATTTTATAAAAAAAATACTCTTTGGACAATTATGATTCTTTATTTCTTTGAGCATATTGTTTTTATTTAGTACTGATATAACGTTTCTTTAATCTTTTACAGGTTGATATTTGCGTCTTTGCATTTGATGTCATGTTTGCTAATGGAGAACAGTAATAATCTTTATAATCTAAATTCAACTATTTTTAAATAATGTAAAATCTTTAATTGCCTAATTCAACTACCTGTTACAGGCTGTTGGGTTTCCCTCTTCGTGAAAGAAGAAAATGTAAGAATTTATTTGGACTTATGTTTATTATTTATTATTATTTTTTTTTTGCCTGATGTACATGTTATTAATCTCAGATATGAAGGATTTGTTTGGTGATGAAAAGATCGGATATTTCGAATATTCACGGGAAATAACAGTGAGTGTCATGATATTTTTTTGTGCTTAAATTTATTATATTATCAGTATAATGTTTGTATTGTTCACAAGTTATAAAAATTTCTAGGTGGAGATGGATGATGCTGACGTGGCAAACGAATCCACTGTGACTAAAATGAACCAATTTTTTGAAGAAGCTTTTCATTCTTCATGTGAGGGAATCATGGTTAAATCTCTTGATGTTGAAGCTGGTTATCTCCCATCAAAGCGTGCAGATTCTTGGTTAAAGGTTTAAATATTATAATTTTTTTTAATTTCTCGGTTTTATATAATCTTGAATCCTCAAAAAGCTTAATTTTTTGCAGGTCAAACGAGATTATGTAGAAGGGTTAAATGATTCACTTGACTTGGTTCCAATTGGTGCTTGGTATGGAAATGGAAGGAAAGCCGGATGGTAAAAAATTATATTATTAATTCTTAATTTTTGGTATAAACTTATATTATTATTCTTATGTTGAATCTTGTTATTTTTATATTTATTTTGTTTATTAGGTATAGTCCGTTTCTAATGGCGTGCTACGATCCCGACACCGAGGAATACCAAAGTGTTTGTCGTGTAATGTCGGGATTCTCTGACGCCTTTTATAAAGAGGTTTGTCATTTTCCTATTTATGACAAAACATGTTGTACTGTGTTTGTCTCAAGTTTTTGAGACAGACAGACTGATGTCAATGAGACAAAAATTGCAATCAAAATCGTGTTTAGATGACAAAACATGGATAAAAGTTACATGTTCGGTCCCTAACTTGCAATTTTGGTCCGAAAATATGGGAGAGTTTTTTCGGACCAAAATTGCAAAAATCTGTTATAGTCGGGGACCAAAAATGTAAAATACTATTTTGTATTTGAAAATTGTAGATGAAGGAGTTTTTTGTGGATGAGAAGATGATAGCGAGAAATGAGAAACCGGTGTATTATCAAACGGGGGAGGAGCCGGATATGTGGTTTAGTCCGGAAGTGGTGTGGGAGATACGAGGGGCAGACTTCACCGTGTCGCCGGTGCACCATGCTGCTGTGGGGTTGGTGCATCCGACGCGTGGGATTTCGGTTAGGTTTCCGAGATTTGTACGGTCAAGATTAGATAAGAAACCGAGTGATTGTAGCACGTCTATGGATATAGCTGAAATGTTTCATTTGCAAACTCGAAAGATGGATGTTGGAGGTGGTAAGTGAACATTTTTGCTTGTATGTAAATATAAACAATTTTGGTTTAGTAGTAGTTGTACCTTTTTTTCAAGTTTTGGTTTTTTTCAATGGTTATTGTATGAAATTTATGTACTATGTTTAAAATGGTATGCTTTTAATTATATTTTAACTGTTTAACCAAAAAGAAGATTATAAATAGTGTCGGAATAACTTTATATCTTTAAAATTATGCTATTCAAGTGTGTTTATAAGTTGAACACCAAAAAGAACTTTTAAGCGTACTACTTAAGATCAAGAAACAATGGAGTTTGTTACTAGTTGTGTATTTGAATATTGTTAATTCACTTGATATATGTGACGTTAAATTTGGAAATAGTTAGATCACCTAATATACATAAAATTACATGGTTAAAACACCTAACATGTGTAATGCTAAACTGGTGTTTTTTTTTTTTTTTTTTTCTTTTTGTTTATATAAAGGTATCATTTAATTTTAATTTGGTAAATTCTACGAAATGATCCTTTTGGACTTACTACGTAAATAACATCTTAAATGCTAGTTGAAAAACTTTGTTGCTTTAAAATATTTGTAGACATTTTATTCTTTATGTTTCACCGTGTGATGAAATATGTATATAAACTGGGTGTGGATGTGGCGTTGTATGTGGTATATCATAGAATGATGTTTTTGTATACAAATTTGTGGAATCATCGTAAACCATTATTAGATTTACTATTTGCAAGGCCAAATAACCCTAAACAATTTTCTACCGGTTCTCGTAAGGAGCTAGAATAGTATCATTAATTAAGGAAAGTACCTCTAGACAATCAATATCATCACATGTACCAACACCATCATCATGTATAGTGACATCATTATCACCAACATACTTATAAGTTACATAATCAACATAGTGAACAATGGTTGCAATAGTTTTTTTAGGAACACTAGGAGAGATATAAATACCTAGTTAATCGTTGTTTCCCACTAATAAACTTTCATTAGACCCTCTGTTGCTAGGTTGGTTGTCACAAAAGCCTATTCTACCGGAGCCTCTTCCACTACACTAATTTCCACCAATAACCCATCATCATTACATTATATTGAATAGTCGGAACCAAGTTCCATCAGAGCATCATCATCATTTACCACATACACATGAATATCTGAGACACCGTGAATAACATTTTCCAAGTGTTTGACATCACCCTCATCATTTATCTCCGTAACATAGTGCAACTTAAGTTATTGGAAAGACGAACTATTATTAAATTTATCTCTTAAACCTGTCTTGAATTTCACTAAATTTAACAACCTAATAAACTATATATTTGAAGAAAATGTTAGACCATAGTTCTTAACAAAAGGCCTACCGTATTCAACTTGACCATTTGTCGTTTGGCACGTCTCACTGATACAAGCAAGAACGAAAAAATCAGATGTATATGAATTGGAAGTTTTCTTTAGATAAAAGTCTCTTTTTTTCATTTTCTTTAACAAAAGAAATAGAACAATTTCTAAAAATTATAAACTTCATCTTAATTTCACAAAAGGTTGTCCTACTTTCAATATGGTTGTCAGATTTCATAGTATGATTTTCTAAATACAAAAATACGAATCTTGGTGACAACATTCTTTTTTCCTAAAAATCAGACACGTCAACTAGTTACCTATTTTTTGCAGGTGATACCTTCAAAACGGGATTTTGCAAGTTTAATATGTGAAATGTACGTGCAAAATGGGATTCACAAGCCATTACAAAGAATTTCATAGGTGTTCCTAAAAAAAATTCAACAATGAGAAATGAATTTTTTTTTTTAAATCCCTGATTCACAAGCAATTTTGTGATATCGCTGGCCAGTAGCCAATTTCGTTGGAAAAGAATTATTTCCGGAAATCCTCTAATTTTTAACTAAACCTAGAAAAAGCTTAAAAGGATCGGTCATGTCTTTTTTCTTAAAACTAAGGATCCTCCGAAAGCTACCAGGATTTCAAATGCTTTTCTGGAACCAAACTTGGGTAGAAATGATATTTAATTTCAAAAGGAATTGTGAAAGAAGGAAATAAACAGCATGATAATATGAGTAAGATAATTGAGTGAATCATCACGTTCTATTATCATAAATGGTTGGCTTGAAGAAATAGAACAAGCCAATAATATATATTTTTGTACAATTGATTGAAAAAGTAAATGAATTCTAATCAGTATATAAAGAAAACAATAATATCGTACGTAAACAAACTCCAATTAAATAAAGAAAGATAACCAAGTGAAATTGCATGTAAACATATAACACATTTAGTCTAACTATCGTGATTGTTACAGAAATGGTCCATATTTCAAACTAAATTAACAGGTTTGTCACTCGATTTTAATTCTGTTTCCCTTCCATCGTTAACATCCCTTGTGTGCAAGTCAAATGAGAAATTTTATGTCATTTCACCCCTAGTTGTGCACATTAGTCGGTTAAAATCAAAACAGTTTTTTTTAATCGGTTGTTTTTTATTTTTGTATCAATTTCGGTTAAAACCTAATTCGTTTTGATTGGTTTTTTGGTCTGCAAATGCATAACCTATATAACTAGTTTTGGTTATGGAATAACCGGTTTTTAAAAAACCCTGTTTAGGTTAAACCTATAAAAAAACATTTTTATATTCAAATTTTACTCCAAATAAATAATACTTGTATTATATTTGGTTTTGAAACAAAAAATAAGAAACAAAATAGGTTGAAATTCGAAATATATATAAAACATAAACATTGAAACTAAAAATACTAGCAATTATAGTTTTGAAATTGGTCATCTTCATAACATCAAACATTTGTAATCTGTGAACTCTTTAAATTCACCCTCATCTATTTCAAGTATTGAAGGTGAGTGCAACCTCTTCCTCTTAGATGAATTATTTGACGGGTGGTAAAAAGTGGCCATTCAAGCCAAACACAATCTTGCATCTTTCAAGATAAAAAGTCGAGATTGAGAAAAGTGTCGAGAATAGAGAGCATTTTTTTGGTTTGTTGAAACCAAATGAAACAACTTCTATTTATACTAACAATAGAAGGGTAAATTTGTTTTTTGGGCTTTAAAATGGTCATAAACTGCTAGAAAATGGTCAAATTAGCCGTTTTTTAAAATTAACGTTATTAACGGCAAAAAGCTCGGGAAAATTCGGTTAATGTCGTTTAAAAAACCGGTCTTCCAATTTCTTTAATATCGCTTAAAGTCACCGGTTCGGTTATAGTTGGACTGGTTACGAAAAAATGGGCTTAGTTTTTCTAATTGGTTTAAAAAAATCTATTGCTTGGTGCTCCTGTAAACCCCCTTCCCCTCTTTGCAAGCCCAACTTTTCTGTATTCTTTCATGTATTGCTCCAAAAATTATATATATATATTAATTATCAAATTTGGTTTGTGAGACTTTTTACTGTTTATTTGGAACCTATTTTTTCCAGAATCATAATTACTAAATTAAGATCATAGTATAATTGTTAAATCATTTGTCACAAAATACAAATAATGTTTTATTTGGAAATAGCACTTTTGATTCTTCTTATAGCAAACTTTTATATTTACGTTTTTCCGCTCAACTAATCTCGAATTAATTGTTTTCATCCCTATTTATTATAAAGTTATATTATTGGTATTTCGTAAGTTACGATTTCGGTCCCATTTTATATTTTAAAGTTACATTTTTTGTCTCTTACGTATTTTTTTTGTCGAGATACGTTTTTCAATATACCGGGCTTCTGCAGCATCGCGTGGACAGTCTAAACACTAGTTATTTTTAATTGTGAATGATTGTAAAAAGTTTGTTTCTTTTTATTCAAGTCTTGCCTTTAAAATTTGATGTGCTTTTGGCCATGCTTAATGTTCTTTGCTTCCTTATTATAGATGATTCGTAGGTTAGGTGTTTGATCTTTTGATAATGCCATGCTACATTTGATTTTTGATAAGTTTGTTAATTGGTCTTATTCTAACCCCTAAAGCCTAAGCTCCTTAACACTATCCTAATCCAACTAGTTACTTGAGATTCTTATGTTTGATGTGTTATACCATACTTCACATACAATATATGCTTTTAGTCAAAACAAGAGATACAAATGGATTTCAATTTCAAATCTTATCAAATCCTTCAATCTAAATGCCACCATTTAACCTCAACATCACTTGATTGAAAAAAGAAAAACAAGTTGGTCACTTATTAGTGGCTTAATTACCAACATAATGAATTCAAACCAAGTAAAAGATAAACCCCTATAAAACCATGTCTCATTTCTTGCAACATATGTAAATTAAACAAAGCAAACCAGTCTCAGATTCTTTTACTGAAAACTCAACAAAACACAACAACAAAAATTTAATGTAAAAAAAAAAAAAAAACTATCCTTAATCTTCCAAAAAAAAAAAAACAAAACTCATCATACTCTCTTCATACTTCAAATATCACTCTTTCGTCTCTTCTTGGCTGGTTTTTTTGTTTTTTTAGCCGTCAAATCATCAGACCCTTTCTACACCCAAAAATAACAACAAACTTTACTTTAAATTTTAATTTCCAAATAAACAACTAATAAAATACAAAGTATTTTATTATTCATACCTTCTTTAATCTCTTCCTCTCTCTTTGTCTCTGTCTCCCTTTGTTTTTCTTCAAGTCATTTGCTACATTCTTGGTCGACTGAAAAAGTCAAAATTAGTCAACTTTCTACCCGTAAAACGGGACCCACATAAATCAAATACCAAATTACAAACCAGTGCAAGAGCTAAAGTTGAAGCATGTCTTTCTTGGTGAGTTTCTCCCTCTATTTCTCCATCACTATCTAACATCATTTTAAGCCTTCCTTCTTTCAATAGTTTCACAGACCGCTTATGTCTCTACAGAAATTTATATTAAAATGTAAAATTTATAATCTTTTTTAAAGGGAATGTAATAAAAGATTGAAAACCTTGGATTCAAGATGCGCGTTTAATGTTTCTTCTGTTAAACAAACGATTCTTGGACACAATTTGCACTTGAAAACAGATTTACTTTTCAAGACACAATCAAGAAGATCAGATGTGATTGCATCTTTATCAGCCATGTCTGAACGGTTTTCAGAAGATAATGGCAAATTGATGACATCATCTTTTGTGAGTAAACCTGTCATATAATCGAAAAGAATTATATAATTTTGAGGAAAAAACTTTAGAAGGTTGAAACATAAACTAAAAAAAAATGAAAAAAAAAAAACTCAACCTGAAGAGTCAAGGCTAACTTCATTTGCTGACCCGTCTTCACTTTCGTATCCTGAAAAATGAGATTTTTGTAAGAAAATGATTTGATCATTTTTGAGATTATGAAGTGAATATAATAGTAACGAACCAGAAGATGAAGAGGAATGATGGTCTTTTTTTCTTGATTCAACAACTGTGTTGTCATTATCTTCTTCTTCATCTGTGTCTACTGATGCTTCTGCATCAAGTTCAGATTCTGAAGATGATGAAGAATCGGAAGGGAGATCTTTATCTCCATGTTCTTGCTTGTAAAACCTCCTTTTGATCATATCTTCTGGTAATAAATTTGGTATATCAGAAAAAAAAAGTAAGTCACGTAAGCTCACAAACACAGACACTCTTCAACTAGCGGTACCTTTACCAAATTTAGGACAGAATTTCAATATCAGAATTCGAAACCCTATGTTATGATATTCCTAAGTTACATTACATACTCCTTTGAATCAACTATCGAAAGGATGTTTCTTGAAACTCGAAAAATACCTTCAAAAATTGCATTGAAATGTACCGTAAACAAGTTATAATAGCGATTGTGAACACTTTGAGTCGGTGCCCTAGTTTACGAATGACAGTTCACAAAGAACAAGCAACCAACAATCAAATGAAGAAAAAATGGGGGCAAAGTGAAGTTGTTTACCTACCTTCGGGTGAACTACGAACAGAACTACTTGTGTGCGAGGGTAACGGCTGATGGCTAACCTGCGAGATGGCTGACTGTTAAAGGAGGCGACCGCCGGAGAAGGGTTTTTAGCCTCGGCGGAATATGGCAGCGGTTAACAGTGTGAACGATAGTGCTCCGTTAGGTCAAGGGAGGCTTACGCCCAAACAAAAGAAAACAGAGGACTAACCTACAATAGATATAGGTGGTAAAGTGAGACAAAAACCTTATGTAAAATTTTCGGTTTTACAAAAATATATTATACAAAGGCTTCATACTAATAAATTTTTCTTAAATATAATACCTTAAAAGGATTCTATTTAATCATTTAAGTTTTAACTTTGTTTGGTCATTTAATTTTATTTGAGTTTTAAAGTATTATTTAAGTTGCGAATTTTATTTTAAAATAGGTACTATGACAAGTATGTAGGGTGTGGACCGTGCTTATTGAATAAATATGATCTTAACTCATATCTTAACTAGTTACTATGTCACGTGATAGGT
Source organism: Cichorium intybus (assembly GCA_023525715.1). Classification (NCBI taxonomy): domain Eukaryota; kingdom Viridiplantae; phylum Streptophyta; class Magnoliopsida; order Asterales; family Asteraceae; genus Cichorium; species Cichorium intybus. The sequence continues at coordinate 128,948,430 of CM042011.1, read as the reverse complement.
ACGTAGACTGGCATGATAAATCACATTAGCATGCCAAAAAAATAGCAAGAAAACATCTATCCATAAATTCAAACTCAACACCTATCAAATAGAATGTAGTCGATGCAACTATTAAATCAATGCTTGTCTGTGTGTTTAGTTTCATGCGAGTTGTGAATAATTGCAATTAATATGCGATAACTAAAATCATATATGAAAAATGGATGGTTTCGGAAATCGAACTTAAAACCCCAAATATCAATCCACATTTTCTTTTTATAAAGCATTAACAAGGTATAGGTATTCTTACAAAAAAAAAAAAAAAAACGTATTTATACATAAAAATACATAAATTCAATTTTAAGAAAAACTGATAAATCTATTAACAAAATGTAATTATATCATAAAATAAAATAAAAAGTTAAAAGTGAAATCTTGAGTTCTCTCACATCTATAAATATAATTGTGAACTTTACAAAACAAGCTATTAGCAACATCATCTTACTAAATAAATATATTATGTATTACACATCGTATTTTTGTTATTTTTCAAAACATATATCTTGTGTATTTATACACAAAACAAATTATATGTATTTATGCAGTTAACGTATTTATACACGAAATATATGAATTCAATTTTAAGGACAACCAATAAATATATGATAAAATGTAATTGCATCAAAAAGTTTCTAAATAATACAAAGATTCAACATGCATTTCTTGAGTTCTCTGACATCTTAAAACGTGATTGAAAATTTCACAAAAGATGTCGGTTCTTGGCATCTACCTAACATCTATAAATTAGATTAGAGTTTCTATTTTGTTGTATTTTAATTTTGAGAAATTGTAAAATACGGGTACAATAAAAACCCTAGCAACCATTACATCAAAAAGCAAGTGGACCAAGGCCCAATAATGGTGATTAGCAGCATCAGAGAGGCCCACCAGCCTCTCGACTCAAGTGTAGAGGTGCACGTAAGACGGTTTTAACCGGTTTCAGTTTTTTTTTTCGAACCAGTTTTTTGGAAAACCTGTTTTTTGGAAAATCGGTTTTTCTTCAATCGATTTCGGTTTAAACTGGTTTTTTACCCATAGAAATCCTAACCGGTCGAACAAGTTCCGGTTATATATAAAACAAGATTTTTTAATAACCGGTTTCGGTTAAACCGGTATAAAAACCGATTTTTTTAATTTTTTAAAAAATACTATAAAAACACATAATAACTTTTATTGTATTTGGTTAGGATATAAAATAAGAAACAACAATGTTTGGACTTGAGTTAAGTGGCCTTGAGCATTGGACAGGCTTGTGGCCCAATCGACTTTCCCTTTTGGCTCGAGGCACAAAAACGGCCCACCAACCCTCCTCTTCCTCCCTCTCTCTATGGGGTGAAGCCCCGCCACCCTCAGCTCAATCTCATGATCGATGAGTTATAGTGGTGGCAAAGCAAGTAAATGACAATGATAACTGAAAAAATAATCTTTCTTTAGTCAATCGATTCAATAAAGAAAACATATTAAACAAGCTTAAGGCTAAGAAATTAAATATTTTAATCGATTGGCTAGAATATTAACAATGACTTCTTACTCACCTCAGTTTAACCAATTAATAAAAAATCAATAAGATAAATAGGATCATTTGTTTTGAGAAAAACAATGAAATAGGAGTTATCCCCCTTTGGATCCAAGTTGAAATTTCAATTTGATGCACATCTTAAAAATCACCCCAGTAGTCTACCAAAACTTCTTTAAAATTAGAAAAGAAAAACTATCCTTACCACAACTCCATACATGTAACACCCCGTCCCATATACAACATTTTAATAAAATAATTTCATGCTGAATTTCTTATATTTTTTTTTAATTTCAATATGGGTGTCATAAGCTCAATACATCACCATAATTTAAACATTTAGGTACACACTTTGGTCAAACTAGGACTCCTGCTTATTTAATGCATCTTCTAACGCTCTCGACCGCTACCTGAGTACATAGCATTTAAAAAAAATACACGTAAGACATAAAGCCTCGTGAGTAATACAGGTTTTAGACCCAAAATAAAATTTCATACTTCATACAATACATTCAATAATACTTAGCATAATTTTCTTTCATATTTAATCTCCTACGAACGCACCCGTAGGTATTCTATACAAGCGCACCCATATCATTTCATCTCCATTTCCTCTCTTGATAGCATGAAACACATTCATCCATCAAAGTATGATATGAAACATATTCATCCATCAGGGTAAAGAGACAACTACTTCGCGACGGGAGGTACCATCCCAGTAGTGTCTTTTGACCACCCCTTCCCCAACGGGCGTGATCTTTGTTCGGACGTCTTTCTCATTACATTTCCATGACTTTTTCATCTCATTCATCACTGCACTTTACACTTATCATTTATATATATCATACATACATACATATATAACCAATCTTTGCAAAAACAGTTGCATAAAAGCATTTTCAGTTCATAAACCATTTTTACTCCAAAATACTTTTCATAAAACTTGTTTTGCTATGTACCCAAGAAAATCCACATATCACTCACCTTGACTAGTTAGAGAAGTCTAACTAGGACTATTCCCTTCCTCGTCCCTCCTATTCATTGATCTTTTATTCCTTAAGTACCTAAGAAGTTTATTCACATTTTATTAATAACATGTTATACTTTAACAACATGTAAGGACCACTTTGCTATGTTCTAATAGACTCTTATCACCACATTCTTGTGACATTCATCCCTTAGCATACTCTTTTACTTGTTCTTATTATCATTTAAATGACATTTTATTGACCATTATACCCTTGGAAAGTCACATACTCACCTTAACTTTATTTTTCATGTTTTCATATCATATTAACCTTATGGTATTAATTGGACACCAAATGGATAGGCCTAGCATCAAGTTTCACTTTTAAAAAGCCCCTGACTTGGAGCACGACTCGTGCTAAACTTCCTCAATGAGGAGCACCACTCGTGCACCCCAAAACGAAAACCTACTTTGCTCCCCAGATTGGCACGACTCGTGCCAAGTATAGTGTAAAAAGGGCACGACTCGTGCCACACCTGCAGGTGCAGTTTCAGTCCTATTTTTAACCTGCAACTACCTATTTTTACATATTAAATTATGTATAACCTGCTTAATCGTTTTAGACTCATTCCAAGACTAAAACCATCAATTAACATCTGGTTTTAACCCATGGAAATCATGAATTCCAAGTTTTTTCCCAAAAGTTTCCATTTTTGACATTTTTACAAAAAATCTGAAATTACTCGAATTTATCAACTAGGACTAATTTATTACTTCTATTAAGACATATTAAACTCATTAAGAACCACTGAAACCGACTTGTTCATACAAACCCGTTAGTTAGGGTTCTTGAGCTCAAATTCTCATTTCTTGATTTTTAACACTTTCAATGGATGAACTAGGTTTATATAGTGATTAAGACACATATTAAGGCTAAGAATCATAGGATGAGCCTCCTCTAGCCACTAAAATCACGAAGCTACAGTGACACACTCACGGGAAATGGGTTAAACAACCCTAAAACATATTTACTAACCTTAGAAGGCTTGGAGTTCTTCAATTCCAAGTGGGTTTCCTTCCATTTCGCCTCAAATCCTCACGATCCTTGGCACTCTCTAGAATTATCTCCCGTATTCTATGAACTGGGAGAAGATATTTCTCCTTTTTATACCTCCTTAATTTGCCCTAATGACAATCTAGCCCCTCTAGTTCCATTTTTCCCAAAATGTCAAAAGAACTCATTTTATAACATTATAAGTTTTATTTTCTTTCATTTTTACCCCAAAATTATATTTTCTTTACATAGAAGTCATTTGTATGCCAAATGACCATTCTGCCCTTTTCTACCAATTTCTACTATTACGGCATCGTTCAAACCCAAATTTTACATATGTTTATTTTATAGTTTTTTTACCACTATTTTCGGGTTCTTACAATCACCCCTCCTTAAGAGGATTCCGTCCCCTGAATCTTTTCGTAGTTTACATAGTATAGTTATCTTTTCTTTACTTATACTTTTATCTTTGAGGAAATAACATTTTATTCCCTCAACTTTTACTCTCTTATTAATACATGAGACTTTCTAAATAAATTATTAGAAATTTGTGTTTTTAGAGGTTATCCCTCTTCTAGATTTCTTCTTATAATAAATATATTTCTTACATACAATATCTCTTTTAAACTTTACATCCATCCAAATAACCGAAATATCTTTTTGGTCATTTTACCCTCTTTTCCTTATAATATCCAAAATACTTATTATAACATATATAATACTTTTATTAAGTGACCAAAATGCCATTTCAGTCATTTTATCCATTTCCTCAACTTTTATCATCGCTCACTCATACTTCATGTTTTATGTTTTAATTACATTCCTTTTTACTTCATTTCATTCATATACAAATCTCTTTATTTAACTTAGTAAAACTTATTTCCTTTGACTTTCATCCTTCAAATTCTTATTTTACAAAATAGTCTCATACTTCCATGCTTTTATCAAAAATAGCAGTCTACTTTGCAATTATTCTCATATCTTTATTAAAGACATGCGAGATTATACTCATCATATTCTTTACTTATAAAACTTTTCCAAATACAATTAAACATAATTTGTATTTATACAAAATTCATAAAATACACTAAATCTTTTTTTTTTCTTTTGCAAAATTCTGTCCCTTAGCGGACATTTTACTTAAGCTAAAATCTTTTTTTTATTTCAATTCTATTCATAATCCTTACTTATAAAAACCATGAAGTTGCATTTTCCTTACATACTTTTACTATTTCCCTTCTTCTTTAGGTTTTACAACTGTATACCGTTTATACTTTTGGTAGTTTGTATATAACTGCTCAAGCCTATCTTTTTTTATAACACCTCCACATTCTTTTCATTCTTCACTTATAATATTACTTATTTTTTTCTCAATCTTCTCTTTTTCTCATTCCTCTACTCACTCATTCTTACGTAAATGATTTACTAGTATTCCTTCCTTATAGAAGTTTTACATCTTCTTACCTTTACATACACTAAAAGAATCGACTCTTTAAAAGTCAATCCTCATTTCATTTCGTTTTTTAATATTTCCATATCCTTTCTTTATACTTTACATCCTCACATTCCTATTTGGGACAGAATCTGTCAAAGCAGTATACCTTGCACGAGAATCTGCATATCTCACTCTAGAAGAGTCAAACGACGTACTGCTTTTTATTTTAAAAACTAGACATCCATAGGTTTATTTCTATGTATGATACAAAATTTTTGGCCTTGTAGATTTGTACATTTTTACTGTTGAAGTTGACCTATTATTTCTGTCAACTTCCTTATTTTCTACTCTTGACACTTATATTACGAAATTATATACTTCTTTTTACTCCTTACTAGCTTCCATACGTTCGCAATAAATTAGTTTCTATAAACACATGTCTCATATCATTCTGTATATATACTACTTTCACATCATAACACTTATTAATGACTCAATTATTACTTTCATTCTTAATTCATAATTTATGAAATCTCATTTTCACATACTTCTTACTCATTTCCATACTCTATAGTGATCTTACGTATTTCCTGTAGATTATATGTATTACTTTCATTAATACATGTATTATATCACTTTTACTTATAATACTTTTACAATTCAGCATATTAGCAACCTAGATACTTCTTTCATCCTCATTTATTATTTATGAGATCTCGGTCTCACTTACTTATTATACTTACTAATATAATCATGACTTTTTTGTTCTTCAACTTTCTTACAATACTTTTAGAAGTACACTTCTCATCTTTTTGGGTACCCCTGTACCATTCTCATATTAATACTTTATGTCTTAGTACTGTCTTGTAGTTCTTATTTCTCACACTAGTTCTTAGTTTAGCACTTTATCTCCTACTTACTCTTTTTCCACTGGCCTTTTAATTGTTTACCATGATTGATTTAATTTTTCAAATGACATATGAAATCTCATACATTTTGTGTATGACAATTTATGTTTTCATACTTATTTCACTTTTCATAATGTTCTAACTATTCTTTTAGAATAACGTTCTACTTTACCATATAGACTTATCTTGCATTCATTAAACTTTATTTTCATATATTTTTCCTTCTTTTATATTCTTTCAGCTTGTTTAACTTGACAATTATGTTAACCATTTCATATTACTAATTTAGATACCAACACATCTTTATTAATACTTATTTCTCATACTTAATTATTTTATTACTTTCACATGTAATTTAGGTTTTACCTTTTTATCATTTACAACTCTATACTTGTTATGGCTAATGCCAAAAACTTTTGTCTTTCTTACTACCCACATACACCATTTTATCATTTGATTAAAGAAAAACTTATATTACCAATTCAAGTATTTACTTTCCAAACAAAATTAAATTACTACTTCCATAGACAACTTAAGTTTTACCTTTCTTATTACCCCAACTGCATCATAATAACGCTTAAATAAAGACTTGCATTTCTGACTTAACAATTACTTGTTTTATCTCATCATACTTATTAAACATACACTACTTTCATAATCATATAGATTACTACTATTTTTCATAGACATTCAATCTTTACGTCTCATATATTTTACTTATAAACTTTCTAGGCTTGAAACCCAAAATTTCTTTCATTGTATCTTTTACCATTTCTCTCTATGTGTCATAAGGCTATATGCCCAACACATTACATTATGCTTTCATTTAAACTTCATTTCTTTACACTCTTTACTTCTACTTATCTTAAGGCGATATACACTATACATTTCTTTACATCATCATATATTTCATATTTCATATAAGACTTACTTCTTATGTATCATTAGGTGATACACAACTCCCATTTATTTTCTCATTATCTTTCGTTCTTTTGTATTTCGAGGCTACATGCCAAATACATTATCTCACTCTTTTGCTTCATACTTTATAGTATTCTAATTAGAATACATATTTCATAACCACCTTTATACTTTTATACATTATATAAATCCCAAAAGTTACTCATAAGCACATATATACATACTCTTACATTTCATAATTACTAGCCATGTACCGACCATTTCTCACAATCATTGGATACTTTTACCCGTTATATTCATTCACATTCGGAAGTAGTAACTTCCTATCTGTTTATTATAGTTCTTATCTTCATCTCCTTATCTTACCTTTGATTCTTTGCCTAGTACTTATTTAAGCATTCGCTCTTATTACTTACTTCATATTGGTTATGATCTTTTGTAATCATTCTTACATTCTTTCGGTTATCCTTGATTAACATACCCCGATATAACCTTTTATCATTTGTATTTCTTCTTTCACTTGTTTTATGTGATCATTGGATTTGATTCCGAATGACGAATAATCTCATCATCATTTACCTTCTTTTATGATTATCTCATATATCGTATCTGGGTTTTATTAACATATATGTATTCAGATTCTTTTCAATACTTCTTTACTTTGGTAACTGTAGTGACACTACCTTTATCTTTATTCCATATTCATAATTTATTTCCGTTAGACAACGGAATTTTTCAGCTATACATTTTATTTTATATTTGTACTATATACCCCATTTCAAAATTCTCAACAGTTTTATACACTCGTTATCTTATTTCTCAAGTTCCATTACATATACTTTACATTATTTCCCATATGGTATGGTGGTTATCACAACCACATATTTGGATTTTTCCCTTATTACTTTTCACACACTCGTTATCTTATTTTCAATACTCTTCATTCATACTTTCTCATGTTTTATTACATATACTTTTTAATGATTCATATAGGGTAGGGGTTTTTTCATACTATATACCTCATATTTGTTATTTCATCTTTAATACTTTTCAATTATCTTTAGCATTTTCGGTCATACTCGATTTTTATTACAAAGGTATACCGAACCTATGCCCCTCACACCACCTACACTCATCCCTTACAGATTCACATGATTCCTTTGTGGTTCTACCAAACTCAAATATATATCATGTGATTATGATAGTACGGACCCATATTATTATAACCACCTATACATGTTTGCTTCCGGTCTCACCATCAGGACTCATGTTCCACAGTTTTAGGTTAACCCTCATTTCTTCTTACTTACGACCTCATATTAAAGTATGTATCCTACTTAACTCCTACACAATTTAAGTCTAGGTTCAAGTATTGACACCTAGTTTGCTTAAATTATGGCTCTGATACCAAATTTGTAACACCCCGTCCCATATACAACATTTTAATAAAATAATTTCCTACTGAATTTCTTATAATTTTTTTTTCAATTTCAATATGGGTGTCACAAGCTCAATACATCACCATAATTTAAACATTTAGGTACATACTTTGGTCAAACTAGGACTCCTGCTTCTCTAATGCAACTTCTAACGCTCTCCACCGCTACCTGAGTACATAGCATTTTAAAAAAAATATACGTAAGACATAAAGCCTCGTGAGTAATACGGGTTTTAGACCCAAAATAAATTTTCATACTTCATACAATACATTCAATAATACTTAGCATAATTTGCTTTCATATTTAATATCCTACGAGCGCACCCGTAGGTATTCTATACGAGCACACCCGTATCATTTCCTCTCCATTTCCTCTCTTGATAGCATGAAACACATTCATCCATCAACGTATGGTATGAAACATATTCATCCATCAGGGTAAAGAGACAACTACTTCGCGGCGGGAGGTACCATCCCAGTAGTGTCTTTTGACCACCCCTTCCCCAGCGGGCGTGATCTTTGTCCGGACGTCTTTCTCATTACATTGCCATCGCTTTTTCATCTCATTCATCACTGCACTTTACACTTATCATTTATACATATCATACATACATACATATATAACCAATCTTTGCAAAAATAGTTGCATAAAAGCATTTTCAGTTCATAAACCATTTTTACTCCAAAATACTTTTCATAAAACTTTTTTTGCTATGTACCCAAGAAAATCCACATATCACTCACCTTGACTAGTTAGAGAAGTCTAACTAGGACTATTCCCTTCCTCGTCCCTCCTATTCATTGATCTTTTATTCCTTAAGTACCTAAGAAGTTTATTCACATTTTATTAATAACATGTTATACTTTAGCAACATGTAAAGACCACTTTGCTATATGGTATTAATTGGACACCAAATGGATAGGCCTAGCATCAAGTTTCACTTTTAAAAAGCCCCTGACTTGGAGCACGACTCGTGCTAAACTTCCTCAATGAGGAGCACCACTCGTGCACCCCAAAACGGAAACCTACTTTGCTCCCCAGATTGGCACGACTCGTGCCAAGTATAGTGTAAAAAGGGCACGACTCGTGCCACACCTGCAGGTGCAGTTTCAGTCCTATTTTTAACCTGCAACTACCTATTTTTACATATTAAATTATGTATAACCTGCTTAATCGTTTTAGACTCATTCCAAGACTAAAACCATCAATTAACATCTGGTTTTAACCCATGGAAATCATGAATTCCAAGTTTTTTCCCAAAAGTTTCCATTTTTGACATTTTTACAAAAAATCTGAAATTACTCGAATTTATCAACTAGTACTAATTTATTACTTCTATTAAGACATATTAAACTCATTAAGAACCACTGGAACCGACTTGTTCATACAAACCCGTTAGTTAGGGTTCTTGAGCTCAAATTCTCATTTCTTGATTTTTAACACTTTCAATGGATGAACTAGGTTTATATAGTGATTAAGACACATATTAAGGCTAAGAATCATAGGATGAGCCTCCTCTAGCCACTAAAATCACGAAGCTACAGTGACACACTCACGGGAAATGGGTTAAACAACCCTAAAACATATTTACTAACCTTAGAAGGCTTGGAGTTCTTCAATTCCAAGTGGGTTTTCTTCCATTTCGCCTCAAATCCTCATGATCGTCACAAACCGACCCCCTTGGCACTCTCTAGAATTCTCTCCCGTATTCTATGATCTGGGAGAAGATATTTCTCCTTTTTATACCTTCTTACTTTGCCCTAATGACAATCTAGCCCCTCTAGTTCCATTTTTCCCAAAATGGCACAAGAACTCATTTTATAACATTATAAGTTTTATTTTCTTTCATTCTTACCCCAAAATTATTTTCTTTACATAGAAGTCATTTGTATGCCAAATGACCATTTTGCCCTTTTTACTAATTTCTACTATTACGGCATCGTTCAAACCCAAATTTTACATATGTTTATTTTATAGTTTTTTACCACTATTTTCGGGTTCCTACAATACAGCTTCATATATATAAAAAATCACTGATAGGTCGATGATTTAAAAAAATCAACTAGACTATATATGTCTACTTGAATCGTTTCCATATATTTATTTTATATGAAAATGCGTGGAAAGATTATTTTTCACAAATCTTTGATCAATCGTCCATTCACCCTCAATTGTTACAATGTCCCTAATATGCAATATTCGAACCTAACTTCGAAACATACCATGAGAAAAATTTGAAGTTTGTCACACTCAACCTGCCATTCAATGTTCGATTTTTGTTCAATTTGAACAAGATTATTAATATTTCGGATTTCCCAATGTTTCTATCGGTTCTTCGTTAGAAGCATGCCCTTTATCCTCTTTATTTATCTGTGCGTCAACCTTTTTCAATAATTTAATCCGATATCTGATCACCATCACGAGTCAATAATGAAAACCTATATCCTCTTTATTTATCTTTGTATCAACCTTTTTCAATAATTTAATCCGATATCCGATCACCATCACGAGTCAATAATAAAAATTTGTCAAATTTAATTTTTTTCTCATCTTGGTTCCCATCTTACTCACCGCACGTACACTTTTTATCACCCAATGGTAAATCGATACGACAAGCATCACAAATTGAATTGTTAAAAACCACAGCCTTATTTTTTTTTTTGCAAAAAAAAAAAAAGAAAAAGAAAAAGCCAGTGACGAAACTAGAAACTTGGAGCAGCAGTGACATCAAAAAAAATTTGGTCTCCTAAAAGAACTCAATGGTGTTAACCAATGAGCCTGTGTAGTTATATATTGCCGTTAGTCGTAATCATTGGGCCTGTGCGGATTATGTACTACTATTACCCATATTGTTAGGCCTACGTCATTGTTACATTATTACTGGTGGGGGTAATGTGGACCTTTGTGGTCCGAGACTGTGGGGTTGAGGATGTGACATATATGTATGCATATTGTTGCATATTGGTGGATGTGCGATGAGTCTTTGTGGCTTGATATTTTTGGGGTTCAGGAGATATAGATGAGGTGTATAGCCAAAGTGGCTTGGTGATAGCCTAAGTAGTACGAGTGCATACCTAGGCGGGTGAATATTATCTTTGTGGCTTTTGTACACTCCTTAGTGACTATTGTATGTCCTATGTGTGCCTAAATGGCTTAAGTATACTTGAATGGTTAGAGAGTGGACCTAAGTGACACTTGGTTGATCATTTATAGTTAGTATAACTAAAGAATTTATGTAAGCTAATGATGATAATCAGTAATTTTAATTGTTCACCTTAGGGTGATTGCGAGTAAACAAATTATACTAATAACTCGTAAAAGTATAAAGTTGTAGTGTAGTATGTGGATATGTTAATAATGTGGAGAAATGTGGCATGTGATAAAAGGGGATCGACGGAATGATAACTAAGGTCGGTGGGTCTCTAAATGAGGTTGGTGAAAAACCCCAAATTTATTATTGGTAAACGTCTAATGAGATTGATATAGTATCTTAGATGATCATTAGTAAAATCCGATTGAAGTAAGTTAAAGATTCCAAAATAATGACCGATAAACTTTAGGTAAGACTGGTGAAGAGTCTCAAACAACATTGGTGGACTTCAAACAAGATTAATGAATTTTAGATAAATGTAAGCAGTTGTAGTACAAAAGCGGTTTTAGTAGCTACGAAACCAGTACCTATGTTGTGAATGAAATGGTAGTTTGAGTATTTGTGAGCTTATATTCCATTTAACAATTGGTTGAGGAAAAGTAAAAGTTGGATGATGTGGGTTAGTCGCCGTTAAGTGTGACCAATTAGAATTTGACATCTGAATCACTAACTGCTCGGACTATTAAGAACAAATGTAGTAGCTGAGATTAAATTGCAATGGGGTACAACCAACTGAAATGTGAGAAATAAATGAAATGGCTGAAATTTCGTTGTGACTAAATGAGATTGACAAGATTAAATAACATTGAAAATGAAAATCGAGAGGACTTGTATGATTACACATAAGTATACCCAATAACGTAGTGTAATGTTGCCAAGCCCTACGAGTTGAGGGTGGTGATGAAGTGTAGAATTGCCACACCTGTTATTTTGCAATGGTAATTGTTGGGATTTGATCACATAAATAAATATATAACATGCAGCAGAAGACAGATAAGATCAAACCACATAAATTCCATGAACACAATTTAGGATCATCTCAGTTCATAGCAGATCATAACAACTTTAAGACTTAAAGAATGTACCTCAATAAGTCTTTACCTTTGTGATCTAGTTAAGGCCACGATTACAGGGATGACCAGGATCCAAAATGCAAATCCCTCTAGTGGCTTGTACTCATGGACAACCAGAAAACCAAGCAGATCAAGAGCAAAGAACTCTAACCCTAGAGAGGAAAGAGTTTTCGCAGAGGGAGGAGGGAGGAGGGGAGTTGGCGACTCAAAGGGTTTTTAGGATGCCTTAGGGTGTCACCCCAATGCCTCTATTTATAGTACAAGGGCTCCCATGGTTTCAAACTTAGGATCCTTTTGGTGGCCGCACCCCCTGGACTTGTTCCATTGATTATATATTTAATCAATTACAATCCAGTCCCTTTAATTGGTTCCAAATTAATCCTTGATTAATTTACCAATTAAATTATTATTATCTTTTAGTTTCCAATTAATTTATTCTCTATAAATTAATTAACTAAATAACCTTTCCTTTTTATGACTCTAAATGTTTTTATGGGTTCTAAGGGCAACCCAAAAGAACTCCACTTTTTATTAGAAGTATTCAATCAAGTTGATGACCTTGAACATTATTCCAACAGTCTCTCATTTGGACAAGTTGTCAAATTGAATACAACCTGAGAATTAGCAGAGTGTGCCATCCAATGCTACTGTCAAACTATGATCAACGAAAAGAGACGACTCCTAGATAAGTGATATTTTATCTCTTTGTTCTCAAGATATCAAGAGAACTCGGGTCATGGAAATAGTCAGATCCCAATGGTTCAAAGTTTGTTTCCTGATACTGATTTATGATGACTCAGTCGGACCACAAATCGACCACATCAATCTGGTGAGGGCTTGGCCAAGCGCTTAGTGTCAGCATCAAATCATCGAGGGGCCCACAGATATCACTTGTCCTTGTTAGGTAGAAGGAAAATATAATCTTTGACTACGTAGTCTCTATTTATTTCATCATGTTATACCAAACATACCCGTTATAACTACCAGTTACAAATAGCATTTGAGTATACCAATGTATGATATAATCATAGTGCAGATCCCTTATGTATTCGGTTTGATGAATAAGAGATATTATCATCCTAGATTACTTGTGACTAAATCTATGAAGTAGTCTCTAGGTGTGGGTTGTTCCAATACTTGAATATCTATCAAGAACTCATGAGGGTTAGTCACAATCACTATGCTATTTCTAATATCTATAGGCAATCTACTAGCACTTGTGACAGTCTTGAATCACTACTTGCTTCCAAGAATATGACTGACTGTGGAAGTTTTGAGTGTGTTAACACTCGAGAAGCGGGTTCTAAACATGCAAAAGTGAAACACAGTGATAATTCAATGAAATGGTGGCTAATCAGCTTTTTATTAAATCTCCACTAACAAAACACCAAGTCATGTACAATTAACACTGCTCTATGTTTAGATTATTAAACTATAAACTAAACATTCAAGACATTTCGCTAGGAAGTCTAATGCCTATGGTCGGCGTATGCTCTTCATGCTTGGTCCATAAAAATGCTTTGGTGAACGGGTCATCCGGATTATCCTTTGACGGTACTCTGCCCACCACGATGTCCCCGTCTTCAACTCGGTTTCGAATATAGTGGTATTTTCTAAGTAAATGTCTTGATCTCTCATGGTCCTTAGGTTCTTTAGTCAATGCGACTGCACCCTCGTTATCACAGAAGACTTCAAAGGGATCCTTGATGCTGGGAACAACGCCAAGATCGCCGATGAAGTTCTTCAACCATGTAGCTTCCTTTGCAGTTCCACTTACTGCTATATACTCCAACTCGCACGTTGAGTCAGCTACCGTTTGCTTCGAACTTTTCTAGGTGACAGCTCCTCCGTTCAACATGAACACCCATCCTGATTGTGAGCAAGAGTCATCTCTGTCTGTTTGGAAACTTGCGTCACTAAACACAGTTACTCTTAGCTCATCTCTCCCTCCATATACCAGGCACATGTCTTTAGTTTTTCTCAGATACTTAAGAATTCCTTTACCTGCTGTCCAATGACTTTCGCCAGGATTGTCCTGATATCGGCTCACCATGCTTAAAGCATATGAAACATCAGGTCAAGTACACATCATGGCATACATGATTGATCCTATAACTGAAGCATATGGGATTCGACTCATTCTTTCCATTTCACCATCAGTCTTGGGACATTGCTCCTTATTTAGCTTTATTCCTTGCTGTATGGGCAATAAACCTTTCTTGGAACAATCCATTCTTAATTTCTTCAAGACTATGTCTCGGTATGTACTCTGGCTCAGTGCTATTAGACGTTTTGATCTATCTCTATAGATCTTTATTCCAAGTATATAAGATGCATTTCCCAGATCCTTCATAGCAAAACACTTCCCAAGCCAAGCCATTACACTTTGTAAGGTTGGGATGTCGTTTCCTATAAGGAGTATGTCATCGACAATACAGTATAAAAAATACTACATTACTCTCATTGGATTTGACATATACACATGATTCATCCTAAACTTCTAGAAAATCCAAACTCTTTGACATTCTCATGGAAGCAGATGTTCCAGCTGCTAGAAGCTTGTTTAAGTCCATAAATGGACCTTTTAAGCTTACACACTCTATTTGGATACTTGCTATCTACAAAACCCTCTGGTTGTGCCACATACACATCCTCTAATAGCTTTTGATTAAGGAAAGTGGTTTTTGACATCCATCTGCCATATTTCATAGTCATGAAACGCAACAATGGAAAGTAACACTCTAAGCCATGACTTTATATTTATATTTATCTTGTTAATTGAAGCAAAGTCCATTTGGGTTACCCTCATAGCTGGAGGTTAGGATAGAGTTCAGTAGAGTAAAAGGTTGATTTATTAATTTTTTAATAAATCGAAGAATTAATTAAATGGTTTATTAATATATTTAAGTGTTTATATATTAACTAGAAACTATAATAATTAATTAAGATTTAATCTAGAATTATTTGGATTTAATTCAGTGATTAAATTAATTAATTAAAAGTGTAGGGACTGGTTCTATAATTATTCAATAGTTGAATATTGATTGGCCAGTGTACAAGGGTGGAAAGTGGCGAGTTTATGGTGTGGGCACCATAAATCTCAAAACCCTAATTAGGGTTTAGAGAAAGCCCTGCCCAATTGGTAAAAGGCTTACCAAAGATGGGCTCTAGGGTTTCAAGCTGTACCACCTGAGATCTATAAATAGGGATCCCCTGGGAACCTTAATCCTACGCCATTTTGACCTAACACTACTCTGCTGGACTGTCTTCTCCATTGCTTTGGGTGTGACACCATTTGAGGCAAGACACTTGTGCTGCTAGCTTCAAGGATCATAAGATCAAAATGTTGGTTTTCTCAGTTTTGATCTTTAGAAATAATTGTTTCCTTTAGGTTTTAGTTTATTATCTTCATAGAAGAAAACATAGATCATATTAGGGTTGCATGTGAACCATAGGAATTATTTGTTCATTGATTGCATAGAAAACCCTTCAGTGGTATCAGAGCATAGGCTTGTTTTGTTATGAATTGATATAAACTGCTTGAATGATTCTTGCCTTGAGTGTTTTTGCGAAAAACCCTCTTGGAATGGCCTAAATTTCGTTGCCAAGGCTAGGGTTTCCTAACCCTAGCCGCCAAGCCCCATGGTCCCCTTTATTTGCTTGCCTTTTAAGTTGGTTGTTATTTTTGGTAACTGTATCTTCAAGATAACTGGAACCCCTAAATCTAGCTAGCAAATTTCGAACCTTAGGGGTTTAAGATAGGTAAAATTAATTTGATTAATTTATAATATCTATCTTAGGTTTAATTAATTTAATTAATTGTTAATTAAAAGATAAATTAAATCAGCTTAAAGGATTAATTTAAAATTTTCGAAAAAATAGAATAAATTAGCGAAAATTCTAAATAAATTAATTCTAAAATATTTTAATAAGATTAAAATATGTCTTATATATTTATGATTAAAAGTTAATATTTATAAATAATATTAAATGATTAGTCTTACCATTAGTAGGCCTCATTCATAAAACTGTCCTATAAAGAGGGTATAAGGCGACTGCCTATAAAATGGTAGTCTAATGGGTATCTACTCTTACCCACCGCTCTCCTGGTCAGTCAAGTGTTGTTAGCCGAACGGGTTTGATAGAACTGCTAAGCCTCTTAAAAGTATAATGCTATAATTGAAAGTACTAGAACTTTGAACAAAACCTAATCTAGTTACTTTAGGTTTAAAAATGTGAATAGGTGCTAATCCATGAAATTGCACATTGCAATTTGTGAAACATTGGTGGAGCGTGTATGGTTAACCGGCACACCAATAGGGGTTCACAAAGACTTGCAATGGGGTTCTCGATTTTGTCATTATTAACGGAGCGTGTGTGGTTAACCGGCACGTTAATTAGAGATGGCAATTGACTTCGAGAGTACCAAGAGAATTTGCATGGTTATTCACACCCGGTTTGTGATCCTCGGCATCCCAGTCACAAACAGTGGGGCACATTCCAAGACTAAACATGCCATTGAATAGTTCAATGTGTCTCAACAGATCTAGGAATTTCATAAGATGAAATTGATAAGTGTATTATCTACCTTAATGACCATTATGTTGTGATTACGGCATCCCTCTTCACATCATAGTTGGGGTATTTTGGGTCCTAGCCTTAATAAATAATATATTGGGTAATTATTTAAAAGGATTAATTAAACTAATAAATTCTGTTTATTGTGGATGTCTGAATCAAGTGTCTGTTCTCCTCCTTATCCTCCTTCACCCATTTCTGAGAGCTTCAGAATGCACCTGCTACATATGGTAAGGATGACTGGCCTGAACTATATGGTATGGCTTCATAAATAGAGAATAGTTCTCTGTTTTGCTGGCAAGCCATATCTGACTGAGTGTCCGCTCCCCAAAGCATGACATCACACAATAGCTTGTGATGAACATGACTCCTTGATTGTTAAGTCAAGGAAAATTCGTTGCCTAACACTGTTGATCATTGACCCCGAGTTCCGCAGGAATTTAGAATTCCCGGGGTCAGATAAGTTAACACAGTTAGTTGTGGAAAGGTTCCATGAACTGGTTGAGAAATGACGAGCTAAGATCTTCAAAGAGTTTGAAGTGTGCAGGAAGTAGCACCATTTCACATGTTCTCAAGACTGAGAGACACATAGGTGAACTGTATAAATTTGGTTCCTTTTTTTGATCGGGAGTTAAAGCATTAGCTCGACTCGCTGATCCGTTCATCCTGATGTACAGAAAGGGAAACCAGATAAGACAATCGTGGATATGCATTCAATGTTGACTCTGTACGAGTCGTTCATAGAGAAGCATAGTTCCATTGATTCAGCTGCTTCGGGATTGAGTCCAGTAATAGGACACATCAAGAAATGATCCAGATCGTCTGGACCGGTTCCTCGATGTTTCAAACTGGGAATCCACAGGGTGGGACACAGTCATGGAAAGATTGGAAAATGCTCCAAAGCCGAACAGTTTGGCAACTCAGGAATATCTTAAAACTCAGAACATGTGATCCTTAATTCCTTGATACAGGATGTGTTTCTCACATTTGCTCTGTATGCATGGACTCTGTAGGATGTGGGATGTTGTTGCATAGGAACATATTCAGATTGGATCTGAAGCTCATGCAGTTTTAGAGTTTAGTTAGATGTTGAAATCATGTTATTAGCTTATTAGATGCGTAAGACATTGTCTATCATATAGTACATTGTTCAAGGATTTTCGTATAATAAAATTGTCATTTTTCTTTTAACACCTGTTGTTTGAAATTATCCTTGAAATGTTATATGAATGTGTTGAATGCATGATTAGTAATAACTTGAATGTTGAATGCATCCCAAGTGTTTGGATGTTAGGAATTGTGTCCCTTATGATTGGTAAATGTTATAAGAATCGATTCAACTAAAGGTCCAGTTGGACAAGACTTTGGAATCACTTGACTTAGGGTCACTTGATGAGTTGAGTTCTTAATGTGTCAAGAAATGAATCAACCAAAGATCCAGTCGGACAGGACTTTGGAATCATTTGACTTAGAGTTAGATGATGATTAAGTTCTTTATAAAGCACATGTGGCAAGAAATGAATCACCCAAAGATCCAAAGGATATGATTTTGGAATCAGTTGACTTAGAGTCAACTGAAGATTGCAAGTCTTGAACAGAATTAACAAAGTCATAAGTTTACATAGAGATGTAAAAGAGATTGAGATTAGAAGCAACGAACACATCAGCTGCTGTGTATTGCTTGAATCTTCAAATAGAACACAATTGTTTGTACTTCACAATATTTGTCATTCGATATGACGAATATGGCTTCGCTTATCAGAATAAGCGATTGTATTGAAACCTTGAATAGTTCAAGGTCTTCAAAGGAAGTACAAGATCCACAGAACCTGAGTGACAACATAAACTGGGAAAATGTTTCACAGTCATTCTCTTCCAAGAACATTAATAGTTATAATGTGTCTTAGGGAAGATGATGGAGCATTGTCGAAACAGTTCGATCCTCGATGTATGAGATACATTGCCAATTAGTTTCCAATAAATTAAACACTAAACCAGTCAGACCACATAAACCATATTCCGACCGCATCTAAGACTAAGTAGGTTTTGCAGACACTGTCTGAAATGTAAAGCTGGGATTGTCCCACTTGTACATTAAAAGTCTAGGGTCTTGTAGTGTTCGTCCGAACCTCATGACTAGCCTGAACCTAATCAGAAACGTCGTTTCACTGGCTATCCCGCTGTACCTGGAATAGAAAGAGCTCTTTTAGAAAGAACTCATGTTCTAAGGAAACAGTGGGAGTTGGGACAGTCCTGAATGAGTTCAGGATTAGCCAAGTGAAAGAACCTTTAGTCATCACTAGGCTTAGAGCAGAAATCAGATTGCTGTTTCTGCACTGACATGATCTTCTCTTAACCAGTAGTACTGATCACCATCATAAGTAGTTATGATTGGGGTGACATACCGAATAGTGGTGAAACACTATAGTTGGTATCAATTTACAATCCGACTACTTGGAAGCATTAGTGAGCCCAGTTGCTACCAATTGAGAGAACCTTAGGACGAGATACAATCTATGTGGCATTTCGATTGATTTTTACACCCTGGTCTAAAAACCAGTAGGAGTAATCATCAAAAGAAACCAACATGGACAGAAACGTACCTTCAGAACATCTGGTTGAGTGAGACGATACTCAGAGTCAAGTAATTGACTCTGAGAGAAGCACTCTCAATAGAAGATGAAATCCGAAAGGATACTGCATAATGTAAGTCGTTAGTGGAACGTGTGTCGATCACCGGCACACTAATGGGGACTCACAAAGAGTATGACAGTATAAAGGTACGTAGGCCCGAGATAACGCCATGGGCATCTCGCAAGAAAGGATATTCAGATTCTCAAAATATGCCAAAGGATTAGATTTTGAGAAAAGGCTGAAAGATATCCATTAAGATGTCAGAAAGGTTTGGATTCTCAAAATATGCCATAAGCTCTGGATTTTGTGAATAGTCCATAACCGTGTCAAAGCCATTGGGAGTGTCGGTGTTATCTATCTCCATATGTGTGTTACATACTGCTTCTAGGAAACTTCTCTTTTCATTACAAAGTGTAACGACTTGGTGTTAAGAGACGGATCACTATGAAAGACTTAATAAAGATACGACATGCTCAGGTGGTTACAAACGTCTATGAGATAGATCGAAGCTCTACCAAGATGATCTTGATGAGACTCAAGATGCATAGCTCAGGAAAGGAGTTTCCTGTCATTGCAAAGGGTGATGATTTGGCATGAGAGATATAAAAGGTGCAACATACTCACATAATCCATTGACATATATCAGATAGATGTTCTCATCAGTATAGACCTGGCCATAGTAAGCATGATCTTGATAAGATTCAAGATGCATGGAAAAGAGTCACCAAAAGGAAATAGTTATTGAAAGTCGTGACACAAGGATTGCAACTAATCCTATGATTCCAAAAGTGTTTGGAATAAGACTAGATCGAATCCAACAAGTTTCTTGGATCGATCAGAAGTTTCATGGACATGTCTTGATGACTTAATGCTTAGAGCATAGTGAGTCAGATTCAGGATATGACCTGGCTGTGAATACTTAACGGATTTTGTACATACGTGAAAAATCATTGGAAAATGATTGGGATGAATGTTGATAACAATTTGAAAAGAGTTTTCAAATAAGGACTTAATGGTTAAAGAATTTTGTTGGCATTCCGATGGAGCGCGTGTGGCTCACCGGCACATCGTAACACCTCGAAATAGTCTTAGGGTGCAGTCATGTGAACTAAAGATCCTGAGAACCATGGAAAGTCACATTACATAGAATGGAGTTGTTAGTGAGAATGACAGTATGACCAAAATTGAAATATCATCGGAAGGATATCCGATCGGATGAAGTGTATAAATGTATAACATTTGAATACATGGAAAGAGTGAAAGGTCAAGTAGACATAGATACATAACACAAATTAAAAAGTTTAATAGGAATCTAGAAACCGATAATAGTTTTATGTAAAATCCGACTTGGTGATTACCTCGTGGAGACTTGGTAATTAGGCAAGAGTAGCCACCAGTCTGATTCTATATTTCAATTTTGCAAGGTTTCACTTCCCGAATAATTTGATTATTCAAAAGTCCACAGTCGCTCATACTTTTCAGGAGTAAGTATGAACAAAGACTGTCGTGAATTGGTTTGTAGATTGTCTAAGGAGTTAGACATTGCAGTAAGACTGGTACAACGATCACGAGTACTTAGAAATAGAGATTTGAGTATTGGATAAACCCGCGCTCAATAGATTGCTTCATGGATTACATCACGAGCAATGTTGAGACGATAATATCGTATGATCTTGAAGCAGAGACATATGAATTGAAATTTACGAGTCGGTTGTGCATTGATAATGCGAAAACGCATCGGTAACTCGATGTTATAAAACGCATTGTTGTGTACGATTTTGACAAATTAAAGACACAAGCATATGAGTCAAAGCATATTCGTTCCTTGACCCTGATGGGAAATAGATATATGTAGGCCGCTCGATGATTTTAAAGTTGACTAAAGTGCTAGCCAGCCTGGACTAAAATTGATGTGTTCAATTAGAAGTTCGAAAGTCATAAGCAGAATCGGAAATCGGGAAACAGAGTATCGGACAGAGATTGATCTCAATCCATGTCTCGTGTCTGAAAATATCTTGTTGGACGAAGGATCATATGATCACTTATCTATGGACAGAACTGACTGGGTCAGAGTTCGGCAGCAGTTTCTTGGAAGCTGCAGGTTGTTTATTAATCAGAAGATAAATTAAAGTCATAGACTTATCCAAGTGGGAGACTGTTGGATTAGGTGTCTAAGCCATGACTTTATATTTATATTTATCTTGTTAATTGAAGCAAAGTCCATTTGGGTTGCCCTCATCGCTGGAGGTTAGGATAGAGTTCAGTAGAGTAAATGGTTTATTAATATATTTAAGTGTTAATATATTAATTAGAAACTATAATAATTAATTAAGATTTAATCTAGAATTAATTGGATTTAATTCAGTGATTAAATTAATTAATTAAAAGTGCAGGGACTGGTTCTGTAATTATTCAATAGTTGAATATTGACTGGCTAGTGTACAAGGGTGGAAAGTGGCGAGTTTATGGTGTGGGCACCATAAATCTCGAAACCCTAATTAGGGTTTAGAGAAAGCCTTGCTCAATTGGTAAAAGGCTTACCAAAGATGGGCTCTAGGGTTTCAAGCTGTACCACCTGAGATCTATAAATAGGGATCCCCTGGGAACCCTAATCCTGCGCCATTTTGACCTAAGACTACTCTGCTAGACTGTCTTCTCCATTTCTTTGGGTGTGACACCATTTGAGACAGGACACTTGTGCTGCTAGCTTCAAGGATCATAAGATCAAAAGGTTGGTTTTCTCAGTTTTGATCTTTAGAAATAATTGTTTCCTTTAGGTTTTAGTTTATTATCTTTATAGAAGAAAACATAGATCATATTAGGGTTGTATGTGAACCATAGGAATTATTTGTTCATTGATTGCATAGAAAACCCTTCAAAGGTATCATCATAATCAATTCCTTGAGTCTGAGTGAAACCATTCGCAACCAATCTAGCCTTGAATGTGTGTATGTTCCCATCCATGTCGGTCTTCCTTTTGAAGATCCATTTACACCCAATGGTTTTGAGACCTGGTGTCGGATCAACCAAGTTCCAAACTTAGTTGTAAAAAATGGACTGAATCTCGCTCTTCATGGCTTCTTTCCATTTCTCAGCCTCAAGGCATGCCATCATTTACTTGTAGTTGGATGGTTCATCCTCACTAGCCAGAGTTTTATCACTGATCATTGTATCACCTTCTGCGGTAATATAGAAACCATAAAACTCAGGAGGTAGACACACTCTAATGGATCTGCGAAGAGGCGATGGAGATGTGTCATTTTCTTTAATAGGAGTCTCATCCTCAGGTTGAGTGCCAGTGTCAAATATAGGTTCATCATTGGCTGACTCTTGAATTTCTTCAAGTGGCTCCCACTAGCTTCTTTGGATATAAGGTCTCTTTTCAGAATTCGACCTTGCATTTTGTGTCCTACCAAGATTGGATCAACCTTAATCATTTAGGTTCAACAAACTTTTGTTGATTACTTGTTTCAACCTTTATGGAGTTTTGTGAGTCTTGAACCTTTCAACTTTCACAAACCTCCCACTAAGCTTGACAATTAGAAACAATTTCTAAAAGTCTTAGCTTTTTTAGGTAATAAACCTTTTATTGTTAGTGGGATTGTATAATTGACATATTAAACAGATTTAGGATTGACACGCCTGGGTCGTTATGCGGTCAAAAATAAGAAAATAAACCTCACACACACTAGTACAGCGGTATTAAGGGTCGATCCACGGGAGTTTGGTGGTCAAGACAAGATGATAGCTTACCAACTGTAGTGTCACGCTACAACCAGAGGGACTAACTCTACTTTCCCAAAAACACACTAAAAACACAATTTCAAAGCAAAGTCCAAAATCAAATTCAAACATAAACTAAGCGAAACCAAACCAAATTCTAACCTAAGATTGCTTACTGAAATCAGAAGCAAAGCTCAGAATCCAGAAGTAAACACACCAACCAATTGCATTCAAAACACATCCAAATACAATAAATACCAAAAAGTGCAATAAAACAATAAACCGACTGATTACTTGTATTAAAACTAAAACCACAAGATCCAATGTATTGAAATCCGAAAATAACAACTTTAACCTACTGCTAGTGGTTGAAACAATCCAGAAACACTAAGCTAAAAGCTAATTAAACTAAACCAATAATGAAATTAAAGTGAAAACATAAGAAATACCAAAAGATGTTGCTGAAATCCAATTCCTTGAGTCAAAGAAGCCTTAAGTCCACCTTAGGGGTCGTTCCTTGCCTGCAGATTTCGACTTAATGACCTCTATTTATACTTGTGAAAATTAAGAATCCGCGGCGCGCAAAGCCTCAAGCTGCGTCGCGCGTGTTGCCTAATCCCCGTTTTTCACTATTTGAATTTCTCATCACCACCTCATCATGGACGTGGCACGACGCGCATGTCTTCTTTCCCGCGGCGCACGTATTCATTCGACTGATTTGGCCTTATCCTAAAAACTTATTCCATTTGTTCGCATTTGGTCCCTGTTTATAACACTTTCTTGCATACAAGCGCTAGCACAAAAAGTGAGAAATACCTATATATATATATATATATATATATATATATATATATATATATATATATATATATATATATATATATATATATATATATATATATATATATATATATATATATATATATATATATATATATATATATATATATATATAAAATATAAATTTACCAAGAATAGGCCTAATAACGACTAAAATACTTGATATTACTAGGTGTTGTCAAAAACCCCACACTTGTGCCTTGCTTGTCCCCAAGCAAGAGAGTTTTTAACAGATTTTAACTAAGACTCAAACATTTTTGAACGTGTTCAATTTCAAAGCTTATTGTTCCCAGAGGTAGATTGAAATAGTTTTTGCAAACATAACCAGAATATCCTTTGGAATTCACGACTTTCTAAAGAACCCTTGATTACAAATTTTCTGTCCACAAAGAAGTGTACGTGTAAGTGCCTCTTCGAGGCCACCCATTTTCGATGTTGTATGTGTAAAGAGCTTTCATAAATATCATCCCAGACCAGACGATCTTAGGTGGTAAGGTGCATAAGTGCCTCTTCGAGGCCACCCATTTTAGACCTACCGGCTCGAACAACCAAGGCCACTGATTGACAGTCCCTTCCTAAATTCCAATCCTAAAATATTCCAATCTTCTAACTCCTAAAACTCAACTTATTTGACTAAACAAATTGCATGATTACGACTAAATAGTATCTCTTGAAAAATACCAAAGCTATAACATTCAAAACTTGTTCGTTTCAAAATTACAACCTATTAAAAAATTTGAAAAATTGCTAAAATTTTGAAAATTGATTATTTCCCGCAAAAATTTCAAAAATACTCTTTTGACCGTCCACACCCCACACTTAAAACCGTACAACGTCCCCGTTGTACATAAAATTATTTCAGAATAAGGGAGAAAGAGTTGCCCCTTTTAGACGGTTGAATGCTTGATGGAACTCGATGGTCATAGGATACAAAAACACAAATTTCTCACGATTTAGAATTTCAGGAGTTGTAGCGCAACAGTAAACACGCCGGTGAAATGGCAAGTGTAGGGTACAATGACCCCACACTTGCTTCAAACAACTCCTCAGTCGATTCCATTTAGTATTCACATGCAACACTCATAAACACATTAAATGCACAAAGAAAAAATATAAACGATAAAAACTAAAAGCAATAAAAGATAGAAATAAGTTTGGTACAATGTCTCAAAAGATACAAAAAATACATTAATCATCATCGTGGTGGGTCCCAGATGGACCCGCCTCATCATCTGGATCACTCGGAGGGTAGTCTGGAAACTCCTCAATATGCAGCTGGAGCATGATCAATCTCCGCGTCTCCGCCATCCACCGGTGATGGGCCTCAGCACGCGTCATTGACAACGCCTAGTAATATCAAGTATTTTAGGCGTTGTTTAGCCGTGTTTTAGTTAATTTATCTTTATTAATTGGCTAATATCACTTACTTTTGTGCCAAAGTGCTTGGAAATGTTTTTAGTGTAAATGCAGGGGTTTTAGTGCAATTCTGGAGAAGTTACGGAGCAAAACGGACAAGAAAAAGAAGTCAGCAGATATTAGCGTCTCTAAATTTTATAGTTAGCGTCGCTAATGTTCGCAGGAGGGAAAATCTGGAAATTCAAAATTCGAACGTGCGTCAAGAATCTTCTAGAAGCAATATTAGCGACGCTAATTTCCACATTAGCGACGCTAATGTCAAAAAAAGATAAAATCTGCGTTTTTGAGTTTTAAACTCCGAAAAGTCGGGATAAGGCAACACGCACGTCGCGGATTCTAAGTGGCCGCGACGCGGAAACCCTAATTTCGCACCATTATAAATATCGGCGTCCCGTCCGACTTTTCACTCATCCCGGGACACGAAGGAGGGATCCGAAGGCACAATTTCGTTAGTTTTTCAGTGGGAATCAATATTTTGGTTAGTAATTTAGTTTTTCTCTTATTTTATCAACTCGGTATCGAGGTATTCCACAATCGGGATTTCCATCGATTACTCGATGTTTGTTTAGATTTATAGTTTCTGCTTTCAGTAGCATTAGTCAGTAGTTAGATCTGATATTTGATTGTGTGGCTTGGATTTGAGTTTGGTATTGATTTATATGAAAGTAATCATTCGGTTTGATGTTATCTTGCATTATTGATGTTTGGATGTGTTTGATTGTACTGGATTGATTGTTTGCTTCTGGATTTTGAACCTAGTTTCTGATTTCAGTAAGGAACTTTAGTCTAGGACTTGATTTGAGTTAGTTTAGTTCATGTTTGATTTGGTTTTGGCACTTGTTTGGTATTTTGCTTTTATTGGTTTTAGGGAAAGTAGAAACAATACCGCTGACTGTAGAGTGACACTACAGTTGGTATACTGTCGTCTTGTCCTAACCACGTAACTCCTGCGGATCGACCCTGACTACCACTGTACTAGTGTGTGTTAGGTATTTTACTATTTTTGACTGCACGATGACCTAGGCGTGTCAAATTTTGGCGCCGTTGTCGGGGAGTTGTGCGCTTAGGATAGACGATCAGCAGGGTTGTTTCTTTTGATGTTTGATTTGTTGATTTTTGGTATGTGATTTTAATATCAATGATATGGTGTGTGAACCTGCATCACCAGAGACCATTGAGAGGGTCGAAAATGTTGTTGAGGAAGAGGTTGTAGGTGACAATGCTACCTCTGACTCAACAGTTTTTTGATGTTTTTGATGTTTTTGAAAATATTGATAATGTCGAGCTGGTGATGAGTGAATCCATACCATCACCAGACGATTTGATTGATGAGGATGTTGTGGAGGAGACTGTAAGTGACAGTACAGACCCCAGCCTAACGATCCCCGAAATTGTCGAAGTTGTTGATACTATTAGGGAAGGGGGTGTAGATGACAATACTACCCCCGAACCTAGAACTTTTGAAAAAATTGAGTCTTTTGAAAGTAAGGATCTGGTGATGGGTGACTTTGTACCACCACCAGATCAAACCAGTCGCTCACTCTTGGTCCCGATCCACCTGTTGGACGATGATCAAGAAGATGATGCCGACGAGTTGATTTTTGAAAATAAGAAACATGATTTCATCGCCAGTCATGATCTATTCATGAATGGAAAATTAGATGTGATTAATACCATTGATGAGGACATTCGGGAGTATACCAATAATATGCCTCCCGATCCCAATCAATTGGAAAATTTTTATTGGTTCTGCAAGCCAAAATTGCAAACTGAAGATAGCACGCGAGACACAAGCAAAATGAAATCTGCAAAACAATTACTGGGAGAGGCACTAGGCGTGCTCCATGTTAAGACAGTGATGTTGAAGAGACACCGAAGGAAGGACCGAGCTTGGAGGTTTAAAGCTACTTCTAAGCATTCACGCGAAATAATCAGAAAACGGAAACCGGGCAGCAGCAGAGGAATCGGCAAACCATTTGACCCGGGGAAATCGGAGTATGGAAGCAGCGAGGGGACGGTGGTGAATGAAATTCAGTGGAGTCAAATGGCGTACGATCCACCGTAGCCGTAGAAAGACGGTCCAGCTAAAAGACCGAACAAAGAAGCGCTTTCGGGAGGCAACCCGACATTTCGGTAAGTATTTTTAATTTTTGTTTTAATTTTTTAATTTTTATTTTGTCAAAATATCACTTGGAAAAGTTTTCAAAATGTCCTGGCATAACTCAAGTGTGGGGTGGTCGAACGGGTTTTAAAAATACGGAAAAATCGCGAAAAAAAAAGGAAAATTACAAGTTAGCGCCACTAATTTTACTGTTAGTGACGCTAACCTCTTGTCAAACGAGGGTCAACTCTCCAGCTCTTCTCGTCGCTAATCTTGAGCCCTCTTCCCCCTCCTTTGCGTCTGCCGACTCCAAACACGCACACACCCGCTAGATTTTTTTTTTGGTTTTTGCGAAATTGCTCCAACCAAGCACTGATTAAGCACTCAAGGGACGTATCTGAACACTTCTCCATCGTCCTCATCGCAAAATGTCGCTCGAATCAGAGGATTTTGAGCCGTTTTGGGGTTTTCGGTATACCAAACCCATCGGCTCGAATTGGACGATTTCTGTGTTGTTTTTCATGAAATTGAAGCCTGGGGTTTCTTAATTGGTGGGCATAGGACACATTGGCATCTTCAATTTGACAAAAACAGATCGCGAATCGAAAAAACGAAATTAGGGCCCGTTTTTGGGGTTTTCGGAAAACCGGACCTTCAACCTCAAATTGATGGATTTCTTGGTTGTTTTTCGACAAATTACCACCTAGGGTTTCTTAATCGCACATATAGCTACCTATTGGTGTATTCAATTTAACAAAAAAATGCAAAAATCAGAAATTTGTGAAATTAGGGCTCGTTTTAGGGTTCTTCGGGTTTTTACCCGATTTGGTGGCTTTGTTGCTTGTTTTTCGTGAAATTGACAGAGGGTTTTTGTTAGTGGTTAGTTTAGGATGCTATTGGTGTGTTCAATTTGATAAAAATAGGTCGGAATCGAAAATAAAAAATTCTAGGGTTCATAATTGGGGTTTTTGACCTAAATGAGAAATTAGGGCAATTTTAGCTTGTTTTTCTGAAATTAAACTTAGGGCTTTTGTTAGTCTCTAGTTTAGGAACATATTGGTGCAATCAATTTGAAAAACGGACTAAAATTGAAAAATCGAAAAATCTAGGGCTTTTTGTGCATACTCGCGACGCGGTCATCTTCATTCGGCGCCGCGGACCTTCGAACTTGATCGACAGACACCGGATTTCATCACGTCTATGCGTCGCAGCCTTCACACTTCGGCGTCGCGGGGACGGGGAATCAGCAAGGACAACAACTCGCAATAAATAATTTTCTTTTGTGTATTTTGCAATTTTTAATATGTTTGTTGGTATCTGCCAAACTGTGATTGCTGCACCAACTGATGGAGTTGCACAACGCAAGTGTGGGGTCACTGTATCCCTGCACTTGTGTTATGCCGGCGTGTTCACTGCTGCGCCCCGACTCCTGGATCTGATCGAGACGACGAACATGATCGACCCTGTTACAGTATGATCCCGACAATCAAGCAATTCGCCGTTCCTAAGGGTAACTCTTTCTCCCTAGTTTTGAAATTATTTTATGTACAACGGGGACGTTGTACGGTTTTAAGTGTGGGGTGTGGACGGTCGAAAGAGTAGTTTTTTGAAATTTTTGCGGGAAATGACCAATTTTCAAATTTTTAGCAACTTTTTCAAAAATTTTAATAAATTGTAATTTTGAAACTAATGGTTTGTGATTGTGATAGCACTGGTATCTTTCAAGAGATACTATTTAGTTGTGATCATGCTATTAGTTAGTCAAACAAGTTGAGTTTTAGGGGTTAGACGATTGGAATGTTTTAGGATTGGAATTTAGGAAGGAAATGTCAATCTGTGGCCTTTGTTGTTCGAGCCGGTAGGTCCGAAAAGGGTGGCCTCGAAGAGGCATTTATGCACCTTACCACCTAAGATCGTCTGGTTTGGGATGGTATTTTCGAAATCTCGTTACACGGAAAGCATCGAAAGTCATGGACAATTCCTTAATGGCCTTTAAAATCTGAACGAGTAAGTACACTTCATTGTAGACAGAAAGTTTGTAATCAAGGGTTCTCTAGAAAGCCATGAATTCCAAAGAACATTCTAATTAGGTTTTCACGAACTATTTCACTCTAACTCATAGGGCAATAAGCTTTGAAACTGAACACAGTCAAAAATTGTTTGAGTATTAGTTAGAATTTATTAAAAACTCTCTTGCTTGGGGACAAGCAAGGCACAAGGGTGGGGTGTTTGACAACGCCTAGTAATATCAAGTATTTTAGGTGTTGTTTAGCCGTGTTTTAGTTAATTTATCTTTATTAATTGGCTAATATCACTTACTTTTGTGCCAAAGTGCTTGGAAATATTTTTAGTGTAAATACAGGGGTTTTAGTGCAATTCTGGAGAAGTTACGGAGCAAAACGGACAAGAAAAAGAAGTCAGCAGATATTAGCGTCGCTAACTTTTATAGTTAGCGTCGCTAATGTTCGCAGGAGGGAAAATCTGGAAATTCAAAATTCGAACGCGCGCCAGGAATCTTCTAGAAGCAATATTAGCGACGCTAATTTCCACATTAGCGACGCTAATGTCAAAAAAAGATAAAATCTGCGTTTTTGAGTTTTAAACTCCGAAAAGTCGGGATAAGGCAACACGCGCGTCGCAGATTCTAAGTGGCCGCGACGCGGAAACCCTAATTTTGCACCATTATAAATACCGGCGTCCCGTCCGACTTTTCACTCATCCCGGGACACGAAGGAGGGATCCGAAGGCACAATTTCGTCAGTTTTTCAGTGGGAATCAATATTTTGGTTAGTAATTTAGTTTTTCTCTGATTTTATCAACTCGGTATCGAGGTATTCCACAATCGGGATTTCCATCGATTACTCGATGTTTGTTTAGATTTATAGTTTCTGCTTTCAGTAGCATTAGTCAGTAGTTAGATCTGATATTTGATTGTGTGGCTTGGATTTGAGTTTGGTATTGATTTATATGAAAGTAATCATTCGGTTTGATGTTATCTTGCATTATTGATGTTTGGATGTGTTTGATTGTACTGGATTGATTGTTTGCTTTTGGATTTTGAACCTAGTTTCTGATTTCAGTAAGGAACTTTAGTCTAGGACTTGATTTAAGTTAGTTTAGTTCATGTTTGATTTGATTTTGGCACTTGTTTGGTATTTTGCTTTTATTGGTTTTAGGGAAAGTAGAAACAATACCGCTGACTGTAGAGTGACACTACAGTTGGTATACTGTCGTCTTGTCCTAACCACGTAACTCCTGCGGATCGACCCTGACTACCACTGTGCTAGTGTGTGTTAGGTATTTTACTATTTTTGACCGCACGACGACCTAGGCGTGTCAGTCATCCTCCTCCGCTGCTTGGGGACCCTGTGGTGCTTCCGTCGGCATCCTCAAAATAACACCCGCACGCGGCTGGTGGATAAGCCTCATGTTCTCCAGGTATCAGATCGATGTCCTCGAGGGTAGTGTCGTTTTCAAGCTCGCCACGGTCTCGGCCGCAAAATACTGTAGGATCAGGCCAGGCGGGTGATAAAATGCCCGCCAGTCATTGAGCTGTTGTCAGATACACCCGCAGCTCGGCTCGTCAAAGAAACCGCCAGCGCATAAGACAGGTTAATAAACCTGCTGGCAGAGGACCCACATGTAGGTCATGTCGTCCCTTGACACCTTCTCGCATCCCCGCTTCTGCAAAACAGAAGTGGATATGATACGGTGCATCAACCGATGGAGTGGGTCGCGGAGCTGGCTCTCCTTGGCCGACCCGGCCTCAAACAAAACATTGGACATCGCTGCCTAGATCACTGCATTAGCCTCCTGCAGAGGCTGTCCCTGATGCAAGCACGAAGGAAGGGTGCAAAATGAATGCTCCTCACCTCCCGATCCGTGTAAATCCTGGTGCGTCTGGCAAAGTCGCGGAGGCTACACTCCCGGCTCTCACCTCCCAGCCTAAATCAGACCAGTTGGGATTGTGCCTCCTGTGATGCTGGCACGTAGCGACAAGTCGAGAGAAACTCGAGCATGAGCTCCTTGTACACCACGTCCTCAGCTGTAGCCATGAGCCTGTCCCAGCCCTCACAAGTAATGTATGTTCCCCGTCAGTCCAGGTGTAGTGTAAGTATGGAAAAATCTCCGCCCAGAGCCCGGCCTGGTCTAGAATCGCTCGGTCCAGCTGAATGGCAACAAAGACCGGTCTGGAACCGAGCTCCTCGAGGTGCGCCTCGTATCGTGGGGTCTCGTCTAACATCTGTGGGAACTGAAGAAATGGGTGATCCTCCCTGTATGCCATCTGCACAAAAAGTCACGCATAAAATATTTTGCAAAAATCAGTCCTTCTTCTCGCACGGACACGCGCGACACGGCTCAAAAACTTGGCGCGTCGTGTCGTACGTCTGGTACGAAACAAATTCCAAAAATCTAGGATTTCACCTGTTAAACTCAATCCAACACTACTACAAGGTACCCTAACTACCGACTAGCTCCTCTAGGGTGTGGATTTTGCAAATACAACACCCTACAAGACAGCATTGCCGATTTTCTAAGTTTTCTAGTTTTTGCTATTTCAATCAATTTTACACTTCTAATGCACGTAATAACTTGAAATAACTAGTTCGAGAAGCATACCGTAGTAGTAGAACATTAGATTGCAAGAAAAACGAGAAAAATCGAGTGATCGGGGGGTTGCTCTGTCTCTGCGTGGCGTGGTTTGTGTGTGTGTGTGTGTGATGAAGAAGACGTACCTTATAAAGCGGTTTTCTGTCAAATCAAATTCCGCGACGCGTGTAGATATGATCCGCGTCGCACGTGTCCCCAAATCAACCCCTGCGCATCGGGTTAACTTGCCATCCCGCGTCGCGCCTTTATCCATGCCGCGTCGTGCCTTTTAACTTCTCCAAAGTTCTTCGTTTGACCCCACACTTGCCTCGTACTACTAATACCTGCAATGATGATGATGATATTTCCTAATTACTTCTAAAAACACTATACCTAACCTATTTAAAGATGGGTTGCCTCCCAACAAGCGCTAAGTTTAACGTCTTTAGCCAGACGTGCTGCTCCTTATTCCTCTCTTTCTTCTGGTGGCATCATCCTTTTCATCTCAGGTGCAAAGTCATGGACCAATGTTGCTAACAATGTGGTAAGTTGTGTCATTTGATCGCTTACTTGGCTGATCCATTGTTGTTGAGCATCCAGAATCTGGAAGACCTTTGCCTCCCTGCACCGTGTATCCTTCTCATATTGTTGGTGCGTCAACTCCATCATTTTGAGCATATCTAAAAGATGTATCTTGTCCACTGTTGACAATGGATGTCTTTTCGCTTCCCATAATATTTCTTCTTCATCACTTCCATTTTTTTGAACCTGATTCTTACTTCTATCCTTTTCCTTTGGTGCCATAAGCGGGCTGTTGTTCAAATACTTGTCGTCATACCCCAGTGGCAACGATATTGGGCACCCAAACATGTTCAGCCTACGTTTCCCTGTTCCAAAAGAGATGTCCATGTCTCCAGTCTTACAGTCCATTACAGCCCTAGCTGTGGCTAAAAATGGACGTCCCAAAATTAACGCATGCGCATCTTCTAAACTCTCATACACCATCACCTATTAATTTCTTCAGGATAAAGAAGTCACCGACATTGACTATCACATTCGTTAGCTTTCCCCGAGAAACCTTTGTTGATTGATCCGCCAACTGTAACACCGTTTTCGCGGGTTCCAGTTCCTCATTTTTATACTTGTCATAAAGGTATCCTGGCAGCACATTAACACTTGCTCCTAGATCCAGCAAGGTATTCCTAATGATAATATCACCCACTATGACAGTGATGAACGGTGAACCAGGGTCCCTTTCTTTCTTAAGCAATGTCCCTAACAGAGCCTCACTTGCTTTGACGGTCAATCTTACCATGTCCGGTGTTGGCGCTTTATTCTTCTTACACATCTCCTGAAGAATTTTCGTATCCTCTGGCACATTCTTCAATTCGTCCCATAGAGGCTGGTTGATTGATGGCCCATTCGGCATATTAGGCACCTCCTGCCTCTTGTTCACCCTCTTATCCTTCTTCTTCTGCTTAACACCAGCTACAACTGGTTGCTCATCCTTCTGGACTTCCTTGTCCTTCTTAACTATGTCACCTTCCTCACTCTTTTCTTTACTTTCACCGTCTTTTTCTACCAAATCCTCTTTTGTGACCTTTCTCCATTCATTCTCAACAACATTCACATGTTCATTTCCTACCCTTTGTGTGTGGTTTGGGTTCATTTATGTACTGCTTGGTAATTTGCCACTATATCTTTTCCTTTGATCCTCAGCCATTTGAGCTATTTGGCTTTCCATATTGGCAATAGCTTTGGCATTCGCTTTGGTTTGTTGCTGGCTAGCGTTCACAAGCTCGTATATTTTGGCAATCATGCTTTCCTAGCTTTCCAGGGCATTGTTACTAACATTGGTCGACCCTCTATTTCTATTGTTACTCCCACTAGGACCACTATTATTCCCAGGCTGAAATTGTCTAGATTGATTGGAGGGCTGTCCTTGGTAGTTGTTCTATCTGTTGTTATAGGACTGGTTGTTGAAATTTTGAGTTCCTTGGTTGTAAAGCCTGTAAGATCGTCCATTATTATACTGTCCTTGACCTTGACCGTGAATTTGATTCACTTCCTGCGTCCTTTGTCCTTGTTGATTGCCCTGTTGCTCATTCTGTGGTGCATTCTGCAAAGTAGACATCAACCTATCGAATTTCCTATTTAACTCGCCAATCTCCTTCTTCACTTCCTTCTTCCAGTCAGCATTTGCACCTACTGATGCGGCTGTACTCACAGGCTTCCTGGCAGAGAAATTTGCTTTTGATCCATTGCTAAGTTGTTCCAAGAATCGCCAGGGGTCATCCGGCTCCTGCATCATTATTGTGCCACTGGATGATGCATTAATCATGGTCTGGTTTGTTAAGTCTACCCCGTCAAAAAATATCTTCACCAGCTGCCACCGCGGCACATCATGATGTGGGCAAGATCTCAGAAGCTCCTTTAATCTATCAAATACGTCATGGAATGCTTCTCCTGGCTTCTGTTGGAAGTCCTGAATGGCTCGCCTGATCTCCGTGGTCTTGCTAGCCGGATACAATTCTTGCAGAAATTTGGCTTTCAGTTGCTCCCAAGTAGTAATACTATTAGGTTGGAGTGAAGTAAACCAATATTTGGCTTTGTCCTTTAAAGTAAAGGGAAACAAGTAGTAATACTATTAGGTTGGAGTGAAGTAAACCAAGTAGTAATACTATTAGGTTGGGGATCTCGATAAGTGGGGGAGAGTTGTAAGACCCTAATTCCGAAAAGTCTAAGTTCGGGTGTTAAAGAGTCAAAGTTCGCAGATTAAGCGGCGCAGAAACTTGAAAATGGTGTAACAGAGGATTAGCAGCGCTAATCCTCCATATAAGCGATGCTAATGTGGTCTGCTAGGTAGTTTTGCACATTCTCCAGTTAGCGGCGCTAAGTGTATGATTAGCCATACTAACTGCTGAAAATGGGCCAAAACCCTAGATTTTCATGCTTGCGCCATATTTAATTATGGGGAACCCCAGGGAAGCCGCCATTTCCTCCCTTTCAACCTCCAAACTCGTTTCTCTCCGCCCTCTAGCCCTCATGGATGATTTTTGGCTCATTTGGTCACCCTGGAAGGTTTTATTGAAGAGATTATGATGCTTGGTGTTGCTAGGAGGCTTTCATCTTGTGGGAATCAGTTAAAGCTTCTTGTTTCTGGACATTATGAGTAAAGTTCTCAACTTTATGTATTTTTATGGTTCTTCTTATGTTTTAAGTGGGTCTTTATGGATTAAATTAGTGTAATGGTCCCTTGTGGTGTTTGTCCAAGATTTTGAAGGATAAAGTTTGCAACTTTATGCATTAAATTCCTGATTTAGAACCTTTGGGATGGTTTAGAGAGTAAGCCAAACTCTCTTTGGTGATTTTGGTTAGTTTTGGACCATTTTGCACTTGGATCTTGTTCTTGAGATTTCATGGTTATGTCTGGATGTTAAAGCTAGGATTTTATGGACTTTGGGTTGGAAGGTCCCTGGAAGGATTAAGCCCTTGGCTAAATGGATTAAGAGCTTACTGGACTTTTGGAGCCTGTTCATAGTTAGCGACGCTAACTAGGGAAGTTACCGGCGCTGACTATGCCTGTTGACTTTGTTGACTTTGACCTTTGACCGTTGACTATTTGACCAGTTTGAGTTTTGGTCAAACTTGAGGGTTTGGGATACCGGTCTTAGAGGATCATCCTATTTGGAATTTAGGAAGTTCTAAGTGGAGTTTCTCCTTGTTAGGAACGGCGTATTATCGGGATCTGAGGGCACTCGCGTGGTGTGCTGTCTAGCTTGAGGTCGCAGATCAGGTGAGTCTTCTCACTATATTATAGGTGAAGTTACATTCATAGGTAACCTTATTAGTTTGTGTAATAATGTGTTGTATGTGTCTTGCATGTTTGCCGATGAAAGTCGATGAAAATGTTTGCCAACGAAAGTCGATGATGATGTTTGCTGACGAAAGTCGATGACGATGTTTGCCGACGAAAGTCAATGACGATGTTTGCCGATGAAAGTCGATGACGATGTTGCCGACGAAAGTCGAAGATGATGTTTGTGCCTATTTGATGAATCATGTGATATTTTGGGGAACTCACTAAGCTTTGTGCTTACTCTTTTACCCTAACTGTTTTTCAGGTATTTACGGGCTTGAGCTTGGAGCACAGCACGACTGTATCACATCTGAGGTTTTGATAATCAAGTATTCCACTGGATAATGTTTGAAAATGTTTTATTAAACACGGTTTACATGCTTTTAATATTAAGTTTTAATTTGGATGGCTTTTATTGATAACCTGTTTTATGTATTTGAGCTATTTTAAAACGAAAACTTTTATTACTGGATTTGGGATGTTACAAATAGTGTCAAAAGTCTCAACCTGTGTTAAATAATAGCATGGTCCTTATATGACCCAGAAAAACAAATAGAGTTAGAAATAAAAGAAAGGATGATTAGTTTATTAATTTATTAAGAAATAAATTAATTAGAAACTAGATCAATAAATTAATTGATAAAACTAATTAGAATTAATTTAAAATCAATTAAAGGGACTGGATTGTAATTGATTAATGGTTATTCAATGGAAACAAGTCAGGGGGTGCGGTCGCTAAAAGGTGACAACGCCTAGTGATATCAAGTATTTTAGGCGTTGTTGAGCCCTGTTCTTGATGAAATTATATCAGATATATCTTGGTATTTTCACTTTTCGTGCGAGGACTTGTTTGGAGAAAAAGAATGAAAACAGGGACTAAAAGCATGCAAAAGGAAGAAGTTTGGAAAAGAATGAAAAATCAAGGAAACTCGTACGCGCGCCGCAGATCTATAATACGCGCGACACGGGCTTAAGGCGGTGGAACACATTCAAATACCGAAGAAACGGGAAAAGATTAGTATGCGCGCCGCGGATTCTTCATCTGCGCGGCGCGGCTGCGGGAAATTTGCAAGTATAAATAGATGCAATTTCAGCCGAAAACCCTAGCAAAGACCGGGTGTAAAATCGACCTTGAAGCTCTTTGACTCCAAGAATTCGTTCCAGCAACATCTCAAGTGGTATTTTTATGTTTTGGATTTTTATTTCGTTTAGTTAGATATTTGTAAGCTTAGTTGGTATCCTTGGGAGTGACAACCATTGATACCAAGCTTTAGGTTTCTGTTTTATGACATTTTGTTACTGTTTGGATGTTTGGAAGTTGGATTTGATTAATGAGAAGCATTTGGTTACAAGTAATCTTATCTTTTCGGTGTTTTTATGCTTGTGTTTGGTTTTGGATGTTTGATTCGTGTTGGATATTGTTTTGACCTTGTTGGGACTGTTTTCCCTTGCTGAAATCAGTAGCTAATTAGGTTAATGTTTAGGCATTAAACATAGGATAGTAACTGTTCTGTAGAACTTTAGTTAGTGGCTAGTTTATGCTTTGCTTGGTTTTGCTTAGTATGAATGCCTTTGATTGCTTCTGATTCAGAGATGCACTTCTGATTTTAGAAAGTGACTAGGTTCATTTGAGCTTAGCTTAGCTTGGCTTGAGTTTGTTTGATCATCGCTTTAAGGTGTTAGTAATTGAGAAGATAGAAACTAGTTCCTCCGACTGTAGCGTGACACTACTAGTTGGTAATCTGTCACTTAGTCTAACCACGAAGCTCCTGCGGATTGACCCTGACTGCCACTGTACTAGTGTGTGTTAGGTTTTTTCTCTATTTTTGACCGCACGACGATCGCTGTGTTGTCAAATTTTGACGCCATTGCCGGGGAGCTGTGCGCTTAGATTAGGTGATTTGTAGGACTTAGTTTCTGATTTTTGATGTTTGATTTTAGTTTGCTGATTTTTGGTATGTGTACATCCTTATAATGGGTGATTACATGTACCCGGATCAGTATTATGAAGATTATGAAAATCCGGCCGACACCTATTACGAGGATGATTACTACAATGGATCACCCGATGACAATGGATGGCATACTGAGGAGTCATCTCAACCTGAGAATTCTGCAACTTGGGGCCAACTTTGGGTATTCATGTATAACAACTACCACGAGCAGAAGGACCAGGCTGAAGCTCTTGAAAAAGTGCAAGCTTCTTTAGATAGGTTAGAGGAAAGTTAGAAATGTTCACCACCTTCGCCAGAGCCAGAGGCGAGTGATTTTTATACCAATAATAATGTGTGTGAACTTGCATCACCTGAATATATGATGGAAGGGCATACACCGTGGGAAAGTCAAGAGACCACTGAGATGGTCGAAAATGTTGTTGAGGAAGAGGTTGTAGGTGACAATGCTACCTCTGACTCAGCAACCTTTGAAGTTTTTGATGTTTTTGAAAGTATTAGTAATGTTGATCTGGTGTTGGGTGAATCTATACCATCACTAGATAATTTGGTTGATGAGGATGTTGAGGAGGAGGCTCTAAGTGACAGTACAGACCCCAGCCCAACAATTCCTGAAATTTTTGAAAATTTTGAGAAATTTGAAAGTAAGGATCTGGTGATGGGTGACTTTGTACCACCATCAGATCAAATAAGTCGCTCACTCTTGGTTCCGATCCACCTGTTGGACGATGATCAAGAAGTTGATGCTGACAAGTTGATATTTGAAAATAATAAACATGATGCTATTACCACTCATGATCCATTCATGAATGGAAAATTAGAAGTGATCAATACCATCGATGAGGACATATGGAAGCATCCTGATATGTTGCCTTCCGATCCCACTCGATTGGAAAATCTCTACTGGCATTGCAAGCCAAAATTGCAACCTGAAGATAATATGTGGGACACTGGCAAAATGAGATCTATAAAACAACTACTGGGAGCGACACTAGGCACGCTTCACGTGAAGCCAGTGATTTTGATGAGATATAGAAGGAAGGACCGAGCTTGGAGGTTTAAAGCTACTTCCAAGCACTCGCGGGAAATCATCGGGAGACGGCAACTGGGCCGCAGCAGGAGAATTAACAAGCCATTCGACCCAGGAAAGTTTGAGGGGCAGTGGGTCAGTAAAGGGACGGTGGTGATTGGAAAGCAACGAAGGAAGAAGGCATACGATCCACCGTAGCTGTAATAGGAATAGTACGTCTGGCTGAAGACGTTAAACTTAGCGCTTGTTGGGAGGCAACCCATCGTGTCATAAGTTAGGATCTATATTTCTTTGAATTAATTAGGAAAATACATCAATCTTTTTGCAGGTATTAGTGGTCTAAAATAAATGTGGGGTCAAGTGAGAAGTTTTGAAATTTTTAAAGACCGCGCCGCGGGTTTTTGAATTACGCGACGTGGGATCGTAAACCAACCCGATGCGCAGGGGTTGATTTGGTGACACGCACGACGCGCAAAGGGAAAAGGCGCGACGCGGTAAACGATCAGACGGTTTTCTCTTATATAAGGTAAGCCGCGGCTCACATAACCATCACACGACTCAGAGCTCTGATTGACGAAATTCTCTTGCAATTTTTCTTGCTCATTTTGTTTCCACTGCCAAGGTACGCTATTCTAACTATCTATTAGCTGCTAAAACTAGCAATTAGGTAGTTAATTTTAGTGATTTGCCCAAAATAGTTCAAAGCTTAGAATCGCTAATGCTAACTCATAGGGTGTTTGTTTTGCCAAATGGAGACCCTAGATGAGTTAGTCGGCACTTAGGCTACCTTGTGGTATGATTGAATCGAATTTTAGCAGGTTAAATCACGAGTTTGGATCGGGGTTTAGAAACAGTCGCACGCCACGCCGCGCCCTTGCTCTTGGGCCGCGCCGCGGTGCGGTGGGGAAGAAGGGACTAATTTTGCAATTTTTTTCTGTTTTGTGGCCATGTGTTTGTTTTGCAGATGATGTTCAGATTGGAGCACGCTTTCCTCCAGTTCCCCAAGGGACTGACTAGTTCGGCAGAGTACATCTCACGGAGGGACGCGTTGACCAGTCGCCGGGTTCTCGAGGCGACGGTCATTGACAGAGACATACTGAGGGATGCTGGGCTCTGGGGTGCGATCGAGCCATTCGTACATCGCACCTGGACCCATGAGGAGGCATCATTCACCTACCGTGGATGGGACAGGATCATGGCCACTGACGAGGACGTGGTCTATACCGAGCTATTGTTGGAGTTTCTCTCCACGATCCATTTCGCTCCTCGGGCGTCGGACCCATGATCCAGGATCATCCGTTTTCGACTGGGAGGTGCACAGAGGGAGTGCAACCTCCGGGAGTTCGGGAGGCGCACAGGCATCTACACTCCGGCGGATCTTCAGCACCGCCACTTCACTCAGTTTTTTGGGGCGTGCATCTAGGGGCAGCCGGACCGAGCTGCCAACATGGAGATTTGGACACCACTGTCCAACGTTATGTACGAGGCAGGGACCTCGAGGGAGAGCCACCTCCGCGACCCACTTCACCGCCTCATGCACCGTATCGTCTCCACCTCCATCATGCAGCGGGAGGGGGGCGAGAAGGTGTCTGGGGAGAACATGACATTCCTGTGGGCTCTCCTCGACCCATCCCGATTCCTCTATCTCCCCTTCGCCCTCGCGGTCGCCCTCTCCACTCACTCGACGGGAGCTTCCACCAGCAGTCCACTAGCCACGGGGTATTTCATTACCCGCCTGGCCCGCTCATATGGGATCCTCACTGCCCCCGTGGTTGCCTCCTTGATCGCTCTGCCTCCATCCCGCACTACAGCACGCACTTTGGAGAGGATGAGGCTCATTGAGCAGCAGCGTCCGGGGCAGTTCATCCGGGCACCGACAGAGCCACCTCAGGCACCCCAGCCCGCGTACGCTCAGCCGGGCCGGAGACGACAGAGGCGGGAGCCATCCGCCGAGCCAGCACCACAGCCACAACAGGAGGACCTGGCAGCCAGGGTTGCCAGGATCGAGGACCAGTTGGCATGGATCGGGGAGGTACTCCTGGATTTGGGCACTCAGCAGGGCCGGCGCCCCCGACCATTCCCAGCCAGGGCCCACGATCACGAGGCTGGACCCTCCAGGCCACCTGGTAGTGATTGATGTACTTTTTCTTTCTTTCTTTTTATATTTTTTGGGATATATGTACAAAACTTATGACACCTCTATCTGTATATTTTGTTCATATTTTGTTTTGTTATGTTTGTTTTTAATTTGTTTGTTGAGTTATGCATGATACACCAATTGAGAAGGAGTTGTCTCAGACAAGTGTGGGGTCACCGTGCCCCCTCCACTTGTCTCGACCACCGGCGTGTTCACTGTAGCACTACAACTCCAGAATACGAAATCAAGGATCCGTTTGTTCGCAATTATACCTGTGATAATGAGCACCAAGCAGTCTATCGTCCAAAAAGGGGTAACTCTTTCTCCTTTGTTTTGAAATAATTTTTGTACAACGGGGACGTTGTGCGGTTTTAAGTGTGGGGTGTGGACGGTCGAAAGAGAAAATTTTTTGAAATTTTTGCAGAAATGATCAATTTTTCAATTTTTAGCAATATTTTTCAAATTTTTTAATAAATTGCAATTTTGAAATGAATGGTTTGTGATTGTGATAGCACTTGTATTTTTCAATAAATACTGTTTATTTGTAATCATGCTATTAGTTAGTCAAATAAGTTGAGTTTTACGAGTTTAGAAGATTGAGCTGTTTTAGGATTGGAGTTTAGGAAGGAAAAGTCAATCTGTGGCCTTTGTTGTTCGAGCCAGTAAGTCTAAAATGGGTGGGATTTATGCACCTTACCACCTAAGATCGTCTGGTCTGGGATGGTATTTCTGAAAGCTCGTTACACGGACAACATCGAAAGTCATGGACAATTCCTTAATGGCCTTTAGAATCTGAATGAGTAAGTACACTTCATTGTGGACAGAAACTTTGTAATCAAGGGTTCTTTAGAAAGCCATGAATTCCAAAGAGCAATTCAATTATGTTTTCGCGAACTATTCCACTCTAACTCAAAGAGCAATAAACTTTGAAACTGAACACAGTCAAAAATTGTTTGATTCCTTATTATAATTTGTTAAAAACTCTCTTGCTTGGGGACAAGCAAGGCACAAGTGTGGGGTGTTTGACAACGCCTAGTGATATCAAGTATTTAGGCGTTGTTGAGCCCTGTTCTTGATGAAATTATATCAGATATATCTTGGTATTTTCACTTTTCGTGCCAGGACTTGTTTGGAGAAAAAGAATGAAAACAGGGACTAAAAGCGTGCAAAAGGAAGAAGTTTGGAAAAGAATGAAAAATCAAGGAAACTCGTACGCGCGCCGCGGATCTATGATACGCGCGACACGGGCTTAAGGCGGTGGAACACATTCAAATACCGAAGAAACGGGAAAAGATTAGTATGCGCGCCGCAGATTCTTCATCTGCGCGGCGCGGCTGCGGGAAATTTGCAAGTATAAATAGATGCAATTTCAGCCGAAAACCCTAGCAAAGACCGGGTGTAAAATCGACCTTGAAGCTCTTTGACTCTAAGAATTCGTTCCAGCAACATCTCAAGTGGTATTTTTATGTTTTGGATTTTTATTTCGTTTAGTTAGATATTTGTAAGCTTAGTTGGTATCCTTGGGAGTGACAACCATTGATACCAAGCTTTAGGTTTCTGTTTTATGACATTTTGTTACTGTTTGGATGTTTGGAAGTTGGATTTGATTAATGAGAAGCATTTGGTTACAAGTAATCTTATCTTTTCGGTGTTTTTATGCTTGTGTTTGGTTTTGGATGTTTGATTCGTGTTGGATATTGTTTTGACCTTGTTGGGACTGTTTTCCCTTGCTGAAATCAGTAGCTAATTAGGTTAATGTTTAGGCATTAAACATAGGATAGTAACTGTTCTGTAGAACTTTAGTTAGTGGCTAGTGTATGCTTTGCTTGGTTTTGCTTAGTTTGGATGCCTTTGATTGCTTCTGATTCAGAGATGCACTTCTGATTTCAGAAAGTGACTAGGTTCATTTGAGCTTAGCTTAGCTTGGCTTGAGTTTGTTTGATCATCGCTTTAGGGTGTTAGTAATTGAGAAGATAGAAACTAGTTCCTCCGACTGTAGCGTGACACTACTAGTTGGTAATCTGTCACTTAGTCTAACCACGAAGCTCCTGCGGATCGACCCTGACTGCCACTGTACTAGTGTGTGTTAGGTTTTTTCTCTATTTTTGACCACACGACGACCGCTGCGTTGTCAAAAGGCTCCTAAGTTTGAAACTTTAGGAGCTCATGCATTAAAAATAGATGCCTTAGGGTTCAACCCAAAGGCATTCCAAGCCTCAATTGAGCCACCAACGTCCTCCTTCTCTTCATTTTTGTGAAAAATCTTCCCTATCTGGGGTTGGAGTTCTTTGCTTCTGATCTGTCTGGTTTTCTGGAGATCACTGGGTGTGAATCACTAGAGGGATTCTACTTTCGATCCTGATCATCCCTTGCAATCGTGGCCTTGACTAGAGCACAAAGAATGAGGCTTGCTGAGGTATATTCTGTTTACGTTTTAAGTACCAATAACTGTTATGAACTGCATTATCCAGAACAATGTTCATGGAATATCTGTGATTTGATCCTTATTGTCCTTCGTTACATATACTTATGTGTTTATATGATCAAATCCCAAAATTACCTACTACTGCTTACAATGTGAGTTTTTCACTATATTGTGTGGATGTTATATATACTTTACTGTAGCTTGTGTGTGCTTATAAGATATGTGTGGATACTACTAGCATGTTTGGGTATCTAGTGTGGGTAATGCTAGGCTGTTTGCA
This sequence comes from Cichorium intybus, assembly GCA_023525715.1. Taxonomy (NCBI): domain Eukaryota; kingdom Viridiplantae; phylum Streptophyta; class Magnoliopsida; order Asterales; family Asteraceae; genus Cichorium; species Cichorium intybus. The sequence goes on along the minus strand of CM042011.1, from coordinate 128,904,362 downwards.
TTGGATGTATTGTGTGTTGTTATATGTCCTTTGTTACAGTTGAAATGATGTGATGTTATACTTCTTGTGATATGTTTGATGTCTAGAGCGTGTTGGTGTGTACTGCTAGGCTGTTGTGAGGTCTGGTAGGGGTTATATAGCGATAAGTTTGTACATAGCAAGATTACATATATGGCTAAGGGTGTTGAGCGAACGACAAGATGTACTGAGGGAGCTGAGCAGATGGCAAGATGCACCAAGAGTACTAAGCAGACTACAAGATGTGATGAGGGTGCTGAGGAGATGGCAAGATGCACCAGGAGTACTGAGCGGATGGCAAGATGCACAGGGCCAATTTGCATGTACGACTCAATGTACATTGTGGAGTAGAGTAAGGTTTACTGAATGTGATGTTGTGTCTTACCGATAGGGGTAGAGTGTGTGTGACTGATATGCTTTGCGCGTGCTGGAACTTACTAAGCTGTGTGCTTACCGTTTCCTTATTAAATAACTGTTTCAGGTTCTTCAGATGTGGAAGATGGCAAGGCATGACACGTTTATACTGTGTGCTTACCGTTTCCCTATTAAATCACTGTTTCAGGTTCTTCAAATGTGGAAGATGGGTAGGCGTGACGCATATTTGAGCCATTTTAAAACAAAAAATTTTATTACTGGATTCGGGACATTACAAATAGAGTCCAAAGTCATCAACCTGTGGTAATACTTCTAATAATATCAGGGTCCTTATGGGTGGTCCTCATGACCCAGAAAAACAAATAGAGTCACAAATAAAAGAAAGGATGATTAGTTTATTAATTTATTAAGAAATAAATTAATTAGAAAATAGATCAATAAATTAATTAGAATTAATTTAGAATCAATTAAAGAGACTGGATTGTAAATGATTAATGGTTTAATCAATGGAAACAAGTCCAGGGGGTGCGGTCGCCAAAAGGCTCCTAAGTTTGAAACTTTAGGAGCTTATGCAGTAAAAATAGAGGCCTTAGGGTTCAACCTTAAGGCATTCCAAGCCTCAATTGAGCCGCCAACCTTCTCCTTCTTTTCCTTTCTGTGAAAACACTTCCCTCTCTAGGGTTAGAGTTCTTTGCTTCTGATCTGTCTAGTTTTCTGGAGATCACTGGGTGTGAATCACTAGAGGGATTCTACTTTGGATCATGATCATCCCTTGCAATCATGGCCTTGACTAGAGCACAAAGAATGAGACTTGCTGTGGTATATTTTGTTTAAGTTTTAAGTACTAATAACTGTTATGAACTGCATGATCCTGAACAATGTTCATGGAATATATGTGATTTGATCTTGATTCTCCTCCGCTGCATGTATTTATGTGTTTATATGATCAAATCCCAACATTAGCTACTACTGCTTACAAGGTGAGTTTCTCACTATATTATGTGGATGTTATATATACTTTACTGTAGCTTGTGTGCGCTTATAAGATATATGTGGATAGTACTGGCATGTTTGGGTATCTAGTGTGGGTGGTGCTAGGTTGTTTTAATTGGATGTATTGTGTGTTGTTATATGTCCTTTGTTATAGTTGTGTGTGTTGAAATGATGTGATGTTATACTTCTTGTGGTATGTTTGATATCTAGAGCGTGTTTGTGTGTACTGCTAGGCTGTCGTGAGGTCTGGTAAGGGTTATTAAGGGATAAGTCTGTACAAAGCAATATTAGATATATGGCTAAGGGTGCTGAGCGAACGACAAGATGTACTAAGGGTGCTAGTGTAACATCCTGAATTTGGGGCTAAAAGTTTAAGGATTAAAGATAAGATTAAATTTAAATAACTATAATAATTAATAAATAGAATAAAATGAGAAGTTATAATCTAGAAGAGATATGTGTTCTAGGGTAAATATTATGGGTAAAAATGGAATTTACCATGTGGGTTCTAGAAGAAGGACTTAATTGCAACTTAGAATCATAGAAGTGGTAGGTAGGGACTTCTTAGCAATTTTGGATAAGAAGGAGTGCTAGAAGGACCAAGTTGCAAATAAAGGAAAGTTGAAGCTTTAGTTGGGGGAAAAACCCCACACTCTCTTCATTTGGCGATTTTGAAGGAAGAGAGGGAGTAGGAGGCGATTTCAAGGTGAACTCAAGAGGAGAAACTTATTTCCAGCAAGATCTTAGTAGTTTTCCTCAATCCTTTGAAGATCTATGGTAAGAAACCAAACCCTCTAGATAGAAACCCACTTTAGGGTAAATTTTGTATGAAATTCGAGTTCTATGTTGGGGGAGATGAAATCAATGATCCCAAGGATATATCTCACGAATTCTAGTGATTATCCTTCAATAATTTGATTGTTATATGCTTGGAGAACCATTAGGGATGCTTGTTGATTCTTATAAACCCTAATTTTTGGGGAGAATTCATCCAATGGTATAACCTTGATGATTGGATCAACTTTTATCTTCAATGTGTTTCTATGAAGGGCTTAAATGATTCCTCATGATTCTAAGTCATTGGAAGAAGGAATTTCATTAGTTGTTGGTCAATGGATAAATGGAATTGGGTATTCCATGATTAAAGCTTATAATGTAGAGTTGTAATCATAGCATCGATTTGATTCAATGGAGATGACATTGAATGGTTTAATTGAGTCTAATAAGGTATAATTTGGGTTAGAATAATGCCCTTTGAATGCCTTTGAGTTTGGTGAAGTGTTAGATCTTGAATTGGGGCAAAAGGGATGAAAAGGACCAAAAATTGGAGCTACTGTACACTAACACGGCCTGTGTCAGCATGTCTGAGACCTTCTGGTTGGTTAACACGGCCCGTGTCAGGAGGAACACAGCCCGTGTCATTCCGAATGGTCCGGAATGTTGGGTTTTGAGCTTTAAGGGTTGGGCTATTGGTTCTAATGTTCAAGTAACTCCTAGGACATGTTTAACTAATATTTTACCCTATTTAGTGAGGTTAAACTAGTCTTAGAGCTATTGGTAATGTTGAATATTAGTTTTTTAGGAGAGGAGTAATTGAAGTTGAAGCAAGAGGATAACATCCTTCTTTGAGAATTAAGGAAGGTGAGTTACCGGGAGTACACATCCTTATCTATAATTTACAATTGAGTTCAATGCTACTTTATGCATAACATATTATGTGCTATGTGTTGCATAACTATTACTTGTACATGGCATTCAATGATTTACTATGAAGTTTTTCCAAGTAACCAAACTATAAATTTTATTGAAAGATGTTTTGATCATTCCTCAATGCATTGCATATAGGATAGGTGGACCGTGTGAACCTTGTGAAAAGATGAGGCGATTGTCCCGCATTTAGGGAAATCACGGGTTAATACCCAATGAGTTGTTTGTCCCGGATTTAGGGAAAACTGTTACCGACAATACGGAGCTGCATGAGGGACTTGCTAACCCTCATGGGACTAGTGTGGTGACCACTAGTTCTAGTTTAGCCTATACGGGGATCGGGTGACATGCTTTGTGCATGTTATCCGTGAACTTAGGTAGGTGCCACTGTGGTGAGTTGGACTTCTAAGAGATTGACATGGTGGGGTAGTTACATTCATGCATAATACTGCATAATCATAACTATCCATTTGAGTAAACTTTCAAAATGTTCAAATGAGTTCAAGTGTGTATAAAACTAATATTTTTGGAGGTTGTCTCGGGTGTTAGGGTTATCCTTTTCACTCATAACGAGGTAACCTCGGGTAACTCACTAGGCATTTCAATTTCCTAACTGTTTTGATGTGTACTCAGGTTATGAATAAGAGCTTGTGATGAGGCGAAGACATTTAGAAGACCACGGAGTGTGTGGCCATTTGAACCGTATTTTGTACTTGAATTATGATACCACCTCGCTATACGTTTTTAAACTACTTTTAACTGTTTTGGGACCTATTTTCCGCAATGATGAGACTTCTTTTGAACTAATGGTATCTTTCATGATAAATAATGTTTTAGATATTAATCCCTAGCGAGGGGTGTCACAGCTGAGCAGATGGCAAGATGTACCAAGAGTACTAAGCAGACTGCAAGATGCGTTGAGGGTGCTGAGGAGATGACAAGATGCACCAAGAGTACTGAGCGGATGACAAGATGCACTGGGCCAATTTGCATGTACGACTCAATGTACATGGTGGAGTAGAGTAAGGTTTACTGAATGTGATGTTGTGTCTTACCGATAGGGGTAGAGTATGTGTGACTGATATGCTTTGTACGTGCTGGAACTTACTAAGCTGTGTGCTTACCGTTTCCCTATTAAATCATTGTTTCAGGTTCTTCAGATGTGGAAGATGGCAAGGCGTGACGCGTCTATACTGTGTGCTTACCGTTTCCCTACTAAATCACTATTTCAGGTTCTTCAAATGTGAAAGATGGCTAGGCGTGACGCGTATTTGAGCCATTTTGAAACGAAAAATTTATTACTGGATTCGGGACGTTACAAATAGTGTCAAAAGTCATCAACCCGTGATAATACTTCTAATAATAGCAGGGTCCTTATGGGTTGTCCTCATGACCCAGAAAAACAAATAGAGTCACAAATAAAAGAAATGATGATTAGTTTATTAATTTATTAAGAAATAAATTAATTAGAAAATATATCAATAAATTAATTGATAAAATTAATTAGAATTAATTTAGAATCAATTAAAGAGACTGGATTGTAATTGATTAATGGTTTAATCAATGGAAACAAGTCCAGGGGTGCGGTCGCCAAAAGGCTCCTAAGTTTGAAACTTTAGGAGCTCATGCAGTAAAAAATAGTGGCCTTAGGGTTCAACCCTAAGGCATTCCAAGCCTCAATTGACCCGCCAACCTTCTCCCTCTATTCCTTTCTGCGAAAACTCTTCCCTCTCTAGGGTTAGTTCTTTGCTTTTGATCTGTCTAGTTTTCTGGAGATCACTGGGCGTGAATCACTAGAGGGATTCTACTTTGGATCCTGATCATCCCTTGCAATCATGGCCTTGACCAGAGCACAAAGAATGAGACTTACTGAGGTATATTTTGTTTAAGTTTTAAGTACCAATACTGCATGATCCTGAACAATGTTCATGGAATATCTGTGATTTGATATTGATTCTCCTCCGCTGCATTTATTTATGTGTTTATATAATCAAATCCCAACATTACCTACTACTGCTTACAAGGTGAGTTTCTCACTATATTGTGTGGATGTTATATATACTTTACTGTAGCTTGTGTGCGCTTATAAGATATGTGTGGATAGTACTGGCATGTTTGGGTATTTAGTGTGGGTAGTGCTAGGCTGTTTGAATTGGATGTATTGTGTGTTGTTATATGCCCTTTGTTATAGTTGTGTGTGTTGAAATGATGTGATGTTATACTTCTTGTGGTATGTTTGATGTTTAGAGCGTGTTTGTGTGTACTGCTAGGCTGTTGTGAGGTCTGGTAGGTGTTATATAGGGATAAGTGTGTACAAAGCAATATTAGATATATGGCTAAGGGTGTTGAGCGAACGACAAGATGTACTGAGGGTGCTGAGCAGATGGCAAGATGTACTAAGAGTACTAAGCAGACTGCAAGATGTGCTGAGGGTGCTGAGGAGATGGCAAGATGTACCAAGAGTACTGAGCGGATGGCAAGATGCACTAGGCCAATTTGCATGTACGACTCAATGTACATGGTGGAGTAGAGTAAGGTTTACTGAATGTGATGTTGTGTCTTACCGATAGGGGTAGAGTATGTGTGACTGATATGCTTTGTACGTGCTGGAACTTACTAAGCTGTGTGCTTACCGTTTCCCCTATTAAATCACTTTTTCATGTTCTTCAGATGTGGAAGATAGCAAGGCGTGACGCGTATATATTGCATTGCTTCATTTGGGACTTTTTTGAGTTGATGTTTCCGCTGACATTTGTACTTGTAACACCCGACTTATTAACAAAACACCCCAAATTTTTTTTTATCAAACCAAATATTTTACAATCAAACCATAAGTATGGGGTATTAGTTAACACAATACGAGTACAAGTGTATCACGAAGTACAATACATATAAATATTGTACATTCTTCAAGTCGGGTAGTTACTTCACATCCTAAGTCCTCAGTCTCGGACTTTATCTTTCCCTTTGGCGGGATCACGCTCACCTGCAGGGACATATCAAATAAACTGTGAGCTATAAAGCCCAATGAGTAATCAAATAGACTATAACATGTATAAGAATAAAATTCTCTATACAAAATAAACATGCATTATCTCATAACACAAGATCATGTATGGCTCACGGGTTTGTCCCGCTTTTGCCTAGACTCACGGCTCCGTTCTTGTCATCTCAATGACTCACGGCTTATCCGGTATTGTCTTTTCAAAGTTTGACTCACAGCTCCGTTCTTGTCTATCGTAGCTCACGGCTTATCTGGTATTGTCGTATCATTATTGTTGACTCACAGCTCCGTTCTTGTCTATATCAGACTCACGGCTTATCTGGTATTGTCTTTTATTTCATCATTAAATCTATCAATTTTCGTCCCCAAAATTTATTTACATCTGCAGCTGCTCATTCCATATATATCACATCGGATATAAGTGAGATTACTCACCTGAAAGCTTGCTACTACTTGCTTTTGTCGTTTCTTGCCTTCCAATGTAATCCGTAAGACTTTGTCCCGTACCTATAATATCAATCATTTTTACAATGATTATAGGTTAACAGCCATTCTAATTGACTCTAATGCATAAGAGTTCAATATAGTATCAATAAAAACAATGTCTAGATAATAAACTTTCCGTTTACTATATTTTTATGAATTTCACTATTCACCGAGGCATTCGTATTGATCTACAGTGCCCCCGAGGAGTCGAAAACTCAATTTAAAAATTTTCCCATACTTTTCAAACCATTTGGGACTTATGATTCAAGTTTGAGGTAAATCGGACAAGCCAAACAAAAGTTAGCGTTTCTGATCCCCTGCCTGGAGGCGCACTGCGCCTAGATTAGGGCGCACTGCGCCCTGCGCCTGTGCAGCCTCCTGATCAGTCGTGATTTGTGTACTGTAGCATGCAGTTTTGGCCTATTAAGTCCTTAATGCTGTTCTTAATCGTTTGGGGTTCATTCCTAGGCTAAAACCTTCGATTAACATAAGGTTTTTAACCATTGAAACCAACTCAATCAATCAAAGGAAGGATTAGGGTTCTTAGTTCCAAAAACCCCAAAACTTCAAATTCAACAATTTCCATGGTTTCAATGTCCAGTTCTTATCTAATGAACATGTATAAGTGCAGGAATCATATACAAACTACATAGACTTCACTGAAATTGCTAATTTCAGTTTACCCACAAAAATCCACCAAGAACAAATCAAGCTAGAACTTGAAATACTTACTTCCAAAGCTTCCAAACCTTCAATTCCAATGCTATAATCCGATTTCTAGCTTTATATCATCAAGATCATTCCAATTTCTGCAAAATCCACAAAACAAAAACCCTCCCGTAGCTCTCAAAATCTGCACAAATGGGAGAAGCTTCCATCCTTTTATACCTCCAGAAATTGCAGTTTAGTCCTTGGAGTTGTATTTATTGAACTTTTGCCACAATTAACAATATTTATGACAAAAATCAGATTTTATAACATTTTAAGTCCACAACTCAAAATATTATTACAAGGCAAATCCTTTTCTGTCCAAAAGACCAAATTACCCTTCTAAGGTAAAATGACCAATTTACCCTTTTTATTATAATTACATAATAAATCATGCCTTGGCGTTACAAATTCTCCCCTCCTTCAAGAGATTTCGTCCCCGAAATCATGCAAAGAGTTGAGGGTATTTCTCCCTCATTTCGCTTTTGGTCTCCCACGTCATGTCGAAACCTCTATGATGTCGCCAAAGCACTTTGACCATGCTGATTTTCTTGTTTCGCAGCTGTTTTATCTTACGGTCTAACACCTTTTCGGGTTGTTCCGGGTATCTCAACTTGGCATCCACTTCAATTTCAGCAAGAGGTACTTGTTGAGATTTATCAAATAAGGTCTTCCTCAAATGGAACACATGGAATACATCATGTATACCATGAAGTTCATCAGGTAACTCCAATCTGTACGCTACGGCTCCAACTCTTTGGGATATACGGAAAGGTCCAATGAAGCGAGGACTCAATTTTCCTTTCTTTCCAAAACGGATTAAGCCTTTCCAAGGGGATACTTTGAGCATTACCATGTCTCCTACTTGGAATTCTATCGGTTTCACCCGTTTGTCTGCGTACTGTTTTTGCCGATTCTGAGCTACCTTCAAGTTTTATCGAATTTGTTTGATCTTTTCTTCCGTCTGTGCTACAATTTCGGGGCCAGCCAACGGATTTTCCCCAACTTCAGTCCAGCAAGTCGGAGTACGACACGGTGCTCCATATAATGCTTCATACGGGGCCATCTGAATGCTGGAATGATAGCTGTTATTGTACGCGAATTCTACCAAAGGCAAATGATCCTCCCAGCTTCCACCAAAGTCTATTATATAGGTTCTCAGCATATCTTCCAAAGTCTGGATAGTTCTTTCACTTTGGCCGTCGGTCTGCGGATGGTATGCAGTACTCATGAGTACTTTTGAACCCAATCGCTTTTGAAGACTTTGCCAAAACCGGGAAGTAAATCCGCTATCTCGATCCGACACAATCGACGCTGGTAATCCATGTCGACATAACACCTCATCTATGTAGATTTTCGCCACTTGATCTACCCTGTACTTCTCGCTAATCGGTATGAATTGTGCTGATTTTGTCAGTCGATCAACAATCACCCACACCGAATCATGACCTCGCGGTGTCCGCGGCAACTTTGTTACAAAATCCATAGTGATATGGTCCCACTTCTTCTCTGGAATCGGCAATGGTTGGATTTCTCCATACAGTTTCTGATGGTTTGACTTAACTTGCAGGCATGTCAAACATCTTTCTACATATCTTCCAACATCTCTTTTCATTCCGGGCCACCAATACAACGGTTTTAACGTCCGGTACATCTTGGTACTACCCGGATGAACTGCATATCGGCTACAGTGTGCATCTTCTAGAAGCAAGTTCCGTGCCTCTCCTTGTTTTGGGGCCCACACGCGACCTCTGAAGGTTTTCAACTTCTGTGCATTCTCTTCCAGATGCTTCAAATACCCAACCATTCGCTCGCTTTTTATATGTTCAGGCTTGCACGCCTCTTCCTGTGCCAAACGGATCAATTCTGGTAACCGGCTTGCTACACCCATACACGCGGATGTAACTTTCAATGGTGCTTCTTTCCGGCTTAGAGCATCTGCCACGACATTTGCCTTGCCAGGGTGGTACCGAATTTCAAAGTCAAAGTCTTTAAGTATGTCCATCCACCTTTGCTGTCGCATGTTTAGCTCTTTTTGATCAAATAAATACTTCAAACTTTTGTGGTCCGTATAGACAACAAATTTCACACCATATAAATAGTGTCTCCATAGCTTCAATGCTAGAACCACCGCAGCTAATTCTAGGTCATGAACTGGATACTTCTTCTCAGCGTCTTTTAGTTGGCGGGACGCATAAGCTATTACCCGACCTTTCTGCATTAGTACACATCCAAGGCCAACTCTTGAAGCATCGATGTAGATCACATATTCTTCCCCGCTTTGTGGTAGCGCTAACACTGGTGCTTCGCACAAGGCTTGTTTCAACCTTTGGAAAGCTTCTTGTTGTTTTTCCGCCCACGTGAACTTTTCGCCTTTCTTGGTCAACTTGGTCAACAGGGTGGCTATCGAGGAAAATTCTCAACAAATCTTCTATAATAGCCTGCCAAACCAAGAAAACTTCGTACCTCCGTTGGACTTCGAGGCGGTTCCCACTTCATCACGGCTTCAATCTTTGATGGATCAACTTTCACCCCTTCAGCATTAATTAAATGGCCAAGAAATTGAACTTCTCTTAGCCAAAATTCACACTTGGAGAATTTAGCATACAGTTTTTCTTGGCGAAGCAACTCCAACACTTGTCGTAGGTGCACTTCATGCTCGGCTTGGCTTCGCGAATACACCAGAATATCATCTATAAATACTATCACCGAGGTATCAAGGAACGGTCGACACACCCGGTTCATAAGATCCATGAATACGGCCGGAGCATTGGTTAACCCGAAAGGCATCACCAAAAACTCATAATGACCGTATCGTGTACGAAAAGCTGTATTTGGAACGTTAGATTCCCGTATCTTCAACTGATGGTAACCCGACCTCAGGTCAATTTTTGTAAAGTAGGATGCTCCTTGTAGCTAGTCGAACAAGTCATCAATTCGTGGGAGCGGATACTTATTCTTCACCGTGATCTTGTTCAATTCCCGATAGTCAATACACATGCGCATTAACCCATCTTTCTTCTTAACAAACAGGATAGGGGCTCCCCAAGGCGATGTACTCGGTCTGATGAAACCCCTGTCTAACAATTCTTCCAGTTGCTTTCGCAGTTCCACCATCTCTGAAGGTGCTAAACGATATGGAGCTCGAGCAACAGGAGCAGCTCCTGGAATCAGTTCAATCGTGAACTCAACCTGTCGATCTGGTGGCAACCCTGGAAGTTCATCTGGAAACACATCTGGGAATTCGTTTACCACGTTTACATTCGCTACTCCCACTTTAACTGGCTTAGCCACCGCTACATAGGCCAAATAAAACATCCCTCCTTTACTAATACAGCTTCGGGCTTGAGCAAAGGAGATAACCGGCATTCTTAACCGAGGTCATTCACCCTGAATCTTCATCCATTCCCCATCCGGTGATAAGACTGTAATGCTTTTATTTCTACAATCCATGTTAGCATAGTTTGTTGCCAACCAATCCATACCCACAATTACACAAAATTCATTGGTAGTCATTGGCTTCAAATCTATAGGGAAAGTGGTCCCGTAGATTTTAAGCTGACAACCTTCCAAGTGTTCAGAAACCCAAACATATCTGTCGTCCGCTATGGCTACTTCCAAGCTTTCATCCATTGGGGTTAACGGTACATTCAGGCGGGACAACAAGGACTCCGATACAAAACAGTGTGTAGCCCCTAGATCAAATATAACATATACAGGTATGGAGTTGAGAGTGAAGATACCTGTAACCACATCTGTCTTCTCACGGGCTTCCTCGACGGTCATTTGGAAAGCTCGCGAGGCTACCGGTCTTCCTCGGTTCTTCACTTCCTCTTTCTTTCCACCCTGCTCAATTCTGGATTTATCACTGAAGGCTCTAGATTTCAACTCGGGGCAGTTCGGACAAATGTGATCCGTAGCTCCACATTGGTAACACCTACGCTCCGCCCGACATTCCCGTGTAGTGTGACCCGTTTTTCCACAGTTTCGGCAGCTAACTGATGCAGTATCAATCCGACAGCTCCCTGTATGTCTTTTTCTACACTTTTCACACCACTTTCCTTCGTCTTTCTGACCTTTACTCTTAGACCCAGTTTGTTGCGACTTTTTCTGAGGCGTCCAACCCTGGTCTTCCGCCTTTCTTTTTGTTTCAACGGCTTTCTTTTCGTCTTCTTGTCGCTTCAACTCTGTCTCCCTTTCTGTGGCTCGATCCACTACTTGCCTGAAAGTAGACAGTTTCAGTGGTTGTACAATTTCTCTGATTCGGGTCGTCAGCCCCCAAACATACTTATCAATCTTCCTCTTTTCGGTATTGACATGGTGTTCTGCAAATCTTGCTTTCTCCAGAAAACTCAAAGTGTACTCTTGGACGGACTGGGAACCTTGTTCCATGTGCAGAAATTCGTCCTCCAACTTCTTTATAGCTACTTCTGAGCAGTATTCTTCATTGAACTTAGCCTTGAATTGGTCCCAAGGTACCGATTGGGATGAATCAAGATCCAATGATTTGTAGTAAATTTGCCACCAATGTAATGCATTGCTTGTGAGTTGATTTGTGGCAAATTCTACCTTGTCCTCATCTGCACATTTGCTAACCCGAAACACCTTCTCGATATGCATTATCCACTCCATAGCTTGGACTGGATTATCTGTCCCTGAAAACTCTTTTGGCTTACAATCAATGAAAGCTTTGTAAGTACATCCGACTTTCTTGGTAGAAGCTTCCCCGCCTTGAGTTTCTTTTATTGCCCGAGCACGACTTTCTCCCTGGCTTTCATCTTCCGGCTGCCTGTCATGAATACTTTTTGCAGCCTCTTCACTAGGATTAGGATTAGCACTAGGGTTAGGATTGCCACTCGGATTGGGGTTATTCGTTAACGTAGGCATCATTTGCCTAACCACTTCTTCCACTATTGCCCGAATATCTGGTGGATTTTCTCCCACCGGTTCCCTTGCTGGTGCTCTTGCTCTTCGTCCCACAGAGCCGCGTGACCGGGCTGGTCCACTTCTTGAGGTTCCACGCGAATTTACACCAGTGGGATTACTCATTGTATTTCTCATACTTCAAAATTCAGCAAACCGTTAGATTACATATATAATAACAAACTTATATATATCTAACAGTCCATTTGTCTGTTTTTCTCTCAAGGTTTAAGTCCAGGAATCTAATCTAAGACACCTAGTTCACTTAAACCACGGCTCTGATACCAACTTGTAACACCCGACTTATTAACAAAACACCCCAAATTTTTTTTTATCAAACCAAATATTTTACAATCAAACCATAAGTATGGGGTATTAGTTAACACAATACGAGTACAAGTGTATCACGAAGTACAATACATATAAATATTGTACATTCTTCAAGCCGGGTAGTCACTTCACATCCTAAGTCCTCAGTGTCGGACTTTATCTTTCCCTTTGGCGGGATCACGCTCACCTGCAGGGACATATCAAATAAACTGTGAGCTATAAAGCCCAATGAGTAATCAAATAGATTATAACATGTATAAGAATAAAATTCTCTATACAAAATAAACATGCATTATCTCATAACACAAGATCATGTATGGCTCACGGGTTTGTCCCGCTTTTGCCTAGACTCACGGCTCCGTTCTTGTCATCTCAATGACTCACGGCTTATCCGGTATTGTCTTTTCAAAGTTTGACTCACAGCTCCGTTCTTGTCTATCGTAGCTCACGGCTTATCTGGTATTGTCGTATCATTATTGTTGACTCACAGCTCCGTTCTTGTCTATATCAGACTCACGGCTTATCTGGTATTGTCTTTTATTTCATCATGAAATCTATCAATTTTCGTCCCCAAAATTTATTTACATCTGCAGCTGCTCATTCCATATATATCACATCAGATATAAGTGAGATTACTCACCTGAAAGCTTGCTACTACTTGCTTTTCTCGTTTCTTGCCTTCTAATGTAATCCGTAAGACTTTGTCCCGTACCTATAATATCAATCATTTTTACAATGATTATAGGTTAACAGCCATTCTAATTGACTCTAATGCATAAGAGTTCAATATAGTATCAATACAAACAATGTCTAGATAATAAACTTTCCGTTTACTATATTTTTATGAATTTCACTATGCACCGAGGCATTCGTATTGATCTACAGTGCCCCCGAGGAGTCGAAAACTCAATTTAAAAATTTTCCCATACTTTTCAAACCATTTGGGACTTATGATTCAAGTTTGAGGTAAATCGGACAAGCCAAACAAAAGTTAGCGTTTCTGATCCCCTGCCTGGAGGCGCACTGCGCCTAGATTAGGGCGCACTGCGCCCTACGCCTGTGCAGCCTCCTGATCAGTCGCGATTTGTGCACTGTAGCATGCAGTTTTGGCCTATTAAGTCCTTAATGCTGTTCTTAATCGTTTGGGGTTCATTCCTAGGCTAAAACCTTCGATTAACACAAGGTTTTTAACCATTGAAACCAACTCAATCAATCAAAGGAAGGATTAGGGTTCTTAGTTCCAAAAACCCCAAAACTTCAAATTCAACAATTTCAATGGTTTCAATGTCCAGTTCTTATCTAATGAACATGTATAAGTGCAGGAATCATATACAAACTACATAGACTTCACTGAAATTGCTAATTTCAGTTTACCCACAAAAATCCACCAAGAACAAATCAAGCTAGACCTTGAAATACTTACTTCCAAAGCTTCCAAACCTTCAATTCCAATGCTATAATCCGATTTCTAGCTTTATATCATCAAGATCATTCCAATTTCTGCAATATCCACAAAACGAAAACCCTCCCGTAGCTCTCAAAATCTGCATAAATGGGAGAAGCTTCCATCCTTTTATACCTCCAGAAATTGCAGTTTAGTCCTTGGAGTTGTATTTATTGAACTTTTGCCACAATTAACAATATTTATGACAAAAATCAGATTTTATAACATTTTAAGTCCACAACTCAAAATATTATTACAAGGCAAATCCTTTTCTGTCCAAAAGACCAAATTACCCTTCTAAGGTAAAATGACCAATTTACCCTTTTTATTATAATTACATAATAAATCATGCCTTGGCGTTACATTTTATGTTAACTTTAGTTGACTATGGATTTTTAAATTAGATATTTAAATAGTTAGGTGATTTACTGAAATTAAATCAAGTGGTTTTTCTTTAAATTAGAGCGATTAAATTTTTTAAATTTACCTTAAATTTTGGGATGTTACAATGCGATTGGTGATAAGTCTTGAATTCAAAGGGTGTTCCATTCATAAGAATGGTGAAAGAACTTAAAGCTAGTGAAAAGCCTAATTTACTATTGGTGCATTATTAAAAAGGGTTGGTGAAATAAGGAAAACTCTAATATTGGTGAAGAATCTTAACCCATGTGTTTTAGTGAATCGATGATGCAATGTAGTGGCTGTTTACAATTGTTATTGTAATGATGCAATTGGGGTAAACTCTATTGTATTATGTTTAAGTTACTCACTAAACTTTATAGCTTATACGTGATTGTTGTGGTGTGTTGCAGGTTTAAAGTAACGTAGCGCCCGACTCGAACCGTCAAGCAGTCCTTGAAGATAACTTATTGTAGTTCGAAGACACGAGTATAAAAATACTGTAAATTTTATAAATAAAATACCAAATTTTTTACGTATACTCAGTGTCGAAATTGGGGCGTTACACCACGTGTCGCTTATTTTTCGTTAAGGAACTCTCTTTTCCTCCCATAGATTCGTTCATGATTGGTGTGCTAGTGGATGGACAACGTCATATTGACGCCTGCTTAACGACTGTGCTTGGAAGTGGTGTTTTGGACGACTATTTGTGTTTTATGACGCTTTCAGATTTCAATAATCTTTGGTGAGAACAAACAACAGAAAGATAATATTTTTGATAGTACTGTTTCATATACTTTTACTTGATATATAAGTGTTATGAAGTCAACAAACCAAATTATATATATTTTTAAAGGGCAAATATCAGAAAATTCCAACATAATGTCATCAAATTTCTAAAAAACCACTATATGATTTTTTTAATGCAATAAAACACCTATATTTTTGAAATGTCTAATTTAAGTTTTCTGATCTCAGAAAAACCCAAAATATTTTCATCCAATCATTAGAAAAATCACTATATTATATTTTTAGTGCGTTAAACACCTAAATTTTCTGAAATTGGCTAATCTAATAGATTGTAACCATCAAAAACTTAAGAGTCATTTACCTAATATGTGCGGCTGTCTAAGTTTACTGATCTAAAGCCTTAAATTAGACATTTAAGAAAATATAAAGGTTTAAAAACACTAACAAATAATACAATGATTTTTTTAGAAATTAAATAAAGTATATTAGATTTTTATGAGATTGAACTATTTTTAATGTTTTTATTTGTAACCTAAAAGGAAAACAGCCAAAAGAAAAACAGTGACAATCTTATCAAAGATTACCATGCTTATTCGTTCCAAAAATCCAAAAAAAAAAAAAAAAAAAAAGAATTAAATTCCAAGATTCACATCATGAAAATACTTCTTTTGGCGTAGAGAGAGGGTGTTAGAGTCATCACGTAAGTTAGGTGGATAAAATCGGTTTTTGATTTGTTGGGGATCAATAATTCCATCAGGTTCATTTATAAAAAACTTTGAACTAAAATTATTAAACCACTCTGATAACAAAAGCAAGAGACACAAAATGCTGTGGGCGGTGGAAAATAAATGTTGCAACAATTGTTTCTTGAAAATAGTGAGGCAACTAACTAACTAAGGCAGCTTTGAAGGTTGGTCTTAATTGTGTTACGAAAGGATATTGCTTGTAGAAATTTGTTTGACATCACATGTTATATAGCCTTCTATTGGACCCTGGTCATGTTTTGTTTATTTTTCTACTAAAATTGTTTTCTTTCTAATTTTTGCGGTTTCTAACTAAAAGAATCATAGTTCATACTTAAAAAGTTAACTTCGATTCTACCATTGATGTTTTAGTAGAGATTAAGTTATAACAGCCATGCACAAAATATTGACATTGATAGCAAATTTAAAGACTACTTCAGTGATAGGATTTTCCGATTCCAATTCCGATCTTACAAAACATAAAACGATCTTGGATAAGATCTAGATCTTAACAACCTTGCTCGTGGAACTATAATAGATGTGAACATATATATTTTAATTTACATATTACCTATTTCTTATATACTGAATTTCGTTAATTTCATTAGATGCTATTAGTCTTTGTTTCTAGGCACATCAATGATCCATAAGGAAAAGTATTGCAAGGTATGCCTGTGTAAAACCAATTGTCTCCGTTAACTTACGTAACGAAAGTCGAATATATTAGGTGTGTAATATACTGTTAATTCAGAAAAGGTAACGCAAACAACCATACAGGACAGTTTTCCAACGAGCCATAAAACTAACATCCAAGTCATCTAAGCGTAGTGTGAAATCCTTTTACCACTAAAGAGCATAATTATCCGACTATAATAATTCCCTTTTATTCTATCTCCATACAAAAAACAAAACACAAGTTGCATTTTTCTATGGGGAAAAAGAATATAACATGGTGCATTAATTTATTAGAAAACAAGCAACTACGGGCTTGCGGCCGCCCGCCAACTCTCGTTTTGGCTTGTATAAATGAGTCATTTTTTTAGCACTAAAAGAAATAAAGCAAATCATGGAGGAGGGATTACTAACCAAGGCGGAGCAACCCCGGAGATTGGCGGAGGAAGTGAAGAAAACATGTTACATAGCATTGCCAATGGTGGTGGTGACGGTGTCTCAAAACCTATTACGGGTGGCGTCCATGTCAATGGTTGGTCACCTTGGTGAAGTACAACTTGCTGGCACCGCCGTTGCTACCTGTCTCACCAATGTCACCGGCTTCAGCCTCCTTGTAATCTATCAACTTCCTTTTTAATTTTTCCACGATCGCACAGTTTTAATTTCAATGCATTCAATCTAAATAGCATACCTTTGACAACACAACGTTGGCATTTAGCACTGTTATTCCATGAAGACATACTTGCACAAAAAAAAAAAAAAAAAAAAGAGGGTCATGGTCGCAAACACGCATGTCGTTCTTGGCTTTTTATATGTTGTTATTTACAATACAGTTTGGAATGGCTTGCGCATTGGAAACTTTATGTGGGCAAGCTTATGGGGCAAAGCAGTACAAGAGGATCGGAACATATACATACGGCGCCATGATTTGTCTCCTATTTATCTGTTTCCCGATTTCACTTTTGTGGATTTACATCGATCAAATCTTAATCTTTTTAGGCCAAGACCCTCTGATTTCAGCCGAAGCACGTAAATTTTCAGTGTGGCTCATTCCGACACTTTTCCCATATGCCATACTTCAGTTAATCATACGATACCTACAATCACAAAGTCTCATCTTCCCAATGTTATGGAGCTCAGTCATCGTACTTATGTTCCACGTCCCTATATGTTGGGGTCTAGTGTTCCACCTAGGACTTGGGACGGCTGGGGCGGCAATAGCCATTGGAACCTCGTATACTTTTAATGTTATTATTCTTGGGCTTTACTTGTATCGGTCTAAAGCATGCGAGAAGACTCGCATCACGTGTTCTGGAGACGTCATTCCAAGTATCAAGGAGTTCTTACGACTTGCTGTCCCGTCTACTATCATGATATGGTAAAGAAATACCTAAAATGAACTTTTTAATTCAAAAAATCAAACTTCTTTTATCCGATTGGAATTTATTGTGTTTGTTGTGTGTAGTCTTGAATGGTGGTCGTACGAGATTGTTGTTTTGCTATCCGGGCTCTTGCCAAATCCCCAATTAGAGACTTCGGTGCTTTCAATATGGTATTCTTCTCCATATAAACCTATAGAACACAATTGTTACATGAGACAACACATGACATAATAAGTTGTACTGCACTTATGTATTAGATGAGAACTCTTACTATAGTCAAACAAAACATGCAACTTTTTAGCCTAGAAAACGTGTCTAATCTAATCATATCTCATGTTAACATGTCCCGACCATTTTTGACTAATTCTAAACATGTCATACTTTGCAACAGTATAACGGTTAGTACCTTACACTACTACATACCTTACTCATTCGGGGCGGCTGCAAGGTTTGCTCTTACGCTAACTTTTTTTTGTTTTTTGTTTTACGAGTGATCATAAAATTACATTCCTTATAAACTTAATATTTTACAGCACACGGATCTCCAATGAATTAGGAGCCGGGAACCCCGAGGCTGCAAAAACGGCTCTTTTAGCCGTATCGGCTCTTGGAGTAGTGGAAGTGATCATAGCCACCGCCACTCTCTTCTCCTCTCGTTCTATTCTTGGATATGCATTTGGTAACGAAAGGGAACTAGTTGACTATGTCAAAGACATCGTCCCTCTTCTTTGTTTCACCATCTTTGCAGATACAATACAAAACGTTCTTTCAGGTTCTTAGATTATAAACCCCGAAATCTCATTAAACTTTCTTCACTATGTTCTAAGTATTAAAAAGATCATGAAAGTTGTTTTTCGTAAACAGGAGTTGCTAGAGGGAGTGGGTGGCAAGATATTGGGGCTTACGTTAACCTTGGGTCGTATTATCTTGCTGGAATCCCTATGGCTCTAGTCATGGGTTTTGTGCTTCAATTAAAAGGGAAAGGATTGTGGGGTGGACTAATTATCGGGTCAAATGTGCAATGTGTTTTGCTTACTCTTGTAACGTGTTTCACTAACTGGGAAAAACAGGTTCTTGATTGACCCCTGAATTTGTTTTTATTTTAAAATTTTTTTAATCCAACGACTAATACAGGACGTATGGTCGTTTTGGGTGTTTCAGGCAACAAAGGCGAGAGAAAGGATATTTGAGAAGACGGGTATAGATGATGCGGAATGATACTTGAAGTAAATGGGCAATTACAATATTAACATGAGTACATGACCTATCAAGACTTATCTACTAACCAGAAAAGAGAAGAACATGCAAAATGCTAATGTTAAGATATTTAAATATTTCGACAATGGTATTGTGCATGCAAAACGATGTAATTTTGTGGAGGATTACGGGTGTAATTAATTTTCAATAAAATCAATTGAGGAGTTTCTATATCTTTAGGTAATACTCGGTATACTCATTTAGATGAAACATGATTTAACTTTACGGGAGAACATTGAATATATTGCCTGTAGAGTGTTTACGAATTAGGTTGGGTGTGCCTTACACTACATGATTGTATGATCGAGTTTAGGGACCTGTTGGGTCAAACTACATGCTTAGGCTTCTATGTTGCTATGTGTTAGTCGTTGGATTCGTTCCTGCGACCGAGGAATGATGGCAGATTGGGGCAAGCTTGAAAACCAGACGGATCAGGGAAAGCTCAAGAGTCCACAAATGTACCGGCGAGGGATGGAACGGGGCAAGCCCGCGAGTTCTTAGCTATGACAGATCGGGCAAGCCCAACAACCAAGTTGTTTGGGACAAGCCTGGAGATCATTAGGGATGTGCTTTATATGATGGATTGTGTGGTATTTTAGAAAACTCACTAAGCTTTGTGCTTACTCTTTCACCATAAATGCTTTTCATGTACTTTTCGTATTTAACTTTGGAGCGCGGCGCGACTGTATCACATCCAACTTTGGTGTTCATGTCTTTCGCTGGTTTATGTTTTATATTTGATTTGAAACTTATGGTTTTAAACGTTTTAATTACTGAAATTGAAACGTATGGTTTTATTTCCAGTCCGCTTTTGTGTATTCGAAGCGCTTTTAAAATGAAAATTTTATTCCGGAAATTAGGGCGATACATATTAAATGATATCAAAGTTTACATGTATTTAATAAAAATTAAAGAACAACAACATAGTTCACTAAAAAAACTTACAAAATAGATATTTTGTATAATACATATATTTTAGTAGAATGTCATTATAATAAAAAGATTGAATACTTATTTGTTAAAAACTAATATATAGAATGAGGGATTTTGACAAATTTTTATGTAATTGGAAGAAAAAATATATAGTGCAAATATACATTTTGAGGTAAAAATTGAGTGAAAAATAGAGTTAGGACTGAAGATGGACAACTTTTGTCACCATTTTTTCCTCCAAAAATGGAGAAAAATTGAAGGTGGGTTGGAGATAGTCTAATAAGGTTTACGAGGTTGATGCATGATTTGATAAATTCTACACTTGAAGTTGTTATGGGATTATTTCCTTTTCGTAAATATTAGGATATGGAAAGTTGTCATCGATATGGTAATCTTAGTTTTAGCATTATTTTAGGATTCTAAGTATTAGACCATCTCCAGCCTATCTGTATTTTTTACTCTATTATAAAGCAAAAAATGGTGTAAAAGGTGGGTCATCTCCAACCCATCTCTATTTTTCACACTATTTTTACTTTTAAAAATATATTCCTAGTATATTCTTTTTTCTTCATTTACAAAAATTGTAAAAATCTCTCATACTATTTATTATGCGTAAACTTTTATATGAATTCGATATATAAATATTCACTTTTGATCATTATAACTAATTAATATCATTTAATATATAACATGAGTGTACATATTTGTTATTGTATTTAAATTAAACTAGAAATGTATAGAAATAAAAGTTAAAAGGCTAAAAACAACAAGTGAAATATTAATTCTATTTTTGGTATAAATGAATAGTATTACTCTATCTTTAGAGTAATAGTATTCATAAACCCAAAAATAGAGTGGGTTGGAGGAAAAAATAGTTTAAAATATAGTAAATTCCTAAAATAGAAATACTACATAAGTCAGTAGTATTTCTATTTTATGTATCCTAAAGACTATCCCTTCTTTTATATATTTTGTACTCCTTTTCTACACCTTATCAAATTTTACTATAGTAGCTTGTGCTTTGTGGTTTCTGCAACGGCTTTTACCTAGTGACTTGTGTTATTTCATCTTTTATTGCATATGCTTCTTTCATGTTTGGTTGATTATTACAACAAGTGTTATCAGAGCCATGCATCTTTCTTAAAGGTGCAGATGTTTAAGTCGGCTTCTCCTACGCCAAAGGAGTTTGTCAATTTCCCAATTTTCTTCTACATCCGCATAGGCATTGTCGATTTTCTCTAAACATGCAAAGGTTTCATTTGATTTTCTATTATACTTGTTAAGATGATATTCAATAATGACATCAATGAAATACGCCCTCCTACAGCTAGATCGAGATACATGTATCTCATTATGGCAAGTCTATATGTGAGTTTATTGGCATAAACGGAATATGATGGTGCACTAGATGCATTCCACAAACCAACTAGACTTTAGAAGAGAAGGAAACAATATCGTAAAACCCTACCCAAATTCAACTCCATTTTCACAACAACATTTTGCAAGAGTTTCTAAATGCAAAGACTACAAATGTCGTTTGACACAAAGTAAAGACATATGCATGAGAAGAGATAGCACAAGTAAATTCATCTAAACCAGAAATTACACAAACTACACGATAGAAGAAACCTATTCAACCATATTTTCGATTTTAGGGAGATAGTCTCTCACTTGGAAACTATGAAAGTCAAGTACGGCAAAGAAGATTTGGGTTTGATCCAATTATGTTCATTGGCTACTTTTATTCAAATTTCAAAATACCATAATTTATCATTGTCATACCCTCACTTTCAATGAGGTTTATGAAACTTATCACACCAAGGAAAAGATGCATTTCGTTTTTTTGTTTTTTTTACGACAAACTAAACAACTTCTACTCTACACCTCCTATTCTTCATATTTTGTCTCTAATGGGACTGAAACCCCCACCACTTGGGTTGAGGAACACGCATGCATTGGTACTGTTGGGCTATAAACCCTTTACTAAAAGATTGCATTTCGTATCCAATGATTCTATCTTCCCTCCTAACTACAGAATATGTCTTCCGTTGTTGGTTGTAATTTGGGAAACACAAGTTCTATCTTCCTCATTGTTTCGATTTGCTTATTCAAGACAAACCCAATTCGCATTTGTAAAGTTCATATTTCCTTTACTTAGTCGAGACAAGCCCAATTTTCGAATGTAAAGTTCATATTCCCTCCGTTATTCATCTCCAGGTGTAATTTTGTGGAGAAGTGTCGTGGAAGTAAAATGCTAACATGGGTTAAATGCAACTTACGACCCTATTTTTTAATCGAAAGTACAATGATGTCAAGAGAGAGTACTTTCAAAGGCATCTCCAACCCAAATTAACATGGGTTAAATGCAACGGAAGACCCTATTCTTTAAGAAAGATGCATGGCTCTGAATAAAAGTAGCCAATGTATAGGCTAATTAAGGGCATCTCCAACCCAAAAACCGCTTACCAGATTATAACCTTTCGGCGCCACATTAACCAATCAGAAACATTTATTTAAAAACTTCGTTTTTAATAATACATAAGCTAATAAATACTTTAAAAAAAACTGCTTTTGATTTCAAAAATATAACCCCGAACACCCCCTTAGCGTCATAAAGACTCTTTGATAGCTAAGAAAAACGGAGTCGACAAACCTTTAGCAAAAGACTCTTTGAATAGCAATAATACAAGACACTTGTTAAATTCGTATGAGAAATGATCCAGCATTTACATAATCCACTAAAAATGATGCTTCAAATAAACCACAACGTCAAAGTCATTGCTGACAAGAGAGAATACGTATGTAGATATAATCCACTAAAAATGATGCTTGAAATAAACCTATTTAAGAAATATACTAATTAATAAAATAATATATGTTCATCTCACGCGTGTTGCAGGTTCTACCCAAACAAGACTGTCGACATACTCCACGACACACACACACTCCACGCTTCTTTGTAATTTCTCGAAGATTTTAGTCTTGTCTGCAATTGGATCGTACAAAACAACAGGGCAATCTTCACCTTCATAAATAAACTCACCACGTAACGTGAATCCAAACGAAGTTGTTAAACCAATACACTGAGAAAAGACATGTCGTTTCACCCATGATTCAGTCACCCCATACTCATCCATCACCCACACCTCACATGCATGATCACCCGTAAAACATGATATTACACAAAGCTTTCCGGCCAAAACTCCTAATTGATTCATATGGGTGCAATCTAGTACGGAAAAGGGAAGTGACATCTCTCGAAATGTCAACGAACCTAAATCAAATCCCACTATCGTTTCTACCATCGTCTCATCATTAAAACCATGCCAATGAAGAAGGCCATCAAGGCTGGTTACACGAGCGTAATCTCCAAGATTAATACATGTGATGTGCGATGGAAAACTCTCAGTGATCGACTCCCAGGAACCCTTTCTCATGCTATAAACCTCCACTTGGAGCCACTCGTCAATGTTATATGAAATTAATGTAATCATGTGGGAAAGGCCGGTAAGTTTAACTACTTTATAATCATCGGTTTTGGGATCAAACCCAAATTTGAAATACATAGAACAATAATCACGTGCCACCAGAGGGAAAGGCAATGAAGATGGCGGCAGAGTTAACATGGCCGAGAGCGAAGGGTTCCAAATGTGAACGACAGAATTACTACCACCGTAAGAAAAGCATATTAAGCCGTTAGCAGAACCAAGAATTCTAGTATTTTCATAATGGGGATTACTCAGGGGAAGTTTGATGGAACTAATGAGTTTCTCATGGGGGAGTGTGGTGAATGGTTTTGAACCGACTGGAAATCCATGATGGAAGACCAAGAGAACTTCATTGTTTATTTTAATGGAACGATTGAGGTGGGATTTTATGAAGGAGGATTGAGATAAAAGGGCATTCCATGATTTCGAAACAAGCCTCATTTGAGCAAGTTGTTTGGCCAATAAGCGGATGAATATGTTTAATAAAAGATCGTCCGGGAGGTTCTTGATAGTGTTATTACCGATCAACGTTGCATCTTGTCTTGGGGCACTCCTGATTTGGCATCATAATAAATACTTCAGTTGTTATTTAGTGTTAAGTAGTAAAATTAAAATATGAAAACTACAGCTAATTGACAAATGAGCACATCCTCATAATAAAATATACAGTATGAGGTAAAGATAAAAAGAAAGTCACCAACTAGAGCATAAATGCTAACAGTGTAGTAAAATTAAGACCCACCTAGTAAAGGTCAATTGTTCAAGCTCTGAATTACCACTCTGATCTGATACTCTAGTTGAATTCTTCAGTACACCGTTGGAAAATTTTCGGTCCGCGTTCCCAAAACATCGCAAGGCGTGGTGTTTCATGAACTCCACCACTATTGTCAATATTTATCACTTTATGAGCAATTCCAGAGATATAAAAAAAGACAACTATATAGCAATTGAAATCAAACCAGCAACAAGTCATGAAGCAATACCATATAACCCACAAAAAACATATATTAGTATTCGCCCTCTTAACTAAAACTTCCATGTTCAACAAAAAACTTGCATTTAAAAATAATACGAAACAAAATTTGGAGACTTGCGGTTAAGACAAATCTTAAGATAGGCAATTCAAAATTAGAGACCACTGATACCAACCAAAACAGAACTAAGTCCTACTTGCATGACCTATGATGTGGTAAAGCGAATCTCTTTCTACAGCAAATAATAATAATAATCAACAGAATAGGAATAAGCAATCATCAAAAGAAACAAAGAAAAAGCTAATGCAAAGACGCACCAATTGTGATGCATTACGTCGGCCATACGAAATGGCATCTAAATACAGTCAGGTCCTAACTAAGAAGAAATTAAAATTTTGATCTGAGAGCAAGGTGTTGAACCTAGCCGGAATGGCTTCTTACGGAGCTTTTCTCCAGTTCCGCCGCATTCGTAGGGAGGCCTCCCATTGTCCGCCGCCGCCATTGGGGAAATGAAGAGATTAAGCGGCACAAAGAGAGAGAAAGTGAGGTGGAGGACGAAGGGAATGGAGTGGAACTCATGGTTTTATAATTCTTAAGAGTAAATTACACTTTTGGTCCCTGTGGTTGGTCAAAACTAATAGATAGGTCATAACTATTCATTTTCCACATTGAAGGTCACTAAGATTTAGAGCCCTTGGCTCGTTACCGTCATCTATAACCCGTCAAACCCCCACATATGCCGGTCACGTGGGGGTATTATTGTCTTTTCGTGTAAGAGTCCGTCAGTAGTTATTAGTAGCGGGAAACATGTGAGATCAAATCCAAATGTCAAGCTTAATCAACACTCACATTTGGTGTGGAAGAGCTACGAGCAGAGACGAAGTGAGAATGGTGTTATGCAGATGTGGGATTCGAGCAAGTCTGTGCACATCCTGGACACCTCTTAATCCAGGCAGAAGATTTTGGCGGTGTACTAGGTGTGGATTTGTGGGGTGGTCCGACCCTTCAATGTGTCGCAGATCCATGAAAATCATTACTGATTTGTTGCAGGGGAGGAGGATTCAACAAGAGGAAATAGCACGACTTGAAGGTGAGCTGAGGGTTGCTCGTTGGTACAAGATGGTGGTTTTAGTTTCGTGGATGCTCTTCATCATTTACTAGATGTTTAGAATGTTTGAGTAGATTTGGGGGTTGTTATTGTTAATCTTTTGGGGACCAGTTGTCAATGTAAAACCTAAGTATGTTTATGTTTACAGTAATGTAAGTTAATCGGTATGATAAACTTGGGTATATATTGTCTATCTTTTGGATGTATGATCCAATTTGTATAGCATTTTGAATCAGTCAAGTAATATTAATTTGGAAGTTTAACTATACCCCTTATTCCTAGTGACTCAACATATTATTATGAAAATGTTGTTAAAAGATTTAAACTTAGACACTGTGTTTCAGTAAGTTTGGGGATTGTAAATATTCGGTGGAATTAGTACGTTTATAACATATTTATCAAATAAAATGTCAATTACTATTAAAGTCGTTGTGGCTTACTTCCTAATTGGCCGTCCAAGTGTGGGTGTATTCAATTATTACCGCCTATGAAGGCGTCTTTTCAACTACAGATGCATTTAATGGCCCTCTAATCACTGGTCATATCCAGCACCGCCAAATGATGGTTCTAGATGACCTTGTATTATAAGTTACACCCCTTTGTTTCTCAAACACAAATCGTCAATTACCAAAATGAAGGGAAAAGCTTTAGAAACTATGCTTCAGTGTTTGATCAACACGGCGGAGAAGAACAAAAAGTTGATTCGTGATTTACAAGGTGATAGTGTTTTATTTTTACAATAAAACACTATCATTTAAAGACTGTCTTATCGCATTCACACGCTCAGAGGCACACAAAAACTGTATTTTTGTGCAAAACAAAAAGAACTCAAAAACCGCCTTAAAACATGCAAAATGCTTCTCTATAACAGATATGGTTCAGACAGACCCGTCTAACCTACCTCATCTGTTAACCAATTAGATTATATTTCATGTAAGAACGCATGTTTTCTCAACATCAAGGCAAAAGCTCACATTCCAACGGCAGCTCCTGATGCACACCACAGACTCCCAAAAGTCTGACGGTGATAAAAGATCTACTGTCGGGTCACTACTAGCCCAAGCCAGCCATTTGTTTTCATATAGAAAACATCTCACAAATCACGGGGAAAGCCTATTATAATATCATTAATTCTCCCAAAAGAATTATGATCAATTTGTCTTTCGTCCCCAGACATTCTCACAGAAATTGCAAGCTAACGAGAGAATATCTCATTTTTCTTACACTGCACATCACGGCCCACTGCTGTGTTGCAGATGCAAATCTGCCAGAACTATGGTATTTACCATAGGAAATCCTGATAAGCTCAACATCAAAACAGGCTTATATTAACAGGTGGCTAAACATGAATTACGATTCATGTTTAACTTGAACAGAGTTCTCCGGAGCTGCTGGTGTGAGAAAAACACGAGGGATTTGTGTGTTAACATTTATGGCTTTATTTTCAGGAACAAGACCCAAGAAACTCTAATAGAACAACCAAACCCGAGGAAGTGATACTCCAAACCGAAGAGTAAAAAGGCGAAAAATTCATAAAAAATACAGCAATCGCGACTTGACAGCCTCTATGTCGCGACGTGAAGAGAAGCAAGACAGAAGACCAAAAATCTACAGCACTCGCGCCGCGACGGATGCATGGATCGCGACGCGAAGACCCTGGACGCGACAATACCAACTTCTTGGTCGCGAGACTACCAACACAACGTACTAACCAGACCAGTGGCCGACCAAAAGCAGCACTCAACGCACCCTCGCGACGCGACGGTCCCTTTGGTCGCGACGCGATTGCTGAACACAGCAAGTATAAATAGAGGCACTCTATGCACGGTTTTAGATACCAATTTACATCTTTTAGACACCAAGTTACAAATTCACTCTCTATCAGTTGTAATAGTCGAAATATCTCTTAGATAGTTGTTTAGAACCAATAGATTATCCCTTTCGGTGGTAATTAGTAGTAATTCAAGATAATTCGAAGGATAAACGCTCCAAGTTACATGCCGAGGAACACCAATACCATCTTCACGATCATCACTCGAATGGAAGGCTAATCTCTTCAGATTACTTCCGGTAATGTTATTCTACCTTTAGTGTAACATGTTTTTACTTTGATTCCGAACAAATGTTTTACTATTGTAATTATTAAACTCTCATATCTTTGAATACAACTAGTGAATCATTTGTGTCTACTTCCACTTGCTATCATATTCTCAAGACATAGTATTACCAACATATTATTCGTGCCTATCTCACCTAAATAACGAGCTAAGACGGATAATCGGTTAATATACTTTATGCTCAAGTAATATGTAATAAGTTGTAACGTTACTATCATCTAGATAAAACATAATATTGCCAAACCATTGTTTGTACCTAATCTACTCAATTGTTAGACAAAGACAAATAATTGACTCAACATATTATGTATTTACCCATGTAATAGTAATTGTTAGTAAACTGTAATTATGTCAAAAGTAATTATATCGGAATCATTATAGTAAAACATGCGAAACTAATTGTTGATAACTAAACCGGAAGTAATTCTTTCTCTATTCTCAAGTTACAATTTCAATATTTTTACCATCACCGTCAATATTTACTTTACAACTCATTAAAAGTTAACCACTAAATCCTTGGACTCGACCCCGCTTGCCCTATCTACGTAGTAAAAGTGGGTTATAAATTGTTTTTGACGCGTGTTAAGTGTATCTTTAGGCATGTTTTCATACCTTTTTATCCTTGTTTCATCTTGCATTTGATTATCTTTATTGCATATTTTCATGTTTTTCGGGATTTCAAGAATAGCAATATACTTTCACACTTTGTGGTTGTTTTCAGGTGCTTTTGAGGGTTGAATCTTGTATTGGATGACAATGGGAAGCTACACAAGAAATTTCAGAAGAAACGGAGCTCAAACGAAGAAATTACGAAAATGGCGTCCCGAAGACAGTAGTGTACACGGCCCGTGTAACTTTGTGGGCAAAAGTTACACGGCCGTGTAACTTGGTTATGCCACATATGATGCCATGTCAGCTCAGGGTAGGGTCCAGGATATTTGCAGGATTACACGACCGTGTAATCTTGGCCCAAGAAGTTACACGGTCGTGTAACTTTTCCTGGTGACCAGATCTACTTTTTGGCCCACTTTGAGTTGTTTATTCCTTCTTGTGCTGTCATCCTTATGCTACACGACCAGATGCAGATCCAACCTGATTTTGAGGCCATGTGATGAAGAAAGTGGGTCTTGGAATGATGATGTTTGCCATTGTCCAAATTACCATTTTACCCTTGGTGTGTTAGTATAAATAGATGTGCTTGGCTAGCCTTAGAACCATCCCATCTTTCCATTATTTTCTGAATACTCTCTAGATACATTGTGTTTGTGTTTGTGTGCAACTTCAAGTGTGAATTATCTTCATTTTGTAAGTTTTTTTCTCTTTTACTAGTCATGAGTGGCTAGTAGCCTTATTTTCTGGTTTTGTATTAAGGATTATGATTGTGATTTAATATAAAGTTTGATGTTTGATTTTATATCTTTCTAGTGATATGATTTTAAGATTTAACAAGTGTTTGGTTTTTATTTATTTCATATTGGCCATTTGATCTCAAATAATAATCAATCTAGTCATACAAATTATAAAATCCGTAATTGTTTTATAAAATGTTATTTGTGATAATCATCTTTAAGTAGGTGAAAATCATATCTCATGTTTTAACGCTTCAACGCTTGTTTAGGAGTATTGAACATTGTTGGGAACATTCACATAAAACATAATGCAATCTTTCATTCAAATTCTATGATCTTATCTAGATTTGATTAGTAAGATTAGTCTTAGTTAACGAGCTTCTCTTGACTAAGGTACATTAGGTGAATGGTGTATGTGCGAGCTTTTGGCATACACAAAGTACCAACTTAGAAATATTAAAGTTATAAACATCATTCTTATTGTTATTTCCAATCATATGACTACAAATACAAAACCAGAATTTGTCCCCAAATTATAAAAACAATCATTCTATATATTTTGTCCCACGTTATTTGTTCTCAACATTTACATAATTGTTGTCCAACTATTCATCAAAACCCCCCCCCCTTTTTGGTTACTTTCTTTACAAGTTTAACTTCCGTGAATTCAAGGTGTAATCCATTAGACCATCGCTCCCTGTGGATCGACCCTGCTTGCCATTTATACTACATAGTTAGTATTTATAACAAGTAGTGCAATCACGAAATATTGGTAATTAATAAATCATTTCAAACCATATTTCAACTCTTTTATTTTGTTGATTACGACACTCAACAAATTTGGCGCCGTTGCCGGGGAGCACGGTATTACTAATATTTTATGCCAAGATCTTCACGAACAGGTACGCCTCTTGAACTTGATTCGGAGATTGAGAAAACCGCAAAAAGGCTAAGGAAGCAAGCTAAACTTCGCATGAAGCAGCAAGCTTCCCAAACCGCTTCTTCATCAAACCCTCCTATCATAGACATTTGGCAAGACCTTTCCTCATCCGAAACAGAAACAGAATCCGAATCAGATAACAACGTCCCACATACACCTCCCTCTCAAATAAACCACACCCCTATGGCCGAAAACCCACCTCTTGAGCGAACACTTCGCCAATAGGCAACCCAAGATGTTACCCAACAACCTCTCTGCATAACCTACCCGCACATGACGAACTTCGAATTGAAATCCGGGCTCATTCATTTACTACCTCAATTTCGGGGAGTAGAAAATGAAGACCCGCATAAATTTTTGAAAGAATTTCACGTTGTGTGTGTAGGAATGAAACCACATGATGTCTCGGAAGACCAAATCAAGTTAAGGGCACTCCCCTTTTCATTGCTAGACTCAGCCAAAGAATGGTTATATGACCTACCACCGGGGTCGGTCACAACATGGAATGGTCTTGCACGGTTATTCCTTGACAAGTATTTTCCGGATACGAAAGCTTCAAGTCTGAGAAGGGAAATAATTGGAATCAAGCAAGGGAAGAGAGAAGCTTTACATACGTATTGGGAACGATTCAAAAAGTTGTGTGCCCGATGCCCGCAACATGGTATTTCCGATTACCAATTGTTCCGATATTTTTGTGAAGGTCTAACACCAATGGAGAGACGTTTAATAAACGCTTCAAGTGGAGGCTCGTTAATCGATCAAACACCGACCCAAATACGAGCATTGATCGAGAAAATGGTGGAAGAGTCCAAACATACCCAAGGAGAGGACGAATGGTATGTAGATCCACCACGAGGAGTAAAAGAGGTAAACACTCCTTATCTTGAAAATCAAATTTCTGAACTAACCAAAGCTGTGATGCAACTAACAAAATAAAAAGGAGTTGAACCAACGGTTAGAGCATGTGGAATTTGCTTGCAATACGGACACCCAACTGACATGTGTCCCGAGTTACAAGATGATCAAGAACAAGCAAAAGCGATGGGGGGATTTACCGGGCAAAATCAGAGACAGTTTGATCAACCTCGGAGCAACCAAAATTGGAACTACCAGTCCAATCAAAACCGTAACCAATACCAGGAGAGACCTAAACAATACTACCAAAATCCTCCACCACAAAATACAGCAAGCACGAGCATGTCCTTGGAAGACATTGTGAAAAGTCTAGCCACAAGCACGCATTCATTTCAGCAAGAAACAAGAGCTAGCATCAAGAACATGGAGCAACAAATGGCTCAACTAGCCACTTCTGTCAACAAGATGGAATCTCAAGGTAAGTTACCTTCTCAATCTCAAGAAAATCCCAAACATAATGTAAATGCCGTTACTTTAAGAAGTGGGAAAAGCTATGTCGGACCAAGCTTGTCAAAAGAAAGACAAAGAGAGATAGAAATCGAAGACGATACCGATTCAAGAAGCGAAGCTCCCAAGGAACCATCCAAAGTTGAGGTAAAAATCACTCCTCCTCCTTTTCCATCTAGACTTAAAAACACAAAGAAAGAAAAGGAAAATCAAGAAATTATGGACATGTTTTGGAAAGTTAAAGTAAATATTCCTTTACTAGATGCAATCAAACAAATTCCTAGATATGCCAAATTTCTTAAAGAACTTTGTACCTCCAAAAAGAAACTAAAAGAAAGCGGAACTGTTACAGTCGGTGAAAACATCTCGGCCGTTTTGCAAAAACGACTACCAAAAAAATGTAAAGATCCGGGTGTTTTCACTGTTCCATGTAAAATGGGAAATCTCTACATTCCAAAAGCCATGCTAGATCTTGGTGCTTCGATTAATGTCCTACCTTACTCTATTTTTAAATCACTAAAAATAGGACCATTAATAA
This sequence comes from Cichorium intybus, assembly GCA_023525715.1. Taxonomy (NCBI): domain Eukaryota; kingdom Viridiplantae; phylum Streptophyta; class Magnoliopsida; order Asterales; family Asteraceae; genus Cichorium; species Cichorium intybus. The sequence continues at coordinate 128,872,362 of CM042011.1, read as the reverse complement.
GCACCGGGGTGATAATTCAACTAGCCGATCGCTCTATAGTACACCCAAAAGGTGTATTAGAGGACGTTTTGGTATAAGTTAATGAACTAGTATTTCCCGCCGACTTTTACGTTTTGGATATGGGTGGAGACGAAACATCAAATTCTTGTTCTATACTCTTGGGAAGACCTTTCATGAGCACAGCAAGAACAAAAATTGATGTTTTCAATGGAACGCTTTCCATGGAATTTGATGGAGAAATCATAAATTTCAATATTTTTGATGCTATGCGTTATCCACAAACTGTTTCGTCTTTAAATTTTCTTGATGTAATCAACCCATTAGTTGAAGAATGTTTCGAATTGTCTAACACTGATTTATTAACTCTAGTCTTAAACAAAAATTTAGACAAGGAGAAGACAAAGGAGCTTATCGAGAAGTTCGATCTAAGTCAAGAAATCTTGAAAATCGCATCATACCTAGACCACCAAAAGAAAGCAAGGTATGATTTGCCAAAAGTGCCATTGCAAATTTCTAACGAAAAACTTCTTCCTTCTATTTCACATGCACCAAAGTTCGAATTAAAAGATCTCCCCAACCATTTAAAATACATGTACTTGGGAGAAAAGGATACATTACCAATCATCATTTCCAACAAACTGTCTGAAGAAGAAGAAAAAGAATTGATGGGATTGCTAAAGAACTACAAAGAAGCCTTCGGCTGGACAATAGCCGACATCAAAGGACTTAGCCCATCGATGTGCATGCACAAGATTTTCATGGAAGATGAGTACAAACCGTCAAGAGAAGCCCAGAGAAGACTCAATCCACCCATGATGGAGGTGGTGAAAAAGGAGATTCTTAAGCTATTGGACGCAGGAATGATTTACCCAATATCAGACAGCAAGTGGGTAAGTCCAATCCTGGTTGTCCCAAAGAAGACCGGAATCACGGTGACAGAAAACAAGCAAGGTGAGTTGGTACCCACCCGTGTGCAAAACGGGTGGCGTGTTTGTATTGATTACCGAAAGCTAAACTCCTCTACTCAAAAAGATCATTTCCCACTACCCTTTATCGACCAAATGTTGGAAAGGTTAGCGGGAAAAACTCATTACTGTTGTCTAGATGGATATTCAGGTTTTCACCAAATACCCATTGCACCGGAAGATCAAGAGAAAACAACGTTCACATGCCCCTTTGGCACGTTTGCGTACCGGCGGATGCCTTTTGGGCTTTGCAATGCCCCCGCCACATTCCAAAGGTGCATGATGAGTATCTTCTCCGAGTATGTTGAAGAGATTATAGAAGTGTTTATGGATGATTTTACTGTGTATGGAAATTCGTTTAAAGAGTGCTTAAATAATTTGACAAATATTTTGAAAAGATGCATTGAAACCAATTTGGTTTTGAATTACGAAAAATGTCACTTTATGGTTGACCAAGGACTCATACTAGGACACGTTGTTTCAGCAAAGGGTTTAGAGGTTGACAAAGCAAAAATTGATGTTATTAAAACTCTACCCTACCCAAAATGTGTCCGAGAGGTCCGTTCACTACTAGAAAATACACCTTTAATGACACACGAACTATGACACACACTAGTTTTATGACATACAAAAATGTGTGTCGTAAAAAAAATGTCATCTCTTTCAAAATCTGAAGGATTTACGACATACAAAATTGCATGTCATAAATTTGTGTCATCTTTTTTAAAATCTATGACATACAAAAATGGTTGTCATGTTTTAATGTCATAATCCAAAAAAAAAAAAAAACACGGAGGACCCTTTTATGTCGTTTTATAAAAAAGTGTGTCATCTTCGGTTTCCTTTATTACCTCGACCTTTCACAATTTTACGCTCCAAGCTTTTCCCTTCGTTCCCACCCCCAAAACTAGGGTTTCTCACTTCAAATTTTCGCTGCCTTGATCTGCCTAAAAACTAATCAGAGAAGCAAACAAGATGATGATTAGGGCAACTCAGAGAACAATTCACCAGTTCACTCCTTATCTCCCTCTCCTTCTCATCGTTGCTACCCGATAATCTGCTTGCTCGTCTTGCCGCCGCCGCTGCGTTCTGCCGCCGCCGCTGTGTTCTGCCGCCTTCGTCGATGCGTTCTGCCGACGACCTTCTCCGCCACGCCGACGAGCTTCTGTCGTGCTCCTATCGCGTCGTCGTCCAGCTCCATTGCAAACACCACCATATAACACCCCATCCCCCTCCTCTCGTTTCATCTACACACACTCAACTAACTTGCTTCTTCACCATGGTTTCTGCAGAATTCGCACGCACATCAGTCAATATCATCTGTGAGTAAAGCACAATCTCTCTTACTCACCTCTGTCTCTCTCTCTCTCTCTCGATCTCTCTTGATCTAATAATACATTTGATTCCGTATGTTGTTCTTACTTTCATTCGCAAAAGCTTTCTTACTCGATTATTCCAGTTCCAATTACTCGATTGACTAGTGATTCAGTAGTACTGATTTCAATTCAATTCAGGTTCATGTACCGATTTTGATTCAATTCGGGACTGATTGCAGTCTCGTCTTCGATTCAAATGTGATTCAATTCAGGTTAATCAGGAACGAGGCTGGAAATGATTGACTAGTGATTCACAGGTTAATCAGGAACGAGGTTCCAATTACTCGATTCATCAATCCAGTAGTACCGAAATGATTGACTAGTGATTCAAATGTGATTAAATTCGGGACTGATTGCAGTCTCGTATATATGTCATGTAATATATTAATTTGGTGTTCTTCCATTATACTTTGATTGGTTTGTGACTATGTTTATATGTTATATATGGCATGTAATATATTTAGCTGAAACCGAAGAATGAGCAGGGGAAGGAATGGATATGAAATTGGGTAAAATCATATTACATTCCGGTTTGTGTTAATGCACACCAAGTGTTTGGTAATTTGCTCAAGAGATCTTGGTTTTAGAAACGATAATATATCATTAAAAGCATATGAATAGTAATGAATGCAAATGCTTAACTTATGCTTCCGGTTATTATTAAGCCATTCTACTTTGGAAAAATTGCTCAATCATAACATTGCACTTTCATTTCAAATTACTGATATTTATGATTCTTTGCAGTTATTTTTGGACCCTTCAATGGAAATGTCGTTATGGTGTGGGTTTGCCGGTGGCTATAATGTGGAAATAAGGAGTCTAAAAACAAGCTATGATGTGGAAATAAATAAGCATAACAGTTGGTCGAAAAACATTTTTAGGATCCTTGAACAAAAATTGTTTTATACCATTTTTATGCACTTTTTGTACAATTATTACTGATACTTATGATTTTTTTGCAGTCATTAATTGGACTCTTCAACTGCATTTTTTAATAACTAGTGACATCTATAACGTAAACACAAATAGAACGAAATGAAATTTTTTAACGGGTTTTTTGCTTTCAGGTCCAACACATATTTCCAGCTTGTGGATATGGTGCTTTTCATTTCAAGGATAAAGATAGAAGACAAAGAATAAATGTGATTTTATATTTCTTGATGTTTCACAAGACTATTTTGGTCCTTTATCTTGGAGTGTTAGTTTAATTTATAGGACAAATATAGAAAACAAAGAATTGTAACTGTAATTCTGTATTAAGGATATGTTATTTTATATTATAACAAATTAAATTCAGCGTGTGATTTGATTTTTGTATTATTCAATCTAATATATATATATATATATATATATATATATATATATATATATATATATATATATATATATATATATATATATATATATATATATATATATATATATATATATATATATATATATATATATATATATATATATATATATATATATATATATATATATATATATATATATATATATATATATCTTATTTGCTTAAAAAAAATTTATGACTTACATTGTAAGTCATAAAGGTTTGTCATTAATGTATGTCGTAAATTTACGACACACAAATGTGTGTCATCTGTCATTTATGACAGGGGCTTCCTTGACATACATTTGCGTGTCATCTGTACCCTTTAATGACACGCAATGCGTGTCATTAAAAGCCTTTTTTCTAGTAGTGGTTCTTTTCTTGGTCATGCAGGTTTTTATAGAAGGTTCATCAAAGATTTTTCAAAGATCTCAAGACCGATGTGCGAACTTCTACAAAAAGACGTAGAGTTTGAATTTTCTGACGCATGCAAACAATCCTTTGAAACTTTGAAGAACCTGTTGGTAAGCACACCCATCATTCAACCGCCAGATTGGAGTCTACCGTTCGAGATTATGTGCGATGCAAGTAATCATGCGGTAGGGGCGGTGTTGGGGCAAAAGAAGGACAAAGTTCCCCACGTCATATACTACGCTTCGAAAACGTTGGACCCCGCTCAAAGCAATTATTCAACAACAGAGAAGGAGCTTCTTTCCATCATATTTGCTTTGGAAAAATTCCGACAATATTTATTGGGAACTAAAGTCATTGTTTTTTCTGACCATGCAGCGTTAAAGTATTTGATGACAAAGAAAGATGCGAAGCCTAGGCTCATTCGTTGGGTCCTACTACTTCAAGAGTTCGATCTGGAAATCCGGGATAAAAGCAGAAAACAAAACTTAGTTGCGGACCATCTCAGTAGGATCATCAACAATGAAGATCCAACCCCGCTAAATGATTCATTTCCAGATGAACAGCTGCTTACCAACCAGACAATCACACCATAGTATGCTGACATGGTAAACTATTTGGTTACCAAAAATTTCCCATCAGACTACACTCGAGCTCAGAAGGACAAACTGAAGAAAGATTCAAAACATTATGTGTGGGATGAGCCTTACTTGTGGAAATTTTGTCCCGACCAAATCATAAGGAGATGCGTAGATCTCCGTGAGGTACACTCTATTCTAAACTTCTGTCATGCTGAAGCCTGTGGAGGGCATTTTGGTCCTAAAAGAACGGCCCATAAAGTCCTTGAATCCGGATTTTATTGGCCCACTATTTTTGCCGATACTTACAAGTTTTGCAAATCTTGCGAGCAGTGTCAAAGAGTTGGAAACCTTAGACCAAAGGACCAAATGCCACTAACCTCCATCCTCTTCTGCGAAATATTTGATGTATGGGGTATAGATTTCATGGGCCCGTTTCCGTCATCCTTTGGAAATATTTATATAATTCTAGCAGTGGATTATGTCTTTAAATGGGTAGAGGCAAAAGCCACACGGACTAACGATTCCAAAGTAGTTGCAGATTTTATAAAAGCTAACATTTTTAGTCGATTTGGAATGCCGAGAGCTTTTATAAGTGATCGAGGATCACATTTCTGCAACCGAACGATAGAGGCGCTCTTCAAGAAATACGGAGTCCTACATCGAGTTTCCACCACTTACCATCCACAAACAAATGGACAAGCCGAGATCTCCAATCGAGAAATCAAGTCCATTTTGGAAAAGACGGTAAGTACGAGTCGTAAGGATTGGAGTATCCGTTTAGACGATGCTCTTTGGGCATACCGCACCGCATATAAAACACCAATAGGTATGTCTCCTTACCGTCTTGTATTTGGAAAAGCATGCCATTTACCGGTTGAAATTGAACACAAAGCGTATTGGGCCATCAAACGCTTAAATCAAAACTTTGTAGAAAATGGAATTCATAGGAAACTTCAAATCCAAGAATTGGAAGAAATAAGAAACGAATCCTATGAAAATTCTAAAATATACAAAGAAAAGACCAAAGCCTTCCATGACAAAGTCAATACACGAAAGAGCTTTGATATTGGCCAAAAAGTGTTACTTTTTCAATCCCGTCTAAAACTTTTTCTAGGAAAACTTCAGTCCCGATGGGTGGGACCATTCATTGTAACTAATATTTCTACTTATGGTGTAGTAGAAATAAGAAGCGACACGAATGGAAAAATTTTCAATGTAAATGGCCACCGGCTAAAACCTTTCTACGAAAATTTCGTCGAGCAAAACGTTGAAGACGAAAAATTAGACGAGCCGGCCCGCTCCCAATAGTCAAATTTTGGGAGCCATGCGTCGAGCCAACGACGTTAAACAAGTGCGCTAACCGGGAGGCAACCCGGGGGTATTTTTGTCAATTTTTAAAAGTGTGATTTTTTGTGTTTTTATAATTTTTCTGTTTATAACTTTCAATTACCTACGTGAGAAAACGATCGGAAATGAAAACGGACTACCGAGGCTCAAGATACGAAAAACGAAAATCCGGGACAGTGTGTTACACGACCGTGTAACTTTTGCCCTTGAAGTTACACGGCCGTGTAACTTGTAATATTGGTAAAAATCGTTTTGGTCATAAGCCCACATTACACGACCGTGTAATTTTTCAAGCCTAAGTTACACGGCCGTGTAACTTAGGCCAGGGGTAAAATCGTCATTTTCGCACAATATAAAGCCAAGGACTTCATTTTCTTCACTTCACAGTCGCGATTTGTTGCATTTCACTCCTGTCGGTCCGAAAACTCAAGAAAAGAACTCGATTTCCACCTTTTTTCTTCCAATTTCTTGTTGTTTTGTTAAAATCCAAAGGTTAGTTCCATTATTTCTCATCTTTTCCTTCATTTTGAGCACAAGAAACAACATTTTCCATGGTTAAATTCGGATTTCTTGAAACCCTAGAAAATGAGGGTTTTAAATTTTAGTTGCTAAATTGTTGAAATTGCTTAGGTTCAAGCTTGGGGAAGGCAAGAATAGGAGAAATCAAGACCAATCCACCATTGTGCAAGCTTCAATTTGGTACATTCTATCCAAACTCAAAATTTTCATAATTTTTGATTTTTGGCTAGATAATTGGTTCTTGGATTTGATTTGGGAAGCCTTTGTGATTAAATTTGTGTGTTTTATTGTTTGAGTGTTGTTTTTGTTCAAATTCCTTTGATAAAAACTAAAAAAAAAATATGGCATCATCGTCCCGTACTTACTCTAGGGGTAATAAAAGGCAAATTGTGTACTCGGCGTCTAGTGGCTCTTCCGATGAGGAGCCCGAACAGCAGGATTTTGATATGGGCGATGCGGGTATCGCCTTTATGACCGATGCCCAAGAGGCCCGTTTTTATAACTTCTTGGAACGAATTGGGCAAGCCCAAAAATTCGTAGACGTCCCAACTTTGCGAGACTTACACATAGAGGCAGGAGTACGCAAACTCCTGTCCAATGTTGGTTGGAAAGGGTTGATGAATATAAGCGAAAAAATATATTCCAACCCCACTATTGAATTTTTATCGTCTGTTGAATTTAACGTTCATACTACAGTTTTGTCTTTTAGAATGTTCAACAGGTCATACCAAATCACACAAAACCAACTGTGTGAACTTATTGGCGCACCGGTCGCCAACACATATGACCAAAGAGGCAAACTAAACAAACTGTTCCACCGAGAAGTTGGCACTTTCTGGACCAAGATTTCCACAGAAAACTTCTACCGTCCCAGTAATGCCAAAGCCTCCAGCATCATCCACCCCGTCCTAAAAGTCACCCACCGCATCATTGCTTCTATCTTCTTCCCACAAGAAGAGATAAGCAAGGCTGGCCTAAATGAGCTTGAGCTTCTCTACTGCATGATCAATCCAGGGCCTAAAACCCCAAATTTTGGATCTTGGATCATGTACAAACTACTTAAATTAAGTAGAAGTTCATCTGGCCAGATCCATTGCGGTGGCATTATCACATTAATAGCCAAGCATCCAGCCCTGGGCATCAGATTTCCTGATAACCTTGAGATAGTCAGAGGTGAGCGATACCTCACCTCTGATGTTCATGAGGGTATGAGGTTATTTCGACGCCCCGAATCAGACGAAATTTGGCAAGCCGACGGACGCGATTATCTGCGGGTGAACAACCGAAATGCCCGAATACTTCGATTAGCCAACCCAGTCTCTAGCACAAATTGGAAGCCTCCTTCCAACATGGGCCTACAACTACCCCCTCCCAACCTACCCCCTCAAGAGCCCAGCTCACCCCAGAGACAGCCTCAGGAGCCCGGTCCTTCAAGTTCTGCTAGCTCATTTCCTCCAGAGCACAGTCTTTACATGGAGCAATTTTCTAGCATCAACTCCCAGCTTGCGGATCTTCGCCTTGATTATCAAGGCATCTATGATAATCTTGGTGAGATTGATACACACCAAATGGAGCTGCGCCAAGACTTTGACCAGTTTAGAGAGAACCAGTATAAACATAACCAAGATGTTATGTCTATCCTCTCTGACATACAAAGATCCGTTGCCTTTAACCCATGGCAACAGCAGCACCCACTTCAGCCACCGCAGCAGCAGCAACCTGGAAGCCAACCACTCCAGCCCCCTCAATTCCCACCTTACCCATATTTCCCACCATACCCTTACCCTCCATTTCCGCCACGGGGACCCTTCCCCGACCCTCAGTAGGTTGTTTCTATCTCCTTCCCTAATGCATTGTGGACACTGCATTTATTTTAAGCTTGGGGATGGGGAGATAAGTCCCATTTAATAAAAAAAAAACACAAAAATTCAAAAATATTTTATTTCCTGCATTTTATTTTTAAAATTTTTGCATGCATTTTTGTTATCTCTTACTTCTCACCTATGTGACACCTTTAAATTGCAACCATAATACATCTCATAGTTAAACTTCTTGTATTCTTGTCCCCTATCTACATATAACATCACCATCTTTTGAAACCTTAGATCTTCATTAGGAACTTCTTTTTATTAATTTTCTAGCATATATACGTTTGGGTGAATTATAAAACACACATGAAATTGAATCAAAACTATTCTAGCAAAGGACGCTTTATTCACCCGTGAGTTCATCAATGTGTGTAATCGACTAGGAGAAATACTATGGAAGTTGCACTAGTCCCCCCTCATGACCATACATTTGCATATTGTCTATTAAACATAAGGTTTATCTCAAAATCGCGATTTTCCAAAGTCATGGACAAAAATCTTATTTTCTACATTTTTTGGTTTTGTGTGGTACTAGGTGTCAATAGATGTCATATGACCTTGTTTATATTATTTTGGTCATTAGTGTGTTTAAATTTTTATTATTATTACAAAAATAGCTTAAAAATATTTTGTCTAATCATTTTAGCAAAAATTTTGTGAAATTATTTTTATGGTGAAAATCCAGAAATTGTTTCACTTGGTTCTATTGGTCAAATAAAAAAAAATAAAAAAAAATAAATAAAATAAAAGAAAAGACCGAACCAAGTGATCACTCGAGTCATTTTAAAATGAAAATTTTCCACAAAAATACAATAAAGCGGTTACTTGTTTGAAAGCCTCATTTCATCCTTTTTGCTTTCAACAACTAAATCTAATTTTGATCTAGTTACAACTTCATACATTGACCATGTTTTAAAAATCTTCATACATCTTGGGTCAATTTGAAGTTTAAAAGATTTAGTTGTTTCGGTCGTCTAGGTATCTATCCTTTGTAAATAGGAATCGAGTTGTAAATTTTTGTCCCTCTGTTTTGGAAAATCATGTGTTTAATAAATAAATATGCAAATGAGGTCGGTTGGAGGACTTGAGCAAAGTCAACTTAGTATAAGCTTCCTAGATTCGATATCCGAGCGCCCCTCCTATAAAAATGAGTGTTTATAGCCAAATCTTGAAAATGGAGCTTGCAAGGTCATACATCTTGTGACATGAGTGAATAAACACGAGAGGAGTGAACAATTGTGAGCACGTCCTTTGCTTGCGAGACGCTTTGAATAATAAGTGAAGGTTTCATGTGTGAGTTTATATTTTGTCCTAACGTGCGTATGCTAAGTAATTGATAAAAATTTGTTCCTTTTAATGGTCTTTTGTTTTAAATAGATGGTCTAACTTATATGTGTGTAGGGTCCAAATTGACATGATTTTTAATTATGATTGATGTTGTCTTGGTTGCTACCTAAGGTGTCTATTCTTTTTCCACTTTGTAGTTTGTTGTCCACATTGTTTAGATCCTTGTTTTCCTTGAGGACAAGAAAAGTCTAAGCTTGGGGATATTTGTTAAGTGTATCTTTAGGCATGTTTTCATACCTTTTTATCCTTGTTTCATCTTGCATTTGATTATCTTTATTGTATATTTTCATGTTTTTCGGGATTTCAAGAATATCAATCTAATTTCACACTTTGTGGTTGTTTTCAGGTGCTTTTGAGGGTTGAATCTTGTATTGGATGACAATGGGAAGCTATACAAGAAATTTCAGAAGAAACGGAGCTCAAACGAAGAAATTACGAAAATGGTGTCCCGAAGACAGTAGTGTACACGGCCCGTGTAACTTTGTGGGCAAAAGTTACACGGCCGTGTAACTTGGTTATGCCACATATGATGCCATGTCAGCTCAGGGTAGGGTCCAGGATATTTGCAGGATTACACGACCGTGTAATCTTGGCCCAAGAAGTTACACGGTCGTGTAACTTTTCCTGGTGACCAGATCTACTTTTTGGCCCACTTTGAGTTGTTTATTCCTTCTTGTGCTGTCATCCTTATGCTACACGACCAGATGCAGATCCAACCTGATTTTGAGGCCATGTGATGAAGAAAGTGGGTCTTGGAATGATGATGTTTGCCATTGTCCAAATTACCATTTTACCCTTGGTGTGTTAGTATAAATAGATGTGCTTGGCTAGCCTTAGAACCATCCCATCTTTCCATTATTTTCTGAATACTCTCTAGATACATTGTGTTTGTGTTTGTGTGCAACTTCAAGTGTGAATTATCTTCATTTTGTAAGTTTTTTTCTCTTTTACTAGTCATGAGTGGCTAGTAGCCTTATTTTCTGGTTTTGTATTAAGGATTATGATTGTGATTTAATATAAAGTTTGATGTTTGATTTTATATCTTTCTAGTGATATGATTTTAAGATTTAACAAGTGTTTGGTTTTTATTTATTTCATATTGGCCATTTGATCTCAAATAATAATCAATCTAGTCATACAAATTATAAAATCCGTAATTGTTTTATAAAATGTTATTTGTGATAATCATCTTTAAGTAGGTGAAAATCATATCTCATGTTTTAACGCTTCAACGCTTGTTTAGGAGTATTGAACATTGTTGGGAACATTCACATAAAACATAATGCAATCTTTCATTCAAATTCTATGATCTTATCTAGATTTGATTAGTAAGATTAGTCTTAGTTAACGAGCTTCTCTTGACTAAGGTACATTAGGTGAATGGTGTATGTGCGAGCTTTTGGCATACACAAAGTACCAACTTAGAAATATTAAAGTTATAAACATCATTCTTATTGTTATTTCCAATCATATGACTACAAATACAAAACCAGAATTTGTCCCCAAATTATAAAACAATCATTCTATATATTTTGTCCCACGTTATTTGTTCTCAACATTTACATAATTGTTGTCCAACTATTCATCAAAACCCCCCCTTTTTGGTTACTTTCTTTACAAGTTTAACTTCCGTGAATTCAAGGTGTAATCCATTAGACCATCGCTCCCTGTGGATCGACCCTGCTTGCCATTTATACTACATAGTTAGTATTTATAACAAGTAGTGCAATCACGAAATATTGGTAATTAATAAATCATTTCAAACCATATTTCAACTCTTTTATTTTGTTGATTACGACACTCAACAACGCGTGTGACGATAGCGTTGTCAAAATGGCGCCGTTGCCGGGGATTATGTGCGCTTAATTTCTAAAGAGTTGCTTAAAGTTAAATTTTTCTTTTTGTTATTATTTTCTTTCTTGTGCAAACTCACTTGTTTATGCATACAAGACATAGTAGCAATAATTCACCATTATTATTCAATCCGGAGCCCGAAAGAACTTTTAGAAACAATCGAATTGCAAGGCGTTTATTTAGAACAATGAATTTGGACGAAGTATTGGTAGAAGATGTTCCCGATGAATCACACATACAACCACCACAAGCGGGTCCTCATAATCCCATACCACAAGCACATCCACCAATTCCTCCACAATTCCGCAACAATGGCAATGGTGGATATCAAGGAGATAATACCAATAATTGGAATGGCACAAATCGACACAACGGTGGCTTCCATGAAGGTAATCAATTTCAATTCCATCCTCGTTATTTTGATCAACCAAATAGACACTCCGTAGCATCTCACTTTCAACCAGGAGATTATGATGATCCTTCACCTATAATATTTCCACACGGAAACGAACATATTGTAGAAATCCGACCACAATTAATTGGAGTAATTCCACTTTTTCGTGGTTATAAAAATGAGGATCCTTATAATCACTTGTATGAATTTCTTGCAATAGCAAACGCAAACACGCCAAGGGAAACCAATAGAGACACATTTAAATTGCATTTATTTCCATTCACCTTAAAAGAAAAAGCAAAATATTGGTTTACATCACTTGCTCCTGGAAGTATTAATACTTGGGATCAATTGAGAACTAACTTTTTACAAGAGTTTTACCCAGCTAGTAAAACCACAGAAATAAGAAAAGCAATACAAGATTTTACACAAAAACCCAACGAAGAATTTCATGATGCTTTCGACCGTCTTAAAGAATTACTACGATCGTGTCCGTATCATGAATTCCCTCGTTGGTAACTTGTACGGTATTTCTTTGATGGAGTAGATAGCACGAATCAATCCATGATAAACGCTGCCTCAAGTGGTACGTTTATGTTGCAAGATAGTGAGAATGCATGGAAATTTTTGGAACAATTGAGTAATGGTTCAAAAGCCAATTACTCAACAAAAAAACATGATAATCCAAATCAAACTGTTGCAACAATAGCACTTGATAAAACATGGAAAACTGGAGTAAAATCTGATATCATGGCTTTAAGCAAAAAGGTTGACTTATTGCTTACAAGTCTTGGAAAAGAGAAAGGTGTTAATGTTTTGTAGGGACAAAAGCCATGTGCAAATTGTGGAAACACCGGACACAATGCGCATAATTGCACAAAGACCCATGAAGAACTCAACCATCTAAGTGGATATGGTCAATACCATAATCCACAAAGATCCTTCAGGGGAATTTTCACAACAACAACCATCAGGGAAATTTTAATAACAACAATCAAAGAGGACCATACCAAAACCAGCATCAAAATCAACAACGGACATTTCAACCCAACCACAACGGAAGAGAAGGAAGTTCGAGCAGAAAGGAACCAGAAAATGAAGGAACAAAACTAGACAAGATTATGGAATTCATCACCCAAACGTATCAGAAAACTGACACCAATACCAAAACAATCGCAGCCATGGAGAAACAAATCGCCCAGCTGGCAGAACAACTTGGGAAAAGAGAAGAAGGAAAATTCCCAAGCAACACAACTGTGAATCCATCTCACAGTCAAAGGCCGGGGAAAGAACATCAAGTCAACCAAGTCATCACTCTAAGAAGCGGGAAGACAGTCAACAATCAGGTAAGTTCCCTTCCCAACCCAATTCTAGAAGAGGAAAGTGATACCGAAGAAATATACAATGAAAAAGAGGAATTAGAAAAAATTTTAAAAGAAAAAGAAATAGAAATTGAACAAAATAACATCGCACCATATCCTTCAGCCCTTGAACCATCGACTTCTAAAGACACAAAACGGACTAAGTCGGAAGACATGTGGGAAGTCTTTTCCCAAGACAAAATAAACATTCCCTTAGTCAAATTAATCAGAGAAGTCCCCTCATACGCGAAATTTCTGAAAGATTTATGCATTCAGAAAAGAAAATTAAAATCGCGTCTCCCAAAGAAAGTAGACTTAACAGAACATGCAAGTTCTATAGTCTCCAACTCTCTTCCTCCTAAGCTTAAAGATCCAGGAGCACCCTTAATCTCTGTCACCGTGGGTAACATAAACATAAAAAGGCACTTTTAGATCTTGGAGCAAGTGTCAACATTCTTCCAGGGAATTTGTTTGATCAGTATGAACTAGGCAATCTGGAACATACTGATATCATTTTACAACTTGCTGACAAATCCACAAAAATACCAAGAGGAATGTTGACCGATGTTATAATCAAAGTGGATGAATTTTACTATCCAGTTGACTTTTTAGTGCTTGCTATTGAACATACCTATAAGGAAAGTCAGGCTTCAATTATTTTGGGACGGCCATTTTTGGCAACAACAAACGCCCAAATTAATTGTAGAACAGGAGCAATGGATATCTCCTTTAGGAATAGAAAACTCCGATTAAATGTTTTTAATACATTTAATAATTCATCAACGGAACATGAGTGTTATCAAGTTGATGTAGTTGATGACTTAGTGCATCAAGCTACATCAACCATCTTAAGATCTGATGAATTGGAAAGTTTTCTTAACAATACCAGGATTGAGGACAGGGACACAAAAGAAGTACATATGATGGAAGAGGTTTTTCAAACACAGCAATGGAAAACGCCATGGATCCCACAAGTTGAAAAATTACCCACAAACTTTTCAGCACCGTTAAAATCATCTTTTGAAGTACCACCGGTGTTGGAATTGAAAACATTACCAAAACATTTGAAATATTCATTCTTGGGACCTAACAAAACTCTACCTGTAATAATTTCTGCTGATTTAACAGGTGCTCAAGAGGAAACTTTGTTAGGAGTATTGGTGAAGTACAAGGAAGCTATTGGATGGACAATAGCAGATCTGAAGGGGATAAGTCCAGCTACTTGTATGCACAGAATCATTACTGAAGAAGGAACGAAACCATCCCGGGAAACACAAAGACGGTTGAACCCGAATCTCAGAGAAGTAGTCAAGAAGGAGGTACTCAAATGGTTGGACGCTGGCATTATTTACCCAATATCCGACAGCGATTGGGTAAGTCCAACCCAAACAGTGCCTAAGAAATCAGGAATCACAGTGGTCGAAACAGAAGATGGAGAAAAGATGACCACCAGACCAATCACAGGATGGAGAGTATGCATCGACTACCGCAAGTTGAATGCTGCAACATCAAAGGATCATTTCCCACTCCCATTCATAGACCAAATAGTCGAAAAATTATCTGGAAAGAAATTTTATTGCTTTTTAGACGGATACTCGGGATACAATCAGATTGCCATCCATCCCGAGGATCAGGCTAAAACAACGTTTACTTGTCCCTATGGCACCTTCGCATTCCGAAGGATGCCATTTGGATTATGTAACGCTCCCGCCAGGTTCCAATATTGCATGATGGCCATATTTTCTGATATGGTGGGAGAATCACTAGAAATTTTCATGGATGATTTTTCGATATTTGGCTCCTCTTTTGAAAATTGTTTAAACCAGCTAGAAAAGGTACTAAAAATATGCACAAAATCTAATTTAATTTTAAGCTGGGAGAAGAGCCATTTCATGGTCAATGAAGGAATTGTACTTGGGCATGTTGTTTCAGAACGCGGTTTTGAAGTCGACAGAGCCAAAGTACAAATCATTTCCACCCTTCCCCCACCAAGTTCGGTAAAAGGCATCCGTTCCTTTCTTGGACATGCCGGATTTTACCGACGATTCATTAAAGATTTTAGTACCATTTCTAAGCCACTGTGCAAACTGTTATTAAAAGACGCACCATTTGTCTTTGATAACGACTGTCAAGAAGCATTCACCATTCTGAAACATAAATTAACCGAAGCACCAATTTTGCAAGCACCTAATTGGCTTCTTCCTTTTGAAATAATGTGTGATGCTAGTGATTATGCTGTGGGAGCAGTTCTGGGACAAAGAGTGGACAAGAAACCAGTGGTCATTTGCTATTCAAGCAAAACATTTTCCGAAGCATAGCTCAATTATACCACCACTGAAAAGGAACTTTTGGCGGTTGTGTACGCTTTGGACAAATTTAGATCTTACATTTGGGGATCTAAAGTTATCTTGTACACCGACCACAGTGCCATCCGCCATCTGATGGAAAAGAAGGAAACAAAACCACGACTCATTCGGTGGGTACTTTTATTGCAGGAGTTCGACATACAGATCCGAGATAAAAAGGGATCTAAGAATGTGGTGGCTGATCATCTCTCCAGAATCCAAACCGATGAAATTCAAGGAAAAACAATACGGGAGGATTTTCCTGATGAACAACTATTTTCTGTGCAGAAATTACCATGGTTTGCTAATCTGGTTAACTATTTTGTAACAGGAAAAACACCGCCACACTGGACCACTCAACAAAAGAGATACTTTTTCTCCCAAACCAAACAATATCTATAGGAGGATCCAGACCTGTTCAAAATAGGAGCAGACCAGGTTATCAGGAGATGTGTGCCAGACGATGAACAGACGGACATTCTCCGTCACTGTCACTCATATGCTTGTGGAGGACACTTCAGTGTTAAAAAGACTGGGCACCGAGTTCTCCAAAGTGGTTTTTTCTGGCCCTCTTTATTTAAAGATGCTTACACTTATGTCAAAGCATGTGATAGATGTCAACACATGGGGGGAATCTCAAGACGAGACATGATGCCAATGTCCCCGATACTAATTGTTGAAATTTTTGACGTTTCGGGCATTGACTTCATGGGACCATTCCCCACATCATTTGGAAATTTGTACATTCTATTAGTTGTTGATTACGTGTCCAAGTGGGTCGAAGCTGAAGCCACCAGAACAAACGACCACAGTGTCGTATGCAAATTTGTCAAAAAGAACATTTTCTCTAGACACGGAATCCCTCGAACCATCATAAGTGACGGGGGTTCCCATTTCAAAAATAGACATTTTGCAAAAGTTTTAAAACACTATGGTGTTACCCACAAAATTGGTACACCATATCATCCACAGACAAGTGGACAAGCAGAGGTGTCTAATCGAGAAATTAAAAGAATTCTAGAAAAGACAGTCAGACCAGACCGAAAGGACTGGTCCATTCGATTAGATGATGCCTTATGGGCCTATCGGACGGCGTATAAAACACCCATTGGAATGTCCCCGTATAGACTCGTGTATGGCAAGCCATGCCATTTACCTGTAGAGATAGAGCATCGTGCCATGTGGGCAATCAAAAATGCTAATATTAATTTAACTGATGCAGGAGAAGAGAGAAAGTTACAGTTGTCAGAACTGGAAGAAATAAGGAAAGAAGCATATGAGAGTTCAAAAATTTATAAAGAGAAAACAAAACACTTTCATGACCGCCACATTGTCCGAAAACAATTTCATAACGGACAATTGGTGTGGTTATTTGATTCACGTCTCAAACTCTTTCCTGGAAAATTGAAAAGCAAATGGACTGGTCCGTATGTCATAACAGATGTTGCACTACATGGTGCAATAGAAATTAAACCAGAAAAAGGAGGAGAACCGTTTAAAGTAAATGGACAACGGTTAAAACCTTATATTCAATTGGTGGATAATTCAAAAGTAATTTTTGAGAAAATTGCTTTAACCAATCCAAAAGATCTAACCAATTGAACATAAGGCACTGCGTCCGGCTGAAGACGTTAAACTTAGCGCTTTTCGGGAGGCAACCCGAGAACTTTGTGGGTGTGTTCACTGCAAGCCCTCATTTACACTTATGCAAAGCATAAGTGTGTAGTGTGTTTAATTATTTGTTTTTAGTATATTTAATTATTTGTTTTTAGTGTTTTTTATTTCATAAAAACATAAAAAACATAAAAATTTGTGTGTATTAAATATACGGACATACAGGTGAAAGGAGGGGATAAAAACAAAGTTGAAAAATGAAAAAAAAAATATAGCCCTCTGAAGACCCCTCGCGACGGGACAAAAATTCTTCGTGACCGCGAGAGCAGGTAAAACGCGATTAAGAAAATCCAGATGTTCAGGCTTCGCGACGCGACTAAGGCGTCCGTCGCGACGCGAAGAAGTGTGTACAGGTATATAACTCTAAACCCTAACAGCCGCCGCTTTTTACCCTCATTCTCTTCCTCGCGATCGCTCTCACGGCCAGACGAAATCCGACCAAAAACCACCGTTTTTCTTCATTTTTTCTCGTGTAAATCGTCATACAAGGTACGCGTATCCTTCCTTTACTCTCGATTAAGGTTTCTATATGACAAAACATAGCGAAATCACAAGAAAAACGGCCGAAACCGAGGTTTGCGATCGGCTTGACTTAGATGTTGCTATTTCCTTGAATTAATGTTTGTACAAGTTAGATTTAGCACCTAGAAACATTGTTGGCTTAATGCATTGAGTTAAAACCGAGCAAAACAGGAGAAATCGAGCTTCCCGTCGGTCCGATTGCCGCTCGCGATCGCGACAGGCCTCTTCCTCGCGACTCGAGGTTTGACGCGACCAGGACGCGACCTGGTCGCGAAGGCTGGGCAGGGGCTGAATTTTTTGTTCGTTTTTGTTATTTTCTTGCTTATTAAACCAAAATGATGATTGTATAAACCTGAAAATTTGCAGATATGGCGCGTAGAAGGGAACAAAGGCAACAACCCGCATAAAGGGACGATATCGCTACACATCCATGGTTGCGATTCCCACAGACCATTCCCTCAGCCAGGAAAAATTTATACTAGACAAATTTGGAGAGATACAGACAAAGAGATGTTGAGCCAGCCCTAGTATTGGACTGGAATTTTGCCAATACTATTAGGATTACTGCAGCTATTGACCAGTATTTGGTCAAGACGGACGGCACATACACTAGTTACGCGTGGAGAAACCTGTTCCAAATCCGAGAGCATAGCTACAATGAGCTGATGCTAGAGTTTTTCTCCACAGTCACCTTCGATCCAACCGAGGAGGACATGTTTGTATGCACAGCTATTTCCTTCCGACTTGGAGGGGAACCTAGACAGTGCAGTGTTGCTGAGTTGGGATGGAGACTGGGTCTCTATCCACATGGTGATTCTCGCACACTAGCATTCAGAGAGTACTTAGCTCAATGCCTCACTGGCCCAACTGAAGAACTGAACAACATCGACTTCTGGGGAGAGATTGCCAACACTCTATACCTCCCCGAGACTGCAGTAGAGAGTGCGATCCGCTCTCCGATCCACAGATTATTACACCGACTTGTTGCTACCTCCGTCAATCAACGGAGGGGCAGCGAGAAGGTTCCCGCTGCAGATCTCTTTTACCTGTGGTCTCTTTTGACACCAGGGAGGCACTGCAACCTCCCATACTCGTTGGCATTTTTCTTGGCTCGCAAGGCCACAGGGGCCAGGTCTTCTAGCCCCCTATGCGGTGGTCATTTGATCATGCGCCTGGCTCAGTCATACGGCGTCACAGCACTACCAGACATACGATCCATGACCCCGAGCGAGCCAAGAGCCATCGGACGTTAGTATTTGGAGGCTATGAGAGTGATCCGACAGTCAGGTCCACCAGGTACATACGTGATCACCGAGCCCGAGCAGGATGAGCAAGCACCCGAGGCTTCTCAAGCACCACCTCCACCTCCCAGGCGCCGACAGCGCCAGCGTCAGAGATCTCCTGCGCCACCACAGGATCCAGAGCCCGAGATTAACCTCGGGACCATTTACCGACAGATGCAGGATTGACATCTGGCCCACCAGGTCCAGAATCAGTGGATGGCAGATTCCATGACAGATTTTTTCAGGCATCAGGGGTTTCAGCCTCGGTATCCATATGCAGGTACCGTTCCACCTGTACCTGATTGGTACAGGGGTAGCTATCCTTAGGAGGATGAGGTGGGGCCATCGGGTACTCATTACGATGATGAGGATGATTGAGTTTTTTTTATCTTTTTGTTTTCAAGTTAGTGTGAACTTTAATTACAGTTGTGTGTTTTAATTACTGTTGGTGTGAATTTTAACTATCACATGGTGTGAATTTTCTTTAGTCTATTTTATGTTTGTTCAGAATGACGTTTGTTGTGTTGTTGATTATATTACAGAAGGTGATCTAACATGCTGGCAGTCAGTTCAGCGCCCAACGTATCAAATGATCCCGACGATATAAAAAAAATTAAATAAAAGATAAAAAAAATTCAAAAAGAAATCAATTGCGAAAAACTCCATTTTGCTTGAGGACAAGCAAACCTCAAGTGTGTAGTATTTTGATAGTGTTTTATTTTTACAATAAAACACTATCATTTAAAGACTGTTTTATCGCATTCACAAGCTCAGAGGCACAAAAAAACTGTATTTTTGTGCAAAACAAAAGAACTCAAAAACCGCCTTAAAACATGCAAAATGCTTCTCTATAACAGATATGGTTCAGACAGACCCGTCTAACCTACCTCATCTGTTAACCAATTAGATTATATTTCATATAAGAACGCATGTTTTCTCAACATCAAGGCAAAAGCTCACATTCCAACGGCAGCTCCTAATGCACACCACAGACTCCCAAAAGTCTGGCGGTGATAAAAGATCTACTGTCAGGTCACTACTAGCCCAAGCCAGCCATTTGTTTTCATATAGAAAACATCTCACAAATCACGGGGAAAGCCTATTATAATATCATTAATTCTCCCAAAAGAATTATGATCAATTTGTCTTTCGTCCCCAGACATTCTCACAGAAATTGCAAGCTAACAAGAGAATATCTCATTTTTCTTACACTGCATATCACGGCCCACTGCGGTGTTGCAGATGCAAATCTGCCAGAACTATGATATTTACCATAGGAAATCCTGATAAGCTCAACATCAAAACAGGCTTATATTAACAGGTGGCTAAACATGAATTACGATTCATGTTTAACTTGAACAGAGTTCTCCGGAGCTGCTGGTGTGAGAAAAACACGAGGGATTTGTGTGTTAACATTTATGGCTTTATTTTCTGGAACAAGACCCAAGAAACTCTAATAGAACAACCAAACCCGAGGAAGTGATACTCCAAACCAAAGAGTAAAAAGGCGAAAAAATCATAAAAAATACAGCAATCGCGACTTGACAGCCTCTATGTCGCGACGTGAAGAGAAGCAAGACAGAAGACCAAAAATCTACAGCACTCACGCCGCGACGGATGCATGGGTCGCGACGCGAAGACCCTGGACGCGACAATACCAACTTCTTGGTCGCGAGACTACCAACACAACGCACTAGCCAGACCAGTGGTCGACCAAAAGCAGCACTCAACGCACCCTCGCGACGCGACGGTCCCTTTGGTCGCGACGCGATTGCTGAACACAGCAAGTATAAATAGAGGCACTCTATGCACGGTTTTAGATACCAATTTACATCTTTTAGACACCAAGTTACAAATTCACTCTCTATCAGTTGTAATAGTCGAAATATCTCTTAGATAGTTGTTTAGAACCAATAGATTATCCCTTTCGGTGGTAATTCTAGTAGTAATTCAAGATAATTCGAAGGATAAACGCTTCAAGTTACATGCCGAGGAACACCAAGACCATCTTCACGATCATCACTCGAATGGAAGGCTAATCTCTTCAGATTACTTCCGGTAATGTTATTCTACCTTTAGTGTAACATGTTTTTACTTTGATTCCGAACAAATGTTTTACTATTGTAATTATTAAACTCTCATATCTTTGAATACAACTAGTGAATCATTTGTGTCTACTTCCACTTGCTATCATATTCTCAAGACATAGTATTACCAACATATTATTCGTGCCTATCTCACCTAAATAACGAGCTAAGACGGATAATCGGTTAATATACTTTGTGCTCAAGTAATATGTAATAAGTTGTAACGTTACTATCATCTAGATAAAACATAATATTGCCAAACCATTGTTTGTACCTAATCTACTCAATTGTTAGACAAAGACAAATAATTGACTCAACATATTATGTATTTACCCATGTAATAGTAATTGTTAGTAAACTGTAATTATGTCAAAAGTAATTATATC
Source organism: Cichorium intybus (assembly GCA_023525715.1). Classification (NCBI taxonomy): domain Eukaryota; kingdom Viridiplantae; phylum Streptophyta; class Magnoliopsida; order Asterales; family Asteraceae; genus Cichorium; species Cichorium intybus. Next base: position 128,850,706 of record CM042011.1, on the reverse strand, counting down.
GGAATCATTATAGTAAAACATGCGAAACTAATTGTTGATAACTAAACCGGAAGTAATTCTTTCTCTATTCTCAAGTTACAATTTCAATATTTTTACCATCACCGTCAATATTTACTTTACAACTCATTAAAAGTTAACCACTAAATCCTTGGACTCGACCCCGCTTGCCCTATCTACGTAGTAAAAGTGGGTTATAAATTGTTTTTGACGCGTGTGACGATAGCGTTGTCACAAGGGAAGCTTGAAAAAGACCACAATGTCAAGAACACAATGCTCGAGTCTTTGGAAGTCAGCCCAAAGTACATGAACTATGTGCAGGCGATCGAAGACGGTAAGATCAAGGCTGCCAAGATTATGGACCTTGTATACGACATGCAGCAGTTGCTTACGGAGGAGATAGATGGATACAAAGACATGTTCAAACTCATTGAATATGAGGTTGAATATGATAAGCAGGTTTGAAAAGTCTTACAAGTAGTTGAAGGTCTTATAAATAAGTGTAAGCGATGGCCAAGTTGAAAAGCTTTTTTTGTTGTTTGTGTTTGGTGTCAAAGTGATGGTAGGAAGTTGAAAATGTTTTTTTTGTTGTTAGTGTTTCCTGTGATAGTGATGGTATGTTGATGGGCAACTTGAAAGTGATGGTGTCTTATTGGTCGAATATTATGCAATCCTTAATATATATATGCTTATATGTTACTTTATATTTGTGTTTTTATCTGATATCAGAATTATTCTTACAAATTAATACCCGGATAGTTGGAAAACGAAGCTGATAATTGCATCTAACTGGCAAAAATGTTGGTTAAACTGCACAAATAAGGAATACCTATGAACCATGGTTTCATCGTACTTTGTAGAAGTGGTTGTTAAGAGCAACTTACTTTGTTTGCGCTTTGTAACATTAATATGTAAACCATAACCTATTCGAAGCCATAAATCAAATTCTTAATCAACTTTTACGACATTTGTCAGCTATTGTAAGTAACTTAAAAGATATCAAAAGTAGCAATCTTAAGAAACACATAACTTAATTAGATCCAATACAATGTCATACATTTAAGACTATCAAAACTTACCGTAGTTGTTGAATGCAGATGTATCTTGCTCCTGCTTTCTTATCACCCACATCGTTTCTTGAACATTCAAAGGTTTGATTGGAATATCTTCAACAGAATACGGGTGCGTATGTAGTTACCACTCGATTTGGCAAACCAATGAGTTCTTTGAAGTAGATATTGACGCGACGTTCATTTAAGGCGCGAATCTAATAGCTGCAAAACTCTTACACGAAAAGACGACAATACCCCCACATGACCGGCATATGTGGGGGTTTGACGGGTTATAGATGACGGTAACGAGCCAATGGCTCTATTTGGTAATTTACGCAAACCTTAGTGACCTCAATGTGGAAAATGGATAGTTAGGACCTATCTGTTAGTTTTGACCAACCACGGGGACCAAAAGTGTAATTTACTCTAATTCTTAAAGTGGAGTAAACTGCAAATTTGGTCCATGTGGTTTGCACAAAACTGTGATTAAGGTTCAAAAAGTGTTGTAATTACACCAGTGGACTAAAAAGTATAAAGTTTTGTGGTTTTAGTCCTTGAAAAAGTTGAAAGGACTGTTTTGTCCTTTTAACTTGTTTTTTTCCATTTTTTATATATATTTAAATGCATTTTTAATCTTTTAAATCTAAAAAGAATAATAAAAAATTAAACCCACCCCCGGTGCCCTCCCATTCCTCTCTCTCCAATACTCTTTCTCTCTCTTTTTCTCTCTCTCCCATCTTCTTCATCTACTTCACCATCTCCACCCACCGGACTCTCTCTCCCAACCTTTCTTTCTCTCCCATCTTCTTCATCTACTTTACGATTTCTGATGCAGATCACAGCCTTTTCAGCAAGCTAGTCGAACTCTATGTAGAGTTAACGATAACACATCATTTTAGATTCGATTTTTTCTGGGACAACATGTTTCTTGGAACCATTTCTGCTACTGCTACAAAGACTCCACTGATCAGATAACGCTAAAGACGAATTACAAGTCATGTTTTCAAGTCACGAAAACTTCACACCACCACATATCCTGCATACATAGAGATCGTATATAACAAAGATCTGAAGAAATTTACAACAAATATCTGAAGAAATTTCACAAAAAGAACAAGATCGATCGAACATTCAACAGATAATCGATCTGTAGTCCATACTTGGTGTTCATCAGTAATTGAAGCAATTCCAAGTTCAGATTAGAATTCAAGTTCATCAGTAATTGAATTAATTTCAAGTTCAGATTAGAAATTAGCGGCACCGCTAGCATGCTTCAGAGCTTGTCCGGTAGCTTATTGACCATAGCAAGAGCAAAAGAGGGAAAACCTTACTTCGTCCTTCACTTTCATGCTAAATGTATCTTCCTTTATCCAATGCTATGTAAAAATTCAAATTGAAGTCAACCAAATGGAAATGAAGCAGAACAGTTATCTGATTGAATAGAGAGAATTAGAGCTAGAGGGTACCTGATGATGATCGGAAGGGTTATTGTGTTAGAACGACAGTGCCATCACGGATGGTGACTGAGTAATCGGGCTTGGCTTTGCTGTAAAACCTAACAGTGGGTTTATTGTTGGTGTATTTAGGGGTCTGGTGAGAGACATGGTGGGTACGGAGGTACTTACCGACGAGAAGGGAAACCGCGGGGCGTTAGGGTGGTGCCATCGGAGAACAATCCAGGTTTTGTGGATGAGGTCCAAAAAGTTTTCAACTTGCCCTTCCCTTTGTCATTTGAATTACCTGAAATGTTATAAAATCAACGGGTAAGCATAAAGCTTACTGAGTCCACAAATTACCATACATGCCCACACATCAAACAACCCGTCCTCGAGAACGACCCGACCCTACCCGCCATACAACAGCTACGGGCGTACATCATACAACAGCTATGGACACGAGGCGGTTCTACCCATCATACAACAACTATGGGTTCCCGGTCAGGGCCCAGCCCATCATACAACAGCTATGGGACAAGGCAATAGTCCAACTCATCATACAACAGCTACGAGGGGACACGCATCAGTACTGAGCCCATCAACAAATAATCACAGATATAGAGCAAATCATATAACTGTAAATAACACACAAGATGCCTAGCATGCAACATCACATAGTAAGGTGAGGATACTCACCTGATTCAAAACTGTGTAGATATTCTCTAATATCCCAACTTAGCTTGTCCAAACACCTTACTTCTGAAAAACGGAGTGATGCGCACGATCCGTTACGAGCCTTCTCTCACGTTGTATCTCGTTCTTCCAATCTCCCAAAACCTCCAAAGCCTTGAAACCGAAGAGCCTCTGCTGAAACCAGTCGACTCTACTCCAGAAAACCTCCAAAAAAACGAACCCTAGGGCTGGGACCCTTTATATAGGTGTTTAAATCCGAATTAGGGTTTTTCACATCTGTGCCGAGCCGTGCTGCGGATCCTCCCGAGCCGTGCCGCGCATACAAATCATTCACGAATCCAGATCTTTCCCGAGCCGCGCCGCGGATCCTCCCGAGCCGCGCCTCAGTGGAACGGGTCTTACAATTCTCCCCCACTTGACTGGATTTCGTCCCCGAAATCCGCGCCTGTAAACAACTCCGGGTAATGCCTCCGCATTTCCTCCTCCGGTTCCCAAGTCCACTCGGACCCTTTACGATGTTGCCACTGCACCTTAACTAATCCTATCGTTTTATTTCGTAAAATATTTATTTTCCTTTCAATGATGGCAATCGGTCGCTCCACATAATTCAGGCGTTCGTCTACTTGAATATCCTCCAAAGGCACTATTGTAGTTTCATCGGTAATACACTTCTTGAGTTACGAAACGTGGAACGTGTCGTGAATCTGGCTGAGCTGCTTGGGCAGCTCCAACCGGTAAGCTACCTTACCTACTCGCGCGATGATTCGATATGGTCCAATGTACCTCAGGCCAAGCTTTCCTCGCTTCGTAAAATGAATAACTCCCTTCCAAGGTGACACCTTAAGAAGGACATAATCCCCAATCTGAAACTCGAGATCGGACCGTCGCCTATCTGCATAACTTTTCTGTCGACTTTGAGCCATTAACAATCTCTCCCGAACCTTCTGAATTAGCTCAGTTGTCTTAAATACTACCTCAGTACTACCCAATACCCGATGGCCAACCTCGCCCCAGCAAATAGGAGTCCGACATTTCCTTCCATACAACATCTCAAAGGGAGCCCTGCCAATGCTCGTGTGATAACTGTTATTATAGGAAAACTCAGCTAGAGGGAGATGGGACTCCCAACTCCCACCAAAATCGATAACGCATGCCCTAAGCATATATTCCAATTTTTGAATTGTCATTTCACTCTGCCCATCCGTTTGAGGGTGATATGACGTGCTGAAATGAAGGCGAGTGCCTAACTCCTCATGAAACTTCTTCCAAAACCTAGAAGTGAATCGGACATCCTGGTCAGATATCACTGAGACTGGTATACCATGTCGAGAGATAATCTCGTCTATGTAGACTTTAGCTAATCCTTTAGCAGAAAAAGTCTCTTGAATAGGAATAAAATGAGCACTTTTAGTCAACCGGTCCATAATAACCCATATTGTGTCTATTTGTTGAGGGGTTCTTGGCAACTTCGTGATAAAATCCATTGTGATGTGCTCCCATTTCCATTCTGGGATCTCAAGAGGCTGCAATCTACCATGAGGCCATTGGTGCTTGGCCTTGACCCTACGACAGGTCATGCATCTTTCGACAAACCAAGCTACTTCCCTCTTCATGCCTGGCCACCAATAATATTCGCGAAAATCCCTATACATTTTAGTCGCTCCAGGGTGGATAGAGAACTTGGATTTATGTGCCTCCTCCAATAGAGTTTGACGAACCCCGCCCAGCTTCGGTACCCAAATTCTCTCATAGAAAGTTAACAAACCTCTACTATATTTGACCATAGCTGCCAACTGACCCACAATTCTTTCACCTTTTTTATTTTTGCTCTTGCTTGCTTCCACCCAAGCCTTCCTTATCAGCTCAAGCAGCGGTGTCATAATTTTCATCCTTAGACAAACGCCCCGAAGGGGTGTACCTGAAGTCTTACGACTTAATGCATCCGCTACCACATTGACCTTTCCAGGGTGATAGTGTATCTCACAATTATAGTCTTTCAATACATCTAACCATCTCCTATGTCTCATATTGAGATTTGCCTGATCCATCAGATACTTCAAACTCTTGTCGTCTGTATAGATGGTATACTTCACTCCATACAAATAGTGTCTCCAAATCTTGAGAGCGAAGACCACCGCTCCCAATTCCAAATCATGAGTAGGATAGTTAGCCTCATGGGGCTTCAACTGTCGCGAGGCGTAAGCAATCACCCTGCCTCGTTGCATCAAGACTGCCCACAATCCCAAGATAGATGCATCACAATAAACTACCATGTCCTCTATGCCTTCAGGCAAAGTCAAAACTGGAGCTTCACACAATTTCCGCCGCAAAGTCTCAAAAGCCTGCTGCTGCTCCTCACCCCACCGAAAAGCAGCGTTTTTCTTAGTTAGCCGAGTCAAAGGTACCGCAACCTTTGAGAAGTCTTGGATGAAACGACGATAATAACCAGCCAAACCCAATAAACTTCTAATCTCCGAGGGAGTCTTCGGAACCTCCCACCGCATCACGGCCTCCACCTTAGCCGGGTCTACCATGATTCCTTGCTCATTGACGATGTGACCCAAAAACTAGACCTCCCGCAGCCAAAAGTCACACTTGGATAATTTTGCATAAAGCTTCTCATTACTTAAGGTCTCCAATACCTCCCTCAAATGTTGTTCGTGTTGCTCCTTGCTCCGAGAATAGACTAAGATGTCGTCAATAAAAACTATAACCGACCGATCCAACATCGGTCGACACACCCGATTCATTAAGTCCATGAAAGCTGCAGGGGCATTGGTCAGTCCAAACGGCATCACCACAAACTCGAAGTGGCCGTACCTCGTCCTAAAAGCCATTTTCTGGATGTCTTCCTCTTATACCTGCATTTGATGGTATCCTGACCGCAAATCAATTTTTGAAAACCACAAAGCACCCTGCAGTTGATCAAATAAGTCGTCGATTGACACGCCTAGGTCGTCGTGCGGTCAAAAATAAAGAGAAACCTAACACACACTAGCACAGTGGAAGTCAGGGTCGATCCGCAGGAGCTTCGTGGTTAGACTAGATGACAGATTACCAACTAGTAGTGTCACGCTACAGGCGGAGGACTTATAGTTTCTAAGTACCCAAAGCAATGATCAAACAAACCCAAGCCAAGCAAAGCTAAACAAACCTAGTTACTCTCTGAATCAGAAGCAAACAAAGGCATCCAAAACACCTCATGAAATGTGGACGGGGAAAGTTCCCTCGTTGGCACATATCAAAGTCTGGGGTTGTGAGGCTTTCGTTAGATGAGAGACTCAAGACAAACTCGCAGAAAGAAGTGAAAGGTGTTTCTTCCTTGGTTATCCCAAACAGTCCTTTGGATATCTATTCTACAGACCGAGCGAGGACGTGGTCTTTGTAGCTAGACGAGCAATCTTTCGAGAGAGAGATAACTCATATTCAAAGAGGACAGTGGGAGTACCATTGATCTTGAAGAAATTCAAGAGTCATCAGATGACGCAACCTTAGGAGAAACTAGCAACCAACATGAGGAAGAAGTTCCTATTGGTCCGACTGATGTATCCTTACCTCTTAGGCGCTCCGGTAGGGTTAGCATGCCACCCGAGTTTTATGGTTTCCATATAACTTCGGATGGGGACACGTTTGTCAGTGATAGGACACTGATAAATTTGGATGAACCAGCTAACTACCAAGAAGAAGTGGCGGGCCCTGAGTCTGCCAAGTGGAAAGAGGCCATGGATAGCGAGATCAAGTCCATGTATGACAATCAAGTTTGGAACTTGGTTGACAACGTACCGGGTCGAAAGACAGTCGGGTGCAAGTGGATCTTCAAGAAGAAGACCGACATGGATGGAAAGGTACACACTTTCAAGGCAAGACTGGTTGCGAAGGGCTTTACTCAAACCCCAGGGGTTGACTATGACGAGACCCTCTCACCAGTAGCCAAGATAAAGTCTATTAGGATAATGCTGGCCATAGCTGCATTTCATGACTATGAAATTTGGTAGATGGACGTCAAAACCGCTTTCCTTAATGGGAAGTTGACTGAGGATGTTTACATGAATCATCCAGAGGGTTTTGTCGATGCAAAGTATCCCAATAAGGTGTGTAGGCTTGAGAGATCAATCTACGGATTGAAGCAAGCTTCTCGCAGCTGGAATCTTTGTTTCCATGAGAAAGTCAAAGAGTTTGGCTTCTCTAGGAGCGAGGATGAGTCCTGCGTATATGTCAAGGCTAGTGGGAGTATAGTCACCTTTCTGTTGCTGTATGTCGATGACATACTGCTAATGGGAAACGATATTCCAACCTTGCAAGATGTCAAGGCTTGGCTTGGGAAATGTTTCGCCATGAATGACCTAGGAGAGGCTGCCTATATTCTCGGGATACGAATATTGAGAGATAGGAAGAAGAGACTAATTGGACTTAGTCAGGGTACATACTTGGAAAAGGTATTAAAGAGGTTTAGTATGGAAAATTCCAAGAAGGGAGAGCTGCCTATCCAAAGTAATGCAAAATTGAGTAAGACTCAAAGTCCGAGTACAGACGAGGAAATAGCTGAAATGAGTCGGGTACCTTACGCTTCGGCTGTAGGATCGATCATGTACGCTATGACGTGTACTCGCCCTGACGTGGCCTTTGCTTTGAGCATGGTCAGTCGGTACCAGGGTAACCCTGGAAGGGCGTATTGGATAGCTGTGAAAAATATACTCAAGTATCTGCGAAGGACAAAGAACATGGTGTTAGTCCTCGGTGACAGTGATACCTTGAGAGTTGAAGGATATACAGATGCCAGTTTTCAGATGGATAGAGACAGTGGTCGGTCTCAGTCGGGCTGGGTATTCCTCTTGAACGGTGGAGCAGTTACTTGGAAAAGTTCCAAGCAAGAAACGGTGGCTGATTCTACGTGTGAATCAGAGTACATAGCAGCAAGTGAAGCGTCAAAGGAAGCGGCTTGTCTGAATAACTTTATCGGTGACCTTGGAGTAGTCCTGAGTATTCAGGAGCCCTTGGAACTGTTCTACGATAACGAAGGTGTGGTCGCCTTGACAAAGGAACCGCGAGACCATGGAAAGTCCAGGCATATCGACAAAAAGTACCATTACATAAGACATAGAGTAGAAGAAGGTTACCTCCTTGTAAAGAGGGTATCATCGGAAGATAATCCTGCAGATCCCTTGACAAAGGCTCTGAGTAGGATTAAGCATAATCAGCATGCTAGGAGCATTGGATTAAGAGATGATATAAGTTTTTGTAATTAAATAGGTTTTGAAACTTGTAACGATGTTATTGTAGTTGACTTTTGTGATTTAATAATGGAGATTTATTAATGAGTAATGGTTTACTAATTTTGTCAATGCTTTATCATTGTGTTTCATTTTGCATGTTTACTTCCTAAATAATTGGATTATTCAAATATCCACAGTCGCTCATACTTTTAGGGAGTAAGTATAAAGTAAGACTGTCATGAATTAGTTGTAGATTGTCTAAGGAGTTAGACATTGCAATAAGATTGCTGCAACATTCATGAGTACTTGGAAATGGAGATTTGAGTATTGGATAAACCCGTGCTCAATGGATTGCTTCATGGATTACATCACGAGCAATGTTGAGACAATAATATCTTTTGATCTTTAAGCTAAGACATATGAGTTATGATTTACTTGGCGGTTGTTCATTGATAATACGAAAACGCATCGGTAACTCTATGTTATAAAACGTGTTGTTGTGAGTGATTTGTCTGGTAAAAGACATAAGTATATGAGTCGAAGTCTATTCATCCCTTGACCCTAACGGGGAACAAATATCTGTAGGCCTCTCGATGAATTTGAAGTTGACTAAAATGGTTGGCCAACCGGGACTAAATTGGTAGTCTAAAAGTCATATGCAAATCGGAAATCGAGGAACAGTGAATCAGACCAGGATTGATTTTAATCCATGTCTTGAGTCTGAAAATATCTTGTTGGACGAAGGATCATCTAATCACTTATCTATGGACAGAACTGATTAGATTAGAGTTTGACAGCAGTTTCTATGAAGCTACAGGTGCTGGTTAATTAGAGTTTAAATTGGTAATTATAGTCATAGACTTATCCAAGTGGGAGACTGTTGGATTAGGTGTCTAAGCCATGACTAATAATTAGTATTTACCTAATTAATAGTAGCACAGTCCATTTGGGTTGCCCTCATAGCTGGAGGTTTGGTAGAAAATTCGGTAGAGAGAAATGTTGATTTATTATGGGATTAATAAATCAACAGGAATTAGATATATGGTTTATTAATATATTAAAGTCATAATATATTAATTAGAAACTATATTAATTAGTTAGAAATTAATCTAGAATTAATTGGATTTAATTTGGGGATTAATTTAATTAATTTAAGGTGCAAGGACTGAAACTGTAATTATTCAATAGTTGAGTAAGTGACAGTGGGAGTGACCAGTGTGGAAATCAATTTTAATATATATGGTAATATATAAATCGATTTTGATAATTAAAGGATAAATAAGAGTTTGAATTATAAGATAAAAGGTTTATCTTATTTGAATTCAAAAGGGTTTATCCTTAAGGCTTATCAACTGGTCATCTGGAAACTATAAATAGGGGTCCCTGGGCACTCATTATTTTCGCCAATTACATACTCTCTCTCTAAGATTTTCGATTCCAACAATCCTCCTTGCTTGGGTGTGACTTTCATTTGAGGCAGGATATTTTTGCTGCTCAGCTTCCAAGAAACTTAAGGTTGGTTTTTCTATTTTAATCTTTAGGTTTTTGTTATATGTTCAATAGTATAAAACATAGATCCTCATAGGTTGCATGTGAACTTAGGTTATTTAGTTTAAGGTTTGTAGAAAACCTTTCAAAAACCGCATCATGTATCAAGGACCCAAGAACTGGAAGATGGTGAGTTTTTAGAGATAGTGTATATACCTGCTGTCGATGGCTTCACTTTGCCATCCCTGACATCCTACAAGTATTTCGGGCAGCTTCTCTTCCAGTGACCCTTATCTTTGCAATAAAAACAGTCGGCATCTTTGGGGTTGGCGACGTGAGGAATACCGGAAGGTGTGGGTCTCGGGCCATTGCTGGATGACCCGACATGTATTTTTTCCCTCTAATTATGATTGGGAGGGCCCTTCCTTTTCTTTCCCTTGCCACTTCCAATTGCCAAGACGGGCTGGCTAACTGAGAGTACACTTTTACCCTTCATCCTGTCTTCAGTAGTACGAAGCATGCGATGCAGTTCAGCCAATGTGTCCTGATTGTTGTTCAAATGATACGCCAGCGTGAACTGGTCATAAGAACTCGGTAGGGAATTTAGCACTATGTCAACAGCTAAATCCTCATGAACAGGCATCTCCAGCTTCCTTAGCCTTTCCACATAGCCTTGCATTCTTTGCACATGAGTGCAAATGGACTCTCCATCCTTAGGCTTTAACCACTTCCCGTCTCTCGATACGCTCTTGCTTGCAAAACTTTTCCGCAAGCTCTTTATGCATCTCTTAGGGCCAGTAGTCTTCATATATCCTTTTCAATTCAGGGTTCATAGTAGCAATCATGATGCAAGCCACTTTGGTCGCATCATCAGAATGTTTTGTGTACGAGGCGAGTTCCTCAGGAGTAGCAGTATCAGGGTCAATGTCAACAAGCTCGGTTTCTAGAACATAGTCTTTGTGTTCAAACCTTAGAGCCATCTTGATGTTATGGATCCAGTCGTTGTAGTTAGTGTCGTCCAGCGTCACTTTGGAGCACAATGACAAGATAGAAGTGACATTACTGGAGTTAGAGTGGGGGCGGATTGATCAGCAGAAGACATCTATAAAAGAAGGTAGTTTTAATTAGATACATATAAGACCCTTAATATTAACCCAATATAAAAATAAGGCTAGGACCCAACTATAACAATTCACAATATAGAAGAGGCATGCCGTAGTCTAATTGTAAATTTTATAAAGGTAGGCGAATGACGATTCAGCCAATTCCACCGCGGAAAAATAATCATATTATAATGGAATTCCTAGTTTCTTTTGAGATTTATTGAACTGTTCAATAGCATGTTTAATCTCGGATATGCCCCACTGTTTGTGACTGGGACGCCGAGGATCACAAACCGGGTGTGAATAACCATGCAAATTAGCTTGGTACTCTCAGGGTCAATTACCATCTCTAATTGATGTGCCGGTAAACCACAAACGCTCCATCAACAATGATAACAGCCGAGAAACCCATTGCAACTCTTTATGAACCCCTATTGGTGTGCCGGTAAACTACACGCGCTCCACCAATGTTTTATAAAGTGCAATGTGCAATTTCATGGATTAGCATAAATTCACATTTTTTCTAAAGTAACTAGATTGGGATTTTGTAAAATGTTCCAGTACTTTGAATAATATCATTATACTTTTAATGAGATTAAGCGGTCTAATCAAACCCGTTCGGCTAACGACCCTCTACTGATCAGGAGAGCGGTGGGTGAGAGTGGACACCCATTAGACCGCCATTTTATAGGCAGTCTCCTTATACCCTCTTTATAGACCAGCTTTGTGAATGAGGCCTACTATTGATTTGACTAACCATTTTATCTTATACATATAATATTAACTTTTAATTATAATATATATAAGATGTATTTTAAACCTTTTAAAATATTCCTGGTTTATCTTTTAAGTTTTTCGAAATTTAACTATTAAATTTAAAATTAAATTAAACCTTTTAAATGATTTAATTTATCTTTTAATTAAACAATTAATTAAATTAATTAAATTAAAATATTTTAGACTTTTAAAATATTCCTAGTTTATCTTTTAATTTTTCAAAATTTAAAACTATTAAATTTAAAATTAAATTAAACTCTTAAATGATTTAATTTATCTTTTAATTAAACAATTAATTAAATCCAGATAGGTATCACAAATTAATCAAATTAATTTAAACCTATCTTAAACCCCCTAAAAATCGAAATTAGCAAGCAAAGGGTTTAAGGTTATTCATTTAATTAAATAATTAAAGTTACCAAAAATAGAAAACCTTCTAAAACCCTAATAGGCCAAAATCGCAAAAAAAAAATGGGGGGGGGGGGGAGGGGCTAGGTTTCTAAAACCCTAACCCTAAAAATCGAAAATCATCATATTAGGGTTTAGAAGCTTTTAAACCTTAATTTTAGGAAAACAATTATAACAATTCAACAAGAAAACAACCAAAAGCTCTGATACCACTTAAAGTTTTTCTGCAAAACTATGAACTAAAACCTAAGTTCACATGCAACCTATTTGGATCTATGTTTTCTTCTAATTGAACATATAATATTTTCTAAAAGGCTTATAAGAAAATTACTAAAGAATAAAATAAGAAAAACTAACATTTAGGTTTTCTTGGAAGTAAAGCAAAAAAAAATTCTTGCCTCAAATGAAGTCACACCCAGCAGCAGAAGGCAGGCTCGAAAATTCCAGAGAGAGTACAGGTATATGGCGCAGACTTTTTGGTCTCTGGGGCTCCTTATTTATAGCCTCCAGCATATGACCTGATAACCTTTAGAGATAAGCCTTTTTGAATTCAAATTAAGATAACCCTTTATATTAATAATTCAAACTATAATTATCTCTTATATATAATGTACATTTATAATCATCACAAAACTACCATTAAAGCATTGAAATAATTAACAAAAGTTGAAATCATCTTTCATTTATCTATTAATATACACAAATATATAATCTGAATGAAAATTCCAAACTAATTAAAGACACACAAATCAGAAGGTCCATTCATTTGAGTAGACATATAAAAAAATAATAATATTAAAGTTAGGAATCAAAATAGATGGAGCCCATTACAAAATGTTTTAATAAACCAATAAACCCACCATAGGGGTTAAATCATAGTCAATCAGAAAATAAAATGGACTCATTTAAGCGAGCCCTAAAGTGAACGACTCTTTTGCAAAGTGTTATCAACGAAAAAGAAAAACACATTAGTTTCTAAGTGAAGTATGTCGACTCGCACAGAGGATGGAATATGAATCACATGTGATCTTCTAATTTGATTTTATTTCAATACAATTCATTTTTAGGAAACAAAACTCCAAACGTTATCTTCTAATTATTTTAGATTTGAAAATTAGGGAATGACATGTTTTATGGTTCATATTCGTCAATTACAGTTGTTAGGTATAGTTTTCACTTTTCAGTAATAATTACGAATTAAACACCAAATTGGAAAATCAGAGTAGAAATTCTTAAATAAAACCATGCTCTAATACCACATATTTTGAATTCACATGTATATAATCAAGATCAATTTCACACAAAAGTTTATTGGAGACAATTTCACTTAGTTGGAAGTGTTATTTTTGATGAATATTGAAGATGCCATATTCTTAATTCCTTATCTTCCCGTAATGGTGTCTTACTGATTTTCTGATGGAGAAATTCATGCTAATAACATACATGATCTTGGTGTTATATATGGAGTTTGAGCATAACTGAAAGTCTCTTCATTTTTCCCATGATCGTCCATATGGTTGAGCATTAATAGTTCATCAATTTATACCTTATGGAAAATAATTGGAACCACACAAATGTAGTCCCTCAAGTTATAGAAATTTTTCATATTCATCATATTACAAATACTAAAGTCTAGGGACATGGTATGTCATTATGACAAACATTATGGTACCTAATATAAATTAAAAGTACTTAATATGTAATAAATATTGCAAAATAGTGCTAGGCCACAATAATGTGCTGCTTTCCAACATTTATGAGTTGTCGTCTAAAGACGGAAGTGAGAAAAAGGTTGAGCGATCTGACTGCAGAAGGGAGACTGATGATGGTGGAGTAAGGCTAACAATGGAGGAATCAGGAGGCTGCTTGTGGGGTAAGGCTCATATTTTTTGATTATTAACGTTATGTTCCCGAGTCCAACTTAAGGAGATAAGTGAAGGAAGTAGATGAACCGAGAGGAAATGAAAAATAATTGATGTTGCTGAGTTTTTTAAAGGAAAGAATTGAAAATAAGAGAAACGAAGAGGGAGACAACCTTCCCTCCCAACTTTCATTTCAATTTGGATGGATTTGGAGAGAAAAAAATTAAGTATTAAAAACAAAACTTAAATAAAATTATTTTTTCTCATTTCAACCGAAGAACATATAAAATATTTATTTCTTTTTCATTTCTTCACGACTCGGAAACATAAAAATACAATTTCTTTCTATTTCTCTCCGTTTTCTTTTTTTTTTCTTTGATCTTTTTTTTCTTTGCTAAAACTCGAGAACATACCGGAGAACACGATCAAAGAGATAGAGACGTGCATGAGGCGGAGGGTCCTATTTTCAATTTAATATAGTTAATTTTTATTCAAACTAAATAAAAAAATCAATAAAAGTTTATAAAAATAAATAAGTTATTTCAAAATAAAGTCAACAAATCTATGATAAAACAAAATAATCCACGATAAAAAAAAAAAACACCATAAAGATATGTGTTACAACTTACAACAGAGATTGTGGAAGGACTAAAACACATTTTTTTTTCCAAAACCAAATAACATAAAAACCACCGTAGTTTGGTCAAAATTTTAGTTTAACCATCATATTTTTTTTGTTCCATTAAAACCACTCATATTTTCAAAAAATCTCATATTGACTACTATTCATTTTATTTTATAATTTTTAAAATTATTTTTATCGAAAAAGTTTTATATCGATATTTTAAGCAAATATTTGAACTTCATTGCATTGAGAATTATACATAATGTCGTCTACATGTTAATTTTGTTTTCGTAACTACAGGTTTTTCGGCCATGTTGTGAGTACGTAGGTTGTCCAAGTGAATCCACTAAATTTTGAATGCAACGAGGGTAAAAAGTATTCCGAGTTGGCGACATACAACCATAACTTTTATTTGTTATAGTGGTGGCAATGAATCTTTTCGAAAATATGAGTGGTTTTTATGTATTTTTCTTGAAAATACGAGTGATTCTATAAAACAAAAAAAATATATATATATATATAGTATTTAAACCGGATTTTGGAAAAACTAAAATAAATTTTATGTTGTTAACTGCTTATAATAAAATAAATATACTATGGTGGCCCCTTCTAACCGGTAACCCGACCCGAACACGCATTGCTTCAAACAGATCTTAACAAAACCTTGAAATTTCATGATGCTTTGGATTTTTCCCATCGAATCGAAGATGCATTCATTTTCGAAATTCCATTGTTTTTGCGATAGATTTATTCGGGCAAAATGGACGTGGAGAAATCATCGCTGTGTAATTGCGTGATAAACTTCTTACGGAAGAGGATTACTTGTTATCGGCGTTTGAGCTGCTTCAGGAGCTCCTGGATGATGATCAAGCTATTCGCCTCAAGGAATTCGTTGCCGATCTCATTCAGTTTCCACCAGAGTCGGATTAATTCTCTTGGAGGTTGATTAATTCACTCAGATTACCTGCTACCGGCGTTTGAGCTGCTTCACGAGCTCCTGGATGATGATCAAGCTATTCGCCTCAAGGAATTCGTTGCCGATCTCACTCAGTTTCCACCAGATGAGATCTCTCGTTACTATTTGCTAAAATTGTTGATTTACTGTTATAATTGTCCTTTGTTGACTGAAACAGTTTTCATTATACGGACTTCTTTTGTTTATAAAATCATATGACATAAGTTTGGCTTGCTATAGTTTGACATTCCATAGGAGAGCCGACTTTGATCTTAAGTATCCACGATGTTAACATACACAATAACTCAATAAGCATATGCCTCTACAGGTGACTAGAGTACAAAAAAGAAAGAGGCTGCAAAGTTCATCTAGGACCAGTGGAGTGTATTGGATAGCATATTAAAAAAACTAGTAGCAAATTCATTAGGTAAGGTTCTGTTCACACAACCTGTGATAGAATTTTGGCCTTTTGGTGATTGCTATGAGATATGATGTTTTATGTTGCATTAGCATCAACTCTACATCATTTGAATGCGATATGTTAGTTTGATCGTTTTGCTAAACATTGATATCCGGGATTAAAAGTCAAATCTATATCCACATTGCTTTTGTTATCCATAACATCCTTAATCTCTATCTACTTCTATTTTCATCACATTGCCCAGGCTCCATGTTCATGTTTCTATCACTAAAAGAAATTGGTTTCTCAAAAGATGAAGCTAGAATTCTAGGACATGTAGCTAACTCTGTATTTATTGCTGATTTGGAGGTTCAAATTTGATAATACTGTATATCATTTGATGGTTGATATATTATAAGCATTTTTGTATAAGATAACTGTGTAGGTCTTATTTGTGAAGAAATGCATTCTGGAGGCTTATTTCCTTTTCCATTTTTTACATGAACTAGCTGCTGACCCACAAAGTCAGCTGGAGGAAAAAAAGCTCTAGAGGAGAAACTAGCATTCAGGGACAATGAAAAACAGTTTGGCTCAAGAAGACTTTCTGAATCTGAGGCCAGACAGGATGAACCAAGTGGTAAATGCTTAATTCATCTTTTATGTACATCTTCTAAATCAAGGGCAGGTTAGATCCAAGAAATAGCAATTTACTTCCATTGATTATGGCATCATACTTTTATTTCTTCGTATTGCAACATTGAACTTTGAAAAATCTACTCATTTATTGCAATGTCAGTTGGGTAGATTTTTCATAGTATGTCTTAATAATGAAAAACAAACTGAAAGTAAAATGCTAGAATTAGGTAGATTTTGAAAGTACTATACTTTAATAAGGAAGAAATTGGAAGTACAGTGTTTTAGCAGGAAGAAATGAAAGTAAATTTCTATGATACACAAATAAAATGAACGTACGTTGCCTTTTAAATTAGAGGTGTGTGAACTTGATATACGAAAGGTTAAATGCAAGAAATAGCAATATACTTTCATTGTTTTGTTTATTATGGCATCATACCTACCCTTCTTCCAAAAAATATAATAAGCTTTAGCAATGTCACCCAAATACACAGCAATTCTCACTGCTATACTTGGGCAGGTTTTTCAAAGTCAACTGTCTTGATAGAAAAAGTATAATGCTATGATTAGGTAGGTTTTCCAAAGTGCAGTGCCATTGATAAGAACAAAATTATGGCAGGGTATCCAAAGTACAATGCGTTAGTAAGAAATCATTTTGAAAGTACTATGTTGTAACAGAAAGACTTCACGTAGTGCTGCTTGATGCGGCTTGTGTCAGACATGACATTGCGAGCAGCCGGGCAACCAATTGGGCGGAGTCCGGGCGCTTAGAAGGATCGGGATGGATGCAGTCTGCTGCGAGCCTTACAATTCTGACCCTGTCATCTATTGGTATCGAAGCCAGAAGGAATGGATCAAACATTCCCGAGACATCCGCGTCCCGCTCCATGTCAATCTCTAGAAAGCACTTGGTGGTAGCCCATTCGGTTATAGTCATTCCTTCTTGAGGGGTTGGTACTCTTGTGCTAATAATTTCTAGCAAAACCACCCCGCAGCTGAAGATGTCAGCTTTTGTAGTGAGTTTCTTTTGACTTTTGTACTCCACAGCTATGTAGGGTTCTGTCCCCAAAACCTGTTCACAATGAAACATAGTCCTATTGCCATGAACAGCTGTACCAAAGTCAATGAGCTTCGGGATGTTGTCATTGTCAATAAGGATGTGGGTGCTCTTGATGTCCCTGTGCATCACCGGTCCCCGGTCTGCGTGATGCATGTAATCTATAACTCGCGCTACCCCTAGGGCTATGCCCATACGAGCCTCCCACCCCAACGGGTGTTGGGTACCTGCATGAGTTAACAATAACAGTATGTTATATATATATATATATATATATATATATATATATATATATATATATATATATATATATATATATATATATATATATATATATATATATATATATATATATATAAAATGTATTTTCTGTCACTCATGGTGTAAAGCTTCAAATAAAGTTCCTCCCTCAATGTATTCAAGCACAATGGCCAAGTCGCGTCCATTAGTAGACCCTCGAAACTGGATTATATTGTCATGCTCCAGCTGTTTAAGCATATTTATTTCGCGTCTGTAGTGTATGCTTGCATCTTCGTTCCAATCTTCTACATGTTTGATGGCGACAATCTGAAGTGGGAAAATAGGAAATTAAAGGGTAACTTCAAAAATTTATATATATATATATATATATATATATATATATATATATATATATATATATATATATATATATATATATATATATATATATATATATATACACACACACACACATTATATTATATTAAATTACCTCTCCGCTTGGTAGTTTTCCCCAATACACTGTCGAGGTGCGACCTTTTGCAATTATACAATTTGGGTGCCAATATCTGGTCGCCTTGGCAAGTTGCTGTAAGGTATAATCGACCGGTTGTTCCCTTGGGCGGCGAGGTTTTTGAAGTCCCAAACGATTTGGAGTGGAAAGATCCCGAGCACCTCTACTTGAAGGAGGAATCGCAGCCCGTCCAAACAAACGGCGGTGAAGAGGAGAACCTCCGGGACGAGGAGGCTGAGGACGAGGAAGTGGAGAACGAGGCTGCAGCTGAGTCTGAGGTTCAGGAGGAGGAGAACGATGCCCCGGAGGAGGAGGACCTGGATACACAAGGACAAAATGGTCATAAACTTTTAGCCATGTCCACAAAAAGAAAAGAGTCTGGTTGTTGTTTCTTTTGTTATATTTCATAACCATATCATGTTTTTTTGGAAGGAAATTCAAAAGGAGTAACAACTCGATAAGTTTTTTGTAAAAACAATGGTGTATACACACACACATCACCTAGCGGTGTCAATAAAAGTTTCAATCACATGGCATAGGGAACAACTCATTCTTGGTTCTTGGTTCTCGTAATGTTGGATACATAATGATTAACTAGGGTATTGAGAACAATTCATTCTTGAAATTATCCAAGATTGAGATCAATCTTGAAGTTTCTTGGTTCTCGTAATGTTGGATACATAATGATTAACTAGGGTATTGAGAACAACTCATTCGTGATGTTCAAGAATGATCCAAGATTATATTATCAATTAATCTTGAAGTTTCTTGATTCTCGAAATATTGGATACATGGTAATTAATGACGTAGAGACACATAATATATATTTTAAGGAATCACATGGTATAGAGAACAACTCATTATGATGTTCAAGAATGATCCAAGATTATCAAACTTGAAGTTTCTTGTTTCTCGAAAGTTTAAAAGATGATTACCTTCTTCCTGGGTTGAAGGGCTGTGAAAACAGCATGAGAACTTCTTCATAGTTGATCTCCAATGTCTGTGAATGTGAGAATCGTGAGCGAGTGTGGGAGAGAGACAAAGTTCAAAAATACGTAATATTATTATATTATAAAAAAAAAAATAACAGATTTTTGAATCAACCAGGAAGGCGGCATCCATGATGAGTACGGTACAATCCACCAAAGCGAAACAAGGGAAAAGTATAGACTTGAGTCGAAATATGGAATGGAAGAAACCGAAATATGCAAAGTTGGCCCCTATCTTATGGACATTTTACAAAGTATGTTTTTTTTTTTATCATAGTGTTTTTCTCAAAATATAATTAAATTAATTACTTTACTTCTAACAATATATTATAGTGTAAGTTTAGGGTGAGTTTTTATTATAATATTTTTTATATCTAGACAAAATTAGATAAGTGGTTCGATGCCAACCTTTTTTTGGTTTATAATGGTTTTAATTTTTTCCTTGAGTAATAGTTGTACCATTTTAAAATTATTTTGAACTTTCTTATATATCTTTTTAACTAGCTTTAATTATAAAAGAAAAAAAGATATACTTCACCAAGTTAAAAGTTAAAAGCCTCCCTTCCTCATCTTCATCCCCAACCGCCCACTTTGAGTGTAAAACTGTAAATAGCCTGACCCCGTCCCAAGGACATCGATTTTTGATTTAACACAGCCATGCCATCCTTCATGGTCCGGTTCTTTGTATCAATGGCCCCCCTCTTCTCCTTGTCCTCCTCTCCACCTACAATTGGCCGTTGCTTGGCGGGAAAACACAGCAGGTTAGATTTTTTTTTGTTTTATTTTATTGATTTCAAATCCAGAACAAGGACGTTGGTTTCATTCCAGATTTCTCCTGGATTTATTTGGTTAATGTTATATGTTTGCCTTTTGATTTCCCAGGTCCGGATACTTGCTTTTTGGTCAGTGTTCATCGATTTTTGGTATTGTAAGTTTCTTCGGATCAAACTTTCCTTTTTCATATTTCTACTTTCTTCATATCTTGGACTCTTCCAAGCATCTTCAATCTATGATTAGATTCTTGTTGTGATTGTTAATACTCTATTGGAGCTGTTTTTTTTAGGTAAAGCAGATAACTTTGAGTCTTTTGCTGGTGTGGGTTTGCTTATATATTGGATTGAAACTTGGTTTTACTCAGTCGGCTCTTGGCTAATAGAGAATTAGGGTTCTTACACTCTTTCACCTTTTAAGGTTTGGTGTCTTGAATCTGTTTTTACCTTTTGGAATGGAAGGATCAGCAAGAGGCAAACCATAGTTACCAGAAACGCGGTACGGTACAGTACGGGAAACGAGGTACGATACGGTACGGGGTTCGCGGCATTTAGTGTATCGGGTACGAGGGGGTAGGATCATTTCGGTACGGTGTACCCAGAAAGATGAAATCGGAAGTGATTTTGGATTTTGGATGTCCGATGGATATTGAAATCGAGAAGGTGTATATATAATAATCTCAAATATGAGCAATTTATAGTGCGAAATTATGATCAGGAATACTAACAATCGGCATATCGTACCTAAAATCAGAGAAATCGAAGAGTTGCTATCTCCCGCCCATACCCAAAATCCGATCGGAACGATCCAAATTGAGTTCCGGTACGGTCGTTTATGACCTCAGGAACGTTGTTGGGGTCGATTGGGATCGATTGAATGAACATCGGGGTTCGCCAAGAATTGTCGTACCGGAGCGACTCCATAGCGATTGGGTACAGCGCGATTGGGTATGCGGATCGCGGCTTATTCCGCGTTTCTGGTAACTATGAGGCAAACACTAAAAATCAACACCCCTAGACGGTAACTATATTAAGTTGAATTGATTGACGTTGACATTTTTTTTTTTTTTTAATGTATTTGAAAAGTGAAATTCAAGTTTGAAACAGAAAATCAAGGGAGTCTGCAATATTCTCTCAATACTGTTCTGGGAAGGATCACTGAATAGAGGTAGTATCTCCAACTTTCAGATAATCAAGTGTTCCTAATAATATTGTTTTTCCTTTTTGATTAAAACTAAGCAATTTTATTTGAAGTTGGTTTATTCTTCTACTCGGATACTAACCAAGATTTTGGGAAAGTAGGGTGTTTTTTTGGTCTTTTTTCTTGTAAAGATTAAGCCTTATTTGCTTTTGAGTCATGGTATTCGTTTTGGTTATATTTAAGCGGTGAGCAAATGTGTATGTATCATGTTTACTTTTATAAAGTTTGCTCATTTTGTGACCGGATTTTGAAGTCAGAATTTTCTTTTAATCTTCCTATTTATGTACATAGAATGCATCTTTGTATATATGTTAATTTAACTTTGGTTTTCAATTATTCGAATGGGTAATTTAAGGAAGAAGCATGATTTAAAAGTAGTCACTTTGAATTTTTTAACGAGGAAACTGGTTGTGTGTATTATAAAGCTGGGACATTTTTTATTAAAATTACAGCAAACTTGGAAAATAAAAGGAAATGCGAGAAATAGCAATGTACTTTATTTATCATAACATCCCACTATCATTTATTTTTATTATAAAACTCTACTTTCAATATATTTCTTATCAAGACATTGTAAGGTAAATAGTCACTTTGAATTTTATTTCTAAGTGTATGTATATGTGTTTGTGTATCTGTCTGTGACTAGTTGTATTAATGTGACTGTGTGTGTTTTGTGACTATGTCTATTTGACTTAGTTTATAATGTGACAGGATTTTGCTATAGCGATGTTTCTTGAAAATTGTTTATGTGGTGTAGATTTTGTTTCTGTAATGTTGTTTCCAAGTTTGGCCTGTAGAAAATCCGGCTTTTATGCTAATAGCATCCTACCTTAATGTTTGACTGATAGAAAATCTGGGGTTTTTTCATATGTGGACTAATAAAATCGTAATCTAAATATTTAGGATGCTTGAAAATCGATAGGTTACAGTCGGTTTATTCTGTGATTTAAACTTTAGGGCTAAATGCTAGAAAAGGACATGTACTTGAAACTATTTGTTTTTTATAGCAATTAGCATCCTACTTACATATCTTTCCATTTATTTAAAACTACACTTGGGACTATCGTTGGTTCATTTGTCAAAATATGATGCTTTGTATTTTGACTTTTTGACTAGATGTATGTGAATTGTAGATACATAGTATTTTTAAAGAAATCTAAGTGCTTTTTGGCTAAACGATGATTTGAAATATCTTGGAAACGAGTGCATATTTGGAAAAATACAAGGAATTTAGGGACAAGTTGCATTTTATTTATTTATTATAGCATCCTACTATCATTTCTTTTTATTATAAAACACTACTTTCAATTTATTTCTTATGGAGACATTGTAAGCTAAGTAGTCACTTTGAATTTTATTGACAATGTGAAAGATAAAGATGCAGGCCCACTTGATAGGGACAAAAACTGTAATTTTTCCTATTAGATACATGATGTTTGAAAAAATGACATCACTGCCTTAGTTCCACCTGAATTTGAACTTCTTATGATGCCTACTCTTTGAGTTTTTATACATTGTGTGCCTGATTTTCTTTTATAAAATGGCCAAATTTCATAATATAATAAGTATGAAAATATCATAGTTATTATATTTAATAAAGGGTAATTACGAAAAAAGCACTATATTTTGTCAATAAATCCGGTTTAACACCCATTTTTGGTAAAAATTTTCATCGAAGCCATTGTTACCTGTTAGAGTCGGTTTTGGGCGAATATTTAGCTTACGTGGCATCTTATGTGGCTAATGATTATAACCTGTTTGACCGGCTTCTTCAGGTCGTTAAAAAAAAAAAAAAAAAAATTTCAAAAATTGGTGGTTAATTAGAACAAATGAAAATTTGATGGTTAAACTGCAAAAAATGATAAAATCTAGTGCTTTTTTTTTTTAACTTGCCCTTTAATAAATTAACAAAACTATATGTCAAAAGACTAATGACAGAACATATGTTTTCGGCGAGAAACTTATACTTGCTTAATTTTTGTCACTATATTGATTAAGTACTTAACTTTTTCTATCATGTTGTTTGGTTTCTTGTAATTGTATATTCAAGTTGGGTGTTTACTAATTCAGACAGGAATGCAGGTAAAAAATTGGAATGTGCTTTGAAACTTTTCCTATTTGAGCATTGTACTTTTGGAAGGTAAATTTCAGATTGTACTTTGAAAATTTTCATATTTCAACATTGTACTTTGAAACTATTTTTATTTTAGCATTGTACTTTTAGAATTTCAGCATCCTATTATCAAATCCTAATATTTCTGCATTGTACTTTGAAAATTATCCTATTTCAGCATTGTACTATGTAAATCTTCTTATTTTAGCTTTGTACTATGGACATTTCAGCATTGTACTTTGAAAATCTTTTTATTTACACATTGTACTTTGGAAATCTTCTTTATAGGGTCTAAATCATTTTATGGAGTGTGATTTATATGTGTATTATAGCAATGCACCTTCATTTCTCTATAATAGCAAGAAATGAAACTGTGTAGTTTTAGCATCATAAGTATTCATTTTATATTTAAATCATCACGCATTTGGTTTTCGAAAATTTTACTTGTTTAAATTAAAGATGTGCAGATTCAAGATGATTTTCAGGAGTCTTTTAATTGGCCCAATTATTCCGGCCCTATATCGGTTACGTGGCAGCCCAAAAGTAATCATAAACGCAGCATCTCATCTCACTTTTTTATCTTAAATTCTTAGCCTAATGATAAAATTGCTATGATCGGGTGGATTTTTATGTTGTAATAGGATGCCATAATATCCAATCAAGAAAGATACACTGTTTTGTGTGTGTTGAGTACGTCTTTTTGCTAGTTTCCAATCTTAAATTCACAAAGTAAGTTGGTCTTTTTGCATTTAACCCTTTTTGAAAAAAACATTAATTCAAAAATAGCTATATCATGTTACTTTACACATTGCTTGTTCGCAAATCGTAAATACAAAGTATGTTACCCTTTTCCATTTAGCTATTTAAAAAAAAAAAAAAAAAGAAACATAAACTAAAGAGGAATTATACTTGAACTAATGAGCACTTACAAAGTTACAAGTTACAATACCACATGTGACATGACCTATCAAGAATAGTCACTCTGTTGAAAAGTCAACACTAAGGGTGCGTTTGGTTATGAAAAATTTTCTAGTTTTCCAAGAAAAATGAAAAGCTAGAAAACGCGTTTGGTTAATCAAATTTTCCAAAATTTTCCTAAAAAATGAAAATTTTCCGTTTTCCAAAATTACATACAACTTAGAAAACTCAAAATTATTGTTTTCCAAACTTTTCTATTTCCAAATTTTTCAAAAAATACAATACCTCCACACATATTCTACCCATCTCACCCACCACCCTACCCCACCGGTGGTGGGAGTGGGGTGGGTTAGGGGTGAGGGGTGGGAGTGGGGTGAGGGTAGGGGTGAGGGTGGGGTGGGATGGGGGTAGGGTTGGGGTGGGCCACCCCCACCACCCTACCCCACCCCACTAAAACCACTACCCGACCCCTATCCTCCATCTACCCACCCCACCCCAACCCCTATCCCACCCCACCCACCCCTACCTTTACCTTACCCCTACCCTACCCACCTCTACCAACCTCCACCCACCCCACCCACCCCTACCAACCTCCACCCCACCCACCTCCACCCACCCCTAACCACCTCCATTTTTCTGAAAATGAAAATGGAAAACAGAAAACACTTTTCCGCAACCAAACGCACCCTAAGATATTTAAGTATATCAGTGTCACAAACATTTATCAAACAAACATAATTTAAAAACAAATTATGGCATCAATTTAAGAATTGCTTTTCATCTTGCGCGTTTTTGGCCAAGAGGAAAGGAAACACGTTGTGTCAATTCACTCCTTTGTTGTTCTTGTGATACATTTGTTTTAGGCTCATTGCTTTCTTCTTCTTCCTCTGTTTCTTCAACCGCTTCACTCGTTCTTTTTCTTGGAATCACAAGCTGATAATTTGGACTGATTAACGTGTCGGAATCGGGAGGTAATGCCATTCCTGGTCCCGCTATCGACTTCGGCAACGGAATCTTATTCCGGTTCCTCGCCAATTCCAGAAGTACCTTTTAGAAAATTCATGTTGTAAGCAGAAAAAGAATGGAATATACATGAATAATACTCAAAATTAAGCCTGTTTGTTAGTGTTCAGTATGAATGGAATGGAATCAAGGTAGGAATGGAATGTAATTCACTAATTTGTTATTTGTCATTGCAAGTTATAACATCTGTACAACACCGACTGTCACGTTTCACGTTTACTTCATTGCAGTTAAACTGATGATCATTGCAGTTTTGAATTTTTTTTTTCTTGTTAATTGTTATGTTAGTAGTTATGGTTTTTTATTCATTTAGTATCTATATATTACAATATAACATACAATTTTTTTAACTGGATGATGGAGGAATTTAAAACTATATGCACTGTGTTTGGGGTTTTGTCATTAATAAATTTCATTCCATTACTACGGTTTTTTTCACCTACCAAATATCAATGGATTAATGGTTCATTCCATTCCAACAAAGCAACCAAACATGACAATGGAATGGTAATGAACCAATCCATTATCTTGTCAATTACATGACATGATTCATTCCACTTCTTTGCCATACCAAATAGACCCTAGGAATGAAAAAGAAACCTGCTTGTTTTGCACGATGGAATGGAATGGACAATTCCTTAAGGAGTGTAATTACTTCCCTTTTGTTGATTTTTGTTCCTAAGAGGGTGCTTTTTTTGTTCCATAAATGAAACAAAAAATCACAATATAACCCATTTTTATTTATGCAACTTTTAATGACAAAGTTTTTTTAAAAGGACCACTTTTATAATTAAATTATGATAAAAAAATTTCTAGGAATCAGATATAATTTTTGACAACTAGGGGTTTCATAAGTTGTTATTATGTTTAATTTTTTGTTTTTGTCAATAAAAATCCGTTAAGTATAAATAAGAAAACGTTTAGAATAGAACTAAACATATATATTGTACTTGCATATGATTTAAAAAATTCATATGAAAATTCATTCCATTCTTACATGCCAACCAAACATGATCAGGGATTGTAACAACTCATTCCATTACCTTACTTATTCCATTCCATTCCTTCGCCATTCCATTCCATCCACCCAATATGAACTCAAAAGCATATGCCAATATGAACAACTCTAAAAGCAAGATAAAATTTCAACATATCGCAAAAACAGAATCGGAATCATGATTACCTCTCGTGGAGGGGGTTGGGAGAAGCTGAAGTTGACTTTTGACTGAATAGCAAGCTTAACATCATCGGAATCAATAGTTGACTTTCCAGCATGTTCTGAGTACACCTGTGCATCGGTCAACACATCCACCACATAACGGTACCATAATTCTAGAAACTGGTGAACTACACGCGGTTCATAGTGGTCAACCCCCATTGACTTTAGCAATGTCTTCACAATCTTGGCATCACGTGGCAAGTCCTCTTCTCCATCAGCCATATTTAGGGCCTGATGTCAGCAATTTTATAAAGATTACTGATGTAGTAAAAAGGAAGGGAGAAAAACCCTAAATCTAAGTCATTCTTTCACTTATCTTTTACAGTTTTTAATTTTGATCTCTTTGGTTGATGGTGGATCACATCAATGTGATCACATAGAATTAACAACTTCCTTAAATTACCAAAAGCCCTAATTTCTGCGAAATCATAAAATCTTTAACCGTAATTCATAGAATATCGAAACTGAAATAACGAAAGCCCTAAATTCTCTAATATATAAAAAGTTTCAGCATTTATACCATGAAATCAAACAGCTTAGCAATGTATATGTATGTAAATCTTGATCTCACAGTGAAACTCCACAACCAGGTAATTACTCTATAAGATTCGATGACATGTTTAAGATAGAGACATAGAAGATCCTGTAAATCTTGATCTAACAGTGAACCTCCACACCCAGGTAGTTGAAGGAGGTGATGACATGGAAGAAAGAAGAAAGAAAGAATAAAAAACAAACTGCAGACAATCGATATCTTACCCTTTTGCTTTAGCGATGACAGGAAGGCGAAGACAGCTCGGCGATGGAAAGCCTAAGGGCTTGGGCGTCGGTGGCAACGGTGGCCGGTGGCGTCGTTGGCCGGACAACTACCCTCGACGACGATCGACGAAGACGAAGGAGGTTGGTCGAACTTCGAAGAGAGTCAGAGACGGAGTGAGGGTCAGGAGGGGGAAATCGTGAAGTGAAAACTGTGAATTGATTTTGGGGATACGCTTCTTTACCGTTTAGTCCTATAGAAACCCTAGCCAAAATTCATATTTTCAAGAGTAAATTATAGTTTTGGTCCGTGTAGTTTGCAGTATGCATTTTTTTTTACAGGTTTGGTCCATGAAGGTGTTACCGTTAATAATTTTTTGTTAAATGAAGGTAAAATGACGAAATTACCATTTTATTTTTTAGTTCATTTTTTTCTAAAAACACATACTCTCTCTCTCTCTCTCTCTCTCTCTCTCTCTCTCTCTCTCTCTCTCTCTCTCTCTCTCTCTCTCTCTCTCTGTGAACCCTTCCTCTCTCTCTCTCTCTCTCTCTCTCTCTCTCTCTCTCTCACCGTTCAAGAATTCAACCGTCTACAAAACACCTCTGAACATCGACTTTATTGACTCTGTTTCGTTCTTTACGATGTGGTAGAGCCATTGAGATTGATGGATTTCAGAGATTAGAGAAGTAAAGAGGTAATAAACAAGAAAAAGAGCCAAAAAGCATAGAGTCAAATCATTAAAGAAAAAGTATTTAAAACCGAAAGTGCACTATGGACTAGAATTTGAAGATACCTTCTTGGGATTTCACTGAATTCGAAGAAGGAACAATTCTTAACATTGATTCAGCTAGTGGGGGAGTAGTTATGGAGGGCAGATGATTAAAGGGAATTTAAAGCTTAACCAAGTAATTGATTCAGGTAACGAGTCGAAGGCCACATCGAGTATCCAAAAAACATGGTCTCTCCGGTTGGGTACGAAAAAAGTTTTCTATATCCTTCTTTTGGTAAGGCAGAATGATCCCTATGTATCCAAAAAAACATGGGCAAGCTAAATTATCATGTGTACGCTATCCATACAACGTTGCATAAGTAGGAAAGTCACTAACAATCTATAAAGGACCGCTCCCATCTAAAAATTATCCCATCGACGGGAATCATAAGTTTCAATGCCATAAATATAAAACATTTTTAGCTTGTATACTAAGGGTTGTAGAAAAACATCAAAATTTTGTTTGGGACTCTTCCACTTAATAATGATTAAAGGAAGTTGGATGTATTGATGTTTGAAAGCCACTAAGGAGGTATGTTGTAAACCTGATAAATGCCGACCAACAAGAATAGGGACATCCATTTGAATGTTTCAGACTGAACCCATCGGTACACAACCTGAGATGAACATTATGTGTATCTTTTGCAAAATTAGGAAATGTCATGTCCAAATGATTCCAAGCTTAACCTTGACTAGGATGTATCATCTATGTTGGATTTGCTACATGATCTGACTACCAAGTCAAAATTCTTGGGCATCTTCCTTAAGTAGAATAGCCTTTGAAGCCTCGGTCCAATTGACATGTACCCCTTAACCAAATTGGGGACCTTTTTCCTAGTTTTCTTGTATATACTTTCATTACATACTACACCAACGATCCATATTAGCAAATTGTTCCCAGATAACACGCAATCGCTTTTACACACATGAATCCATTGTGAAGGCAACTATAATGACTTCAACATTTTCTTGGTCTTGTGGAAGTAGTTAGGAGGTTTCTCGCTAGTTGGTACAATGTCTTTAATCATCAGAAGCAGTCTATAAAATATCGAGTTTGAAACATTACATTGTTTTCTAGTTGAACAATCTGGTGGTGATGGAAATTGTTAAAGCTTTATTAGACCCGCCCTATAATGGCCCACTCACTTTCTTCACCATATTATAAAAAGTATGAGCTTATTGATTTGGGTCTTGCGACATTTATTGATAATAAAAAGACTTAAGTTAGTCCTTGCTTTCGATAACCATCTGCTCGTATCTAGAATGATCACATACATCGTTATCAGCGTCTTGAGAAGTTTCAGGGTTTGATGGATTTACACATTGATGTATTTCTTGCATTAAACATAATTCTCCATGTCCATACCATTCCCAATACTTTTTCATGAATCCATTGCTATGTAGATGGTTTCTAACCATTGTTCTCATCTTGAAAAAATCAATGATTTTTTCATTTCCCACACGGACATCTAATTTCCAAAACC
The DNA here is from genome assembly GCA_023525715.1 of Cichorium intybus. NCBI lineage: Eukaryota > Viridiplantae > Streptophyta > Magnoliopsida > Asterales > Asteraceae > Cichorium > Cichorium intybus. The sequence continues at coordinate 128,821,010 of CM042011.1, read as the reverse complement.
TCTATCCCACTTCAATACTATGTTAGATGTTTGTTGTGTTGATGTAAGCAAATTCCAAAAAATAATAGATATAGTAATGAAATTACAGATTGAAACGACCATCACTAGTAAGTTTCTTGATATACATCCATTCTCTATTAGACGACATTTCATTCTCATTCTCTTTCTCTGTAATACCAGGAAGCAGGTTTACATTCCTTATCAACTTGTAATAACATGTTGATGGCATTAAAGGGGTTTTAAATTATTCATGGGAGTTCTTGATGAAAAAGTACCAAAAATATTAAGTGAAGAACGAACCAAATCTTGGGATTTTGGGTGTTAAGTTGTCATGTTGGTGTTTAAATGTCCATATTATGATTTAATATGGAGTTTGGTTGCTAAGTTTGGAATTATAGGTCAAAATGTGGAAAATGGTGAAAATGTACAAGTAATCACTTATCATACACATTAGCGTCGCTAATGTCTAAGATTAGAGCCGCTAATATCATTAGCGTCGCTAATGTCTAATATTAGCACTGCTAATATCGTCCTGATAGACTCCCACTTAAAGCTTGTGAATTAGCCATTTGGGATTTATTTCTTAAAAACATAAGGTTTGAGAGCAGGGGGTTTCTGTTGAAAATACGATAACTGATCTCCACGAATAAGGGTTTTTAAGCCGATTACTGTGTGACAGATATGTATTTTAGCTATAATATGCGGAATAAATAAGAGTTGCGGAATAAATATAAACTAAAATTAAATAACTGAAAGCTGTAAATAAATAAAATAAAGCGGTAAATTTAATCTAGATAATATTTAAATGGACAGAAAGCGGTAAATAAAATAAATGTTAGAAGTTAGAGGTTAGATGTAATAAACGCCATTATCAACGATAAAGTGTTTTTACAATAAATAAAAGGTTAGAAGTTAGAAGTTAGAAGTTAGATGTCTCGGTTAAATACAGTCCACATATGTTTTCGTTGTCAAGGTTCAATTCGGATGTATTGGATATTTGGTACAGTTGATTTATAACAGTTTAAATAAATCAATAACGACACAGATAATTTCAAAAGAACTTATCGATAGCTGAGGAAGATGGTGTTTTCTTTGAAGCGTCGATTCTTGTTCTTTACGGTAGGATGAGGTTTGGTAGTTTTTGGTGTTTGGTGAAATGGGTTTTTGGTTTCGGTTTAATTGAGATGCACGGGGTTTTTGTGGTTTAGTTTTCGTGGTGTATGTATTTGGTAGAGGGTGTGTAGGTTTTGTAGTTTGGTATTCGGGTTGAGGTTGTTTAGAGGTTTGAAGTTTGGTGTCGGGTAGAGGTTTTGTTTTTGGTGTAGGGTAGAGGTTTTGTTTGGTGTCGGGTAGAGGTTTTGTATGGTGTTGGGTAGAGGTTTTGTTTGGTGTCGGGTAGAGTATGGGTGTAGCGGTTTTGTTTGGTGTTTGTTTGGACGTAGATTTTCTTTGGTTGAAAAGAGTTTTCTAGAGAGTTTTGGCAGGTTTTTTGCTCTTTGGACGTGGGGTAATCTTGATGTATTGGTGCTTGAATGGGTATGGTGTGGTGTAAGGTTTTTTTTTGCACAAGAATGGCAAGAGGTGAGCTTCTTATTTATAGTTGCTGAGAACAGGGTTCGCGTCGCGACCATCTAGCCGTCGCGTCGCGAGGGTGCGTTTGTCGTGTTGCTTTTGGTCGGCCACTGGTTAGTGCGTTGTGTTAGTAGCCTCGCGATTGAAAAGTTGGTGTTGTCGCGTTGAAGGCTTCGTGTCGCTGACATACGCAGCAGTCGTCGTGCGGTCAAAAATAAAAGAAATACCTAACACACACTAGTATAGCGGTAGTCAGGGTCGATCCACAGGAGCTTCGTGGTTAGACTAGATGAGAGATTACCAACTAATAGTGTCACAGCTATAGTCGGAGGATCTGGTTTCTATTTTCCTATCACTAGCAAATGAGACAATGCTCAAACACTCAAGCCAAGCTAAGCTATGTCCAAATGACCTAGTCACTTTCTGAAATCAGAAGTACATCTCTGACTCAGAAGCAATCAAAGGCATCCAAACTAGCCAAACCAAGCAAAGCATAAACTACCACTAGTTACAGTCCTATTGAATAGTTACTAGCCAAGGTTTAATGCTTACCAAATAACCTAATTAGCTATTGAATTCAACCAAGGAAAACAGTCCCAATAAGGGCCAAACACAATTCAAAAACAAAATCAATCAAACAAACCGAACACATATACTCAAAACACCGAAAAGCTAAGATTAAAAGTAACCAAATGCTTTTCATTCACCAAAAGGAATTCCAAATACAAAAATCAGTAACCAAATGTTTCTAAAACAGAAACCTAATTGCTCAAAGTCAGTGGTTGTCACTCCCAAAGACTTTAGCTACTAAACTACTTTCTACTAAAAAGGAAATTAAATCAAAAAACATAAAATACCAATTATGAGCTTGCTGAAATGGAATCCTGGAGTCAAAGAGCTTCTAGGTCGATCTTACACCCGGTTCTTTGCTAGGGTTTTCGGCTGGAAATGCATCTATTTATACTTGCAAATTTCCCGCAACCGCGCCGTGCATAAATGAAATCCGCAGCGCGCGTACTTATCTTTCCCCGTTTCTTCAGAATTTAAATGTGTTCCACCGCCTTAAGCCCGCGTCGCGCATAGTTAACATCTGCGGCGCGCGTACGACTTCTCTTGATTTTCCATTCTTTCCATACTTTTTCCTTTTGTACACCTTTAGTCCCTGTTTTTACTCTTTTTCTCCAGACAAGTCCTGGCACGAAAAGTGAGGATACCCAGACATATTTGATATAATTTTATCAAGAACAGGGCTCAACAACGCCTAAAATACTTGATATCACTAGGCGTTGTCAAACACCCCACACTTGTGCCTTGCTTGTCCCCAAGCAAGAGAGTTTTTAACAAATTATAATAGAGAATCAAACAATTTTTGACTGTGTTTAGTTTCAAAGTTTATTGCTCTTTGAGTTAGAAGGGAATAGTTCGTGAAAACATAATTGAGTTGTTCTTTGGAATTCATGGCTTTCTAAAGAACCCTTGATTACAAACTTTCTGTCCACAATGAAGTGTACTTACTCGTTCAGATTCTAAAGGCCATTAAGGAATTGTCCATGACTTTCGATGTTGTCCGTGTAGCGAGCTTTCAGAAATATCATCCCAGACCAGACGATCTTAGGTGATAAGGTGCATAAGGCCCACCCATTTTAGACCTACCGGCTCGAACAACAAAGGCCACTGACTGACTTTTCCTTCCTAAATTCCAATCCTAAAACAGCTCAATCTTCTAAACTCGTAAAACTCAACTTATTTGACTAACTAATAGCATGATCACAACTAAACAGTATTTCTTGAAAAATACTAGTGCTATCACAATCACAAACCATTCATTTCAAAATTGCAATTTATTAAAAAATTTTGAAAAGTTGCTAAAATTTTGAAAAATCGATCATTTCTGCAAAAAATTTCAAAAATTCTCTTTCGACCGTCCACACCCCACACTTAAAATCGTACAACGTCCCCGTTGTACAAAAATTATTTCAAAGCAAGGGAGAAAGAGTTACCCCTTTTTGGACGATGGACTGCTTGGTGCTCAATATCACAGGTATAATGCGTACAAATGGATCCTTGAGTTCGTATTCTGGAGTTGTAGCGCTACAGTGAACACGCCGGTGGTCGAGACAAGTGGAGGGGGCACGGTGACCCCACACTTGTCTGAGACAACTCCCTCTCAGATTGGTATATCATGCATCACTTAACAAATAAATTAAAAACATACATGACAGAAATAAAATATACAAATATACAAATAGAAGTGTATGTGTTGCGGATGACCGCGGCGCGTAATTGGAGGATGCGCGTCGCGGTAATTTCAGCAGATTATCCAAATTTCAAATCTCACAAGAAACAATTCAACACACAAAAATCATTGTTTTATTATTGAAATCTAATGCCTGCAGGAGGCTTATTATCCTAACAATTTCCAAAAAATTGAACTGTGCAACTAATCCTATCAAAATGTAAATCCAAAAGAAAATGTACTAAAAATCAAGCCTAATTACATCCAACCCATCAGCTATGTGCTGTATCGTCGTACTCATCTTCTTCTTCTGGGTCTTCTTCCATAGGCTCCTCTTCATCCTCCATAATTGTCGGTTGGGGTCGTGGCGGAACACACTTATTTTTGGCCATCAATGCAATCATGCAGTCTGCTAGCCAGAGGAGTTGCTTTTGTGTATTTTCGGTTCGTTTATCCACCTCACGAGCTGCGTACAACTGGATTTGATGTTCCTGCTCGTATGTGTCCATTGCTTCCTTTAATGCTTTTACCTCGTCCGCCAGAAAGCGGGATTCCATAGTAGCGGGGGATAGACTGCGCGGTAAACCGTTAGCTGCTTTTGACCTTTTTCGAGAAGTCGTCGGCTCGGACCGAAGCGCCGGGAAGGGCATACGGTCAACAGACGGGATGCCATTGTCCACATATATCACCTCCCGCGAGGAGGTCACGGGCGGACAGAAGATAATAGGAGGGATAACCTCCAATCCATCAGTGGTGTACTCGGAGATGAGTCCGTATGACTCGGCTAATCTGGTGACAATATGGCCTCCCCCAAATGCGGTCATCATCATCGGGGCATCCGTAATTTCCTTGAAGTAGTCAGCGATGAAGTAAGGAATGTTGCAGGTTTCCAACATTCGTGTCACTGACCACATCAGATGTAGCTCCCGAGGCAACACTTTCTCTTCATCTGCACGTGGCCAAAGCATAGTGGTGATCAATCGATGCAACATGCGGTGAGATGGCAGATGCATGTAGCACTCCCGGACCGTGTTCTCGTGGTACCGGGTGGAAGCTATCGTGACCCAATAATCAGCTGGGGAAAAAGAATCCCCCATGGTTCGGCTGGCATGCCTGTGAAACACCCTGAATGCTGGCGAGTCCGACTCCTCCTCGGTGTATAGCCCGATGCGGTACCCAAATTCCCGCAAGGTACAACTACGGTCGTGATTTCCCAGACGAAATCTCACAGTCTCCTCGGTGTCCATCCCCTTCTGTTTGTGGTCAAAATAGTAGCTAGCAAGGAATTGGAGGTATACTTCACGGTAAACAGGTTCGTTCATGTTAGTTGCATTTTCTAACGCCCGGCAGGTATACGTTAGTTCTCCATCTTCATAACCTTCTTGCATCAACCAGTCTTTCAGATGGTCCCAAATTCCCTACTCCTTAGCCATGTCCCAATTGACCCTGCGGCTCGGCAGTACCCTTTTATTTTTGCACAGGCCCCGATGATTAAAGAAGCTAGCCGCGCGAACCCGGTCAATCTGTGTAGTAACAGAGTTCCAATCGATGGTTTCAGAGCTACCTGAAGAAGACATTGTGCCTGCAAAAATCACAAAATTCGACAATTACTGCACTGTTTTAACGTTCGTCGCGGCGCGCACATAACAACCCGCGACGCGCTAGATGAATATTCATACTCCGCGTCGCGGACTGCACATGGCACGGCGCGGCGAACGATTTCAGTCAATAATGTTTAGCAATCTGTCAATTTAGGTTCAATTTTTCTGTTCAAATACTTGGGTTTTATGGAATGTACTTCTTTAATCCTAATTCAACGATCAATTTCAACAATTGGGTACAACATTGCAATTTACAGGATCATCTAGTGAGTTTCAAGACTTCTAAAACTAAGAGGAGGAGAGTAGATGCTTACTTGAATTTCTTGCGAAGGAAAGATGAATGCAGACGTCGGGTTGATTGAGAGTTTGAGACACAGTGAGAAGAATCGCAATTTACGTAATTTATTTAAATGTAGTGGGGAAATTTGAATGTCTTTCAAAAGCTCTGTTTTCGTGATTATCTTTAATTTCAAATTAAGATAAGACCGCGACGCGGGAAGCTTCTATCCGCGTCGCGTATAAAATCTGATTTTAATGTAATCGTGAAAACTCAACACGCGCGGCGCGGGTCTAAAGATCCCGCGTCGCGGTATTATAAAATTACCAATATGACCCCACACTTGCCTTTTTCTCACCGTGATAAAAAAGAATGCAATAAAAATGTACAAATGGCGATCGGGTTGCCTCCCGACAAGCGCTAAGTTTAACGTCTTCAGCCAGACGTACACTTACCTGCTTACGTAGTATACGTTGGAATTTCTGCTATGAACTTGACTGTCTCTACCTCTAATTTCTGGAATATGCCTGTAGTAATGTATGGTTTGAGTCTATGGCCATTGACTTTAAATGGTTGCCCACCTTTTAAGTCCTGGATTTCGACTGCACCATAATCTGTAGTGCCGATTACTTTGTAAGGACCATTCCACTTGCTTCTCAGTTTCCCGGGGAACATCTTCAGTCTTGAGTTATACAGCCAAAATTTTTGCCCGACTTCAAAGACTTTCAGTCGTAGTTTTGCGTCATGATATCGCTTTATCTTTGATTTATAAGTGGCTGCATTCTCATATGCTTCATCTCGTAATTCTTCTAACTCAGACAACTGAAGTTTTCTTTCCTTCCCAGCAGCAGTGTAGTCCATGTTGACTTTCTTGACTGCCCATAAGGCACGATTGGCGATTTCCACTGGTAGATGACATCCTTTTCCATAAACCAACCGATATGGAGTAGTCCCGATTGGTGTTTTGTACGCAGTTCGATATGCCCACAGTGCGTCATCTAGCCTTAGCGACCAATCCTTTCTATCCGTCTTGACAGTCTTTTGAAGGATCTCTTTGATTTGCCTATTGGATACTTCGACTTGGCCACTGGTCTGTGGGTGATAAGGTGTTGCAATGCGATGATTCACCCCATAATGTTTTAGTAGTCTTCCGAATTTGAAGTTCTTGAAATGCGATCCTCCGTCACTTATGATTACCCTTGGGACTCCATGCCTGGTGAAGATATTTTTCTTCACAAATTTACAAACCACGTGATGGTCATTTGTACGAGTTGCTTCGGCCTCAATCTATTTTGAGATAATCTACTGCCACCAAAATGTAGACATATCCATGTGATGTGGGGAATGGACCCATAAAATCGATTCCCCAGACATCAAAAATGTCTACTACCAGGATCGGATTCAAGGGCATTTGATCCTTTTTCGATATATTCCCTAGTTGCTGGCAATTAATGCACTCCTTGGCAGTCCTATGCGAATCCCGAAAGATAGTCGGCCAGTATAGTCCAGCTTCAAGAACTTTGTACCCAGTTTTCCTTCCACTGAAATGTCCTCCACATGCTGATGCATGACAGAGATCCAACACTTCACCAATTTCGTTGTCTGGCACACATCGACGAATTATCTGGTCCTCTCCTACCTTAAAAAGGTCTGGATCGTCCCAAATGAATCTCTTTGCGTATGTGCGAAATTGCTTCTGCCTTTGTTTCGTCCAATGTTTTGGTATTGCTCCTGTGGCTAGAAAATTTACATAGTTTGCATACCATGGAGCTCCGTTAACCTCTAACAACTGCTCGTCAGGAAATGAGTCTTGAATTCCTGCTTCCAATCCTTCATATGGTAATCTAGAAAGGTGATCTGCCACTACATTCTCAGCTCCCTTCTTGTCTTTGATGGCCACGTCAAATTCTTGCAACAGGAGTATCCACCTAATTAAGCGAGGTTTAGACTCCTTCTTTGTGATCAGATGTCGAACAGCACTGTGGTCAGTGTAGACCACTACCTTAGATCCCCAGATATAAGATCGAAATTTATCTAGAGCAAATACTACAGCAAGCAATTCTTTTTCAGTAGTCGTGTAATTTAATTGCGCTTCAGAAAAAGTTTTACTAGCATAACAGATAACAACAGGTTTCCTGTCGACTTTTTGCCCTAGTACTGCACCAGCAGCATAATCGCTAGCATCACACATTATCTCAAAAGGTTGCGTCCAGTCGGGCGGCTTCAGAATGGGAGCCTCAACCAGTTTATTTTTGAGAATATTGAATGCTTTTACACATTCTTCGTCAAAAATAAATGGTGCGTCCTTCAAAAGAAGACCACAGAGGGGCTTAGAGATAGCACTAAAATCTTTAATGAATCTACGATAAAACCCTGCATGCCCCAAGAATGATCTAACCCCTTTTACTGATGTTGGAGGCGGCAATGTGGATATGACTTTAACTTTAGCGCGATCGACTTCAAATCCTCTTTCAGAGACCACATGTCCCAAGACTATTCCTTCTCGTACCATAAAATGGCTTTTCTCCCAGGAAAGAACCAGGTTTGTTTCCACACATCTTTTCAGCACCTTTTCCAATTGATCTAAGCAAGTTTCAAATGTAGGTCCAAAAATTGAGAAATCATCCATGAAGATTTCTAAAGCTTCACCAATCATGTCAGAAAAGATTGCCATCATACATCGTTGAAATGTTGCAGGCGCATTACACAATCCAAATGGCATTCTGTGAAAGGCGAAAGTACCGTAAGGACAAGTGAACGTTGTCTTTGCCTGATCTTCTGGATGAATGGCGATTTGATTATACCCAGAATATCCATCCAAAAAACAGTAGTACTTTTGTCCTGCTAACTTCTCCACGATTTGATCGATAAAAGGTAATGGGAAATGATCCTTGGATGTGGCGGCATTAAGTTTCCGATAATCAATACATACTCGCCATCCGGTTACAGGTCTTGTGGATATCTTGTCACCATCCTTTGTGTCTACTACAGTGATTCCTGACTTTTTTGGTACAGTTTGTGTTGGGCTAACCCATTCACTGTCAGAAATAGGGTAAATGATTCCTGCGTCCAACCATTTAAGAACCTCCTTTTTGACAACTTCCTTTAAATTAGGATTCAACCTTCTTTGCGTATCCCGGGCAGGTTTAGCTCCTTCTTCTGTGATAATGCGATGCATGCACATAGTTGGACTAATTCCTTTTAGGTCTGCAATTGTCCAGCCGATAGCCTCCTTATGTTTGGACAATACTCTGAGCAATCCTGTCTCTTGTTCCTCTGTTAGGTTGGCTGCCACGATTACCGGTAAAGTATCTTTCTCTCCTAGAAAGGCATACTTTAAATGTTCTGGTAGAGGTTTTAGATCCAACTTTGGCGGTTCTTGTAAAGAGGGCTTTAATGTCTTTGGAATCTCTGCTGGTAACTTCTCTATATGTGCACATTCTTCAGATATGAATCCTTTCTCTTCTTTTTGTGTCTCTTTTCCTCCAACAATTGCTTCCTCCTGAGTTTCTATTTCCTCTTCCTTAAGTACCTCTGGAGTGTAATGCTGCACAAGCTCGTCTATAATGTCTACTTGATAGCATTCCTCTTCTTCCATGTTACTTCCTTTGGGATCAACATTGAAAATGTTGATCTTAGCTTGTCGGTGTCCAAAAGATATTCCCATTTCTCCAGTACGACAAGCAATATTTGCATTAGCCGTGGCCAAAAACGGCCGCCCTAGAATAATTGTAGGCTGCTCTCCATTCATCGCTTGACGGGTATCTAAAACAAGAAAATCTGCTGGGTAGTAAAATTCTCCTGCCCTGATGATAACATCGACTAACATGCCTCTGGGAACCTTGGTGGACTTGTCAGCCAACTGCAGAATCACGTCAGTAGATCTCATTGCACCAAACTCATACTTGTCAAATAACTGCCCAGGCAATATATTCACACTTGCACCTAAATCTAAAAGAGCCCTTTTAATGTGTACATTGCCTAAATCTACTGAAATGAGAGGAACTCCTGGATCTTTCAACTTTGGAGGAAGCGCATCCATGAGGATGGAGCTTACATTCTCAGGTAAGCTAATCATCTTAGGCAAGTGGGACAGAATATGTTTCTTGTGTATACACATGTCCTTGAGAAATTTAGCATATGCGGGAACTTCCTTTATAAGTTTGACTAAAGGAATGTTAACTTTAATTTGGCTAAACAATTCCCACATGTCTTCAGCTTGTGGTCCCTTTTTTCCATATGGTCCTTTCTCCGGCTTTTCCAAAGCTGTCGGAAAAGGAACTGTTCCACTTGATTCTCCTTTTTCCCATGTACTCGTCTGCTTCGTCTTCTGTACTTGTTCCTCTTTATCCTTTCTCTTCTTTCTTTCCAATTCTTCTTTTTCATCAAAGACTATTTCTATATCACTCTCATCATCATCTGCAACCGGAGCTGCAACCTTGTTGTCTACTTTCTTCCCACTCCTAAGTGTGATGACTTCATTAACTTGCATTTTTGGTGACTGCTCTTGCTCCCTCACTTGTGTTTCTTTCATTTTGACAAGTGATTCTCCTAATTTAGAAATTGCTTCCGAATTAGACTTCTCTACTTCTTGGAGTTGTACTAACAATCCAAAAATTTCTTGCAAACCAATGTTCGTACTTCCTGATAAAGATGGAGATTGCACCTATTGCTGCCTTATAGGTGGTTGTCTCGATTCTCGTTGCTGATTACTTCGAAAAGGCCTTGGTGTGTTGTGAAATCGACCATATCCATGCACTTGACTTATTTCCTCATGAGTCATTGAGCACTCATTATGATCGTGTCCTACTTTTCCACATGTATTGCAGATACTCTGCCCATGCAACACGTATGCTCCTTTTTCCTGTTGAAATCTCTCGAGCATCTGATTGAACCTTTTTGTAACAGCAGTGAGCTCCTTTTGAATTTCAGCTTTCCATTTGTTCTCTACTTCGACGTTTGCTACATATACAGTCTTATCCTTCATCGACCCACTGACTTTTGATCCTAAACTCAGCTGCTCCAAAAATCTCCAGGCATCATCTGGCTCTTGCCACATAAATGTCCCGCTTGATGAGGCATTTATCATGACCTGGTGTGTTTCATTAACTCCTTCGAAAAATAATTTGACCAGCTGCCACTTAGGAACTTCATGATGTGGACAGGATCGCAACAGCTCTTTTAGTCTGTCAAATGCTTCATGAAAAGCCTCTCCAGGCTTTTGCTGGAAATCTTGTATCGCTCGTCTAATCTCCGTGGTTTTACTGACTGGATAGAATTCTTGCAAAAACTTCGCCTTGAGTTGTTCCCAACTAGTAATACTATTTGATGATAAGGATGTAAACCAATACTTGGCTTTATCCTTAAGGGTGAACGGAAACAATCTAAGCCTAAAAACATCTCTATCAGTATTCCTAGGAGTATTGGCGTTGGCAATTGCTAAGAATTCATATAAATGGTTATAAGGGTCGTCAGTCTCGTATCCCCTAAACTGAGTCAATATTCCTAATAACTGAGGTTTGATTTCTACTTGCGAGTCAATGTTATCAGGAATATAGATTGGCGACGAGTCATCATATTCCCTAGGTTGGAAATGTGATGCAACCGATTGCCGTCTCGGTTGTGCAAAATGTAAAGGTTGAGCGGGGTTACCGTAAGGATGATCATTGTACTCCCGCTGACCTGGTGGTGGATATTGTGCTGTTCTTCTGAGAGGTCCCCGACCTCGGTTCCATTGAGGTTGCGGTGCTGGTGGCACCCATCCTTCATCTTCCTCGTCATACACTTCCTCCGTCTCTGGGTATTGGTATTGCGGTTGAGGCGGTTGTTGGAAATGTATACGTTGTGTTGGTTGGTATGTGGGTTGAGGTTTAAATAGGACTGGTTGTGGTTGAGATGTTGGTGTCTGCTGTCTAGGAGCTGGGGTGCCATCTCGGGTCGGCTCTCCCCAAGACATAGCAGATGTAAAGGGATTGGTGGATTATGGTTGAGAAGCGGGTGTAAATGGTGGAATAGATGGCGGAGTGCATGATGGTATGGGTGCAGGGGCTGAAACTGCACCACCAGACACACTCGAACTTCCAAATTGGAATTCTGATAATGGGGGAATAGAAAACCTCCCCGTTGCCTCTCCTGACGGATCCTGGGCAACACTAACCGGACTACTGCTAACTTGACTATAATTCATGATGCTTAAACGCCTACGGGCACGGAGTTTGCGCGTAGTACGCTCAATTTCAGAATCAAACTGCAATGGGGATAATTGCTTTCCCCTGCGGGTACGCATGCACTAGTGCAACACGCCCATAAAAATCAAAAACCAAACTTACCCAAAATGAAATTTCAAAAAGCAAGAAACAGTTCCTACTACTCACCTAACCTAAGCTCACAGCTCCCCGTCAACGGCGCCAAAATTTGACATACGCAGCGGTCGTCGTGCGGTCAAAAATAAAAGAAATACCTAACACACACTAGTATAGCGGTAGTCAGGGTCGATCCACAGGAGCTTCGTGGTTAGACTAGATGAGAGATTACCAACTAATAGTGTCACAACTATAGTCGGAGGATCTGGTTTCTATTTTCCTATCACTAGCAAATGAGACAATGCTCAAACACTCAAGCCAAGCTAAGCTATGTCCAAATGACCTAGTCACTTTCTGAAATCAGAAGTACATCTCTGACTCAGAAGCAATCAAAGGCATCCAAACTAGCCAAACCAAGCAAAGCATAAACTACCACTAGTTACAGTCCTATTGAATAGTTACTAGCCAAGGTTTAATGCTTACCAAATAACCTAATTAGCTACTGAATTCAACCAAGGAAAACAGTCCCAATAAGGGCCAAACACAATTCAAAAACACAATCAATCAAACAAACCGAACACATATACTCAAAACACCGAAAAGCTAAGATTAAAAGTAACCAAATGCTTTTCATTCACCAAAAGGAATTCCAAATACAAAAATCAGTAACCAAATGTTTCTAAAACAGAAACCTAATTGCTCAAAGTCAGTGGTTGTCACTCCCAAAGACTTTAGCTACTAAACTACTTTCTACTAAAAAGGAAATTAAATCAAAAAACATAAAATACCAATTATGAGCTTGCTGAAATGGAATCCTGGAGTCAAAGAGCTTCTAGGTCGATCTTACACCCGGTTCTTTGCTAGGGTTTTCGGCTGGAAATGCATCTATTTATACTTGCAAATTTCCCGCAACCGCGCCGCGCATAAATGAAATCCGCGGCGCGCGTACTTATCTTTCCCCGTTTCTTCGGAATTTAAATGTGTTCCACCGCCTTAAGCCCGCGTCGCGCATAGTTAACATCCGCGGCGCGCGTACGACTTCTCTTGATTTTCCATTCTTTTCATACTTTTTCCTTTTGTACACCTTTAGTCCCTGTTTTTACTCTTTTTCTCCAGACAAGTCCTGGCACGAAAAGTGAGGATACCCAGACATATTTGATATAATTTTATCAAGAACAGGGCTCAACAACGCCTAAAATACTTGATATCACTAGGCGTTGTCAGTCGCGACCAGGAGTCCCGTCGCGTCGCGATTGCTGTAACAATCTGGACTTTTGTGTTTGCTCTTCTTCACGTCGCGACCATGGTGTCCGTCGCGTCGTGATTGCTGTAGCTGGGTGACATTTTTGCATTTTGCTCTTTGGTTCATAGCATCACTTCCTCAGGTTTGGTTGTTTTCTCAAAGTTTCTTGGGTCTTGATTCATTCTTGTTTTTGATCTCGAGTCCATGCAACCTGAAATAAACTGATAATATTTGTCAGATAAAATAAAAACAGTTCATCTTATTTCAGTGATGGTCACATACAAAAATATTATTTTCAACAATTTCCCCCTATGTGATCATTACTGAAATAAGAACAGATTAAAAGGTAAGGTTGAAAATTCTTGAAATTTGGATAAAACATTTATAAAACCATATCACTTGTTTTGAAAAAGTGTGACTAGATTTTACTTATGTTTTGAAAAATGTTTGTCAAGAATATTTGTTTCTAAATCAAGGTTTCATGTTCAGTTATCAAAAGGTTTTTGTATATGTATTTTCATAATATTCCTTAAGATTTTATAGCATTTATAAAGACGACAAGTGATCTTTATAGGTCGATTCAGATGAACGCTCATAGGTATAGCTCACACTTGACTGAGGTGTTTGTTTGTTCTGGATGCAGAACTGGTGTATAATCACTAAAGATGAGTGATATCTCTGAGTTTGAAGGTGTTGACTTATGCTTAATGTGGATTTATACCTATATACTTTAGTCACTTGGTCTTCATATTAGATAATCAATCACATAAGATTGGTTTCGGCATTACTCAGAGGGTTTCTTCATTCATGCCATTGATGTTCACTCTCTCTCCGTCGGGAAATACATGTAGAGGGGTTTAAAAATTTTCATAGTGCAGTTTGCAACTAAGAATATTCAATTATGAAGGCTACAGTATCCCGGTAAATCTTCGGTTTTGAAGAGCTATATTTGATGGAGCATTTGAGAATCCGTTTGTTTGTAAATTTTGAGAGATGTCTGTCTTGATGGATTGTTGTTGTAAATCTTTCTTTTCTTTGGTGAAGTGTTCACCTTTGTATTTATCTTTTCTTGATTTGTGTGAATACACATTGTATAAAAGATATCTGATGTGGTTACCAATTGTGATTTGTTGACAGCATTTGTTGAAGATGGCTTTGCACTTTGAGATTTGATTTTCATGTTTTCTTCTGGTTTTCTTGGATATGACTTGTCGTTTCTTCAATTGTCAGACTTGCTATGCAAGATGATAAATCTTTTCTTGATGTGGCTTGATTGAGGATAGGGATAGGTGATATAAAAGACAGTTTGTCTAATATATAAGAAAATGATTGTATCGTCCCTGGTCATTTTGATATCTAAGCAAAAATGAGACTAGCATCACGGTATAAGAGTATAAATCCTATAAGTCACAATGAAAACACCTTTGCTCACAGAAATGAATTCCACTTAGCAGTTGAAGACAAGGCACAAATTCTCACATAGGTTTGGTTTTCATCTGAATCTCCTGATCTTATGTCCCTTAATAGATAAAATCGTTATAATTGAAATAAATTCAAAGGGAATAGGAGAATGTACATAACGAAAATTTTGAGATTTGAACCTTCACTTTAATTTAAGAATCAATATGACTGAGAAACTTCATCGAGCATAAGTATCTGAAGATTTAGTCAAGAAGATGTTAATCACATGGTTTTATAAAGACTTTAAAAGATAAAACTTTATCCTAATTTTTGTGATTTTTGATTATGTGGATGTTTTTGGAAAATTTTGGTTATTTGAATGTTTTTGGAAAATTTTGGTTATAGGGTGAGAATGAGGTAATGAAAGTTCCCTCATAGATGATGCACTGTGATCATCTTGGACAGGTGGATTGGGTGTGTTCAAAGAGGGATTTAGTGTTGGTGGTTCCCCCTCGATTTGATTTGCATTTTCTTGGTTTGATTGTGAAGTTTCTGCATCGGAGGTACTGTTGGTTTGAAGTCTCATAGAAAGCTCTGTTTTCCTGTCATATGCTTGGATCAGCCACTATCGATATACCATGTGCCATCCTTGGGCTCTCCAGCACAAAGTGCCTGCAATTAGACAGAATGTTTAGGTACCCAAACCATGGTGGGTCCTGATTTGTTAATGCTTTTCGATAATTTGGAATCATTATGGTATTTGTTGATTGGACGAAATGGTTGAGGTTTAAGTTGACTTATCAGATTTTTCCAAAGTAAGATTTGTTTTTGAAAACCTGTAAGTTGAAATGGTCTTTGATTTTGTGAAAGGTATCATATATGTGAAGATCTGTTTGATAACCTTTCTTTATGTCTGGGATTTGGATGGTTTTGAAAAACATTATGATGATAGAGTGGAATTGGGTGAAATGATGGTTTTTGAAAGTTCCTTGAGAGATTGAAGTTTATCTCTTGAAAGTGACTTTGAATCGGTTTTTGAAAAGGTTTTGGATTAAAAGTTTTTTTTTTGTGGCACAGAGACTGGTTTCAAAGGTTTCTCTTGGGTTTCTTTGAAAACTTTGGGCTTGCTTTGTTCTTTTGGTTTAAAGACAGCTTGAATGGGTTGTTTATTTGTCTGTTGTTTCTTTGAATACTTTTGTCCCAGACTGTTCTTTCCAATAAAGGTTGAGTTTAAAGAGGGAAAGACAGTTAGAGCAGAAGTACTACTATTCTGATGAACAGAATTTTCTCCATTTAAGAAATTTTCAAGTTTGATTGTGCCATCATTCTTTGTTAGTTTAGTAGATCTCAATTGATGAGTTACTGAACTAGCAGAGTCTGATTCGGACTTGTTGAAAAAAGTATTATCTGGGCTACAGTTGATAACTGTTTCATCATCTGAATCGTCCTCATTAGCAGATATGAAAAGATCTGGTAGAGGTGATTTAGAGTTTTCACAAATTGTCCCATTTTTCTTTTCAGACATTTCATTTTCAAAGGATTCTCTTCCAATTCCTGGTTTATAATTCGTATCAATTTTGCCAGTTCCTAAGTTTTTTGCTTTAGTGAAAATTTCATCACTCAATTTTCTAGCAAGATTGATAG
The DNA here is from genome assembly GCA_023525715.1 of Cichorium intybus. Classification (NCBI taxonomy): domain Eukaryota; kingdom Viridiplantae; phylum Streptophyta; class Magnoliopsida; order Asterales; family Asteraceae; genus Cichorium; species Cichorium intybus. The sequence goes on along the minus strand of CM042011.1, from coordinate 128,804,734 downwards.
AATCCAGTTTTCCTTGAAATCTTTGATTTTCGGATTCAAGAAGTTTGATTTGTTTTGAAAAATCATCTAATTTCAGAATCAAACTAGAGTTTATGTCAGTTAAATCTTGAATTTTTAGTTTTAACTGAAGGACTTCTATTTCTAATGCATCTTTTATTTCGGATGGAAAAACAGATTAATTTTTTATTTCTAAGTCCCTTTTTTGTTTTAGAGCTTCATTTAATTGATCTAAGACGTGATTATATTCTTTTGATTTTCGTTCGACGTCTCTTTCAAGTTTGTCTCTAGTCTTTGTTGATTCTCCAAATCTGAGTTGCAAGGTTTGTAATTCAGATTTGCAGATATCAGATTTGACTATTGTGTCATGATATAGTTTGAGATCAGCTTTCAAACTGTTCTCAATCTTAGTCATGTGGGACTCAAATGGTGTTTTTGAAAGACCGATTTCTGAGATCATAGACCATACCTGATCGATGACATATGGAGCTCTTGAGTAGGTTGTGGAAGACATTTTTGGGTTGTTTTTTTTTTTTTTGAAAATTTTAAGATTTTAATTTTTTTTTTGAACAAGTGATATTAAGATGAAATTTTTAAAGAAAACTTATTGGTGGTTTATAAAAACGCTACACAAAAGTTCTCAACAAAAATTTCAAAGTAAATCACACAAACTCTGATACCAATTGTTGAAAATACGATAACTGATCTCCACGAATAAGGGTTTTTAAGCCGATTACTGTGTGACAGATATGTATTTTAGCTATAATATGCGGAATAAATAAGAGTTGCGGAATAAATATAAACTAAAATTAAATAACTGAAAGCTGTAAATAAATAAAATAAAGCGGTAAATTTAATCTAGACAATATTTAAATGGACAGAAAGCGGTAAATAAAATAAATGTTAGAAGTTAGAGGTTAGATGTAATAAACGCCATTATCAACGATAAAGTGTTTTTACAATAAATAAAAGGTTAGAAGTTAGAAGTTAGAAGTTAGATGTCTCGGTTAAATACAGTCCACATATGTTTTCGTTGTCAAGGTTCAATTCGGATGTATTGGATATTTGGTACAGTTGATTTATAACAGCTTAAATAAATCAATAACGACACAGATAATTTCAAAAGAACTTATCGATAGCTGAGGAAGATGGTGTTTTCTTTGAAGCGTCGATTCTTGTTCTTTACGGTAGGATGAGGTTTGATAGTTTTTGGTGTTTGGTGAAATGGGTTTTTGGTGTCGGTTTAATTGAGATGCACGGGGTTTTTGTGGTTTAGTTTTCGTGGTGTATGTATTTGGTAGAGGGTGTGTAGGATTTGTAGTTTGGTATTCGGGTTGAGGTTGTTTAGAGGTTTGAAGTTTGGTGTCGGGTAGAGGTTTTGTTTTTGGTGTAGGGTAGAGGTTTTGTTTGGTGTCGGGTAGAGGTTTTGTATGGTGTTGGGTAGAGGTTTTGTTTGGTGTCGGGTAGAGTATGGGTGTAGCGGTTTTGTTTGGTGTTTGTTTGGACGTAGATTTTCTTTGGTTGAAAAGAGTTTTCTAGAGAGTTTTGGCAGGTTTTTTGCTCTTTGGACGTGGGGTAATCTTGATGTATTGGTGCTTGAATGGGTATGGTGTGGTGTAAGGTTTTTTTTTGCACAAGAATGGCAAGAGGTGAGCTTCTTATTTATAGTTGCTGAGAACAGGGTTCGCGTCGCGACCATCTAGCCGTCACGTCGCGAGGGTGTGTTTGTCGTGTTGCTTTTGGTCGGCCACTGGTTAGTGCGTTGTGTTGGTAGCCTCGCGATTGAAAAGTTGGTGTTGTCGCGTTGAAGGCTTCGCGTCGCGACCAGGAGTCCCGTCGCGTCGCGATTGCTGTAGCAATCTGGACTTTTGTGCTTGCTCTTCTTCACGTCGCGACCATGGTGTCCGTCGCGTCGTGATTGCTGTAGCTGGGTGACATTTTTGCATTTTGCTCTTTGGTTCATAGCATCACTTCCTCAGGTTTGGTTGTTTTCTCAAAGTTTCTTGGGTCTTGATTCATTCTTGTTTTTGATCTCGAGTCCATGCAACCTGAAATAAACTGATAATATTTGTCAGATAAAATAAAAACAGTTCATCTTATTTCAGTGATGGTCACATACAAAAATATTATTTTCAACAGTTTCAAGGACGTTTTTAAGGTTTAATTCACCAAATTGATGATGAAATTTAAGGGGCTTTTGCATACAATCAAGACTAAGGTTATTGTGTGTTTGTTTATGCAATTGCTAAGTTGAAATAGCTATATTAGTTTATTTTGGTTGATATGGAAGTTGTGAAATTGGAGGTTTGTGTGTAATTGAATATGGTGATGTATTCCTTAATCCCTTAGTGTTTTGAAGTTAAGAAAGGAGTTTTATGTGAAAAACACATGGAGAGCTGGAATGTTCATAGTTAGCGGCGCTAATCATGAACAATTAGCGGTGCTAATTCGTCTGGAGGATATATCTTCATGAATTTTGTTGAATAAGGTGTATTGGTGTTACATTTATAAATAACAAGTAGAACTTACTTTGGAGCTTGGACTACAGGTGAGTAACTTTACTCAACTTATTGGTGTTACGATGTATGCTGTATATTATGTAAATATATGTCTGTGTATATCATATGATGATGCTAGATTAATTACCTTGGTGAATAATAGTTGCATAAGACCTTATGTGTTAAAATAGGTGAAATCCTAAAAGTAGTTACTGAATGGTGTAATAGTGGATGGTTATAAATGTGTATTAGTTGGTAGTTTGTTTTTGATGTTTTAGAGGGTGTTCAAATGGTTGTTTAACGATTGTTTACAACCATGCAGTGTAATCAAAGATGGGTGATAACTCAAAGTAATTGAGTGTTGGTGATGAATCTTCGGGTGGTGAAAAGCCAACATTCTTTTGTGAATGTTTTTAATATTGGTGTTGATCATAAATATGGTGCGTTTCATAACGGTGACGTAAGGTGTTATGATTTATCCGATTTGTGTTAAATTTTCAAGTGACAAATAATTGGTGAAATTTCAAAACGTGGTTTATTTTTATAAGTTCTATTGTAAATTTTATCTCGTTGCAGTAGAGTTATTCACTAAGCATTTATGCTTACGTTGTTTGTAGTAGTGTTTTTACGGGTATTAGGTGTAGTAACGCCTGGCTGGATCGTTGAACGATCTTGAAGATATCCACTTGACGCTTCCCATACATCGAGTATTATATTTGTAAAACAAATGTTTGTACAGTTTTATTAAAATGTTGTAAATACTTGATGTTGGATTTTGGGGCGTTACATTATACCCCCTCCCCCCCATATATATATATATATATATATATATATATATATATATATATATATATATATATATATATATATATATATATATATATATATATATATATATATATATATATATATATATATATATATATATAATCTAATAATTTAACCAAACAAACGAACATGTAAATAAGTTAAACAATTACAACAATTTAGAAAAATTAACCAACACTACATCTTTGACAAATCTAAAAAACCTAAACTCATCAACAAATTAACATAACACCACATTTTTAACCAACATGTAAGGGAATCATAAAACAAATGAATATAACATATAACCATTAGTATATATTTCTAACATTTAAAAATTTTAACAGACACTACATTTTAAACAAATATAAAAAACATAATCATACTAATAAATTAGCATAACAATTTATAACAACTTATACAAAACCCTAAAAAAGTCTAATCATTTTAAAAAATTAACCAGTTAATTTCTAACAATGTGTAAGATAATAAACTCAACAAATATCCTAATATACAACTCTTAAAACTTTGTACCAACTTATAACAATTTAAATCAAAACCCAAAACAATTCTAACAATTTTCAAAAAAATTAACCAAATAGTTTCTATCAATCTATAAAATAATAAACCCAACAAATATCATTGCATACATGTTTTAACAATTAATAGCAACTTAATTCTAACAATTTATACGATACCCTAAATTTTTTTTTAACAATTTACTAACAAAAATCAATTTAAAACCTAAGACTGTAATGATTTCACCGAAAAATCAGTATTTATAACTTAAACAACATAGAAATTTAACAACTCAACAAATAATTTCAATAGATAAAAAAGCAAGTTTTTAAATTTTTTAGAAAAATGGAAGAATGTGGAACAAATCTGAGGTGAAGAAGGCAGTGTCTGAACTATGGTGGACGAAGGCTAACTCTAACGACCAAAAAACGTGAAAACGACGGCGAAATTGGATTCACGACTGCACAAAGAGAAGGGTGGGGGGGGGGGGGGGTCTTTTTGCCTATTGGTCTGTGAAAAATTTAAAGTTGTTTGAAATCCAACAGTAAACAGTCAGTGATTACCGACAGGAATATTAAAAAATATAAAAAAAATTCCCTAAGGTGTCCATAATACGTCAAAGACTTAAATGTCAAAAAGTGAGTGACGGTTCGAACCTAGGTCTCCTTTTGGGTGGGGTTAACTCATTTTCCCCTCTGCTATAAGCCTCATCCAATAATTCAATTAATTTTCTTTCTTTTATAATGTTACGATTATTATTAAGAAAAATCAAATTATTAATCCTATTATTATTATTATTATTATTATTATTATTGTTATTATTACTCTCATGATAATTATTATTATTATGATAATTATTATTATTATTATTATTATTATTATTATTATCATTTTTATTCCTATTATTATTATTGTTATTTCTATAGTTATTATTAATAATATTGATATTATTATTAAGTAATACATATACATATACACACAACTTTGTTATTTTGAATGTCAAATTAACATCATGTTTAACGTTTTTTTCGTTTCAATAGATATTTTAAGGCTCATTTTTCATTTCATGTTTTCGCAATAATAAAATCAATACACATACACATGTACATACATATTAATCTAACACATATATATATATATATATATATATATATATATATATATATATATATATATATATATATATATATATATATATATATATATATATATATATATATATATATATATATATATATATATATATAGAAATATCGAAATAGTAAAGTAATACTGATAATAATGAAAATGAGTAACAGGTTCGCGATCATTTGTCACAATAATTTAGCATAATGTTTTTATTGTTATGATTAAAGTTATATGGAATACACACACCGACTTGACGTCATGTTTATATACGCATACATACCCTCACAATAGTAATAATAATAATAATAATAATAATACTAATAATAATAAGGATAAAAAAATTAATACACATACACATATATGTATATGATAGTAATAATAATAACAGAAAAATAATGATAATGTCAAATTAACGTTGGGTTGTGAATCGTTTTTGGCAATAATAACAATAATATTAATAATAACAATAATAATTACAATAATTATTATTATAAAAATAATGATAATTATAATAATCTACTATCTCTAATAAATAAAAATAACTTTTGCCACGTGTCCAATTTTTAAAGCCTATTCTCCATCGGACACGTGTAACTACCAAAAATATATCCCGTGAAATTTGCATTCATTCCAACTCCTTCAATTTCTTCAAATCATATCCCTTGAAATCTGCTATCAATTTGATTTCTTGCTTATTCAACGTCATATATGTATGATTCTAGGGTTCCTTTTCTCTATCCTAAACTGCCACCCGTACCACCATCGACCATCGCCCCCAACCACCCAACCTTTTCAACCACTTCGTTCCCTCAATGTTGTTGATACTCCGTCTCTGTCTCTCTCTTTCTACTACAGAATACAGATGTCTCTTCTTTCTCTCTGAAACTCCTAACGACCAGCCCTTATCACCTCCATTCCCTTGTATTTCGCCATACATCCTTATATCCCTTTTTCCAATCGCCGATGCCCATACACTTCTTCTCCTTCATACCCGCATCATAGGGTTTCCAAATTACATCAACTAATCAGGCTTCCATGGTACAAAATCTCATTCTTTACTTTTGCAATTTGTTAATCAATTACTTCACTCTTTCTTCCAGTGACACCAATCAATCAAGACGAAAGTTAGGGGAGACAGAGGCTCAATCGCAACCCTCTTCATTCTTGACAAACCACCACCATCATCTCTGTAGAGGTTATTGTAATTGAAATTGTTGTGGAATCAAATCGCTAGAGGTTTTAGCATATTATAGTTTTGAGTTCATATTGTTATCTTGATATCAGACCAAGAAATAGCAATTGCATTCAAAACAATTCCAATCGCTAACATCTGAAATTGCTTCATATCTCTTAACAGATTCAACCTCGCTTTACTTTTTCCAAATCGATTCATGATCAGATCAATTTGATAACTTCGATAAGTTTGTTGTCAATGTGTGATTTCGATATGTAGAAGTAGAGTTTTGGTTTTTGCTATTTAACATCTATGCTTCTTACATCTGAATGGAAATATTTTTGTTTGATTTTGATTGCAATTATTTACAGTCTCAGTCTCCTATCGAATGCAGATCTAGATGCATATATTTAAGGCATCATTAGGTTTCAATAATTCTGATGCAATTATCACTAGGATTATTGCTATTTGAACGGAAGTGCCATATATTATCTTAAATCATTACCCATACATGTATCCTTTCTTTCTTTTTATGTATTTCACTTCACATTGGCCTAATTTTCCATTTTTGGTTGTAAAGTTTGTCCTTATAGGTTGTCAGTTTTAAACATTAATTAAGGAATGAAGTTTGGGGAAGTTTGTTGTTCTTGGGTTAATCAATGCACAGACTTACAATTAGAGCATGATGAGGTAAAAATAGAAGTTAAAAATCAAATTTTTTTTCAGCAAGTGTCTCAAGCAACAAGCATTATCACCGAGTATGTGGTTGAGTTGATTTCTTATATTTTTTATGATTAACTCAATTATTATTCTGTTTTTCCTAATTAGGCTTTACTGATTTGGGGTTAGTAACGAAAGCATTGAATGATGTGCTTGATTTAGAAACATGATCTACTTGAATTAGCTTTGACCATTGATCATTTAATTTTGAATTAGTTGTTTTCATATTTCGTTGTTAGTTTTGAGCTCTGATATGGAAATGTTTCCATTTTGGCATCATATCTGATACTTTCATTTACCATCTAAATGAAATGTTTGCTTGCTGCTATGGACCCTTGATGAATATATCAGTTTTGATGTTCCTTGATCTGATAAAAATATTTCACATTTCTTTTAATGTTTGTATCCAATTGCTTTACTGTCACTACATAGATTCCATCATTTGCATATGATAGAGGCTTCAAGAGGTAAACTAGCTCTTTTCTTTTCAATTTTACATGATTATTGGTGTTTCACATTTTCTTTTTAATTCAACTGTGTGTCTCACATGCATCCTGCTGCTAATTAATAAATAACTCAAGTTGTTGATCTATTAAGATTGTTCAAGGTTGCTGCTTCCATGAAAGTTAGATTTAGATTATGTTTGCTTTCATGGTCCCTATGTATCCAGGGTTAAATCCACAACTTGAATTTGAATGTGAAATGGTATGTTCCATTTTTCTTCTATAGATCCATGCTCGCTAAAATAGAGAAATATAGCCATAATACTTGCATTCGAAATAAGAATTAAATAAATTGAACATCTTCTCTTTGAAACTGAAAAATGGTATATTTCAACAACAACAAAAAAAAAAAAGAATGTGTCTCTAAATTTCTTTTAATCTTTCTAAATTCATGCTTATTACAACATCAGCCTTTTTTTACGACTAAAACAAATAGCACATAGATTTGTAAGATTGCTCATACTTGCTTTGAAAAATTGTGGGTACCCGCTTCTTGGTGTTCATGTGCTTTTGTAAATATAAAATCATCTTAATAAAGGGTACTAGAATCATACAAGGGTACTAATATAGCTGTAATAATTACAGGTCATGTTGTGCAATGACAAAAGGCATTTTAGAAGCATTTAAATGGTATTAAAGTTGGTTTTTGGGAAATCTGTAGGACCTGTTACAACATATGATGTAAGTGCAATAACTAGATCGATACAAGGGATTTTTCATTCTTACTTTATAATGTTTTATGATTGTATTGTCTTTTTATAAATCACCGCCATTTATCTTCGTCTTATTGCTTTTATAAACTCGCACATCTTTGTCATTTAGCTTGAGACTCACTCCTTTTCTTCATGTAAGTCATTGAACTTCTTTGTACACAATCTACTTTGCCTTTTTATCACTTTGAGCACCTGCACAATTAATTCAAGTAATCATCAAAGTAGCATAATCCTTGAATGCAATTGGATGTTTTGCAATGAAATATCTTTTGCTTCTAAAAACCCGCAAATCATGACTTTCTAGAGTTGTGATTAAAATGGTTGATAATCAAATCAGAGTTTAAAAAGAAAACAGATATAAGGCGAACCGGAATGCCTATCACGAGACAAACCGTGATGCCACGTTAGGCCAAATTTTTTCTATATCCTTATAAACACTACTAAACCCAACCCAATTAGTCTTATTCGGGCTCGTAATTCCTATCTAAAACCAGCAAATTTATCATATCATATAAAATATCAAAATAAACAAAATTCACAAATGACAATTTTATCACCTACAATATTGATATTTTTCATATTATTTTATACATTTTTTAATCATCCCGTGTATTACACGGGTTTCTAACCTAGTATAAAATAAAAAATAACAAAAGAAGAACGAACTTTTGTGACAAAACTGTGATGGAAATATGTTGCTGTCGGTAAACCATCTATATTTACCAATGAAATACTTATTCCCATTATTTTTATTAGTCTCTTATAATTACTATTAATATAATAATAATAATAATAATAATAATAATAATAATAATAATTATTATTATTATTATTATTATTATTATTATTATCAACTAATACACACATACACAAAACCTTGTTATTTTGAATGTCAATTTAACTTCGCTTTAAATTTAACATCATTTTTTGCATTTCAAAAGATACTTTGACGCCATTTTTTTCGTTTCATATTTATGCAATAATAAACATAACACACATATGCATTTACGTACATAATAATTTATTATATCTCTTATTTTGAAAGATACTTTCGAAATACTAAAATAGCAACAACAACGATAACAACAACAATAATAATAATAACAAATAGAATTAATAATTGGATTATTATTAATAATAATAATCGTAGCTTTATAAAAGAAACAATATGTAGAGTATTATTGTATGAGTATTAAAAGGAATATAAATATTTCTTTTTCATTTTTCGAAAGTCAGATGTTATTCTTTTGACTTCATTTTTTACACAAATTTATTATACATTAATATGTTTATATGCACCTATTTATATGTAATAGCGACATATGCATAAGCATGTACACAATTCGAATCCATTACTCATTTCAATCTTTATCCATTTAATGTATATAAATGCACGTGATTTTAATACACCAACATATAGATATACACATACACATATTATTTTTTGTTATAATTATTATTATTTTCATTTGTTATAAATACACATATACAAATAAATATACACATATACATATACATATACACATATATACATACACAAACATATACACATGCACACATATACATATGCATATATACACATACACATACACATACACACACACACACACACACACACACACACACATATATATATATATATATATATATATATATATATATATATATATATATATATATATATATATATATATATATATATATATATATATATATATATATATATATATATATATATATATATATATATATATATAAACGTACACATACACATACACATAAGCATACACACATATACACAAATACATACATATTACACATACACATAAATGTTGGAAAATAACCCATTAGTATGGCCTTAGGACTATTTTATAATACTAATGACATGTCACGTCCCTAAACTTAAAATTATGTAGTATGATGGATATGACATTTGTCTATAATTTGAAGGACTAAATATATGTGGTTCTACAACTTACCCATAAGGTGTAAATGATGAATTAAACACACGATTATGAGAGAAATAAATGACTGGAATATCTAAAGTTTCATCTCCTCTAAGTTCTCTCTATATAAACACTATAAGCTTGTGTGTTATCCATCAATCGGATCAATCACTAAAACACCATTACGAGAAGTAAAGAAGAATCACAGGCATCAACAACAAATTCAAGTAAGTGTTCTTCATTTGGCTTAAAATCTATCACGTTTATGTTGAATTGATCCTATCATTCTACCTATAATCTCAACATTGTGGTATCAGAGCATGGTTTTAGTTTAGATTATCAAGCCCAAATTTTAGATTTTAAACCTGATTAAAACAACAACATATTGGAATTTTGAAAACCCATATTCATTTTGTCGTTTTGATTTTTAATCACCGTAGCTATCTTGAATATGCCTTGTTTGAGATTCTAAACTGAGTTGATCGATATTATTGATTCATCTGAAATTCATTTAAACTTCTTTGTTTGATGTCAACATCTTTAAGACTTCAAATTCAAAACCACTTTTAAGAACTATCCTGACTGAGAATACAATTAGTTAATCGTAAATTTGGATGCCAATCCTACTTACTTACCTTTATCAAAAGAAATCGAAAAGTCAAAATGGAATTTAATCCTTGTGAATCCTGCGAAACTCCCAGAAGCATGATAGGTAAAACAGATGCACCACATAATTAGGTTTTCTCTCAAAATTCCTAACCAATTAAAGTGGCATAGGAAGATATTGATGAGCTTGTGCTTTTGGCCTTGCCTAATATATGACTCAAATTGAAAACTTATATGTATAAATAAGTACGAAAATATATAAATGAGTTAAACTTCTTGGTCGATCATTGTGTTAGTTGTTGAAATCAATTAAATGAAGAGTAATCACTAAAGTTCTAACAGTATCACGAATATTTAGCAATCACACATTGATAAAGAACAATCAAAAGCAATAGATGAACAGGGTGAAATGAATAACATGTGTCGAATGCTTGATTGATGATTTAAGGTTTTACAATGGGACGATTACAATCTCGCATCAAACACGGTGTGGTATCACTGATATTTTTACTAGATCAGTGATACGCATAGTACAAAATGTTTCAGAGAATATTCTATCAGATGTACTATCCAATAGAATGCTAGATACATGCAACACGTAGTCTGCAACCACGCGTGCATCAAAATGTTTAACAACTGTGAAGTCTTCGGATCCTCCAGGTGATACCCTTTGGAGTCTTCAGACTTCGGGGTCTTCTTATTGTTTATTACTTCGGGGTTTTACGTCAAGAGGTCTTCGGATAGAACTTCGGATATATCAGTACTTCAACACAAATATTCCCAACAATCTCCCCCTTTGTGTGAAGTGCATCCAAAGCCTATACACGGAAGTTTCTTTTGTAGGCTCTCTTCTGAAGGGTTTCTATGTAATCAATGAACACAAAAATTCCTATGGTTCACATGCAACCCTAATATTGATCTATGTTTTCTTCTATGAAGATTAGAACTAAAAACCTAAAGGATACAATTCAATTCTAAAGATGAATTAGTAAAAACCAACCTTTGATCTTATGATCCTTTCAAGTAGCAGCAAAAGTATCCTGCCTCAAATACAAGTCACACCCAAGTGATGGAAGAATTAGTCTAGCAGAGTAACACAGAGAGAGAGAGATGGCGTGAATATGAGGTGCCAGGGGGTTCTTTTTATAGCCTCCTAGGGTTACACCTGAAACCCTAAGGAGCCTCCAACTGGACAAGGCTTTTGACCACTTGGACCAGGCTTACCAAAACCCTAATCAGGGTTTCGCCAAACCCTAGAGAAGCCTCCAGGGTGGCGCCACTTTTGGTCCCTGGTTTTACCTGGCCAGTTATTCAACTATTGAATAAATGCCAAACCAGTCCCTCCACCTTTTAATTAATTAATTTAATCTCCAAATTAAATCCAATTAATTCTAGATTAAATCTCAATTAATTAATATAGTTTCTAATTAATATATTAACACTTTAATATATTAATAAACCATATACTTAATTTCTATTGATTTATTATACAATTAATAAATCAACTATTCTCTCTACTGAACTATATATCTATCCTCCATCTATGAGGGCAACCCAAATGGACTTTGCTTTTATTCATAAGATAAATACAATTATAAGTCATGGCTTAGACACCTAATCCAACAGTCTCCCACTTGGATAAGTCTATGACTTTAATTGTCTGAACTCTGACCCAGTCAGTTCTGTCCAAAGATAAGTGATCTGATGATCCTCCGTCCAACAGGATATTTTCAGACTCAAGACATGGACTAACATCAATCTTGGTCTGACACTCTGTTTCTCGATTTCTGATTTGCATATGACTTTAGAGACTACTAATTGAACACATCAATCAAGTCCCGGTTGGCCAACACTTTCAGTCAACTTCTAAATCATCGAGAGGCCTACAGATATCTGTTTCCCATCGGGTCATGGGACGGATAAGTTTTGACTCATATGTCCATAACTTTTGCGGGTCCAAATACATACAACAATGCGTTTTATAGGACCGAGTTACTGGCGCAATTTCGTATTGTCAATAAGCACTTGTATCGCAAATAACAGATCATATCTCTCCACTTAAAGATCACCGGATATTATCGTCTTAACATTGCTCGTGATATAATCCATGAAGCAATCTGTTAAGCGCGGGTTTATCCAATACTCAAATCTCTATTTCTAAGTACTCATGAACGTTGCAGTAGTCTTACTGCAATGTCTAACTCTTTAGACAATCTGCAACCAATTCATGACAGTCTTAGTTCATACTTACTTCCTAACAGTATGATCGACTGTGGAGTTTTAAATAATCTAATTATTAAGGAAGTTAAACATGAAAATATAGAAACACAGAAATAAACAACTGACAAAGGCAGTAACAATACTCATTTATAAATCTCTATTATAAAATCACCGAGTCAATTACATTTATACTGTTACAAGTTTCTAATCTATCTAATTACTAAAACTAATATCATCCTTCAATCCAATGCTCCGAGCATGCTGATTGTGCTTGATCCTATTCAGAGCCTTAGTCAAAAGATCTGCCGGATTGTCCTCGGATGATACTCGCTTAACCAGTAAGTGCCCTTCTTCTACTTGATGTCGAATGTAGTGGTACTTTCTTTCGATATGCCTGGACTTTCCATGGTCTCGCGGTTCCTTTGCCAAGGCGACCGCTCCTTCATTATCGCAGAAAAGTTCCACCGGCTCCTGAATGCTCGAGACAACTCCAAGGTCCCCGATGAAATTCTTCAGCCAAGCCGCCTCCTTAGACGCTTCACTCGCTGCGATGTACTCTGATTCGCACATTGAATCAGCCACCGTTTCCTGCTTGGAACTTTTCCAAGTGACTGCTCCACCGTTCAATAGAAATACCCAGCCTGACTGGGACCGTCCACAGTCCCTATCTGTCTGGAAACTGGCATCTGTATATCCACTAACTTTTAACTCATCACTGCCACCAAGGACTAATACCATATTCTTTGTCCTTCGCAGATACTTGAGTATGTTCTTGACTGCAATCCAGTGTGCTTTTCCAGGATTACCCTGGTACCGACTAACCATGCTTAGTGCATAGGATACGTCGGGACGAGTACATGTCATAGCATACATGATCGACCCTACTGTCGAAGCATAAGGTACTCGACTCATTTCAGCTATTTCCTGATCGGTACTCGGACTTTGAGTCTTACTCAATTTAACACCACTTAGGATTGGTAACTCTCCCTTTTTGGAACTTTCCATGTTAAACCTCTTTAACACCTTTTCCAAATATGTACACTGGCTTAGGCCTATCAATTTTCTCTTTCTATCTCTAAGTATTCTTATCCCGAGAATATAAGCAGCTTCCCCTAGGTCTTTCATGGCGAAACACTTCTCGAGCCAAGCCTTAACATTCTGCAAGGTCGGAATGTCGTTTCCCATGAGCAGTATGTCATCAACATACAGCACCAGGAAAGTGACTATACTCCCACTAGCCTTGACATATACACAGGACTCATCTTCACTCCTAGAGAAGCCAAACTCTTTGACTTTCTCATGGAAGCAAAGATTCCAACTGCGAGATGCTTGTTTCAACCCGTAGATTGATCTTTCAAGCTTACATACTTTATCAGGGTGCTTAGTGTCTACAAAACCTTCTGGCTGACTCATGTAAACATCTTCAGTCAGCTTCCCGTTAAGGAAAGCGGTTTTGACATCCATCTGCCAGATTTCATAATCATGAAACGCAGTTATGGCAAGCATTATCCTGATTGACTTAATCTTGGCTACTGGTGAGAAGGTTTCATCATAGTCAACCCCCAGGGTTTGAGTGAATCCCTTCGCAACCAGCCGAGCTTTATAAGTATGCACTTTTCCGTCCATGTCGGTCTTCTTTTTGAAGATCCACTTGCATCCGACTGTCTTTCGACCCGGTACATTGTCAACCAAGTTCCAAACTTGATTGTCATACATGGACTTTATCTCGCTGTCCATTGCCTCTTTCCATTTTCCAGACTCGGGGCCTGCCACTGCTTCACGGTAGTTAGCTGGCTCATCCAAATTAGTCAATGTACGATCACTGACTAACGTGTCTCCGTCCGAAGTAATATGGAAACCATAGAACTCGGGCGGCATGCTAACTCTACCTGAGCGCCTAAGGGGCAACGAAATGTCGGTGGGTCCAACAGGAACTTCTTCCTCATGTTGGTTGCTAGTTTCTTCTAAGGTTGTTTCATCGGGCGTCTCCTGAATTTCTTCGAGATCGATCGTACTCCCACTGTCCTCTTTGGATATGAGTTCTCTCTCTCGAAAGAACCCCCGTCTTGCTACAAAGACCACGTCCTCGCTTGGTCTGTAGAACAAGTATCCAAAAGACTGTTTGGGGTATCCGATGAAGTAACACCTCTCACTTCTTTCTGCGAGCTTATCTGAAGTATCTCGTCTCACGAATGCTTCACAGCCCCAGACTTTGATGTGTGCCAACGAGGGAACTTTCCCCGTCCACATCTCGTGCGGTGTTTTCGCAACCTTCTTGGTTGGGACAAGATTTAGGATATGGGCGGCAGTCTCTAAGGCATACCCCCAAAAATGGATTGGAAGTGAGGCTCGACTCATCATGGAACGAACCATGTCCAACAAGGTTCGGTTTCGTCTCTCTGTAACACCATTCAGCTGAGGTGTTCTTGGAGGCGACAACTGTGAAACAATTCCACATTCCTTGAGGTAATCGAGAAACTCGATACTAAGATACTCACCGCCTCTGTCGGATTTAAGCATCTTTATCTTTCTGCCCAATTGATTTTCCGCTTCATTCTTAAACTCTTTGAACTTTTCAAAAGTATCCGACTTATTCTTGATTAAGTAGACATATCCATATCAACTAAAATCGTCGGTAAAGGTCACATAGAACCGCGTGCCATCTTTAGTGGTTGTTCTGAAGGGACCACACACATCTGTGTGTATGATATCTAACAGACCTTCACCTCTTTCAAAGGAACCTTTGAATGGTGATTTTGTCATCTTGCCAAGTAAGAAAGATTCGCATACATCATCCGACCCGAGGTCGAATGATTCCAACACTCCATCATTTTGGAGTTGGGCGATGCGTTTCTTGTTTATATGGTCAAGGCGACAATGCCACAGACATGCCTTTTCTATACCGCTTGAAGCATCAATAGTTAAAACATTTTTAACATAATTGTCAACACACATAATAGATTCATACACTCCATCACAAGGCATAGCATTAAATATAAAAACATCATTTTTGAAAACTGAAATTGAACCATTCAATTTATTAAATTCGTAGTAAAAGCCTTGTCTGAACAATGCATGAAATGAAATTATGTTCTTTGCCATATCAGGCGCATAGCAACAATTATTTAAATCTAATCTAACTCCATTACTCAGCATCAGTCTATAAACACCGATCTTGGTAACAGGTGACGTTCGCCTATTGCCCATGACCAGGTTCAGTCTGCCATGCTCCAGTTCCCTACTTTCCTCTAGGCCCTGTAAATCAGAACATATATGAAAACCACATCCTGTATCAAGGACCCATGAACGGGAAAAAGATGAGTTATTAGATATAGAATACGTACCTGCCTGTGACGGTTTCATTTTACCGTCCTTGACATCCTGCAGATACGTTGGGCAGCTCCTCTTCCAATGACCCTTCTGCTTGCAGTAATAGCAGTCGGCCTCTTTGGGGTTCCGAACATGTGGAATTCCGGAAGACTTACCTTTCGGGGCACCGCTAGATGACCCGACATGAGTCTTTTCCCTCCAGTTCTGCTTAGGAGGGCCTTTCTGTTTCTTTCCCTTTCCGGAGCCAATAGCCAGGACAGGCAGGTTGACAAGGAGCACAGCTTTTCCCTTCATCCCGTCCTCAGCCGTCCGAAGCATGCGGTGTAACTCAGCTAGGTTTGCCTGGTTGTTGTTCAAATGATACGCCAGTGTGAACTGGTCATAAGAACTGGGTAAGGAGTTCAGCACTATGTCAACTGCTAAATCCTCATGAACCGGCATTTCCAGCTTTCTAAGCCTTTCCACGTAACCATGAATCCTCTGCACATGTGCACAGATGGACTCGCCCTCCTTGGGCTTGCTGTTAGTGAAAGCTTTTACAACCTCACGCCTCTCGATGTGCTCTTGCTTGCGGAACCTTTCCGCGAGCTCTTTGTGCATCTCGTAAGGCCAATAGTCCTTATAGATACGCTGCAGTTCAGGGTTCATAGTAGCGATCATGATGCAGGCCACTTTGGTTGCATCATCAGAGTGTTTAGTGTACGCAGCGATTTCCTCGAGAGTAGCGGTTTCAGTGTCCACATCAACAAGCTCAGTTTCTAGAACATACTCTTTATGTTCAAACCTTAGAGCCATTTTGATGTTGCGGATCCAGTCATTATAGTTGGTGCCGTCCAACGTCACCTTTGAGCATAATGACAGAATCGAGGTGAGACTACCGGGATTTGATTGGGGAACGGATTGGTCAGAAGACATCTGAACAAGAAGAATGTAGTTTTAATTAGATAGAATAATAATAATAATAATCCTTATATTCACCCAAGAACAAATATAAGGCTAGGATCCTACAATAACAATCTACAATACCGAAAAGGGATGCCGTAATCAGTATTGCAAATTTTACAAGGTAGGCGAATGACGATTCAGCCAATTCCACCGCGGAAACATAATCATATTATAATGGAATTCCTAGTTTCTTTGAGATTTACCGAACTGTTTGATAGCATGTTTTAATCTCGGGAATGCCCCACTGTTTGTGACTGGGATACATGAGGATCACAAACCGGGTGTGAATAACCATGCAAATTGCTTGGTACTCTTGAAGTCAATTGTCATCTCTAATTAACGTGCCGGTAAACCACACACGCTCCGTTAACAATGACAAAATCAAGAAACCCATTGCGACTCTTTGTGGACCCCAGTTGGCGTGCCGGTAAACCACACACGCTCCACCAACATTCCACAAAGTGCAATGTGCAATTTCATGGATTAGCACCAATTCACATTTTTAACCTAAAGTAACTAGATTGGGATTTGTTTAGGGTTCTAGTACTTTCAATTACAGCATTATACTTTTAAGAGGCTTAGCGGTTCTATCATACCCGTTCAGCTAACGACACTCGACTGACCAGGAGAGCGGTGGGTAAGAGTAGATATCCATTAGACTAACATTTTATAGTCAGTCGCCTTATACCCTCTTTATAGGACAGTTTTGTGAATGAGGCTTACTAGCGGTAGACTAACCAATTTTCTTATATATATTAAATTAACTTTTAATCATAAATATATATAAGATATATTTTAATCTCATTAAAATATTTTAGAATTATATTTATCTTAATTTTCGCAAATTATTACTAATTTTTTTTGAAAATTTTAATTAATTCTTTAAACTGATTTAATTGGTCTTTTAATTAATCAATTAATTAAACTAATTAAATCTAGGTTATAGATTACCAAATTAATCAAATTAATTAATCTATAATGGTCCTATGAATCTCGAAAATTACAAGCCAAGCAATTAGGGTTCAAGTTATTTTAATTGATCTTGTTACCAAAAATAACAACACATAATTAAGGCAAGTAAATCAAGCAATCAAGGGGGACCAATAAGGCATGGCGGCTAGGGTTAGGAAACCCTAGCCAAGCCGTCGACTTCAAGGCCTCCCAAGGGTGATTTTTCGCAAAAAACACCAAGGCCAAGAATCATGCAAGCAGTTCATAATCAAATCACAAGTAAACAAGCTAGCTCTGATATCACTGAAGGGTTTCTATGCAATCAATGAACACAAAAATTCCTATGGTTCACATGCAACCCTAATATTGATCTATGTTTTCTTCTATGAAGATTAGAACTAAAAACCTAAAGGATACAATTCAATTCTAAAGATGAATTAGTAAAAACCAACCTTTGATCTTATGATCCTTTCAAGCAGCAGCAAAAGTATCCTGCCTCAAATGCAAGTCACACCCAAGTGATGGAAGAATCAGTCCAACAGAGTAACACAAAGAGAGAGATGGCGTGAATATGAGGTGCCAGGGGGTTCCTTTTATAGCCTCCTAGGGTTACACCTGAAACCCTAAGGAGCCTCCAACTGGACAAGGCTTTTGACCACTTGGACCAGGCTTACCAAAACCCTAATCAGGGTTTCGCCAAACCCTAGAGAAGCCTCCAGGGTGGCGCCACTTTTGGTCCCTGGTTTTACCTGGCCAGTTATTCAACTATTGAATAAATGCCAAACCAGTCCCTGCACCTTTTAATTAATTAATTTAATCTCCAAATTAAATCCAATTAATTCTAGATTAAATCTCAATTAATTAATATAGTTTCTAATTAATATATTAACCCTAGAGAAGCCTCCAGCATGGAAGTTGATTTTGTTGGTCCAGTAGGTTGGCCTCTGTTCATTTGTTATTGATTGAACAAATTGGAGAAAGGCGAAGGTCTTCGGATTGAAAGGTATGTCAAGCTGAAGATCTTCGGAGTCGGCTGTCTCAAAACTCCGAAGAGGTAGCCTATTGAGTACATTCAGGTCTTGAAATCCGAAGAGTTTGATTGCCTCTGCGGTCCATTTTCCATCATCACGGGCAAAGTTGTTCATTTTGATCATCAAGGCATAGTCAGCACATCTGGCCTTGTAGATATTTTCCATGTGTGGAGCAATTATGCTTTCAACAGACCTGTCTGTTGAACTTCCAGCTCCAGCTGATCCCCCAGCTCCAGATGTTCCCATGGTAGTTGTAGTGATGGTTGAAAATCTAGGACCAGCAGTAGTGGTTGTTGTGGCTGCGGAGGTTACCATTGTGACCACTCTTTCTCCCCCTTGTGAGGCATGGCCCGCATGCTGAGCAATGGCAGGCCTGCTTTATGGTCTAGTAAGCCGATCAGCAAAGTTTATCAGAGGTTGTAATACAGTTCTTAACCGTGTGGCCATATCTTGGTTAAGAGCTGTATTTGTCTTTTGGAGTTCCTCTGAAAACTTAGAGATCTCCGTAGCAGCTTGGGCGGCTGTGAGCTCTTCAATCTTTGCTCTAGCCTCATCAAGTTGTTTTTCAAACTTGGTACTTTGCTGAGTTTTGCTCCGAAGTTCTTGTAAGGCTTTCATAACTTCGGAGTTTGAGTGTTCAACCTTTTCAGCAAATGTTTGGATTTTCTTGTCAACATCAGTAACAACAGACACTAATTTTTGTTCGAATGAGGATTGGATCTTATCCTGTTGATCCATGAGTTTCTTCTCGAGCTGCTGCACTGATTCTTTTATTTCTTTTGACAATGTGAACTCCAGAGTCTCGATCTCTTCGGTAATGTCACCCATGCTTGGTTTTGTAGGATCAAAACCAGTTTGTGCTTGAATCAGAGTGTCAAGCTTTGAATTGAGAATCTTGTACTGTTTCATTAGTACAAAAGCCTCATCTGGCAGTTCTTCATCGGATGTTCCTTCAGCAACCAAGGGGGCCAGATGAAAAGCCTCAAAGAAGGCTGCTGAAGTAGGGTTTTGTCTTGAGGTTGATTGAGTTAGATCAAACTCTGGTAATGAAAAGTCAATACCGGAGAAATGAATAGTAGACGTTCGAAGGGCAGTTGTAGGTGGTGGAGGAGGTGGTACATCAGATGATGTAGTGTGAATTGAGGTTGTTTGTTGTGCTGTTGTGGGAGGTGGAGGAGGTGTAGTTGTTTGAGGTGGTGTAGGCGGTTTGGTTGTTTTAGGTGGTGAGGGTGGTGCAGTGGTGTTTGGTGGAGTGGGTGGTCTGGTGGTTGGTGGAGGTGAAGGGGGTTGGTTATCGTGCTGTTCTTCTTGGTCTTGTTCTTCTTCTTGTACTGTGGATGGAGTCCTGTTGGATTCCGAAGACTCATCTACAATGGCCAATTTCCTTGACCTCTTTGGTTTCTTTCTCTTCAGAGTAGTTTGCTCCGAACCTTTTCTCTTTTTCTCTACCTTCTTCGGACCACTCGGTCCACCAGTTGCTTTCCTCTTCCCTTTCGCTTTTGCTTGTGCCTTGGTGGGTGCTTCTTGATTTGTATCAAGAATGGGGTAAGGTATAACAAGGGTATTACGATAAGTGTTTACCTCATTACACTCCATGGGAACCTTTGAAAGCATGACTTGAGGGATTTGAGCACAGAAGTTTGCTGGTTCAGCATCTAGTGGTGGAATCGCAATAGGAGTGTACCTTAATTCTGGAAGAGAGACATCAGGAACATACCCTTCTTGCTGATAATGGGCGTGAACAACAATAGCCCAAAATCTAGCATTTGAAATCTTGGTTCCCTTCAGGCTGTGGTTGATGTGAGAACAAAAATCGGCCCATAGAATGGATGCGTAATCTACCTTGACATCATAGTAGATTCCGTAGAGCATACTTTGGAATGAGACACTTGCAGAGTCTAATCCGGAAGTTCTCCCTGAGAGACATCTGAGGAAGATACTGAAGTAGTATCTCCAAAGATCAGGCAGTTGGTTCTTCTTGAATGTACTGATCTTCTCAAGAAGAGGTGAGTAGCCCATTTCGTTGAACATGTCAACGAGTTGTTCAACAGAGGGAACAACCATCTCCTTGGAATTGTAGACAGGAAGGTGGAGGGCTTCAGTGAATTTTTCTTTAGTCAGTTGCACTTTCTTGGTCTTTCCACTTGAATCGACTGCCTCATAGAACACCGATTTTACTTGATTGCTAGTGTCGAACGGAGCATTCGATGTGTAATGTGCTCTGTGAACAAGAGTTGCTGGAATTTAAGGAGTGCAGGTCAGGGCGTAGCCAAGAACTGACCTCTTCAGGCATTCAACCAAGGCATCGATTGGTTTAGGATATAGTTGCAGATTGTTGCGAAGAACCAAGTTTGCAGACTGGCTCTTGAGATTCGGGATTGAAATGGCTTCAGTTATTTGGGAAGATGCTTCAGCCGCCATTGTTGATTGGATGAAGAAGATGAAGAGAGTTTAGGGTTTCTTGAGAGCAATTTTGCAGAGAGAGTTTGATAATTTTGTTCGCGTAAAGAGAGTAACTGAAACGGTGAGAGGTTTATATAGTGTTCATGGTCCCTAGGCCATTTAATGCACATTTAAATTGGTCCAGTAATACCTGGACACCTCAGCACCGGCGCGTCCCACTAACCCTGCAAAAGGGGAAACGTTCGGCTGTCAGTTGCAATGATTTAAAATTTGAACCGCCATTTTCCTGAGATCTTTTTGTTATGATTTCCCTTTAGTTTCTTAATGATAGCTGTAAACGAACAAACGGTCATTTATTTCGAAGGAATGTTTGTCTTTGAGATTTATCATAAATGCAAAAATCATTTGATCAATAAATTGACTTCGGAACAGCATGGATGGTTGCAACTTTTATTTGTTCACTTTGGCGTGTAAAGGTTTGGTGAGCGTTATGTGATGCTCCGAATAGTATGGATAACGTGATACACCGAAGTCCATTGTTTTCTTAATAGTTTTCTTGACTATTTGGTTGTTTTAAAATTTTGAGTGATACACCGAAGTCCATTGTTTTCTTAACACTTAACCTTGACTTTCCTGAATGTTATGAAATGAAGATTTGACAAGTTAATGTTCAGAATTAGTTGAATCATGTTGGAAGTCCATTTTTCATTCTAAAGTCTGTTTGATACAATATCAGTCATGGATGTATAAGCCTAATCACCCCATCACGGACTTGATTTCGTATTTGGAAACAATGTTTGATTTGTACTTTTGTGCTTCAAAATTTACATATAAAACAATGGTAACATTCTTTGCATATGAAATTTAAAGTAATTTTCATTCTTGAATTGCACATCAGAAGTGTTTTTAGAGATTGGATTGATTTTGAAGAATCTTTTGAAAAATCTATTCCCTTTCATCAATTGAAGTGTTTGGATACTAGACTCTGATGACAAGCCTTTGAGCTTGGTACACCACTCCAACTTTATCATTAAAGATAGACTACTTGAAATGTTAATATTCTTCTACAAAGTACTCGACTATGTTATAGGAGTTCCTTGTATTGTTATTTAAAATAGATGAATAAGCCTTTGAATGCTGATTTATCTTTCTTTTGCATTCCCTTGTTTATCTTTTTGTCTTGCTTATTGTCTTTGAATCTTTTGACTATTATTATTATTTTTTTGTTTATCCTTTTGAGTTTTTTTTATTTTTACTTTTTATCTTTTCCTTTTTGGATTTGCTTATCCGAAGAGACAAAATTTCACCATTTAGTTTCTTTCTTTGGTGCTTGTTGGTTTTGTTTTGTGCAATCCTTAAGCTTGAGAAACTTCATTTAGTTCAATTTTGAAACAATGATGAAAAGAGATTTAAATTTACATATCAGACGATGTTGGTACTATTTTTGAAGAAAACTTCGGAGCACTTGAGTTATCCTGTGTAGTTTTGAGGCTACATGATTAGTTTGATATTGAAGCGAGTCAAGTTCAGAAGGGAGGTTAGGAATAGACATTATGTTAAAGATATTAGAATCAAACAGGGCTTCAAATTGTAAAATAGCCTTAACCTCACTCAGAAGTCTGTTCTTTTACCAATGTTTCAAGTCGATTCCCAAATACCTATTAGTGCAATGAGTTATGATTATCAGAATCTAAAATCAAAGTTTTGTCCTTTAATCGATTGAATCATGAAAGAAGATTAAACTTTGTCCTTTGTGCATCAAATTATTCCCAAAACATTAAGTGTATGTAAAAGAACCTTTATTTTTCTTGTTTTTGATTTTTTTTCTTTGAAGCAACCCTTTTTATGATTTTACCATTTTCACAATTTTATTTGACAGAAATTTCTGTTCCGCAGAGATCCGAAGTGATAATGTACTTCGGAGTGCTGCGGTGTAACACTTTGTGGTTTTTCTTGTTTTACTCCGATGAGCTCAGAAGTGATGAAACTCTTCGGAGTGCTGCGGAGTGTTGTGATTTTTGTTTTGCAAATTAAAAGACTAAGGAAAAGAGTGAGCAAATCTAAGATTTATTGTAGAGTGGATCCATCAATCATTCCAAGTCTACGAACAATTCTTGTAAATGCTTCTTCATTCAAAGCCTTTGTGAAGATGTCTGCTAATTGTTCTGTTGTGTGAACAAAGTGCACTTCTATATTCCCCTCCTCAACATGACTTTTGATAAAGTGATAGTGAAGAGCTATGTGCTTTGTCTTGGAATGTTGAACAGGATTGTGGCAAATCCGAATTGCACTTTGTGAATCACAAAACAGTGGAATTTTTCTCATGTTGATGGCATAGTCCTTCAGTTGACTTTGAATCCAGATGATTTGTGAGGTACAAGTAGCAGCAGCCACATATTCAGCTTCAGTAGTGGAGATAGAGACACAAGTTTGTTTCTTAGATTGCCAGCTGATTAGCTTTCCATCAAGGAATTGACAACCACCCGAAGTGCTCTTGCGATCAATAGAGCATCCACCAAGATCTGAGTCAGAGTAAGCTTGTATGTAGAAGCCTGAGTTTGCTGGGTACCATAAACCATAAGCAGTAGTGTTGTTTAGATATCGAAAGATTGTTTTAACCGCAGCCAGATGAGGTTCTCGTGGGTCAGCTTGATATCTTGCACAGTTACAGACTGCAAACATGATATCTGGTCGACTGGCTGTGAGATAAAGCAATGATCCAATCATGCTTCGGTATGTCTGGATGTCAGTATTCGGTTTGTCCAATGAAGGATTTAACCTTGTACCTGCAGGCAATTGAACTTTTGCTTTGGAACAGTTAGTCATTCCGAAGCGTTCAAGTAAACTCTTCGTATACTTTTGTTGATTAATAAAGATCCCCTCCTTGGATTATTTTATTTGTAATCCAAGAAAGAAATTAATCTTTCCCATCATACTCATTTGAAATTTGCTTTTCATTAGTTTTTCAAAGTCTTTTGAAAGGTTGGGATCAGTGGATCCAAAGATTATGTCATCTACATAGATTTGGACTAACATCAAATGAGATCCAACTTTCTTTCTAAAAAGTGTTGGATCCACTGAACCCTGTTTGAATTTCGACTCTTTTAAAAATTTTGTCAAGGTCTCATACTAAGCTCTTGGGGCTTGTTTTAAACCATAGACAGCTTTGTCTAGCACGTAGCAATGGTTGGGATGTTCTTTACTTTCAAAACCAGGTGGTTGTTCAACAAAAACAGTTTCCTTGAGATCACCGTTCAAAAATGCACATTTAACATCCATCTGATAGACGTCAAAATTTTTATGTGCAGCATAAGCTAAAAAGATCCGAACTGATTCGAGTCTGGCAACAGGAGCAAATGTCTCTTCGTAGTCAATCCTCTCCTGTTGACAATAACCTTTGACAACCAACCTTGCTTTGTTTCGAACCACATTGCCTTCGGTGTCTAGTTTGTTTCTGTACACCCATTTGAGACCAACAATTGAAGCATTTGCAGGTTTTGGAATTAGCCTCCAAACTTTGTTTCTTTCAAACTCCTCTAATTCCAACTGCATTGCTTCAATCCAGTCAGGGTGATCAAATGCATCTTTAACGTTCTTTGGTTCGATCTTTGAAATAAAGACATTGAACATGCACAACTCCGATGTTTTGTTCAAATCAAGTTGTTTTGGTGAAGTTGTGCACGATTCAATACTCTATCTTGAACATTACCGATGACAAGTGATGGAGGATGATTTCTAGTCCACTTTTCCAAAGAAGGATAATTTGGATCAAATTCAGGAGGTCCTTCAGAATCAATTTCCTCAATATCTAAAGGATACCCCGAAGTGGAAGGGAAATCATCCATAATTAAGTGATTATCTGAGTTTGTGACATTTGTTTGTGGAGTGTTTGAATTTGAAGAATGATTAGAAGAGTTTAGAGAATGCTCCCCCTCGACTTTAGCTTGTGGAGAGACTGTTCTTTCTTGATCCGAAGATATTGGAGTTGCTACTTCTGGCTCCCCCTCGACTTGAGGATAGAGGGACATGATGTGTGAGACTTCATGCGGAGGGTTGTTGAGACTTGTGCTGGTTTGCTCCCCCTCGAATCCAGAATCTTCTGCGGATCCATTTGAACTCTCCCCCTCAACCAAAGAAGGTCTCTGAACACTACTTGGAGTTGAGTCTTCGGGGCCATCTGTAAGCTTAGACAATTCAGACACTTTATTGTCTGGTACTCTGGCTTCGGAGTCCACAGCTCTTTCCGGTGGATCAAAGAGAAGAGAAAAGTCCGTGTTAAAGATAGTGATTGGTGATGCATCAACAGCTGACTGTGGAAAGATTGATGACATTGGAAAAGGATGTTGTGATTTCTTGATATAGTAGTCATCGAACGAGAGGTTGAAAGTTTCTTCGATTTTGCGTGTCCTCTTGTTCATAACTGTGTAGGCTTTTGAGTCTTGTGAATAACCAAGAAAAATTCCTTCTTCTGATCTATCATTGAATTTTGTCAAATGATCTTTCAAGTTCAAGATAAAACACCTGCAACCGAATATATGAAGAAACTTGAGATTTGGTTTCCTTCGGTTGAGCACTTCGTAAGGTGTAATATGAAATTTCTTGTGGATGTAACATCTATTTTGGGTGAAACATGCAGTAGAAATAGCTTCTGCCCAGAAGTACATGGGCAAATTTGCAAAGTTAAGCATAGTTCTAGCAGCTTCACATAAAGAACGATTTCGTCTTTCTACAACACCATTTTGTTGAGGAGTATAAGGTGCTGAGTAATTGTGATTGATCCCCCTTGTTTTCAAGAATCCATCAAGAGTTTGGTTTTTGAACTCCGAACCATTGTCACTGTGTACGGTTCAGACTTTCTTATTGAGCATTATCTCCATCTTCCTAATGAAGTTGATGATTTCTTCAGCAGCATCTGACTTGTTCCTTAAAAATAGGACCCAAGTGAACCTCGAACAATCATCAACAATCACTAGAATATACTTTTTCTTCCCTATTGACTCCACTGCTGATGGTCCACAAAGATCCATGTAAAGAAATGAAAGAGGTTCGGTGATTTTAGGATTGATCACAGTTGGATGCTTTTGCTTTGTTTTCTTGCCATGTTCACAAGCAGCACAAAGTGAATCATTATCGAATTTTAGAGCATGCATTCCTCGAACCAAATCCGTAGCAACCAGCTTGTTTAAGTCTTTAAAGTTTAGATGAGCAAGTCTTCGGTGCCATAGCCAGCTGACTTCAGAGTTGGCTTTAGAGAGAAGACAAAGGGATTGCCCACCAGTCACTGGCTTCATATTTAAGGGAAACATTTATCCCTTTCTTTTAGATTTCAACAGGACTTCTTTTGTGTCCATTTTGGCAATAACACTTCCATGATGATTGAATGTAACTTCATTTCCAGTTCCCACAACTAACTGAGAAATGATTACAAGATTATGCTTTAAACCTTCAACAAATGCCACCCGGTTGATTGTAAATTGATCATTTGTTATCTTTCCATAACCTCGGATTGGACATGTATCATTGTTACCAAATCTAACATTTCCAACATCATCCAACGTCCTGTAGTCCCTGAGATATTCCCTTTTTCCTATCATGTGTCTTGAGCAGCCACTATCCATGTACCATTTAGCATCGTACCGCTCATTAGACGTTATCTGCAATTAATCAAGAAGGAGTTGGTACCTAATCAATCTTGGGTCCTCAGGGTAAGCAAAGGATTCTTGAATCCACTTTTCTACAGCCTCTTCTGATATTTCATTTGAATTTAAGTTGATCAAATTCTCTGAAGCCTCATGTGATGAACATGATTCCGAAGAGTTTGAGCATGATTCTGAAAGGCTTTTTTTCAAAATTGAAGAGTCTGAAGTGACTGACAAAATGCAAGTTTTCTGAACCCATTTTTGTTTAGATGAAATTGACTTCGTGATTTTTTATGTTTTCTTAGAATTTGATGACTTTGAAGATTTGGTTTTAACAGTGAGATTTTCTTTCAAATCATTTCTTTTCCAATTTAGTTTTAGATTTTCAGTTGTTGATTTCTTTGATATTGAACTACATGTCGTGGAAGCACAAAGGTACTCCTCGTATGCCAGTTTGAAATCGTTTAATGAAAGATTTTTATCTTCAAACAACTCCAAATTTTTGTCCAGCCATTGATGGAATGTGTCTATTAAATTCGTTCCTTTTGAAAATGTTTTCTTTGTTGGTTTAAGAACTTTGGGATTTGGAAAGTTAGGATTTTTCGGTGTAAAGGTTGGTTTGAAAAACTGATTTTTGACTTCTAACTCATTTGAATTTGTGGGTTTTGTTCCAGAAGTTGAAGCAATTCCATTAGTTGGTTTTGAAGCTACGAAAGGTGTTTTCCTTTTAACCAAATTTGAGGTTGATGCACGATTTTGAAGTTGAGGTTTTTGCAAAATTTTGATGTTTTGTACCATAGGCTTCGAAGTGTTTTTAGTTTGAGGTTTATCCAAAAAGTTAGGATACTGTATCTGAAGGGTTTCTATGCAATCAATGAACACAAAAATACCTAAGGTTCACATGCAACCCTAATATTGATCTATGTTTTCTTCTATGAAGATTAAAACTAAGAACCTAAAGGAAACAATTCAATTCTAAAGAAAAATTAGAAAAACCAAACTTTGATCTTATGATCCTTTCAAGCAGCAGCAAAAGTATCCTGCCTCAAATGCAAGTCACACCCAAGGGATGGAAGAATCAGTCCAGCAGAGTGAATCTAGAGAGAAGATGGCGTGAATATGAGGTGCCAGGGGGTTCCTTTTATAGCCTCCTAGGGTTACACTTGAAACCCTAAAGAGCCTCCAACTGGACAAGGCTTTTGACCACTTGGACCAGGCTTACCAAAACCCTAATTAGGGTTTCGCCAAACCCTGGAGGAGCCTCCAGGTTGGCGCCACTTTTGGTCCCTGGTTTTACCTGGCCAGTTATTCAACTTTTGAATAAATGACAAACCAGTCCCTGCACCTTTTAATTAATTCATTTAATCTCCAAATTAAATCCAATTAATTCTAGATTAAATCTCAATTAATTAATATAGTTTCTAATTAATATATTAACACTTAAATTTATTAATAAAACATATACTAAATTTCTATTGATTTATTATACAATTAATAAATCAACTACTCTCTCTACTGAACTATGTATCTATCCTCCACCAATGAGGGCAACCCAAATGGACTTTGCTTTTAATCATAAGATAAAAGTACAATTACAAGTCATGGCTTAGACACCTAATCCAACAGTATCATGGGGTAAGAGTTTGCATGTTTAAGTTTTGAATCTTTATTTTCAACAAATTTAGCATGTTGTACACTCTCTTTTGATTCTAATAACTAAAAAACATCCATCTTTGGAGTTACAGATTTCTCCATAACTTGAAATTGTTTGTCATTTCGGTTTGTGTAAACATGATTGCTGGTTTTGACTTTCAAAAGATGATTTAAATTCTTCGGAATTTTCTCCTTTTCATAGCACAAACGATTGTAAATGTTATGACCGTACAAATCCTGTTTTCTTATGTTAATTTTCACTTCCATATTTTCATTCACGTGGTTTTCAAACATTTTAGACAAAGAAAAGAATCATTCCTCAGTTACTGAGGAATTATCCTTATCAACTATCTTTTTCAAATCATTATCAACCAACAGCACACCACCAGGTTTAACAAAGATAGAATTTTTGAAGTAAGAAACCTTAGGATAAACACACGCAACATGGACTAGTCTTTTGAGGTGTTTTTGAGATAATCTTTATAAGATTCACATTCATCAAAAACTTGAGTTTTAGATTTACCATTTTCCAAGTTTTCAGAGTTTTCATTTTCACAATCAACTTTGGCTTTGCCTTTATCCACCGAAGACAATTGTGAGATGTCTTCGGAGGGTAATGTGGATGTGGAGGATGATTTTTGCAAGGACAATGTTGAACAATCAATATCCTCCATATCCGAATCGCATTCAAAATCCGTTTCAAACACAGTTTCCACAACAACATTAGATTCGTTTTCAATTTGAGGTACTTCCTTTTTCAAAATTGGAATTTCTTGTGGCAATAGTTTCAACAAGTTTTCAGCAATTAAGTGTTTTTCCACAGAAATTAAACCATGTTTATACGAAGGATTTGTCACTTCGGATCCTGAGACTATGGATTCACATTCATATGTAATGCTATCAACATCATTAAGCTTAAATTCAATAAAGGGCAATAGTTTCCTATGTTGTACATTACACACATCCGCAGAATGATAAATACAAGTTATATGAGCATACAACCGTCTAGCAGTTTCACAAAATATATTCCATTGTCTCAAAAGTACATCATTATTATTCAAAAGTTTTTCTCTAGTTTCTTCTAGCAGTGTGATTCTTAAATTGGTCTTCTCTAGGGCTAGCTTTGAACTTTCTACTATCCCCCTCAAGTTGAGAATCTCCTGCTCATTGATTTTCTCCCTATTTTTAGCATCAACAAGCAGTTTATGCAACACAGAACAGTCACGAGTTATTTCATTTATCATGGAACCAAATTTAGATTCAGGAATTTTAAAAGACAAGAGAAGTTTTGATACCTGCTTTGGGATGGTGAGACGAGTATCCTTTGCCATAAGACAAAACTCCTCTCCATCATCCGAAGAGTCATCATAGACAACCTTCGGAGCATCAGCTTCAAGCGCCTTCTTCATTCCAGAATCTCCATGACCAAAATCACCAAAACCTTCGTAACCAAGTCCCTCACAAACCACAACTTCACCCAAATCTTTTTCACCAACAACTTTCTCAGAAGTGTTACCTAGAAGGCTCTTATCAACATCATAGGCTAGGAAAGCACTATGAGATGGCTTTCTCACTTCTTCATCATCAGAGTCCGAAGACCAAACTTGATAAGTTCCTAAATACACGTCACAGGCCATCAAGGCTAAGTCCTTGGTCTTCGCTCTTACTTCGTCCATCTTCTTGGCATAATATGCTTCATCCTTCACCTGAGTTTGTTTCTCATTTTTCTTTTTCAGCATGCAGTCTTTTGCGAAGTGATTCTTCCCATGATAGTAGTTACAATCGAAACCAGAATCACCTGCAATCTTCTTCCCTTCTGATATGTCTTTGGAGGACTCCGAAGTCTTGTATTCGACTGGCTTCGGAGTGAATGATTTAGTTGCATCTTCCTTCGGAGTAAAAATCTCAGGTTTGGGCTTCGGTGTGTATGAAAAGTTTTTATAGGATTAGGCTTGTTGACAAATGGCTTCTTAAATCTACAATTGTTTGCAGCATACAAAGAAATTGTTTCACCGTTTTCACCTTCCATGTATCCATCAGGTTCATCATTGTTATCTTCTTCTTCAGCTTTTGACACAAGGGCCAGTAAACTAGAACCCGCAGCTTTCTCACTTCGTCATCCACATATCAGGCTCATGAGCTTTGACAAGATTGTAGAGACTGGCTAATGAATACGTGTTAATGTTTTCATATGATTTGATCATCAGCATAATGGGTCTCCGTTCAGGCCTTAAACTGTAGAGAAACTTTATATTTATCTCCTGTTGGCTTCTCGTTTCACCATATTTCTCCAGTTCATACACCATTTTACTGTAACGCTCATAAGCTTGTTCTAGAGTCTCATTTTCCTGCTGCTTGAAGTTGCCAAAATCTGCCAATACCTCCTCAACAACGCTTGATTGTAAGGTATTCTCACCTACAAAGCGATGCCAAACGATCCAATATTTATTTAGCAGACTTTGCTCCAGAAATATGATGACGAACATCAGGTTCGAGTCCACTTCGTAGTTCACGCATAGCTCTTTCATCATTCCTTACTTTCCTTAGATCTGTTGGATTAGGTGTCTAAGCCATGACTAATAATTAGTATTTATCTGATTAATAGTAGCATAGTCCATTTGGGTTGCCCTCATAGTTGGAGGATTGGTAGAAAGTCCGGTAGAGAGAAAGATTGATTTATTATGTGATTAATAAATCAATAGAAATTAAATAAATAGTTTATTAATATATTTAAGTGATAATACATTAATTAGAAACTATAATAATTAATTAGAAATTTTTCTGGAATTAATTGGAATTAATTTGGCAGTTAAATTGATTAATTGAGGTGCAGGGACTAAAACTGTAATTATTCAATAGTTGAGTAAGTGACAGTTGAGTGAGTGAGAGTGGTGAACGAAATTATATATGGAAACATATATATTTTTGATTTTGATAATGAGGATAAAAGGGTTTGAATTATTAAGATAAAGGCTTATCTTAATTTGAATTCAAAAAGGTTTATCTTTAAGGTTTATCTGATCACAATTTGGAGCCTATAAATAGGGAGGCTCACCCTAACCCTAAAGCCATGATTTTGAAGCTCTCTCCAAAGGTATTTTCGGCCAACAACTCCAAGCTAGGGTGTGACTACATTTGAGGCAAGAGGTTTCTGTTGCTTTGCTTCCAAGATTCACTAAAGGTTGGTTTTTTCTTGATCTTTCTTTTAGTTAATATTTTTCTGGCCTTCTAAGAATTGTTATATGTTTAATTAGGAGAAAAACTTAGATCTAAATAGGTTGCATGTGAACTTAGGATTTTTAGTTCATAGTTGCAGAAAACCTTTCAGTGGTATCAGAGCATTTGGTTGTTTTTCTTATTAAATTGCTATAACTGCTTTCCTAGTAATTAGGGTTTATAGTCTCTAAACCCTAATTTTGGGCAAATCGACAATTAGGGTTAGGGTTTTTGAAAACCCTAGCCCCTCCCCTCTTATTTGGCGATTTTTATGGCTAGGTTTTAGAAGGTATTCTATTTTTGGTAACTTTAAATTGTTTAAAAGATATACCTTAAACCAATTATCTTAAAAATCGAAAATTAAGGGGATGAGGATAGGTTTAAATTAATTTGATTATTTTGTGATACCTATCTTAGAATTAATTAATTTAATTAATTGTTTAATTAAAAGATAATTAATAAGATTTAATTAATTTCGATTTAATTGTTTTAAATTGCGAAAATTAATAGATAAAATCTAGAAATATTTTAAAAGGTTTAAAATATCAAATATTAATTAATTTAATTAATTGTTTAATTAAAAGATAATTAAAAGGACCAATTAATTTCGAATTTAATTGTTTTAAATCTCGAAAATTAATAGATAAAACCTAGAAATATTTTAAAAGGTTTAAAATATCAAATTTGACTAATTTAATTAATTGGTTAATTAAAAGATAATTAAATCGGGTTTTAATGGTTTAATTTAATTTTAAAATTTAATAGTTTAAATTTGACAATAAATTAAAAGATAAACCAGAAACAATTTTTTAAATGTTTAAAAAATTACATCTTATATATATATTATAATTAGGGAGTTATTATTATATGTATAAGATTAAAATGGTTAGTCAAATCATTAGTAGGCCTCATTCACGAAGCTGGTCTATAAAGTGGGTATAAGGAGACTGCCTATAAAATGGCGGTCTAATGGGTGAACACTCTCGCCCACCGCTCGCCTGATCAGTGGAGGGTCGTTAGCCGAACAGTTTTGATAGGACCGCCTAATAATCACTAAAAGTATAATGATTCAAAGTACTAGAACACTTAATAAAACCCAAATCTAGTTACTTTAGGAAAAATGTGAATTGTTGCTAATCCATGAAATTGCACATTGCACTTTATGAAACATTGGTAGAGCGTGTGTGGTTTACCGGCATGCCAATAGGGGTTCATAAAGAGTTGTAATGGGTTTCCCGGGTATTATCATTGTTGATGGAGCGTGTGTGGTTTACCGGCACATCAATTAGAGATGATAATTAACCCGAGAGTACCAAGCTAATTTGCATGGTTATTCACATCCAGTTTGTGATCCTCGGCATCCCAGTCACAAACAGTGGAGCACATCCGAGATTAAACATGCCATTGAAGGGTTTAATGAATCTCAACAGATCTAGGAATTTCATAAGATGAAATTGATAAGTGTTTATCTACCTTAATGACCATTATATTGTGATTACGACATCCCTCTTCATACCATAGTTGGGGTATTTTGGATCCTAGCCTTATTAAATATCATATTGGGTAATTATTTAAAAAGGACCAATTAAGCTAATAAATTCTATTTTCTTTTATAGATGTCAAGTGTCAATTCTACTCCTTCTCCTCCTTCACCCATTTCTGAAAGCATCAGAATGCACCTGCTAAATATGGAAAGGCTGACTGGCCTCAACTGTAAAGAATGGCTTCGCAATTGGAGACTGGCTCTCGGCATTGCTGGCAAGCTACATCTCACTGAGTATCCGATCCCAGTTCCACCGGGACAAGTCATCATAAAAGGTTCTTATGATGAATCCGAAGAGATTCGTGACCTCATGCTATCAACCATTGACCCCGAGTTCCGCAAGGATTTTGAATCCCTGGGGCCATATGAGTTAATGCAACTGGTTGAGAAAAGGTTCCAGAAACCAGTTGAAGAGGAACGGACCAGGATCTTCAAAAGATTTGCAGAGTGCAAGCTGAAAGCAGGAAGTAGCGTCAATTCGCATGTTCTTCAGATTGAAGCGTACATAGGCGAATTGCATAAACTTGGTTATTCCATGAGTCAGGAAGAGAGTGTTAACATCCTACTCGCTTCGCTGACAAATGAGTACGATCTATTCATTCAGACGTATAGAAAGGAAGACCAGAAAAAGACCCTCATGGAAATGCGTCCACTGTTGACTTTATACGAGTCGCTCTTGGATAGGCATAGCTCCAATGGCTCAGCTACTTCTGGATTAAGTCCAGTGAAGAGACGTAACAAGAAACGGTCGAGATCGACTAGACATGTCTCAAACTGGGAATCCGCTAAATCGGATACAGTCACGGAAAGATTGGAAGACGCTCCAACTCTTTTGAAAGCTCAGGTATATCTAAAAACCTCAAAACTCCTGTTCCAAGATTTCTTGATACATAATGTGACAGTCGCATTTTGGTTTGTATGTAGGGAATCAAGAAGGCACGGGACTCTGGTGCATAGGAGCACATATGGATTGGATCTCCAGCTCGTGCAATTTTGAAGTTTAGATAGATATTGGAATATTGTTATTAGTCTTTAGATACATTTTTGACATTGTCTATTACATTGCTCAAGGATTTTATTTTTAATAAAATTGTCATATTTTCTTTTAACACCTGTTGTCTGAAATTATCCTTGAAATGTTACATGAATGTGTTGAATGTATGATTAGTAATAACTTGAATGTTGATGCATCCAAAGTGTTTGGATTCAAGAATTGTTTCATTTATGATTGTTAATACAAATGTTATAAGAATCAATTCAACCATAGGTCCAGTTGGACAGGACCTTGGAATCATTTGACTTAGAGTCACTTGATGAATTGATTTCTTAATGTGTCAAGAAATGAATCAACCAAAGATCCAGTTGGACAGGACTTTGGAATCATCTGACTTGGAGTCAGATGATGATTAAGTTCTTTATAAAGCACATGTGGCAAGAAATGAATCACCCAAAGATCTAGAGGATAGGATTTTGGAATCAGTTGACTTAGAGTCAACTGAAGATTGCAAGTCTTGAACAAAGTCATAAGTTTACATAGATATGTAAAGGAGATTGAGATTAAGAGCAACGGACACACCTGTTGTTGTGTATTGCTAGAATCTTGATATAGAACACAATTTTTTGTACTTCACGATGTTCATCATTCGGTATGACGAATATGACATTGCTAATCGGGATAAGCAATTGAATTGAAACCTCGAACAGTTCAAGGACTTCAAAGGAAGTACAAGTTCCACAGAACCTGAACGATAACATAAACTGAGAAAAAGATTTCACAGTTCATTCTCTTCCAAGAATATTAATGGTTATAATGTGTCTTAGGGAAGATAATGGAGCATTGGTCGAAACAGTTCGATCCTCGGTGTATGAGATACATTGCAAATTAGTTTCCAATAAGATGAACACTATACCAGTCAGTCCATATAAACCATACTCTGACCACATCCTAGACTAAGTAGGTCTTGCAGACACTGCCTGAAATGTAAAGCTGGGATTATCCCACTTGTACATTGAAAGACCAGGGTCTTGTAGTGTTCATCTGAACCTCATGACTAGCTGAGCATTGTCGTTTCATTAAATATCCCACTGTTACTAAAGAGCTCTTTTAGAAAGAACTCATGGTCTAAGGAAACAGTGGGAGTTGGGACAGTCCTAAATAAGTTTAGGATTAGCAATGAAAGAACCTTTTTAGTCATCACTAGGCTTGGAGCAGAAATCAGATTTCTACTTTACAACTGACATAATCTCCTCTTGACCAGTAGTATTGATCACCATCATAAGTAGTTGTGATCAGGGTGACATACCGATTGGTGGTAAAACACTGCAGTTGGTACGGATTTGCAATCCGACTAATTGGAAGCATTGGTGAGCCCGGCTGCTGCCAAATAAGAGGACCTTAGGGCGAGACACGGTCTGTGTGAAAATTTGATTGATTTTACACCTGGTCTAAAAACCAGTGGGAGTAACTGAATCATCAAAAGAAAGCAACATGGACATATACATACCTTCAGAGCATCTAGTTGAGTCGATACTCAGAGTCAAGCAATTGATTTCGAGTAAAGCACTCTCAATAGAAGATGAAATCCGAGAGGATTCTGCATGGCATAGTGTGAGTCGTTAATGGAGCATGTGTGGTTTACCGGCACACTAATAGGGACACACATAGAGCATGCCATTACAAAAGGTACATGGCCCCGGGTTTCGTCCCACGGGCATCTCGCAAGAAAGGATATTCATATTCTCAAAATATGCCAAAGGATTGGATTTTGAGAAAGGGCTGAAAGATTTCCATTAAAATGTCAGAAAGGTTTGGATTCTCAAAATGTGCCATAAGTCCTGGATTTTGTGAATAGCCTATAACTGTGTCAAAGCTAGTGGGAGTCGCCGTTATCCACTATCCCCACATGTGGGATAAATAATGGTTCTAGGAAACGTCTCTTTTCATTACGAAGTGTAATGACTTGGTGTTAAGAGACGGATCGCTATGAAAGCCTTAATAGAAATACGGCATACTCAGGTGGTTGTAAACGTCTATGAGATAGATCCAGATTCTGCCATGATGATCTTGATGAGATTCAAGATGCATAGACTTAGGAAATGTTTTCCTTGTCATTGCAAAGTGTGATGACTTGGCATGAAAGAAATAAAAAAGGTGCAACATACTCATGTA
This sequence comes from Cichorium intybus, assembly GCA_023525715.1. Classification (NCBI taxonomy): domain Eukaryota; kingdom Viridiplantae; phylum Streptophyta; class Magnoliopsida; order Asterales; family Asteraceae; genus Cichorium; species Cichorium intybus. Next base: position 128,768,023 of record CM042011.1, on the reverse strand, counting down.
ATTCACAGTTATCTATTGGAAAGATGAAATCACCAACATAGACCTAGCCATTGTAAGCATGATCTTCTTAAGATTCAAGATGCACGAGAAAAGTCTCCGAAAGGAAAATAGTTTTTCGAAAATCATGAAATAAAGGATTATAAATAATCCTTGGATTCCGAAAGGGTTTAGAATAGGATTAGATCGGGTTCCACAAGTTTTGGATCGATCATAAAGTCATGAACATGTCCTGATAACTTAATGCTTAGGGCATAGTAAGTTGGATTCAGGACATTGCTTGGCTGGGAATACTGGATGGATTGGTTGAACTAAAGTGAGAATTCATTAGGAAATGATTAGGGTGAAAGTGATAGTATTGATTTGAAAGATTTTCAAAGTGGTAATTATTAACATCAGGACATGATGTTAATGGACTTCATGGTTACAAAGTCTCGTTGGTATTCTGATGGAGCGCGTGTGGTTCACCGGCACATCATAACACCTCGAAATAGTCTTAGGGTGCAGTCAAGTAGACTAAAGACCCCAGAACCATAGCAAGTCACAGTACACATTACCAGAATGGAGTTAGAAGAGAAATTGACAGGATAACTTATTGAGATGTTATCGGATGAGCATCCGATTGAATCATCTGCAATAAAGTGTATAAGTATAAGATACTTTGGATACATAGAAAGAGTGTAAGGTTCATTAAGACATAGCTGTAAAATTAGAATTGAAAGTTTAAAAGAAATCCTGAAACCGATAATAGTTTATGACAAGGTCCGACTTGGTGATTACATTGTGGAGACTTGGTAATAAGCAAGAGTAGCTGCCAGTCAGATCTTTATGTTTCGCTTTCGCATGTTTTACTTCCCGAATAATTTAATTATTCAGAAAGGTCCACAGTCGCTCATACTTTGGGAAGTAAGTATTGAATCAAGACTGTCGTGAATTGATTTGTAGACTGTCTAAGGAGTTAGGCATAGCAATAGGATTGCTACAACATTCATGAGTACTTAGAAATAGAGATTTGAGTATTGGATAAACCCACGCTCAATAGATTGCTTCATGGATTATATCACAAGCAATATTGAGACGATAATATCCTATGATCTTCAAGTAGAGAGATATGAGTTATAATTTACAAGGCAGTTGTTCATTGATAATACGAAAACGCATCGGTAACTCGATGTTATAAAACGTGTTATTGTGAATGATTTGACTGGTAAAAGATATAAGCATATGAGTCGAAGCTTATTCGTTCCTTGACCCTAATGGGAAACAGATATCTGTAGGCCTCTCGATGATTTTGAAGTTGACTAAAGTGCTGGCCAGCCTGGACTAAATTGATGTGTTCAATTAGAAGTTCTAAAGTCATAAGCAGAATCGAAAATCGGGAAACAGAGTATCAGACAGAGATTGATCTCAATCCATGTCACGTGTCTGAAAATATCTTGTTGGACGAAGGATCATATGATCACTTATCATTGGACAGAACTGACTAGGTCAGAGTTCGGCATCGGTTTCTAGGAAGCTACAATTGCTAATTAATTAGAGGTTAAATTGGTAATTTTAGTCATAGACTTATCCAAGTGGGAGACTGTTGGATTAGGTGTCTAAGCCATGACTAATAATTAGTATTTATCTGATTAATAGTAGCATAGTCCATTTGGGTTGCCCTCATAGTTGGAGGATTGGCAGAAAGTCCGGTAGAGAGAAAGATTGATTTATTATGTGATTAATAAATCAATAGAAATTAAATAAATAGTTTATTAATATATTTAAGTGATAACATATTAATTAGAAACTATAATAATTAATTAGAATTTTTTCTGGAATTAATTGGAATTAATTTGGCAGTTAAATTGATTAATTGAGGTGTAGGGACTAAAACTGTAATTATTCAATAGTTGAGTAAGTGACAGTTGAGTGAGTGAGAGTGGTGAACGAAATTATATATGGAAACATATATATTTTCGATTTTGATGATGAGGATAAAAGGGTTTGAATTATTAAGATAAAGGCTTATCTTAATTTGAATTTAAAAAGGTTTATCTTTAAGGTTTATCTGATCACCATTTGGAGCCTATAAATAGGGAGGCTCACCCTAACCCTAAAGCCAAGATTTTGAAGCTCTCTCCAAAGGTATTTTCGGCCAACAACTCCAAGCTAGGGTGTGACTACATTTGAGGCAAGAGGTTTCTGTTGCTTTGTTTCCAAGATTCACTAAAGGTTGGTTTTTTCTTGATCTTTCTTTTAGTTAATATTTTTCTGGCCTTCTAGGAATTGTTATATGTTTAATTAGGAGAAAAACTTAGATCTAAATAGGTTGCATGTGAACTTAGGATTTTTAGTCCATAGTTGCAGAAAACCTTTCAAGATCTGCTGCATTCAGAACACCACCGGCTTCGACATCATCGATGTTAATGAATCTTCCTGCTATATCGGTGTACGGACCATCTTTTACTGATCTCCAAATATCTTTTGCTTCATCTAGGCCTTCTAAATAGTCCTTCATACGATCAGCCCAGTAATCGTAGTAGGTTGGAACGAGCACAGGAGCTTTTGTGGACGAACCCATCAGATTGGCGTAGTTCAGCATGTTAGCATAGGTAGCAGTTGAATCAGTCATTTTGAATGGATTTCAATGGGATCTTTTCAGAAAAACTAGTTATAAAGATGAGTAACAGTTGCGGAATTCTAAATCTGAGAAGCAATTCAGATCTAGAACTATAACAAAGAAAATAAATCTCTACGAACAGGTTTTTGAGCTGACTCGCTCTGATACCACTTGTTAGGAGTTGAAATCAATTAAATGAAGAGTAATCACTAAAGTTCTAATAGTATCACGAATATTTAGCAATCACACATTGATAAAGAACAATCAAAAGCAATAGATGAACAGGGTGAAATGAATAACATGTGCAGAATGCTTGATTGATGATTTAAGGTTTTACAATGGGACGATTACAATCTCGCATCAAACACGGTGTGGTATCACTGATATTTATACTAGATCAGTGATACGCATAGTACAAAATGTTTCAGAGAATATTCTATCAAATGTACTATCCAATAGAATGCTAGATACATGCAACACGTAGTCTGCAACCACGCGTGCATCAAAATGTTTGACAGCTGTGAAGTCTTCGGATCCTCCAGGTGATACCCTTCGGAGTCTTCAGACTTCGGGGTCTTCTTATTGTTTATTACTTCGGGCTTTACGTCAAGAGGTCTTCAGATAGAACTTCGGATACATCAGCACTTCAACACAAATATCCCCAACACATTGTGTGGCCTATTATGGATATACTTGTTTTTTTATCCTTTTGATTTTGATTATACGGAATTAAGTATGAGATGATATCTATTTATTGCAAACTAGGCGAATGAACGCGTGTTGCCTAGGAAAAAAATGTTAGTTAGTTCGTAAAATAAAGAGTTATCTCAAACCACATGATTTTAATAATCTACCAACAGGTTGTGCTTAGATAGAAGTTTTGTATAATTTCAAATTTAATTTTACTTTTATCTATTTTAAAATCAATTTAAAGATTGCGTATTTGATCATGTTTTAATTTCGAATATTTAATTTAAATTAATAGTGTTATCTTTGGTGGATAATGGAAGCAAATGAATTGTATTATATAAGAGAAAGAGAAAATGTCATATATGTATGTGAAGCAATGTGTGATAAACATAAAACCTCTAATCGATGTGGTAAAACATAAATCGGTTGCAACATTCCATGAACCTTTGGTTTTAGTTTTAGGATCGTTTTCGTAAAATTTGGATGGGTACTCACCGATGTTCACTTCGATCTCTTTTTTCTAATAAATTCAAATTAATGTGGTACATGATAAAAATTCATCTTAAACTATATTGATTAAATGATATCTATTATAATATTTATATAAACATATTTGTTTGAACTTTGAAGGATTACTATTTGAAAGTTTGATATGCATAAATCTTATGAAAGAAATAAAATGTTTACAACGTTGCCATCACACATCGAACTATGACCACGATTTACTATAAACGTGCAACTCAACTGGTATTTTAATAGTTTTTAACTCTTTTAAATATTCATCTTTTTAGTCTGAGTGATTTTGAAATAGGATAATTGTTGAAACTTCGAGATAAAAACATGTTTTTATGATAAATTGACAACTAATTAACAATAGATTTTAATAGCATATTTCTAGGTTTTAATGTTTGACTATCTATTTATAATTGAATTTAAAAAAGTTATTATATAACTTTTTCGAGTTTTGGATGCAAAAATGATATCTATTATGATAACAATTTATATTTAATATTATACGTTTAGATTAGATATAAAGTTCAAAAGTTATTTAGTAATATTCATCTTGATTTTTGAGTTTTAATACTTTTGGAAACTAAAACTTATAAGTAGAAACATTTATCACTTTGAAAAAACATGTTTGTACGATAAAATGATATTTAATTAATAATAGAAATTGAAAGTCATATTATTATGAAAGATTGATGGATAATGTAATCAAATTAGTGGTATTTGTATAAATGAAAGATGAAACGTTTATATAAATATGTAACACGATGTGAGACATAAAAATATCAACAAAATATGGTAAAAAATAAATTAGTAATGTTGAAGCACATTGTTTTGAATGATCTCTTTTATAATAGATAGTTAAAACATTAATAATAGAAATTTCTATGTGTGTATTATATATATATATATATATATATATATATATATATATATATATATATATATATATATATATATATATATATATATATATATATATATATATATATATATATATATCGGTGAATCGACAAATGTTAACACTAGTGTCACTTTTTACAAACGGCACACTATAAACTTTAAACATAGTCAAGTTTTTAAAAGTTTTAAATAAGGAACTAAATTTCTACGTATATACATATTGTTGAATTGAAAAATGTTTACACCGATGTCACTTTTTAAAAACGACATAGTATAAACTTCCAATCTAGTCAAGTTTTTAAAAGTTTTAAATAATTTTAATTTTTTACTTTTGAGTTTCAATACTTTTTAGAGTTGAAACTAAATAGTAAAAATCTTTTAAAACTTATGATAAAAAAATGTTTCTATGATTAAATGATCACTATTTAATAATAGACTTGAGAGATCAAGTTTGGTGGATAATGAAAGCAAATGAATTGTATTATATAAGAGAATAGAAGATGTCATATATGTACGTGAACCAATGTGGGATAAAAAAATCTCAAATTAATGTGGTAAAAATATTTAAATTAATAGATTGATTATATTAAGTGAGAATTTGAAAGGTCATGGAGGTTTCAAATGCATGTGTTTATAAAATATAAGATAAGATAAGATGCAAGCACCTTAATAAGACAACAGTGAATTTTGGTTATAATATATCAATTAGTGCTTAATGATTTATTTATGGATCAACAATTCATAAAATTGGCTAGTCATAATTGAACGATAATAATGGATAATCTACTATCCGAAAAAGGCTCGTAATTGGATGAAGTTACAGTTAGTTATTAATTTCTTCTTTATTTTTATGAAATCTAAACTTTCATATGTATGATGTCACTAAAGCAAAATGTCACTAATTTGAAACTACATTGATGTCGATTCTAGTCCGCCTTATTTAGTTACATCTAATTTTCCATCAAATTAGAATATTGGCATCTTATTTATTTATTTCTAGTTTGCGACCGTAAGGAATTATATATTGTTATTGGCCTCTAATTCAATTCATTTGGTTTCATGAATTGTTTATCAAATGTTAATGGCACTCAAACTTATATTTTAGTTTTTATAAATTATTTATCAAATTGATAAATTTTGATTTAATAATTCTAAGTGATGAGTGGTGAGTTTGGTGTTAGACTTAAGTGATTGGACCAAAGAAAGGTTGCTTAAGTTTGATGTTAGAGTTGATTGAACACCACATTAAGCAATTGTTTGAGTTGTTATTCAAGGAACCCAAAGACAAATTGAATATTGACTCATACGGTGAACCTTTTAGCATAATATGCATAAATGCTGTATTTCTGCCCAAAGGTGAGTGCAATAATTAAGTAGCGTAAATAAACTTTAAGACGCCATAATATTCAATTGTTGGTCTAGCCAAAGCAACGCTGACAATTGAGTAAGGTGTCTACATGACCTATTATTTTGGTGTTGATAATAGGTGTACTGATATTCTTTAATCATTGTATCCCGTTAAACCGTATTATTGACTTCTTTTCATGTATTTAAAATATATGGATCTTAGAGGAATCACAATACTCATGTTAGCAAGGAATAAAGTTCGAGTAAGGTCTAAAGTCAAGTCGAACTACACGCAAGCCCGACATAGTCAATGGAACTGCCATATGTTCATAAAATGGCTTGCGAAGAAATGTAACATAAATAATTTATGATTTATGTGTCTGTAAGTATAAATATTCCCACTCAGGATCAATCGACTTCGATTTCATGAGACACATGGCTGGATCATTATAGGGATTCTATACAACCTAAAAAGTGGATTGAATAAAAAAATAACAATTAAAGTTGGGAATAATGAAGACTTAAACAAAGAAGCAATTAGCCCAGCTTCATTATTTTTAGAAAATGGTCATTCTTTGTGTCTTGATGATACACTTTACATATCAAGTATAACTTGAAACTTGTATCTAAATTAGCAAATGTCAACTATACTTTCACATTTGGATACAATTATGTAACTATTAGTTTCATTTCCCATATTGTTAGCCATGGTTGTATGGAGGGCTACCTCCATCAATTACATTTCAACCACTTTTCAGAATCTTTATTATCTTGTAGCGATTAATGAAAATTTCAATAATTGGAAATGAGAAGTGGAGACTTCATCTACATTGTGGCATTAACACTTAAGCCACATATCACATAATAAAGTGATACATCTCATAGACAATGAAGTTTCTTCTTAACTTGAATTTTTGAAATTTAATATATGCATTAAGTGTATAAACGGAATAAGAAAATATCCACAAGAAGTCCAAGATTAATAAAGTTGATCATTATCGGCATTTGTGTACCTTTTCTAGCGGACATAAATGGTCATAAATCATATATAACCTTTATGGTTGTTTAATCATGTTACACGTATGTGTATTTGTTGAATGAAAGGTCTGAATCTCCTTTATTATGTAAAACATTTAGGGTCAAAGTTGAAAATCAACTTGACCGGAAAATAAAAATAGTGAGATCAGACATGGGCGGTGAATATTATGGTAGGCATACAGATGTTTGCCAAGCACCATGATCCTTTTTTGAATTAAAGATCATGGGATAATTAACCAACACACCATGAATAATAATCCTTAATAAGATTACATTCCGAAAAAAGGAGAAAGAACTTTAATGAACATTGTGCAAATCATGCTTGTAAACACTAACTTGCCCAAATTCTTATAGACCAAGGCATTAAAAAGAGCGAGTCACATCTAGAATAGAGTTCCTTCAATGCCTATTCCTAAAACTTCATTTTGAGTTTTGGATAGAAAGGAACCAAGCTTAAGGTATTAAAAGGTGTGGGGCTGTCCGACCGAAGCAAAACTCTACAATCCTTAACCACAAAATCTCGACATGAAAATTGTAAGTTGCTTCCTCATCTCAGTATCCTAAAAGGTCTAAATTTTATCAATTTTATGTTTCAACACATAGTTTTTGAATAATGGAAACGAAGCATGCTGAATTTCTTGAAGATGTCAAAATTAGTGGGAGTTTTTTATTAAGCGATTTTGATCTCCAAGAAACTAATGAGGACGCACATATAAATCAAGTGCCCATTACAATCAGTACTTTATTAGGAGATTCAAGTCAAAGCAATATGCCTAATGAAATGCTTCATGAAAAATAGAGGGAAGTAAAATGCCACAAAATGAACCCACTTAAGAGATTGAAAATGAGACCCAAGACACTAGTAGTCTATAAGATGATCTTTGTGATCTAGGCGGCCCAAAATTAGTTTTGACGGTTACATCTTTTAATTAAATGAGGTTGGTCTTGACATAGGGAGTGAAAATGACCCAGTCACGTATAGTGATGCCATTACTAATGACCAATAAATAAAATGAAATGTAACTATGATTGACAAGGTTATTTCCATAAAATGATGTTTGGGAAATTGCTGAATTTCCAAAGGGTTGCAAACCCGTTGGATGCAAGTGGGTCTCAAGACCAAATTGGACCTGAATGGAAACATCATATGATATGAATCTCGATTGGTCCCTAAATGGCATATAAAAAAGAGGGTTATTAAGAAACTTGATCCCTTGTTGGACTTCCTTATGATTATAATGTCTCTTGTAGCTCCTTTTGATTTAGAGCCACATCAAATGGACATCAAAAACAACTTTTCTTAATGGATATTTACACGAAGATGTATATATGACCCAAATAAAAGATTTTATTCCTAAGGGTCAAATATATCTAGTATGTAAACTCGAAATACTAATATATGGGCTGAAACAAGCTTCATGTCAAGGGTACTTGAAGTTCGATGAAGTAATGTAGAAAAACTACATCATTAAGAATCAAGTAGATCAAAATATATACCTCAAGATGAGTGGGAGGAACTTTATGATACTCGTCCTTTGTGTTAGTGGCATTTTATTGGTGAGTGATATTATAAATTTGTTGCACGAATCGAAACATTTATTGTTGTGTCATTTCGACATGAATGATATTGGTGAGGCCTCTTACTCATAGGCATAGAAATTCAGCGAGATATAACCTAAGGGACTTTAGGAATGACTCGAAATGCATATATCTAATGCGTAATTAATTGATATAACATGCAATAATGCTTCCCTTCAGTTGCTCCCATAGTTAAGGGAGATGTTTTAGTTTATTTCAATGCCTTGAAACAGAGCTTGAACGATATCAAGTTACTCTGCACGCTTTGGTAGTTGGATGCTTAGATATGAACAAGTTTGTACTTGTCCCATCGCATATAACACTGGTATCTTGGGTCATTACCAATCAAAGCACGATCTAGATCACTAGAAAGTTGCCAATAAAGTTTTGCGATATATACAAGGTACTAATAATTGCAATCTTGTTAAAAGGTAACAACTTAGCACTAAAATTATTTTGGATTATGACTTTGCAAAATGAAAATATGATAAGTCATTATTGGGATACATCTTTATGCTATCAGTCCGCCAATACCATGGAAGAGTCATAAGTACAAGTTGACGACTACATCAAATATGATGGTGAAATATGTTGTCATATATAATGCAACATGCCATTGAATGTTGTAGAGAAATTTAATCACTGGACCCGTGATCTTAAATTCCATTTCAAGGCCATTTAAAGAAAATTTATTGCTATAACTTTGCCTCTATAAGCTTTTCCACTAGCAATACTTAAAGTGGAATGAGACTTTACCTCCATACAAAATAATTGTTCGTGTGAGAGCAATGGAGGATAATATATTTTTTTTGTATCGAGCACATCAGCACTAGTAATATGCTAACGGATCCAACGACGAAAGGTCTAGCACCCAAAATATTTCAAACATGATGTCAAAATGGATTTATGGCTAGACTTAATATAATGTAATTCTAGCATAGTGCTTTATTAGAACTCTAAATTTTAATTATTCAAGTACTTGATTATTATTCCTCCATAATATGCAATTTGTCTATATTAATAATTTGTGCACACTTACTTTCGATATAGACAAATGTACTGCATTACCACTTAACTGTAACGTCATTTGGCTTAAATTAATCGAAAGTTTCATATGAAGCACCAATGTATGATTGGTTAGGGTCCCGTGTCTCATATGCCACGTTAGACTGTACTTTTCTACTTTTGGTGTTAGTATGAAACAAGATGAATGAGACTTGGCTAAGATAATAT